>CM037888.1:31515090-32715090 GCA_021292165.1 Shinisaurus crocodilurus
TAGGGTGCAGCAGGAAAAGCGTTTGCCACTCCAGTGCTGGAGGCCCCATCAATTTGAGGGGCCCATGGCTGCTTTTTTTTTTTTTTTCTTTCCCTCTTTAGAGCACTTTGAAGAAGCAGTGATCACATCACGCCAGTGCTTAATGAGTTGCACTGGCTACCAGTTGCTTGCCGAGCCGAATTCAAGGTGTTGGTTTTGACCTTTAAAACCCTACGCGGCTCCGGCCCAGCTTATCTCAAGGAGCGCCTCCAGCAACATCAAGCAGGCCGCTCAACAAGGTCTGCCACGGACAGCCTTCTCCTTATCCCATCAGCCAGAGCAGCCAGGCTGGTGGGGACTAGGAAGAGGGCCTTCTCTGTGGCGGCCCCCACATTATGGAACTCCCTCCCTAGTGACCTTCGCCATGCCCCCTCCGTGATGAGCTTCCGCCGTGCATTAAAAACATGGCTGTTCAGGCGGGAATATGGGGTGGGTTAGGTTTTTAATGAGAATTTTTTATATTGTTTTAATTATTATATTTTATTGTGTTGTTTTGTTGTGTTTTGGTTGTACATCGCCCAGGGTGGCTGGGTGACCGGCCAGATGGGCGATTGATAAATATAATAAATAAATAAATAAATAAATAAATAAAGATCTGATCACAGATCTCCAACACCTTGTCCAGTTTGGTCCTTCTCCCTTTTTGCTGCCTGCTGTGTTGGAGGAAGAGAAGGAACAGAAGCGTAGGGCCCAAAAGAGCGACGAGCACTGGGAAGCCCGTAGTGGAGCTTGGAGTGTGCAGGAATGGATAGAGCAGTGTTCTCTAACCTTGGGCCCCCAGATGTTTTTGGCCTACAACTCCCAGCATGCCCCAGCCAGCGTAGCTGGCTGGGGCATGCTGGGAGTTGTAGGCCAAAAACATCTGGGGGCCCAAGGTTGGAGAAGCCCTGGGATAGAGGGACATGTTTTCTTGCACTAGCACTTGGGATTACCCTGTGAAATGGGTCGGCCTTCGAGTCAGAACAGGCAAAAGGAGAATCTTCACACAGTGCACGACTGACTCTGAGAGCCCCAAGCAGTGGCAAAGAAACCTATACTCCAAGCCTGGAAGGATAAACACCCACCCCCTATCATTCAATGGACTGAAGATCTTGCTGCTTTTGCTGCCGTCGAATGCATATTTTACAGTCATCACTTTCGTCTGGATGCTTCTTTAGACATATGGCCTGCTTATATTAATACGTATATTTGAAACAGAAGTGTCAAAACCTTTTTTTTTTTTTTTTTAAATGAATGGTGTTATGAAACAGGTATCGCGAAGGTATATGCTTTTATTCTTGTTTCTCTTATGTTCTTTCAATCAGTGTTATTGTTGGCAAGTTTCCCCCCCTTTTGTTTTGTATTGTTACAATTGTAAATATATATATATTTTTAAAAATGACTGACTCATGGAATTGACATCTGGTACAAATGTGCTTTTAAAAAACTCACAATAAGTGTGGGATTCATTGCCGTAAGAGGTTATGATGCCTTTTTAAAAAAGTGTTTTTTGTTTTTTTTTAAGTGTTCATTAGTTACCGGTATTTATGTGCCGCCTTTCCCCCAAGGAGCTCAAAGCGGTGCACTCACCTCTCGCCCCCGCCCCGCACCAGTATTTCATGCTCACAGCAACCCTGTAAGGCAGAACAGGCTGAGAGGTTGTGACGGGTCCAAGTAAGGCCACTGACTGAGCTTTAGGTCTGAGTGGGGACTTGAACCGGCGTTTCCCTGGTCCTCGTCCCAACACCCAAACCATTACAACACGCTGCTTCTTTTTGACGAATCTAACATTCATGGAAGGCGACGGGGCCTGTCGGCAGCTATGGGCTCTGACAGTGAGATGGAACCTCTGTGCGTAAAGGCAGGCCGGCAGGGTTAGGGTGCATGTGTGCAATTCAGGGTTAGGGTGCATGTGTGCAATTCTGTGCATGTGTGTGGCGAGGATGGAGGCTTTGCATCCCCAGGGGCATCTGGCTGGTTGCTGTTAGAGCAGTGTTCTCCAACCTTGCGTCCCCAGATGTTTTTGGCCTACAACTCTCAGCATGCCCCAGCCAGGCATGCTGGGAGTTATTTATTTATTTTATTTATTTATTTATATTTATCAATCGCCCATCTGGCCGGTCACCCGGCCACCCTGGGCGATGTACAATTAAAATACAACAAAACAACACAATAAAATATAACAATTAAAAACAATATTAAAAATTCTCATTTAAAACCTAACCCACCCCATATTCCCGCCTGAACAGCCATGTTTTTAATGCACGGCGGAAGCTCATCACGGAGGGGGCATGGCGAAGGTCACTAGGGAGGGAGTTCCATAATGTGGGGGCCGCCACAGAGAAGGCCCTCTTCCTAGTCCCCACCAGCCTGGCTGCTCTGGCTGATGGGATAAGGAGAAGGCCGTCCGTGGCAGACCTTGTTGAGCGGCCTACTTGATGTTGCTGTTGTTGTTGTTGTTGAGTTGTAGGCCAAAAACATCTGGGGACCCAAGGTTGGAGAACACTGTGTTAGAGGATGCTAGGCTAGGTAGGCCTGCGTTCTTGGGCGCCGAGGGGATGACCATTGGTCAGCAATACCTCAGATATATATTTAGTGGAAGATAAGGCACGTAAGACAGGAATGGAGAAGGCGTGACTCTCCAGATATTGTTGGACTGCAACTTCTCACCATTAGCTCTGCTGGCTAGGGCTGATTGGAGTTGCAGTTGCAGTCCAACATCATCTGGAGAGTCACACGTTCTCCAGCCCTGGTGTGAGGCTAAAAGCAATGGGAATTTTGCAAGGTGGGAGGGAATAAGGAGGAACAAGGCCTTTTGCATACCCTCACTTGTGAACCTTAACAGTGTTGTTCAAGTGGAGCGATGGACTACAGCCGCTCCTCAAGTTGTGGGTCAGGAATTGCTCTGTATGGCATTTCCTTGCTGTGTCCATAAATCTGCCCTTTGCAGATCTTTCTACCATTAAAAGCAAGGCCCAGCTCTTCCTTTTCTGCTATCAGATGCCTTTTCCCCACGGGCTTCCTGGAGAGCCTTTGACACTTTGGGGATAAACATAATCAATACAGTACTCTGAATGTTGAAACATTTCTTCTTACAGGATGGTGGCTCCTTGGATCAAGTCCTGAAAAAAGCTGGCAGAATCCCTGAACAGATTCTAGGCAAAGTTAGCATTGCCGTAAGTATGTTGTTTTTGCATTCAGAAAATGGAATTTAAATGTAGTTGGTGAAGGCAGGTCAAGTCCAGAAGGCAGAGACAGCTGGCGAAAGCTTTTCTTTGAGGCAAAGAGAGAAATGGGCAAATCTGACTATGCTTCAAAATGCATTGCTTTCCCCTTCTAAAAAGATGGCCTTTAGTAAGAACGGCTTCGCACAGGAGTTACAGGCCGTGAAAAAGCCCCCATGTGGTCAGAAGCCTTAAAGTGACAGTAGTAGCTCTTGGTCTCGACAGCCACTACAGCAGCGTTCTTCACTGCGAGGCCCGTCTGCCTCTGGCAGCTCCCAATCACCACCGGTGCAGCTCTCCACCTTTCTTTTTCCATTCATTCATTCATTCATTCATTCACGCTCGCCCATTTTGCAGTAGCTGTTCACTCACAGCAGAGGCTCTCCAGCTTTGCCCTGTTGTTTGCTTTAGCAGTGGGCTGGCTGCTGTGATCTGGGCTACCCGAGGAGACCTTCGGGTGGGGAGGTGGGAAACCTGCTGCTCGTCAGCTGTAAGGTGGCTCGGGTGGGGGCCAAGGACAATGCAGGAGCCATCGGCCAATCAACTGTGGTAGGGAAGGGGCCCAAGAGGCAAAGAGCAACGTAATAGGCTAGCTGCACTGCACAGGTGTTAAAGGTGGAGGGGAAATCGAATACGTGGGCGAGAGAGAGAGAAACATGGAGCTGCACTGGGAGATTTTGCAGCACCGAGTAGAGCGGAGCACTCTCAGTGATGAGAAAAGGATCCATCCCAAGCCAAGCACCAAGGGAGCCGGTCAGAATTTGCCTGCCTGATGGCTGACTGATGACGTCTTGCTTGGGCGATGTGGAGGGAGTGAGGAGAAGAGCCGTCCCCCCCCCGAGACCTCCAGCTGCATCTGGGGCACAGCATCACTGCTTGACCAGGAAGGGGAGAGAAGAGGAGAGACCACCTACGGCCCAGGAAAGGCCCCCAAGAGGCCCCCGGTGGTGGTGCCTGGAGCCAAAGTGGCTCCAGCTTGAAAATAGTGACGGTCACCCACTGCGAACCCGCATGCTCTGATCTATATCTCCCTCACATTCACCAACATGTGGTACAGCTTGAGGTTAGAGGGCAGGTGGGTAAGAGGGAGGGAGAGAGAGGGCCGGTTCACACGACCCAGGCTGCCGGCGGGGGAGGAACCACGGGGCCGTCCGCGGGGTCCGGAGGGGCGCCGCACACGACCGGCGCCCCGCGCGCATGGGCAGACCCTGTAGTCCCCGCACCGCAGTGCGGGGCTCCCGGCGCTCGGGGGTGGGGCCCTGGGATGCCCAGAGGGGCCGTTTGCCCCAACAGACTGGAGCGGCGGCCGCTCTGGGCTGCCGTCTCTGTGGGGACCCCGCGGGACGGCCGCCTGTTGTTCGGACGGCACGGTGATCACACGCGGTAGGGGCTTACCCCTCTACCGACCATGGTCACTTTCCGTGCGTCCCGCCCGCGGCTGTCCCGCGGGGGCACCCCCGGTCGGCGTGCACACGACACGGGGACCGCGGGGGACTTGCGGTTCCCGTGTCGTGCGAACAAGCCCAGAGCGAGCGAGAGAGGGAGAGAGAGATATGGGATACAAGCCAGGGCCCTCCTCTTCCTCACTGCGGTCTCTGTGTAGTTGTCTCTTCCTCCTCCTCTCTGACTCTCTGATGTTAACCAAACAATAAAATAATCTTCAGAACCACCTGAAGGTTTAGGACAAATAATAATAGGTTGCTTTTCGCTCTTGAGCGTGGTTTAGAGGCAAGCAGTAATTAATTTTTTTTCTTGTTTTAAAAGAAGCAGTGGTGTCGCGAGAACAATGGGGGCAGGGGGGGACATCTGAGCAGCTTCGTTAAACCACAAGGTTCCACAAGCAAGTGGAGCCAAACTAGGCTTGCCTTGTGCTTGATTCCGGAGCTCGTTGTGGGTCAAAATCCATACTTGGAGGTGCAACAAACCAGGACAGGCTACTCGGAGCCTCACCCCCACCCCCGACTAAGGGGCAATATCGCCGCTCCCCTCTGAATTACTTTTGTACAATTTATGAGTTCTCGTTTCTGCTGATGATTTTTGTTTTAATTAAAGCTTTGTTTTTTGGGCTTCAGGTCATAAAAGGTCTCACGTATTTGAGAGAGAAACATAAGATAATGCACAGAGGTAAGAATGTATTCTTCCTATTTGAGTATATTCTGAATGCTAGTAATTGCTTTTACATTCCTTTGCCTATACCAGGGGTGTTGAACCTCAGGCCTGCGGACCAAATCCAGCCCTCCCGAGGTCCCAATCTGGCTTTCCAGGGACTCAGATGGCCGCACCCCCTTCCTTTGACCACACCCCCTTTCGCCCGACTGTCGATTGGTGGTTTCCTGGCTTTTGCACTGTTGCTGTTTTGGGGGCCACCCCTTTTGCCTTTGGTCCCGTAAATGACTGGAACGGCTTCTCCAAAACAGAATCCAGCTCTTGGGCTGTAAGATGTTTGACACTCCTGGTATGCACCATTTGGCTATATGACTCTGTGTGTGTTGAAAGCCAACTGATATTTATTTATTTTCAGAGCATTTGAGCTTGTTGAAAGTTTCTGTTGAGCTGTTTGACCCATGTCCAGATTGGGACTCAATGTCCTCGAATATATTTTAAAAGGTGTTGTTTTTTTTAAGTGAGTGTGGCATAGCGGATAGAGTTTTGGACTTAAGAGAGCTTCAGCTATTGGGCGGTATAAAAGTGAAATAAATAAATAAATATGTGAAGAAAAGAGCCTTTGGGGGTTCTCTCTCACACACACACACACACACACACTCACCTCATGTGTGAACTGGCTGGGGTGGGTGGGGTGTGCATAGTTAGCGTGTGGAGAAAGGGGCCTTTGGGGGTTCTTGCATGCATGCACACACACACACAACACCCCCTCATGTGTGAAGGCTGGGGTGTGTGTGTGCATAGTTCTTCTTGAATGAATGGCGCCTAGATGCCTAGAGAAGCTGGCCTAGGGCTTTCATATGTAAATAGTTCAAGTCATGAGTTCCCTTCCCCCTGCCTGGCCAGGTGAGGTGCATGGTGATTGGCTAAGAGGCAGCAGAGGAGGGGAGGGGGGAAAAAGGTATATTTCCCAAAGCGTGGGTTTTGGTCTTTGTTCTACCCGGCTGTGGTAATGGCGGTAAGCCAAGGACCCCAGGCAGCTCTTGGTGAAATTAGCTGGATTGAGGGCTCTAGTAAAGGCAAGCCTTGTGGGAGTTTTACCCATCTCAGACCTTCGGGTAAGTGTGGTAATCTCCCTCGGGCAGCGAGGCTGTGCTGGATCTAACCCTTGAAGAGAACACCCTCAGGTAACAGGTGTGTGCCTGAGAGATATTAAGAATCAGGTTTTATTGTTTTGCAGCTTTACTGTGTACTAAAGTGTCTCTCTCTTTATTTTGTGTGCTTCTCTCATTTCCCTAATCTTGTTGTAAAATGCTACCAGAATAAACCTTGTCGTGGTTTTACCCCACATGGGTTTTGTAGTACTCTGTGAGTTCAGTAGGCGAGTCCCTGAACAGAGATTCAAGTAGGGTTGCAGACAGCTGAGGCTGGCAATCTGGTACCTTGAGATCTCTGGGGGTCTTGGTTCCTTTAGAGTAGGAAAGGGTGGGGGGGTGGCGGGCCAGCCAGCCCCCCCCTTCCTCCACAAAATAAATAAATAAAACTGGGTTCAGTTCCTCACTCTGCTGTGAGGTCCACTGGATGACCTCAAGCCCGTCGCCACATCTCAGGCTTACAGAGTCATTGTGAGGGTGACATGTGAGGGATGGGGAGGGACAAGATATACTGCCTTGGAGGAAATGCAGGATAAAAATATAACACATAAATGAAAATTAAGTTTGCTTATCTGGTTCCTGGATGCAGCTGACTGGCCATTGTTGGAAAGGTTGACAGCCGCTTCTGGTCTCCGCATTTATATCCTGGTTTAAGGACCACAAACAGATGTTGGGACATAGATTTCATAGATCATAGAGCTGGAAGGAGCCTACAAGGCCATCGAGTCCAACCCCCTGCTCAATGCAGGAAACTAGAGGAGGGGTCTCCCATCCAAGTAATGACCAGACCTGACCCTGCTTAGCTTTCCACACTCAGACAAGCTGAGCCAGCATGAGCCACAGGCCCGGGTTCATGTTTGAACTGTCCACAAGGTCGGTGAAGATGGGGAGGGGGATTGGACGGTGACACGGCCTTGACTTATACCAGCCTTCCCCAACCTGGCACCCCCCAGATGTGATGGACTAAAATTGATGAGATAGTGCAGTGTTCTGCAACCTTGTTGTTCTGCAACAAGCGTAGCTGGCTGGGGCATGCTGGGAGTTGTAGGCCAAAAACACCGGGGGACCCAAGGTTGCAGAACACTGATATAGTGCAACAGGCTCTACGCGGGGCCGAGTTTGAAGAGTGATTGGGATCTGCAGCCTTCCCGGTGGCTGCTCCTAGGCTCTGGAATTCCCTCCCAAGGGAGGCTCGGCTGGGCCCCCTCTCTGTTGTCCTTCCACGAGCAGGCAAAGACGTTTTTGTTCAGGCAGGCCTTTGGTATGTAAGCTGGTCTGTTGTTGAAGCGTGTTTTTTTTTTAAATACATGCCGTTCTCTGCTTTTATTTCTGTTTTTTAATTACTTTTTTTACTTTATTTGTTTTATGTTACGCTTTAATTAAGTTTTGTTTTAATCTTGATTTTTATTATTGTTAGCCACCTTGAGTGCCATTTTTGGTGGCAAGGTGGGACATAGATTTAATAAATAAATAAATTGGACTTCACCATTTAGCACTACAAGCAGCCGTCTTTGTGTTTAGCTGCTTCTGCCTTTTAAAGTTTGACGGTACCTGCAGCTTCATAGCGTGCATATATTTTTAAACCCAATTCACACCTCCGTATACAGTGTGAAGTTTGCCTCCTGTGTCAGCTCACCAATGTGGGCAGCTACTCAGCAGTTATTTAATATCAGTGCAAATCTGTATCCCAGCATGACTACCTCTGCGCCCCAGTTGCTGGGGAACATGGGCGGGAGGGTGATGTTGCGCTCATGTCCTGCTTGTGGGCTTCCCGTGGGCAGCTGGTTGGCCACTGTGTGAGCAGAATGCTGGCCTAGATTTCATAGATAGATTTCATAGATCATAGAGTTGGAAGGAGCCTACAAGGCTATCGAGTCCAACCCCCTGCTCAATGCAGGAAACTAGAGGAGGGGTCTCCCATCCAAGTAATAACCAGGCCTGACCCTGCTTAGCTTTCCACACTCAGACAAGCTGAGCCAGCGTGAGCCACAGGCCTGTATTAAGATGGATCAGACCCAGGGCCGGTGCTACCATTAGGCCAACTAGGCAGCTGCCTAGGGCGCAGGGCTAAAAGGGGCGCCAGAAACGCCTTGAAAAAAAATACAGTGCTCTCAAGTGGGAAGGGGGGGCGCTAAATATCTGATCTTGCCTAGGGCACCAAACTGCCTTGCACCGGTCCTGATCAGACCAAGGGTCCTAGATGGACCCTTGGTCTGATCCAGCATCAGGGCTCCGCTTATGTTCTTACGGCTCCTTCACAGCTCATCAGGAGGCAAGTGCGACTTGGTGTTTACAAACCCAGAGATGCTGTTTTGAAAAGTCAATATCTAAAAGCATGTTCGCATCAACTGTCTCTTCCTGACAGCCGTTATTGGACGTTTGGGCAGTGGAAATCGATAAAGCTGAAGAATTCAGATGAATAAGAGATTAAAAGGCTCAGAATATATATATATATATATATATGTCTCTAGCCTAACCATAGCAGATTGTACGTCTTTAGGCAAGCCCAACAGAGCTCTTAAGATGTATTGATATATGCTTAGGTTTGTGCAACTCCCGTTTTTAAAGGCGATTGTGGAAGTTTTCATTAGAGAAGGCTGGGAGGGCATCCTTAGCTTCCCAGGACTGCCCAGGGCTGGCTGAGAGAATGGAATGCAGAGCCTTAAGAAGGCACATACGAACTTCTCCACATCTTGAATGCTCCAGGAGTTGGTGCCGGAAGCGGATATGGAGTTCACATTTTCCAAACGGAGAGTGTTTTGCACCAACACCTCCCAAAGTGGAAAACAAGACAGTGAAGACACTGTGTGGAATGCCTTGTGACCACCTCCAAGAGAGGCATGATGGGCCGGTGGGGGTGGATATCCTGCTTCTCTAAGGGCCATAAATATGCTGGATAGCACTTGGGCCTCCGTGCTGGCAAGGGAGCAATAAAGAACTCGCGCTGTACCCTTGCATTAGTCTAATTGACTGCATTTACTTAGGCTCTCAGCCAGCTCCTTCTGCAGCCATAAAACACTGGGATGTTATGACAGTGGAGGTGGGGGAAGGTCAGCGGAAGCCCTCGCTAAATATTTCATCCAGGGAGACGTGAGTGGGAACTGTACAGATGCGCTCATTCAAAACCTGCCGTGGTCCAGAATGCTGCTGCTTTTCCTCTTGCTGTGCTGACCATCATGGAACAGCTTCCTCGTGGCACAGACCAGCGGAGAGGGTGCAGCGGGCTCCGTGCCTCCTGGGAACCCCTTTGCACTTTTAAGGCTGAGGGCTGGTCTACGCCAGGGGTCGGCAATCTCAGACCCGCGGGACAGATCCAGCCCTCCTGAATTTCCAATCTGGCCCTCCGGGATTCCCCAGACCACCGATTATGTAGTGGCTTCCCAGCTTTTGCACATCCCCGGCCGTACCCCCCTCTTCTGAAAGTTTGAAACGCCTCTCCAAAAGCTTAGTTACTGGCAGTAAGAGCTTTAAGCTGAAATAGGCTGGTCGTTCTGGTATTTTTCACTCTGCCCCTTTTGCCTTTGGCCACGTCGACCACGGAAACGTGGCCACTGAGAGCTTCTCCAAAATTGCATTTTGGCCCTTGGTCTGGAAGAGGTTCCCTACTCTTGGTCTGTAGTGCAAGCGTGGGGAACCTTAGTGCACCATGGCTTGCTGCTACGTCTGCCAGTGGGAAGTCTCCATCCTGGTGCCAGGATGGAGACTCGCACTGCTGACATGGAGGACCTCAGTGTCATCGTGAACTTGCTCTGCTTACTGTTGCTAGGGGTTGTGCCGGTGGCAGGGTCCCAGCAGCTCACCGTACTGTGGGGGATTAGGATCCAGCCAGCCCAGCCTCCTTGGGGTGCCAGCCCACCGCTGGCGTTGCTTGTGCTTCATGCACTTGAGTTCACGTTTGTGCCCGAGAGCCCAGCGCGCATGTGGCTGTTTTGCACCATCGCTACTCTGCAAATTCAAGGTGTACGGATCATGCAAATCGGATGTAAACATGTTGGGCGCTCTCTGTATATTGACTTATTTTTTTTTAAATTTGGAATCATAGAATCGTAGAGTTGGAAGGGGCCTATAAGGCCATTGAGTCCAACCCCCTGCTCAATGCAGGAGGACAGATGTGGGCAGCCCAGGCAGTCACCCCTCCAAGCACGGACCCGGCTCATGCCTGCTCAGCTTCAGCATGCGGCCTGCACGATGTGCTCTCGATGCCACCTGCATATTTTAGTTAGTCATGAGATTCGTACACTGCCCAATTGACCAATGCCGTCCAAGTGGCTTACAATCATAAAAACCCAACACATCAGTAAAATAACAAGCCGCACAATAATACAGCTGGTGCAAATGTCAACAAATTAAGATACTAAAAACATGAAAAAAATACCAAAGAGGCAGCAGTAGAACTAACAGACTGCAAATTTAAGATTAAATAGGGCAACAATTGACACATTCCACAACTGCGTCGCCTGCACTCTTCCCCGAGTCTTGTAGGGCCTCGTCAGGCAGGGGGTAGCAGCAGCAGCTCTTGGCCCGCAGAGATCTCAGCGGAGGAGGCTGTCGGAGGATCTCTGGGGCAGCAGTGTCGCCCCCTCGCCAGCCCTCTTGCGGCTCTTGTCGCCTCACCCGTTACAGAGTGGCCACAGGAGCGCCTCCCCGCTGCCCTGGAAGTGTGTCGCTGAGCCCGAGATCTGGGCAACGTGAAGATGTTGGTGTCCAAGGAGGGCGGTAGTCCTCAGTGCAAGTATTGGCTCAAACACACAAAATCGGGTGAGGACCGGGGGTTCGGTGGGTGCACCAAAAGAGCAGGGCAAGCTGGTGGCATGTGCCCCGCCCGCCACGACCTAGAATCATAGAATCATAGAAAAGTAGAGTTGGAAGGAGCCTACAAGGCCATCGAGTCCAACCCCCTGCTCAATGCAGGAATCTAGGTCAAAGCATCTCTGACAGATGTCTGTCCAGCTGCACCTTGAATGCCTCCAGACTGGGAGAGCCCACGACCTCCCTAGGTAGTTGATTCCATTGTCTTATTGCTCTGACAGTCAGGAAATTTTTCCTGATGTTTAGGTGGAATCTAGGTTCCTGTAACTTGAGCCCATTATTCCGTGTCCTGCAAACTGGGATGACCGAGAAGAGATCTTTGCCCTCCTCTGTGTGACATCCCTTCAAATACTGGAAGAGTGCGATCATATCTCCCCTCAGTCTCCTCTTCTGAAGGCTAAACATGCCCAGTTCTTTCAGTCCCTCCTCATAGGGCCTTGTTTCCAGTCCCTTTATCATCCTTGTTGCCCTCCTCTGAACCCTCTCCAGTTTGTCTATGTCCTTCTTAAAGTGAGGTGCCCAGAACTGGACGCAGTACTCAAGATGAGGCCTAACCAGTGCCGAGTAAAGGGGAATTATCACTTCCCGCGATTTGGAAGCTATACTTCTATTAATACAGCCCAAAATTGCATTTGCCTTCTTTGCAGCCACATCGCATTGCTGGCTCATATTCAGTTTGTGATCTACCACAATTCCAAGATCCTTCTCACTTGTAGTATTGTTGAGCCAAGTGTCCCCCATTCTGTAACTCTGCATTTGGTTTCCTCTCCCTAGGTGCAGCACTTGGCATTTATCCCTATTAAATTTCATTCTGTTGTTTTCGGCCCAGCGCTCCAGCCTATCGAGGTCACTTTGAATTTTGTTTCTGTCTTCCAGAGTATTAGCTGTTCCACCCAACTTTGTGTCATCTGCAAATTTGATAAGCATTCCCTGTACCTCCTCATCCAAGTCATTAATAAAAATATTGAAGAGCACCGGGCCCAGGACCGAGCCCTGTGGTACCCCGCTCGTTACCTCTCCCCAGTTTGAGAAGGAACCATTGATAAGCACTCTTTGAGTCCTATTCTTTAGCCAATTGTGGATCCACCTGATAGTTGTTCCATCTAGCCCACTCTTAGCTAGCTTACTAATCAGGATATCATGAGGCACTTTGTCGAAAGCTTTGCTGAAGTCCAGGTATATAATGTCCACAGCATTCCCACAGTCCACAAGGGAGGTTACCCGATCAAAAAATGAGATCAGATTAGTCTGACAGGATTTGTTCTTGACAAATCCATGCTGGCTTCTAGTAATCACTGCATTGTTTTCAAGGTGCTTGCAGACTGACTTCTTTATAATCTGCTCAAAAATCTTCCCGGGGATTGATGTCAGACTGACTGGCCTATAGTTCCCAGGTTCCTCCTTCTTGCCCTTTTTGAAGATGGGAACAACATTTGCCCTCCTCCAGTCATCTGGCACTTCACCTGTCCTCCATGATTTCTCAAAGATAATAGATAGTGGTTCTGAGAGTTCTTCTGCCAGTTCCTTTATTACTCTAGGATGCAGCTCATCAGGCCCTGGAGATTTAAACTCGTTCAGAGTAATCAGGTGCTCCTTGACCATTTGCCTATCAATCTCAAGCTGCAATTCTGCCCCTTCAGTCTGCACTTCAGGTTTGCCAGGGGGGTCATAGACCCTCTTTTGGGAGAAGACCGAGCCGAAGTAGGAATTGAACACTTCTGCCTTTTCTTTGTCTTCCGTTATCAATTTGCCATTCTCATTGCGTAGTTGAACCACCAGTTCTTTCTTCTGTCTTTTACTGTGCATGTATCTGAAGAAAGCTTTTTTGTTGCTTTTAGCATTCCTCGCTAACCTTAGCTCATTCTCAGCTTTAGCCTTCCTGACACTATTCCTGCAGTTCTGTGCTACCTGCCTGTACTCTTCCCCTGTAGCCTGTCCTTCCTTCCACTTCCTATACGTGTCCTTTTTTGTTTTCAGGTCATCTTTGAGTTTATTGTGAAGCCACATTGGCTTCTTCTGTTGCCCTCTGCCTTTTTTCCTTGTGGGAATTGTTTGCAATTGTGCCTTTAAAATTTCCTTTTTTAAAAACTCCCACCCCTCCTGGGCTCCCTTTCTCGTGAGAGTCACTTGCCATGGGATCTTACTAATCATTGTTCTGAGTTTGTTAAAATTGGCTTTCCTAAAATCCAGGGTACGTGTTTGGCTACACTCAGCTTTTGCTTCCGTTAGAATCAAGAACTCAAGTATAACATGGTCACTTTCCCCCAGAGTTCCCAAAACTGCCACTTTATCCACTAACTCGTCTCTGTTGGTTAGAATCAGGTCAAGGATAGCCGATCCTCTAGTTCCTTCCTCCACTTTCTGTAGGAGGAAGTTATCAGCAGCACAGCTCAGGAATTTCTTGGAGGGGCCATGTTTGGCTGAATAAGTCTCCCAACAGATATCAGGGAAATTGAAGTCTCCCATTACTACCACATCGTGCCTCCTTGAAACAATGGCAATTTGCTTTTCAAAAGTTCCATCCTCGTCTTCTCCTTGATTGGGTGGTCGGTAGTAGACTCCAACCGCCATGTTCATTTTATTCTTTGCCCCCTTTATTTTAACCCAGATGCTCTCAATGGGGCTGCCAAGCTCCTCTTCCTGTATCTCTGTGCAGAGATACGTATTTTTAACATACAGTGCAACTCCACCTCCCTTTCTGTTGCTTCTGTTCCTTTTGAACAAGTTATACCCTTCAATTGCTGTATTCCAGTCATGGGAGTCATCCCACCAGGTTTCAGTTATCCCTATCAAGTCGTACTTGCCCTCATGTATCAAGAGTTCAAGTTCATCTTGTTTATTGCCCATACTCTGGGCATTAGTATAGAGACATCGAAGACTATGTGCTTTATAGTCCGACTTTCCCCCTACATTTTGTGGTAGACTATCAATGGGCACCGCTGGAGCTGTTCTCTCCATTGTGGCATAGAGGCCTTCTTCCATTGGTACCCCCGAGTTTATGTCTCCCTCCCCTGTTGGATTCAGTTTAAAGCCCTCCTGATTAAGTTCCTCATGCTGTGTCCAAACACATTCTTCCCAGTCCTTGTGAGGTGCAACCCATCCTTTGCCAGCAGTCCATCTTCCAGGAAGTGTAGCCCGTGGTCCCAGAATCCAAATCCCTCACCTAAGTGAGTTTGAACATCTGCAGAGGGCAAGGGGTGAGTGAATGCACGGAGGTGCGTTTGTGCAAGAAGCGAGCCCCGAGTCAAGGGAAGGACAGCTGCCATCTCACTGCTTCGCTTTGCGCAGCCCCGTGCCCAGGGGCAGAAGGGCAAACTGGTGGTGGAAAGCCTCACTGGGGAGGGGCCGTGGCTCGGAGGCAGAGCCCCTGCTTTGTGTGCAGAGGTGCCCAGGTTCAATCCCCCGCATCTCCAGGTAGGGCTGGAAAAATTCCTGCCTGAAACCCTGGAGAGCCATCGCTGCCAGTCAGTGTCGACAATAGTGGACTAGCTGGACCCAGCAGGGCCTGACTCGGGATAAGGCAGCTTTCCATGTTCCTATGCTGAAAGCAACATCTCTGGAGAAACAACAAAGCATCTTGTGGCACCTTAAAAACTAACTCATTTGTTATGGGCTCAGACTACTTCCATCAGATGGAGCAGATGAACATGGCTGGCCTTCTGCAAAATTCTATGGACTCTCCTTTTGATGTAGTGTCCACAGAGGGGTTTCTGAAGTAGCAGCGGGGGGTGGGTGGGTGGGCGGGGAGGAACCCTGGTTCTGAATCTGAATTCCACAAGTAGAAGTTGTGGGAGGTGGCTTCCTCTGTTTCCTTGAACTCTCCACCACTTTCTGAGGCTCTTTCCCAGCCCTTCCTCCCCTCCTTACTGGTAGAATTGATTGCAGATCTGTCTGCCTACTTCATAAGGCCTAATGCGTTGCTAATGACTGGATAAGTGCTCTGTTCTGCGGAGTGGTGTCCTACGCCTACAGCAGAGAAGATGAAAAGAATTGCTTCCAGTGCCTGAGCATTCATAAATAGTCAGTTTTCAGTTGCCTAGTTACCTGCAGCCTTCATTTAAGGAAGCAGGGCTGCCTGTGTGTGTGTGTGTGTGTGTGTGTGTGTGTGTGAGAGAGAGAGAGAGAGAGAGAGAGAGAGAGAGAGAGAGAGAGAGATTTTCCCCATGTCAGATGCATATATCTGGCTTGATTCAGACAACCACATTTTTCTCCAGTGAGCCTTGACTTCTGCAAAAACAAAAGACTCGCTGAACACCTTCAGTTGATCTAGTTCCATCGGAAGAATCCGGTCGATTTAAGTTGACCGGAAGGGTTCGATGAGTGTTAGACTCCAGCTGCAAAAATGTTTTCTGCAAGTTTGTCCAAACACGAGGACTTGACGAGCCTACTGCTCGTTGGATCCCTTCAGACAAACTGATTTTGGTTTATTGTTCCCTGACATGCAACCGTTACAACTTGTTTGGGGCAATCCCAGGACCTCCTGCATGCAAAGCCGGCGCTCCGCCTCCGAGGCACAGCCCCTCCCAGTGCGATTTTCCATCAAGGCCCGCCAGTCTGTCCTTCTGGCCATGAGCGCAGGTGTTTACTTACTTATCTCTGTTGACTCAGTCATCCAGGTGCAGGGTGCTGAGGTCTACCTGCTCTGGTGTTGATGCCCTTTCTGGGAAGAAGGTGTGATTCCGACTGAGTGTAGATCAGGGCTCTCCAACCTTGGGTCCCCAGATGTTGCTGGCCTACAGCTCCCAGCATACCCAGCCAGCATGGCTAATGGCTAAGGGATTCTGGGAGCTGTAGTCCAGCAACATCTGGGGACCCAAGGTTGGAGAGCCCTGTAGATGAATGGGGAGTTGGTGAACTGCGGTTTCCCTGTCTGCATGAAAGATGCTGGCAGCTACTCACAAAAAGTCACACCTTCATTGGTTATGCTTTACTTTATTTATTTATTTATTTATTCATTTTAACCCTGTGAGGTCAGTGAGGCTGAGAGTCAGTGACTGGCCCAAAGTCACGCAGTGATCTTCATGGCCGAGTGGGGACTTAGAACCCGGATCTCCCCAGTCCAGCACTATGCCACACTGGCTCTCACTATATCACACTGGCTGATGTGAGAGGATGGACCCTTTCAATAAAGGAACAAAAGTAGCAAGTCTCGTCCTCGTGTGGAAGTTTGTGTGGTAAAAGAACTTACAAATTCAACAGGGAATTCTTGCATCAACCCTCGTGGGGAAACTATTCTGGGTAAACTGAAATATTTGGATCTGACTGAGTTTTTTTAAAAACGAAACAAAATCCCATCTGTGACATGACATGTAACATTGCACCTATCGAAGTCAACAGTAGCCTGTAAACATTTATGCCGTCGGCATGCCATATTGAAGGGCTGCTCGGCCTTCTACGGAGTCAGATTATTGGTCCATCTAGCCCAGTATTGTCAAAAGTGACCAGCAGCAGCAGTTTCAGGTAAGATTCCTTCCTGGCCCTACCTGGAGATGTCGGGGATTGAACCTGGGACCTGCCGCATGCAAAGCAGGTGCTCTCACTAAGCTACGAGGCCTACGTCTTGGAGGGGACACACCTGAGTGGAAGAGTACATGTTTTGTGCGCAGAAGTTCCCACGTTCAATCCCAGGTGGCATCTCCGGTTGACGGGATGGCCTTTCCCTGCCTGAAACCTTGTGGAGTTGCTGCCAATCGGAGTAGGCCAGCCCTCTCCCACCTGGCACCTCCAGATGAGTTGGGCCACAACTCCCATCATCCCCAGCTAGCAGCCCTGGGGTTGTAGCCCAACACATGGAAGGCACCTGGTTGGGTAGGGCTGGAATAGACACCCTGGGTTTAGAAGAAATGTGTGGGGTTGGATTTTGTGTAAGGCAGCTCCATGTGATGAATTTTCAGATGCTACAGCATCCTCTTCAATTTTCACAACTGTTTTCCGTCATGATTTGAGGAGCCTTCTTTTCTGGTGGGGGTGAGGGTGTTTCCAGTCATCGTTTGGAGCAATCTACAAGGAACCATGTGGCCTGTTTTGTGTTTTGGATGGAGTTTGAAATGGAATGTGTTTGGACCGTATATGGACCTGATCAGGGCGGCTTACCCAATTGCACCACCATTGAGAATGTCTTTGGCTTGTAGTAAAAATGCATAAAGCCGATGGATTCAGCATCCTATGCCATCTTCTGTATGTGGTGAATAGGATCCCCGCTGAAGGATAACCTGTAGGAGCAGTTAAAGGAAATGAGTGCATTTGGGAGGGAAACAGAGAGTACGGAGAAAGGGTTTCCACCCTCACCTCTTTTGTTGTTGTTGCTATCATGGTTTGATTCCCTCTCCCATCCTCACATTTCATTTTAATATATAGTGAGCATCAAAGAAGGAAAGGCAGGGCAGAAATGCCTGAAATAAATAATTAAAATATCGTCCATTCACCTTTTTTTTTTTTCCCTCTCCAGATGTTAAGCCATCCAACATTTTGGTTAACTCTAGAGGGGAGATCAAGCTTTGTGATTTTGGTGTCAGTGGACAACTGATAGATTCAATGGCAAACTCCTTTGTGGGCACAAGGTCCTACATGTCCGTAAGTACAGATGATAAAACTGTGATGGTCCAATTCACGTGTGACAAAATGCCTATGCAGAGCGCACTTCAGTGTAGGAGTTTGTGTGAGTACAATCCCCATATAGATGTTTCATGTGTGTAAAGTGCACATTTCTGTGCTTTGCAATTGTGATCCCCCCCAGATTCGGGTTTCCCAGCCCTGTGTTGGTGCTGACTCGCCATGGTGCAAGTCGAGCCAGCTCGTGGACTTCCATCTCTAAGATAGGCCACAATTTGCACATTTAAAAAAAAAAAAAAATACCTGCTAAGGAAATTTGTGTAAATTTATTCAATTTGTGCAGATTGGCAGCCGAAAAGCTCGTGGATCTAGTGCAATTTGTGCAAATCGGCTGATTTTATGCAAACTGCACTAGATCCACATGCTTTTTGGGTGCTGATTTGCGAAAAACGGGCAAAATACTGTGATTTGCGCAAATTGTGTACATTTACACAAATAGCACAAATTTCCTTAGCATTTTTTTAAAAAATGTGCAAACCATGACCCACCTTAGACATGAAAGTCCACAGAAACCACCCCCCCCCCGACTCGGACAGCCTGGACAGGAAGTCCATGGAGCTCAAACACGCCGGACTTCCCAGCGTCACGAGATCCCTGGTGTACGTACAACAGAATGAAGTGTGTGCAATTGTGTACATGCTCATCTCTATCCAGAAGAGCTGCAGTTTGGTGCAGTTATGACAGATGTTGCTAGGCTCAAACCTTGCCAGGAATCTAGGCTCTCTGAACTTCAGTTGCAGTGAAGGGGAGATATGATCGCACTCTTCCAGTATTTGAAGGGATGTCACACAGAGGAGGGCAAAGATCTCATCTCGTTCATCCCAGTTTGCAGGACACGGAATAATGGGCTCAAGTTACAGGAACCTAGATTCCACCTAAACATCAGGAAAAATTTCCTGACTGTCAGAGCAATAAGACAATGGAATCAACTACCTAGGGAGGTGGTGGGCTCTCCCAGTCTGGAGGCATTCAAGGTGCGGCTGGACAGACATCTGTCAGAGATGCTTTGACCTGGATTCCTGCATTGAGCAGGGGGTTGGACTCGATGGCCTTGTAGGCCCCTTCCAACTCTACTTTTCTATGATTCTATGATTCTATGAGTGCAAAACAGGCCAAATTGGATGGCGGTCCAGATCCTTGTGTCTACCCAGTGCATTTCTACCTCCCTCGAGGCAAGCAACTACTTTTATTTCTAGGATCAGTTTCAATGGGAGCTTGTAGAGACTACCCTTGTTCCAGCTAGAGTGTGACAGGGTCTTCTGTGGCAAGGGATGCCAGTGGCAGAAATTAAAACCTTAAGTTAGCAATCATTCTCTTTGGTGTTTATGGAGTCCTCAAGAGCAGTGTTCTCCAACCTTGGGTCCCCAGATGTTTTTTGGCCTACAACTCCCAGCATGCCCCAGCCAGCGTAGCTGGCTGGGGCATGCTGGGAGTTGTAGGCCAAAAACATCTGGGGACCCAAGGTTGGAGAACACTGCTCAAGAGCATGACATTCCTGAAGGTTTCCTGGTCACACAGGCTTCCAAGTTATCAGCTATGATGACCAAAAGAAAGCAGGAAGGAAATGAGTACCTGACTGGAAAAAAAATGGAATCCGCTTCTCCATCAACTTTGCTTTCTTCGTCAGACTCCCCAGGTTGTGGCTGAATGGGGTTTTCCCTCATCCACGCTGCCAATGTTGGTTGCCTCCATTTTTAAAGACCTATCTTACTTTTTTTGTCACTTTGTGCATGTAGCCAGAAAGACTACAAGGAACTCACTATTCGGTGCAGTCAGACATCTGGAGCATGGGTCTGTCCCTGGTAGAAATGGCCATCGGCAGGTACCCGATCCCACCGCCAGATTCGAAGGAGCTGGAGCTCATGTTTGGGTGCTCCCTAGGGGGTGACTCGCCCGTCTCTGAGACATCACCCAGGCAAAGAACAGCCGGTCGGCCCACGAGTGGTAAGATAGCATTGCCTGATGCAATCCGTGCTGGAGATGTATTCTTGAACTAAATTGGGCTTGGTGTAGGGGCAAGCAAGCGTTTGAGTTTCACAGAACTCTTCATCAGACAGTACAGAAATATCCCAGAGATGATGCTAACTCTACAGAGAAAACTCCCCCAAGTTTCAAGCAACAGGAGAGTTCTTGACGATGATAGTCTGATATTGGCAGTAAAGAACTTTGGTGTATTTTATACTTGTGCATGTTCATTCTCTCTCTCTCTCTCATTTTTATATAAAATCTCCTGCTTTTTGTAGTGGTTTTTGCACTCTTTGTGCCCAGGGAGCAATTTTGTCCAGTCTCACCCACCCACCCACAAGGGAGGACCCATGTTCGGCAGAGACATAGATGCCACCCAGAGCCATTCTGTCTTCTGCCTTCTATACAGGAAGTAGTCCTTCTCTGTCATGGTGTCTCTTCTGGGCTGAGGTGGAAAGGGCCCTACTCTGGCCATGTGCCTATGAAGAAGGATGCTCGGGAGGTGGGGCATATGCGCCACCTCTTTTAAAAAAGAGTCTGTACCCCCCTCAGAACAGGAGTGAGGGCTCATTAATAAAACACCCCATTCGTGTGAACAGGACTGGAACACACCTTTGGGAGGAAGTCTATCATTCTGTTGGATTGTCCGGCATCAGTCCCATCCTGCCAGAATGCAACTTCCTAAGCCAAGGCTGCAAAAACTGCACACGCAGCCCCTTGAGAGTAGCCGAGAGAAAAGCAGGAGACTGGAAGTCGTGTCTTGGCACTCATCGCTGCTTCTACAGGAGCGGCTCTTCTCACACAGTCCTGACCACTTCCTGTTTCACAAGTGCCTCTCTTCAACTAGGGCAACAGTATAACTAGCTATTGTCAAATGTTTTTAGCGGACATTTCACATTGAATCTTCTTCTTCTTCTTCTTTTTTTTTAAGAGCTAATTAATTGCACAAACTCAGTATTCATTTCATAAGCATTTCTTAAGCAATTAATACCTGGCCTTTAATATGAGTATTTCAAAGCCACCGTTAAGAGACAAGTTTTAGGGGTAATAAAACTTACCGGAAAAGTTACAAGCAAGCAAAAAAGGTACAAACCAAAGTGCGTCCATCTTGTTAATGTCCAGCCTCTGCTGTGTCTTTTCAGCCTACGGTTCGGACAGCAGACCACCAATGGCCATCTTCGAACTCCTAGACTATATCGTCAATGAGGTAAGCTGGCTGCGGTCGCTCCATATCTTGCATGTTGGCTTCTGTGGATTTTGCAAGGAGGAACTGTGGAAGTGCTTAGGAAATACATGAGGGTCATGAGCAGCCTTCGGGCTTCACCTGGTCCCAGGCACTGCCCCTGAAGCAGGAACTTCCATGAATCTAACTTGCCTTACCCTGCTAACAGCCACGAGCAGAGGTGAACAAGCTGTGCTGCGTTGGAGGCATGTGCACAGTTCAAGCACTACTTTTGAATCCAGAGGACTCAAGCAAGTGAGACAAGCCAGAGGGGAGAGCTTCTTCCCCGTAAACTCTGGCCTGTTGCCATACTTGGGCCTGGAAGGAATTCTCAATCCCAGATGGCATCTCCAGTCAAAAGGACCCCTGGCAGAGGCCTCTTCCACCAGGCCTCTTTCGCCTGAGGTACTCCTCTTTCATTTGTGGTGATCTCGCACTTTATTTATTTATTATATTTCTACCCCGCCTTTTTTCCTGCAAGGAACCCAAGGCGGCTTACAGTAATCCTCTCCATTTTATCCTCACAACAACCCTGTGAGGTAGGTTAGGCCAAAATCACCCAGGGAGCTTTACGGCCGAGCAGGGACTAGAACCCGCATCTCCCGAGTTACAGCCCGACACTCTCACCACTACGCCACGCTGGCTCCCTCTGGAAAGGAGAGGAAGGAACCCAACCACCCCCCATGTCTCAGAGCAGGGTTGGGGGACCTTTTTCGCCTGAGGGCCGCATTCCCTTCCAGGAAACCTGTAAGGGGCTGCATGCCAGTAGGGGTTGGGAGTGGAGGGAGCAAAAAGTGGGCAAGGCCAGTCCAGCCCACCCCTCCAACTCTCTCTTGCATGGACGGACGCGCGCGCGCACACTTCAGCCCCCCTCGTTCTCTTCCTCCCTTCCCAGCTGCCACTGAAATTTGGGTTAACCCTTCCCTCCCCACCTCTGACTTCCACCCCTCAAATTACCCCCTCTGCCGAATTGCTGTGCAGGGCGTGGGGCCAAGGAGGGGATGCTGGGGGAAGGATCCCTCCTGATCCCCGCAAGCTCTGGTCAAGCCGCACCTACAATATTATTCTCCAGGAAACATTATTATCTGGCAAGCCTGAGTGACGCAGGGACTGCAAGCTACTTACAGCTTTGCCTTTCCAGGACATGGTGGCTCAGAGGGACCACCCCATAGACTGCATAAAACTAGCAGGCTGGAAATTACTCTCCCGGTGTAAGACCTTGTTATGCAGTGGGGAAAGCACCACTGTAGGAAGATCAGCGTGGTGCTCCCATTCTGGCGCTCCGATTCCCAGTCCGGCGCTTAGAGCTGCTATTGTGTACATGTATATACATGCACTTTTATGCACTTCAGCTGATGATTCACAAATGCATCCTTGTGTGTGATTTACAAGTAAAACCATCTTTTAAACTCTTGCTGCAAGTCCACGGCCTTTGGCAACAGCAACATATTTGCAAAAGCGGCTCCTGTAGCAACATTACATCTGTGCTTCCGGTCTCAAAAGGCAGTTCGTGTTGGTATGTAAAAGAAGTTTTGGAATGAAATGGTTTGGCAGCCCCTCCGTGCCTTGCAAAATGCCACTTTCCCTTCTAGTGCTGCATGTTTGGATGCACCCGATCTTTCTTTGCCATAGAGAGTCCTGCATGTATTGAAAACCGCATCCCTCACTTGCATCACCCATCACGCCTTTTGGTGTTGCCAGCGTGGCATAGTGGTGAGAGTGTTGGACTGGGACTTGGGAGATCCGGGTTCTAGTCCCCCGCTCGGCCATGAAACTCCCTGGGTGACTTTGGGCCAGTCACTGCCTCTCAGCCTCACCTACCTCACAGGGTTGTTGTGAGGATAAAATGGAGGAGGAGGAGGAGGATTATGTAAGCCGCCTTGGGTTCCTTGCAGGGAAAAAGGTGGGGTATAAATAAATAAATAAAATAAATAAATAAACATGAAGGGCTTATATAGCAATGAAAACAGCAAGTATCCGGGATTACGTTGCTTGCAACATTTATTCCACTTGCTTCCATATTAGTGGATCGCCACTTTCGCGTCTACTGGGACTCGGGAGATCCGGGTTCTAGTCCCCGCTCGGCCATGAAACTCACTGGGTGACTTTGGGCCAGTCACTGCCTCTCAGCCTAATCTACCTCACAGGGTTGTTGTGAGGATAAAAACGGAGAGGAGGAGGAGGATTATGTAAGCCGCCTTGGGTTCCTTGCAGGAAAAAAGGTGGGGTATAAATAAATAAATAAAATAAATAAACATGAAGGGCTTATATAACAATGAAGACAGCAAGTATCCGGGATTACGTTGCTTGCAACATTTATTCCACTTGCTTCCATATTTTTCCCGATGTTGCTTTCAGCCCCCTCCCAAGCTTCCCAGTGGAGTCTTCAGTCCAGAATTCCAGGACTTTGTGAACAAATGGTGAGTTGAGTTCTCGAGCGGTTTGTTTTTAAAGGAACCTTTTGGTGTGTTTTTTAAGAACGGGGGGGGGGAGTGCAATAATTAAAAGGGGGGGTTGTTTTTTTGCAAAGGGCTTCTGAGCAGGCTGGGCCCAGACACATTTGGACTTTGCACCTCGTGCATCAAAATAGCAGCCCTCTTTCTTTCCCATTAAACACACAACACAATCCGGGGTGGGTGCGGAGAGTTCTGCTGCACTAACCCAAAGGAACAGGAGCCGTTCAAAAATGGCCAACCGGAGCCACGCCATCTGGGAGAAGCCAGGTCTTAGGGAGACAAAATGGGCCGTGGGCATGTCACCTTTGTCCCTGTTCTGCTGTACCTTCTATCACATTTTGTGGGGAGAACCAAAATAGCAACAGGAATATGATCGTCTTACTTTCTATACAGCCTGATCAAGAATCCAGCAGAGAGGGCAGATCTAAAGCAGCTTATGGTGAGTAGAAAGTCAGTTTCTCTCTTAAAGTGTCCTGAGGGTTCCCAAGAGTCCGCCTACCAGTTTCTGCTCTCTAGCTGCTGAGCGGAAACCATGGTGTGAAGTTCAACCTTGTCCCTAGGGGTGGGCTGTCCTCTGGCCACCTCCACTTGTGCAGGGAGAATGCATTTTGCTGCCTCAACTGCTGAGTACATAACCATCCCCTTGCTCACCTCAGAAACTGGTGAGGAATGGTGTTCTTTTTTTTTGGGTAACTTTTCTTTCTGTCTCCTCCAGGTCCACACGTTCATTAAGAGATCAGAGGCCGAAGAAGTGGATTTTGCAGGCTGGTTGTGTTCCACCATCGGCCTCAACCAGCCTAGTACCCCGACCCATGCTGGCGGAGTCTGAAGATCAAACAGCGAGGCAAAGAATTCACCAAGTGTTATGCATCTTCGTTCCAAGTGGGGCTTGAATAGGAGCCCCACACAAGACCCGCTGAAATGAACTGGAATGACGCTTGGTGGATTTGTGTTCCAACCCGCCTCCTATCCAACTGTCTCAAGCAACGCTGTTTTGGTCCTGTTTTTCAAAGCTGCTGTCTACTAGAAAGTGTATTCTCCACCCCAACTCCATTCCCTTCAAAGAAAAATGTCTCTATTTAGCATGTGCCAACTTATTTTCCCTGTCAATTTTCATTTCTTTGGGGTTCCAAATTAACAGCTGTTGTGTTTGATTAGTTTTTATTTGCTAACTGACCAAACAATTGTGATGCTTTAAGTTAGCGATATGGAAATTTGGAGTGAATGTTGGATATCCTTTCACAATGGGAAATCCTACTGGAGCTGCTGCCTTCCCACCCGCTAGGTTGGTTTGACCTTGAGCCTTTTGTAACTTGGTGGTACATTAAGGGTGCAACCCTATCAAGTTTAGACAAAAGGCCTACAACTCGCTGGGGCATGCTGGGAGTTGTAGGCCTTTTGTCTGTCTAAGCTAGGGTTGTGTGCCTTAAGTCTTGCTTAGCCAGTCTCAGGCAAAACAGTTGGGGATCCCTTGAGCAAGCCTCTCCCAAGCATGCACTTGCTGCTAAGCTGAGACGGAAGTTATGAACAACTGTTCTGATCTTTGTGTAACAAACTCTTGATAGATGTGAACAGAGCCTGAGCTCTTTTCCCCACCCCGTCAACATAAAGAAATCTGTTGACACTTCTGTTTATTTTTAAGTGTCTTGTTGGATATTTGGGGATTGCTTAGTGGTGTCTATCTCCCTCCCAGTTAATTTGGTATTTGTATTTTGAGAACAGCTGGTAGGAAAACTATCCCTCAGACAGAATAAAAGGGTTGTGTTGTTGTTGGGTTTTGTTTTTTTTTTAAAAAAAGGTACAACGCATCAGAGTTGCTTTCCTTCTAGTTCTGCTGAAGTTTGATATGACAAATTGTGCATACTTCGTGTTTGAAAATTCTTTTAATCATTTTATTCTTTCAGATATTGAGCAGTTTCGTCTTACACTAATAAATATATCATGAAGTTACATCAGGGAACTGATTTTTTTTTTTTAATTAATTGCTATGGACTGGCTGGCATCAAGATGGGTCTTAAAGCAAGTTTGCATCTCTAGCCCCGACTTTCAGATCTGTGCATCACTCTTCTGCACGGACTTCCCCTTGACTTACGGCTGGAGCGCTGGTGCTGTTGTGCCCTCTGCCTCCAGGCCAGTGACAGAGAAAGGGGTGCCTATTTAAGTGCCTTCACATAGTGATACACCTGGGTTGAGTCATACACCTGGGTTGAGTCCCCCTGTTCAGCAAATAAGACCATCTTGGCTGACAAACTCGGAGCTTGGCAGTTTTATTATACTGTAAACTGGTGCGTGCAATCCTCAGCACAACACCAACTGCAACCCATGAAACAGAACCATAAAATTGGTCAGCAGAAACGCCCAAATTCCAAATGTTGATACGCCCATTTCTCTCTGGTCCTGCCTGCAGCTGAGAAGAGGGAGAGTAGGGAAAAGCAGCTGAGGTCAAGGAGAGCACGGAAGGAAAACAGCCAGGAGTGTGACCAGCTGCACTCCCTCCATCAACAAAAAGCAAGGCAGCTGCTGCTGCTGCAGTGGTAAAAAGGAAGTGGCAACAGAGCAAGGGCAACATCACAGAGCAAGTGAGCCTGGAGGGAGGAGCGCTCCAGCGGTGCCAAAGGGACCTATAGTGACTGTCATGGCAGTGGCCGTGCAGGCGCTATGGGTCCTGCCTGCCTTCAAGCTGGGGGCTTGCAGCCTGATCCCGGCCACATCACTTGTGTGCAGCGGGACTGATCTTAAAACTCCTTAGCTGGAATCAGATTCACCCCAAAAGATAGAGCGCCTCATTCCAGTAAAGCTTGTGCTAGCCACACAAAGTGGGGGAGAAAAAAATACTTGGGCACCCCCGTTCATGACCAGAAGTTTCCTCTCTAATTTGTATTTGTGTCTCTTCATCTTTGCTAACTACGATCATCTGACGTTCACTGGAAGGTCCAAGATTCCATATGACCACTTCAGAAGTAAAAACAAACAAACAAAATCAGAATTGAAGGTGCTTCCTATTACTACTTGTAGACAATTCATGAAGTGTTGAAAGTTTAATACAAGAGACCAAAGGCGGTTAGAATTTAGGTATCTCATATATAATCAGTGGTTGTTGCTTTTTTAATGCCACAGCACGAAAGAAGTACATGCAAAGAATCATGAACTAGTTTCCCCCCCCCTTTTGTTACATTGTTTACCCTAATGAGGTTTGATAGGGCCATCGTCCTAGAATTAGTAACTCTCCAACCATTTTTACCAGCAGTAGATGCTTCATAGATAGATTATTGCTTTGAGAGTTGTGTGTTGCATCTCCCAAATGCTACTTGGCTCAAAGTGTGGGTTTAAAAGTAATCATGCTACATAGTTATGCATCAACATTGCATTCTCCCAACACCCCTATGAGTCATTCCCACAGTTTATCACCATCTCTGGAAGCCTTTGGGAAACCCAGCTGCATTTGTGCATGTAGTTTGGTCTCTGTAGCACCAAGCAAAGTCTGAGTAAATGTTTTCCTTGAATGATGGACACGGAGGTTCCTGAGTCTGGGATAAAAGGCAGCCAGGCTGCATGCCCCACGTTAGGAATCGGATTCCTCCTCCTCTTCCTCCTCCTCCTCCTCCTCACTGACATGCATCTGTAGCTGCAGTTTAGTTTGATTGATAGCTGCTTCGTTGTCCATCTGTCCATGAGGTTAGTATATAAAAAACAAAAATCTAGGTTACTTCAGGCTGAGAAAAACAAACAGTGCCTTATATTTGAGGAATGTAAAAACGTGCATAAACACCCTCAATGTTGAACACCTAACCTAATGGCAGTCTTGCTGGATCAGGTCACAATCCAGCATTCTGCTTCAGCCAGCTCCCACTCTCACTTGGAAAGCTCAGAACAGCTGGCGTGGGACTCCCATTGGTCCAAAAAAGGAAAGCGGCAAACCTCATAGGTGCTGAAAATTGGGCGTTGAGTCACAGAACTGTTCCATTTAACCCAACTGCTGGATGCGCTTTTTCATGTTTGCTGGTTCTTAAGGTTCCATTTACTTCCATCCCCTAGTAGTCGGGGAGCACACAACAGTGACTACGCCTGACAACTTGGGGTCAATAGGAGATAGAAGCAACCCAGCCTGGAATGGTTCTTTAAGTACATGTTTTTCAGCCTCTCTTTTGCTGCCATTTTGATGGCGTCTCCTCCCGCCCCCACTTTCTTCCTCATCCAGGCACTGAAAAACGCAACACCGACTCGTGCGTATCTCCAATGCTACAGACTATTCAATGGGCCCAAGTACACTTAGGAATGGGGGCAATCGTACTTTTTTCCCAGTCAGGAGGAAATGACCCCTAAAAGGATTCACTGGTCAAGGTATCTTGCACTTCCTCGTTAGATCAGAAAGTTTTGCCTCTTCTAACAACAAAACACGAAGGCTGCCTTCCTCACAACAGAGCGCCTGGGTGCCTTACATTTTGATGCTCCTCCATTACATCAGTGGACGATATGGTCATATTCCCTTCCCTGGCATTGATCATGGACTGAAGGGCGAGTTCCTCCACCTAGAAATGTTTTGCAACAATCAGTCTTGAAAGAACAGCTAAGCAACACATTCTCAATTGTTGTGCCCCTTTAAAGTAATTGAGTCCGGAGGTGTGCAGCTGGGTGCCCTCCAGATGTTTTGGACTACAACTCCCACAATCCTCGACCATTTGCCAAAAAGGCAGGCTTATAGGAGTTGTAGTCCAAAACAGCTGGAGGGCACCAGGTTGCGTACCCCTGATCCTAGTTGCTTTGTCCAGTTCATTACCCAAAGTCGGGAAATGTTAGTGTGTGAGGAGTCGGCAGAATTCAGCAGCTAGGGAAAGACAACTTCTACAAGCTCATCGCGAGGCAAATTTTGCAACCCCCCATACCCATTATCCAATAACAGTATCTAATAGGATTCACTAGATGGCGGATGCAAGCTCTTGTCAGCATCAGCATAAGTGGTAATAGCTTCCTGGAAACCATGTTTCCCACACAAGTTTGTTACTCTCTCTTTCTTGAATATAATTAATAGTGATGGGTTGTTACTTGCAACAGATGGGTTACTATTAGCAGTATATTGAAAAGGAGACGCTCGGACTGGTTTAAGTGGGAGTACATACAGGAAGCCAGGTAGCTGTAAACAAAACCAAAATGAGCTTCCGCAAAACCATTCATTTCAGAAAGCACAGATCTACAAGGAGTTTCCCCTTTGCAATCCCCACTGGAATGAACAGCAATTTGCCCACCGATTTCTAAGATACCACCTCATCAAGTGGTCTAGGAACTCATTTTTGTGTCGTCGCCTTTTAATTTTAAATGAAAGCTGAGCATCTAAAGAAAGCTGGGTTCTAAGCTTGGGAAGCACACTTCCAGGCACATGAAATGCACACAGCTATGTCTGTAGGTGCCCAAACAATACCAAGCGAGCATCAGCAGAGCACCAAGCAATCTGCACATGCCAGGAAGCTTAAGCTCTAATCCCTTCCGGAAAGCGCATTCCCTGCTTGTCTATTTATAATGCTGCCCCTTTGTATGTGCATGTCTCTCCCTCTCTTCCTCATACCGCAGTTTTGGCATCCTGCTGACAGCTGTACCAATACTCTCAAAACCCTGTGGCATTTAAACAAACATTGCCCTTCTATGGCTGCAAGCAGCACAGGAAGAAGTTAACTGTCACACAAGCAATTTGGTCAATGCATTTGCAACCATATGTATGGTTTCTCCCTGAAATAGTTCAATTCAGAAAGTGCAGGCCCAGCTGGCTAAAAGGCTACATGAGCTGCCCTGTGTGGCTACAGCGTGGATCTGTTCCAACTTCCAAGTTCCCTCTACCTTCTGAAGTTAGGTGGATTGCTGTTAAGGATTGACAGCACCCTCCCAGTGGAATTTTCCTTCTTTGGGGCAGGTTCAGAATGAATCTTACAGTTGCTGTTTATCTTGGGGGGCCCTGTGAGAGGCTGAAAGGCAGAATATAAATATTTTAATACCCAATGAATGGTGTATGCTAATAAGATTTTATGATGTTATCTTTTAATGCTGAGATTGTGTAGCAAATCACCTAGAGGAAGCAGTTTTGCATTAGGAATATGAAATGGGAAACTTTGTTTTTTAATTGATGGTGGAGGGAAAACGTGTGTGTGTGTGTGTGTGTGTGTGTGTGAGAGAGAGAGCATTTTGGAGAGGATCCTGATTTAAATGCAATCACCATCATTGTGCAGCCTAGGGCAATTCACATACTTTCAACCTCACTCCTCAATCTATCAAATGGGAATACCAGGAACACAAAAGCAACCAGAGCATAAAGAGGTTTGTTTGTGGACAACAGCTGATCAGAAGCAGGTTTAAGCTCTATAAAACTAGGAAAATAGAAGCCTACTATTGAGAATTGTGGAAGCAGACCTGGTTGAGGAAATAGGAAGAGAGAGGAACACATAACATTACGTGGACAAATTAGAACCACAACATGAAATGGGCCTGCAGAAGGATGGGGAATAAAAAACACACAAAGAGCCCTGCTGGATCAGACCAAGGAAGTCCACAGTCCAGGAGTTGGACTGCAAGTCCCATCAGCTCTAGCCAGCATAGCCAATGCTATGCTGAGGGATGCTGGGAGTTGAAGTCCAACAACATCTGGAGGGCCACACATACCCTATCCTTGATCTAGTCCAGCCTTCTCCAGCCTGGCACCTTCCAGATGTGTTAGGCTGTAACTCCCAGTTGGCGAATTGTGGGAGTTGCAGGCCAACACATCTGGAGGGCGCCAGGTTGGGGAAGCCCGATCTAGTTCATCCTGTTTTCCAACAATGCTTCCTGGAAGCTCACAAGTAGGCCTTGGAAGGCAAAACCCCTCCCCAGCACCTGTCACGGAGAGGTAGACTGCTCCTCAACATGGGAGGTTTTTACTATAACTAATAGATCTGTTCAGAAGGACTGAGTTATGCTCGGTCTTAGACAACATGCTTGCCGCTTATGCAGTTAGAAACATCAGGAAGCTGATTTTATAGCAAGTCAGACAAGAGCTGCAGCCAGCTCAGTCGTGTCTTCACTGATTGGCAGCGGCTGTGCAGGATTTCAGGCACCCACCTGGAGATGCTGGGGATTAAACCTGTGACATCCCACATGCACAGCGTTGAGCTATGACCCATCCCACGAGCACGAAGACTGGGGGATCGGCCTACAATACAGACAAGATGAAGAGCGGTGCTGTTCTGTTTCTCCTGAAAACAGGAATCTGCCTTATTACACCGAGTCAAAACCATGGGTCCAGGCTGCCCAGCACTGCCTGCGCCGCCAGCCTTCCCCAACCCAGCACCCCTCCAGATGTGGCGTCTACAACTCCCATCTTCCCCAGCAAGCATACCCAGGCTGGCCGGGGGCAAATGGGAGTTGCGGTATGACACATCCATCAGGTTGAGGAGGGCTGGTCTACACTGACTGCCAGCAGCCTATCCAGGGTTTCCATACAGGAATCTTTCCCGGCCCTACCTGGAGACGCTGCTGGGGGGGGGGGGGTCAACCCGGGGGGGGGGTCAACCCGGGAGCTGCTGTCCTGCGTGCCAAGGATGCGCCCTGCTCCGACCGCGAGCTGCAGCAGCCCTTCCGCAAAACAAGCCTGCCGCGCGCGCGGGACAACGCCACGAACTGCATGCGCGGTGCGGGTCTCGAGCCCAGGACCCTGCTGGGGATGCTCTAGGGCAGGCCGCCTGCCCTCCCCAGCTGGCGCGCCCTCCAGGCGTGTGGGGCCGCGGCTCCACACGCCTGGAGGGCGCGCCAGCTGGGGCAGGCAGGCAGGCAGCCTGCTGTGCGTGCCAGGCGCGAATGCAAAGCCGGCCGGGGAAGCGCGTGCGCGCGGGCCCACGAAACGAGGCGCGCGCCGGCCAAGGGCAGGGCAGGGCCGGTCCCTCGCCCTCTTTAGCATATGCAAATAAGCCCCACCCCCGCAACCATAGAGACGGGGCGCGGGGGCTGGCGGCCGGGGGAGCCGCGCCAGGCCCCGCGCGAGCCCTCCAGGCCCCGCGCCTCTGCCCTCCCGCCTCCCCGGCCCCGCTCCGGACCTTGAGGCGGTTGAGCTGGTCGTGCAGCGCCGCCTTGACCCGCAGCAGCGTCTCCTCCTCCTTGCGCAGCTCCTGCAGGCGGCTCAGCATCCTGCTCCCCCCCGCCCCGCCTCCGGCCGCGCGGAAAAATGACGACGACGACAACGACGACGCCAGCGACACCCCACGCACGCACGCGGGAAGAGCCAAAGGGAAGCGGGCGGCGCCATCGTGCCTGAGGGCGGAAGTGGGGAAGCTTCCCTCCGGACGGTGGCCGAGGAATCCTTCCGTCCATTGGACGCAAAAAGGCACGCCTATGGGATCTCCTATTTTTCACCGGGGGGGGGACTTGCAACTGAGGCCTTGCCCACGCCGGCAGCACAATGGGCTTTCTCATTTCAGACTGTGGGGTGGGCGGGTTTTAAATGCACAAGGGAGTGGGGGAAGACACCCAACTAGCACATCAAGAAACAGGCCGAGCTAGGAACTTTCATCCCGATAGGCTGTTTTAATAAACGAAAGAACACTCAAAATTGCATTCCCCCCCCGGATGAGGGCAAAGTGGTACAGCCCAACCTATCGCTTCTGGGTTCCACCGCCTCCTTGCGTTGGGAGGCGTAGAGCAAGCCGAAAAGGGATCCCATTAAGCACCGCCTTCAATTGGGTGGTTGAGTGGTTATCAGGCCTACTTTGGCTGCAGCCCGAGATGTACTTAGGGTGGATGTCTTGTTCAACTGATTTTTCAACGTGACTATGTGGCTTAGACAGACACTATTAAAGACATTCACTTAGTTTACTCTATTTGCATTTTGATAACCTACGTATACAATGGATTTTTATTACATTTATACCTTTTTTCTTGCAAGGAACCCAAGGCGGCTTACATAATCCTCCTCTCCATTTTATCCTCACAACCCTGTGAGGTAGGTTAGGCTGAGTCACCCACTGAGTTTCATGGCCGAGCGGGGAAAGCAGAGAACTAGTTCTGTATCCTATTATTTAAATAGGATGATTAAGATCACTTAGTGGATGGGCACTGTCCTTATTTTACATATACATTTAAGCTTTTATGTAATGATCACTTACATTTCTATACTGCCCAATAGCCAAAGCGCTGTTTATCTGTCAACTCAGAATGACATTTCATGCTTCCAATAAAACGGGCTCTGATACAATATGCCATGCAGGGCTAACCTTGGGTGTCCCCCCCCCCATGTTGCTGGCCTACAGCTCCCAGCATACCCATGGCTAATGGCAAAGGATTCTGGGAGCTGTAGTCCAGCAACATGGGAGACCAGAGCGGGACCCAAGGTTGGAGCACCCTGGAAGGTGTCACAACTGTTGGTAAAGTCTTATCCAGAGACAGAGGAATTTGTTCATTAGATGTATCTTATAGGAGACTCTAGCCCAGGGGTGAGCAATGTGTAGGCCAAAACATCTGTGGAAGGGTCACAACTCCCCATCAGTCATAGCTAGCATAGCCAAAGGTGAGGGATGATGGAAGTTGTACGCCAAAACACTTGTGGGGGTCACATATTACCCACTCCTGCTCTAATCCATGAAAGCTTATATTAACTTGTTAGTCTGGAACTTCTAAGCATTCAGCCATGTCAAGTTTTGCAATCACAAGAGCTCTTAAATTAACTAAAGATCCTGGAAGTGGTAGGAATCCAAATGTTTGGCTAGATCAGCCAGTAGGCCTGTTTTAAAAGCACTGTAAGGCACCTACATTCCTCCTTCATATTCACTCATCAGTATTATTTCAGTAGTGATGGACTTTTTGCATGTATGCATTTTTCTGAAAGGACATATACTAACACATGCTCAGAGCAGCTTACAACAGGTTAAAAGTTACACAATCATCCACAAACTATTAAGTAAAACACAACTTAGGCTAAATTTAAACTACAACCCTATCATTTCTATGCACATAAAGAAAAGCTATTGGCAGCAGCAGTGTGAAAAACGTTATTTGTAGATGTGCCTTTAGGTATTGCACTGCATTCCTTCTACTGTTTATTAAACCCTTTGGGGTAAAATTAACTATTTTACTCCCAGAACTCCTTCAAGTTCCCTGGATTATGCTACTTGATGGAAAGTTTTAAAGCGTTGGCATTCCCATAAAATCAGCTTTTTCCCTTCTGAACTTTTCATTTACATTTGCTTGAACTCCAAATTATCTTCCTTCATGAAGTTCGGTCTTCTCTGTCATGAGAACTCTCGACAAAAGTGATGCACAACTAAGTCATATTACTGTACTGCAGAACCTAACTTTGCAATTTATTGAGCACTGTAATAGCAGTAATCTGCAAACAGATTTTTTAAATGTTAAATCTTATAAAGACAAACCTAATCTGAATTCAAATATCAGTAATTCCATGGCAATGTATTCACTAACATCTAAATTTCCAACGAAGAGCATCAAATTAAGCGAAGACACCACTCTGGATAGATTTGTTTTTTATTAACTGTAATCCACAGTACAGCCCTTTTCAGCACTGAAGCAGACAAAGTGCCAAATCTTGCCATAATTTATGCTGCACTTTCTTTCTTTGCAAGTGCGGCCTGAACCTTTGCTTTCCCCTTCGCCGCCTTCTCTTCTCGGAGCTTGTGCTGTAGAAAAACACAAGACTGTTTAGTCCTTACTGTTTTAAGAAACAGAGAATCCCATTTCAGTCAAGTCTGCACCCCACTTACGTTTTGAGCATGGCGCAGAATGGTGTTGCGTCTCATAGTCTTGGCATATGGATTCAGTTTAATCATAACTCTCAAATTCTTCAGTGGATTCTTCTTAAGAACTCTGCGGTGAATCTTTTTCCTGCAGAGGAAGATTGAATAAGTACATAAACCTATGCAAATGAATGTCACACCATATAAAGGATCCATAAAGCTCTATCAGGACATGAAAAACATGCTGGGGGGAGGGAGCAGCAACCAAAAAATATTGGTACACAAATATATTTTCATTGAGACAAGACATTTAAGCATTTAAGCAAGCACTTAAAACCTAAAATTAAAAGAATTATGACACTACAATTCTCCTCCTATCCATTTAGTTGGAAACACCCAACCAAAACCATGGATGACTTACCATGCAGTACTACTATATAAGCTGAAGATTTAAAAACACTTACTTTGGTGCACGTAGGGCCTTTTGGATCTCTTGGCTTTTCAGGATTCTTCCAAGATCTGTATTGGTCATCTTGTGCATTGGCAGGCTGCATTGAAACAGTCAAGTTAGAGCACTGCTAACATATCCACCATATAATGAATACATTGCCTCCTTCACCAAAGAACAGTCTATTGTATCTAATCTTCTGATGGAAATATACCAAACAGCACCCAAGTGTGTGTGTGTGTGTGTGTATGTGAGCGAGCACCCTTCCATTTGGGCTGAGGCAAATATTCAAAAAGAGGGAGATGAACCTCTCCTGCTCAAATAAAGCAGTCCCAACTTGAGTCACATTCAGCCAGTGTTCTCCAACCTTGGGTCCCCAGATGTTTTTGCCAAAAACATCTGGGGACCCAAGGTTGGAGAACACTGCAGGACCTCCCACCAGGATCTCTTCTCGATCGTCCCAGTTTGCAGGACACGGAATAATGGGCTCAAGTTACAGGAATCTAGATTCCACCTAAACATCAGGAAAAATTTCCTGTCAGAGCAAGACAATGGAACCAACTACCTAGGGAGGTGGTGGGCTCTCCCACTCTGGAGGCATTCAAGATGCAGCTGGACAGCCATCTGTCAGGGATGCTTTGACCTGGATTCCTGCATTGAGCAGGGGGTTGGACTCGATGGCCTGGTAGGCCCCTTCCAACTCTACTTTTCTATGATTCTATGAACTATAGTTGGAGCCAACCTCCAATATCCCCCGCCCTCTGCTTTCCCAAGCCAAAAAGGCCTTACATCTTGGGGAAGGGGGAGCTATCCACTGCTTCCTCTCCTGGCTTCACTGATAAGGCTTTTTTGGCCTGGATAAGGGGATATCAAAAGAGCTTGGCAGTTCAAACTGGGCTTTTCAAGTGGTAATATTGACCATTCCAAAAGCCCCTTGAGTGACTGACTGGGCTTTTCAAGAATTCCAATTTATTTGTGTGGGGTAAGCAACATTTCTAGTCAGAAGTCAGGCTAAAGCAACCCCAACCCAGGTCAAAAATTAACTTACTTGTAGTCACTCTTCAGGGTGGCTGGCTTACGCCAGGTGCCATACAAATCATCCAACTTGCGGAAAGCGCTTTCAGTCCAAATGCAGAAACGTCCAACGTGGCCACCAGGAGCAAGTCTCAAAAGGTTCAGCTTGTTGACATTGAGAAGAGTAATTCCTATCAGATAAGACCAGCGTGTTTTATTCTCTTTACATATGAATACTCACAATTCCTACCAATGAAGAATCAGCTGCTTTCTTGTTACCAATATATTGGCACTGCAAGATAAAATGTATGACTCTAAAGAAAGTCTTTTCTAAAAATCTACCAGTCTGTTTAGTCAGAACTTCCATCAAATCATGTGTTTCAGAAACACGGACCAATGAAGTGGAATATCATCATTTTCAGCACTCCTTTTGCCCACAAACACCAAGATTATGCATCTTGTACAATAACTCAAAAGTTACCTGGGATATTCCTGAAAGCTTTGATGATGCCATTGTCCTCATTGTAGACAATGCAGGGTCCCCTGCGCTGGATACGACGGCGGTTCCTCATTTTACCCTTGCCTGCACGCATACGCTGAGAGGCATAGACCTGGGTGGAAACAACACATTGTGTAAACAACCAAATACACCACCACTTTCAGGATTAACAAACATGCTTCTGCAACTCAGAATTTCACCATCACCACTATTCTTCTGAAACACGGACCAGTGAAAAAATCATCATTTTGCAGACAACAGTAATCAAGAATTAGGTTACATGCTTACACCTATAAAGAAATTTTTTGGGGTTACATAATTTTATAAAATATATTCAGACCAAGTGGAACAAGACACCAGCCTCTTAAGCCTAGTTAGTAAATTCTAATAATGTGCTGCTAAGGAAGAACTTTCAAACGGAATGCAATGGTTTTATCAACCCACATGCTACCCAGTACCACCCTTCTTTTGCAATTAATGATCAGCTCACCTTTTTGATATCATTCCAGGCTTTCAGTTTCTTAAGCAGCAGAACAGCTTCCTTAGTTTTTTTGTAGCCCTCAACTTTGTCTTCAACTACCAGAGGAAGTTCTGGAATCTCCTCAATGCGGTGGCCTGATAGATAGGAAAGTTGAGGTTTAGCTGCATATGGATTGTGATGGCAAAAGTGTCACTGAAAATTTTTGTTCATGAATGAACCCAGACAAGAGTGGCAACAAACTCAAATATATGGATATTAACCTAAAAACTTATCTGCAACACCCCATCTATAGGAAACTGAATTTATAAGCACATCAGACTGTCCTTTAGACAACTAGTCAAGTACATTATAATCCTGAGCTATAAATACCAACTATCCCACAACTACAGTTCTGCTATGTTCAATTAGTATATTAATGGAACTATATAAGCAACATACTTGCCTTTAGACAGAACGAGTGCTGGAAGGGCTGAAGCTGCCAGAGCAGAGCAGATGGCATAGCGCTTCTGAGTTACGTTCACCCTACGGTGCCAGCGTCGCCAAGTTTTGGTTGGGGCAAACATGCGACCTCCACGACACATCTATTTATCCAGTGTAAAGGATGGAACCAGAATTGTTACTGCGGAAGTCCCCCTTTCATCCTTGCTCAGAGTTAGCTGATCATCAACCATCTGGACCAGCCTGATGACAGCAGGCAACTGTCGCTGAGTACAGAGTAAGACGCAAATTACGACATCATGGCAAGTATGATCACTCTACACTTTTCCAACCACCAAAACAATGCCACGGATTATGCGCGGTAACCATTTCTGCCCATTAAGGCCAGTGCTTCCATACACATTGCAGGGCAGTTATAACAGGGTTATAAAGGTCTTAAGGCATACCACCAATCATAAATTATTATTTTAAGTGTTAATATTGCATTTACATTAGAGGGCTGATATCTCAATCAAGTGGTTTAGTTCCTGAGGACACATTCAGAAAGGGCAGCCAGAATCAAGGATACATTGCCAAAAGCACCCTGGCCAGATCGATGAGTTCCACCCCCACGGACCCTTGGGATACGAGCAACTGCTCTTCCAGTACCCCAAGATTCAGCACTGGTCTGATGCCCTGAAAAACAAATGTACACCATTAAATCATTAACCACATGTTCTAGAATCACATGTTCTAGGTCATTTCCCGAAGGTATAATAGCCAACATCAGAACTTCCACTGATATCACGGAACTCAAAAACACGGACCAATGAAGTGGAATTTCATCATTTCTGTGTGGCACAACAAAAGCTCATCTTCAACATGTGAGGGGCTGGGAGGAAACATGCAAACTCAGGGTTTGGGGCTAAACATACATCCCTACATTATCTACACTGCCTTTTTACATAAGCAACACATGAAGAGGGCTTAGGGCACGTTCTACAAGGGTTTATTGCATATTCCACATCATAGCATGCTCCAGACTAGTATAAGTATTTTAAATTTTAAGCAATCTGCTTTTATGACTTGCACCACCAAAACTTCCTTGCCACTATTAAATTCCCAATCACAATGAAATATCAGTAACACTGTTACAAATCTTACCTGCAAGCTCACTGACAGCATAGGGCTGCCTGTTGTTCTTCCGCAAATTGGTGTGAACAAAGTTCACAATATCTGGCCGGATGGGCGCCTTGAAGATGGCAGGCATGGTGACATTTTTACCTGACACTTCGCCCTTTTCGGAATATACCGATACTAACGGACGAGTACAAGCCTGAGAAGGGAAAAAGGCACATTAAGCAAAAGCAGGTCATATTATTGCTGTTCAACAACTGTACAAATATTGCTCAGTCTCAGAGAGTCTTCATCTCAACGGCAACAGCATTTGGACAGCAGGCAACTGTCCCTGAACACCAGATAAGATGCAAATTACAACATCACAGCAATATGCATTCATATATAAAGCATTTCACACCTACACCCAACATACAAATGCAACATATTCAAATTAAGAATATGCCTATTCTTTGGCTTCTAAAATTTTAGATTCCCTTGCAAGACTGCTGGTTAGCACCAAATAACTTAGAATTACTTCCATGTTAAAGATATTCCAGGGTGTTGTATATGCTAATAGGCTCCTTCTTGTACTTCAAGTTATAGATTGAAGGAGTCACAGGCCAGTAGCTCAATTCGGAAACTAGGAGGGTCTCCATCAGTAAACCAGGCCTGACCTGCTTACTTCCACCTCAGACAGCGAACGTGACCACAGCGGTCTGTTGGAAATAACATACAGGCACTTGTGAGTCTTTTGAGAGTGTGGGCATAAAGGTCACCTCTTGGAGTTAAGCAATAAAGTCCTTGCGTCAATCCAAGCACCCTACAACCCCACTCACACTTACTAATACTCACCTTTCCATTGCACTGCCCTGCATCTGTTGGGTCTGCTGGTCTCCAAGAATACAAGATTTATCCCACTGGATCAATCAAGAGCAAGGTGGGTTCATTTAGTCCAGGGGTGACCAACTTGCGACTCTCCAGATGTTTTTGGTGCTTCTGAGCAACTCACATGCAGGATGTGGAGGCTTCTCCTGTCCACCAACCCCACCCCCCTTTGTCCTCTGCAGCTCAGATAGCATACTGCTTTGAATTTGAAACCCTTCAGCCTGCCATGGATCACCCTTTCAGTTTCCTGGTGGTGTTCTTATAAAACTGCTTTTAACCTGATCATATTTTTTATTTTAAAAAGCTACTATCTATAAAATAGTTTAGTTTTGTATTGGAAGGCGACTTATAGATGTAAAAATGGGGGGGGGGGGTTATTTAATTTGTACCCCAGCTTTCTACCAAGAAAAAAATGGTACTCACAGTTATTAATTACATAACCAAAATAAAGGCCCTGCTGGATCACACCAAGCTAGGCCCATCAAAATCCAGTATCCTGTTTCTCCCAGAGGCCAACCATGTGTCACTGGGAAGCACACAAACAGGGCTCAACAGCTATTCCCTGTTTTTTACCTTCCTCCCAGCCACTGGTATTCAGAAGCATATTCCCTCTGAACATGAGTTCTATTTTGCCCTCATAAATATATTCTTAATATCTCTATTTAATAATGTATATCAGCCTTTTGCAACCTGGTGTCCTCCAGGTGTGGTGGACTACAAACTCTCATAATCCCAATAGACAGGAATTGTCATCTACACATCCCTAGTTCCTTTATCATCTAGCTAGATATGGAGAGCCAGTATCGTTTAACAGCCGAGACAGTGAGGTACAAATCGCAAGGTCCTCGGTTCAAAACTCATGAGCCCAGTAGCTGTTCTTGAGGGAGAGACTGGGAACACGTGGACTTGTTGATGGACTTCAATTCCCATCAACCCCAGCCAGCCTAGCTAGTGGTGAGGGACAATGGGAGCTGCAGTCCAACATGTGGAAACCACGCCTTAGGGTGCAATCCTATGCAAGTTTAGACAGGAAAAAAGGCCTACAACTCCCATGGGAGTTGTTGGCCTTTTTTTCTGTCTAAACTCGCGTAGGATTGCGAGTTAGGGTATCTCTCAGCCTCACCCCCCCCCCCATATAGTCGGGGGCGGGAAGAGAGACTAATACCGAATTACCTTAAGAGTTGTTGTAAGAATTGCAACTAGGCAGCGCACGTGCAACACTATCTTTATTACTATTATTACTACTACTACTACTCCTCAGGGTCCCTGCTTTCTGGCCAAACGTGACCGGCTTCCCAGCCCCTCTTCCGTTCCCTGGACCCATGAGCGACGCGTGTTTGTTCGGGAAACGCCATTTGCCTCCCTCACGCCTGGCTGCTTCCCCGGCACGCGGCCGGGCCGGGCCTCCCCTCCCCCGGCCGGCCTCCACGCGGCGGCGGCCCCTCCGCTCCAAGATGGCGCCTGGCCGGCCTACCTCTCGCTTCTCTCCCCGTCAGCCCCATCAGGCGTTTCTCCGCTTCTCTCCCCTCCCTCTCGCCGCCACGACGCCTTTCCCGGCCCCGCCGCCCGCCCGCCCGGCCTCCCCGCCCGCCGGCGGGCCCCCGCCGTCTCACCATGATGGCGCCGCTCGTGACTAGCGGAGGAGACCCTCGCGCCGACTCCTCACTCCGCCTCGGCCCCGGCCGGAAAAGGAAGGACGCGTCGCGGCCGCCTCCTTTTTGCCGCTTACGCCTCTTCCCACTTCTAGCTCCGCCTGCTCACTCCGGTTTCAACTCTCGTCACCCGACAGCACCCTTGTCCCCCGTTCAGCGAAAATTGCCCCGTTCACTTTGCAAGGGAAACTGAGGAAACGCGTGCGGGTTTTGCCGCCTTCGCACTGAAGTCGCCTCGGAAAGCCCAGGGATTCTTCTTTCTTAGCGGGAAAGGGGAGCCTTCTCACTTTGGCGGAGGGATTCGGGGGCCGGGTCAGGATGAATAATAAATTCTGGCGCGCGGTTCGGCGGAGGAAAGACGAGGAGTCGATCCTGTGAGCTGGGGAGGGAGGTCAGGTACGAGCGGGGAGGGCTGGATTATGTTCTCAATCAAGGCACTGACTGGTAAGGGGTGTCCCTTAGGAAAACAGGGCCCTGAGGCAGATGTGATTATGCTTTTTAGCTATATGCAGATTTTTGCAATTTTTTTTGTCCTTGGTGCAGTACTGTTGAGACGTTTGCAACAGCACCCCCAGTACCTTAGCAGCTGCTCCTGTACAATATTCGTTTGAATAGGATGGATCCGTCATAGAACTGGGGTGTGCCCTAGAGCGATGGAACTTTGGGAATGGGACTTTTTTGTCCTGGGCCGAGCCCAGTACCAGCACTGCCCTGATAGATAGATGAGCTGTGAAGCGGGTGGTGGGCTTGGGAGTTCGGGAGGAAGGCAGCCTGTGTTACCATTTGCTGAGGGTTGCCTTATTAGTCTATGGCAGCAGAGTCTCATGGTACACCTTAAAGACTAACATATTTATTCTGGCTTGAGCTTTTGTGGGCTATAGTCCCATTTCATCAGATGCATGGCGTATTATAGAGCTTTTCAGTCACGTACTCTCAGCCTGACCTACCTCACAGGGTTGTTGTGAGGATAAAATGGAGAGGAGGATTATGTAAGCCGCCTTGGGTTCCTTGCAGGAAAAAAGGCGGGATATAAATATGATAAATAAATAAATGGTGAGTATGAAGGAAATTCATTAGTTTATTTGTTAGATTTATATCCTGCCCTATCCTCCAAGGAGCCCAAGGTGATGTACATAATTCTCCTCCTCCTCTCCATTTTATCCTTACAACAACCCGGTGAGGTTGGTTAGGTTGAGAGTCAGTGACTGGCCCAAAGTCACCCAGGGCACAATCCCATGCAAGTTTAGACAGAAAAAAAGGCCTTCAACTCCCAGCATGCCCCAGCCAGCATGGCTAGGGGCATGCTGGGAGTTGAAGGCCTTTTTTTCTGTCTAAACTTGCATGGGATTGTGCCTCCAGTGAGCTTCGTGGCTGAGTGGGGATTTGAACTTGGGTCCTAGTCTAACAATTGCATTATTGTGCAATTATTATTGCAACAGCTGCACTGTGAATAGCCACTGTTAATAATGTGACTGTAACTGCCAGTACTTTCTGCATTTAATTTTCTTCTGACCTCACTGTTTACAATTCCCTCTGCCTCAAAAAAAACACCACCAAACGCCCCCAGATGTACTGTAGATAAACCTGAAACTCTCCATAATACTCCATGCATCCAATGAAATGGGCTGTAGTCTATGACAGCTTATGCCAGAATAAATTTGTTGAGTCTTTAAGGTTCAATTAGACTGTTTGTTGCTAGTCTTGTTGTAGCTGCAGCTCTTTTAAAAGATGTGAAAGTGGGCAAGGTGAATTCAGTGGATTAAGAAGGCAGTAGTTGTATTGCCTTTGTCTTCCCGGGAAGTCAAGTGTTGGGTTAAGCAGGTGCATAAGAGGGGATGACAGAAACATTGGGAAATGGGTACCACCGGTAGGAAGGTTTGTTTCTTTTGCCCAAACTTGGGGGACTTCTAAATTTTTAGCCTGCAGGTACAGATGGGTCAAGTTGGTCTGTTTAGGGTTTTTACTGGGCACTATGCCCTTCGGAGTAATTTGTTTATCTTTGGGAGGACTGATTCTGACCTCTGTGAAGTATGTGAGGTGGAGGAGACAGCTGATCATGTTTTATAAGATTGTCTGAGGTACAGGCTGAGTGAGTTTTTATGGGTTATCAGAATCCATGTTTGCCTGTAGCTAAGATGTGGTATTGTGATTGCCAGTAAGTGATGGTAATACTGTCTTTTTCCTTTGAAGAAATTCATTTTCCTCTTGAGACTTTCTAACAAGAGGCTGCAGTTCATGGGGAGGGTCTGGCATGCACGTATTGCAACCACTTGCATGCCTTATGGTTTTTCATTAGTCTCTGGGCCTCCAAGGTCAGAGCTGAATGGCAGCCAACAATTAGGCTGACTGATTTCAGCTGGACAGAGAGGATCCCTCCTCCCCTCCTGAAAGCGGAGGAAGTTATCCAGTGGATAGGGATTGACTATGGAGGCTCACCTCATGCTGGTCAAGGGCCTGGGTGTGTGTGTGTAAAGCAGGGGAGTTATAGCTGCTAGGGCAGGGGTTCTTCATCTGGCCTTCATGTGGAAGGCGTCCTGATCTTCATTCGTGAGCCTGGAGTCTTGACTGAGCCTTGTCCCATCCGAAGAACCCTGGGAGTCACGTGTGGGAGAGACTAGATAGAGTTTATTGTTTTAGCCTGCAGCAGGGTTTCAAAGGATTTCTCCATTGTCTAATATGTGTTAGCCTGGGCCTAGGGTTTTGCTAAAGGTGGTGTTTCTGGTTTTCTACCTTGTTTTGCCTTTGCACACTGTTTTACCTTTTTGTCCCCCTTATTGTAAATAAAGTTCACCATTTCCAGTCTGGGTGTGTTCTGTTCTGGATCTGGCCTCCGCATCTTCTGCTTTGGTTGGGCTACTGTTTAGGGTTTTAGGCTAGAGGGCTAGAAATAGGGTGACTAGGTGATCCCTTATTTCTGGGGGCCCAGGATATCCGGAAAGGTCCAAGTATCCCCTGGCTTGGACCGAGTAGATGAGAAGGGGTGGTGGCAGTCTACCGGGTGATTTGTTCACCCGCTGGCCACTGGGTAGGGAGTTGAGAGTTTGGGGGCAACCCCCCCAACCCTCCTTCCCCTCTGTTCTTTCACATCCTTGTTTCGACATTAAACCCAAATAGGAGGAGTTGCTGTGTACGTGTGCCACTGGTCCAGAGGTGGCACCTGTCTGGGGTGCAGCCTACTCAGCCATGTCTTCTTGGCCGCAGCAGCACGAGGCACTCCTTCGATTCCATGGCTTTCTCCTGCAGTGAGTATTCCATTTCTCCTCCTACTTTTTTTTTAACCTTGCTTTTTTAAAGTAGCGTTCTTTCTCCAAGGATCTCAGAGCAGTATGTGGTCTCCCTACCTGCTTTATCCTCGCACAACAACCCTGCAAGGCTGGGCAATTAGTAGGGTTGCAGACTGAAGAATGCCAAAATATTTGAACCCAGGTCTCTCTGTCGAAAATCCAACATTAGGGTAACTATATTATGCTGACTAATCCACTGGCCCCAAAAGGAGAAAGAACGGTATGGGTGGACAGTTGTCAGGTTACCACCACAGTATTTATTTTAAGTATTTACTTACTGCTTTTCAGGTGTACAGCCTTCCAAAGTAGTTTACAAAATTTGAAACAAGAGTCTCAAAGGTCTGTACAGTACTAAAATCCGCACACATCCTAAAAGGTCTGAGTGAATAAAAAAGACTTCAACTAATGCAGAAAAGATAATTAAAGGCAGCACCAGGTGATCTTCCTTGGGGAGTGAGTGCCAGAGGTCAGATGCCAGTACAAAAAGGCCCAGTCCCACGTCACTCCTGCCTTGCTTTTGGCAGTGCAGGGATCCTCTGACAAGTATTTAATACCTGGCTGGTCTGTGTGAGAAAATGCAGCCATGAGCTGTTTAGAGCTTTAATTTTTCTTTTCTTGCCAGAATACCTGTACTCAGTCCACTGATGTGTGTTAAATTTATAAAGCAAGAATGCAGACTTAGGATCTCTTTTAATTATTAAGGTGTGATGAAGGCTGGATCAATGCATGCACAATAGTGGGAAGGGTGTGTTATCTTTCATTTGCCTTCCGATTCCTCCCACCACTACAGCTTAATACCTTTTTGGTGCCACAGATACTGATGAAATTGCTCTAAGGCTGTCGGCTCACAGGGTATAAATATAAACAAATAAATGCAGTGATGTAATGAGGTGCTGGCATGGACTGCACCAGTTCACACAGCATTCATACCATGTTTGTATGCTCCCTATCGCATTAAAAAACAAACTAGCACAGGGGCTGAAGCAGGCATAAGAAACTTCTGGCCTGCAGAGGTTCCCTATCTGGCCCACAGAGCCTCCTTGGATTCCTCTGGGGGCCAGTGCTTGGCTCCAAGCCCTATCCTCTGGAAGAATCCCTGCTGTTATCTCCTACCTATGATTGGAGATAACTGGAGGGAACTCGGCCGCTCCCCCCAGTGCCATCGGAGTCTCTTTCTCCGTGCTGAGAGAGTCACAGAGAAAGGCCAAATTGGGGGTGGATGATGAAGTCAGTGGGCATGGCCACATCCACTGATATCATCTGGTCCGCAGAAGGCCCAGTGGGGGACAATTCACCTCACACATGTTCCCCATTCCTGGGCTAAAGTTTCTAGACCACCCTCTTGCCTGCTGAGCTGGTTTTCTATTACAGCAGTGTTTAAAATGGCACCATCACCTACAGTCTGATGTGATACTCCATTCTCCCATTTCGTTCTCGAGCATGTGTAGGCCACTCCTAATCTGTGCTAAGTGACCTTGTTCAATCAGAACAGGGGCTGCCTAGTCCAGCGTACACTGCAAGAATCTCTATAACCTGCCTACCACTAATTAGCCTAGCTGCAGAACACAGGATGGGCTAGGCAGATGAAGGGGTGAAGCTGGGCTTGATTCTCAGTGTCTGGGGCCTGGTGGCCCGCATCCAATGGTGTCCCCAAAGCTACCTCTTTATTTTCTCCCGTACAAGTGTATAGCTGCCATTCTGTCTTACGTTGCATTTGGGGGTGCTGTTTGCAGTGAGGATAAAACATGTGCTTGTACCTAGCAAGAGAGTGGTCTAGGGTTGCCACTATTCTTTCCCCTGGTTCTTGCCCTTTTACTTTAATAAAAGCCTGACAGCCAGAAATTAAGTGGGTAAAACTTTTCCTACTATTTTGTCCTAGATTTCTTCATGTTCGATTGCTGTTAAAAGGACCACGGCTGAGGTGGTGTGGGTGGGTGTAATGACAACTCTATGCCAGATGGTATTTTTAGCAATGTTTATTTTCTGAAAGTTACCAGAAATGGTTGGGATTGGCCTTCAAATATTTTTATTTATATATTTTATTGAAGCCTGTTCAGAAAATCATGCAGTAAATTATTTGTTATGTTTCAGACTATGCGAGGAAGGAAAGAATAACATCAATAAAGGACCGTGTTCCTTTGAGGTATGCATGTATAATTTCTTCCAAACAGCCAATCTATTTTACCAAAATAGTTGAAATCTTTGGGCTCCTGTCTCTGTAGTTGCTAAGCTGCTCAGTGTTATTTAGATATGGAGGTATATAAGGCAAAGAGGGTGGGGGAAGCATAGTCTTGTGCTGAATTTGTTTAGTGAGCATTAAAAATACAGCTTTTCTAAATCTGGGAAATGTATCTACTTCATTAGGAATGACAAGTCAACTTGCACTAAAAGAACAGGAAATATAGAGCAAGTTTCATTCTGTGCCTTGAAAATATAGATGGATTTTCCTCTTTTTCACTACTTCATAGTCAGTTACCGTATCTCAAGCTTTACATACAGCTTTGGGGTAACTTGCCTTGAAGCGATGATGCTTTGTTGGAAAACGATGATATAATTAAATATTGGAATTTGCTTTAAAGTTGATCAGCCTAATTGTTAATGTATGCTTATGTTGTGATTAAGGATCCTATGTAGTTTAGTGGAAGAGTATCTTCATTATATGACACTTTCCACTGTCAAAGGAGCCTGTGTTCTTTGTTCAAGATTTTTGAGTAACAGCTGGATTTTATATTTTCAAAACTGGGGGGTTGTATGACCTGCTGGAGCCTAATCTGAATGTCTGCAGACCCTTCTTCCCCCATTCCATGTCAAGATTGTGATCATGCAGATACCATGGCCACACAGCTTTTCCCCTCCCTTCCCCCACTCTCAACCTGCTTTTGGTGACTTACCGGTAATCAAGGTATTACACTAATATGGATTTTGGACTCTTTCATTCTATGTAGGAAGTTAAAGCTGCATCACCACTAAGGGGATCTGTGAGAGCAGAGCTACAGAAAAATTATGCTTGAGATTTTGGAAGGTACCTACCAGTCAGGGGAGATGGTATTCAGCAGAAGAGGCTCTTGGTTTCACTTGGTATAGGCTTGCTTGAAATCTAAATTAGTTAGATCATATAATCTTGTTCTCTACCTCAAATATCATTTAAACGCTGTCAAAAGATTGCACTATGAAAACAAAGCTGTTTTCTTCTGCCAGACTGATGTGCAAGGTTATTTGATTGGTGAAGGATGTGCGAATCCCTTGGAAAACTTCTGGGATAGAAGTGGTGTGATGTATGTTATAGAGAAAGTGGTAAGTTGGGTATCCTTAGTTCAAAATTCTGCACTTTTCTGGGAATTGTTGTCCATCTAATACAGTTGCTTATTCTAATAGAGGCCATGTGAAGAAACCAACAAACTGGAAGAGCAAGAAATAGGTGACCCTTCTATTTCTGAGGCTTTCCCAAAAGAGAATTCTTCAGCACTTGCTTTACCCATTTCAAGAGCGAGGTGTGTTAAACCTAATTTTTATCTTGTTATTTTTTGTAAATGACCTGCCCATCCTAGCAGGTGAACTTGAAGCTCCTGGGTTGTTCTGACCTGGTAACTATAGCTTCAGATTGGACATAACAGGAAACTACAGATAATTGGATACTTCCTGAGTTATTGTAGTGTTCTGGGAAGGGGCAGGGTGAGGACAGAGCATGTGGGCAAAAGGCATGTGCATATCTCAGCTTATTAAGCCAAGATATGTTTGTCTAACTGGACCCTTAGATTCTGAGATGGAACATCCTATGTTACAATTCAGCACACAGTATCAGGGTATCCCAAATCAAGGAAAACTAATGACTGACAGGTAATTAAGAAAACACAGGTAACGATGAACTGAGCCCTCAACTGCTACCACCACCAGCCATTCCAGCAGGCTGAGAGGAGAAGAGAGGGAGCGCAGGGCCATTCCACCAGCCCTGCCAGGAGTATTAATTAATATTCCCCCTTCTTCCCTCCCCATTCCTTTTTCCTTGTGTGTCGTGTCTTTTTAGATTGTAAGCCTGCGGGCAGGGACTGTCTTGTTAATTGGTGTAAAACGCCCAGAAAGCTTCGGCTATTGGGCGGTATAAAAACGAAATAAATAAATAAACTGAGCCAGTGTGGTAGAAAAGGATTTAATTAGCAGTCCCCTCGTATTGTCCTCTTGACAGTTATTTATCAGGTCTTATGTCTTTTTCTAGGCAACTGATTTCATTCTACACAATGTCTCAAAATCCAAACATGAACTTAAAAATAAGCCAGCCGGCACCGCTTCCTCCACTATGGGTGCGATGTGATTGCTCTGACCTGAAACAAATTATTTGGCTAGGAGCTGAGCCTCTCAGCACTGGAAGCAAGCTTACAGGAATCAATCTTTATACAGTTACCTGCAGTGGTAAGGTTTTCTCCTGATTAGCGCATGTCTCTGCACGCTCCTCATCAGATTTCAGTGATGGGAGGAAAAAATGGAAATACATTAATGTTTGTTTTTAAAACAACAGTCCTTCTTTAAAATGTGGGGTGTGCACATCTGCTCCATAACCAAAGTCTGCTTAGAGAATTGTCTAGTTCCTGAGAAACTGAAGGTGTGTTTTAGTGATTTTTGGTGATATTGGTTAATGCAGCATATAATACAGGAGACAACTATTTTAAACTCACATGGTAGTCCTTGGAAATTTAGCTATTAAAGGCACGATCCTGGCTTTGGGTTGGAGTGCTGTACTTCTGCCTGCAGGTTGGGAGGAGCAGTATTTGCCATTGTTCCTCAGTTTGTAGGGGTTTTTAACCATTTCCCTCCCTTTGCGAGCAATAGGAGGGAAATCATTTAGATTGGCTCCAGAACTCCTCTAAATGTCTCCCCATGTTTGGGGCACGGCTGGGAGGGTTTTGAATCCACAGCCTCTCCTGCTCTGCCTGCACCATGCCCCAATCTTCCCCCTCTTCTTCCTCCCCAACATCAGAGAAGTGAGATGTGCATCTTTCCATGGGGGCACGGAGAGGGGAAATCGACACATTATTCTATAAATTCTTTGATAGTTAGAAAACCCCTGCTAAATTCAGGTTCTTTTTCCAGGTCCAGTGTCAAATAAAAATTATTCTGCAGACTTAGAAGAACTGAAGGAGAGTCACAGAATGAGACATCACTCTTCTGATGTAAGTTTCTCTTGTTTTTTATTCACACCTGTACAAACATTGCAACTTTTCTCATTTTAAAATGTGCAGGGCTGGAAAAATCTGAGGTTCGTCATTGCCTAGGCTTCTAAAAGATTGATATTGGTCCTGTGCAGGCCAGAGCCTAAAGATATCTGTGTCTGGCTCCCCAAAATTGAAACTGAAAACATTCCATGACTTAATGCAGGGGTAGGCAACATGGTGCCTGTGGGCACCAATGTGACCACGTATCTTTTGTGGTGCCCACCAAGGTGCTGTGCCCCTCCCGCTTTAAAAAATAATAAATTAATACATTATCTTATTAGCAGCTGGTCTTGCTGTGAAATAGGTTCCTATTGGTGCTGAAAACTGTGGGTTCGAAGGAGTTGTTTAGTGTGCTGGGCTTTGCCTTTTACTCAGTCGTTTGGGCAGGTTATTTGTTCTTTGCCATGCCTCTCATGACAGCCATTTTGTGGCCGTGCCCAGGATAGTTCCTCAAATTTCCAGGTGTGCTCATGGCCCCCAAAAGTTGTCTACTCCTGACTTAATGTATGCACCAGGGGCCCCCAACCCTTTGGGCTGGTCAGCACACTTGGAATTTTGAAAGAGTGTCATGGGCTGTCACACAAAATGACTGCCATAGTGGGCATGGGCAGTCACAAATCACCCAGTTTCCCAGAGGGCAAAAGGAAAGTAACTTGCCTAAGAACCAAAATACAAGGTAGTGGTGAGGTCTGAGCTCAAACATAAAGCCACTCTTTTGAACCTAGAGTTTTCTACTCCCAACACCCATTTCATGGCCTAGAAACTGAGTACAAGGCAGAGATGGTGGTCTGAGCCCCAGATGCCAAATCATATATTTGCCCCCACAAAGTACAACAAAATACCAATTTTATTGAGGGCAAACTGCTGATGCTCAGAGAAACAGGCCCACACAAAATCACCCACCCAGACAAACAAAGCAGCTAAGATACACCACATCAAACAAAACAAAAAACAAGCAATGCACTTGTGCATGCGGGCACAGGCAAATCGCCCCCTTGCGCTTCCCTTACCACAATGTAGAATCTCCAGGATCTACCCCAACACCCCCCCTGGGTGGCTGGGCACAATTCAAAAAGAAATGCCAGGCCATAGCTGACTGCCATTTTTGTTTTAAGTGGGCCCCAAAGGCATTATTGGAAATAAAGATGGTGCTATAGGCCAGTGCATTACTTTGCAGCACACCGGGCTCCCAGATTAAAAACAGTTATCATTTTTTTAAAATCTTAAAAATAAATTTAAAAATCAGGAGGATCAGGGAGCCTGGTGGGCACCAAGAAAAGTGTCTGTGAGCACCCCAGGCATACATTTACAGTGCAGTCCTATAGACGTTTACTCAGAATTAAAGTATGTTTAGGACTGCAGCCTTAATGTGATTTTTGTGGTAACATTTTTAGTTGGGTTTTGATATCTTTTTCTGAACTATGACCCATTGTAATAGCAGGCTACAACTAAATTATGTTAATTCTAGTTGACAGTAAAGGGCTTTGCCCGTTATGGGTTCTTTGACACCACTTCATTGGACTCCCTCTCTCTGGAGGACACCCTCATTCCCTTGGAGAGAAATATATATGCTGACTTTGCTTGGAACACTGTAACAAAGATGCTGCAGACACCTTCCCTCAGTTCTGCTGCTACACTGGTAAGGAAAATGTCTGTGTTGCTATTGCTGAATAGTGAAGCTATGCTGCTCATTCAATGTCATTTAATTGTGAGTAGTGTAAAGTAGTGATAATGATTTATTAGTCTTCATGTAACAATTTCCAGAGGGTAGCCATGTTAGTCTATTGCAGCAAAACAGGTGGCATCTTAAAGACTAACAAATTTATTATGGCGTAAGCTTTCATGGACTATAGCCTGGTTCACAGATGCATGGAGTGTTATAAAGAATTTCAGGTTTATGTACAGTTTAGGGTGGGTGGGGGGGACAATCTGCTATAGGACAGACTCAGAAAAGAAAATGGAATATCAATTATATATCGAACAGATGGAAAGCTTTTTAATCTCAGCAGGCTGAAAGCAAAAAGTAAGGTAATTACAACCTCCGTTGTGGAACGTCAGTATGCTGATGATAATGTGGTCTCAGCACATTCAGAGGATGATCTCCAAACTATCCTAAATGCTTTTGCAGAAGCATACGAAAAACTTGGTCTCTCACTTAACATCAGAAAAACCAAAGTGCTTAATCAGCAAGTGCAAGCTAACCCTTTGGTGATGCCATCTATCCAGCTTGGCGGGACAATACTGGAAAATGTCGATCATTTTCTCTATCTTGGCAGCTATCTTTCTGTTACAGCTAACATCGACAGTGAAATCCAGCATCGTCTGAGCTCCGCAAGTGCCGCGTTTTCTCGAATGAAACATAGAGTGTTCAAGGATCAGGATATTTGTAAGAAGACCAAAACACTGGTTTATGAAGCCATTGTATTACCAACTTTATTGTATGCCTGCGAAACATGGACTATCTATAAACGTCACCTCCAACTCCTTGAAAGATTTCATCAACGTTGCCTCCGGAAAATCCTGCGAATTACTTGGGAAGATAGGCGAACAAATGTCAGTGTACTGGAAGAAGCAAAGACTACTAGCATTGAAAAAATGATCCTTCAACGCCAACTTCAGTGGACCGGTCATGTTGTTCGAATGCCTGACTGCCGTCTCCCAAAGCAGTTACTTTATTCCCAACTCAAGGATGGAAAGCAGAATATCGGTGGTCAATATAAGAGGTTTAAAGATGTCCTTAAGGCTAATCTAAAAAAATGCAATATAAACATCAAAAACTGGGAAGCTCTGGCCCATGAACGATCTAACTGGAGGTTGGCCTTTCACAAAGGTTCTATGGACTTTGAAGAAGCTCGAGTGCAAGGTGAAAGGGAGAAACGTGCTAAGCAAAAAGCACGTCAAATGAATCCTTTACAAGACCATCTTCCATCTGGTAACCTGTGTCCTCACACACACACACCATTCCTTTGCTGTTTGTCATTTTGTATTTTATTTTGTTCTTTTAACTATTTCTAATCCACCCAGAGAATGCTTGTTATTGGAAGATTAAAAATACAATATATAGGTAAGTATGTGGGCTATAGTCCATGAAAGCTAATGCCAGAATGAGTTTGTTAGTCTAAGGTGCTGCAAGACTCTTTATTACTAGTCTTCACAAGCTCTAACAAAGATCTGTTCCCCATCAGTAATCTTATTTTTGGAACTTTCAGAAGATTCAGATGGCATCTGGGACCCCCTTGAGTTCTGTGTATGAGCTGAACAGGGAACTGCAGTTCCTCCTTGTAAGTATAGCTGTGACATTTCCAATGGAGAGAACTATTGGCCATACCGCGACAAGGGTGATTGTACGTTTTTATTTAACAGCACTCTTTGAAATTTAATCAAGCTACTATTGGTAGAAATGTTCCAAATAAAACAAACCCGAAGTCAGTTCATTATTTTAAAGCACACACGCAAGATCATGGTAGTTCCAACAGCACTTGTTTTTTGAGAAATGTAACTAATGATGCAATCCTAAGCACACATTCTAGGGAGTAAGGCCCCTGATACAGGCCTGTGGCTCACGCTGGCTCAGCTTGTCTGAGCGTGGAAAGCTAAGCAGGGTCATGCCTGGCTGTTACTTGGATGGGAGACCCCTCTAGTTTCCTGCATTGAGCAGGGGGGTTGGACTCGATGGCCTTGTAGGGTAGGCCCCTTCCAACTCTATGATCCTATGATATCAATGGGGCTTACTTCTGAGTAAATATATTTAAAGTGCTTAGGCTAGCACTGCACGCTTATGTATATTGTACTATATGCTGGAACATAATAAACACATAGCTCTGGATTTATGTATTTTTATTTTTGTGGCATTGCTAGAGTTTGAGCGAGAGCCTGAACACTGGCATGACTGATTGGCCTAAGGCGTTAGGAGGAACACCAGCTGTTGAACTAGTACAGGAACTTTTGAAAGGTAATTTTGTGGTGCTCTGGAAATATCTGCCCTGCAAGAGTCAGTGTGGTGTAGTGGTTAGCTAACTGGGTGACTGACTCTCAGCCCAACCTACCTCGTAGGGTTGTTGTTGTGAGGATAAAGAGGAGGAGGGTCATGTAAGCCACCTTGGGTTCCTTGAAAGAGGAAAAAAGGTGGGCTATAAATGTAATAATAAATACATACATAAAATAACTTTTCACAACCCTGGTGGTTGGATTCAGTAAATATCCATTCCAGCCAAAGCCTTGTGAGCGGCAAAATTATGTGCATTATGCTAATGATGATCTGCTATGCATGTCTTGCCATAGTCCTGTTTTATCCTTTCTCCACCTTTAGATTTAAAGGACGAAATGGATGGGTTGAAGATGCCGAACAAAAATGATATTGAGGTATTTGGTAAGGCTGTGCAAGGAGAAAATATTTGCGAAGGGGGTCACCTCTCGCCTCAGACTGACATCCTGCTTCACCTCGTCTTGTTTTCCAAAGCCTCATATGTGTTTTCTACTGACTATAATGGGGAAGTCAACAAATGTTTATAAATTCTTAAAAAATTTTGTTGGCAGAATTGGATTAAATCAGAAAGCATACTAGCCCCTTCTGAGGGGATAAAGCTTGCCAAATTTCAGGCAACAGGTGAAGGATTTATTTTGCAAGACACCTTTTAAAGTTTGCATTTTTTTAAAAAAAAGAAGTTTGATGGCCTTCCCTGGCAATTTTCTTGAACATGACAAACAGTGTAGACCAGCCCCGAAACAAATTTTGTGGGGCCCTGGGTAGGCTGCCTTAAGTAGCTGCCCCCCCGGCCAACCGAGTTCCACCTGGTGCTGCTTGAGACCTCAGGAGCAATGCTGATGCAGCCACCAGCTTTGTCTGCCCCATCGGGGCGGGGGTGGGGGTCAGCTATCAACCTCCTCCTCCTCCTCGTGTGAGCACTCACTGCCTTCCAGGCTCACCCAGTGGTGGCAGCACCACAGTTGCCGCTCAACTCCACACCCATCACAGCGCCACTACCAGGTAAGCCCACAACAGGGAGGGGAGAGGTGGCTGCCAGCTCCCCTCATGCGCTCACAGGCTTACTCAGCAGTGATGGCAGTGCTGTGATGGATAAGCCCATGAGCAAGCACGAAGGAGTTCGGGTAGGGCCGCCAGCAGCCTCCCCCGTGCGCTTGGGTGCACCTGCTGTGGTGCCCCATTATTGGGCCGCCACCACTGGCAGGTAAGCCCTTGAAGGGGGAGAGAGGCTGGCAGTTGCAGCAGCATTGCCACTGCAGGATGGGCCAGATTGCCCCCCTCCCCGGACCAAGCTGGCAGGCCAGAGGACATCACGGAGGCATTCCCAGCCCCCGGAAGCCCCGACCCTCCCATGACATCCCACCCACTTCTTTCTTTTCTCCATTCCTCGCCAAGTCTCCAAGCCAGGGCCTCTGCGCGCTGGATTAGGCCCATAGGCCAGAGGTTCCCCTCCCCTGCTCTAAATAATAGTTTAGTGCTCCATGAGCGAGCCTTTGGCTTGTACACGCCCCCTGCCTCTTCTATGGCTGCAAGGCGGAGGTTAGAAACATCCACTTCTGTTTTAAAGTAACTGCAGTTGTGATCACTCTGAAGCATCTTTTCCCGCTGAGCAGGGCCCTGAATTTCCCTGATTTTCTGGAGAGTTGATGGTTATGAAGCAGGTTGGGAGATGGCTAGAATGAAGTGGCAGAAATTTCACTGTGAAGCTGACCACAAAAGTAAGAGCTCATTTTATCCAGTCTACGCTGGCAGTGAAAATGGCAAAGATACATTATTTTTCCACCACCTTTGCATAGGCAGGTCTTTTCTGTGTGTACATTGTTTTCCTGTTTTTATTGTATACATTTTTTTAAAATGTTCCATTATATTTCTGTTTTTATTGTAAAGATGCAATGGGGAAGTTTCTTTGAAGAGTGGGATATAACACAGCAGCAGCCGCATCTGGCTTTATTTTGAAAGATTGTGTTGAGATTATTTTTCCCTTTTTCAGAGTCCCCAGGATGACGCTGCTGCAGTCTATGGCTCCATGAAAACTCTTTTTAGTAGGAGAGGAGGCCTGGATTTTGTTGAGCAGCTGTGGTGTAAAATATGGAGGAGTATGTATATTTCTAGACCAACTATATCTTTATTATTTAAAGATTTTCAGGCTTAAGAAAAATGGCTTAGGCACTCTCCTTTAATTATTCATCCATCCAGTCATTCATTTGATCTACCGTACTTTTATTTAGGCTCTTGTTTTATTTAACACTTTAATTCTTTTCCCCAAGATGTCACTTCATATGAGGAACTGGTGGAGTGTTTCACATTGATCATGAAATCCATTCAGCATGGTGAATTGCAGACATGGGTATGCATAACTAATGGAGCTGAGATCTGAGCAGAGCAATCCTATACACCAGCTACATTGGGGTCAAGGGGAGAGATGCTGCTGCTGCTACATCAGCGGAACTGCTGTTGTATCCTATGTGTGCTTGGTCTGGGAAGCAAGGGGTAAAACACACACTCAGAAAATACAAACGTGGTATAAAAATGGCAGGCATGCCCCCAGTGACCCTGGGCACACTGCCAGTGGTGGCACATGCCTGCTGCCCGCGCAGAGAGTGAGCCAATGAGCTTAGGGCAGTGGGGACGGACACACACCCTTGCATTACTGTGCATGCAATATGCAAAATTACACCAAGCGTCCCACTCCCATCGGCCCCAGTTCTCTAATCTTTAGAGAGAGCAAGTTAAACCAAGCTGTTCTCAAATTACAAAATGAAAGAAAAACCTCAAAGGTGAAAATATGGGTGAATTTTTATTAAAATTTGCCTTGAACTCCGAAGGAATAAAGGAATATCTGTCTTATCATATTGGCCACACTTTTAGCAGAGCTTTTCATTCCTGGTGCCCTATATAGACAAAGCAAAACAAAAATTATTTTTGCCTAAACTGGCACTTACGTATAACAAAACTGCAGGGCTCTGTAGGTGCACATGTATCTCTTTCTCGCCCTCTTAGTTTAAGCCAGGGCTTGCTAGAACTTGGACCAAAACTTGTTTTTACTGCCAGGACTCAGTCCAGGAACATGTGAAGTGACAGGTGGTTTCTAGGCATTAGTTAAGTGACTTTTAATATATAAATTCATATCAAAGCAATTTCCAGCCTGCTTTCTCTGAGGAAGTGCAGCTTTTGCAGCAAATGTAAACAGCTAATTGGGGCTCACTTTACACCTTTCTGAGGAATCCGGCCTCAAGGCAAGAGCAAAGAGAGCTTAAGACCCTTCCGAAGACCACAGACAATCTAACTCATGAGTATTTATCTTAACTTTCTGCAACTTGATCACAAATATTCTATGAACAGCAGAGCTCTCTGCAAAACCATGCAGAAGGCTTCTGGCACAAAGTGCGGGCTCAGTTATTGAGTTCAATCAGCACTGAACTGAGCATATCCAATGGTGTGTGTGTGGTTTTTTTGTTTGTTTTTTTAAAATATTTTTTATTTAAATTTTTAAACAATACAAAGAAAATAACACACACATATAACTAATATAGTGCTCCCATCACCATGGGACCAAATAATACAATGACTCTATAATTGTACATTATTCCAAAAGTACAACATATCTTGACAGGGTAAACTCCCCTTCCCCTTTTTTAACACATATTCCAGAAATAAACCCCAAATATCCTTGAAAATATTTTTCTTTAATTGACCCCTTTTGCATTTAATATTACAAGTCAACATATCATTCAATGCCATCTCCCATACTTCTTTATACCAATCAGTAATAGTGAAAACTTGCTGAATTTTCCATTTCCTTGCTATCATTAGTCTACCTGCCGTTAACAAATTTATAATTAATTCTTTAACATTTTGAGGACCGATCACCTTTTCCGTTATTGATAGCAAAGCTAGTTTAGGGCATACCTCTAAATCAGCTCCATCAATTTCTGATATTTCCTCAAAAATCATTTTCCAAAAATCCATTACATTTTGGTGTGTGTTTTTAAACCCAGACTCGTGCTGTGGAGTGTGCTGTAAATTGGGGGCTCCGTGTCACTGCCCGGTTGCCTGGCAGCAATCTCTAGTTGCTAGTAGTGACCAGACAACAGCGACAACCCTGCCTCCAGCCCCTAAGAAGGATGCTCCCATTCAGAGCTCTAGCCAGCCCCGTTCAGCTTCCATGCATGTGTGGGAGGGGAGTATTGGGGGGGGGGGAACAGTGTCAACAAGACACCTTTTTTCCCCCCTTTTCCACCTTGCACCCCATGAAGCCACTCTCCACCCCATGAAGCCATCTTCTGCTGTGCTAAGGGAAACAAATAGTTGGTGATGTGATAGACTTCCGTTTCCTAGATTTGCCACTGCCAGTCAGAGTAGCCAATACTAGGCAAGATGGACAAATAGTCTGACCTGGTATAAAGCAGCATCTTACGTTCTTACGGTGCTAGAGATTTGAGGCTGCCAGCCTTGAATGTGAGCATTTATACCTATGTGACCCGGAGGCTAGCAGGGGGCTTGGGGAGGGCTGGGGAAAGGAATCTCCTTGCATGCAGCTCACCCTCCCAATGGGGATTCTCCTCGGGGAGTGGTGGGCGAAGTGCTGTCCGCTCTGCCAGCGCTGGCCCAATCCCTTCCCTTTGCATGCTGGCCCAAACAGGGCAGTGTGCAGTGGAGGTGCCTGACTCAGCTGCCACTTGCAGGGGCCACTCCTTCAAGCACTGGATGAGTCCATTCCCTTTGTGTGTCGCTTGCTGCCCCAATCGGGACGGTGAATGACACGTGAAGGCGGTGCCCGATTCAGCTGGCACTTGGAGGAGCGCCGACTGAATCCCTTTTCCCGTGCACAGAGAGGGGCACGTAACTCCAGGCACAGAGAAAGGAAAAGCGCTTGGGGCAGGACGGATGGTGTCATCCCTCCCCCTCCCCTGATGTCATTCTGCCTGCTGGATTGATCTGGGGCGGGGAGGGGGGAGGGAATCCGACCCCTGAACCCAAAAAGTCTCCCTGCCCCTGCCACATAGGCTGCCTGAAAGCTGATGGGTCCTTGTCAGGCTATTTTGGGGGTTTTAAATCTTTTTTTACTTTATGGTCTTGTATATTTCTGTGTACTTAGGGAGTCTTCCGAGTATGGAACCGCTACTTTATTTTTTGGTAGTCCTGTTTCTCTTCCAAACTGATAGGCACTCAGCCACTTGAATTAAGTATTAGAAGGAATGATTATCAATGCATATATTTTGGTTGAATGATTAGAGCAGAATTTTTCTTTTTCATACTAAGTGTCTCATTTGTTTAGCCTTCAGAAATAGGTTAACTTAAAATTACTTTTTTTCTGTCATGATATATTTCAAGATATAGAGAGCAGGTTACAAAAAATATGTTTTGTTTCCGCAGGTTCATCAAGGAAGTAACAGCTTACTAAGCAAACTTATTAAGCAATCTTATTATGGAAGTGTAGAGGCAGTTTCTCTTAATGGTAATACCCCAGTACGGATGCTTATAGAAATTGGCGTGGATAAAATGAAGAGAGATTATATCAGCTATTTTGTAGGTATGTCCGTTTTGGCCCAACCATCGTGGCACTGAGTGGTGCTGTCCAAGCAATCTGTCACTTTAAATTCACCTCTTGCCATATTAAAAAAACGATATTGGCCACATCATCAGAGTTTGGAGGTTCTGCTGAGCAAATTGCTTAATCCGATGTTGGACTTGTTCCCATAAGTATTCTTTTAGATATAACCTAACAAACAGTGACTGTTTTCCTGTTATCAGAGGATACCTGTCCCTGAATTGTTGTTCCCATCCTATATTCACAGAAGAGAAGCTAAAGCTCTGCTGTGGCAAATTTGCAAGATGCCAGGTTGTCTCCTACTCATTTCCATTTCACTTTCCCCAGTGGACTTAGGCTGTTTGCAGAGCAAACTTGGAGGCTCATGGCTTTCTGTGTAAACCTCCCCATTTGGTTTTTTTAAAACATTAAAGCGAAGCTTGCAATTTTGTAATACATTTCATATTTCTGCTATGTAAAACTATGCTTTGTGTTTCAGGCAAAGAATTTGCAATACGTACTCATCTGGTAAGATCAATTTTCCCCACCTTTGAAATAAAAATGTGAGCAGAACTGCAGTAATGTTGGCTCAGTCTTTCTCAACTTTGGGGGCAGCGGGGGGGGGGGGATGTGCTCTGTTCTGCATGCGTTAAGTGTTTAGGTGGCAGCTTTGTTACTTAATCATACTCAGTGACTCTCAAAGGCTATTTATTTTTGTTCTTTGCCATCTCTCTCTCTCTCTCTCTCTCTCTCTCTCTCTCGAAGGACTACTTCATGTCTACTTCAGTCGATCTGCAGGAGCAGATTCATCGTGTTCAGAAGCTCCATCATATGCTGGAAATCGTGGACAACTGTGTAAAACTTCTGAAACCTGAGCATAAGAGCCTCATCTCTTTGACACAGTAATTGTTTGCCAGCAGATCTCTCTTAAATAGCAAGAACAAGCAGATTCTGTTGAATGTGGAACAGAATTCTTGTGCTGAGGGTGGGAACTAGAATCCTGATAAAAGGCCCCAATTTATCCAAGCATGTGTTGCTTCTACGTACACTCCTTTCTGTATTTGCAAGGAGTTTTAAGAGAAACTCCACAACAGTATTCATAAGAAATATACCTTCAGGAAAACATGAAAGAGTTCTTGAGCTTCTGTTCTCAGCATGCTCAAGCTCTTGTTCCCCAAGTTTTTCAGCCCTTTATTCTCTTGTTACAGGGGAAGGGAGTAGTGTTTGGTTCTTATTAACTGGCTCTAAATTCATGTCATTTTATTAAGCTAATCAAAAATCAGTTGAAAGAACTTAAGCTTTGCTACTGTTTCCCCTAAAGCAGTGTTCTCCAACCTGGGGTCCCCAGTTGTTTTTGGCCTACAACTCCCAGCATGCCCCAGCCAGCTCCGGTAGGCCAAAAACATCTGGGGACCCCAGGTTGGAGAACACTGCCCTAAAAGCATAGCTGCTCTTTAGCACAGCTATGCTTTCACACAACATCTGTTCCCTCTGGGCTCTTGCAGGATGCAGCTCCAGTCAGTTGTGCTCTGCTTGGTCTGACTAATATCTCTTTGCTTTTACATACTGGCCATTGTAAAGATGAGAGATGCAGTTGGTTTTGAATGATAGTGTAGGTTACAGTAGTAGACGTTTCCTGCGTGTCTTTTGAGAGTATTGATGTAAGAAAAAAATTATCTTCTCATAGGTCCTGTATAAACTACTACAAACAAAACCCCCTGAATGAAAAGCATGTATTTCAGCTACCAGTCAGGACAACTCTTGTGAAGGAGTTCTTCCAAAAGTAAGCTAAACCTTAATACTTAAACCAGGGGTGGACAGTCTTTTTGAAGTCGACAACCACATTTGCTCATGAGAATATGGTCGGGGGGCATATACCAGCGGTGGCAGGTGGGGACTGAGCCAAAAGTTGGTAAGAAACACCTACCAACTCTCTCCCCATTCATGCACAAATGCACTCACAAAGAGAAGCACAAAAGCAATCTCACTGTCTTCCTCTCATTCAGCCATCATCTGTTCATTCTTCCTTCCATTTATTCTCTCCCCAATCCATTTGTGATTGATATAATTGATTCTTTTAATTTAAAAGATGGATGATTGTCTTGACTTTTAATGGAAATGAGAGCAAGCAGCCATACTGATCTACTGATGAACTTCTGCCTGCTAAAGGTCTGTGCTTTTTGGAAAATGAAGCCTTGAGAATAGTGACAGGCTGCTGAACCTTCTCCTGTGAACTAAGGGCAAACATGTTCCTCCTCTCCCAGACAGAGATTTTGAGTTGGCATGGGAGAAACACTAAGAACTGCATTGTGACTGCATCAGTTTGCTCATTAGGCTGGGAAATAAAAGGAGTCTTTAAAAAAAAGGGAACAAGGAGGAGCATGTGAGGATCTGGGCTGTGAGTGAGTTGGGTCAGCAAGACTTCGGGAGGAGGGAAGATGATCTTAGTAAACTCGCTTAATTTATTGAATTTTAAGGTGAAAGATATTTATTGGAAATCTGTTTGTAAGTCTTCCATAATACAATAGTGAAAAAGAGAGACTTTATATTTTTGATACTTTATTTCTCAGCTGTAGTGCTGTGTTTTAAACTGGAATGGAGTTAAAACTACTATGAGTTGTAATGTAAATATCTTTTCAACAACTTTTCAAAAAGATCGATTTTTTTTTTTTTTAATATATAAAAGCTTATGGGAATGCTATGAACACCCACCTGCAAATGAAATTGGGACAACTTAAGGTGGTCCTCTGTGGAAGAGAAAAGCATTTATCAGGCCTAGATTCCTGGGGTGTGTGTGTTTCTCCTTAATGCCCCCTAGGTGATAAAACACTTTGAGGGAGTGTGCGGTTCAATGACTTGTTCATCTCCCCCCCCCCCCCCCCGTATCAGATGCATGTGCTAGCTCAGAGGCCAAACCACAGAACCATCGTTCCTGGAGTTCACAAGAACTGCTCTAGGCTCTGTGGTTGGGTCTCACATACACCTGACTGACTGCCACCTCTTTCTGATGGTCCTCTTCTCCAGTAACAGCAATGTACAAGGAGCCTTGGCACTAGTCCTGTGAGTGCCTGACTGCCTGCAGGCTGTTGTTTGTCTGTGGCAGCAGCACTCTGCCACTTCTTTCTCTAGCAGCGGGTGTTGGGGGGGCACACAGGAAGAGGGAGAAAGCTGCAGGTTGCCTACCTTTGATTCCCACCTGAAATCTGTACACCTGCTGAGTATTAACTGTCAATTCTTCTTATAATTGTTTTTCTTCAGTACTTATCCACAAATATGGAGAGTGGAAATCAGCAGTGGACAAGGACAGAAAAATGTTAAAACAATATGGCAACTAAGCGCCACCTCTCCAGCTGAACACATGAGGTCAAGCAGTGTGGGTGAGCAATCTTTTTGATTTGAAGTGCAGTGTAGTACTAGTCTTTCCATTCCACTTCCTATAGCTTGCCTTGTAATCTCCTGCTCTGAAATGTCCTTTATGACTGGGAAACTTGTTCTCCAAAAATGGAGTTGGTGAAGGGCTGCCCCTAAATGGATAACCACTAGCAGAGACACATCCACCATATTAAGTGGACAGAACTGAGGCATGTGTGAAGACTTGGGCATCAGCAAGAGAGACCATCTACCTGTAGGAGAGGTCACTGCTGATGGTTCTCTTTGACCTCCAAAAATAAAAGAAATCACTGGCGTGTGCAGTAGCTTATGGGAGAGCTCTCTTCTTAGGAAGAAGAGGATGGGTTTCTTCATGAAAACAGGAAAGCTGGACAAAAAAGGACAGTGTCTCAAATTTCCTTATTTTATTATTTATACTTTATCTTTCTAAACCACTCAGTAACCCAAGTACTTTGAGCATGTTCTTCACTGATTAGTCTGCGTGCCACACAGCTTATGGGCTGATGCATCTTAATGACTTTCGGTTGGTGGCCAGAAAGCTGAGAGGAATCCATCTTTCCCCTTCGAAAGAGTCTCCCAAATGTCCAGCCATATACGGCACTTCTACAGACTGTAGGGCCAGTGACTTTGCCAGTGTTTGGAAGGGGGTGGGTTGGTAGCATCTGTAAAGCATTGCTCTGTCTGTCGTCTACTTGTACCCTGGCTTCTTGTCCCTTCACACCCTTCAGTTGGTGAGTCCTCCCATTCTCTTTAGGAGGCAGTAGCCTCTGCTGGCAGGAGGAGTCCCTGCAGCTCCAAATCTAATCTTGCCACCCCTGTGCCATGGGCATTAAGCTCAGAGCCCCTCTGAAAAGTGTTGGACTTCTCCATGAGTGTTGTTCGTGGTCATAGAAAGGAGGACATTTGGGGCGGGTCTGCATTTTCTGCATATGGGAAGCTTGGGAGTTTTTTCCTCTTAATTTGAATAACTAGGACCCAGGGATGAATACCTGTCCTGCCCTGCCCTTCTCTGTGCAAGGAAATTTAGCGTCCAGCTGTGACTTACTGGGTTTCTTGTTTTGCATAGCTAAGCTTGCTCCTTAGCTGTAGGCACTTCCAAATCTGAGAAGGTTTCTATTCTCAGTGGGATTTCTAGAAGCCTCCGCCTCTTGCAGCAGATGGGAGGAGTTGCCTATTGAACATCTTTCTTTTCCTAACCAGAAAGGAGTCGTACGTCCACTGTTCTTTTCTTGCATCCCAGGGCAGCTTATCTTGCAAGCTGCTTGTTATGGCTCCCCCATGATCTGTCACCAGTTTCATTCATCTTGCAGGTCTCCTGGATGATACAGAAGCTTGTGGCAGCAAAGAGGAAATGTCTTTTATTACCCTCCTTGAGTGCTCTCGTGTGTCTTTCATATAAAAATATAAGACTTTCTTAATTGAAGTGAAAATGGAATCAGTGAAGAGCATAATGACAATGCCCAGTATGTATTGAAGTGACCTATTTTACAGCTTAAGAACACTTCTTAATGCCAAAAATAAAATAAAAATCAATATGTATAGAATCGCTGCAGGAATCACCCATTGCTCCTCCTAAAGATTTATATGGAATCTGCAGTGTGCCAGAAATTATATGCTCCTTTGTCCACAATATTTAATATCTACATTAGATAGACCACACTGGGTAGGACCAGGGGGAGGCCATCATGATCTGGTAATAGAAAAGTAGGAATAAATTGGGGTGGTCAAGGGGCAGTAAAGCAGGAGGTAATGTGTGAACAAGGTTAAGAAGCAAGACACACCTTGACTCGGCACTTCCAGTGCCAGGTAACCTACTAAAGCTTATTTTAGCTATGAAGGTAATTCCAAATCAACCAGCGCCAAATTCAACAAATTTCTTCCTAATAAAGTCCCATCAGAAGATGAAATTCCTGCTAGATTATTCAGAAAGAATTTGACTTGTGGTTGTTAAACTCTTCAGTTTATAAATCATTCCAGAAGCATACCACAGGTTTGGAACACAAACATCATTGCCCCTGTCTTGAAGAAAGGAGATTAAAAAAACAACCCAGCAGCTATCATGCCATCAGTCTCATTGATATTATTGTTAAAATTCATGCTAAGTTCTTTCTTTGCAGACTTGAGTTTTGGGTACCAGCAAATAATATTTTTGTGGAAGAGGAAGTGAGGTTTAGGGGTCGGATTTTCAACTGCTGCTTCTTAGATATTATTATTAAATATTCCAAAAAGGCCAGTTATATACAGATGATGATGATGATTTATAACCCACATTTTCCCCAATACTGGGACTCAAGGCGGCTTCACAACATTAAAATTTGTACAATTAAAACATATAAATCGAAAAATACAAAAGTTAAAAATATAATTAAATCAGAAATAGTATTAAAATTATATAAAATACCACAGCTAAAACACCAATAACTATAAGAACAGTGCAAATCCATTGCTTTCTCATAGGTCCAATTTTTATTCCCCGAAGGTGCATAATTATAGTCAGAGATACCATATTTATCCATTCAGGGTGGAATCTACCACTAGAGGAAGATGCTTTTCTACCACCTAAAGAGGAACGTTACATTCTGAGGTTCCATCCCCTCCAACTACTAAGTAATACTTCACAAATTGGCTTCAATTGGCTTTTTACCTACTCCGTGCACAACCTAAATTAATCTCCAGCTTTGCTAACATGAAGGCTGTCATGTTTCTTTTTTATTTGTGCTCAGGGATCCGTGTGTCTCAGCCAGGGCAAGAGGCAGTCCTGAGTTGCAGCCGACCTTTATGTTTTCAGAAATGGGGCTCAGCCATTGCTGCTTAGTCCCAGAATAATAGATGTTCTCTGATACCTGCGACACCTACCAGCAACTCCTTCCATTTGCAATCGCCATTTTGGAATTGAGACTATACTGTAGACTTCATGGTCACAAGATCTGACCTGAGTTTTGAATGTTTTTGTTTCCCTCCCCACCCCCCACCCGCCTCTTGTACCACTAAGCTTGATGAAGAGTTCTGGGTAACTTGAAAGCTTGCATAATCTTTTGTGACATTTTGGTTGGTCCTAATAAAGTGACTGCCTATCTGTGGATTTTGGATTCCCACCCCACACCGTACCCTGGATCTTGTAATATGTTTTATGTACTGTGAAGGATCAGCACCTGGATCCTTTGCGTGAGTTCGGCGCTTAACGGGTTAACCAGTGCCGCGTTACAGCCCGTACAAGCGAAAGAAACCACCTAAGAGGTGTCTTACAAACAAAAGGAAACTCAGCCTTTGAACTGCCAAATAAGGCTTTTTATTTATTTACACAGGATATGGAGCGGAACTAACAGCTTAATGGGAAATACTACAACGTCAATAAGACCTGACGTGACCTTTAAGTTTATCAGTGACAGGCTCCCAGGCTAGCGCATTTGGATTAGTCAGTTACCTTAGATCAGAGACATCACGCTAGTCAGTTTCAGCCTAACTCCGGGTCTGTCCGATCCGGGGAAGGAAACAGCTTACTCCAGCCGCTGCTGGAGGGTGGTTCGTACTCAAAAGTACCCTGGGTTCCCAACAACCAACAAAGGAGGGGAGAGGGGTTTTCTACCTCTGTGTTTCCCGCTCTCCCGCCCCTTCGTGTCAGGTGGGCTTATTCCTGCCCGGGAAGAAGGTGACGTATTGGATACTTTACAGCTCTTTGAGACTGCCCTGTTAGGTTGATGGTCCTTTCCTGGGTTTTGTGGATTACAAGCGAGATCCTCCATTCCAAGAATGCCGGTCTGTCTGGCTGCTTCCCTGTAACCCAATCCCCCCTTCTCGCCCCCCTCCCCTGGAGGACGGAGACTGGTGTGTGCGTGTACATGTATACTCGTGTCAGGCTTTCTCCACATGTACAAAGAATCAAACTGAGCACAGTGGAAGCGCACCAAGGAGTAGATCATGTCCAGAGAGCAATTTTTTGCAGCTCCCCATGGCTGTACCTTCAGTTCCAGCTAGAAACTTCCTTTTTCTGTCCATGCAAGCTCCAAACTGCTGCGTCTCTCTCAATCACTCACACATCCTATGCAGCACTAATCTCTGACCCCCACACCACCCCATGCCCCTGCAGGTGACCTACCCACAGGAAACCCCCACATAGCCATTCAAGTACCATTACGGTTCTTTTGCAAACTCCTCACTCCAAGCAGACGGCTTTGTGATAGACTGCATTCACAGTAGTTATATACCAGGCTTCCCCAACCCAGTGCCTTCCAGATGGTTTTTTGTTCGTTTTGCTTCCAACTTCCATCAGACCCAGCCAGCATGCCTAATGGTCAGGAATTCTGGGAGTTGTCCACAACATCTGGCGGGCACCAGGTTGGGGAAAGCTGAGTTAGACACCAAACCCACAAGAAGAAGCGGCCCGGTGTGGCCATAAGCAATTTCCCCCACAAGATGGCAGCATTGGAATAAGGCTTCCATCCTCACTCTTTCAGGGGGAACCCCTTCTTCAACTGGAGGGGAAACCAAGGCCTTGCATTGTGTCAAAATAGGCCTGTGTGGTCAGGCAAGATTATTTGATCTTCTTGAAGTCATGCTTTCCTGGCTTCTGACTCATCCCTCCCATATTCACAAAACTCTGGGAAAGCGAGGGGTGATGGAGTGGATGCAAAAAGGGCTGCAATGAAGAATCTTAAGACGTGTGAGGGAAACGAACAAAAGTTTCTTGGCATGGTTTTTGACCTGAGCATCAGTGAAATGTTAGAGATCAGCCTGGTTATGCATGAGGCTAAGGGAGCAGCAAGAAGAGAAAGGGGGAAGTCGGCCCTGGCAGGGGAAGACCCCCAGTGGGTTGGCAGCTCCAATTAACCGGCTCTGTATATTTACTCTGTAATCAAGCTATTAATTGGTTAATCACACTCAGTAATCAACTAATGCTTTCAGACCTAGTTGGTATCGCTCTGACATCCTCACAGTGCCCCAGGCAACAATTCCGGCAACATCAACCCCAGCGCTCTCTTGTCTCCTGTAAAGTAGACTTTAAAACATGAGCATTACATTGCATCGGAAGCAAAATTTCACATGAATTCACAACCCAGCACATTTTCCAATGATTTGGATTTTGGTGTGTAGACTTTGGAACTTTGGGGGGGGGGGGAGTTTAATAACATGTAGCATTTAGGTGTAATCCTATGCAAGTTTAGACAGAAAAAAGGCCTACAACTCCCAGCATGCCCCAGCCAGCATACCTATGGTATGCTGGCTGGGGCATGCTGGGAGTTGTAGGCCTTTTTTCTGTCTAAACTTGCATAGGATTGCGCCCTTAGAAAGTCAAAAGCGCTCCACATACATGTTTGCAGGCATTCTTACAGTAGCCCTGTAAAGTAGGCCACTGTGATTACCCCTTCAATGCAGATGGGAGGCTGAGCTTGGGAGAATGGCATACTAGTTCCCAACCTTTCACAGACTAAATAGGGACATACTTGCAACATACCAATTCTCATACCATAGCAGGGCCAGCCCAATCGATAGGCAGAGTGAGGTGACTGCCTCAGGCACCAGATGCTAGGTGGAGGCAGCTCCCTAACCATCCCCTTTTGTTGGGTAGGGGGCACAGGCAGCCTACCCTGTCCCCCTAAGCTAGACTGCTGCCCACCAGTGAGGTGGAGGAGGATGTCCCGTTGCCAGTGTCGAAGTAAGATCTTACTGCCAGGCTAGTTAGCTTCTGCTGGTGGAATAGGCGTGATGCCATCTTATTTTTCCCCTTAGGCAGAAAAATGTCTTGGGCCAGCCCTGCACCATGGATCCCTCCCTTCTGCATCTGCTTTAACATCTATCTATCAGCCATAATTATTCATGTCCCACCTTTCAGGATAAAATCCTACCAATGTGGCTTACAAGTAAAACAACAATACTTGAATAATAACATTTTCAAAACAATATTAAAAATAACTCATACGGATCCATCCCACAGGGCAGTTGATGGCAGAAAGCCCTGTAGGGGGGGGGGGGAGAGGAAGAGTCCAGCTGGAGCAGGGCGTGAGGAGATCTTCGCCTGCCTCCTGAACTACAGAAGGTCCCAGGTTCGATCCCCGGCAGCGTCTCCAGGTAGGGCTGGCAAAACTCCTGCCTGAAACCCTGGAGAGCCGCTGCTGCCAGTCAGGGTCGACAACACTGGCTAGATGGACCCAGGGCCTGAATCGGTCTAAGGCAGCTTCCAATGTTCTTAATGCTCTAATCCAGTGATGGCGAACCTTTTTGAGCCCGAGTGCCCAAACTGCAACACAAAACCAACGTATTTATTTCAAAGTGCCAACACTGCAATTAAACCTGAATACCGAGGTTTTAGTTTTAGAAAAACAACTCATACAGTTGTCCGAACTAATTAACATATTTTGTCTTTAAAGAAAAACACAATAACAGAGCTTTCAATGATACAAACAGTTTTTTGTTGAAAAAAAAAATCAACTCAAAAAATTATTATAGTACTACATTGTACACATAGCCTGAAGGGAATTTATACAAACTTTTTAAATAATTAGGCACATGTATTTTTGGATAAGGGATTCTCAACTTGTAATATGATTATATGCCAGACTGAAATTGTATGGGGCAAGCTTTACTCCGGGTCCTTTCCCTGCTTCTACAGGTGTCGGATTAGTAAAAGTAAAAGTCAACCTGTACTAGGATGAGCAAGATAAACAAGAAAACTAAACGTGCTTAACACATTTTAAACACTTTATGTCTTGGACTGCAAACACTGCATTAGGTAAAAGTTTGCATTGGTCATGCTTTTGCACAATTAATGTGATTTTTGCTATTGCATGCATGCTGATAATTTGTCAAACCTTGGCTCATACTCGGTTAGTTTGAGAGCAACACATGCAGCACCCGGGTCAACTGTTAGGGCTTTACATCCAAGCCATGCTCTGTGCATCATTCTTCAAAATCTTTTAAATGTGATAACAATGTAGAAAAGAATTCTGTAACAGGAATTCTGGAATGAAATCATTCTGTTCCACACTGTGAGAAAGAACAAGATCATTAGTGTTTTGCAGAAGGGGACGGTCTTTTTGCGATCTGGTGACCAATGGCTTGAGTGCCCACAGAGAGGTCCCTGCGTGCCAGCTGTAGCACCCGTGCCGTAGGTTCGCCATTACTGCTCTAATCCATCTTCTGTTCAGAGTATTCATTTTCAAAACTAGGAAAGCGTTTGTTCCTTTGATTGAAGGTAAACTAGAAAAACATAGCTGGCCTTCAGTAGATGATCAACTGTTCAAAAATATACATCAGCAGCTGTAGTGCATGAAATGGCATGCTGAACACTGCGTAGTATCAACGTTTGGGCACGTGCACATGCCTACATGTGCATTAGAGCAGCTGCTGCCCCCAACCTGATGTCCGCCTGTGTTGGGCTGCATATCCCATCATCCCCAGCCAGCTTGGGGATGGTGGGGGCTGTAATCCAACACATCTAGAGTGCACCAGGTTGGGGAAGGCTACACTAGACTCACGGTGCATCCATTTTGCACTCTGGGATGCAACTTCTAGAAAGGAAACAGTGGAAGATACTTATACCAAGGTAGCTCAGGGGTGGGCAGCCTCTGGGGGTCAGGGGCAGCTGGGGACCCCACCGGGGGGCAGCTGGGGACCCCACCGGGGGGCAGCACCCGAGCCACTGCAGAATTTGCCACCAAAATTTGGTAGTGTGGCAGGAGCAAAATCGCCAAAATTCAGCAGTGGCAGGAACAAAATCGCCAAAATTCAGCAGTGGCAGGAACAAAATCGCCAAAATTCAGCAGTGGCAGGAGCAACGGGGCCGCAAAAAGACCAGGGGGTTGCCTGTGGCCCGTGGGCTGCATGTTACCCACCCCTGCTCTTCCAGACTCTGTACTGGTCAGCAGTGACTCTCAGACGGGACGGATGTCTCTTTCCCAGCCCTATCTGGAGATAGCAGGGATCGAGGCAGGGGCCTCCGGCAGGCAAGGCAAGAGCTGTCCCCCTGGGCTGTGGCCCTTCCCAGCTGAGGGAGCCAACCCAACCATAGCAACGCATGCAACAAATTTTAAAAAGACATCCCTAAGAGGCAAAACGGACAAAGCAGAGGCAATTATCTTCAGCATTCAGAAACGGGCTGTTTTTATTGCCTAGCACCTTAGCAGAACTTCCTGTCAGAGCAATAAGGCAATGGAATCAACTACCTAGGGAGGTGGTGGGCTCTCCCAGTCTGGAGGCATTCAAGGTGCGGCTGGACAGACATCTGTCAGAGATGCTTTGACCTGGATTCCTGCATTGAGCAGGGGGTTGGACTCGATGGCCTTGTAGGCCCCTTCCAACTCTACTTTTCTATGATTCTATGATTCTATGATTCCATGGCCTGCAAACTGGGATGATGGAGAAGAGATCCTGGCCCTCCTCTGTGTGACAACCCTTCAAGTACTGGAAGAGTGCGATCATATCTCCCCTCAGTCTCCTCTTCGGAAGGCTAAACATGCCCAGTTCTTTCAGTCTCTCCTCATAGGGCCTTGTTTCCAGTCCCTTTATCATCCTTGTTGCCCTCCTCTGAACCCTCTTCAGTTTGTCTACGTCCTTCTTAAAGTGAGGTGCCCAGAACTGGACGCAGTACTCAAGATGAGGCCTAACCAGTGCCGAGTAAAGGGGAATTATCACTTCTCGCGATTTGGAAGCTCTACTTCTATTAATGCAGCCCAAAATAGCATTTGCCTTCTTTGCAGCCACATCGCATTGCTGGCTCATATTCAGTTTGTGATCTACCACAATTCCAAGATCCTTCTCACTTGTAGTATTGTTGAGCCAAGTGTCCCCCATTCTGTAACTCTGCATTTGGTTTCCTCTCCCTAGGTGCAGCACTTGGCATTTATCCCTATTAAATTTCATTCTGTTGTTTTCGGCCCAGTGCTCCAGCCTATCGAGGTCACTTTGAATTTTGTTTCTGTCTTCCAGAGCATTAGCTGTTCCACCCAGCTTTGTGTCATCTGCAAATTTGATAAGCATTCCCTGAGTGGGGGCTTCAGTGGCTGGTGGGGGGGGACGTCAGCAGTGGGTGAGTGGGGGGGCTGGGGGGCGGGTGAGGGGCCAGGGCAGACCAGGGGTGGCTTTTGGTGGTGGCAGGCCAGGGGCTTGGCTGGCGGTGGGGTGGCTTCGGCAGCAGGATACCGAGGGCCCAGCAGAATCTGGTGCCAGCGCTGCCTAGGGTGGCCGCTTACTAAGGTGGCCAAAAAAGAGGACACAGATTTGCATAAAATGTGCGCATCCTAATTTATATGTGTAGATGCAAATATAGAAAAAATTACCATAATTAAAACAGAAATTTAATTCATCTCAGCATAGTGGGGAAAGACTCTGACCAGGTGACCTGTGTGTGCCTGCTGTCCAGGTACTAACTTCCTGATTCACCGCTCAAATTGAAGGGTGGCATACCATTTTTAAAAATAACGAAATAAAATTAATCTTTAGCCATTATGCAATGCTAGTGGCTCTAGCTAGACGGCAATTAACTAACAGGCAGAGTGAGCCTATGGCCCCTGGACAGCTCCTAGAGCAGGGCTCTCCAACCTTGGGTCCCCAGATATTTTTGGCCTACAACTCCCAGCGTAGCTGGCTGGGGCATGCTGGGAGTTGTAGGTCAAAAACATCTGGAGACCCAAGGTTGGAGAGCCCTGTGCTAGAGGGATCGTCCGGATTCCCAGCTCCGAGGCGTGGAAAGAATCGCGCCAGCTGCTTCTCCAGGGCTGCAGAAGTGACCTCAGAGAACAGGTTTAGTGAGTGTTCCGGCCCGGGGCAGGGAGAGGAGGAGACCGGTGCTGCCAAGATACAAGACATCCTGCCAGCACCTCAGCCTCATTTCCCCCCCCCCACCTCCGAAGTGCAGCAGTCAGACAAGCCAAAATCGGCTAAGTGCTGGGCAGGTTGGGAGGAGCACGGAGGTGACCTTCGCCTCCACGCCTCCTCCCAACCTGCATAGGATGCCGATAATCCTCGGAGTTCGGGATTGTACCCTAATTAACTATGTCTATATAAGGCTGCTCAAGAACATTGTTCTCTGGGAGCGTAGACATAAAATGATAAAATAAAATGCAACAAGTATAACAATACACAATTAAAGTACAATATGATAAAACAACAAATATCATAATGCAGCTTGCAGTCTAAACATTTCCAGCAGAGGAAATAAAACCAGATGACTGACAAATTTCACAGCAGGTAAGGCAGTGGCTTGAAATAGTAACAACATCACAGGTGTTTTTGTTTGTTTGTTTAAGGCCTGGGAGAATTTCTTTTTTTTTTTTAAGCCCTAGCACCAGAATGATCCTAGAGAAGAAGCCAGATGCGGGCTCTGGGTGGGGAGGGCGTTCCGCAACCGGGGTGCCACCACTGAGAATTTAAAGAAAATCAAATTGTGTATTTGCAATGCAGTGCTGTGATCCATTCAGGATTCATGTTTTTAACTGAAGGATGCAGTTGCTGAGTCAGATGGGCCTTTATTTTTTTTGCCATGTAGCTACCTTGGAATTGCGGGACTTCATAATCTCTCTGCCTGCGGAGAGTGCTCGCTCTCCATAAAGCTTTCTCCAGGACTGACGAAGCCCTGTTCCAAATAGGAAAAACACACTTGGGAGAGGTTTGAGCTGTGTGTAGTCAACGCTGGAAGGTGCTGGGCTGGCCGTGCCTTGCTTTCCGATACAATATCCTGCAGCGTGAAATGAATGGCCGTATTTAGAGGTATCTGGAAGTGTTGACTGATACTTGGAGACATTCAAAAGCTTTTTATTTTCCACATGAACTCTCCAACCTGGCATAGCCACGATAGCGAAATATTTTTGGAGCTGAGATCATTTGATTATTGTTTCTTGTGTCATGGGGTGAATTCATTATTATTATTTTAAAATTTAAAAATTAAAAATATATTCTTATGCTTCCTAAGGTGTGTGCGTTTAATTCTCTAGCTACATTTGTTGGCATAGTTCAAAGAAAAGAACTTTGTCTCCTGCGGGATTATTACTTAGCTGTAATAATGAGACAAAAAGCTGATATGTACTTGTTCCAACTATATTTGTGTCCCTTTAATGCTTTGCCAGTCTACTTTCTCGCCAGCGATGCAAAAATTAAATTTTGTATTTTATTTTATTAAAAGCGAGGAATTAAGAACAGTTACTTGAATGCATTGTTAATATTACAGCTGACAGCTAATTAAAGCATGTTCTTTCCTAATTTGGTGGTGTTTCTTGGAGAGTGGATCAGCTAGGAGCATCTGGTTCCAAAGGTTTATGAAGTCAACAGGTTCCCAGAATTGTTTAGGGCAGGGGTGTGGAACTTCAGGTCTGCGGGCCAAACCTGGCCCACCTGGGGGCCCCAGTCCGGCCCTCAGAAGTTCCCAGATGGCCAAACCCCCTTCCCCTGACAGCCAATCATTTGCTGGTTTCCTGGCTTTTGTACATTTTCCTCCCCATTCTAAAAGTGTGAAATGCCTCTCCCAAGGCTCAGTTACTGGAAGGAAGAGCTCTAAGCTAAAATATGCCGGTACTTTTTGTATGTTTGCTCCTGCCCCTTTTGCCTTTGGCCCCGCCTGCCACTGGAATGCGGCCCCCAAAATGGAATTCGGCCCTCAGGCAAGAAGAGGTTCAACTCCCCCGCTTTAAGGAATATTCCTACTGAGCTTCAGGTCTTATTTACATGGCAAATGTACTTCATACTGCTTTAGCTATTGTGACTTCCTCCAAAGAATCCTGAGAATTGTGGAGTGGTGAAAGAATGAGATTTCTCTGAGAGATCCCGGACGCCTCCCCTACTCCCTGAAGAATTTTCCGGAGGAAAGAATGGCCAGGGCTGCTGTGAGGGGTTGGAGTCACGGGGCACGCCAGTGAGTCAGGCATTACAGTGATGGTAAAAATCCCTAGTGTAGATCCCCCATTAATTGGCTTGGCCTCCTCTGAAGTTTCACTGGGCTGGTTTGCACGACACAGTGGCTTATTGCAGGTTAATTAACCTGTAATGACTCCCAGTGCATGTGGGGCATGTGCAGCCACCATATTGAATATGCGACCTCTGATCAGGGGTTGTGGCATGTCGTGCAGACCCAACCATCATGGGTTAATCGAGGGTTAAACAACCCACATGTAACCAATTACTAATCAAGGGTTAGGTGTGGGTTGTTTAACCCTCGATTCATCCATGATGGCCAGATTCACACAACAACACACCATAACTCCCGATTGCCCTGATCAGAGTTATTCAAAATGGCGGCCGCACATGCCCCGCACACGCTGCAGCTAATCGTGGGTTGGTTAACCCATGATAACCCATCGTGTCGTGCAAACCAGATCAATAAGTCCTAGTCATTATTTCTAAATTTGCATATGTAGATATAAATTAGCATATGCAGACTTTACACAAATTTGTGTCCCATGGGCCAATCTTTTAAGTGCCTACTAATGCCCCTGAGTCCCACTATTCTTTTTTTCATTTATTTATTACGGTCACTATTCTCTTATCTGGGGATTATTAAAGCCAAGAGTTTACATATACGAAAAAATTAAATTCAAACCGACAAATATTGATTTGGCTTATGGCATCAGCAGGCCATCTGATAGCCAGATTGTTTCTTCTATCAGTGTGTATCATCAGCATTTGTCTGGGTTCCCTTGGAAGCCTGTCTTTCAAATCAATATTAATTATGGACTGCTAGAGTGTAGCTTCTTTGAATGAAAGAAGCTGCTTTATTTAATGCGTGGCCGACATGTGCTCCTCTTAACCCTAGTGTTTCAAAATTGGTGGACTGCACCCCACAGACTCAAACAGACTCTGCCATCCAAACACCCTAGTTTTATTTAAACAAAGGCCCATATACAGATTTTCTGCTTGTCTCATCCCACAGGACCCTCTGCTGGTTACGAGCTTGTCCCTCATTCAAATGTCCCTCATGGCCTCACTGATTCTTCTGCTGTTTTCTTTAGATGTCTTCTGTTACATCTCAGTATTCATCCACTGTCCATCTGTACCTTATATGATCGTGGGTTATCATGTTGAATTACGGTTGCCTTCTGCCAGACTCTGTCCTGTTTTGTTAGGGGTTGGACTCTCACGGTGTCCCCTGGCTCTAGGCCTGGAAGATCTCTTGCAGATCGGTTGTAATACAGGGTCCATCTCTGTTGCTGCTGTCTCCTCAGTTCACCAAGAGATGCTCCTGTAACCCCTGGCTCTAATAGCTTCCCGACTTATGACAAAGGTGTCTTTGTTCTTCAACCTTTGTGCTGGACTTGAGTTTACACCTTGGGATGGAATGTTCCGATGATCTCAAAGTGCTCAAGATGGGTCTGCCCCTGCCATTTTTGCTTTTCTTAAAAGTTTCTTAGCTGTTTTTACTGAAGATTCTACTTTGCCATTACTTTGGGAATAGCCAGGTGGTGAAGTGGTGTGTTCAAAATCCCAGTCATGGCTGAATTTCTGGAATTCTGCTGCAACAAACTGTGGGCCATTATCTGAACACGCAGTGTCTGGTATGGTATCCCATATCATGCAAAGTGTGCTTTTATCTTACGTATGACTGTTCTGGCAGAGATATCTGACAAGTAGTCTATCTCCCCCAAAATTGAAAAATCTACAATAATCATATATTGTCTGCCCAGCTAAACAAATCCACATCTACTTTTGCCATGGTCTCTCTGGAATATCATGCTGTAATAATGTTTCTTCGGGTTAATGGTCCTCCCAGGATCTGCACACTTCACATTTCTCCATGAATGTCTTCAGTTGCTCCTTCATTCCTGGCCAGTAGACTGCTTCCCAGGCCGGTCATAGACATCCTTCAATTCCCAGATGTGATGAATGCACTTTGTGCATGATTTCTGTCCAAAGGGCTTCTGGTATAACTGCTCTTTCTCCCCAGAAGATGATGCCATTCCATACACAAAGTTTATCCCATATCTGGAAGAATGGTGCTCTCTCTCATGCAGGACTGATGCAGGGCAGTTTGGCGCCCTAGGCTAGGTTATATTTAGCGCCCCCCCTCTCGTGCCTGGGGGGGGCTCCGGAGCAAAGCAGCCGGGAAATGCCTGCTTGCCCAGCGCCCCCCCCGCCCGCCACCTCCAGCAGCTGCTTTCCCCGCTGCCAACCGGTCGCCGTCGCCACGCGCGCTCCTGGCCTGGCCTAGCTCTGGACGCAGACTCTAAGAGAAGCTTCTCCCATTGAAAGGTGGGGAGCAGGGGGGGGGAGAGAGAAGTCCGGTTCTCCCCATTCAGGAGAAAAAGGCTTCCTTTCAGAGTAATTAAGCGATAAAGCAATTGAGAGGTGCAAAAGTTTACGCTCATAAAACAGTAGAAAGTAACTGAGGGTTGAGGGGGGGAAGATAGTGGAAGAGGTGGGAAAAAGGAGGGCTAACTTGTTTTATGGGTTCAGCACCGCAGAGGAAAGCCGAGCGCGAGTGTGAGCCCGCCCGGTGCCTGCAATCCTCCCCCCCGCACTGACCTGGTGGTTGCGGTGCCTTTGTCGGCGAGGCGGCCAGGCGGGGCAGGAGCGCGCCGGCGGCGAGGAAGGAGCGCAGCGTTTCTGCGCCCTCTTCCGCCACGCGCCCTAGGCAGCCGCCTAGGTACGCCTAGCGGTAGCGCCGGCCCTGCTCTCATGGTACATGATCTTTTGTTTCTGCCCAACCCTGTAAAATCATGAGTTTTAGTCTCTGGAGGATGTTGTCTTCCTCTGTTCATCACTTAATCTCTGTCTTTCTTCAGACATAGGTAAGTGCTGTACCATATTGATAGTTTCCACTTCAGCTTCTATTGAGCCCTTCATTTATTTATTATTTATTTACATTTATTTATCGCCCATCTGGCCGGCAAACCAGATTCATGGCAGCTTCTGGTAGGTATGACCACCTCAGAAGCCCCCCGTGGTTCCCGTGTCGTGCAAACCCCATCCGGGGGCGCCCCCACAGGGCAGCCGTGCGCGGGAAGCATGGAAAGTCACCATGGGCGGTAGAGGGGTAAGCCCCTACCGTGTGTGGCCATCCCTGCCTTGCGAAACAATGGGCGGCCATCCCGCGGGGGCCTCCCATGGCTGCACAGAGGATGCAGCCCAGAGCGGCCACAGCTGTGGCCGCTCTGGCCTGTAGGGACAAACGGCCCTGCTGGGCATCCTGAGCTGCCGCCCCCTAGCGCCGGGAGGCCCATGCTGCAGTGCGGGGACTGCCGGCTCCACCTGCGCTCTGCCCACGCGTGCGGGGCGCAGGTCCTCTGCGGCGCCCCGCGGACGGCCCCATGGTGCCCGCTCGCCGCCTGGGTCATATGAACAGGCCCTAGGTGTCTGCCAGGGCAGTAGTTGATTTGTATATCATACTTCTGCAGATGCATCATCATGCATTGTAGACACTTTGGTGCACTGAAGTAAGTGGTTTTCCCCATATATTTTCCAGAGGTTTACGGTCAGTCTGGACATCTACTGTGTGTCCATATCATGTGTACTGGCGAAATTTCTCCATTCCAAAAAGTATTGCAAGTACCGTAGTTCTTTTCCAATCTGGGCCCTTTTCTGTTTCTGATAAGGATCTGTTTGCTAATGCAACTGGCTGTGTTCCTTGCAGTGTGGTAGTCCCTAGACCTGTTTCTGATGCATCACAGTGAAGCATTATTGGCTCTTCTGGGTTGCAATACTTCAAGATGGGGGCTGTTGCAATCATCTCCTTCACTTTTTGGAAAGCATCTCCATGTTGCTCCATCCACTCCCGACAGCATCTCTCAATGTGTCAACTGCCTCAAGATCTCACAGTTCTCTGGCTGAGAGGTGTGTACAAAACTTTGTAAACTTTGCCATCACAGACCGAGAATAATCTTGCTCTTGACAGGTCTGGCAATATATCTTCAATAGTGGGGCAATGGAAAATGTTTTCTCCTCAGGGCCCTATTTAAGGGCTTTGGATCTAAGCATATTCTGAGTTTCCCTGATGGCTTTTGGATCACCACACTGCTTATCCAGTCTGTATTTTTCTCTGCTGGTTGAATAATTCCACAACGTTGTAGACTCTTCTTTGAGAGACTGTACTAAACCTGCTGGTATCTTCCTCTTGGGTAACTCAACTGGCTTCACATTTGTATCAATCTCTAGTTTATAAACTCCATCTAGCGGTCCATCTCCCTCCAACACATCCCTGGATTCCCTCTGGATCCTTTCTTGATTCTAGCTTCCAGCTACAACTGAATTTTCCATCACTCTGGATTCCAGAATCCAGTTACTTTGCACTGTCAATATGTTCTGAAATTTTACCGTTATCATTTCCACAGCCTGGACCACCTTGAGGCCTCTCAGCGGTACTGCTCTCTGGTCATCTGCAACCACAAACTCTAGCCTGGATTTCCTGATGGTCTTTGGGTCAGAAATCTTGAGTTTGCATTTTCCCACTGGTGCTGATGTCATGAGATTATACATTCTTAAAAGCTGATTGGTCTCTTCCAATGGAATACTGGAGTTCGCTGGCTGGATGGGGATACGGTTGCAACTGGCACCACAGACTAGTGGAAATGGTAATGCCTTTATCCCCCGAGGCACGTGGTTGCATACAATTGTTGATGTTGTCCTTTTGGCTTTTCTGCGGTGCGTTTGGTACTTGATCTGTTACCCACAGAATGTCTCCACATTCGCTGCCACGCTCCATATTTGAAGTGTGCACTCTCCCTTTGAGCATTTTCTGTTTTGGGAGGCACTTGGATGCATAGGGGTTAAGTTTGTCACAGTTGTGGCATTTCTTCTCATAAGCTGGGCAACTCTCTCTTTGTCTTGTATGTTTCCCCCCACAGTACATGCATTGCTCTCTGGTGTTCACTGCTGTCCTTGTGCCTGGTTCTTCCCTCTCTTTCTTCTGTACTATGTTGACAGGTTTCACTGTCTGTCCTTCCAGGGCTCTAATCCTCTCTTTGGACAACTCAGCTGCCCTGGAAATCTCCAAGCCTTTTTCTAAGTCAAGTCTGCTTCCCTCGGCAATCTCTCTTGTACTCTGTCCTGCATTCCACACACTATCTGGTCCCTTATTAAGGAGTTTTTGATATCTCCAAGATTGCAGCTAGGCTATTTTGGAGATATTAACTGGTGCACAATCTTTAAACTGGTGCAGTATTCTTCAATGCCTTCTCCCCATTGTTTGGTCCTGTGTGAAAAAGCTATATCTTTCCACTATTTCATTCTTTCTGGGGTTGCAGTGGGCATCACAACAACCTTTTATTGTAGCCAAAGCATGTTGTGCTTGGGGAATGTTTCCACACAGTGCCTCCCTAATTTCTCTCCCCCTTTCTTCAATCAAATATGGAAACAGTTTCATTTTCACAGACTCCTCTTTATCTGCCACTGAAATGTCCACATAGAGCAGTATGGGCGAACTTTTACCCGAGTGCCCAAACTCACACAAAAAAAAATTAAAGTGCCACATGCAATAAACTGAATACCAAGTTTTTTGAGAACTACATCATCAGTTCCCCAATTAAATCTTTGTTTAAGACAATACAAAGTATGATCAAACAGTTTTTTGCATTTTCACTAGAATGTTCCATAGCTGGGGAATTTATAAACTTTTAAATGCCACTAAGGAAACTGTATTGTGCCACATATTGTATGGGGCAAGCTTTACCCCGGGTCCTTTCCCTGCTTCTACAGGTGTCGGATTAGTAAAAGTAAACCTGTACTAGGATGAGCAAGATAAACAAGAAAACTAAACGTGCTTGACACATTTTAAACACTTTATGTCTTGGACTGCAAACACTGCATTAGGTAAAATTTTGCATTGGGCATGCTTTTGCACAATTAATGTGATTTTTGCTATTGCATGCATGCTGATAATTTGTCAAACTTTGGCTCATACTCCATTAGTTTGAGAGCAACACATGCAGCACTCAGGTCAACTGTTAGGGCTTTACATCCAAGCCATGCTCTGTGCATCATTCTTCAAAAATTATTTTAAATGTGATAACAATGTAGAAAAGAATTCTGTAACAGGAATTCTAGAATAAAATCATTCTGTTCCACAATGTGAGAAAGAATAAAATCATTAGGGTTTTGCAGAAGGGGACAGTCTTTTTGCGATCTTGTGACCAATGGCTCAAGTGCCCACAGAGAGGGTATGTCCTTTACATGGGGTTTTCCCCACGGTTTCTATTCCTCTGCCTTTCTGTATACAGTAATACCTTGGATTGCAAGCATAATTTGTTCCGGAAATGTGCTTGTAATCCAAAGCACTTGTATATCAAAGCGAAATTCCACATAAGAAATTTGTACACATTTTTAATTTAAGCTGCAATAAAGAATGATAGTGCAAAGTCTTCATTTTTCTTGACCGTACTACGGTACTTGTATTGCAAGATGTCGCTTGTTTATCAAGTTAAAATTTATTTTAAAAATTTGCTTGTCTTGCAAAACACTTGCAGACCAAGTTACTTGCAATCCAAGGTTTTACTGTATTCTATTAACCAGCCCCAAGGTGGTGCTGTGGTATAGCTGCAGTATAGTGGAATTGCAGCTTTCTAAGAAGCTTTCATTCCAGTTTGTTCTGGGTTGAAATTTAATACCTGACTTTCCTTGCTCTAAAAACCCCCAATGAAAATGGCTGGATAACACGGGAGAGGCCTTGGAGGATGATGTACGTTGTGAAAAGCCCCGCAAACTTCTGTGAGTGAGGGATCACGAGCGCACAATAAATGCTTCATGTAGAGAAGTCCCATGTCTAACCAGCATGATTCACCATCATAATTGCCCTAGACTCCTTCCTTTCCCTAAGCAGAACCGGTGGGTGCATAGACAGAATGTGGACCCTGTGACTTGGGTTCTGATCCCCACTCAGACACAGGTTTCACTGGGTGACCTTTGGCTAATCACCTCTTAGCCTAACCTACTTTGCAGGGTTGTGGCGAAGACAAGCAGAGCGATCCCCCCCACCCTGCCATGTAGGATGCCTTGAGCTCTGTGGAGAAAGGGCTGGTTTCGAACGTGATGAATCCATAAACAGGCTGACTTTTTATCCTGTTTGCTCATCCAGAAGGATTACAGCATGCCATTAAGAAACAGTCAATTTTGGATGATTAATTGCTTGCTTTCTATGAGCAGGGAGCTTTGGCAGTGAGCGAGGTAACAGTCAGGTTGCAAAACATCAGCTTAGATAAGATGGCAGCTTTGTTGGCCCCGCTCTTTGCGATACTGTTCCAAGATCGCTATCTCACCCGCTTCTTTTGCAGCGTAGGGGTACAGCTTGTCCCAACAAAATGAATATATCTTTAATTTAGGACTGCTTAATGAAGGATTAACACCGCTATTTGCATGTGTAATACAAGTTGCTATCTGTGCCATCTGGCAGCTTTGCGTTTTAGTTTATTGCACGGACAACACAATGAAAGAGCTGAGCATCAATAAAGCCAAAGCTTTAACGTGTCAATAATATGTAACATGGAAATGTCTCTAAACCATCAATCATGCGTCTCTTGTTCTGAGGAGAGGCAGAGACAGGTCTACTCGAAGGAGGCCCTTCTCAATCCGGAGAGATTGCACAAGGAAGGCAGGTAAGGCCACAGCATATGTTATATTTTTGTCTACACAGAAAGCACTACAGCAGTGTTCTCCAACCTTGGGTCCCCAGATGTTTTTGGCCTACAACTCCCAGCATGCCCCAGCCAGGGAGTTGTAGGCCAAAAACATCTGGGGGCCAAGGTTGGAGAACACTGCACTACACGGTAAGAAACACTTGTAAGCCCATATGCAGTGACGGTGTGTACACAAACACGTGTCTTTTACAGGCAGCTGCATACTTGTATGTGGCAATTTATACACATCTTCCAAAGTGTTTTCTACCGGTGATTGTTTTCTGCCTGGGGGGATGGGGGGACAGGACACTCCATCATAACATAATAAGGTGGCCGTTGGAGACAAAGATGAAGGTGCAAAATGAGGGTTGCTCCTTCGACTGGTACACAAGGCTGTACAAAAAGGAAAAAGACAGGTCCCTGCCCCATGGAGCCTGCAATGTAAAATTTGATGGAGAGAGGCCCGCGGCAGAGGGAGGGGGAGGGAAGGGACCAGTGGAAAAAAAGAGAGAGAAAGAAGTGTGGGAGAGGCCAGCATTGCAAGGGTTGCGCATGTGAGCAAATGAATATGTATTAGTAAGTAAGTTCCACATACTTTGGGCCAAACTAGATGTGGTTTTAAATAGATCACTTGAAGTTGCATTTTTGTTTTTTTTGTTTTTTTTGTTTAATTATAGTTAATAGCAGCTGAAGGGGTACAATTATTTTAATTGGGACTACAGCACGGGGAGGGGGGTGTTCATCAAAAATCACCCCCCCCCTGAGCTGCTGTTAGCCCTGGGATGAACACACACACACACACACACAGGTGCAACTTCAAGTGGCAGTTCCAGCATCCTGTCTCCTTTGACCCTGAGGCTTCATTGCAGCTGGGGGTGGTGAGGACAGGTCCTAGGCAGCTAACGTACAGGCCTTCACTAGCATGATGATGAGCATTTTGCTGGCTTACCTAAATCAGAATGGCCGGGTTCCCGGGATCCTTGGGAAAAGAAGCCAAGGTAGCTTCTTTCCCCCACCCCTATAACAGCATGCCGCACGATTTGCCTAATTACCCTCGCAGGCCTGCGGCTTCTTGCCATGTCGTCAGAACCCGGCAAGGTGCATGGAGGGGGTGGCTTCAAACCCACTCCAGAACCCATGGCTTGTTGTAGGGTTCTGGGGCGGAAGCCCCCCCCCCCCACGCACCTCACCAGGTTCGGTCGACCCGGCGAGGGAGCGTAATGAAGCAAGCCGCACGGCACGTGCAGGGGTGGAGGAAAGGAGCCGCTGTGGCTTCTTTTCCCGATGACCGCGCGAACCCGGCCGTGTCTACGCAAGTGAGCTAAATAACGTGGCTCACGCGGGCTCAGCTTGTCTGAGCGTGGAAAGCTAAGCAGGGTCAGGCCTGGTGATTACTTGGATGGGAGACCCCTCCTCTAGTTTCCTGCATTGAGCAGGGCGGTGGACTCGATGGCCTCGTAGGCCCCTTCCAACTCTATGATCTATGGAATCTATAACGCTTCACTATATTTACAGAAGTGTGCTCTGAAACAGCGGAGTTGAGTAAGTGGCAAAAGAAGATATTTTGCTGACCCTCGCTCAGTTTTCTTCAAAACCATCAACGGAAATGCCCAAGTTGTTAATTGGGGCTTTTAAAAAAAATAAATAAAACACACACACACACGCACACACACACACACACAACACCTAATAAGATCCATGTCTATAAAATCCAATCCCCTTTCATTTGTGCTAATTTCTGCTACGAATGTTACAGATCCTGGCTATTTAAATGGGTTGCTAGGCGACACACTGAGAACATTAGGGTTAATGACTGTAAGGCCCAAAGCCGTCTGTTCAGTGGCGCGGGCCCTGAATGGGATGGACATGAACGCCGAAGCTGTCAGGAACAGGGGGCCACCTGCGCGGCCGGGTTATTAGAACAGTTCACGTCAAAAGCGTTTGTGGCGCTTGAGCAAACAGACCCAATTAAGAGGCCCGAAAGCCTCACTCCAACCATCCATCACTAACACTCAAGATAAAATTTGACATCTTTTTTGGGGGGTGGGGGTGGTCCCCTTTTACAAAACTCTAATGAATGTAAATGGCTTTTTGAGGGGACAGTGGCGTTGCTGAAAAGGCAGAAGACTTCGGCTGGATAATCAGTTTAAATAGGAGGCCTGTTTCCTGTCTCTTTTTACTTCCAGCTTCCCTTTGGGGAGACATAAATACGGGTGCTTCTTTAAAAAAATAATAATAATACGGTTACCTTCCTTCTTTCCAAAATAAGACCTGTATGATATGATTTGGGTTTGAAATGGTAGGAGAGCATGACTTGAGAACAGGTCCAAATCATCATCCATAGTTTTAGTTCTGGCTCTTCACAGGGTCATGGGTATGCACTGATTATACGCCAGGGCTCACCAAGAGTTTTTGGTGGCAGATCTCAGTCCTGGGAAACATGAAGTGATAATGCAGGAGAGGGAGCCTCTGAGCATGTGCAGAGAGTTTTCATTATTAAAAGTAAACCCAGCCTGCTCCCAACTGCCCTGGACTATAACCAGATATAATCTGTTATCCATTACACCAGTGTTCTCCAACCTTGGGTCTGTCAAGGTTCCGCTACTGCAGGGACCCTTTAACCTGCCTTTGGGAGATCTCTGCCTCTCCTCAAAGCCCCTCCCGTTCCAGGAGATCAAGTCCTTTTACAGCTTCCAATAGCATGGGTGTAGGGTGTAGGCTGTAGACGTGGTGAATAAGTCACTCCAAACTCTCAGGGTAAACAACAACACTTTACTTATAATATTAGGGTATTTACTTAATAGAGTGGTTATAATTCAAAAGCAAGTATGATAAAATAAAACAAACAAACAATCCAATGTTCTCTAGTTTAACTTCAGACTACCTATCTCCTATGCAGCCAGTCTCTCCCTCTCTGCTTCTCTCTCTGCTGTTTCTCTGCTTCTGCCTCTCTCTCAGCACTAACTGCTCTCTCTGCTTCTGCAGTCAGGCTCCCACTGCTGCTCGCTGACCACACCCCACACATATATAGCCTTCCCAGGAATGGAAGGTTATAATCATGTGACTTTGAATAGGAGATCTAATTCTTAACTTCTATTGGGTAAACTAAAACTCTCAAACTCCCCCTCCCATCCAAGTGTTTGGGCCTTCAGGCTTCAACAAACTTAAGCCTGTGTAGGCCTCAACAAACCCAATCCTGTGTAGGCCTCAATCCCTCACAGGGTCCCCAGATGTTTTTGGCCTACAACTGGCTGGGGCATGCTGGGAGTTGTAGGACAAATACATCTGGGGACCCAAGGTTAGAGAACACTGCATTACACACACCTGATTGTAGACCCCATTCTTATGCACACTTAGGGCCACTATTCTCTCCCTTGCATCAAAAGAAGCTCCCAAGGGCACTAACAGAGGTTTCCCTTGAAGTGCAAATAGCTGCTTTAGGCTGCAATTCAGTACACATGTACCTGGGAGTAAGCCTAAGGGGGACTTACTTCTGAGTAGACCTGTATAGGATTGCACTGTCAGAGAAGCAATTTTTTGTCTCCCGTAGCAGGGAGAGAGTTATATTTTCCCTCCCCAGAGTCCTAAGCCTTCCCCACAATTGCCATCTTCAGGGCTAGTTTGACCCTTTGGATTGCTTTATATCATATATCATATGTCATTTCATTTTGCCTGATGAAATATTTAAATTCTGGTGTACAGTTTTTAACTCCTGTTGCCTTTGTGATTTGCATCCCAGATTCTCATTCTCTCTCTCTCTCTCTCTCTCTCTTGTTCTGTGAAGGGCCTTATGCTGGGAGCTGATCAATTATTTGAAAGCAAAATGGCCTAAGAGTGGGACCTGTGAAAGGGGGGGGGGTCCCCTTTGTAATTCTGCATCTTTCCCTAATAAACTCAGATGGATTTATTTGGAAGAAATCAAACATGTTTGCATGACTGGTTGATCTTTCCTCTTCTGCATTCCTGCCAAACTGGTTTCTTGAGTGGGCCTCCTTGAATGTTTGAATCTTGCAGGAGAAACCTCCCAACAGAATCTTAAAATTATACATTGACCTTGTGGATTAAGATCCATAGATTCTCTACAGCAACTGCCCCCTGACTTCTTTTTATGAGAAAGGGAGACTCCCTGAGTTCATGCATATGAACAGCCTTTAAAAAAGGGGGGGAGAGTTTTATATTAAGCCCAAACTTTAAGACATGAATGGACCATGAACGATAATTCATAAGCAACAAAGACCAATACGTTAAAAAAAGGGACATTCATCATAGGGAGATTTTATAACACACTAGTAAACAAGACCCAACTCTACAGAGGTTGGAACAGCTCTTTGTCTGATATAGCAAAGCCTTAAAGGAAACTTTTGCAGCTGTCAGAGTTGCACATGTTGTGCTTGGCCCATCTGAGCAAAGCCATGTCTGCTGGCACCCCTAGGAATGGTCCCTGCCATTCTGTACCCCTATAGCTCCCTGAGGGAGGGGTCTGCCCACTCCATTCTCCTGGGGGGGGGGGCGCTGCTCCACAGCAGTGGGAGAGAGGGCAGGCCTACAACTCGCCCTCCGTATGTACTGCAAAGCTATGTGCTGGTTAGGGAAGCCTGCCCCTAGTGACTGAAGATGTTATTGCAGGCTTCAGCCACATGGACACATTAAAAGTAATTAAAATTAATTAATGCAATTTAGAAACTAAAGAACCCTGAAGTATACACCACTAGGGCACTCTTAGTATAGCATGCTAGGTTTCAGGTGTCTAGATTTCACAGTCTTGGTTGCTATGGCACGGACGGACGGACAGATTATTTCTCCACACAGTTGTGAACATGAGCACATCTGTGTGAGAAACATTTGTGTGAACCACAAAGGAAGACAAATAGCAAACGCAGTCATTTTTGCCCATAAGAAAAATAGCCAAAACCCACAGTAGAGCAATAACTTGATTAGAACCAACCAAAATGTCACAAAATAGTGAGCAATCTTTCAAGTTCTTCAACACTCTTAATCAGGCTAGATGTTAAGCAAAAAGGAAGCCAGTTCCCCCACTTTTGGTGAGGGGTTGGTCCAGATAAAGGTATTTGTTCTTCTCAATTGTTAAGGAAGGGGTCTGATCTATCTGAGAACTCACAATTGACTCAGAAACTCACTGGGAATAATTAGCAGTCCCTGTAATTTCTCTCCTAGCTAGGAATTTCTACTATGCAAGTCCTCCTGGGAGTGGGTGGGAAATGGGGATTGTGCAAGAGCACCGCACAAGCAGCGGGAAGAGTGTATGTCTGTGACACATTGGTCAGAAAGACACAGCTTCCCAGAATGTGGTTTTATTCAAAGCCCGACCCCAGATAAGAATTCTGTTTTGCTTCCAAAACTGGGTGAATACGACACCCTGGCTGAATACAACAAGCTTCAAAGTGCTTCACATATTATCTTGGTAATTCTTACAAAAAAATCTTGCAAGGTGGACCAATATTACTATCCCCATAAAATAGGGGGTTTGATCCTGAAACAATTAGCCTTAAGAGCCAAAATAGATGTTACATTCAATGATGAGTTATTATTTAACATGCACAGGTATATTTCTGCTCTCTTTAGTATAAATAACCAGCAGCACAGCAGGATTGGAACTGTAGTTGGCAGGGAGGGGGAGTTTAACCCCAATGAAAATCCCCCGCCGCCGCCGCCACCATTCACATTGGAAGGAAAGCTCCTGTTGGTGCTAATGGGAGAGATTTCCTCCCAGTGCAAACATGTGCGTGAAGTGCAATAACGCATTTAACACCACAGCAAGCACATGGCCGGAGCATGCTACTTGCTAGAGAAGGTATTGTAAATTAATGTCACTGAAAATTCACTTTGGGAGTACTGTGGCATGTTTAAAAATGCGCTTGCACATTGGTCCTCAACTGGGGGGTCATGAACCACGGGTGGATTTCAACCTAATCTAAGGGTGGTCCCTCCTATGGTGCTGCCACCATGTTTTGCTGATTGCCAGGGATGCAAAGAGGGAGGGAAAGTGCCATGAAGTATTATAAGGAAGGGGTCTAAAATTGCACAGTGCCCTACCTTGGTCAGCGGTATGAAGAGGGAGAAAAGGAGTACCAGAAATGAAAGCCAGGTTTGATTTTAAAGGCTGGGATTAGAGCCTGAAAAGCAGAAGACCCGCACCCGCACCCGCACCCACACCGCACCTGCACCCGCACCCGCACCCACCTTGTGTTGCCAGCAGCTGTAGCAGCCTGTTTTCAGGAGCCTGTAGAAAGACCCCTGGAGTGTCATGTCTTATATATGTCTTGTCGAACCAGCAGGTGACAGCATTTCTGTTTTTAAAAAAGGCTGAGTGGAATAACCTGTTACTTCAGCGTAGAGCAAGGAACGGAATCTGAATTTCCTAAGAATATTGCTGTATATACTAACTAGAGTTTGGTTCACAAATATTGAAATGTATTTGCTGCAATCCAGAGAGCACCAACAGATGAGCTGGTTACCTGGGAGAAAGTATCGTTGAACTCAAAGGCACTTACTTTCTTTTGAGAAGCCGCCTGCATGATTGCTTTGCAAGAGTAGGAGCTGCACATCTCTGCTTCAGATTTTAGGATGGCCAGAGGCAGAAGAGTGCAGGGCACCTGAATCTTTAATGGTTGTGCAGAAAAAGGAATTTCAGCTTGTCACGCAACCAACACACCCTGAAGTTCCCTCTTGGAGATGGTTCTCAGAGCAGTGGCCATGCCAGCTGGGAATGATGGGAGTTGCAGTCCAACACATCTGGGGGGGCACCGTGTTGAGGAAGGTTGTCCTAACCTAGACCTTCTCCCTGTTTCCTCTTCACCTAGTTGACCATCTAAAGCAGTGTTCTCCAACCTTGAACACAAATTTTTGCCCATAAGAAAAATGCCAGATGTTTTTGGCATGCTGGGAGTTGTAGGCCAAAAACATCTGGGGACCCAAGGTTGGAGAACACTGCTCTAAAGACTTCTGCCCCATTGATGATATGGCCGTTACAGCCCGTTCCCACGCACTGTCCTGCATTGAGCATTCCACTTTCTTAATGGCTGCACGATAAGCAGCCATTCTCGACTATCTGTCTGGCTCCATCAATCTCATGGACTCCTGTTACCCCAGGGGAAAAAGAAGAAGAAAAAGTGCACTTTTCAGAGCCACTCCTGAGAAGTAGCCATCGTTTCTGAGAGTCAGCCTGTCAAAAAAAAAAAAAAAAAGCATATAGTAAGATTATCTCTATGTTCAGTGGATGTTAGCAGAGTGCGGGGGAACAGTACATGGAGTTGGCTGCCCTTCTGGATTATTATGATTACTTTCCTCCTCAAATTAGGAAACCAAAATGAAGGCATTTGCCCCTTTAATTGTTTCAAAAAAGAAAGAAAGCCGGTATGTGTGTGTGGGGGGGGGAGGACCCATACGATGCAGGTTTGTTTTCTTTTACTAGTTGCTATGACACTCTGTAACTTGGTGATCAATATGAAGCTCTGTTAACGTCAGCAGAGGCAAATTTTGTTCCACTCAACGAGGTCTTTTCCTACCATTTTGCCTTCCAAGGCCCAGTTTTGGCATAACAGTTTAGAGTTTCACCCTTTTTTCCTCCCATATACAAAGATCGTTCTGTTTGAATGTGTGCCCACAGCTCCGTTGAGTGCCAATCATACAGATCAGTTCCCCGATTAATCCTGGAATGCTATCTGTGCGATTTCCCAATCACTGATGACTCATGCAGTGATTTTTACAGTGGAACGGCTTTGCATGAGTTCCTTTAGCCAGCTCAGTCCTTATAATTCAGTGTTCAAAAACATCTGGGGACCCACGGTTGGAGAACACTGTATATAGCTCATAGCCATGGCTTCTCTTGGGTGTAGGCTGCCCGGGGCGGAGTACGGTATGTTTCGGGGCATATGGCATTATTGGATGTCATCTGGCAATGCCGAAACCTGCTGCATTCATCTTTGAAAAGACCGATACAGCTTCTTGACCAGGAGTTGTAACAATGCATACATGTTTGTGAAAATGGATGGAAATCACAAGCTGGCTTCCGTTCCGTTACCGCAATTATGAATGTGGAAATCCTTCAAAATGGAAGGATAGTAGTTCAGCATGAGCCCAAGACATTTTGCTGCCTGAGGCAAAGAACAAAGAACCTGGTGCTGAATGGGGTACATCCACCCCTGAAGGACCAGGTCCTGCAGCTTGGGAGTCATTTTAGACTCCCAGCTGTCCATGGAGGCTCAAGTGTCAGCTGTGAGCCGGGCGGCGCTGTATCAGCTCCATCTGATGTGGCAGTTGCGCCCCTACCTTCCTAATCATCTGCTCCCATCAGTGGTTCATGTCTTGGTCTCCTCTTGCCTAGACTACTGTAATGCGCTCTACGTGGGGGTTACCCTGGAAGACAGTTCGGAAGTTGCAGCTGGTACAGAATGCAGCAGCTCGCCTGGTTAAAGGCTGCCGCCGGCGTGATCACATCACTCCGGTGCTCAAAGAGTTGCACTGGCTACCAGTTGTTTGCCGAGCCGAATTCAAGGTGTTGGCGTTGACCTTTAAAACCCTGTACGGCTCCGGTCCAGTTTATCTCAAGGAGCGCCTCCAGCAACATCAAGTAGGCCGCTCAATAAGATCTGCCACAGACGGCCTTCTCCCTGTCCCATCAGCCAGAGAAACCAGGCTGGTGGGGACTAGGAGGAGGGCCTTTTCTGTGGCAGCCCCCAATTTATGGAACTCTCTCCCCAGTGACCTCCGCCATGCCCCTTCTTTGATTAGCTTCCGCCGTGCATTAAAAACGTGGCTTTTCAGGCAGGAATATGGGGTGGGTTAGGATTTTTAAGTTTTGTACTGTTTTTAATTGTGTTTTACACTCTCTTTTTTTCTTGTATTTTATTGGACTGTACATCATTCAGAGTGGCTGGATGACATGACTGACCAGATGGGCGATTCAAAAATATAATAAATAAATAAATAAAGTTACTACAGCAATGTTTTGGGAACTAGGAGGGTGGGATAGGGGAAGAAGACTTCAGTGCATCCCCATCTGGGCCAGACCCAGCCTTGGAGAAAGGTCTGAAAATAAGGGTGCTTCCAAATTAAGTTTCTATTGCCTCATCGCCCTGCCTCCTTCATGAAATTTCACAGGGGGTGGGTGGGTCAAGAAGACGATGTTGTCTTGTTGTAACCCTCCCAGGTTTCCCCCTACTTCTTCTGCCTTTTTTTTTTTTTTACCATGGAAAACCCGTTACGGAAAAAAGATGGAATTGTTGTGCAATGCCTTCTGATTGGCAGAGGTAGGAGGCCTCCATCTGGAAGCATCTGGAAGGTTGTGAGTTTCCTGTGGGCAGCACGTTGGCCACTGTGTGAACAGAATGCTGGACTAGATGGACCCCTGCTCTGATCCAGCAGGGCTCTTCTTATGTTCTTAGAAGGCTGGACTAGATGGACCCTTGGTCTGATCCGGCAGGGCTCTTCTTATGTTCTTAAGCATCCTATGTCTCTCTCTTTTTAAGAATCAAATCTACTTGCCCAATGTCCTAGATTCCCCGTTACGTCAGGGCCTACCAGTCATGTTTCAAGCATCCTCTGTACATGTAGGCTGGGATTTCCCCCTGATGGTTCTGTTTATCAGGAGTTCATTGTAACGTAAATCTCTCTCAAATTCCATCTTTTCTCTCCCCCTTCCTGGTCTGTTGAAAGGTGCCAAAGGCCCAACTCCCTCTCTGTACATATAGGACATGCCATGTCCAAGGTGTCAAAACTCTTGCCCTATAGGTGTGTCAAGTCCTCATGGCCATATCTGATTGGACAATCCATCACACACACCCCATCAACCCCTTTCCCTAGATTCACAGGATATTAAAATGAGGATTTTCCCCTCTGAAAATTGTTAGCTGTTGAACATCATGGGTGATGCGTGTTCATTGCAAGTAATTCTGAAATTTATCTTTAAGGCCTGCTTGTGTAGATTATTTAGGACCCAATCTTACGCAGGTTTAGCCAGAAGAAAGGCCTACAACTCCAAGCATGCTGGGAGTTGTAGGCTTTTCTTCCGGCTAAACTTGCATAGGATTGCAGCTTTAGGGAGTAAACTATTCTGTTTCTTTTCATGCTATCTGTTTTCACATTCATCCCTTATTTCAACCTCCCTTATCTTAATACAACTTCTGAATTTGGGACCTGGGATTTGACTGTATACTTGGCCCCCTTCCCAGCTGGAAAATGAACCTGCAGCTCTTCAGAAATGAAATGAAATGCAGCTCTTGGAGTTACTGTCACTTGGGTATTACGGTGAAAAGAGAGGTGGTGGCAGGTTTAATTTGGGGGTGTTGCAGAACGGCTGTGACTTCACGGAAGCCAGGGATCTCCACAGCAGCTGCAGTGGTGTGGTGGAGCAGGGCTCACACGGACGAAGCAATGGCACTTTTTTTTTTTATCACCAGGGATGCTGACATCATCTGCCACCCCCTCAGACTTCCCTGTTCCCACTCAGCTTAGCTGGCATTTTCACAGTGGCTGGGTTCACACCACCTGCTAAGCCACTGTGGCAACAGTAAACCCTAGAACAAGCCATGGCTAAGAAACACTGACTGGGTTCGCACAACGTGCTCAAGCCGTCGGTGGCTATGCGCTACCTAGTGGGTGGGTTCGCACGACATCCTAAGCCCCTTGGGGGAATTTAAGCCATGCACTGTGGCTTTAAATTCCCCTGTGACCGAAAGATGATCAGGCAGAGTGGGGTTAGGGTGCTGCCGCCTCCTCCCCCCCTCGGTCCTTCTGCCGGTATCCCAGGGGGCACCGCGGGAGCACTGAGGGGAGCAGAGCGGGGATGATGACAGCCGCCCCAAAGTGCCCTCCTCAGCGCGGCCACCACTCAGCTGAGCAGCAGCCATGCCGAGAAAGGTCGCTTTCCCATCTGCCTCCTCCCAGGGAGACCGGGGGGGGGGGGGAGCCCCACCTTTCCCTCCTGCCAGGCAGCGCGATTGCAAGGCAATTGCTCTGCCCAGCGGTGGGGCAGTTGCTTTCCCCCACGGCCTCCTACCAGGGAGACTTGGGGGGGGGAGGAGGTGCATTCTGCTGTGCCTCCCGCCCCGTTACCCGCTCTCCGTGCTGGTGGGGAGGGGGGGAATGGGGCGGGAGGTGCCAAACCGCTGTGGCTGGTTCCTGCCCGCCACCGACGCTGCAGCCGAAATGAGTCCTTCCTCCACCGTGCGCTGCCTCCCCAAGTCCCAAATGTTGTGGGCAGCCGATGACAGCTGCGCCAAGTGCTGCGTGGGCACTTTGGCAGCTGTCATCGGCCAGAGCGGCAACCCTTTTTTTGCCACTCTTGCCAAGGGGCTCTATAGCCTTTTGGCTTGACTGTGGCTTAGTGTGTTGTCGGGCTCGTGCGACATGCTAAGGCACCAAGGGTTTACATGCTGGGAGTTGTAGGCCAAAAACATCTGGGGACCCAAGGTTGGAGAACACTGGTCTAATTATCTCAAGGAGCGTCTCCAGCAACACCAAGTGGGCCGCTCAACAAGATCTGCCACGGATGGCCTTCTCCTTGTCCCTTCAGCCAGAGCAGCTAGACTGGTGGGGACGAGGAAGAGGGCCTTTTCTGTGGCGGCCCCCGTACTGTGGAACTCTCTCCCGAGTGACCTCCGCCATGCCCCCTCTCTGATGAGCTTCCGTCGCTCATTAAAAACCTGGTTGTTCAGGCGGGAATATGGGGTGGGTTAAGATTTTAAAATTTTTATATTGTTTTAATGTATTTTATTGCATTTATGTATTTTATTCTGTGTACATCGCCCAGGGTGGCCGGTTGCCGGCCAGATGGGCGATAGATAAATATTAATAATAAATAAATAATAATAAATAATAAATAAATGCATGCATGCCCCAGCCAGCGTAGCTGGGAGTTGTAGGCCAAAAACATCTGGGGACCCAAGGTTGGAGAACACTGCCCTAGAACAAGCCATGGCTACTTGGGATGGTTTATAAGCCACCCTGCAGGAAGTGGCCTGGGTTCAGGCGACACGCTAAGCCACCGTGGCTTCAAAGCCACGGCGGCTTACCATGTTGTGCGGACCCAGTCATTGTGTAGTGCCAGCCCGGCGTGTCACACAAACTCAGTCAGTAGCTGGGAGGGAGGAAATGCATTTTCCTGGCAACAATATATTGTTCCCTGTTGTGACGCAAAGTATTCTGAGGTGGCTTGTTCTTGAATGGGCAGTGAAAGACCCATCATGAGCTTTACGGAAGACCTGCTCCTGGTGGAGATGAACCCCTCTCGAATTGGTCTGTTGATAAGGATCGACACAGGGGCCCCGAGTTCTGGACTCTCCTTGGGGGCGTGGCGGCTATGGGGACTGTCATGATTAATGCCCGCATTTCAGAATTTACCACTTCACCTCCGACCAGCTGCCAGTGACTTCTGGCGCGGTGAATTTATCTTTGAAATTGGGAGTGGGGGGTCCCCGGTCTTCTGGGGGCCTCTCCATTCAGCTCAGCAACCTCTCCTGCCGAGCCCCTCCCCCTGCACTGCCCCTCCGCACAACCCCCCGCTTCTCCACTGAGTGGAGAATGCGGCCCGCGGTGGGGTGGGGGAAGAGTTCCCCGCCCCTGCTCTAATGTGGGTTAAGTTCACGTCTTCCTTACTTAATGCTTTCCAGAGTTCAGATTGCCAAATTTCTGTGCATACTTTACCACGTTAAAAAAAAAGAAAAAGAAAAAGAAGGGGCGGGGGTTGTATGAACCACTCTTGAGTCACATTACGGAGACCACACAATATCTCTTGAGGTTCATCCCACAGTGTTCATGGGTTTGTGGGGAAATTGGAGAGCGGTGTCCTCATATATGCTGAATGTACGGTATACGGATGTATCGCCGCCTCTCCCTTCCCGACTCTTTGAAGCGAGAATGGCAAAATTTATCATGTAAATGAACTGCAAAACTGTTGATATAAGACTGAAAGGGATATTTAGTGTCTTCTGTTAGTGGCTAGAAGGGAATTCTCCATTTCTTCCTCAGCTTCGCGCGTGAAACAGAGCACCCATAAAAATGTGGAGGAGACGTATTTGGGATAGATAAGCCACAGGAGATCACTTTATAGCTTAAGATCAGCATGGCTCTCACCTCTAATTACTGAAGAAATAGAGTTAACAAGTTAAAATACACATTGGCTTTGACCTAAATAATTCTCATTCTAGACCCTGCTTTGAAATACAGGCAGGTTTTCAGCTGCCTGGCAAAGATTTATTGTGCTGGGGTGGATATGCTTCTTTGGAGGAAGCACAGTCCATGGGCCATTAAGTTTCGAAATAGGAGAGAGGCATCTTCAGACTTCCGCAAGGCTGATGATAACCCCAAAAGGGTTGATGTAAATTCAGACACATGGATGCCAATTGGGCACATTCAGACAATGTGAAAATAAATGTTCCTGCATGGCGACAGAATTTCCATGCTGTGCCCTGTGGGGAAAAAAAGGGAACCCCCCCAAACATGTGTGAAGCAAAACCAAAATAAAAACCAATCATACAAATGTGTGGATCTCAATATAACCCTGCTTTCCTTTTTAATGGAGATGTTATTCTGCGCTGGGCAGACCTGGACTCATGAGACAGTCCTGCCTGATGGAGGCACCCGAGAGTCACGGGTTCCTGCTTGAGCCCAGCAGCATTTCCACCCCAGCCCCCACTTTCCAGGAGGTCATCATCATTTTTAGGTGTGGGGGACGGGGACGGCGGCAGATGTAGGAGGAAAGCATGTCCCTTGGCTTCTTCCCTCCACTTCTGGCCGCAGCGCTCCCAACCCGCCGTTTTGCTGAAGCAGTGAAGCAGTTAAGGACTGGGGTTGTGCGTGGACGTGAGGCCACTCAGGAAGGCCCTAAAACCAAGAGAGACGTGTGAAGGATTGAGGCCTACACGCAGGGCCGGTGCTACCATTAGGCCAACTAGGCAGCCGCCTAGGGCGCAGGGCTAAAGGGGGTGCCAGAAACGCCTTGAAAACAAAATACAGCGCTCTCAAGTGGGAAGGGTGGTGCTAAATATCTGATCTTGCCTAGGGCACCAAATTGCCTTGCACCGGTCCTGCCTACAGGGGCCTGAGTTAGTTTGAAGCCTGTAGGCCCAAACATCTCCTGATGGGAGGGGGGGTCATTTGTGAGTTTCATTTTTCCCTCCGGGAGCCAAGTTTCATTTCTCCAGTTTGAGGTCACACGATTGTAACTTTCTAGTGCAGTGTTCTCCAGCCTTGGGTCCCCAGATGTGTTGGGCCTACAACTCCCAGCATGCCCCAGCCAGCGTAGCTGGCTGGGGCATGCTGGGAGTTGTAGGCCCAACACATCTGGGGACCCAAGGCTGGAGAACACTGTTCTAGTGTATATAAGGAGCTGCAGTGTGGCAGACTGAGAGCGCGACATTGGAGGGAGAGTGAAGCAGACAGAGAAGAGAGTCTGACACTATCACTAAAGAACTGCAGAACCACTAGGAGAAAGGCTGGGGCAAGGGATCTCTACTAAGCTTACAGGTGACAGTGTAGCTAGGTTAGAGAACCTTGCGTTATTTTTTCCTTTTATTTCCCTTATACTGGCTTTTTGTAATCTTACAGCTCTATTTGTGTAATTACCCTAAGTTAATGTGATTCTACGTTACCAATATTTACTCCAGTAGTAGTAGCAGTAGGCGATCACTCGTGACCGAGTAAGATTGTCTTCCGGGATAAAAATTACGAAAAGAATTTTTTTTAAAAGGACATTCTAAAAAAATTTGTGTAGACTCTAGCGATGGGTCCGTAAGTGACTGTGGAGGCCAATTCTAGATCCACACAGCTTCCCACAGTGAGGACACGGGTTACCAGATAGAAGATGGTCCTGTAAAGGATTCGTTTGATGTGCTTTCCGCTTAGCACGTTTCTCTCTTACACCTGGCACTCGGGCTTCTTCAAAGTCCATGGATCCTTTGTGAAAGGCCAACCTCCAGTTAGATCGTTCATGGGCCAGAGCTTCCCAGTTTTCGATGTTTATATTGCATTTTTTTAGATTAGCCTTAAGAACATCTTTAAACCTCTTATACTGACCACCGATATTCTGCTTTCCATCCTTGAGTTGGGAATAAAGTACCGTAACTGCTTTGGGAGACAGCAGTCAGACATTCAAACAACATGACCGGTCCATTGAAGTTGGCGTTGAAGGATCATTTTTTCAACGCTAGTAGTCTTTGCTTCTTCCAGTACACTGACATTTGTTCGCCTACTCCAGTAAACAGCTATCGTTAACAGCAAGTTGTTGGAGTGTCTTTTACACCACACCTAAGGCCTGAATCCCACGTTACTGGGAGCAGGAGGTAAAAAGGCAGAGATCTGGCATCTTAAGACAGGAGGGGCTCTTGAAGAGGCAGACATCTTTAAGGAGCTGATCAAGATGTCCTGGTACAGGTGGAACCTTGACAAGAAGGTTCTGGAAACACTGACGGAAGGGCTAAAAGCTGTTGCAAATAATGGGGCCAAATCAACTCGACACTAGTGGAGGGAACCTACGTAGGATTTGTCTCCACCCCCTCATACTCCGAACCTTTTATTTTTCCTACCCACACTAGTTCCATCTCCTCCATAGCCCTTCAACACTTTCTCCTCCATCCCTTTGCAATTTTCTTCAAGGGGTTGGTGCTGTGGTCTTCTTGTGTGTCTCCCCCACCCCCACCCCGTCTACCAGTATTAACAACATTTAGCATCAATGCAGCATATGACAAGTGCTTACAACAACCCTGCAAGAGAGGCCATCATATTGCAGATAATAGGGTGGAACAGGGCTAAGAAGTACTGGCTTGCCTACCACCACCTTAAAGCAAGGGTGGGCATCTTGGGACACTCCAGATGTTTTGGCCTACATCCTCCTTCACCAGTGGCTATGTTGGCTAGGGCTGATGGGAGTTGTAGGCCAAACCATCTGGAGGGCCACAAGTTACCCAACTAGAGAGTTTATGGCCTGAGAGTGGATTTGAAGTGGGGTCCTTCCAGCTCACACTTTGAGCTGCTATATTTCACATCATGTTCCTTTTATTTTCCCTAGCCGGGGGCCGTTGTTGCCTCCACCCATCCCTCAAAAGACGTGATTCTTGGGCCAAATAGAATCTCCACCCCAAGTTCATGATGCCATAAAGTTCAGTGTGTGCGTGAAGTAATAGGTCCCTCCTTCCCTAATAGATTTTCTGTCTGACATTTAGGATTATGTAAACTCCTCGGCTTTTCCTGTGTTCTGTCATCCCCCCCCCCCCCGATCTATGTAAGCAGCTCTGGAATCGTAACGTGTTTAAAGGGGGAGGGGGAATAGACATGCGCCAGCGTGATCCATTTATTATGATTTCTCCTGGTTATTTAACTCTCAAAGAATGCAAAGCGACTACTCCATTAAATTACATTCAGGCCTGGCTTTCTTCAAAAAGGCTTTTGCCTGGCAGTCATTCCTCACTTGGGCAGACCCTGCGGGAACGATGCGCTCATTACGCATGGATTGTGATGAAGCCGCCATTCACTCGCCTGCACAGAAGAGAGGCCGGTGACATTTTCTGCACAGCACTTCATGCCGCCGAGGAAACGGGGGAGCCAGCCGTGCCCTCAGGTTTGGCCTCACCCAAAATAAAGAGGCAGGCATCACATTTCCAGGGCCACAAAGGTGAAGGAAAAGCATCCATCGTCAAAGAGGTTACAGCAGGAGGCTGTGCTTAGAGATGCTGACAAATTGGTCTCTATTGTGCCTGCCAAGGTAGTTAGCCTTGAAAAACCACCCTGGAGAGAGATGAGCTTTTAGGGAGGGGAGGACAAGAAGGGATATATATGTAAACATAAAACCATTGGCCACTATTTTCCATGCGGTGAGCCACCCAGTCATAGTTTGCTTGAAATTCACTGGAGGCGGCACACTCATCCCTCCTGGGCTGGAAGGCACCGTTCAGTCGGGCTTTTGAAAGGGGAGCGGAGACAGCAGCCCAAACATCCCGCCCTGCAGTAAAGCTATTCCTGCATCCTTGGTGCGCCCACAGGTGTCTGCCTCGATGAAGAGATCTGTGAAACTTGAACGCTTGTATACCACTCTACATTGATTACCATTATTTTCTGGATTTTCTGTCTTCCGTTGTTTGGGACCAACTAGGCAACCGCTGCTGAGGCTGAATAACACCGCTGTTGGATGACTGGAATGAATATATGTTGTTATATACTTTGTAAAGCGGACTCCAGTATACTGGCTGCAACATGGGATCTGTATGGGAGAGAAATATTTTCTTTTGCTCCTGGTTTATTTGCAGATACAAAGGCTGGTTTGCCTGCAGGGTGTTTGAGGGGGTGGGGCCAGGAGAAGGGGCGTGGCTTCCCGGGGAACCGCAGAGGACCGGATCTGGCCCCCAGGTCTGAATTTCTTCACCCCTGGCCTTAGTGCTTGGGGAAATTCACAGATGTATGTATGAATGGACTCCATTTGAGGCGATATGGGTCCTCTGGTCATCAAATTATGAACACACACACACACACACACACACAGGCAAACAGGGTGGATTTGATTTAAATCACTACTCAGAAAGACTCGATTTCATCATGTGATCCCCCCTCCCCAAAGTGCACTCTTCCTTGCTATAACCTTAATACATATTTTACACAAGTCAGTTACCAAAGTTCACTGAAAGAGATATTTGTGAAGGCACTAGAAGGTGAACAATCTCCAGCTGAACAGGTTAATTATGAATATTCAGAGCATTTTGTTACCTTACTCTATTAGGACAATTGACACCAACTCCAGACAGACACTGAAACTATTTTATTTAATTAAAGCATGGGCAACTGAATAGCTGAATATCATAAGAATTAGATCAGTGGTAGGCAACCTGGTGTTCTCCAGATATTTTGGACTACAAATCCCATAATCCCCAGCCAGCATGGCCAATGGTCAAGGATTATGTAGTCCAAAACATCTGGAGAGCACCAGATTATGTACCCTTGAATTAGAATTATATAGAAACCTGCTGGATTTTCAGCATGGCTGAAGAAGTGCTTAGTTTTTAAAATAAGAATTATTTTTAAAAAGTACCGTAATAGAGCCATTCTTTTTGACAAATCAAAAAGTTGAAAAAAGAGCAACATTTAAAACATTATACGGCTATTGGAAGTAATGCTAGCATTATGACTTCCTCTAGTTTACATAGAATTTCTGTAAACTTTACACAGCCAAAACAGATATATTTTTTTTTAATCTATTGATAGCATTACTATACCTAAAATGAAGCAATAGATTAGAATATTAAAACAATCCTACATAGTTTGAGAGGCTGAAGAGACTATTAAGGAATGTATAAGCATATATATTTATATCAAACCAGATTTGTCAAGGCCAATACTTTCAGACAGCACTTGAAGAAAAATCAGTATTATTAACCACATAAATTGGTCTCAACAAGAATTGGTACTAATGCCAATAAATAGACTGATGCCAAGAAGGATTTGATAGGGTGAACTGGGACTTCCTATTTGAAGCTTTGGAAAGTTTTAATATGGGACTAACATTCTGAGACAGATCAGATCATTAGATATACACGAGCAAATGTGTATAGAAATAAAATGTGACTACAAGAATTTTAGATTAAGGAGAGGAACTCATCCAGGACGCCCTCTGTCTCTCTTATCTATGTTTATAGAACTATTAACATGTAAAGTTTCCTGTTCCTCCTTGTGAGCTCTAAGTGTGCATTGGGGCAGTGCTAGGTACCAAAAATATCTGTGGCTCAAGCCCACAGGCCCCCCAAAAATGCACAATTTTGCATATGCTAATTTACATATACTCTAATGCCCCAGCCAGCTGCGCTGGCTGGGGCATGCTGGGAGTTGTAGGCCAAAAACATCTGGGGACCCAAGGTTGGAGAACACTGCTCTAAGGTCTCTCTGTGTGTCTGTGTGTGCACGCGTGCCTTTAAAGGACCCTGTCTCCTAAGGACAACCCGATTTGTAAAAAGGGATGTATGGACAGGGGAGAGGAGGGCATTTGGTTTCAGGAATAAGAAAAAACAGGCAGAAAGATTCAAGGGTGGGGCAGTAGGAGGTGAAGCACCTGTGGGCAAAGAGCCAGCTAGTCCAGGGGATCAGATGCAGCAGAGATCATCGGGGGCCCTGGACCTTTATTTCAGCAAGTGCCCATGGATACATACTACAGCAGGGTGGTGGGGCAGAGGGCCTCCCAGAGATTCGGGGCTCCAAATGGAAAAATTCAGGGCTCCAGCCCTAGTGGGCCGCCCCCTGACACCGCCTCTAGAGTGCATGATAGGCAGGGATGTTGAAGAGTCCTTGGTCTCAAGTCTCGAGTCGAGTCACGAGTCTTTGGACCCGAGTCTCGAGTCCGAGTCCGAGTCCTTGGTCCAAAATGGTGACTCACGAGTCCCGAGTCCTGAGTCACTCCCAAAACTGACTCCACGAGTCTCTATTAAAATCAATGGGGTTTCCCCCCAACAAAATAAGGCTACTTCAGATGTGTGGCTTAAATAAATTCTAGGCACAAGTGTGCCTTTTTATTTCAAAATTCTGCAACTGATTTTGGCAAGAACAGACTAGGCAGACAAACCCAAAATAACCAGGCAGGCAGAGGAGGCAGGGAACCCCAAAGCAGGCAGGCAGGGGCCTTTGTCTTGGACAATTCAAACTGTGGAACTGGTTAAGAAGAGACCAGGCAGGCAGAGGAGGCAGGAAACCCCAAACAGGCAGGCAGAGGCAGCCAAACCCAAAATGCCTGACCCTAACCCTAACCCCCCACAACAACACATCAAAATAAATCTCAACACATCGTTGGTGCTGCGCTCCTGGTAGCTGTCCATAGTGGCCGAGCAGCGGCGCTCCTCGCTTCCATGCACTCTTCACCGGTGATCACGCTCCTGGCACAGCCAGAAGACTCGTCAACAGCCCAGGGATGTTGACAAGTCCTTGGTCTCGAGTCCCGAGTCGAGTCTCGAGTCCCATTAAAAATATTGGGACTCGAGTCCGAGTCGAGTCAGAGGGGGGACTCAGTCCGACTCACGAGTCGAGTCCTCGAGTCCGAGTCCCCATCCCTGATGATAGGAGGCAGCTGGGGAGATGAAGCCTCCAGCTGCAAGCCCTGCCATCTGAGTTATGGTCTCCCTGTGTGGAGGTCGTGTATATACTGGTGGTGGTGTGCTGTGATTTGATGGTGCTACACCATATCCTATGCTCTGTCGTCACGATGTGGGTGGGGTGGCCATCAATTTGGGGGCAGCTATTTATTTATTTATTTATTTTTAAAAATCCGTCCCATGGAAGTGAACGGGAGGGAAATTTTCTTGCCCCAAGTCTAGCACTGGTGTAAAGTTGCACCATGGAGGGGGCAATGGATAGAAGGGGAATATGATACAGCTTAAGTGGTCTCATTCTCTGTGCCCCCCATGTTTCACCCATTCTGTTCGTGTAGCTTCACTAGCAGAATGACTCCGCCAGTGGGATGTTCCGCTGGCATATCTGACATGTTCCACTAGTGGAGGGAAACCTCCAGCTCATGGGCCTAATCCAGCTCAAAAATGTTCAACTCTTTGGCTCCCCTTGTGGGTCCCACCCTCTGCCCAAGCTCCATCCCCTGGAGTCTACTTGGGAAGGGGGCAGGAACCCTTCTGGTATCTCCTCTCTTTTTTAAATATAACGAATAAAGAGCAGCAGAAATATAATCGCAAGGATAAGCCAGGCAAGCAACAAACTTAACATTCAAAACCAAGAGCCTGAAGAAACAAAACAGTTTTTCCAGGACTAGAGGATACCTGTTGTGTGAGGGATGTATGGATCTCTATGGAGAAGAAATTCCACAACCTAGCTGCCACTACCAAAAAGGCCCCGTCCCTTATCACCGACAGTTGCACCCTGAAGGTGGCAGGACACAAAACAAGATAAACAATACTGAAATGCATTTGCTGTGGAAAACCATGTGTTGTAAAAGTGGTTGCCTTTGCATATTTTTAAATGCCCACTGTGGTTTTTTTTAATATGTAGATAGATTTGCAAAAGCCTATTATGGTTCATTATGGACATGCTGTTACATTTTTAATTTATTTCAAAACTGTACTAATATAGAAGTTTATTAACAAAATAGAAGTAAAACATGAGAGAGAGAGAGAGAGAGAGAGAGAGAGAGAGAGAGAGAGAGAGACTTTGCTCAGAATTCCTCTCTGGCTAAAAAAAAGTATTTTTAAATACCTTAAAAATTTGGAAAGTGTTTTCCCTCTTAGGACGCAATCTTATTCATGTTTAGACAGAAAAATTCCTACAGCTCCCAGCATTCCCCAGCCAGCGTGGGAGCTGTAGGACTTTTTTCTGTCAACATGCATAGGATTGCACCTTAAATACTTACCGTACACTTCTTTTGTACTCAAGAGAAACATTCTAGACTGTGTTAGAACCTTTCCCTTTTGATCATGTTAAACGTCATGATCACATTGTCTGGGCACTGCTGAATCTGACCTCCATTATGGCTGTGCAATAAGATGCTTGCAAAATGGTTAAGCCCAAAGGCCTATGCAGAGTGAATGGCAGGGGGCTTCCCTCTGACTGACTGCAGCTTAGAATCATAGAATCATAGAATCATAGAAAAGTAGAGTTGGAAGGGGCCTACAAGGCCATCGAGTCCAACCCCCTGCTCAATGCAGGAATCTAGGTCAAAGCATCTCTGACAGATGTCTGTCCAGCTGCACCTTGAATGCCTCCAGAGTGGGAGAGCCCACAACCTCCCTAGGTAGTTGATTCCATTGTCTTATTGCTCTGACAGTCAGGAAATTTTTCCTGATGTTTAGGTGGAATCTAGGTTCCTGTAACTTGAGCCCATTATTCCGTGTCCTGCAAACTGGGATGAACGAGAAGAGATCTTTGCCCTCCTCTGTGTGACATCCCTTCAAATACTGGAAGAGTGCGATCATATCTCCCCTCAGTCTCCTCTTCTGAAGGCTAAACATGCCCAGTTCTTTCAGTCTCTCCTCATAGGGCCTTGTTTCCAGTCCCTTTATCATCCTTGTTGCCCTCCTCTGAACCCTCTCCAGTTTGTCTATGTCCTTCTTAAAGTGAGGTGCCCAGAACTGGACGCAGTACTCAAGATGAGGCCTAACCAGTGCCGAGTAAAGGGGAATTATCACTTCCCGCGATTTGGAAGCTATACTTCTATTAATACAGCCCAAAATTGCATTTGCCTTCTTTGCAGCCACATCGCATTGCTGGCTCATATTCAGTTTGTGATCTACCACAATTCCAAGATCCTTCTCACTTGTAGTATTGTTGAGCCAAGTGTCCCCCATTCTGTAACTCTGCATTTGGTTTCCTCTCCCTAGGTGCAGCACTTGGCATTTATCCCTATTAAATTTCATTCTGTTGTTTTCGGCCCAGCGCTCCAGCCTATCGAGGTCACTTTGAATTTTGTTTCTGTCTTCCAGAGTATTAGCTGTTCCACCCAACTTTGTGTCATCTGCAAATTTGATAAGCATTCCCTGTACCTCCTCATCCAAGTCATTAATAAAAATGTTGAAGAGCACCGGGCCCAGGACCGAGCCCTGTGGTACCCCGCTCGTTACCTCTCCCCAGTTTGAGAAGGAACCATTGATAAGCACTCTTTGAGTCCGATTCTGTAGCCAATTGTGGATCCACCTGATAGTTGTTCCATCTAGCCCACTCTTAGCTAGCTTACTAATCAGGATATCATGAGGCACTTTGTCGAAAGCTTTGCTGAAGTCCAGGTATATAATGTCCACAGCATTCCCACAGTCCACAAGGGAGGTTACCCGATCAAAAAATGAGATCAGATTAGTCTGACAGGATTTGTTCTTGACAAATCCATGCTGGCTTCTAGTAATCACTGCATTGTTTTCAAGGTGCTTGCAGACTGACTTCTTTATAATCTGCTCAAAAATCTTCCCGGGGATTGATGTCAGACTGACTGGCCTATAGTTCCCAGGTTCCTCCTTCTTGCCCTTTTTGAAGATGGGAACAACATTTGCCCTCCTCCAGTCATCTGGCACTTCACCTGTCCTCCATGATTTCTCAAAGATAATAGACAGTGGTTCTGAGAGTTCTTCTGCCAGTTCCTTTATTACTCTAGGATGCAGCTCATCAGGCCCTGGAGATTTAAACTCGTTCAGAGTAATCAGGTGCTCCTTGACCATTTGCCTATCAATCTCAAGCTGCAATCCTGCCCCTTCAGTCTGCACTTCAGGTTTGCCAGGGGGGTCATAGACCCTCTTTTGGGAGAAGACCGAGCCGAAGTAGGAATTGAACACTTCTGCCTTTTCTTTGTCTTCTGTTATCAATTTGCCATCCTCATTGCGTAGTTGAACCACCAGTTCTTTCTTCTGTCTTTTACTGTACATGTATCTGAAGAAAGCTTTTTTGTTGCTTTTAGCATTCCTCGCTAACCTTAGCTCATTCTCAGCTTTAGCCTTCCTGACACTATTCCTGCAGTTCTGTGCTACCTGCCTGTACTCTTCCCCTGTAGCCTGTCCTTCCTTCCACTTCCTATACGTGTCCTTTTTTGTTTTCAGGTCATCTTTGAGTTTATTGTGAAGCCACATTGGCTTCTTCTGTTGCCCTCTGCCTTTTTTCCTTGTGGGAATTGTTTGCAATTGTGCCTTTAAAATTTCCTTTTTTAAAAACTCCCACCCCTCCTGGGCTCCCTTTCTCGTGAGAGTCACTTGCCATGGGATCTTACTAATCATTGTTCTGAGTTTGTTAAAATTGGCTTTCCTAAAATCCAGGGTACGTGTTTGGCTACACTCAGCTTTTGCTTCCGTTAGAATCAAGAACTCAAGTATAACATGGTCACTTTCCCCCAGAGTTCCCGAAACTGCCACTTTATCCACTAACTCGTCTCTGTTGGTTAGAATCAGGTCAAGGATAGCCGATCCTCTAGTTCCTTCCTCCACTTTCTGTAGGAGGAAGTTATCAGCAGCACAGCTCAGGAATTTCTTGGAGGGGCCATGTTTGGCTGAATAAGTCTCCCAACAGATATCAGGGAAATTGAAGTCTCCCATTACTACCACATCGTGCCTCCTTGAAACAATGGCAATTTGCTTTTCAAAAGTTCCATCCTCGTCTTCTCCTTGATTGGGTGGTCGGTAGTAGACTCCAACCGCCATGTTCGTTTTATTCTTTGCCCCCTTTATTTTAACCCAGATGCTCTCAATGGGGCTGCCAAGCTCCTCTTCCTGTATCTCTGTGCAGAGATACTTATTTTTAACATACAGTGCAACTCCACCTCCCTTTCTGTTGCTTCTGTTCCTTTTGAACAAGTTATACCCTTCAATTGCTGTATTCCAGTCATGGGAGTCATCCCACCAGGTTTCAGTTATCCCTATCAAGTCGTACTTGCCCTCATGTACCAAGAGTTCAAGTTCGTCTTGTTTATTGCCCATACTCTGGGCATTAGTATAGAGACATTGAAGACTATGTGCTTTATAGTCCAACTTTCCCCCTACATTTTGTGGTAGACTATCTATGGGCACCGCTGGAGCTGTTCTCTCCATTGTGGCATAGAGGCCTTCTTCCATTGGTACCCCCGAGTTTATGTCTCCCTCCCCTGTTGGATTCAGTTTAAAGCCCTCCTGATTAAGTTCCTCATGCTGTGTCCAAACACATTCTTCCCAGTCCTTGTGAGGTGCAACCCATCCTTTGCCAGCAGTCCATCTTCCAGGAAGTGTAGCCCGTGGTCCCAGAATCCAAATCCCTCACGTCGGCTCCACCTTTGTAGCCAGCCATTCACTTGGAGTATTTTTCTTTCCCTTTCTATGCCTCTTCCAAGTACTGGAAGGATGGATGAGAAAACTATCTGGGCCCCGAAGTTCTTGAGTTCCCTTCCCAGCTCTTCAAAGTCTGCCGTGATTTCTTTGTAACTCCGCTTGGCAGTATCATTTGTACCCACGTGGAAGAGAAGAAAGGGGTATGTGTCAGTGGGCTTCATGAGCCTCGGCAACTGCTCTGTCACATCCTTAATCCGTGCCCCAGGGAGACAGCACACCTGGCGAGTCCATGGGTCTTCGCGACATACTTTGGCTTCGATCCCCCGCAGGAGGGAGTCTCCCACTACGAGTACTCTTCTCTTCCTCTTGCTGTAGGCCTTGGTTTGACTGCCTCCACTTGACTGACCCTCAGCCTCCTGCTCGCTGTCACGTTGGGTGCCCGGTAATCCGTCCTCTGCAGGCTGTCCTCTGCTCTCGCCCTCAAGTACATGGAAGCGGTTCCATAGCTCCACTGCTTCCACAGGCGCAGAGTGTCTTGTAGTTCTTCTGCTCCTAACAGTCACCCTTTTCCAGGGAGTTCCCCCTGCGTTATTTTCCCTTGCCTCAGCAGTCTCCGACTCCGCCTCATCCTGCCGTTGCCCTTCTGGCTCCTGTACTGTGCTTTGGTGCTGTAGATCCACCGTTCTGTCTAAGAACTCCTCGCTTTCTCTTATGCTCCTGAGGGTTGACACTTGCTGCTCCAGTCCTCTGACCTTTTCTTCCAACAGCGTGACCAGCTTGCACTTGTTGCACGTGTAGGCCATGTCGATCTCCGGCAGGAAAACAAACATAGCACACCCCTTGCAGGTCACCACCACTGCTGAGTCCTTTCCTTCCATAGTGCTCGGTTTCTGTCTTCCTAGATTTTTTTTTTTTTTTTTTTTTTTTTTTTTTTAGGGACCTCCCCCTTGACCTCCCCTGCCGAACTCCGCTGCCAAACTCCTGTTTTCTCTCCCTGTGCGCTCGCTCTGTTCGCTCGCTCTCTGGGAGCCTGCTTGCCTTTTCACAGTCCCAAAAACAGCTGGAGCCTCTCTCCTGTTGTGCTGCTGCTCAGCTGGGAGTCAGGAACAGAATGAGCTCCCAGGCCACGCCCTGCAATCAGCCCCACTTCCTGCAATCAGCTGCAATCAGCCCCAGGTAGTTGCAGTCAGCAGGAGCTTCTGCTCAACAGAATGAGCTCCCAGGCCACGCCTTTCCCTTGCAGCACTTGTTGTTGTACTACTCCGCTGCCAAACTCCTGTTTTCTCTCCCTGTTCGCTCGCTCTGTTCGCTCGCTCTCTGGGAGCCTGCTTGCCTTTTCACAGTCCCAAAACAGCTGGAGCCTCTCTCCTGTTGTGCTGCTGCTCAGCTGGGAGTCAGGAACAGAATGAGCTCCCAGGCCACGCCCTGCAATCAGCCCCACTTCCTGCAATCAGCTGCAACCAGCCCCAGGTAGTTGCAGTCAGCAGGAGCTTCTGCTCAACAGAATGAGCTCCCAGGCCACGCCTTTCCCTTGCAGCACTTGTTGTTGTACTACTCCGCTGCCAAACTCCTGTTTGCTCTCCCTGTTCGCTCGCTCTGTTCGCTCGCTCTCTGGAAGCCTGCTTGCCTTTTCACAGCTTAGACAATACAATCACCCTTCCGCACATCAGTTTCATAGAAGTAGGCTCTGCTGCCTGGGATCCTGCTGCTGCCCTTTGGTCAGGCTGCAACATACACAAAACCAGCTCCAGATCTGTAGTTGTGCCTCTCTACTCTCACAGCACAATCCACTAACAGCACAATCCTATAACTTCTCTACTCAGAAGTAAACAAGCACAAACAACCCGCTGTTTACAACCCAACAACAAACCATGGGTTCTCTTACTTGGTTTTTGTGGGTAACAAACCATAGTTAAACCACAGTGTGCAGAGTGCACACATAATGACAACCCACGATTCAACAATAACTCATACTCAACCCATACCCTGGATGATGATGATGATGATGATGATGATGATGATGATGATGATTCGCCCATCTGCTCGGCAACCGTCCACCCTGGGTGATGTACATAGGATAAAAACAAGATAAAATACATTTAAAACAGTGTAACATTTTTAAAATCTTAACCCCCCCCCATATTCCCGCCTGAGCAGCCAGGTTTTTAATGAGCGGCGGAAGCTCAGCAGAGAGGGGGCATGGCGGAGGTCACTTGGGAGAGAGTTCCACAGTACGGGGGCCGCCACGGAAAAGGCCCTCTTCCTCGTCCCCACCAGTCTAGCTGCTTTGGCTGAAGGGACAAAGAGAAGGCCGCCTGTGGCAGATCTTGTTGAGCGGCCTACTTGGTGTTGCTGGAGACGCTCCTTGAGATAGACCGGAGCCGTATAGGGTTTTAAAGGTCAGAACCAACACCTTGAATTCGGCTCGGCAAGCAACTGGTAGCCAGTGCAGCTCCTTGAGCACTGGCGTGATGTGATCCCGCCGGCGGGTGCCTTTAACCAGGCGAGCCGCCGCGTTCTGTACCAGCTGTAGCTTCCGAACCGTCTTCAAGGGTAACCCCACGTAGAGCCCATTACAGTAGTCTAGGCGAGAGGAGACCAAGGCATGAACCACTGATGGGAGCAGGTGATTAGGAAGGTAGGGGACGCAGCTGCCGCATCAAGTGGAGTTGATGCAGCGCTGCCCAACTCACAGCTGACACCTGAGCCTCCATGGACAGCTGGGAGTCTAGAATGACCCCCAAGCTGCGGACCTGGTCCTTCAGGGTGTAGAAGTAAAATTTGTCCAGGCTTTAGTTTAAACAGAAAGGCCTGGAAGTCAGACCTTTTCCTTGACCTTCTGTAGATTACAACCCTGAGGGCAAATCACCCATCTATTGATTTGCCTAACCCTCTTTCCTGCTTATGCTAAAAGTACTGTGAGCCAGTATCACCTTGGGATTATCACCTTGGGAAAGACTACTGATTAGCATGATGGCTGGAAGATGGGCAATACCTGATCTTTTGTTTTTGTTTAAATGTCTCCTTTTGAATTGTCTCTCAGTTTCCTGTACTGACTCAATTGTCACCTGACCTCTACATGATATTATTCAGTATAAATGGAAGTGTCTCCCTTGTGTTCTTGTTGGCATTCCTGACTGTGCTCAGATGCCATCCGTGAATTCACTAATAAACTTTCCTCTCTAAGAACCTCTTAAAAACACAACGCAGTAGATCAATTTTTCCACAACAAGGGGTAGATGTACCCCATTCAGCACCAGGTCAACATCCCCTAACCTTCCCTTGTTCCCCCACCAGAAGTACCTTGGTCTTGTCTTGTTATGTGTGAACCAAGCCACTGAGCTGGTTTGCACAGTCACCTCAGCACCACAGTCACTGGGTTGCGGTATGTGCTTGCGGCCATTTTGAATATTCAACCACTGGCAGGGGTTTTTTTTGCCAACGTGGCATCCGAACCCAGGTGTCAGGGGTTGTTTGAGGATTAAACAGCCCTCAAATAGCCCATGGTCTGTTGTAGGGGTATCTGAGGGTTGTTTAACCCTCAAACAACCCCTGCTGCCCGGGTTTGGATGACCCAGGAAACCCTGGCAACCCCCTGCTGGGGGTCGAGCAACCCACACGCTGTGCAACCCGCCATGGCTTAAATAAGCCACCGTGCGAACCAGGTTCGCATGATCACTGCTGGGCTGCAGTGATCGTGCGGACCCGATCACTATTTCATATCTGTGACTTTAAGGAAGGGCCTAGCAAGGCAAGGATGGTTGTTACATTCTGGGCAAGGTGACACCAGACAAACTTCTACGTAAAAGACGGGCTTCTGTTTTAAAATCCACTCTGGATTTCTTCACCTACAAATCTAGCCCCTTCTGCAGGAGCCACTAGGGGGAAACCTGCGGCAAATTCTGCATACCTTCAAATGTATTTAGGGATCATACCAAATTAACTCGCAATTATAGGATGTGTCCGGGCATAGCCAAAGGGGTTGGGGTGAGGCTACAGACCAAGCTTAGCAGGTCATTCAAAAGATTTCTTTAAAGCAGTGTTCTCCGACCTTGGGTCCCCAGATGTTTTTGGCCTACAACTCCCAGCATGCCCCAGCCATGCTGGGGCATGCTGGGAGTTGTAGGCCAAAAACATCTGGGGACCCAAGGTCAGCGAACACTGCTTTAAAACCTGTACCACAGCTTGTATTGTTGTTGCGTGGGCGTCCGCAGCCCGTCGTCGCACAACGTTTAAATTGCTGGAGTAATGCCGGAGCCCCATGTGAACTCGGAGCCGTGATTAACTCCCAACTTGCACAAACGTTGGTGTGGGAGCTAATGAGAGCGCCGAATGTGGCGCCACGGCTGGAAAGCAGTCAAGCCTCGCAGCTTCTTGCTGAGCCATTACAGAAATTACAGCGGAGAAAGTCGAGTTTACTGGCATGAGGCGCGCTTGGTTGTAATATCAGTGGAGGCTTTGATCTGGCTGACTCCTGACTTTATTGAGCAAGAAGACGACTTGAGTAATGATCTGTTAGAGCAGAACACCTGAAGAAATGCACGAGGAGGGAAAGCGGCATGTGCACATGGAGCGGGCTGGCTTTTCTTCTGCAGAGAAAGTAGCCGGCACTAGAGAAATGGAACACACGGCATGAGTACAGTAATACCTTGGATTGCAAGCATAATTCGTTCCGGAACCGTGCTTGTAATCCAAAACACTCTTATATCAAAGCGAGTCTCTGGTGGGCGTGAGCGGGGCCGATTTCGGCCCACTCGAGGTGAGCGGTTACATCCCTACGACGTTGCGCTTCTTTATCAAGTCAAAATTTATTTTAAAAATTTGCTTGTCTTGCAAAACGCTCTCAGACCAAGTTACTTGCGATCCAAGGTGTTACTGTAGTAAAAGGTGCACGGACATCTCCCCCGCTTACGCTGGCTCAGCTTGTCTGAGCGTGGAAAGCTAAGCAGGGTCAAGCCTGGTTGTTACTTGGATGGGAGACCCCTCCTCTAGTTTCCTGCATTGAGCAGGGGGTTGGACTCGATAGCCTTGTAGGCTCCTTCCAACTCTATGATCTATGAAATCTATGACAATATGCTTAAGAGTGCAATCCTATACCAGTCTATTCAGAAGTAAGTCCCATTCAATTCAATTGGGCTTACTCTGAGGTAAGTGGGTATAGGATTGCAAGCTAAGTGTCTTCAGTTAGTCATGACTAGTTGTTCCTGAAAACACTGGTTGTTCTTGTTGTTTGTTTGTTTATTAAATTTATACCCCGCCTTTTTTCCTGCAAGGAACCCAAGGCAGTTTACATAATCCTCCTCCTCCTTGCCATTTTATCCTCACGACAACCCTGTGAGGTAGGTTGAGCGGAGAGTCCGTGACTGGCCCAAAGTCACCCAGGGAGCTTCATGGCCAAGCGGGGACTAGAACCCGGATCTCCCCAGTCCCAGTCCAGTGCTCTAACCACTGTGCCACACTGGCTTGTGTACTAAAAAATAGTTTAGCATTTTCAGTACACAATGCCGGCTCCCAGGATTCTTTAGAGCGTGGCTGGCTGGGGCATGCTGGGAGTTGTAGGCCAAAAACATCTGGGGACCCAAGGTTGGAGAACACTGCTTTAGGGAAAGAATGATACCTAAACTGAAATTAAACCAATGTAAGTTTGTAGTGTAGGTTTACCCTAAATGCCCAGTCGGCTTGTATGAGCCGTCTGGCATTACATGCTTGGCAGAAAAAGCATGTCTTTTATAGGCTGGGCCTTTTTTAAAAAAATGCTCTGGGATTTGCACCTGATCAATGCAAGGCCTACTCTGGGGAGGAGTGTAGACAGCCAGGACTGGAAGTCAAAGCTGGAAAAAAATGTAAATCAGATAGAAAAAGAAAGCCCAATTAATCATACGTGGGCGATCAATCCCTGGCTGCCAGGAGGGATGATGGATTCTCCGCTGTCTTCTGATCATCCATGACGAGACACCCTCCTAAAAAGTGGCACTGCCGCCGAGCACAGTTTAATGGGCTTTGCATGGTAAGTATCTGGGCCGACTCCAGCTGGCGCCTCCCACCTGGCAGAGCCGCCTAGCGGGAGAGACAGCTGAACACTTTGGGGCATTGTTTCTTGGGGCAAAGCTACATGCCACTACTTAAACTGGTTTAATAGTCACTCCCTTGCCCCAGGGTATCCTGGGATCTGTAGTTCTGTGACGGGGGAACCAGGGATGATTAACAGACAATTCTCAGCACTCTTCCCCCAACCAAAATTCCCAGGATTAACATGAGAAGAGCCCTGATGCTGGATCAGAGCAAGGGTCCATCTAGTCCAGCATTCTGTTCACACAGTGGCCAGCCAGCCAGCTGCCCACGGGATCCCACAAGCAGGACACGAGTGCAACAGCATGTTTGCACTCATGTTTCCCAGCAACTGGTGCACATAGGCAGACTGCCTCTGATACTGGAGGTAGCACATAGCCAATCAGGACTAGTAGCCATTGATAGCCTTCTCCTCCATGAGGATTCATTGGGGAAAGCTTGTAATGTAGGCATAGCCTTCATCACGGATGCCTCTTTCGTCCTCTTCGTGCGGTCTTCTTTGACGTGCCCTGTTGTTTTGAGTGACCTCGTGCCCACACCATCTATGTATGCGCACATGACGGGTTTGCAACATTCTTTGGGGGCGGGTGCCATATGCCACCGGCTGCGTTTTTTCCATGGCCATCACACTGGACCATCTGGATAGGCCCTGATTTCAGCGGCAGTTCTGTCGTGGGCCAAACTGAGATAGCGGCACCCATTTGTCGATTCTAGACGGTGTTATGGGTGGCAGTGGGGGGGGGGGACAGATCTGTCCCATGGGGCAAAATTGACTGGGGAGTTGTCATTGTTTGCACTTGCTGTTGTGGTGGTTGCGCTTGTTGTTGTTTGTAGTGTTCTTTGTACTATTTGTACAGGGTCTATTCAGACGGCCCACCCCACCACTGAAACTAGGCCTAAGTACATGTAGTTTCATCAGGGATGGGGACTCGGACTCGAGGACTCGACTCGTGAGTCGGACTGAGTCCCCCCTCTGACTCGACTCGGACTCGAGTCCCAATATTTTTAATGGGACTCGAGACTCGACTCAGGACTCGAGACCAAGGACTCGTCAACATCCCTGGGCTGTGCCAGAAGGAGTGGAGAGGAGCGCAATCACCGGTGAAGAGCGCATGGAAGCGAGGCGTGCTGCTGCTCCGCCACTATGGACAGCTACCAGGAGCGCAGCCCCAACTATGTGTTGAGATTTATTTTGATTGATGTGTTGTTGTGGGGGGTTAGGGTTAGACATTTTGGGTTTGGCTGCCTCTGCCTGCCTGCCTGGGGTTCCCTGCCTCCTCTGCCTGCCTGGTCTTTTCTTAACCAGTTCCACAGTTTGAATTGTCCAAGACAGACGCCTCTGCCTGCTTTGGGGTTCCCTGCCTCCTCTGCCTGCCTGGTTATTTTGGGTTTGTCTGCCTGGTCTGTTCTTGCCAAAATCAGTTGCAGAGTTTTGAAATAAAAAGGCACACTTGTACTTAGAATTTATTTAAGCCACACATCTGAAGTAGCCTTATTTTGTTGGGGGAAAAACCCCCTGATTTTAATAGGGACTCGTGGAGTCAGTTTTGGGAGTGACTCGTGACTCACCATTTTGGACCAAGGACTCGGACTCGAGACTCGGGTCCAAAGACTCATGACTCGACTCGTGACTCGAGACCAAGGACTCTCCAACATCCCTGAGTTTCATGTGTGCATATTTCCCCGGTCACCCTTGCCTTTCTCTTTCCTCCCTTTGCCCTCTGTCTGCCCCTCTGCTGAAATTTAGTTTGTAAGGTTCTTGGGGCAGGGACCTGTCTCTTTTGCTTATTATATTAGGGTACGAATGGTTCTGTAGAAATATTGCAGAGGCAACCCCTCTGCAATAGCGCTTTTGCGCATCTCCCACTGAGGTTTTTGCCTTCTTTCCTCTGTAGGTTCTGAAGCCTTGCACTTCATATTTATGTTTCAAGGGAGCTACTTTTTAATATAGCTGTACCTCTTCTTATGTCCTTCTAGTGCATTCATATATATATATATATATGAACACAACTGCAACCGCCCCCACTTAAACTGCCAGACCGCTTTGCGGTCTTTTCCCTCACATTCCTGCGAAGCAGCAGCCTGAAACGCCTTCTCTTTTAGGCAAAAAGATTTTGCAAGTTTCCAGTGACCTTGCCAATAAAAGGGAAACAAATATTACCCGTATATCATGGGAAATGGCAGCTTTCTCACAGAGATGTGGTGTTCAGTTGGCTGGCAAGGACAAGCAGATCCTGTGGGCACAGAGCACGGGCAGATATGACTTTCCAGGGCCAAAAACCTTCTCCCCAACATGAAGCTGAGCTTGGGCTTAAAAAGAATAAAGCAACCTGCCCATGGCACTGTGTGTTTGTTCAAGGGAGCATCAGAATCTAGTTAGCAAGGATCATTCCCTTTGATACCAGACTTGTATGGTCCAGTCCCCATCAGCCTGGCAGTGAAACAGGGCCACCCAAAAACAAGGTAGTGGTTTCTGCATACTTGGGTGATGACCCAGGTAAGCAAAACTATACTAGGTAGTTTAAAAAAAAAAAATTGTAAAGGGGAAGGCTACATTAAAGCTATATGGGTGAAAACCAGCAGCGCACCTTGAATTGCACTTGGAAATGGAGTGGCAACCAGTGCAGCTGATACAATGAAGGGGGTCACACAATTCCCCGAGTCAGAATTTTAGCAGCAGCATTTTGTGCTAGTTGGGGAATCCGAGTGGTTTTCAAGGGCAGCCCCACATAGAGCGTGATACAGTAGTCCAGTCAAGTTGTAACTAACGCCTGTAGGATCATGGTCAGGCCTGGCCATACCAGGAACAGGCACAGCTGGCACACCAGCCCAAGCTGAGCAAAAGCGCTCCTGGCCGCACACAGCTAATGCCTGAGCATCTAAGAACAAGGCTGGGGCCCGGCGAACGCCCAAGCTATGGACCCGATCTTTTAAAGGGAAGCTCGACCCCATCCAGAACAGGCTGACGCCCCATCCCTGGACTGGCAGGCTTCCTAACCAACAGCGCCTCCGTTTTGTCTGGATTTCTATTTAAATGAAAGCAATTATTTCTATTTTTGCATGTATACATACATATAAATTGATATATGCACATTTTATGCAAATTCATATCATTTTTTTTTTAATGATGCGTTTCCTTTTTTGAGCAGGGGAGGGGGAAGCATAAATGGCCAAGTAGTTGAAAGTGTCTCTCAGGGATCAGTGGTGCTGTCAGGGGTGAGGGGTCCCGGGGAAAGTTGCCCTCTGAAGCCCCCACCCCACCCCCGCTTCCTGGTTCCCCTCACCAGTCGTCCCCCCCGTACTCTCTCTCTCTCTGCTCTTCCCTCCCGCTGCCTCTCTGCTCCTTCTCCCCCTACTGCTTTCTTCCTCTCTCTCTCTCTTCACCCTTTCTCTCCCGCAGCTCATTCTCCCTCCCTTGCCAGGCAGTGCCACCTGTTCTTTTTTTCTTTCCATTAACTTTTAGCAGACTTCAGAAGTGCTGCAGTCACACCCAGTATCTTCATTTCCCCAGAGTGCCTCTGGATCCACATGGAGTTCATAGAATCATAGAATCATAGAAAAGTAGAGTTGGAAGGGGCCTACCAGGCCATCGAGTCCAACCCCCTGCTCAATGCAGGAATCCAGGTCAAAGCATCCCCGACAGATGGCTGTCCAGCCGCACTTTGAATGCCTCCAGAGTGGGAGAGCCCACCACCTCCCTAGGTAGCTGGTTCCACTGTCTTATTGCTGGGATGATCGAGAAGAGATCCTGGCCCTCCTCTTTGTGACAACACTTTGTGAAAAAAACACTTAAAACTGGAATAATCTTACAGAAACAAACAGTGCAATCCTACGCACAGTTACTCAGAAGTAAGTACAAATGTCTTCAATGGGGCTTACTTACCCCGGGGGGGGGGGGCTGGTCAGAGGCAGGGGTCATGGGCAAAAATCGCAGATAAGCTAAATAGCTTGTGGGAAGAGGTGGGGGAATTTGTGGCTCTTCATAACAAATCGGGAATCTGCATCACAAAGTAGGAAGCCCTGATGGCTTACCGTAAGTGTTTGCCGGACTGTCCTGGCAAATTCTGGGCAATTGGAGGGTATGCTAGTCCAGCTATAGTGGTGCCGCTCTCGGGCTTAGCCAGACTTTAGGGTTACTGCCTGGGTGTGGAACCTTGGTCAGCCCAAGTGCCAGATTCTATCTTAGAGAAGCTCTCTCTCTCTCTCTCTCTCTCTCTCTCTCTCTCACACACACACACACACAGTGTGTGGATTCAGGTGGTGGGTAGGCACAGGCAAAAGTGGACAGGGGTGAGAAGGATCTTGGAATTGTGGTAGATCACAATCTGAATATGAGCCAGCAATGCGATGTGGCTGCAAAGAAGGCAAATGCTATTTTGGGCTGCCTTCACAGAAGTATAGCTTCTAAATCGTGTGAAGTGATCATTCCCCTTTACTCAGCACTGGTTAGGCCTCATCTTGAGTTCTGTGTTCAGTTCTGGGCACCACACTTTCAGAAGGACGTAGACAAACTGGAGAGGGTTCAGAGGAGGGCAACAAGGATGATAAAGGGACTGGAAACAAGGCCCTATGAGGAGAGACTGAAAGAACCGGGCATGTTTAGCCTTCAGAAGAGGAGACTGAGGAGATTTGTTGCTTATTCATCTGCCTTTCACTCTGGTTCCGACAGTGGTGGTGATGGTGAGGAGGAGGAGCAGTGAAAGCCACGGCCGACTTGTTCTCTGCCTGTCAAGCAAGCATTAGCAATTGTGAGAAAGACTGGGCGGGGAGGAGCAAGAGCAGCTGGTGACCATGGCGGTGAGAAAGCCAGCGTGGCGTCGAGGAGTGTCGGGCTGGGACTCGGGAGATCCGGGTTCTAGTCCCCACTCGGCCATGAAACTCACTGGGTGACTTTGGGCCAGTCACGGACTCTCAGCCTAACCTACCTCACAGGGTTGTTGTGAGGATAAAATGGAGAGGAGGAGGAGGAGGACTATGTAAGCCGCCTTGGGTTCCTTGCAGGAAAAAAGGCGGGGTATAAATAAAATAAAATAAATAAATAAGGTGGACTCATGAGGAAGGGCCCAAGGGCCTTCCAAAACCTGGAGCCGGCGCTAGACCACTGGTTGTTGTTGTTGTTTAACATTTATATACCACTTTATTTGCTAAAAAGCCATCAAGGCAGTGCACAACAATTTAAAACAATAACACCTTTAAACAATAAAAAATAAAAGTATTTAAAGCAGTGAAACGTTAAAACAACTACTCAGAGAGGGCCATCCTTAAAACTAGGAGTTTGAAAAAGAAAACTCAGGATAACTTCTGTTCTACAAACCCTCTGCTGTGTCCAGTTATACTGAGCCAAGAGACCAAGCTCCTAAAGAACATATATGTACATCGGAGAGAGCCGTATAGGTAGCTATGTCTGCTCCAGGGATGCCCCAATGCCAATAAATTGGTTTGTTTGTGTTTTTGCTGTGAACCGCTTAAATCATCACGGTTCAGAAGTACGAGGCGTATTTGTCTCCCATGAAAACATTCTCCCACACCCTCTGTAATTAAAAGTAATCTTAAACTTCATCTTACACCCTGAGAAACGGGCACTCTTGCAGCAAGAACAGTGAGACTGCAGGCAGAAAGAATGTGTCTTGAAAGCATTATGAGTTTGCCCTATACATCTTTTCCTCTCCTTGTCAGCTGTAGTGGTGCATGTTATGCATTTTTCCTTATGCTGCTAACTGGGGAATTGTTGCTCCTTCCTCCCCTCCTTGAAGGACTGAGAGTGCATGTTCTTTTGGAAAGAAAATAACAGATCGGATGGAGATTGTTTTATTAATTCTGTAATGTGATTACTCCTTTCGGGGTCAGAGTTGAGCTCCATTCTTCTAATGGAACAAGAGTGTTCTTTCTTGAGCGATTTATAAGCATGGGTGTAATTTATTGGCTATGTAGTGGGTCACAGCAACACAGAACCTTGGTTATTCTCTTGAAAGTATTGTTTATGCAATAGGGCTCTCCACCGGAGGGCCGTCATCGTGGTTTCTGCATTTTGCCTAAATAAAACAGTATATTGGTGGGGTGACCTAGAAATCTGGGTGGCAAAACCACAGTGGAATGAGAGCTAAAGTGGTACTGTTTTTATTTTGGATGGCTTCTCTAGATGTCACACCAAGTGCCGAAGATGGGGTTTGGGAAAACTTGGATTTTTATTTTTTTTTTAAAAACTAGCTCTGTTAAGATCAGGGGCGAGAAACTTCTGGGATTCCGGAGGCCAATTTCCCCTCCCAGAATGCATTGCGGGCCATACCTCTGCTCCCCGCTGCCAAATTTGCCACTGAAATTCAGTGGCGTGGAAAGAAAAGAAGGCTAATTTCCCTTTAAAAGAAGGACAAACTGGCCTTTTTTTTTTTTTTGCTGCTGTGTTGCTATGCCACTGAACGTTTTCCAAAAATGGGAAATTGGCCCTTTTTTGCTGCCGGGCCGCCAAATTTTGGTGGAAGATCTGGCAGCAGTGTGGGCTTCAAAAAGGGCCATGCAGCCATGGGCTGCTTGTTGCCGACCCCTGGTTTAGATGCTAGAAAGGGAGGTATGAGGGAACAGCTGATGTGACCTGGAACCACAGATGCTGTGGGGTCACTGCACATCCTTACCTGGCCACCAATCCTCTTTCTGCCGTGGGGGAGCTAGGAAGCCCTCTTATTTTTATATTTTGCAATGTTCACAATGTAATGTGTGATGTGGGCACTTCGGGCAGAGACAGGACCGGTGCAGGGCAGTTTGGCGCCCCAGGCGAAAAACTATTTAGCGCCCCCCCCTCTCCAAAGCAAAAAAAAAAAACCCTGCGCCGCCACCACCAACCTACCTTCCCCCCCCCCGCCCTGGCTGCGGCGGCGGCGGTGGCGGCGGCTGCTGCTGCGGCTGCTGCGACGAAGGTAGGTGACGGGGGGGTGACGGGGGGGGTTAGGGGGGTGGCGATGGCGGTGGGAGGCGCAGCGGCGAGCGAGCGGGTGGGCGGAGGCGCGGCGGCGGCTGCTGCTGCTGCGACGAACTAAGGTAGGTGACGGGGGGGTGACGGGGGGTTGGGGGGGTGGTGATGGCGGTGGGAGGCGCAGCGGCGGGCGAGTGGGCGAGCGAGCGAGCGGAGGCGCGGCGGCGGGAGGCAGGGGGGGGGAGAGGCTGCGGGGGAGCGAGGCTGGCGGGGACGGGAGCGGCAGCAAGAGAGCGCACGCGTTCGCGCCCTCTTCAGCCTCGCCCCCTCTCAGCCGTCGCCTCAACCGCCTAGTTGGCCTAGCGTACTGGGCAGAGAGGCCTGCATGTTCAGAAGAGAGAGAAACTCACGAGATTCTTCTTCCTCACAAAAGGAGAGAGTACATGCCCAGTCCTCTAATGTCTGCTGGGTGAGGTGGCCCTATAAAATCTGGGTGTCCACAGCTGCCCCGAATCCCAATCGCAGAGGCATGAATTCATTCCAGTGGCACCTCCGTGCAATTCCGGGCCGGCAGCAGCAATGCGCACTCCCGGAGGTGGTTGCGTGGCAGAAGGTGGAGGTGTGAGCTGGGACTGCACTTTGCCTGTGCTTTGCTGCTTTAGCTCATCTTCTAAAGCCAAGGAGATTCTTCTAGAGGCTCTGCCAATTCGACTGTGCAGGAGTGGGCTAATTAATCACTGCTCTGGCCATGTTCATATCTCCCACAGGTGCAGTGTGGATGGCTGAAGAATGGCTCCTGAATCTACCCCTAAAAGTCTTTCTTCCACAGTTCTTGAATTTGACCTACGTCACATCGGATGAAAATTCCAGGGTATTCCACAAGAAATCCACATTTTGCCGCAGCCGCTGCCATAAATGTAAGATTTGCTAATGGTGTAACGACGATGGTTGACAGAAAGTTTAAACATGAGCCTTGGTGCTTAAAAAAAAAAAAAAAGCACCACCCAATATTGCCATAAATGTTGGAGATGAAATGTCAAAACAAATAATGTATGAAAAGGGATTGAGTGTGTTCAACAGAGAGGCCCCCTGTTTTTCACTGGCTGTTGGTGAGGCTGCTCCAGCTAGCTGAACCCTTTCTCGGAAGGAGGTGCTGAAAACGAGACGCCGTTCGTCTTTCAGGACAGAAGACTGAAGCAGGCCAGCTGTCAACACTGCCGTTATTATTCTGAAACACCATGGCACAAAAATGCACTTTGTTGTTTCCATATGCAGCGTTGGCTGTATGATTGTTTGTTACATATCCTTTGGGTTTCTTCCACTTTTCTCTTTCCACACATTATCTGGACACTTCAACCTACATGAAAACAGATGCTCCTAAGATGCCTTGAACTCCATACAGCTTGCTTGTGTGGGGGCGGGTGGGTGTTTTTCTGGGTAGCAGTCTTTTGGAGAGATTTTTGTTTCTTTTTTTGCTTTATCCATTTAGAATCAAAGCTTGCTCCACCCAGGATAGATATTACCGATCTTATAAATGGAGACATATAGGTTTAAGCAAGGCTTCAGTCCTCAAGATGGACTTTATTCAGTGACATTACCTGCTTGAGACACTGTAAGGTGCCAGAGAACGGGCATCTTGAACTGGGGCTCTCAGCTGTCAGGTTTCAGTGCTTTGCCTTCTGTGCCATATCCTGATTCCTGACAGACTGTGCGCTGTGTCTCGAGGGCGCCATCTAGGCTGCAGTGCCAACCTGCCCGAGCATTCCATCAGCTGACCTACAAGGGCCAATCCGTGTCCACCAGGCTGTATAAAGGCCTCTCTTCAGAGCTCGATCCTCAGTTTGATCAAGTTTTCTGTAGAATGAGGATGCTCCCCGAGTGCCTGCCCCCTACTGCTCTAGAACTTGATCTGGAACTCTGTGGTCCAGTCCATACACCTGCCTCTGCCTTACAGGGACTGACAACTCTCTTCTGGTCCTGGGCCCAGGCTGCCTGAAGCATGACCCTGCCTGAGGCTTGGCAGACCGTTGAAAAAAATTATCCAGTGTTGGAACCCCTACATCCGGGTTGGCTGACTGGTGAGCAAAATCCAGCCCGTAAAGCAACTTTGACTAGTCCCTGGTGACCTGACCAAATTTGAATCAAGTAGTGGTAAAACATTTGCCCACAGTTTCAGTTGTAAGGATAAGACAATTCAATTCAATTCTGTTTATTACAGTCAGTGACCAGTATAATAAGGATAAGACAAAAAAATGATTTCAAGCTGTAAGGGAGTCCACCTTTTAATATTCTGCCCCCCCTTTGGATTTTATATTTGAGGCTCCCCAGTGCGTGGGAAACCCTTACTCCTAGATGACCCCAATGTCAGTCACCATAGAGCAAGGGCAGGCAACCTGTAGGCCAAATTACCTAGAGGGCCACAACTCCCAGCAGTCGTAGCCAGCATAGTCAATAGTGAGGGATGATGGGAGTTGTTGTTGTTGTTGTTATCATTATTATCATCGTTATCATTATTATTATGTTTATTTGTATCCCGCCTTTCTCCCAACACAGGGACCCAAGGCAGCTCACAGCCTTTAAAACATACAGTTAAAACAAAAATAGAAAAATACAAAAGTTAAAAATAGAATTAAACTATCAATAATATAAAAAATTATATATGTATATATAATTAAAAACAGTGCAATGTACATAACAGAGTAAAAACAGCATTCTATCACATCACATCATTTCTCCATTTCTGGGGGGGGGGGGGAGAAGAGGTTTAAATCCAAACACACAAAGCAGAAAAACGTTTCTCTCCAAAATACTGGAGTCCAAAAAGAAGAAAATGAACATAGTTCAAGACACACCCTGGCCACTGCCTCCGTAGAACATAAGGCAGCTCCTGCAAACACAGCAGTTGGCTGTGCAAGATGCATTGCTAGTTGGGTATGTTGTGGAAAAATTGATCTACGTACTGCTGTTGTGTTTAGAAGAGGTTCTTAGAAAGTTTATTAGTGAATTCAGGGATGGCATGATCTGAGCACAGTCAGGAATGCCAACAAGAATGCAAGGGAGACACTTCCATTTATACTAAATAGTATCATGTAGAGGTCAGGTGACAATTGAGTCAGTACAGGAAACAGAGACAATTCAAAAGGAGACATTTAGACAAGACTAAGAGATCAGGTATTGCCCATCTTCCAGCCATCATGGTAATCAGTAGTCTTTCCCAAGGTGATAATGGCTCACAGTACTTTTAGCATAAGAAGGAAAGAGGCTTAGGCAAATCAATAGATGAGTGATTTGCCCTCAGGGTTGTTCTACTGAAGGTCAAGGAAAGGGTCTGACAAGTTAGGACATGTTTCTGGAAGGCAGAAGGAAAGGTCTGACTTGCCTTTCCAGGCCTTTTATGTTTAAACTAAAGCCTGGGCAAATTTTACTTCTACAGGTATCAGGAGAGCAGACTAAAGGCGCAATCCTATGCAAGTTTAGAGGGAGTTGTTGGCCTTTCCCCCATCTAAACTTGCATAGGATTGTGTCCTAAGTGGGAAAATTCTGCACCAGTAGAAGGTCCAATTTATATTCTGAAAAGTACACTGAAAACAAACTGCTATGAGTGTCGGTGCACAGTACTTGATAGTGCTCTGTCTTCAGGGGAGTGTGAAACAGGGATATAAAAGGAAAAGACTCCATATAACTTCTCCTGCTTTACTGTTGACTGAGAAGCAGCAACACCCTGGTATATCATCTGCCACGATCTCCCAGGCAATCTGGCTTGAAGGCACAAGGAGGAAACAAACAACACTGAGAAAATCTTGTCCCAACAGAGAACATCTCCTGGGCTTGCTCCTAAGGCTGGGTGCCCTCGACTCTGCATTCCTCAGCCCGCTCCCCACAGACCGCAAGGGAAGCCTGGGAATAGAGGGCACAGGCATGAGTGTTGCAAGAAAATGGAGACCTCACCTTCCTACAAAATGGCAGAGCTGGCAGACGTGATGAAGAGCACGACTTGAATGAGGCTTGGCAGGATGCACACTTGCCAATTCAGCTTGTGCGCCTATGCATGGTGTGGAAGCACATACCTACCACCCAAAATATTTTATGATTTATTATTGGAATCCTCATGTGACCTGTCCTAAAAACCCTCACAATCTCATACCCAGTATACTTCAAGTCACAGTATACCACAGTCACTTACGGTCGCTAGAGTCTACACAATCTTCTTTAGAATTTCCTCCTTTTATCCCGGAAGACAATCTTACTCGGTCACGAGTGATCGCCTGATGATGATGATGATGATGATGACTTCAAGGAAGCCCAATAAATCTAGGTTAGGAATGTTAAGATTTGCATATATGTCCTAAAAGCAACTCATGTTGCTGTATTTGAGGAGCGGAAGTCTTGCTTGCTTATTATAATATTTATTTATTTCATTTCATTTCGGTACTGCCCAATAGCTGAAGCTCTCCGGGCTGTTTACAACAGTTCCTAAAACAGGACCATAATACAGTAATACCTTGGACTGCAAGCATAATTCGTTCTGGAACCGTGCTTGTAATCCAAAACACTCTTATATCAAAGCGAGTCTCTGGCGGGCGTGAGCGGAGTCGATTTCGACCCACTCAAGGTGAGCAGTTACATCCCTACTGGATCTTGCAAGACTTTGCTCATTTATCAAGTCAAAAAATTTTAAATTTTTTTTGCTTGTCTTGCAAAACGCTCTCAGACCAAGTTACTTGCAATCCAAGGTGTTACTGTACAATAAAACAACCCTAATTTTATTCCAAAATACAAAGCTGTGAAGAAAGGGCTCTGCCAACCGGTCCTTTACTCTAGACCAGAGAACAAAGGTGCAAAACTGCCAGCCTTAGCTCTGCCGTCTTGACCCGAGTCTCTCAGGGCCTTGCCCTTGTCTGTACTCTGGATTTAGCGCTGAACCACAGAGAGGAACCACACACGCCGTGTGGGGTAAAAACCAGGAAGGTTTATTCAAGGTAAACAGATTACAACAAAAGGTGGGAAATGAGGGAAGGAGACAAGGTAGGGGAGACACTTTGGTACATACACAAGTAGAGCCACAAAACAACAAAGCTACTAGTGTTCCTTTACTACATAACTACCCAGGCACTCACTCTTTACCTGGGGGTTGGTTGGTCCTCTCCAGGGCTTGCCTCAGCCAAAGCCCTACCCCGCAGACCCCCAACAACAACCCAAATGCCACGGCAGGCAGTATAGATTCTGCCCCCCTCCTTTCAGCAGCCCAGGGGTCTTCAGCCAATCAGGACGAACTTCACCTGGCCAGGCAGGGGGGGGGGGGCGGCTCATGACTACAGGGCTTGGGCCACATTTGCATGTCAAAGGGCTTGGCAATGGCTGTGGCAGGTAGCCATCAAGATGGAGAGCCTCTGTCTGAGGCACCATCTAAGCCAGTGTTCTCCAACCTTGGGTCCCCAGATGTTTTTGGCCTACAACTCCCAGCATGCCCCAGCCAGCTATGCTGGCTGGGGCATGCTGGGAGTTGTAGGCCAAAAACATCTGGGGACCCAAGGTTGGAGGACACTGATCTAAGCTATGTACTTTTTGCATCCCCCCCCCCCAGCTGGGATTATACTTGTTTACACATGAGGAGGTGTGTGTGTGTGTGTGTGTGTGGTGCAGGAAATGGAGGCTTTTTCTCCACAAAAGCTAAAAAAAATTACAGCTCAAACAATATTTAATACAAAGTAGACCTGTTAAAAACAGCTGATGTGCGTGCCTCCATCAAGCCATTAGATATCCTTAGGGCGCAATCCTGTGGCTCCCCGACCTTGCCTGGGGGGTGGGGGGGCATAGGATAGGAAGGAGATCCCTTCCGAGGCTGCAGTGGGGACTCCGTCTGCAGGGCGCCCTCCCCTCAGCGCAGTTCTTTCCGCATCAGCTGGGATCTGAACACGGAAGACCGTCTTCCGTACCGGCATGGGGGAGCATTCCCGGGGAGCGAGGCACCAACGTCTTCCATGGAATCTAGACTGTGCCTCAGCCACTCCTCCTCTCAAAGAGGGGGGGAAAAAAACATTTAGACGACCCAAATCAGCTGCCTAAATGTTTTGGAGTGAGAGGGGAGCATGGAGGCAATCCTAGCTGGCCTGTGGCTCACGCGGGCTCAGCTTGTCTGAGCGTGGAAAGCTAAGCAGGGTCAGGCCTGGCGATTACTTGGATGGGAGACCCCTCCTCTAGTCTCCTGCACTGAGCAGGGGGTTGGACTCGATGGCCTCGTAGGCCCCTTCCAACTCTATGATCTCTATGAAACTGTAGGTCCCTCCCACCTTCCATTGGATGCCTGTTACAGGCACCCACATTGGATGGGGCTGCCTGATGTCCTTAAATACCTCAGCATATATTAATCTTAAAAGAGTTTGCAGCTGATCTCTTGCATAGTTTATCTTAACTAACTGGTAGAAGAGCTGGGTGCTTGCTAGGAGGAAGCCGTATGCCTGGGGTCGAGCCCAGAGAACATTTCAGCACCATGGGCTGCAAATAAACTGTGCATGATGATTAGAGTGCTGTGCTCCGGGATTCTTTGCAAGAAATCCAGGGAGTTAGTGGGTTGGATGCAGCTCTTGGGATCTCATGGACCAATATACAGCACCAGTTCACTCTCACTTTGCACCTTATTAAGCTACCGTATGTCCTCATGATCCTTAAAAGTTGCTGTCATTGAAGCACAGAAAGGGCTAACGGTTGCTGTTTCAACAAGTCTGTCTCCCTAGGCCTAGGCATCCCAGGGACTAGCATCTTCTTTGGAAGCTGCTTTTTGTCTCAAAGGGAGATACCTCCACCACAGTCTCTCCTTGCTTAACTACAGTCTGAGTAGCAAAACTTAAGTATAACACCTGAAAGGTCCTCCTTTCCTCTGTCTTTGCTGATGGCTTTTTTGTCTCATGGTTACCAGGGATGGGGACTCCGACTCCCAAGACTCGACTCGTGAGTTGGACTGAGTCCCCCCTCTGACTCGAGTCCCAATATTTTTAATGGGACTCGGGACTCGAGACCAAGGACTCGTGTTCCATAACCGTGTTCCTCAAATGCAACATGGATAGGTTTTAGGAAGTACAGCAAGTTTATTTTTTAAAATCATTTTCCTAAAATGCAACCTTCAGACATTTTGGGTTTGGCTGCCTCTGCCTGCCTGTCTGGGGTTCCCAGTCTCCTCTGCCTGCCTGGTCTCTTCTTAACCAGTTCCACAGTTTGAATTGTCCAAGACAAAGGCCTTTGCCTGCCTGCCTGCTTTGGGGTTCCCTGCCTCCTCTGCCTGCCTGGTTATTTTGGGTTTGTCTGCCTGGTCTGTTCTTGCCAAAATCAGTGGCAGAGTTTTGAGATAAAAAGGCACACTTGTGCCTAGAATTTATTTAAGCCACACATCTGAAGTAGCCTTATTTTGTTGGGAAAAACCCCATTGATTTTAATAGGGACTTGTGGAGTCAGCTTTGGGAGTGACTCCTGACTCGTGAGTCACCATTTTGGACCAAGGACTCGGACTCGAGACTCGGGTCCAAAGGCTCGTGACTTGAAACCAAGGACTCTTCAACATCCCTGATTGGTTACCGGTGGATACTTAGCTGGTGTTTTCTCTCGGGCCGGCGTCGACATTTTCCCAGTTGACTGCCCAGGCCCAGGTGGCCTCTTCTGTATTTCAGTCCTGGAAAATGTTGCTCAGCATCTCACCAGCCAGTCAGACTGAAGTCTTGGTTAAAGGCTCAGTGGCTCTGTCCATCCAAGTGGGGCGCTTTTGCCATCTCCAACAGCAGCTGAGGGTCGGATTTCAAAGAGCTATGCCTCCTTTAGGAGCTTTTGGGTTTGATGTTAAAGATAAGCCACTGCAGATATGTTGATGGAGGGAATCACTTCGGATGCATTTTCTGCTCCTAATGAAAAACAAACCCACAGTTTATAGGTGTTCCTTAAAGGAGTTATTTCTGGGGTGGGGGTGGGGTGGAGGTAGGGTTACTAGCACCAGCTGCTCTGGCTCTTTATTTTATTTAAGGGCTGCAAGCATTAATTGATCCATCAGTACTGTCCATCAACAAAAGCTTTGATTTCAGAATTAAAAGCCCCCTCCCCCACCCTTCATTAATTGTTGGAGCTGAAAACAAGCAAAGGAGACAGTCCTCTTGAGGGGTGGCCACTGGTTAGCCAGCCAGGCAAGCATAGGTACGCCGCCTCCCTCCTTTCAAATTTGAAGGAAAGAAGCTTAAAAGGTGCTTTTCCATCCAATTTTGGATCCGAGGCTACATTTCCTTTCAGGATAAGATGACAGGGTCTGATTTTTATTTATTTGTTTCCAATGTTTATTTGCTTTCAGTGTTTCCAGTGAATGCTTTCATAGTGTGGCAATGGCCAAGACTGAGCTCTGAACTAGGAAGTGACCCATTCAGCTCTCACTCAGGCTGCAATCCTGCATACATTTACTTCAGAGAAGTCCCATTGAACTCAGTGGCACTTGCTTCTAAGAGAAACTGTTATAGGATCAGTTCTGTGGCTCACGCTGGCTCAGCTTGTCTGAGCGTGGAAAGCTAAGCAGGGTCAGGCCTGGTTATTACTTGGATGGGAGACCCCTCCTCTAGTTTCCTGCATTGAGCAGGGGGTTGGACTCGATGGCCTTGTAGGCCCCTTCCGACTCTATGATCTATGAAATCAGGCTGCATGTGGTCTTAGGAGAGCCAGCCTCCCTCTTTGTATCTCTCAGCCTCAGCTCCTTCCCCATTTGCAATATGAGAGAGTACCACTGTCCTACTTTACAGGGTGGTTGTTCCAAGAATTACTGAGAGAATGTATTTCTTTATCAACCCACTTATATTTGTTCCAGACGAATCTCAGCGGGAGACTCAGCAACATGTATGCCCTTGATGGCGCATGGCAAGTGCATGACCCCTTTTAAAGCCACCTCGGCCGGTGGCTACCTTGTAGCAATGAATTCCACCGGTCAGTTATAAGACGAGTGAAGTCCCTTCTTTTCTGGTCTGTCCTGAATCTGTTGCCGATCAGTTTCATGGGATGAGCCCCTGGTTCCAGCATTGTGAAAGAGGGAGGAAAACATCTCTCTGTTCATTTTCTCCACACCATGCATAATTGTATATACACTGCTGTGAAAGTAGTCTTTCTTTTTTTTTTTTCTAAACTAAAAGTTCCAGACGTTTTAGCTCACCCTTCCCTAACCTGGTGCCCTCGAGATACGTTGGACGACAACAACCTCAACAACCTCAACACATCTTGAAGGCCTTTCCCTGTACAGTCGGAAGGTGCTCCAGTTCCTTGACTGCCCGTGTTTGCACCTTTTCCAGCTCAGCTACGACATCCTTCTTGAGATGGGGTGACCAGTGGTTTTAGCCAATGTTAGTCTAACCAGTGTTCTCCAACCTTGGGTCCCCAGATGTTTTTGGCCTACAACTCCCAGCATGCTACGCTGGCTGGGGCATGCTGGGAGTTGTAGGCCAAAAACATCTGGGGACCCAAGGTTGGAGAACACTGGCTAACCTAAGACCCATTCACTTCAATGGGCCCACTCTGGGCTACAACCTGGGTAATCCAAAGGCAGCCGCTGCACCATAAGCGTAGATATGAAGGTGTCCCCTTGCTACTGGTAGCAGTTTTATTTTACATCCTGGGTTAGTGTGAAGAAAACTGCCTTTGGGGGTTCTCTCTCTCTCTCTCTCTCTCTCTCTCTCTCTCTCTCTCTCACACACACACACACACACACACACTCACCTCATGTGTGAACCGGCTGGGGTGTGTGTGTGTGTGCATAGTTAGCGTGTGGAGAAAGGGGCCTTTGGGGGTTCCTGCATACACACACACACACACCTCCTCATGTGTAAACCAAGTGGGGCCAGTTGAAGGGGCTGGGAGGAAACGAAAGCCTCGGCGCCTAGATGCCTAGAGAAGCTGGCCTAGGGCTTTCATATGTAAATAGTTCAAGCCATGAGTCATGAGTTCCCTTCCCCCTGCCTGGCCAGGTGAGGTGCATGGTGATTGGCTAAGAGGCAGCAGAGGTGAGGAGGGGGGGGGGAAAGGTATATTTCCCAAAGCGTGGGTTTTGGTCTTTGTTCTACTCGGCTGTGGTAATGGCGGTAAGCCAAGGACCCCAGGCAGCTCCTGGTGAAATTAGCTGGATTGAGGGCTCTAGTGAAGGCAAGCCTTGTGGGAGTTTTACCCATCTCGGACCTTCGGGTAGGTGTGGTAATCTCCCTCGGGCAGCGAGGCTGTGCTAGATTTAACCCTTGAAGAGAACACCCTCAGGTAACAGGTGTGTGCCTGAGAGATATTAAGGAATCAGGTTTTCTTGTTTTGCAGCTTTACTGTGTACTAAAGTCTCTCTCTCTTTATTTTGTGTGCTTCTCTCATTTCCCTAATCTTGTTGTAAAATGCTACCAGAATAAACCTTGCCCTGGTTTTACCCCACATGGGTGTTTGTGGATTGCTCTGTGGCTTCAGTAACTAAATCCAGGTTACAGAATTGAAGGCGAGCCCCTCAACAGAGATCCAAGTAGGATTGCAGACAGCTGAGGCTGGCAATCTGGTACCTTGAGATCTCTGGGGGGTCTTGGTTCCTTTGGAGTAGGAAAGGGTGGGGGTGTGGCGGGCCAGCCAGCCCCCCCTTCCTCCACAGTTAGGCTGCAACTGTGCGGGGCACCTGCTCAGGACCGTCCCCCTGATGGGGCGGGATGCAGCCCGCCAGGCGCTGAGGCTGCTCCTGGCTGGCCTGGCTGACTGGGAGGAGGAGGAGGAGGAGGAGGAGGAGGCAAGAAGTCAGCGGTTTCACCACGGGGGGGAGGGCATTTTTCATCCTGGCATGCATGGAATCCTCCCTCATTAAGCAAGGTTTTGCTGGAGGCTGGCAAATGACCCGCAGGCTACGCGCACGGAAGATTAATACGGAGCACTATCTAATTACAGGCCTGCTGAAGGATATTGTGCCAACTTGAGCCATGGGGCTCTTCCCCCTGCCTTTGCCCTCCCCCCCCACTTTGCCCTCCATTCTGAAGCTCGTGAAGGGGGTGGGGGAGGATTAGTGAGGCACGCATCAAATTTCAGCGTGGCAATAACACATAGTAGCAAATGATTTGTTCCCAAAGCCAGGAGAACCAGAAGGGTGAGGGGGGCGGCTGGGTAGCCTGCTCATTCTTTCAATGGGCCCGTCTGAGCGGCCATGAGAGCTCCAGCTGGGATGAGATGAGGTAATATTCAGGACTAACAAACGAGGTTTTATTTCCTTGCTTGTTCATTAGTTGCATATCTCTTGTCATCCGATAAGAGTCGCTCAGGAATGCCTTGAGGTGATTCCTTCCCACTGGCTGCCCAGGTTTAGAAAATGGGTGATGGGGAGATTTGAGATTTGTTTCCACAGGACAGGTTGTGGGATTCACAGTTTGTTTGTTTTCATCATGTCATTCCCACACCGGAACACCGGAAGCGGCCTTTTATCCTGAGTCAGACCCTGCTTGGTCCATCTAGCCCACTACTGTCAACACTGGCCGGCAGCAGCAGCTCTCCAGGGTTTGAGGCGGGGTTTTTCCCCCGACCCTGCCTGGAGATTCCCGGGATCGAACCTGGGACCTTCTGCATGCAAAGCAGGGGCTCCGCCACTGAGCCGCGGCCCCTCTTATTTCCAGTGTTCAGGCACCACACTTTCAGAAGGACTTCGACAAACTGGAGAGGATTCAGAGGAGGGCAACAGGGATGATAAAGGGATAAAGGGACTGGGAACAAGGCCCTATGAGGAGAGACTGAAAGAACTGGGCATGTTTAGCCTTCAGAAGAGGAGACTGAGGGGAGATATGATCGCACTCTTCCAGTACTTAAAGGGTTGTCACACAGAGGAGGGCCAGGATCTCTTCTCGATCATCCCAGTTTGCAGGACACGGAATAATGGGCTCAAGTCACAGGAACCCAGATTCCACCTGAACATCAGGAAAAATTTCCTGACCGTCAGAGCAATAAGACAATGGAATCAACTACCTAGGGAGGTGGTGGGATCTCCCAATCTGGAGGCATTCAAGGTGCGGCTAGACAGCCATCTGTCAGGGATGCTTTGACCTGGATTCCTGCATTGAGCAGGGGGTTGGACTCGATGGCCTGGTAGGCCCCTTCCAACTCTACTTTTCTATGATGCTATGTGCTGTTGCTTATGTAGCCAAAAATGGCACCACCCACAAGAGGAAAGTATCAGCTGGCGTGGGGAAACTCCAAAGTTTGCAGAGGTACAAATGGTGGGGGACACCCTAAGGGGAGACGCCTCCAGAACGGCTGTACTCTGCTGGCATGGGATGTTGGGGTGGGGAACATGGCGGGGAGTGGCCGCAATGCTCAGCACAGGCACTCCAGACGGCAGCGTTTTGCTCCAGGTCCCAGGTGTACATACGAAGAGCAAGCTCAGATATTCAGTCCTATGGCAGCTATGTAGCCAAAACAGGGCTACTGGGAAGCAAAAGGGAGGTATCGGCATGCACAGGGGAAACCCAAGGTTTGCAGAAGGGGGGGGAGGAATAGGGAACCCCCCTCCCCAAATCAGTCCAATGAAGACTGAAGTATGCTGGGAGGGTGGGTGGTGGGTGGGAGAATGGGATGGATGATCTTGAAAGAAGGCATGGCTGGTGGGAACTCTCCACATCGAAACATTTTGCTGTAGGTCCCACTTGTTTAGATACTAATGAGGAACCCCGGGGATAATGCACAGATGCAGTCATTAGGGCTGTTACTGCCATTCCACCATCGTTGCCATTCGTATATCTCAATAGTTAATTTTCCGGGGTGGGTGAGGGAGGTGGCTTAACATCTCCCCAAGATGGTGGCTGCATGGCAAGATTTTCGACGATGAATATTGAGCGTATTTATTTATTATATTTATACCCCGCCTTTTTTCCTGCAAGGAACCCAAGGCAGCTTACATAATCCTCCTCCTCCTCCTCCTCTCCATTTTATCCTCACAACAACAACAACCCTGTGAGGTAGGTCAGACAGAGTCCGTGACTGGCCCAAAGTCACCCAGTGAGTTTCATGGCCGAACGGGGACTAGAACCCGGGTCTCCTGAGTCCCAGTCCAGCACTCTCACCACTATGCCACACTGACTCATCCTCTTTAAATTAATATATAATTTATTTTAATGTTAACAACAACAACAACAACAAAATCGTTTCTGGATTCATTCCAGAAGCATTCATAAGCAACTTAAAGGACATTCTAAAATTGCAAGTTTTCAACATCACAGAATAAATATGAACAAAATTATAGGTTTATACCATGCCAGGGGTAGCTTGAATGTAACTTTCCAGCAGAGCAGTTATGCCTCGCTTTGTCAACAGCTGAGCTGGCTCATCCAATATCTCATGAACAAACTCCAAGTTAAACAGAAGTCATCTTTCTTTAGGGAGTTCTGTCTAAACAGCACGATGTTGGCTCACTGACCACCTTCTAACTGGATGGCCAAAATGTAGCACATAGTTGGGCACATAATCAAGGTCTCTGAAATCCAATGGCGTTTAGAGCTGCTGTAGCATCATGGGAAAGAGCCCCCCAAAAGGCACAATCCTATGCATACTTAGACAGAAAAAAAAGTCCTGCAACTCCCAGCATTCAAAGTATTTATACCCCATCCTTCCGTAAAGAAAGCAGTGTTCAACCATGCTTAATAATAAAGGAATTATTGCATTTGCAACATTAAAAAAAAAAAAATTAAAACAGCAAGCCTCCCTAGGAAGGTCATTCCAAAGACAGGGTGCCACAACCAACAAGGCCAAATCATGAGTCATCACCCAGTTTACCTCTGAAAAGTGCGGGGACCCAGAGAAGGGCCTTTGAAGAAGAACCATTTTTTGTGGGAGAAAGTAGTCCTTAGGTTACCAAGTTCCCAAGCCATTTTGGGTTTTAAGCAGTGAAGACCAGCACTTTGATTCATACCCAGAAAATACTGAATGAGATTTGGGGTTGGCCTGGATGACCTCTTGGGATCTCTTCCAACTGTGTGATTTTCAACTCTAAGAATTAACTCCGAGGCAGTATGCCTAAGTACACCAGTTGCTGGGGAACACGGGAGGCAGGCCGCTGTCGCACTCGTGTCCTGCTTATGGGTCTCCCGTGGGCAGCTGGTTGGCCACTCTGCGAAGTCAACAGAATGCTGGACTAGATGGACCGTGGTCTGATCCAGCACAGCTCTTCTTATGTTCTTATTTCTGGGGATAGAACTATTGGTGTGGGTTGCCCTGAGGCAGTGCCTCCTATGACCTGAGAAAAGCTTATTGATATTCATTTGATGTGTCTCAATGGGATCTAACATGGTCCAAGAAGGTATAGGACCAAGGTACAACACAGTGATGGATGGAGATGGCTCATCCTTATTCTCCCACTAGACCGGGAGGAAGATGGTCAGCCAGGTCTGGGTGCAGCAGGAGAAAAGAGGGCAACTGCTAGTTTGGGAGTGAAACTGAGTCTGAAAGAGACACACCTGAAAGAGCTGAGTTGCTCTCTGCGAGAATCCTGTCATACTGATGCCACCCCCCCTCCCCGCAAGAAACCTAATGGGGAAGCAAGTTATACCTGTTGGGGTGTTAATGCTGTGAGCCTTCACTTATGCTCAACCTGTATTTATGCGCCAATAAACCACAGATCACAAAAACGCGATAAGCTTGTGCAATGACCGCATGCAAAGGAAACAAAACCCTGGGCAATGCTCCCACACCTGAAGTTCTCACCGGTCAGAAAATTGGGGCGTCGTGAGGGTGTGTAACAATATTGAGCAGGACCCTCTGAAATATTTCCAATTGGCCACTTTACTTTAAGATGGCTTCCCCCCACTTAACTTCAGGATACATGCCCACAATCCACAGAATGCTAATCTAGCCACTCGGTGTTAAACCATCTTTTGAGAGTCAGTTCGTGCATAATGAGAAGCCAGCATGGGTGAATTTCCCCACTCGATTTCTTGTTGCAGTGGTGGCTGCCATTTTGAATATTCGGGTTGTGGCGGGGCAGAGCTTCTCATCGCATGCAAACCCAGTGGGGGTGGGTTGTTGGGCTGGTTGAGAAGCCGCCCGCAACCCTTAAACAGCCCATGGGTTCTGGGTGGCTTGTCAACCACCCCAACTGCCCACCATTGCCGGGTTTGCACCTAATAGTGAGCTACGGTGCACCCCCTCCCTGCCTCAGTATTCAAAATGGTGGCTGCTGCCGCAGTGAAAAGCCCCACAGGGAAATTTGCCCACGGTGGTTATGCATGGACCAGACCAGTGTGATGTAATGGTAAGAGAGCCAGTGTGGCGTAGTGGTGAGAGTGTTGGACTGGGACTCGGGAGATCCTGGGTTCTAGTCCCCGCTCAGGCCATGAAACTCACTGGGTGACTTTGGGCCAGTCACTGCCTCTCAGCCTAACCTACCTCACAGGGTTGTTGTGAGGATAAAATGGAGAGGAGGAGGAGGAGGAGGATTATGTATTCCGCCTTGAGTTCCTTGCAGGAGAAAAGGTGGGGTATAAATGTAATAAATAAATAAATAAATAAAATGTAATGGGCAGAGCAGTGGGCTTGAACTGGTGACCACCTGGGTTCAAGTGCCTGCTCGGCTATGAATCCAAGCCTACTTTACAGGGTCATTATGAGGATAAAATGGGATAATGATTCCTATCTACACTGCCCTGAACTGAACTCCATGGGATATATACACACAACACAAGCAAGGATGTTGCTAGGCCTTGGGCCCATGGTGTTAATAGAATATTTTTTTTTTCTAGGCTTGCCATGCAGGTGGGGTGTATATGTGATTTTCAAGGCGGATTGCAGCTGGGAAGGGAAGGGTTAACCATGATCTGGGGTGGGGTGCAAATTAATTGAAGAGTTCATTTTACTTGGGTGGGAAACAAATAGGCTGGCTTGCCTTCTGTGAAATGTAAATAAATCCTAGTGATTATTTCTTAATTTGCATATTAGATATAAATTAGCATATGCAACTTTTATGCAGATTTGTGCCTTATCAAGCTGTGCCTAGCAACACCCCTGCACTCATGTGGCAAGGAAGCAATAAGAGAAAGGAGCAACCCAGATGGAGGACTGGATTTTAAAGTGGAACCAGCTTCATTTTCTGGGTGCTCACGGAGCTGGTTTGTAAAGTTTCAGTCAGGCAAAAGCAACAAAATGAAGTGAAAGGTGGTCTAAACTCCGATGCATGGAACATCTCACTCACCTGCCCTTGGGTCCGTGCTGTCTTCTCTGCAAATTCAGACCATGAAGCCCAGATTCTAGAGAAATAAAGACAGGATGGGCCAAGCAGGACCACATAAATAGTCCAAAATCTCAAGTAGTTCAGCTTTGCTCACTGAGGTGCTTTCGGAGCCACTGCCTGTAAAGGATGCGGCATTTCTTGGCAACTGGAGGGACCAGAAACTTGGAAATCAAAAGGGGAGAGGCAAGACGGCAGGACAACTGATGACATGGCCCCACTAAAAGGTTCTTGGTCCAATTGACTCGGGCATCCGTCTTTTCAAAGGCTGAGCCCTTCCTTCCTTCCTGCAACATAATCCTTTGGATACTGAAGAAGATGAGGAGTGATCTTGAGATTTTATTTCATTTTATTTCATGATTTTTAGGCTGCCGTTAAAGGTAGAACCCTCTCGATGCAGCACACAGAGTTTTAAAAAAAACAAACATGCGAAAGTATACAAATAGGCAATAAATAGATATACAATAAAATACTACAAAACACTATAAAAAGAGATTACACTAATAAAACCTGCAGCCCACAGATTATGGGAAGGCCAACAAAAAACAGGTGGGTCTTCAGAGCCTCCCCGAAAAGAAGGGGCTTGACGAACCCCTGACGGAAGTTGATTCCGGTGGTGCGGGGCCACCACTGAGAAGGCCCTCTCCCAGCCCAACCGCCCTTGGTGTGGGCAAGTGAGAAGGGTCTCTGTCGATGAACTCAAAGTGCAGGCAGGCCGGTTATGGGAGAAGGCGATCCTTCAAGTAACTTGGGGCCAGGCCATTCAAGGCTTGGGCAGCACAATCCAATGAGGTTGCCCGTAACCCTCCAACTCAGGACTGTGGAGGCGAAGGTCATCTCTGCACTTCTCCCACCACACCCTGCAAAACACAGACGGCACATTTCGGCCGTCTAAGCGTTTTGCCCCAGAGTGCGAGGGAAGGAGGCTGAGGCGCTGCCAGGATACCACGCATGCTGGTGGCAGGGATGGGGACTCGGACTCGACTTGTGAGTCGGACTGAGTCCCCCCTCTGACTCGACTCGGACTCGAGTCCCAATATTTTTAATGGGACTCGAGACTCGACTTGGGACTCGAGCCCAAGGACTCGTCAACATCCCTGGGCTGTTGACGAGTCTTCTGGCTGTGCCAGAAGGAGCGCGATCACCGGTGAAGAGCGCATGGAAGCGAGGCGCGCCGCTGCTCGGCCACTATGGACAGCTACCAGGAGCGCAGCCCCAACGATGTGTTGAGATTTATTTTGATTGATGTGTTGTTGTGGGGGGTTGGGGTTAGGGTCAGACATTTTGGGTTTGGCTGCCTCTGCCTGCCTGTCTGGGGTTCCCAGCCTCCTCTGCCTGCCTGGTCTCTTCTTGACCTGTTCAGCAGTTGAATTGTCCAAGACAAAGGCCTCTGCCTGCCTGCTTTGGGGTTCCCTGCCTCCTCTGCCTGCCTGGTTATTTTGGGTTTGTCTGCCTGGTCTGTTCTTGCCAAAATCAGTTGCAGAGTTTTGAAATAAAAAGGCACACTTGTGCCTAGAATTTATTTAAGCCACACATCTGAAGTAGCCTTATTTTGTTGGGGGGAAACCCCATTGATTTTAATAGGGACTCGTGGAGTCAGTTTTGGGAGTGACTCAGGACTCGTGACTCGTGAGTCACCATTTTGGACCAAGGACTCGGACTCGGACTCGAGACTCGGGTCCAAAGACTCGTGACTCGACTCGTGACTCGAGACCAAGGACTCTTCAACATCCCTGGCTGGTGGAGCCTGTCTCCTCCCCTGCTCGCCCGCCCCCAAAACCCCGGCTCTGAGGTCGTTCTTCCGACCTGGGAGCCGCAGCCGGCACAGTCCTCCCCACTCCAGCTGCGAGGGCGGAGGGAGGGCGCTCCGAGTTCACAGTCCCAGCTCTGACCTCAGAATGCATCTCCGAGGCCGGAGCTGGGACTCCTGCTTCTCCCATGGCCGGCGTCCAGACTCCGTCGAGTGGCCATCGGATTGTGCCCGAAAGGTTAAAACCTGCGCTTTAAATTAGGCTCAGAAATGCACTTGCAGAATCGGTGCCACCGGAGGCAGCCGCCCTGCCCCCATCAATATCCGAGCGGCCGCATTCGGCACCAGCTGCAGTTTCCGAACCATCTTCAACGGCAGCCCCAAGTAGAGCACATGACGGTAGTCAAGCAGCCTGGATGTTTTGAACTTAGCAGAAGAAGCTGCCTCCCCAGGGAAGTCAAGAGTAAGTGCCCTGTAAGTTTTCATACAGTACTTGTCCTACGGTCTCAATCCTCTTCATATATTTTAGCTTTGAAATCTTTACAACAGCTCTGTAAAGTGGACCAGTATCATTATCTCTATATTATAGACGTGGGGGTTGAGGTGGAGAGACAGTGACTTGCTTAAGTCCCCCCCCCATAGCCTTGCAGTAAATTTAAAAACACACACACATCCCAGAGACTGAAATCATGGGTGCGGGCGGGGATGCTCATTCAGAGTTCAATTCCAAGATTATTTATGCATTATTTGTTTGGAATATATCCCACCCTTCAGTCCGAAGAGGCTCCCAGAGCAGCTAGGAAAAATTTAAAAGCCATAACGTACAAAGATCAGTGAACAGTTATGAAACAGCCGCAGAGTAATCCAAGTGTCAGCATTAAAACAGGCTTAAAACTAACATTTAAAAGCATGGGCAAAAGGGGAAAAAAGTTGTTAAATTACTCTGCAAAAGTTTCCATTAGTTGAGGTCGCTTTGCTTTGACAGTTCAGGTGTGGGAGCGAGCCCACTTTGTATCTCTAGAGGCGACAGACCTCAATGTGGTCTAGCGTTCCACAAAAACCCATGGTGGATTTTCAGTAACCTTTCCAGTCGCTTCCCAAAGTCCCCACTAACGTTTGCCACGTCAGGAATGTTGATGAAATGGCACCTTTCCGAGAATCCTATTCCACTCGCTCCATTTATATAATGAGATTTGCCGCTTCCAAGTGCTGCCGCCTCGTGCTGTAAAAGATTGTGAAAGGCCAATCCATAAATTTGGCAGCCGTCTCTTGGAGTTTGCTGGCTGAACTCTCTCTGCTCGCCTCGTGCCTCAACACTTCTACTTTCTTTTACATTTGTGATGTGCAGAAGAGTCATTGCCATTTTATACAGAGTTGCAAATGTCTGAGAGAGCTTGCTGGAGAGGGTGTTAGGCCGGCAAGCCAATGGTACAGACCTCCAGGGGTTGTGGGAAGAAACCTCCCCCCCCAACCCAAATCCATTTCCCCTCCCCAATCCTAGTGGCTTCCATCAGTAAGTTAGAATCCAGGAGTTCTGAGCATTATCTGGAAGTTTTTAAAGAAATGTGTTGCCCTTTGTAGAGAAAGCCAACCTAAGCCCCCTGCCTGACACACACACACTCACCAAGGAGGGGGGAAGGAGACCCAGGGGGGGAGACAACCAGTCTCCACAGATGCCAAAGGGGACAAACAACATCTGCATAGAATCACCCCAGGGGGGAAGGCAGGAAGCATCACCCGGTTTGTCAATGCTCTCGCATATCAGCCCCATCTACATAAGACTTGAATACCTCTCCAGGGCAGACGCTTCGGCACCCCTAAGAAATGGCCACTCAACACCAAAGGATGGGACCATTAAGCAAGTGGCTTCTAAGGGACCCCATCCCATGGGGGGGGGAGCGTCACTGCTCACTCCAACCTGAACCCAAAAGGCCGCCCCTCAGGAGGTGTCAACCCACCTGATCACCCAGGGATGGTGGACTCGACTCGAGACTCGACTCGTGAGTCGGACTGAGTCCCCCCTCTGACTCGACTCGGACTCGAGTCCCAATATTTTTAATGGGACTCGAGACTCAACTCGGGACTCGAGACCAAGGACTCTTCAACATCCCTGGGCTGTGCCAGAAGGAGTGGAGAGGAGCGTGATTGCTGGCGAAGAGCGCATGGAAGCGAGGTGTGCCGCTGCTCGGCCACTATGGACAGCTACCAGGAGCGCAGCCCCAACAGTGTGTCAAGATTTATTTTGAGTGATGTGTTGCGTACTTGGGAGAGGCAGAAGAAGGACCTGAGATTACTCTGTGTGGCTGCTCTGAGTGTGTTTCTGGTTCCAGCAAGTTCATCACCAGTGGAGCGGGTATTCAGTGAGGGTGGAATTGTGATGAGATCTCACCGTTCCAGAATGGGGGCCAAACATTTAGAAAAAATCATGTTCCTCAAATGCAATATGGATAAGTTTTAGGAAGTACAGCAAGTTTATTTTTTAAAATCATTTTCCTAAAATGCAACCTTTCAGACATTTTGGGTTTGGCTGCCTCTGCCTGCCTGTTTGGGGTTCCCTGCCTCCTCTGCCTGCCTGGTCTCTTCTTAACCAGTTCCAGAGTTTGAATTGTCCAAGTCAAAGGCCTCTGCCTACCTGCTTTGGGGTTCCCTGCCTCCTCTGCCTGCCTGGTTATTTTGGGTTTTTCTGCCTGGTCTGTTCTTGCCAAAATCAGTTGCAGAGTTTTGAAATAAAAAGGCACACTTGTGCCTAGAATTTATTTAAACCACACATCTGAAGTAGCTTATTTTGTTGGGAAAAACCCCCATTGATTTTAATAGGGACTCGTGGAGTCAGCTTTGGGAGTGACTCGTGACTCGTGACTCGTGAGTCACTATTTTGGACCAAGGACTCGGACTCGAGACTCGGGTCCAAAGACTCGTGACTCGACTCGTGACTCGAGACCAAGGACTCTTCAACATCCCTGCTGATCACGGAGGGAGGGGCTACCTGAAACACCAAGGTATAAAACACCCTGCACAAGGGAACTTTTCTCGGGACCTGATCAGCAATCTTGCCCATGTCTGGGGTAAGGGAACGAAGGATCAGCAACCCCGGGAAACCAAGCTGAAATCACTGGCCACTTGGGTTGACCGGACCCCCAGGAAACCAAGCTGAAATCACTGGCCGCTTGGGTTGACTGGACCCCCGGGAAACCAAGCTGAAATCACGCACAAGCCGCTTGGGTAGACCGGGCCCCGCCGGGAACCCAGCTAGCCGCTTGGGTAGACCGGGCCCTGCCGGGAACCCAGCTAGCCGCTTGGGTAGACTGGGCCTCCGCCGGGAACCCAGCTAGCTGCTTGGGTAGACCGGGCCTCCGCCGGGAACCCAGCTAGCCGCTTGGGTAGACCGGGCCTCCGCCGGGAACCCAGCTAGCAGCATGCGGTTGATCGGGTCTCTGCTGGAGCCCGAGCTAAACTAACTAGCTGAGAGCCCTGAAATCACGGTGTCCTTGAGACTTCTTGCTTGCTACTTTGTACCGTACTGATAAGCTGTATTGCTGGCGTGTGTCTGGGTTTGTGAAGGTAATTTTGTAAATAAACTTGTTTTCTAAAAGATACTTTTGTGGCTATAAGTTATCCCTTTGTTCTGGGCTAAGGCGAGGCGCTGGGGACCTCGGAGAAGGCCCGCCCCAGCACCCGCTACCCCCTTAGCATTGAACCCGCGCAGAAGACCAGGTTGTCGGTCTTCCACTCCCTTCAAAAAGGGCAAGTTTGCACGTCACGACATGCCACGCCACGGTGGGTTAGTTGTTGTGTAAACAACCCACGGTGTGCCTGACAGACGACCAAGTGCATTGTGGGTTGTTCACCCCTTCCTTGTCCCTCAGTCCTCCCGTGGGTATCCCAGGGGACTCTGCGGCAGGACCAACTTGCCTGCTCTGCACCGCTGCGATTGTGAGCCCTTTTTCGCTCGCTGCAGCTTTTTTGCCCCTTTAACCATCCCCCTCCCAAGATTGCAAACTCTAGCTTGACAGCCAGTGTTTGCGATCTCTGTTTTGACAGCCACTGACAAGCCCTTCAAAGTGCCCAAGCGGCACATTGGAGGGGCTATCAGTGGCTGGCAAACAATTTATTTTTTTTAATTGTGTACCCAATGTGCGCAAATATTTTCATTTTATTTTCATTATTATTTTTAACTGCACTTGCACAACTGCGGAGGTGCACAGTTCCACGAGTGTGGAAATCGGGGACCTCGGCTAGGCAATGTTGGGGGGGGGTACCTGCTGTCAAAGTACAGCAGGTACCAACCCTGGACATTGACCCAAAGAGGCTCCAAATAGGTTTTTTCTACACTTTGTTTTCTCTTGACAGCTGTCAAAAGATGAGCTGTCAAAGGAAAGCAAAGGCACGAGGGATCTTTGCTTGTGAAAAGGGTGGGGAGAGAGTTATACCCTGTTCACGGCAAGATCCTCATCTCTTTCTTTTTTGCACACTTTGCATTTCCCCCTGAGCTTCTTAGCTTCTCAGGAAAGTGCAAAATTGCATCCCACCCCTTTTCTAGCTGTCAAAACTTTGGGTCCTTTTAAAAATAGTTTCTGACAGGGCAATGGGTGTTTTTGACAGTGACATATGGCTGTATATGTCCCTGTCAAAAAACACCCTTTGCCCTGTCAAAATCCCCTTTAAAGGGGACCCAGGGTTTTGACAGCTAGCTGTCAAAATTCCTTTTTTCTCAGAAAAGGGACTCACGGTAGGACAGCATCACGGTTGGACATTATTCTAATTCCAACTAGGTAGTTTCACACCAATTTGACAGGGAGGGTAGAGCTGTTTCTTTTCTGGGGTGGGGGTGGGGATAAGAGGACCCCTTCTGTTCCTCCTTACCTAGCCACCATCCCCTGTCTGTGTTGTATACAGGCACAGTAAATTGACTGCAGCGTCCCCTTCGGGACAGCTCTCCCGCCCCCAGCTCTGCTCTCTTCCTTTCTGCCTAGGAGAAACCCTGGAACAGGCCTAGGTTAGGAGCCCTGCCAGCCAGCTGTATAAAACCTTGTAAATAAAACGTTTAAGCTGCTAACACCTGTGCACCTCTTCAGTTCAAGAGTCAAGGTCCAACAGACAGCATCTGCTGAGCCCCTTCTTCCTCCCATTCTCTTCCCAGTTGAGTTGGACTGTTGGAGTATTTATTTAGTTGCATAAATATTGATTTAGTTTGCATGATCGCAGATCCTGCCTATTCAAGAGGTCGTCATCATCATATGGACAGTCGCTCTGTGCTTGGAGGCTCTTGCGCAATGTGAGACCACAGCGGGCAAAATCCTGATGTCCGCTGTACTTGTACTTCGATTCATGTCTGAACAAGGCCTTAGTTGGTTACTTATACTGATACTTCACAGGAATTTGCAAACAGAAAACAAAAATGGCAGGTCCCTACTCGATAGGAGCTTACAGCCCAAAAGTGTCAAGGAGGAACGTGAGTGAGCAAAGGCGGTGAGAGGTTCTTAAACTTGGATAGATTTCAAATGCTGTCCAAGAAATGAACTGACTTGCAAAGTTCTCTGTGACTAGTTAGGCTTATAGTTAGCTAGAGAGGAGGGTGGACACTTGGACTAGGGTGGCTGGGAGTTGTAGGCCTTTTTTTCTGTCTAAACTTGCATAGGATTGCGCCCTAAGAGGGCAACTGTTGATGCTGATTTACATACAATTTGCATATGCTAATTCATATGTATAGATGCACATTTAGACGTGGCCACCCTATCTTGGACCATTCCCTCCTTTACAGTGCAGGTTGCACCCTGATTACCTACCAACAGTTTATGTGGGAAGCAACGGTGGACTCTTGCTAGAATGAAAATCTGGCTTCATTGGACCCAAAGCTTTCAGACAGGTTTCTGTGTCTTTCATGGGTGGGCGGTTTGACTTTGACCCTTAATGAAAGGCCTGCGGCTCATGCTGGCTCAGCTTGTCTGAGCGTGGAAAGCTAAGCAGGGTCAAGCCTGGTTATTACTTGGATGGGAGACCCCTCTTCTAGTTTCCTGCATTGAGCAGGGGGTTGGACTCGATAGCCTTGTAGGCTCCTTCCAACTCTATAAGATCTACGAAATCTATCTATGAAAGGCACCATCTTTCTGTTGGGGTTTGCAAAAGGAAAGAGAAATAGTTGTACGCCATGTCTCAGTGAGTGAGTACCTGCTGTGACCTGATGTTTTGTTCAATGAAACATTATGTTTAGGGCAAATTAAGGATTATGAGAGGATATATGGAGCACTGAAGGGATTGGGATGTTAGGTTAGGGTAGCAAACCAAGACTTGGAGTGCTGACAGCAAGGATTGGTGCAACTGTAGGCAAAGCTGATCCTCTTGCCGGTCTGACGCAGTCTGTGGGAGATCTTATGAGAGAGCTTACTGATTCCAAGCAACGCAAGATGGACTTTTGGCCTCGTGCACATGCAACGTTTTAACGCTTTGCTGGGTCTGCAGACTAAATGCTTAGTGTTTTCTTCCTTGCTTGCTTTACACGTTGGATTTTGTACTGTTTATCCTGGCATTTTGGAAACACAAGTGCATTTGCTCCTCTTGCAGCGACTGGGCTCTTCTCTGCATCTTCCTCTTTGAGGAAGAAGTTATTAAGATCCTCCCAAGGGGTTGGGAGGACATAGAAATGGGAAAGGTGGTTGACTAAAATGTAGCTTTTCTGTGGCGGCATCAATTAAAATGGCCCATTGTTTAATCATGCTTTTTAAAAATGTTAAAAGTTTTTAAATAGTTGCAAGTTTTCATTGTAATTCGCCTTGGGGGTTCTGTTAGGCCAAAGGCCACTCATAAATGGATCAATAAATAAAAATAAAAATAAAACATTCAGCTGAAACTTTGGGCCAAGATCATCTAAAACTCTTTCTGGCCCATTGTGTGCCTTCAAATGTCTTGACCAGCAGCCCTTCATGCTGCAAGGCACGCCGCATCTGAACGTAAGTGGAACTCCCAAAACTGGCTGGGGCATGCTGGGAGTTGTAGGCCTTGTTTTCCTATCTAAACATGCCTAGGATTGCACCCTAACTTACTGATCGAGGCCAGTTCCAGGGTTTGGGGCACCTTCAGCGAGATGCTTGGAACTGGGCCCGTCCCGTCTATTCTCTACTGCCCCACTTCCTATGTGCCACTTGTGGCAGCAGTGGCGCTTCCTTCGCACGGAGGGGCATCGGCGGGTGCTCCTTGTCCACCGCTGCCAGTTCCGCGATTGCCTGCTTTCTCCCGATCCTCACCGCTGCCCGGAGCGACAGGACACGGGCCCCTGGCAGTGTTGCAAGGAGCAGCAGCTGCTGCCTGTTCTCCCCTTCTGGGCAGTGCAAAGCTGGGGGGAGGGGAGCTGCTACAGGTGGCAGCAGCGTGGGGGTCGAAAAGGGACCAGCAACCGCCCGAGAATGGTGACACACACCCCCGAGGCCTTCTTGCTACCTATTAAAACTCACAGCCCTACTTGAGAGCAAGCAGAGGTATGGACGGACTGCAGTCTATGAGCTTGCCCGAGCAGGGGTGGTTCCTTATACACCAGTGTTCTCCAACCTTGGGTCCCCAGATGTTTTTGGCCTACAACTCCCAGTAGCTGGCTGGGGCATGCTGGGAGTTGTAGGCCAAAAACATCTGGGGACCCAAGGTTGGAGAACACTGGTTAGACTAACATTGGCTAAAACCACTGGTCACCCCATCTCAAGAAGGATGTCGTAGCTGAGCTGGAAAAGGTGCAAACACGGGCAGTCAAGTAACTAGGCCAAAAACATCTGGGGACCCAAGGTTGAAGAACACTGTTATACATGCACACAAAGCATGTTAAATATGTCTATACAGTGGTCTGCTGTTATGCTGCCTGGCTGTGCAAGGGATTCTGGGGCCAGCGCTACTGCAAGGCCTACTGCTGTCAAGCTTTTAAGACATTAAGCTGTGCCGCTGGCGAGAGCGAGCGAGCGAGCGACACCCCGCAGCTCTGTTCAGAGCACGCTCCATTGTGGGGGTCAGGATGACGATCTTTTACAACACCTCTTCTTCCCTTACCCAGTGCAAAAGGCAGCCTGGAGAAGGAACAAATACAGTAATACCTCGGATTGCAAGTAACTTGGTTTGAGGGCATTTTGCAAGACAAGCAATTTTTTATTTATTTATTTATTTATTTATTGACTTGATATACAAGCGACGTCTTGCAATACGAGTACTGTAATACGGCTTAAATTAAAAAATCTCTGTACAATTTTTTGGGGGGGGGGGCATTTTGTTTTGATATAAGAGTGTTTTGGATTACAAGCACGTTTCCGGAACGAATTATGCTCTCAATCCAAGGCATGACTGTACTCAATTGCACACAGGAGACTGCAAAGACAACAGCAACAACAGGGGTGGTGCTGGGTAAGGGAAAGATCTGGGGCTCAGGCCCACAGGACAAAAAAAAAAAAAGGGAACAAATTTATTTATTTTATTTATTTATTATATTTATACCCCGCCTTTTTTCCTGCAAGGAACCCGAGGCGGCTTACATAATCCTCCTCCTCCTCTCCATTTTATCCTCACAACAACCCTGTGAGGTAGGTTAGGCTGAGAGTCAGTGACTGGCCCAAAGTCACCCAAATTTGCATATGCTAATGTACATACGCTCTAAAGACTCTCTGTGTGTGTCTTTAAAGGGCCCCGTCTCCTAAGGACACCCCTATTTGCAAAAAGGGATAGGGCAGGGGGAGAGGAGGGCATTCGATTTCAGAAAAAAACCTCAGGCAGAAAGATTCAAGGGAGGCAGCAGGAGGTGAAGCACATGCGGGCGAAAGGGCAGCTCATCCAGGGGGATCAGATGCGGCAGAGATCCTCAGGGTCCCTGTAGCTTTATTCCAGCAAGTGCCCATGGACATCTGGATGGTGGGGCAGGGGGCCTCCCAGAGATTCGGGGCTCCAAATGAAAAGATTCAGGGCTCCAGCCCTAGTGGGCCGCCCCCTAACACTGCCTCTGAACAACAGCAGCAGCCGCCAGTTCTTAGAGATAACACATACCGTATTTTTCCGTGTATAAGACGCCCCCCACTGGGCAGTTTCGCAACCACGCGGTTCTCTCCTCGGCTTACTTCCGTGTATAAGACGACCCTCAATTTTTAGTCTAACGATTTTAGGAAAAAGTATAGTCTTATACATGGAGAAATACTGTAATCACCCTGACGTTGATGCCAGTTGGAGAAGATTTCACAAATACCCCGTATCATTCAAGCTATTATATTCTGGCCCGTTTCCCTAACATAACTAAGTTGCCTGTTCTATCATGTTTGGATAAATTCTGACCTTCCTTCTTAAAAGGCTTGACTTTGAGCAATCTCTAGTATCTCCAGCATACACTGATCTTTATTTTCTTTTTGATGCTTAGGGCAACCAGCCTCCCCCAGCCTGCTGCGGCCCTCCAGACGTTTTGAACTACAGCTCCCATCAGCCCCAACCAGCACGGGGAAGGCCGCCTTAGGGGAAACGAAGCCTGTGAGTCCCCCAAATAGGCAATCCTATCGCCCCAGCAAGGTGGTGGCCCACTGAGGTTGGTGTAAGATCGACGTAATGTCGTCAGGATTGTAGGCGCGCCCAGGGCCGGTGCTACCATTAGGCCAACTAGGCAGCCGCCTAGGGCGCAGGGCTAAAGGGGGTGCCAGAAACGCCTTGAAAACAAAATACAGCGCTCTCAAGTGGGAGGGGGGGGCGCTAAATATCTGATCTTGCCTAGGGCACCAAACTGCCTTGCACCGGTCCTGGGCGCGCCCAGCACAAAAGTTGAGGAGAAAACGAGGCCCAGGAGCCGCCCTCCGCCTGGCAAGGGGAGGCAAATTGTGTGCAGTGATGGGTAAGCAACGCCCGCCGATGTCCCTCCGTTCCAACCTGCACACAAAGCATAATCTGACACGTGCGCAGAGGCACCCCGGCTGCCAAGAGCCGATGGGCTGCGAGACTCCTGAAATTTTGCCCCAGGAGGGGCTTGAATCCCCCAAATCCACTCACCCACACAGACCGCTCACAACAATCTCCCTTTTGGGCTGCATAACAGATGAGGGAAGGATTATTGGCGTATCTCCTGACTGGGGCTCGGGAGATCCGGGTCCTAGTCCCCGCTCGGCCATGAAACTCACTGGGTGACTTTGGGCCAGTCACTGACTCTCAGCCTAACCTACCTCACAGGGTTGTTGTGAGGATAAAATGGAGGAGGAGGAGGAGGAGGAGGATTATGTAAGCCGCCTTGGGTTCCTTTCAGGAAAAAAGGCGGGATATAAATAGAATGAATGAATGAATAAATAAATAAATAAATAAATATTGGTGTATTTTTTCCCCAGGCGGAGGGATACCCCTGCAGCAGCAGCTTCAAGCTCCCCAGCCAGTGTATCTGGAGTGTAGGATTGTGCCCTAAATATAATGGGTTAGATCCAGCCTTGGTTATACTTCAAGTAGACCCATTGAAATCAATGAGACCTGTGAAGGATCAGCACCTGGATCCTTTGCGTGAGTTCGGCGCTTAACGGGTTAACCAGTGCCGCGTTACAGCCCATACAAGCGAAAGAAACCACCTAAGAGGTTTCTTACAAACAAAAGGAAACTCAGCCTTTGAACTGCCAAATAAGGCTTTTTATTTATTTACACAGGATATGGAGCGGAACTAACAGCTTAATGGGAAATACTACAACGTCAATAAGACCTGACGTGACCTTTAAGTTTATCAGTGACAGGCTCCCAGGCTAGCGCATTTGGATTAGTCAGTTACCTTAGATCAGAGACATCACGCTAGTCAGTTTCAGCCTAACTCCAGGTCTGTCCGATCCGGGGAAGGAAACAGCTTACTCCAGCCGCTGCTGGAGGATGGATCTTGCTCAAAAGCACCCTGTGTTCCCAACAACCTCCAAAAGGAGGGGAGAGGGGTTTTCTACCCCTGAGTTTCCCGCTCTCCCGCCCCTTAGGTCAGGTGGGGCTATTCCCTGCCCCTTCGTGTCAGGTGGGCTTATTCCTGCCCGGGAAGAAGGTGACGTATTGGATACTTTACAGCTCTTTGAGACTGCCCTGTTAGGTTGATGGGCTTGATGGTCCTTTCCTGGGTTTTGTGGATTCCAATCGGGACTCTCCATTGTTGGGATGCCGGTCTGTCTGGCTGCTTCCCTGTAACCCAATCTCCCTTCCTCGCCCCCCTCCCCTGGAGGACGGAGACTGGTGTGTGCGTGTACATGTCAGGCTTTCTCCACAAGACCTAACTGATTTCAGAGACCATTGATTTCAGTGGGTCTACCGGAAGGATGACTAAGTGTGGATCCAACCCAATTTGTGTGTTGTTGTTTTTTGTTCAGTAGGGTTGCAGAGGTTTGGGGTGGTTACAGTGCTTCACCCCAACCATTGAAATATCCTCGGAATACATTATGTTTCCACTCCAAGAGTGGTGTGGAGCGGGGGAGTCCTCTTGCCCTTGGGGTGCGCAGGTCCTGAGGCGGAGGAAGGAGCAAACGGCTGCAGGGCAGGGCGGGCAGGGTGAAAACACTGTGGAGAGGCGAGGAGGGCCAGGCCAGGGCCGGAGAAAGGGAATTCAAGGGCAGGCCCAGCCTGGGAGGCGGCAGCGGCACGGGTGGATGTGCGCGGAGTGAGAGGCTGGCCTACGGTGGCCCTGCAGCTTGCAGTGGGCGGCTGCGCGCTTCCTTCACGAGGACAGGTGGCGACTGGAAACGGTGGCGTGAGGAGGAGTGGCTTTAGCCCGAGAGATGCAGGCGCATAATATCAGACAGGCGTTGCGAGGGCCTCGTCCCTCGGAGCCCTAAATGCAGCTCCGAGGGCCCCGGTTCTTTGGCACTGAAGTTTGTCGCAGTCTACTTGCTTGCCACCTGTTTCTTCCAGGACGCCCTACCTGCCCGTGTCGGAGCAGCAGCAGCAGCTGCCACCACCTCCGGGCACAGATTCGGGTGGGGCGGGGGCGGCCAGACCCACCAGATCAGCAGCACCAGAAGCGGGGTGTGGTGCTGGAGACCGACCAACTTGCCTCCCAGCAGCATGATCGATCGGGCCTGAGCCACAACCTGAGCTCGGGACTGTCGGAGGAGCGGCCCCTGGAGTGGGTCCTGTGTGATCCCGCATCCTCAGTGCCTAAAGCCAGTGGCCCTCGTGCTGCTACAGAGCAGGAGGGAGTCGGCATGGTCATTCTTTGAAGCAGGGGCGGTGCTGGGTCCCAAAAGGATCCTGGGCTCAGGCCCACAGGACAACAACAACAACAAAAAGCACAATTTTGCATATGCTAATTTACATGTGCTCCAAAGTCTCTCTCTGTGTGTGTGTCTTTAAGGGATCCTGTCTCCTAAGGACACCCCTATATGTAAAAAGGGATGTATAGACAGGGGAGAGGAGGGCTCTTGATTTCAGGGGGGGGGGAGAACCTCAGGCAGAAAGATTCAAGGGGGCGCCAGCAGGAGGTGGGCAAAAAGCCAGCTACTCCAGAGGGGTCAGATACAAAAGAGATCATCAGGGCCCCTGTAGCTTTATTTCAGCAAGGGCCTCCCGGAGATTCAGGGCACCAAATGAAAGATTCGGGGCTCCAGCCCTAGTGGGCCACCCCCCAGCACCACCTCTGCTTTCAACAATAGAGAAACAGAAATTATCCACTGGGTGGGTTCGGAGGACACTTTAAGCCCAGGGTGGCTAAGTAGCCACCCTGGGCTTAAAGTTGCCTGCCCCCCCCCGCTGCTGCCACGATGGCATGCAGGGATGGCAGAGAGAAGTGCCCCCCCCCTGCTTGGCAAGCTCTTCGCCCCTTGGCAAGCGAACCCCCCCCCCGGCTTGGCAAGCTCCAAGCGGAGGGGGAGGTGGGTGCTTCTCTCTGTCTGTGATGACAAAAAAGTGCCCCCCCCTCTGGCTTGCCCCCCGCCCTTGCTTGGCGTGGCTTCCGTGGGCGCTGCACCAAGCAAGGGCGGTGTGCCTGGCTGCACCTCCACTTGGGGGAAGACTCGGCTGGATGTGGCTCGTCCCCTGCTCCCGCCTGCAGTTGTCCCGCGATTGTCGCTGTGGGCGGGGGGGGGAGGGGGCACGTTCGGCGGCTGCGTCTCCCCAGGAGGAGGTGCAGCCGAATGCACCGCCCCCCCCCATGAAGTGGTCACCCCTTAACTTGGATAAGGACAACGAGGACCAACTCAGGTTATTGGAAAAAGGTTTATTGTGCACAACTGGTCCTGCAGGACTGTGTCGCAAAGCAGAACCCCGGGCGGGGCTTCACAACATCTTATATAGCATACCTAAGTCTGGTCATTTGGCAACAGTTCTTTACATTGGTCAGCAAGGTCAAGACAAAAGGGGTTTTGCTTTAGGGGAGGGGGATTTCCTTACAAGGAGACAGGAAGATGATCTTACAATCAAGCAGCTGGTAGGTATTATCTTATCTTGGTCAAGTAGGCAGGGTGAGACAACAAAACACCTCAACATTTGTGAGTCAACAACAGCCATTGATGGCCATTGTCAGTCATTGCCACAGTCATTACCAGCCATGGACTACATTCTTTTAGTATTAGTCATCACCCTGGCAATCTGTCCACATGCCTGGCTAGAAAATCTTGTAAGGTTTTCTTTTAACTATTTCGTTTCCTTCACCCATAGTCCCCTGCCCTCAGTTGGCGTGGCTTCCGTGGGTGCCGCACCAAGCGAGAGCGAGCCGATGCCTGTGGCGCCTCTTCCTCCTCCAGACCTTCAGCAGGGCTCGGGGAGGTGGCGCACAGCAGACACCGGTGCCGGCGTCGCACGCACCGCCTCCTCGAGCCCTGCGCGCGCAGTGGCGGGGGAGCGGACACAGCTGCCCGTAAGTGCCACTTGGGCACTTTCCAGGTAACTGTCATCGGCGCTCGTGTGTGTGTGTGTGTGTGTGTGTGTGTAAGCCGATTGGCAAAAGTGGGGTGGGGATTGTGCCGCTCTTGCCAAGCGGCTCACTTGTTGTGGGGCTTGTTGGAGCACGCGACGAGGGAGAAGATGTCAAGTCTGCAGGGAGGGTTTTTAAGTTGGCTGCCCGGTAAAGGGTTAAGGCAGACTCGTATATTCTGGTGGGTTAAGCAGACCCTACAATAAGCGATGGCTTCTCGGGGTGGCTTCGTAGCCACCCTGAGAAGCCACCGTGAGGGGAGGGGGTTCAGACGACATGCTAAGCCACCATGGCTTTGAAGTCATGGTGGCTTAGAGTCTTGTGCAAACCCAGTCACTGCTTGCAGTCTTTTCAGGTGAAGACTAGGTGCCCTTCTAAAATAAATATACTTCACCTAAAGTGCAAGGAGTCGGCCTAGCTCCAAACGATGCCAAAACACGGCTGCAGAATCCCGCCAAAGAGTCTTTCTTTCCACACTTCTGCCTCCCTCGGCTCCTCGTCTTTCATGCCTTGTGAGCACAGCAGAGGGCACTGCGTGAGCACGCCTTCCACACCCACTGCTGTCCATTGCTAGCTTCCGGCAAGGTTAGACTCTCTCTGGAATGATGCTATGACTTCTAGCGGGGAGGGTGGCCTTGAAGCATTTTGCGGGACATCGCATCGGGCAGGTGTATAGTATCCAAAGAAAGCCCAAGGAAAAACGGTTGTCGTGTGACTGATTACTATAGAACCATCATGGTATATTAGAACACCGTAATTATTACAGTTAGCATTATAGTAATTGCTAATCGACCATGGGAGAAATTGGAGGGTGTGTTGATTGCAAAAGTAAAAGTTATTGGACAGCTTCATATAGGACGGGGGGAGGGTGTCTCTTCACACGCGGGATCAGTTTACCACCAACCCATGCCTTGTGCTAATCATAACTTAGAACCCAAACCATGAGCTTCGGCTGTGGGGCGGTATATAAATGAAATAAATAAATAAATGCTTTGAACTTCTAAATGTACAGAAAACCATGGTGTAGAACAGCATGTCTTTCGTTTTCCATCTGCTCAACACCCCAGGCTCTAGGTCACTGTTCTCCAACCTTGGGTCCCCAGATGTTTTTGGCCTAGCTGGGGCATGCTGGGAGTTGTAGGCCAAAAACATCTGGGGACCCAAGGTTGGAGAACACTGCTCTAGGTGCTGTGGCTTTTGGAGGCAGAGCAACTTCTGGAACCATGGATTGTCAATTCAGGCATCACACCAAACCATAGTTAGCACAATCCATGGTTTGCAAACACATTTCAAACCATAGCTTCTGATTCCTGTTTGGCAGCCCGTTGCAAATCATGCATTGTCATTATGGGCATCATACCAAACTATAGTTAAGCTTTGTGAAACGTGGGTTGGGAACGGATCCGTTGGAGCAATAAGTGCACACCTAAAACAGTAGAGTGTGAATATGGCAGACGTGTTTCCTACATCCGAGATTCCCTTTTAAGAATGAATTGTATAATAATGACCAGTTGCCTACATGCCTAAGCTCTGGATTCCCTTTTCCTCCTCCTTGAGGTATGATGACCAGGGCAGTCCTGTGGTTCTGCTACTGCAGCAGGCAGTTCATGGTGCTGCATCATCGGCATAATGTACTAGTTCATATCCTAAAAACACCCTGCACTGAAAAGCACAGATGGGACCCCCAGTGGCCATGGCATCATCTTAATCTTCATCATATTATATCCGGCCTTTTTTCCTCCAAGGAACCTAAGGAGGCTTATTATGTAATGCTCCTCGGTTCCATCTTATCCGCAGGACAACTCTGTGAGTAGGCTAGGCTAAGCCACATGGGTTGTAGGAAGAGTTCAGGAGGTTCCCCCGCATACTTTTATTTATACCCCTTGATCATGTCCCCTCTTACTTGCCCTTTTTTCCCTAAACCAAAAAGCCCCAGATGTCGGAACTTTCCTGCTCAGGCAGCTGCCCTTGATCATTTGGGCTGCCCATCTCTGCACCTTCTCCAGCTCTACAGTATTCTACTGGATGGGCCACTGATCCTGACCCAGAGGGTGTGGTGGTGGGAAGGGAGAGGGGTCTCTCTCTGCTAACCCCCAGCAACAAAGGAACAACACATGTAGAAACTTTAGCCTTGATTACGTAGCATCATCAGGGGTGAAGTGAGTTCTGAATATAAAAAGGCACAAGAGTAGGGCTGCCAATCTTTCACCTCAGCAGGGCTCCTGTGCCTTGGACAGCGGCTCAACAAGACAGCAGGCAGCAAGTGTAGTGGGGTGTCCTTTATGGCTCCACCTCCATGCTAGGGACACTGTCACTTCCATGTCTGTCATGGAGCTTTCAAGGGTACAGGAGCCTGCCTGGAATAGATAGGTTGGCAACCCCCCCAGAAGAACAGTTGGACGTGCTGGTCATGCTGTGGTGGGGCCTCCCTCATGATCGGGCCGTGGAAAGCAACAGCCCTTGGGTTATTTGCGGCGGGCTGCTCAACCCTCCAACAAGCCATGCTGCCCGGGTTCAGATGACCCGATAAACCCTGGCAATTATGCATGTTCTTTAAGCCACGGGTGGCTTGTTGCAAGTCACACGGCCTGCCGGCATTGGCCGGGCACGATTTGCATCATCACCGCTGGGGGCTTCTTTAAGCCGCAGTGTCTTGTTCTGATCGTGCGAACCGGGTCAGAGAGTAACACAAGTAATGGTGAGAGCTGGGACTGCTCTGGTTTTAGCAAGGAAGTGACAGAGAGAGGGGGAGGTGCCACCTAGATGGTCCTCCAGTGTCCTTAATTCAGTGTCCCCCCTGCCCGCCCACCCCCCCACATTGGAGGGAGATTGCAGTGACTGAGATGATCCTGTGATATACACCCAAATTCTCTGAGCGGGGAGACGTTCCAGGGATGCTGTGCTTCCCCAGGTTTGGTTCCCTTTGGGAGGAGGTCAGGGGACGCTTCTTGCCTTGGCATTTGGTAATATTTGCATTCATTTTACAAATATATACAGGCCAAGCACAGGGGAGGCCCACAGCTTAAACACTCCACCTGACAGCCCAATTCCACTGTTTCCACATCAGATCTCCAAAGAGGGAGGAGCGCCCCGAGATATTGTTAGCTTTGCAGAGTCCACAACTGAGCTCTCCGCGGCAAATTCCACGTTAGGCATACGTAATTAGAAAAGGCATTGAAAATAAAACTGCCAAGATCATACTCCCCTTGTACAAATCTATGGTGCAACCACGCTTCGAATAGTGTGTACAGTTCTGGTCACCACACCTAAAAAAAGGATATCGCAGAGCTGGAAAAAGTGCCGAAGAGGGCAACTGATCCAGGGGCTGGAGCAACTCCCCCATGAGGAAAAGTTACAACGCCTGGGACTGTTTAGCTTAGAAAAAAGGTGTGTAAGGGGAGACATGATAGAGGTGTACAGAATTATGCATGGGGTGGAGAAAGTGGACAGGGAGGCATTTTTCTCCCTCTCCCATAATACCCAGGGTCATCTCATGAAGCTGATTGGTGGGAGATTCAGGGCAGATAAAAGGAAGCCCTTCTTCACACAGCACAAGATTCAGTTCCACAAGATGTAGTGATGGACGCCAATTTGGAGGGATTTAAAAGGGGCTTAGACAAATTCATGGAGGAGAAGGCGATCAATGGCTATTTATTTATTTATTATATTTATACCCTGCCTTTTTTCCTGCAAGGAACCCAAGGTGGCTTACATAATCCTCCTCCTCTCCATTTTATCCTCACAACAACCCTGTGAGGTAGGTTAGGCTGAGAGACAGTGACTGGCCTAAAGTCACCCAGTGCGTTTCATGGCTGAGCAGGGACTAGAACCCGGATCTCCCGAGTCCCAGTCCAACACTCTCACCACTACGCCACACTGGCTACTAGTCCTGATGGCTCTATGCTACCTCCAGTATCAGAGGCAGTATGCCTATGTACACCAGTTGCTGGGGAACATGGGTGGGAGGGTGCTGTTGCACTCCTTTCCTGCTTGTGGGCTTCCCGTGGGCAGCTGGTTGGTCTCTGTGTGAACAGAATGCAGGACTAGATGGACCCTTGGTTTGATCCAGCATCAGGGCTCTGCTTATGTTCTCCGAGTCTTTTCTCAGTCTGCCTCAAAACTGCGAGTCGGTTCTTCTTTTGCCCGCACAGACTCCTTGACTACATCATCCGCAGCTGGGCGGGGGGGGGCAGAAGAGGGGTCCCCCTTTCAGATATTGACTGGCCACTGAGAGCGGTGAGCTGATTATTAAACTCCCAGCGCAACATATCACCTGCAGTTTAACTAACAAATGAATATGCCAGGCTAGACCTTAAGGCAGTGTTCTCCAACCTTGGGGTCCCCAGATGTTTTTGGCCTACAACTCCCAGCATGCCCCAGCCAGCTGGCTGGGGCATGCTGGGAGTTGTAGGCCAAAAACATCTGGGGACCCCAAGGTTGGAGAACACTGCCTTAAGCACTTTAGCCCCCCTACTCTTGACTAGACCCCGGTCTCTGAATCATAGAGTTGGAAGGGACCTTGGAGGTCATGTAGTCCACCCCTCGCTCACAAAAATATTTACCCTTCCCATGTCGGGAGTGGAACTCTGTGTGAGCAGTGACTGTTTGCTCTGCTTCATATGTCCAGGCTGTGGTCCCATGAGGCAAAAGGGATCACAGATATCAGGCCAGGGCTGGCCCAAGACATTTTGCCGCCAGAGGCGGAACAGCAAATCGCACCCCCCTGTTCCCCCAGCCCAGTCTGGGCTGTCCAGGTTATTTGGACGTATGAGGCAGAAAACCTGACAAGCATCTCTCCCCGAGAGTGAAAATACGACAATAGCTGATTAAACAACGGACAACTTGATGCCGTTTCATGACACCTCGCGTCAGCTGCCGGAGGCAACCGCCTCACGCTGCCCAGTGGTAGGGCTGGCCCTGTGTCTGGCCAGTGTTAGCAGTGGTTGGACGGCAGCGATTGGCATTCACCGGCAGAAGCCCGACCCGTGCACCGGCCCTGCCTGCTGTGCCTTTGGATCCGCCGGCCCCCAAACCCCTCAGCTCAGACCTGGTCGTGTTGAACCAGCAAGGTCTGAAATGGAGTTCTACTCACGTTTGCTTGAACGCGAATGGAACTCTCCATGTGACTGGGAAACCCCCGGCCTTGCCGGTTCAACATGGCCAGGTCCGAACTGAGGGGGGCGGGGCTGGTGCACCCGGAGACAGAGGGGGCGGGGCTAGAGATGTGAAGGCCCCGAAAAAAACTGGAAAAAACCAGGAAAAAAAGTTTTCCTGCTCCCCCCCCCCCGAAAAGAAAAAAAAAAGTTTTCTCCCTGAATTTTTCCAGGTTTTTTCTGGGCCTTCACATCTCTAGGTGGGGCCAGCACGCACAGGTGTGTGTGTGTGTGTGTGTGTATCTCAGTACTTCACTTCTCTTGATCGCCTGAACAGGCTACTGTTACAAGCTCTTGCAGGAGGAAGGATGGTTTCCCCAATCCAACTTACCCCAAGACACAATTTACACCTATTGTGGGGGAGGGGGGAAGTGAGACCTTTGCAGCAGGTCTGCTTTGTGGCCTGGGTCCCCCACTTCCCTTGCTCACCTGTGTGTGGTGCTCTGACCTTGCTTGCACCTCTAGTTCATAGAATCATAGAATAGTCTTGAGGGCCGGCACCCGAGGTGGCAACTGTTAGCAGTGAACTCTTCTTCCACATTCTATAGCCCAGCCTCCCCAACCTGGCACCCTGGAGAGGTGGTGGGCTACAACTCCCATCATCCCCAGCCAGCTGGCTGGGGAAGATGGGAGTTGTAGCCCACCACCACCTCTCAAGGGTGCCAGGCTGCAGGGAGGTTGCTCTATAGCCCCTTAGCTAATGTGTGTAGGATGGCACCTTGAATCTGTGCAGTTAATTGAGTAATTTTATTAGTGCCGGATCGGAAATAGAATGTTGATTCTTCACTGTAAACAAGAGAAAATCCTCTCATAATTGTTTATCTTTAAACAATTGCTGTATGGCAGTCGTCCTCGTCGTCGTCGTCGTCCCCCCGCCGCCTTCATAATATTGTATAATTTTACTTTGCTCTTTCTGGGATTTTTTTTTTTTTTTAAATTAAAAGAAAGAGACCTCCCCAAAGGAAAACTGGACAATTATTTACACTCTTAATAATTGCGGGGAGACGGGACTGTAAGATGTCCTGTTTATTTTAAATCAGATACCTTGCCCATTTTTGCAAAATAAAAGCAGACAAAAATAAACAGCTGGAATAAGCAGAAAATGAATGAAAAAACAACAACAAATCCTGAAAGATCCTCTCTATGCCAAAGGGAGAGGCAAATGCGTTGTGCATTTCCCTTTTGATTTAGCAGCTCCAGACTTTTGTCTCCGTGCGGTGAGCACTTCCTCGCATGATTCATCACAAACATGAACTTATACACAAATTGCAACTTGCACGACCATCACACAGGTTGCTTGATTGAATGACTGGACTGCAAGAAGCCTTGACTATGGCAGCTCATGAGATAAGGCTATTATGTGCACTAATGGACCAGCCTTGCTTTGGGGCTAATGACATTTCCACTACCTTTATGCCTTAACAGAGTTTTTTCTCCCATTGAATTTCAGGGAGGATCATTCACGGCCTTGGTTTTGTGCAAACTCGGGAGCCGAAGAAGCTTCCTTATGCAGAGCCGGATCTTTGGTTCCATCTCAGCCAGTATTGTCCACACTGACTGGCAGCAATGGCTCTCCGGGGTTTCGGTCAGAGGAGTCTTTCCCCGATACCAGACATCTTTGGACTGGGAATTGAACCTGGGACCTTCTGTGTAGAAAGCATCTGCTGTGGCCCCCTCCCCTATATGAAGCTGCCTTGGACTGGATCAGAGCTTTCAGTGTTCTCCAGCCTTGGGCCCCCAGATGTTTTTGGCCTACAACTCCCAGCATGCCCCAGCCAGCTACGCTGGCTGGGGCATGCTGGGAGTTGTAGGCCAAAAACATCTGGGGACCCAAGGTTGGAGAACACTGTTAGTCCATCTAGCTCAGTATTACACACACACAGGGTTTCCAAGCTGGTGCCCGTGAGCACCAGCGTGCCCCACATACTCCTATCTTGGCACCTACCAGGCTCCGCGCCCCTCCTGATTTTAATTTTATTTCTTAAGACTTTTAAAAAAGTATTATTTTTTTAACTGGGAGGCTGGCATCAAAGTGCTGCCCTCTAAAGCCGTCTGTACGTGGGTTGCTTTGGTGCTCAGACCCCCCACCTCTGTCTTGTAATTAGGTCCTTGGACAATTTACTTTTCTTTTAGTCTCACATCTTTGCCTTCTGGCAAATGAGTGCTTTTGTGACTGGCCACGTCCACCATGGCAGCCATTTTATGACTGGACAAGCCCCCCCCCCAGGGCAGCCATGTTGTGAGAGTGCCCACGACCCGCTCTCAAAATTCCAAATGTGCCCACCGACCCAAAAAGACGGGAACCCCATGGGCCACACCAACTGGCAGCGGTTCTCCAGGATTTTCGGAAAGGCATTTGTTCCAGCTCTACATGGAGACGCCAAGGATTGAACCTGAGATTTTCTGCATGCCCAGCATATGCTTGACCACTGAGCTGATCTCTTCCCAGAATCACCTACTCTCAGTTACAACCCATGAGCGTTGCTGCTTCAGTGCTCTGCCAGAGTTTTTTCTTTCTGTCTTTTTTTCCTTTCCATTTTTATTATTAATAAACCAACAATACATACAAAGACTGAGGGATCACAATACAGGTAAGTATGAAACAAAGTAAAGGGAATCGTTGAGAACATATTACATCTGACAAGTGCTTCGAACGTGTCTCTCCAGAATTTGGGTTGGGCAGCTGGCAGACTCCCCCTTCGATTATTCTCATTGAGAGCCAGTGTGGCGTAGTGGTTAGAGTGCTGAGCTAGGACTCGGGAGATGTGGGTTCTAGTCCCCGCTCGGCCATGAAGCTCATGGGGTGACTTTGGGCACAGGGTTGTTGTGAGGATAAAATGGAGAGGAGAAGGATCATGTAAGCCGCCTTGGGTTCCTTGAAGGAAAAATGGCGGGGTATAAGTATAAATAAATAAATAATAATAAAATAATAATATAAGTGGTGAACGGACCAGGTAGTTGTGAAAACATCATGTGATTCTGTTTCTCTCAGGACTTTCATATTATGTGTCAGTTTCTCTGGAGCAATCTGTTTTGATGTCCAGATGGTATGCTTTCTTTGACACACACACACATGCATACACACACACACACACACACACACACTCACTCACTCACTCACTCAAAAGAAGGGGCATCTTGTCATACAACTGACTCAAGAAAGCAGAGCACGGCTCAGGAGAACATGGCCTGCCAATGTGGAGAAATGCAATTTCAGCCCAGGCAGAGATAGTCTGGGACAGCAGCGCAGTTGGTTAACTTGGCTACAGAATCGGACTCAAAGAGTGCTTATCAATGGTTCCTTCTCAAACTGGGAATATGTAACGAGCGGGATACCACAGGGCTCGGTCCTGGGCCCAGTGCTCTTCAACGTTTTTATTAATGACTTGGATGAGGAGGTGCAGGGGATGCTTATCAAATTTGCAGATGACACAAAGTTGGGTGGAACAGCTAATACTCTGGAAGACAGAAACAAAATTCAAAGCGATCTTGATAGGCTGGAGCACTGGGCTGAAAACAACAGAATGAAATTTAATAGGGATAAATGCCAAGTGCTGCACCTAGGGAGAGGAAACCAAATGCAGAGTTACAGAATGGGGGACACTTGGCTCAACAATACTACAAGTGAGAAGGATCTTGGAATTGTGGTAGATCACAAACTGAATATGAGCCAGCAATGCGATGTGGCTGCAAAGAAGGCAAATGCAATTTTGGGCTGTATTAGTAGAAGTATAGCTTCCAAATCACGGGAAGTGATAATTCCCCTTTACTCTGCACTGGTTAGGCCTCATCTTGAGTACTGCGTCCAGTTCTGGGCACCACACTTTAAGAAGGATGGAGACAAACTAGAGAGGGTTCAGAGGAGGGCAACAAGGATGACAAAGGGACTGGAAACAAGGGCATATGAGGAGAGACTGAAGGTACTGAGCATGTTTAGCCTTCAGAAGAGAAGATGGAGGGGAGATATGATAGCACTCTTGCAGTACGTGAAAGGTTGTCACACAGAGGAGGGCCAGGATTCATCCCAGTTTGCAGGACACGGAATAATGGGCTCAAGTTACAGGAAGTCAGATTCCGCCTGGACACCAAGAAAAATTTCCTGAGGGTTAGAGCCATACGCCAAGGGAACCAACTACCTAGGGAGGTGGTGGGCTCTCCCACTCTGGAGGCATCCAAGGTGCAGCTGGACAGCCATCTGTCAGGGATGCTTTGACCTGGATTCCTGCATTGAGCAGGGGGTTGGACTCGATGGCCTTGTAGGCCCCTTCCAACTCTACGATTCTATGATTCTAATACTCATTAGATGGTGGTGCGTGTTACTTCACTTACTTCGAGACGTGATCCGCCAGCCCTGCTGCATCTGGGGCCAGTATATATGGAGGTGGTGAGAGTGCTGGGCTAGAAGTTGGGAGACCGAGGTTCTAGTTCTCATTTGGCCCTGAAGTTCACTTGGGTGACTTTGGGCCAGTCACTGACTCTCAGCCTAACCTACCTCACGGGGTTGTTGTTGTGAGGAGGAGGATCATGTACTTGGGCTCCTTGGAGGGAAAGGCGGGATATAGTACATTTAGCACATAAATAAACAAACAAACAAACAAGCTTCTGCCTGGGCCTCTGGCCCCGCCAGCAGCACCGTCTAGGGTGCCCCACCGTGCCTCTTATTCTGTTCAGGGGTGGGGGGGAGGGGAGTTGGCCGCCTCTCACAAAACAGGGCCATGCTTGCAATTCCAAAAAGGGAACCTGAAATGACACCACAATGCCTTAATTAGAGCAAGTTCAAAGAGCCCTCTTAATTAGCTGCCTGGATGAATCTGAGCGGTTTGTTGATCTCAAGCAGATCAGATCGACGCGATAGTAATGCCATGGCAAGTGGGCATAATATTAATGAGCCGTGCCCCAGTAGCTGGGAGCTCAAACGTGGTAATGCCAATTTGGCACCCTGCTTGGGGGAAGGAAGAAGGTTGTTGTCTGCCTGCCTGCCTCTCTCTCTCTCTCTCTCTCTCTCTCTCTCACACACACACACACACACACACTGCTGTTATATAACATGCTGGCTTCTTTCTGCCCTTCATAGTTACTCCTGAAAAATACTAAGTAGTAGTAGACTCTGCCAGGTAGAGTGTGCGCTCTCAAGAACCCTGTGATCACGGACACAGACAAGGAACTGACACACCTGTCGCAGCTCGCAGTGCAAGATTTTCGCCACCCGCTTCCCTTGCTGCTCCCGGTATGCTTGAATGAGTTCTTGTCCTTATCGTTGGCTGTCTTCAGCTCAAATGGGGCCACGATCCAAGGAGCCACGCCGTGCCTACGAAAGCTTTGGGCTCAGCGGCCCCCCTCCCACGAAGTGGCTCAACAGACAGCTGTTGAAAATTATGTGACCTTTGGTGGCTTCTTTCGATATGACTCAGAAGGGCGTGTGCTTGATTTTCACGGAAAAGAATCCCACAGGAGCACACGCGGAAAAGTCACAACTCAGATCGCAGTCCCGTGTTCTACCGACGGCCAAATGGAGCTGGCGTGGCTGAACACGAAACCGGCAAGCCAAGGGGGAGCAGGAGGAGGGAGATCAGATTCTACTGGTGGATCTCTGGGTGATTTGCTGTAGATCACCAAGGGTTTCTGATTGCCGGCTGTTTAACGACAGCAGCAGCAAGAAAATGACCCTTCCCACCTAAATTAGGCTTCTGAAATGAAGGTTGGGGTAACCTGGGAGTGGGCTTTTGTGTGACAGGACGCTGAGCTCAGTCCAGCCCCAGAAAACACAGGCCTAGGCTGAGAATGTGCTCAGAGGCACCCAGTTCTTTTAAGACTTTCGCACCTGGGTCCGGTTGGTGGATCTTGGGGTAGATCGGACAAGCCTCAAGTCTGCCTGCTCCTGCTGCAAGCCACCGAGTGTGGGGCTCAAATCTCATGTTGGCTGCGGACTCTCTGAGGCAGGGCTCCCCCGCCCCACCTTTTTGGACCCGCATGGGCACATTTGGGAATTTGAGAAACTGCTGTGGGCGCCGCCACAAAAGGCCTAATCAGTGGGTCGCCACTTTGGCATCCACCCGTCACGCGTCTATGGGTCTTATTCGGCAAACACTTTCGTCTCGTGTCTATTGGACACCGCAAGGTCTCTTTAAAATAAGAGACTGTCTGATTCGGCTCATTGCTGGCCATGCAGTACAGCTGATGCTTCTTTTAAACATATGTTTTGGCCATGTCCCAGTAGTTGCTTCTTTTTGGGAGGAGGTTATTACACAGATAAACTTTTGCACTGGAACAGCTTTTAATATTCACTGCTGTGTACACGCTCTTTTAAATTATTTACCATATCTGCTTCATGGAAATTAACCAATGGAAGGGGAAACAGGTTCCCTGTGCTCTTGCTGTAGGTCAGTGTTCTCCAACCTTGGGTCCCCAGCTGTTTTTGGCCTAGAACTCCCAGCATGCCCCAGCCAGCTACGCTGGCTGGGGCATGCTGGGAGTTGTAGGCCAAAAACAGCTGGGGACCCAAGGTTGGAGAACACTGCTGTAGGTCATCACCACCTCCCACTATCAGCACATCGTCAGCTCTGGTCCGAATTCCTTCCAGACCCTCCAACCAGGTTGTGTCAACCTGTTTTGAAATACCTCGGGGGGGGGGGCAGAACGGATGCCCATTGGCATTCTTAGCCAGCGATATCTCCCAAAAGGTGCGGCAGATGATGTCAAGTGACTAGATTCTTCATCCAGCTCAATTTGCCAGAATCCATTTTTGCCATCACAGACCGAGAATAATCTTGCTCTTGACAGGTCTGGCAATATATCTTCAATAGTGGGGCAATGGAAAATGTTTTCTCCTCAGGGCCCTATTTAAGGGCTTTGGATCTAAGCCTAGTCTGAGTTTCCCTGATGGCTTTCGGATCACCACACTGCTTATCCAGTCTGTATTTTTCTCTGCTGCTTGAATAATTTCCCAACGTTGTAGACTCTTCTTTGAGAGACTGTACTAAACCTGCTGGTATCTTCCTCTTGTCTTGGGTAACTCAGCTGGCTTCACATTTGTATCAATCTCTAGTTTATAAACTCCATCTAGCGGTCCATCTCCCTCCAACACATCCCTGGATTGCCTCTGAATCCTTTCTTGATCCCAGCTTCCAGAATCCAGTTACTACTGGCAATATGTTCTGCTGAAATTTTACCTTTATCATTTCCACAGCCTGGACCACCTTGAGGCCTCTCAGCGGTACTGCTCTCTGGTCATCTGCAACCACAAACTCTAGCCTGGATTTCCTGATGGTCTTTGGGTCAGAAATCTTGAGTTTGCATTTTCCCACTGGTGCTGATGTCATGAGATTATACATTCTTAAAAGCTGATTGGTCTCTTCCAATGGAATACTGGAGTTCGCTGGCTGGCTGGGGATACGGTTGCAACTGGCACCACAGACTAGTGGAAATGGTAATGCCTTTATCCCCCGAGGCACGTGGTTGCATACAATTGTTGATGTTGTCCTTTTGGCTTTTCTGCGGTGCGTTTGGTACTTGATCTGTTACCCACAGAATGTCTCCACATTCGCTGCCATGCTCCATATTTGCAGTGTGCACTCTCCCTTTGAGCATTTTCTGTTTTGGGAGGCACTTGGATGCACAGGGGTTAAGTTTGTCACAGTTGTGGCATTTCTTCCCATAAGCTGGGCAACTCTCTCTTTGTCTTGTATGTTTCCCCCCACAGTACATGCATTGCTCTCTGGTGTTCACTGCTGTCCTTATGCCTGGTTCTTCCCTCTCTTTCTTCTGTACTATGTTGACAGGTTTCACTGTCTGTCCTTCCAGGGCTCTAATCCTCTCTTTGGACAACTCAGCTGCCCTGGAAATCTCCAAGCCTTTTTCTAAGTCAAGTCTGCTTCCCTCGGCAATCTCTCTTGTACTCTGTCCTGTATTCCACACGCTATCCAGTCCCTTATTAAGAAGTCTTTGATATCTCCAAAATTGCAGCTGGCTGCTAGGCCGCTGGGGGCTATCATCAGGAGGTTTGGGGTGTGCGTTGTCATCAATATGCAGACGACACGCAGCTCTACCTCCCTTTCAAGTCCTCACTGAGGTTGGCCGTTGAGACCCTGTCCAAGTGCCTGGAGACAGTGGGTGGCTGGATGGGAAGGAACATGCTGAAACTGAACCCCGACAAGACCGAGGTACTTCTGGTGGGAGACAAGGGGAGGTTGACCTGGTGCTGAATGGAGTACATCTTCCCCTGAAGGACCAGGTCCGCAGCTTGGGGGTCATTCTAGACTCCCAGCTGTCTATGGAGGCTCAGGTGTCAGCTGTGAGCCGGGCAGCGCTGTATCAACTCCACCTGATACGGCAACTGCGCCCCTACCTTCCTAATCATCTGCTCCCATCAGTGGTTCATGCCTTGGTCTCCTCGCCTAGACTACTGTAATGTGCTCTACGTGGGGTTACCCTGGAAGACGGTTCGGAAGCTACAGCTGGTACAGAATGCGGTGGCTCGCCTGGTTAACGGTGGCCACCAGTGAGATCACATCACACCAGTGCTCAAGGAGTTGCACTAGCTACCAGTTGCTTGCCGAGCCGAATTCAAAGTGTTGGTTTTGACCTTTAAAACCCTACACGGCTTCGGTCCAGTTTATCTCAAGGAGCGCCTCCAACAACACCAAGTAGGCCGCTCAACAAGATCTGCCACGGACGGCCTTCTCCTTGTCCCATCAGCCAGAGCAGCCAGGCTGCTGGGGACTAGGAAGAGGGCCTTCTCTGTGGTGGCCCCCAAGTTATGGAACTCCCTCCCTAGTGACCTTCGCCATGCCCCCTCCGTGATGAGCTTCCGCTGCGCATTAAAAATGTGGTATTTCAGGCGGGAAGATGGGGTGAGTTAGGATTTTAAAAAAATATTTCTAGACTGTTTTAATTGTGTATGTTTGTTTTATTATTATATTGTTTGAATTGTACATTGCCCAGGGTGGCTGAGTGACAGGCCAGATGGGCGATTCACAAATGAAATAAATAAATAAATAAACAAGCAAACAAACCAACAAACAAACATCTTTAAACTGGTGCAGTATTCTTCAATGCCTTCTCCCCATTGTTTGGTCCTGTCTGAAAAAGCTATATCTTTCCACTGTTTCATTCTTTCTGGGGTTGCAGTGGGCATCACAACAACCTATTATTGTAGCCAAAGTATGCTATGCTTGGGGAATGTTTGCATACAGTGCCTCCCTATTTTATCTCCCCCTTTCTCCAATCAAATATAGAAACAGTTTCATTTTCACAGACTCCTCTTTATCTGCCACTGAAATTGTGAAAAAGGACTGCCAACTGGTCCTTTACTCAAGACCAGAGATCAAAGGTGCAAAACTGCCAGCCTTAGCTCTGCCGTCTTGACCTGATTCTCTCAGGGCCTTGCCCTGGGTCTATACACTGGATTTAGCACTGAACTGTTGGTGCGTGTGTGCGTGAGCAGCAGAGTGCGTGTGCGCATGGGAGATTTAAAATCCTGTCTGTGTGCTAGCAGAGGCCTGTTATTCCACACACAGATCTTCCAGATCTCAGCTCCCCCCTTTACGCAGCGTGCAGCGTGTTGTGAAGATGCCAGCCCAGCCTGCCTGTAATCCAACTTGCTTCCAGCTTCCCCGTTTGCAGATTAATCCATGGAGTCAGGAAACACTCTGTAACACCACAGGTCTAATTCTACCTGTTTATTCACTTAGCAAGTAAAGTTCTACAGAGTATACATTTCCTAGTTACAGTCCATGTGCAGAGTATAAATGCCTAGCAAGCATTACATCCAGTGGAGTAAGTTGAGCTTCACTCCACCTCAGCAAAGAAGTTACATTGTTGCAGTGACAAAAGTCCAGCAAGAAGAACAAAGGAGAAGAGAGAAAGCAGTCCTGCCTCTCTCTAAGATGGCTTCAGACAGAAAACAAGTTAGCACGTCATCAGAACATACAAACCATGTGACTAGCTCATAATGCTCCCACGGTCTAGGCTTCCCATGCGAAAAACACGAGAACCCAGGAAGACATAACAAACTTGTTTACAGCCATTCTGTTCTTTCCATGTGTAAACAGTGTGCTACAGCTGGTGAAGTGATACATATCACAACATGAACCACAGAGGAACCACACACGCCGTGTGGGGTTGAACCAGGAAAGTTTATTTAAGGTAAACAGATTACAACAAAAGGTGGGAAATGAGGGAAGGAGACAAGGTGGGGAGACACTTTGGTACATACACAGTAGAGCTATAAAACAACAAAGCTAGTTCTTTTACTACAGTAATACCTTGGATTGCAAGTAAGTTGGTTTGAGAGTGTTTTGCAAGACAAGCAAATTTTTAAATGTTTATTTAATATTTTTTTTTACTTGATATACAAGCGACGTCTTGCAATACAAGTACTGTAGTACGGCTTAAATTAAAAATCTCTGTACAAATTTTTTTGGGGGGGGATTTCGTTTTGATATAAGAGTGTTTTGGATTACAAGCACGTTTCCGGAACGAATTATGCTCTCAATCCAAGGCATGACTGTATATCACTACCCAGGCCTTACTCTCTTTACCTGGGGGTTGTTTGGTCCTCTTCAGGGCTTGCCTCAGCAAAAACCCTACCCCGTGCTTCTTCACCGGCAGACCCCAACAACAAAACCCAAAATGCCAGGGCAGGCAGTATAGATTCCCCCCCCCTCCTTTCAGTAGCCCAGGTGTCTTTAGCCAATCAGGATGAACTTCATCTGGCCCAGGCAGGGGGGAGGGGTGGCTCATGACTAGAGGGCTTTTGGGCCCCATTTCCATGCAAATGGCTTGCGAATGGCTGTGGCAAGTTAGACATCAAGACGGGGAGCCTCTGAGGCGCCATCTAAGCTATGCACATTTTGCATTTCCCAGCCCCCAGTTGGGATTATACTTGTTAACACATGAGGAGGTGTGTGGTGCAGGAAACGGAGGCTTTTTCCGCCACGGAAATGTTCCCCCAGAGCAGTGTTCTCCAACTTTGGGTCCCCAGATGTTTTTGGCCTACAACACTCCCAGCACGCCCTTAGCCAGAGAACACTGCCCTAGAGATTCAGCTCCTCTTCCCAGGGTTTCCATACCTGGGCTAAGTTCTGAGTTTGCAGGATTAATATGCTGACCAGGGCAGAGACACACCCTAGGGCAGTGTTTCTCAACCTTGGGTCCCCAGATGTTTTTGGCCTACAACTCCCATGCTGGGAGTTGTAGGCCAAAAACATCTGGGGACCCAAGGTTGAGAAACACTGCCCTAGGGTAGGGCATACCCGGAGCAAGTAGGACATACCGGTACCCGGAGTCTAGAGGCCCAGGGGAGCAGGATAAAGGATGGCAGCCGAAGGATGTCATCACTGAACCCGGGCACGCTCGAGGTGAGCAAGTTATTAAGAGACCAGCGCACCTGAAAGACGATGTGTAAAGTTCCAGTTCGTTTGCTTATTGCCAACTAACAGTTTGTTCTCCTCCTGTCTTCGATTCAGTCACACCGCTGCCACCACGTTTCAAGGCTGGCGGGTTGCACCTTACCGAATCAGGTGCTCGGCTTTATAAACAAACTTTTAAGTTTCATTTAAATAAGAGGCCTTTCTACAGTGCTCTCTCAGGCTGTGTCCTCTCTCTCCCCAGGCCAGAAGCAGTGGGTGTTCCCTTAACTACTTCCTGGTTCTTCCCAGGAAGAACAACCCAACCCATTCAGTTGAACCCTGTTCCATCAGACTGGTACTCAAAAAATCTGTGGTCTTGAGCATGGGTTGATTTTTCTCTCTGTGTGAATGATGCCTTTTCTTATTTTGCAATTAAAGCCATCACGCCGCATTGGCTCACATGTTTACATCATAAAAGACAGTTCTGAAGATTTGTGAGTGTGATGAAAAAGAACCCCGCAGTGGCTCAGCTTATGGAAAGAATTACTTCAGGTGTTTACAACTTAGAACTCTGTGGATGACTACTGGATAGGCGGGGACCATTAAAAATATATATATATTTTTAAAAAATAACCGATGTTATCCAGAACTCTGTTGGGCCGTGGATGGTTAAAGGCAAATGTCTCAAACTTCTAGCAGTATTTGCTTGATCTGGCTGTGTAGGAGGCGTACAATGGGAGGATCATTTCATTGAAAGGGGGGTATAAAGCTTTAAAGCAGATAAATAAAAGGGGGGAGAGAACTCACTAAGAAAATTTCGGAATGAATCAATCTGAAGGCAAGCCGCCTGATCTCTGCATCTTACATAAAGCACCAGTGTTCAGAATTCTTTCCTGTAATGATTGGTTGCTGATGTAGTTATGAGTTCCATCCTTTTGGGGTGATTTTTTTTTTAAAGAAGGGGGCACTTGTGAGGAAGGAGCGGAGGGTGTGAGGCCATTCTTGGTGTGTGTTTTTAACGTGTGTGTGTGTGTGTGTGTGTGTGTGAAACAGAACTGTATTAGCTTTGGCACTGAATCCAAGGATATTTTTGGAAGCTAGAAAAGTCCTTGGTGAGCATCTTGCATTTCAGTTTTGTGTGCTTACAATGGCACGGCTTTCCGCCCTTCATAATTCCACTAAAGGGGCTTCTCTTTTTGAGGGAACAAGTTCCATCGAACCCTCCAGCTCAGCTTCTACCCAATGCTGCTAATCGGGGAAACAGGTCCTGCACTTCTTAGGGGTAGCTGGAGGCTGCCAGTGCCACAAGGGCCAGTGGAGGGGACGCTTTCCAGAACTTTTCCAGAGGCACGTGGGGGCTCTGAACAGCTTGTGTGCAGCACAAGTCACTGGGACGTCCTCTTGTGTCATCCCTGTGGAAATGAACGGGAGCAGCACCAGAGCACCGGAGGAGGGCCAGACTAGATGTGATGCTAAATGCATCGTTGCTAGTCATGTCCAGGTGTTAAAAGAAAGTTAATAGCAGGCATGGGGGGGGGCAAACCGATTTTCATCTGGACCTCCGCGTGCGGGGAGGGAAGTTTTAACCCCTTCCGCCTCTGACATGATTCCAATGAAAATCCCCCCCCCATGAAAAAAGTAGCAGGGTGGGGGGGAGGATTTTCATCAGGATCATGTCAGGGAAGGAAAGTGTTAGACCTCCTCTCCTCGTGTGCTGTGGCCCTAACAAAAATCAAGGCCCTTTATGCCCACTAGTAACTGAAAGGAAAAAAAGAGCCCTTACATGATTAGCAATAATCACTTAGCATCACATCTAGTTTGGCCCTTGGACTCTTTCCAACTAGATCCACCCGGGAAGGAAATACGGTTGGCTTGCCACAAAGCAGTTCACTTTTGGTGGAGCTTTTCAGTTTGTAAAATAGCCAAGGTCTTGCAAGGTCAGAACTTTCCTGCAGCTCAGGTTTAGCAAAGTTTATCTTTATCATGCACAGGCATAAGTGTGCATACTACAGAAGTGAGTATAACGCTATAGGAGCACCTAGCGCTGATTGGTTTTGTGCATGAGCATTCAGGGCCAGAAGTGAGACATCTGCGTTCCATTGTGACCTAAAGTCGTTCACATATACATATACTCATCGCTGGATGGCTGCAACATCAAGACATGCCTCACACATGCGAATGGGCCACTGCCACAGCTCTAACACCCCAGAGCAAACGTTCATTTCACCCTAAGCACAACGCTTCTCCCTGGAGCCAGTTTTAGACATTCACCTGCCAATCATCAAGTGCATCGCAGTTTGCTAAGCACCCCCTAGGCTACCTTGTTTTACTCGCTTTCACCTGCTGATCCAGGGAAAGTTGGCCGCACTTTTCCTTTGTTGTCTCCAGTGTCAAGTGCCGTCCTGCCAGTGCGGTTTTTCCTACTGTAGTTCACAGGGTTTTAAATTTCATAACTTCGGCACTGCTGCTGACCACATCTTCTGCAAATTGTAGGTGTGAACTTGTTTAATCTGTTTATTACACTTTTTTTTTTTTTTTGGTGGAAAAAAAGTTTTGAAATAACAAAAGGCAGAGTTGCCTCCTGGCGTGAGAGTGCCTTTATTTTCAGGTGCCAGTTGTATTGTGGGTACCTCTCCACACTGGAAAAGTATTCATCAAAGAGAAGGCTCCTGATGCCAGAAAAGTTTCCATCTCATTAGGAATGACTGACGGATATTTCTGGCATGCGGCTCAGCTTGGCATCCAACATGGTGTCTCTCCGTGCACAGATCCTGTTCGACAGGTTCGGCTCTTTCTCCTTTTTTTTTTTTAAATTCTCTGATACTTTGTTAGTGTTTGGAGCGTTTTACAGAGTGGGTTCCCTTGGGAGGCGAGGAGTGGGGTCATTATCCCAAAGTGCATGAATCGGTTTCTATAAATTAGGGCCCACAGCAAGCAACATCAGCTCAAGGCCCTTCTCAGAATCCCTCACCCGCTGCGAGCGTCGTACATTCCATACTGTTTTGATTCGCGTGTGCAATAATCAAGCACGGAGAAGCTGAATGATGCACCGAGATGCACGAACCAGCAGTTATTAGAATAAGCAAAACTGACCGAATCAGTCATGAAAGCCCTGTAAGGAAATGTCTGTGTGGATCAAACCACACAGGCCTCACTAAGACTGGGTTCAGACAACACAATAAGAACATAAGAAGAGCCCTGCCGGATCAGACCAGGGGTCCAACTAGTCCAGCATTCTGTTCACACAGTGGCCAACCAGGAAGCCCACAAGCAGGACATGAGTGCAACAGCACCCTCCCGCCCATGTTCCCCAGCAACTGGTGTACAGAGGCAGACTGCCTGTGCTTAGCTACTGTAACCCAGTATCAGAGGCAGTATCAGGGGTTGAGTGTGGGTTGTCATTGAACTGTGGGTTGTTGCTGAAACATAGGTGACTGCGTTGTCTGAACCCAGCCGGGCTCACAAACCATGATTTGTTCACCACGAACAACCCACAGCTCACAACCCGGCAGCAAACCGTGGGTTCTCTTCACGGGACTGTGTCTGGGCTGGCTGGTTCTGAGTCTCCCCTCCTCCACCAGTCACATGATGCAGTTGCTACTACCTCATAGGCTGTGCACCCTCAAGGGTGACGCCCATAAGGAACACGACAACTGGTCCGGGTTCCTCATTGGCTCTGCCTTGCGAGAGCCAATGAGGCTTCACACAGTGACTTGCATGAGCACCGCAGCCCACCATAGCTGCCATTTTGAATATTCAACCCCCATCAGGCGGTCGCCATGGTTTGTCACGGATGTTCGAACCCAGACAGCAGGGGTTGAGGGTTAAACATCCCTTGAACCAGGGCTTTTTTTCTGGTGGAACTCACCGGAACTGAGTTCCAGCACCTTTTCTTCTATTAATTGCATTACAATTTAATCGCCATCTACTCCCGAGGAAATATAATCCAAGAGTTCCGGTACCCTTTTCTCCAGAAAAAAAGCACTGCCTTGAACGACCCATCAACAGACCATTGCCCGGGTCTGGATGACACGACAAACTGTGGGCAAACCCACCCACCCCCAAATGGTGTCCAGGATGCGCTGCCACCCACCCCGGCTTAAATAAGCCACGGTGGGCTGCTGCAGTGATCGTGTGTTGTCTTGTGCACTTTGGGAAGTTTGTTTCCCACACTCGCCCTTAGCTTTTCGCGGCTGAGGCTGGGGGGGAGGACCTTCTGCGTGTGCACATGGGCACATCGGCCGCTGCCTTATCTTGAGTCAGAGCACTGTTCCGTGTAGCCCAGTATTGTCAGCACTGGCAGCGGCTCCCCGGGGTTTCAGGCGGGAGTTTTTTCAGCCCTACCTGGAGACGCCGGGGATGGAACCTGGGACATTCTGCGTGCAAAGCATGTGCTCTGCCACTGAGCCATGATGGCTCCTGCAGTTTGGTCCGGCGGGCTGCCGGAGCCCGCAGATGAAGAAAGACTCTTTTCAGCAGCAGTGTGATGATGGCACATGCGTTAAAGTAGAACAACACACTCTTGTCACTGCTGTGGGGCCCATGGGGGGCTGGGCGCTGGCTGCCCCCCCCCCACACACTTTTAATAAAACTGCTACTGGATTGGACAGGCATGCGAACATTTGTGGCCCAGACTGCATAGTATAATCCAGAGAGCCACTGAATGCACACAGACACACAGAGGGAGCATTACACATACGATGTCCCATGTGCCCACGGAGCATTAATTGGGACCTGCACATTTTGTGTGTGTCTGGAGGAAACTTTATTTCCTGGGAGGGAAGCAGCGGCCGAGCTCGCAGAGGCCGGCCAGGCAAGAACATTCCCGCCTGCGTTTGATGCTCCTGATAAGTCTCCAGCGGCGCTTTCCAGGGCACCAGCCTCGGCCCCTTCTCTTTTCTAAACACATGTGCTTTGAAAGGGAAAAGGCTGCTGCCAGCATGTCTGACTCCTTCATCCTGACAACATCCGACCGGCCACATTATCAAGTCTTGCTGGGACTTATCAACAGACAGAGTTAAACAAGCTTGTGTTTATCTGGGGGGAAGCTGTATCAATTGCGCTCTGGGACAAAGAGCCGGCCGGCACCAGGCAAATCTCTCGCTGGCATGGGAAAAGGACAGCCCGCCTGGCCTCAGCAAAGAGCTGCCGCGAGGGAAAGTCACCGAGAGCAACGCCTGGGCTCGCTCCCACACACCCCCGGGTCTCTGGAGCCGCCAGGGCTCATCTCAGGGGAGAGGGATGTGCCGCTTTTCAAAGCCAAGGAACCTCCACGCAAGGTTGGAGGGAGGGGAGCTGGATCTCGGTCCAGGGGGTTCCTAGTGAGATCCAGAGAGAGGATCCCCAGTCTGGAACCGTGACTCTGTTCTCATGCACATGCAGGATTCTGTAGGCTTCTCCATTCATGTAAAACGGGGGGGGGGGGGGGCGGAACAATGTGTGGCCTTCTGGTTGTTGTTGTTGTTGAACGACAACTCCCAGCATCCCTCACCATTCGGCTCTGCTGGCTAGGGCTGATGGGAGTTGCAGTCCAACAGCCTCTGGAAGGTCGCAAGTTGCTCACCGGGATGCACACGTTGGACGGGCCTATCGGTGGCCGGTGGCCCATGACAACTGCTTTGAACCTCCGTGGTCAGAAGCGTTACGAGAAATGCTGGAGGTGGACAACAGGGATGGGGGCACTGCTAAGCCTGGTCCCATGGGGCACTGGGCCAAAATCTGTCCTCCCTTGATGCCAATGGGAGAATTCTTTCTTAGCTTAATTGCTATGCAGGGGGTGATTTTCAAGGGGGATGCAGCTGTGGAGAGAACGGTTAACCCTCCCCTCCCTAGTGCCGGAACCTGCCCCCCCCCAAATCCCCCTGCATGGCAATTAAGTTAATTTAAAATGTTTCACTGGTGCCAAATGGGACGTTTTTTTCTCAGCTTAATTGGCATGCAAGGGGAAATTTCCAGGGGGATCCCAGTTGGGAAGGGGTAAACCTCCCCCCACCACATGCTGCCCCCCCAACATTGCCCCTGCAGGCCAGTCAAGTTTAGGTGGGGGGGATCCATTGGTGCCATTCAAAGCTTTTCTTTGAGGCTTAATTGCATGACGAGACCATTTTCCTCCAGGAGGGGAAAAGAGAGAAGTGGGGGGAAGGGACAACCAGAGGTTGCCAATTAATTGTAACGGAAGAAGAACTGTGGACGGATTTACAATGATCCGGGAGACAGGATGCAAACTGATGGAAGAATTTATTTTGAGGCGATTTGGATGAGAAATTAATTGGCTGGCTCCGCTTTTTTTAAAATGCAGTTTAAATGAATCCTAGTGATTATTTCTACATTTGCATTTATAGATATACTAAGTTAGCAGGTGCAGATTTTATACAGATGTGCGTCCCACAGGCCTGAATCTTTTAAGCCCCCAGCAATGCCTGGGCCTGCTGCCTTCATGCAAGCCTGATCTGGCCCACCAAACCGGGTGAAGATCACCAGCCGTGTATGTGGGTAGCTTTCAATACACTTCAGGCGCAATCCTATACGTTTTAGACAGGAAAAAAGGCCTACAACTCTCAGCGTAGCTGGCTGGGGCATGCCGGGAGTTGTAGGCCTTTTTTTTTCCTTGTCTAAGCGTGCATAGGGTTGCGCCCTAAGGCACTTGCTGAGCACCCCACAGGCCCCAATATGTTGCCGCCGGAGACCCGCTTCGGTCTGATCCTGCAGAACTCCATGTCCCGGGCCAGGACCAGCCCTACCACTAGGCAGAGTGAGGTGGCCACCTCACACAGCTGATTTTGAATATATATATATATATATATATATATATATATATATATATAATATTTATACCCTGCCTTTTTCCTGCAAGTCGGGACTGAGACTCGGGAGATCCGGGTTCTAATCCCCACTCAGCCCTGAAGCTCCCTGGGTGACTTTGGGCCAGTCACTGACTTCTCAGCCTAACCTACCTCACAGGGTTGTTGTCAGAATAAAATGGAGAGGAGGAGGAGGAGGAGGACTATGGACTATGTAAGCCTTGCAAGAGGAAAAAAGGCGGGATATACGTGTAATAAATAAATAAATGAATGAATAAAATGCACGATTAGGAGTTCAGCTGCAGGACGGTGCCCTGTCATGAGTACCGACCTGCTTCAGGAGACACCATGGCAGGGGGGCGGCAGCGGGGGGAGGGGGGCATAGATGAGGAAGGAGCCGGTGTCTGAATTGTTTATTATTTATTACATTTATACCCCACCTTTTTTCCTGCAAGGAACTCAAGGTGGCTTACATAATCCTCCTCCTCCTCCTCCTCTCCATTTTATCCTCACAACAACCCTGTGAGGTAGGTTAAGCTGAGAGGCAGTGACTGGCCCAAAGTCACCCAGTGAGTTTCATGGCTGAGCGAGGACTAGAACCCAGATCTCCTGTGTCCCAGTCCAACACTCTCACCACTACGCCACACAGCAAGGCTTTTTACAGTGTTGGCTGCAGCAGGAGGTAGGTGTTTCAGGCAGGCAAAATGTCTTGGCCCAGCACTGGGTGTCCTTTAAGTGGTCTGAGGATTAATGCCCCGATGCTGCAACAATTCTTGAGCACTTGGACGTTCCTGCTGGCAGCCCTCGCTTTGTGCTCGGCAGAATGCTAAAGTCAGGGGCCTCTGCATTCACCCCCCCCCCCCATTTTTTCAAGTTTTCTCTCCTGCTATCACCCACCCACCCACCCACACTGGGAAAAAAATAAATTACTGTTTGTTTCCAGTTCTGGACAGAAGATGACTTTTCTCAAAGGAAGAGCTTAGTAATTGAAAAGGGGAAACTTAACCAAACGAATCACATCCCTTTATAATCTTATTTCCTCTTGTATATCTGTGTGGGGCAGCTTTGGGCCCGAGTCCAAAGCCTCAGATTAATTCAATTCAGCAGGAGGAGCGCGGCTCCAGAGATCCTAAGGAGAATGGGGAGCCGGTTGGGGTGGGAGTGGGAAATGCATAGTGGAGATAAAGCGGGCCAAAGAATGTGTCCTTTCCTGAATGGCGGTCCTTTCCCCAATGGGAAGGGACAGTCCTTTGCTTGCTACTTATGGAAAACACAGATTCTTCCCTACATGAAAATGGCTTGCTGCTTTTAAAAGGTTCCCCCCCCCTCCCTTTTTCTTTCTCTTAAACCTGGAGGTCAAGAGTGGTTCAGAATATTTCTGGCATGGCAGATGGAAGGGGCCCCACCACTCCTGACTTCCATGTCTGTTGCCCTTCCTAGAGGGAGCGAGCCCAGCGTTCCTTGGAGATAGCGGATAGCCGGTCTGCAGGAAGGAGCCTCTTCATTTCTGGAGCTCTCTTATCTTCCTGGTGGAGTTGTTTTGACAGCATACGGCCCGAGGCAGGACAAGGACCTTTGGAGGGGTGGTGGTGGGATGAAGTCAAGAATGGCCATTAGCGAGGAGACTGCGTCAGCAGCACAGGCGGCTCGCTGGCTTCGACTGCCCTGGAAGCGGCCAGGCCAGCGCAAGAAGTCCAGAGGACAGGCGAGGCATCGCCAGGACAAATCATCACGAAGGGCCACGCAGAAGGTCATCTGTGGCCGAAATGCCGTCTTCGCACGGCCAAGATCCAAACTGCAGAAGGGATTCTGGCCGCCACCATCTCCATTTGCAAATGCATTTCTGTCAACCAGTGTTCTCCAACCGTGGGTCCCCAGATGTTTTTGGCCTACAACTCCCAGCATGCCCCAGCCAGCGTGGGGTCCTACCTTGGATACGTTTTTCGCTAGGGCTGCAATCTGTACTTAGCAGATGATTCGACTCAAGCTTTACTCGATTCATCAGTTGGGGCCAACTTTAATTGCTGAAAGTGAATTATGCTGGCTCTGCCAGGGTCAGGCCTGGTTCTTACTTGGATGGGAGACCCCCTCCTCTAGTTTCCTGCGTCGAGCAGGGGGGTTGGACTCGATAGCCTTGTAGGCCCCTTCCAACTCTATGATGCTATGAAATCTAATTGGCGAAGGAGTGGAATTAGGGCACCCCTGATCAGTGTTGAGGATATATCGATAGTTGTAATAGAAAATGAAAAACACTGCCAAGATGGCCTTTCTTTTTAACCATGGGTGAATGGTCACTTTTGTTTTATTTGTGGAGAAAGCCAACCTAAAACCCCTGTCTGACACACACACACTCACCAAGGAGGGGGGAAGGAGACCCAGGGGGGGGAGACAGCCAGTCTCCACAGAGACCAAAGGGGACAAACAACATCTGCATAGAATCACCCCAGGGGGGAAGGCAGGAACTGCAAGTCCTCTTGCATTTTGCTTTTATTATTATTATCATCATCATCATCATCATCATCATCATCATCATCATCATCGCCATTGACTGGCATTGTCCCCCATACAGTTTTCCCCCCCTCAACAACATCACAAACATTCTGACTTCAGGCCCAAATGAGAGTGGTGTAGCAATTACAATTTGCCCGGCGGGCGGGCGGGTTGGGGGCATGGCATCCGGTATTTGCCCTGCTAAAACGGACACCGGTTCTGCACCGGGGAAATCATCTGGCATAGTTTCATCTTGCTTTTGCTAGCCACGGAGCTGAGCATGGAAGCTCGGCATTCCGATTCTGAAACCGGGCTCATCCCGCTTAGGACACAACTTAAGACTAGAACCCAGTTCTCTCAGGGCCAGGCCCATGTCTGCAAGCTGCTGCTGCGCGTGTTACAGTTTTTAGATGTACACCTAAGATATCTAGTGCATATCTAAACATGTAAACTGTGATAACGGCAATCATGAATCTGCGGCAAATCCTTTCAGTGCAGAGGCAGCGTTCGGGGTGGGCCAGTAGGGCTGGAGCCCCAAATCGTTCATTTGGAGCCCTTTTGCCCATGTGTGCTTCACTGCCTGCTGCCCCCTCCCTTGAATCTTTCTGCCTGAGGTTCCCCCCCCCCCGAAATCAAATGCCCTTCTCTCCCCTGTCCATACATCCCTTTTTACAAATAGGGGTGTCCTTACGAGACAGGGTCATTTACATAGCCACCAACTGCCCAGGGCCGGTGCTACCATTAGGCCAACTAGGCAGCTGCCTAGGGCGCAGGGCTAAAGGGGGCGCCAGAAACGCCTTGAAAAAAAATACAGCGCTGTCTCAAGTGGGAAGGGGACTGCTAAATATCTGATCTTGCCTAGGGCACCAAACTGCCTTGCACCGGTCCTGCAACTGCCCCCAAAATTCTGGGACTGTCACGAAAACCCTTAAGCCGTCCCGGCTTCTCACTTTGTCATGCAGAGTCCTGAATTTAAACTTTTAAAACTTTCCTTAAAGGGGCCATGCCATGGGCAAAATTGCAGCTAAGCTAAAACTGCAAGCTTAGCTGCAATTTTGCCCATGGCATGGCCCCTTTACCGTAAGTTAGCTCTTTTTAGGCTCCAACACCTCCACAGAGAGACAGACGCTGGGAGGATGTGTGTGCGTGTGCACACACGCTCTACCTGCTGAAAAGGAGGCTGCACCCAGTGGCCAGGACAGAGGGAGGGAAGGAGGGAGGGAGAGGTGAATGAGGGAATCTATCACATGAGTCCTATATATTGCCAAAGATTTTATTTCCTAACAGAGCTGACTCTGTGCCTCTAACAGGTGAGTTTACAGTGTCAGAAGGAAATGCAAGAAACTTCACCTCTCTGAAGCTCCATGTTTGTCAGTGTGGGTTGGGTGGGTAAGCTTCACCTGTTGAATTTGTGCCAATCCTGACCATTTTAAAACAAAAAGAAAGAGATTGCCCTGCAAGCACTGACACCCCCACCATGAAAAACACCAGATATCAACAATTAAGGGTTTAAGTAAGGTTTAAAAAATATTACAAAAGCCACTTATAAAATATTATAAAATAATATATAATGTCATAATTATAATATATAAGATTTTGTGTGTTTCCTCTAATAACTTTTGTACTTGACCATGCCCTTTGTTTGCCTGGCCATACTGAAGTGGTCACCCTTTAACTCAGATAAGGACAACGAGGACCAACTCCGGGTTATTGGAAAAAGGTTTATTGTGCACAACTGGTCCTGCGGACTGTGTCGCAAAGCAGAACCCCGGGCGGGGCTTCACAACATCTTATATAGCATACCTAAGTCTGGTCATTTGGCAACAGTTCTTTACATTGGTCAGCAAGATCAAGACAAAAGGGGTTTTGCTTTAGGGGAGGGGGATTTCCTTACAAGGAGACAGGAAGATGATCTTATAATCAAGCAGCTGCTAGGTATTACATTATCTTGGTCACGTAGGCAGGGGGAGACAGCAAAACACCTCAACATTTGTGAGTCATCAACAGCCATTGACGGCCATTGTCAGTCATTGCCACAGTCATTACTAGCCATTGACTACATTCTTTTAGTATTAGTCATGACCCTGGCAATCTGCCTATGTGCCTGGCTGGAATCTCTTGCAGGTTTCTTTTTCTTTTAATTATTTCGTTTCCTTCACTACCCTTGGCCACGCCCTCATGTTGCCTGGCCACGCCCTCTTGATCACACCTTCATGTTGCTTAACCATACCTCTTACAAATTCAGATGTGTGTCCCTATTTTCATCTGTGAAATGTTGGAGGGTATGCCTTTATAGACTTTAGAGTGGATGTAAATTAGCATATGCAAATTTCTATATTTTTGCTTCAGTGGACTGCCGCTTCCTGAGGAGTTGAGTTTACATTCAGAGGCAAAGTTTGGGGTTTTGTTCTTGCATAATACATGAAATGGCCCTTTGGTCTATCCACTGGCCACACTGGTAGAAGACCTTTCAAATCAACATCTCTTTCAAGCCTGGTATGTAACATCACGTCAGCAAAATCCATGTTTCTTAAGCTTATATGCTTAAAGCAAAGAGTGCCACTCCATTTGTTGCCACTATTTTGTTGCAAACACTCATAGAGTTGTGCAGAGAATGTTTAATTAAGTGCACGTGGATGGATCCATTCTCCTGGTGCAAATCAAGTTAATGTTTCACAATTTCCCCCCCATAATTACTTAATGTAAAAAGCTGTAATCACAGTCCGTAACGACTTCCTAGCGGCAGGCTCCTTCATAGGCTATGGAAATATGCCGTGTGTGGAAATAAACCATCTTGTTCACTGGGCTGAATTAAAACCAAATGCTTGAACATCTAATTAAAAAATCTTCTTTTTCAGGCTGGGAAAGGGGAGACTTAACGGCCATGGAGACGCAAATGTTTTCTCTTCCACCCTTTCAGTGCTCAGCAAGGGTTCTCTTCTAGGGTGCGCATTCCAGAATATCTGCTTGCAGTTGCAGGGTCCTGGTTGATCCGCTTTTTGTTGGTGGCTACAAATGCATGGCTCGGTGCCTGTTCATGCCAGATGCTAAGTAAGCTGGAGAAAAAGAAAATCAAAATAAACCCAAGGAAATATAGAAGAAGAGAATAGTACCCCAAACTGACAATCTGTTCAGATGCAGGAATTCTGATGTATGCCCTGAGCTCCCCCACCACATGAATTTAGATCAGTGTTCTCCAGCCTTGGGTCCCCAGATGTTTTTGGCCTACAAATAGCTGGCTGGGGCATGCTGGGAGTTGTAGGCCAAAAACATCTGGGGACCCAAGGTTGGAGAACACTGATTTAGATGGAGAAAGTAGATGTGCGTGTACATCCCTTTATGCTCAAGGATGTGCTGCCGCCATTGAAATTTGAGTGGGTTAGCCAACATGCTCAAATGCACCAGGCATGCACTGGCCCATACATGGGGGGTCTAGTTTGGGACAACAGAGGCTTGTAGCACCTTAAGTATTAACCCATTTATAACCTAAAGTATTAACCTGAATAACCTTAATAAATGAAGTTTATTGTGGCATTAGCATCTTCATCTGATGAAGTGGGCTCTTGTTGTGTACATGGGTTGGAAACGCATGCACAATTATATTTTTGTTTGTTTGTTTGTTTGTTTACAGTATTTCTATACCACTCCATATCTAAGTAGGTTCCGGAGCGGTGTACAGTAAAAAAAAGGGGGGGGGGAAGAAAAAAAAACAGATAAAAGAAACAAAAACAACACATTGAAAACAAAGTAACAATTACAGTGGTGGTTGGAGAGCAGAGAAGGCTTCATGGAACAAGGAGGTTTTCAGTAGGCGCCGAAAGCAGCACAGAGTCAGAGCCTGCCTGACCTCCAGAGGCAGGGAGTTCCACAGAAATGGAGCCACCACACTGAAGGCCCTTCTCCTGGTGGACTCCAGTTGGGCCAAAGGTCCATGAGGAACCACCAGGAACATGCCATCCAACGACCTCAGTGACCAGGCAGGTTGGTATGGGAGGAGGCGCTCTCTCAGGTAACCTGGTCCCAAGTTGCTTCGGGCTTTGTACACAAGTAACAGAACCTTAAACCTGACCCAGTAGCGAATAGGTAGCCAGTGCAGTTCCTTCAGCAACTTTTGTCCTCCACACAAAAGCCGAGCTGCTGCAGTCTGCACTAGCTCCAGCTACCGAAGCAGCCTTAAGGGCAGCCCCACATAGAGCGCATTGCAGTAATCCAGTCTTGAGGTTACTAGCACCTGTATCACTGTGGCCAAGCTATCCCTGTCTAGGAGAGGCCGTAGATGGCGAACCAATAGAAGATGGTAAAAGGCACTCCGAGCTGCCGCAGTCACTTGGAACTCCAGTGACAATGATGGATCTAGTACCCCCAGACTATGAACCTGATCTTTCAAAGGGAGCGCAACCCCATCCGGAACGGGCAAGGAGCCTATCTCCCGGACTCAGAAACCACTCACCCACAGGGTTTCTGTCTTGCCAGGATTCAGCCTCAGTTTACTGGCCCTCATACAGCCCATCACTGAGTTTGGGCACTGATCCAAGACCAGGATTTGCACAGCCTTGCCATTCACTAGTTAGTTGACGTTGCTGCATAACTCTTCTTTGCATGCACTCCTGTTCTCAGGTGTGCAAGAGTAAATCCTAGTGATTTTGATGGGATCGATGCTTGCAACCTATAGTTGGGATCCAAAGAAGAGATGTGTGCATGCAGCTAGCACGTTGTTTTCCGATTTCTCCGCAACAGTTTCTACTGTTGAAGAGACAAGCCGCTGTTCAGTTTAAAAAGTGGGTTGTCTCTTTGGCTGGTGAGACTGCTGCAACAAAACCCAGCTCTAGCTGAGTGCACGGTTTTTCTTCAGACACTGTTCATAGGCTGCAGTCTAGTTACTCATGTGTACCCCCTTCGTGCATCCCCCAGATTGGATCCAGATTTAGTCATTCTTGGAGTAAACCTATTGAAATCAATGGGACTTAAGTTAGTCATGATTAACTCAAGTCCCATTACTTTTAATGGGTCTACTCTAAGTATGTCTTAACCCTCATCCTGCTTTTTTATGGAACCTAGCATTCATCGCATACCAGGGTGGAAAAAAATCTCAAAAAAGAAGTGCCTCAGGCAAGGCAAATTTTGCATATGAAAGGCTTTTGTCTTACTAAATGTTTTCCCCAGACTGTTGGGATCAGAATAAGAATGGATTTCAGATTTCAGCTACTTAAAGTAACTAAAGACTTAATATTTCCTTAATCCAGGCAATCTGCATAACAAAAGCCAGGCCTTAATGTGCATTAGCATTTGAAAAGCCAAGAGAAAGTCCTGAGGCCTGTAAACTTAAATCAGCATAACAAAGCTTTCCCTCACCGGATTTCTGTTTGAAGGAGGTGTTTGCTACTGTTCTTGGCTATCAAAAGAGATTAAGATGACCTGTGGATGGCCTCCTATTGTTCCCCACTAATTGTTTCAGTTGTTCAGGATAAAATTTATCCCACAAAGTGTATTCTTTTGGAGATTTCTGGGATATTTTTTGTCCTAGGCATGTTTGGTTTATAGGGGGGGAGGGGGGAGAACTGTAAAAGGCAGGTGGCTGAAATCTGGTAATATTTTTTTCCTAAACAGTTTTAGACAATGTCCTAAAGGCACTTGCTGGTAGGTCTCCTTATGTGTAAATTACACAACAAAATGTTGTGTGGGTAGGAAATTGTCCCGGAAAGCAGGATGAGGGTGACTTAATCTGGATCTAGCCCAGTGTTCTCCAACCTTGGGTCCCCAGATGTTTTTGGCCTACAACTCCCAGCATGTCCCAGCCAGCTATGCTGGCTGGGGCATGCTGGGAGTTGTAGGCCAAAAACATCTGGGGACCCAAGGTTGGAGAACACTGATCTAGCCCGACCCCCATTATGGGATTTTGTATTTAATACTTTTGTTACAACTGGCAAAATCTTCTGTTCCTAATGAGAAAGAGACTAAACTGTTCTTGTTCCCAGTCGCAGTCTCACCTGTAGTCAGAAGGGGCGAGGCGGTGAGGCTTGCCTGCTTGGCGATCACAAATGGGGCATCGCTGAGCAAAAGCCTCTTCCTGAACTTTTCACATTTGGCCTCCTACACAGCTTTGCCTTTGATGTGGTTTGGGGGGAAGGGCTACAGATGAGTTTTGTTGATTTGGCATAAATTACATGGTGGCTATTTTTGGACTAGTTGGTGGAGTTTGATGCTTTTTGTCGGTTTGGCAAAATATCCTCAAAATCGCAAAAATATGCTTTTGATTACAGCATGGATTCTGCAGTGATGTCGGGCAGTGAAGCGAGAAACCTTTCCAGTATTTATTTTAATCTTAGCTGGACAAAAAAAAAAACATTTAACCTCTTCCTGTTGATTTTTTTTTTTTTTTTATGAATTATGGGTGGAAATTGGTCCGAGATTGGAGCTAGTGATGCTGAACGTGTGACCACATTGCATCGGCAAAGTGCGCCTCATTTCTAAACTTCGTGGGATAGCCACGAAATGTGGGTTGAGAAGTGGATGGTGAACCTGAAACATGTACTGGATAGTATCTCTATTGGTTTTTGAGTGCATCTGAGTTGAGGGATGAGAGAGCCGTGCTAGGCCCCAGAGCTCTGGGCGGCCACACCCAAAGCCGGACATGGAAAAAGTGGTGTGTATTTTTTTTAATTAAAAAAAAAAAAACAAAAACATGTTACTGAGCTTATCAAAGTTAAAAGGAATACAAAAGAAAACAATGACTCAACATAAACTGGAGAGCCACTGCAGCCAGCCCGTGTTGACAATACTGTGCTTAGATCAGTGTTCTCCAACCTTGGGTCCCCAGATGTTTTTGGCCTACAACTCCCAGCATGCCCCAGCCAGCGTAGCTGGCTGGGGCATGCTGGGAGTTGTAGGCCAAAAACATTTGGGGCCAAGGTTGGAGAACACTGGCTTAGATGGACCAAGGGTCTGACTCGGGATAAGCCAGCTTCCAATGTTCCTATCGGTAAACCACTGGATTTTATACTTTCAAAATTGGGGGAATCTAGCATTGTTTGTTAGCGTCCTCTTCCCAGCAATCTGTGGGCGGGTGTCCCTGGTGCAACCTGAAACGCTCTCCATACCTGGTAGAACCTAATTAGGGGTGTCTGCAGCCCCCTCCCACTTTCCACCTCAAGGCTGTATGCAAACAGCGGACTCCGTGGCTTAAACATCACCCCCCCCCGCCCCTCTTTCTTTGCTTTGCTTGCCATCTTGCCTGATTTTAAGAGTTCTGGAGAACTCGAAGGGCTTGCACACTACTTTGTGACCTTTGAGCTGGCCTAATAAAAGGATTACGCTAATCAGGATCTTAGCATGTTTTCGTTTGGAATTGATCAGAATCTAAGTTAGCCAAATGGGTCCTTCAGTTACCCAGGACCGATGTGCCTGCGGAAAATGCGGCAGGCGCCATTCTGTTGACCAGGAGAAGGCAGCGGGATCAGTACCTTGGTAGCTGGACCACCAGGCCTGGCCAGTCAGGAGTCTTCATACCGCCCGCCAGTTGCAAGGTCGGATGTTGCACGTCTCTTTTCGCATCTGGCCTGCAGGGGGCTCTGAGGCCTGAACATTAACAACCCCGGCCCCCCAACTCAGGTAGGTTCCATCCTAGCCCATCAGGTTCCTGGTTCATACCCCGGAGTCCCTGACATAGGACTTGCACTGCGCACCTGCCTGACATCATCTTCAGCTGTTGGGTGCATCGACCCGGGGCCACCCAGTTCCATTCAAAGAGGACTGGTTGCTCTCCAGGTTCTCTTGCTTCAGCCCGATGTGCGATGTAGACACAGTCACAGGCTGGAGACAAAGGACATACCCTCCAACATTTCACAGATGAAAATAGGGACACACACGTGAATTTGTAAGAGGTATGGTTAAGCAACATGAAGGTGTGATCAAGAGGGCGTGGCCAGGCAACATGAGGGCGTGGCCAAGGGTATGGCCAGGCAAACAAAGGGCATGGTCAAGTACAAAAGTTATGAGAGGAAACACACAAAATCTTATATATTATTACATTATATATTATTTTATAATATTTTATCAGTGGCTTTTGTAATATTTTTTTTAACCTTACTTAAACCCTTAATTGTTGATATCTGGTGTTTTTCATGGGGTGGTGGTGGTCACTGGTCAGTGCTTGCAGGGCAATCTTTCTTTTTGTTTTAAAATGGTCAGGATTGGCACAAATTCAACAGGTGAAGCTTACCCACCCACCCCACACCCACAAACATGGAGTTTCAAAGAGGAGAAGTTTCTTGCATTTCCTTCTGACACTGTAAACTCACTTGTTAGAGGCACAGAGTCAGCTCTGTTACGAAATAAAATCTTTGGCAATATAAAGATAGGACTCACGTGGTAAATTCCCTCATTCACCTCTCCCTCCCTCTGTCCTGGCCGCTGGGTGCAACCTCCTTTTCAGCAGGTAGAGCATGTGTGCATGCACGCACGCACACATCCTCCCCGCATCTGTCTCTCTGTGGAGCTGTTGGAGCCTAAAAAGAGCTAACTTAAAGGGGCCATGCCATGGGCAAAATTGCAGCTAAGCTTGCAGTTTTAGCTTAGCTGCAATGTTGCCCATGGCATGGCCCCTTTAAGGAAATTTTAAAAGTTTAAATTCAGGACTCTGCATGACAAAGTGAGAAGCTGGGACGGCTTAAGGGTTTTCCTGAGAGTCCCGGAATTTTCAGGGCAGTTGAAGGACTATGAAAGGATGTGTTCTTTAGTGCAGTCTTCAGCCCCAGCCAGCATGGCCAACGGTCAAGAGTCCTGGGAATTGCAGTCCAACACATCTGGAGGGTGTCCAGCTGGGAAAGGCTGTTGCAGATAGTATGTTAGAGCCACGTTTGCCTACCTGGTGGGCCAGGGCCCAGACGTTTTTTGCACTTCGGAGCGAAAATGCTCCCAGAAGATTAGATGACTCTTCTGGGGGTAGGGGGGGATTCAAACACTTTCAGATGCGATGCGTGATGTAATGTTGTTCCCAGAGGCATTCTTGGAGGGCGGACAGGGCCGGTGCTACCATTAGGCCAACTAGGCAGCTGCCTAGGGCGCTGGGCTAAAGGGGGCACCAGGAGCATAGGGTTGGAGGGAAGGAGGGCTCAAGTGGGAAGAGGGGGGCGCTAAATATCTGATCTTGCCTAGGGCACCAAACTGCCTTGCACCGACCCTGAGGGCGGAAATGGGTGCCCCCACTTGACAGCCATATTTTCCTCCAAGAATGCCCCTGGAACAGAGCTACCTTGTGACATCGTGTCATTCCCACAGGGGCATTCTGTCCCAAATTATGGAAAAGGGAGAAACCTTCAGCATTACTCCTCTTCCCTTTCATGGCAGGACAGACGGTCCAGCAAAATTGGGGGGATATTCGGCCCAAACTTAGTATGTGCACACATTTCTCTCTCTCCCTGTGGTTCTATCCTCTCTCTCTCTGTAGCCTCAGTCAGAGTGGTCACAGTTGTTTGGCGAAAGAGATCAGACGGGAAGCACACGTGCGATGCTTCCTGTTCTCTGCACTGCCTCCATATTGTGTGCGTAAGAACTTTCACATCTTCTCCCCCCCCCCCCCCGGCAGTGACAGCTTATGTTTCTCTTCAAGGCAGTGGTGCCATCAGGGCAGGACATTGGGGTGGAAGTCCAGGCCGCCACTGAGCAAAATGAGCAGGAGGGCCCCCAAACACAGCAGGGCTGGCTCACCATATTTTGAAGTACAGTAATACCTTGGATTGCAAGTAACTTGGTTTGAGAGCGTTTTGCAAGACAAGCAAATTTTTAAATGTTTATTTAATATATTTTTTTTTACTTGATATACAAGCGACGTCTTGCAATACAAGTACTGTAGTACGGCTTAAATTAAAAATCTCTGTACAAATTTTTTTTTGGGGGGATTTCGTTTTGATAGAAGAGTGTTTTGGATTACAGGCACGTTTCCGGAACGAATTATGCTCTCAATCCAAGGCATGACTATAAGTGAAGCAACACACCTTACTACCTAATGGGGGCGGGCAGGCACTGCCTGTGGGACCATCATGTCCAGGATCTCAAGTTACCTAACTGCAGCACTGTTCCATGGGGGAGCATGCATGAGACCTTCTCTGTTAGATTATACCAGTGTTTCTCAACCTTGGGTCCCCAGATGTTTTTGGCCTACAACTCCCAGCATGCCCCAGCCAGCATAGCTGGCTGGGGCATGCTGGGAGTTGTAGGCCAAAAACATCTGGGGACCCAAGGTTGAGAAACACTGGATTATACCCACAAGGCAGGACCGGTGCAAGGCAGTTTGGTGCCCTAGGCAAGATCAGATATTTAGCGCCCCCCCTTCCCACTTGAGAGCGCTGTATTTTGTTTTCAAGGCGTTTCTGGCACCCCCTTTAGCCCTGCGCCCTAGGCGGCTGCCTAGTTGGCCTAATGGTAGCACCGGCCCCGCCACAAGGGTAAGGGACAGGAAGAGCGGGGAGGGGGGAGATTCTTTATTCCTGTTTCCACCTTTTCTCTGAACATCTGGGGCCATTGTGCCAGCGTGGCCTAGTGGTGAGAGTGTCGGGACTGGGACTCCGGAGATCCGGGTTCTCGTCCCCCCGCTCGGCCATGAAGCTTGCTGGGTGACTTTGGGCCAGTCACTGCCTCTCTGCCTAACCTACCTCACAGGGTTGTTGTGAGGATAAAAGGGAGAGGAGGAGGAGGAGGATTATGTAAGCCGCCTCGGGTTCCTTGCAGGAAAAAAGGCGGGGTATAAATGTAATAAATAAATAAATAAATAAACAATAAATTCCGATATTTGAGTGCTGAAGCCCAAAGCAGGTTGGAGTGCACCCCCTCATACCACAAGTAGAAGAAAAAGTCTATATATACCTTTCGAAGCCTTCCCCCCCCCCCCCCGAATGTGGCATTTGCCGGCAGCACCTCCAGTAACAACCCGGCAATTTTTAGTGGGCCCGAGGCAACCGAGAAGAGATTACGAGGCCTGCGTGACAAAATGACCGCCAAAACATGTCAACAGTGTTTAGAAACGCGACACAGAGGGGCCATTCTTGGTTTTATCCACAGGGACCTCCAAAAGCCTGCATCGGCTTAGGCTTGTTCGCAGAAACCAAAGTGACAATAATAGGAGCAAAACCTCCCCGGGTTGTATATTTGTGTCTCTTTGGCAAATCATATCAGGTCTCACTTCATAAAATGTGGAAAGGAATATAAGTGCTTCCCTGTTCCTTTTTTTAAAAAGAGAAATGACAGAGTTCCCGTGGTTAAGGACTCCTTTTTTGTGTGCTGATCGCAAAGATAATATGTATGAGTTGGGTGAAACTTTAAAAAAATATATATATTATTACTGTACTATTATTATTTCTCGTTCTCATTTGTTATGTGGTGTGTGTAGGCTGCTGTTTTCGTCTGTCCAAGAGCTGTACTCTTAAGTATGTTTACTTGGAAGTAAATCCCAGTTAAATCCATGGTACTTACTTCTTAGTAAACATGGTTACACAATCAGGCCACTCATCTGAAACGAGCTAGTCAGAAATGTCAGATCAGATTGTGACGTTCTGGTGTGAGGAAGCCCACGGGATGGTTCTAACCATGACTGGGTTCGCACAATATGACAACCCACCATGGCTATTATATACCGGTGTTCTCCAACCTTGGGTCCCCAGATGTTTTTGGCCTACAACTCCCAGCATGCCCCAGCCAGCGTAGCTGGCTGTGGCATGCTGGGAGTTGTAGGCCAAAAACATCTGGGGACCCAAGGTTGGAGAACACCAGTATATACAGTACTTTCCTGACAAAGAAGAATTTTTAACCCCTTAAAAATCCCACCTTAAAAGCGGAGGTTTGCAGTTTGACAGCTCAGCGGAGCTGTCAAAGAGCAGTCGTCCCCCGTCCCCCCGTCAATGGGATCCCTGCTAGCATCTTCTTGGGGACACTTGCAAAACTGAAGGGACACGCTCGGGACACATGATCCCACCCAAAAGAACCCCCCCCCCAAGGAGCCTGCTGCACAGGGGGTGTTTGTGCCTCCCCCTTTTTACCATACGGTTAAAAAGTGGGATTTAGATGGGGTTACCAAGTTTCTTTTTGGTAGGGGCTCACGCTGCTAGATTCACCATGTCCCTGACCTTCTTGGTCAGAGCAGCCAGCAGGGTCACTGGTGGTCATCTGGCCTGGAACTGAAACCAGGAAAGGCCCTTTTTGCTGCCGCAGAGAATCTGAAGTTTTGCAAGTTCCGCCTCTTGTGCCTTGCCATGTGATCCGCAGCATAACAGTAACGCAACACGATGATCCGTAGCTGACAAGGATACTCTTTCCCTGTTTTTAATTGTCCGTTTCGGTCATTCCACTGCTCGCCCCATCCTTCCCCAACCTGGCTGCCCTCCAGATGTGTTGGACTACAACTCCCATCATTCCAAGCCGGCATGGCCAGTGGGTGGTGCTCCTCACTAAATGCTGCCCTCAGATTTCTGGGCACTATCCCGAGTACAGAGGAGTATCCCAGTGCCACCAAGAAGCATGCGCTGGAAAAAAAGGGTCACCGGGGAGGGAGGCACCTCTGGGATTTGCCTCCCCCCCCCCCCGCGGACGGTTGCACAGTTTACCTCTCATGTTGGGCTGTCCCTGACAGGGATGAGTGTGGCCTGCGGGTGCAATCCAGTGAAATGTTGCTTGGAAGGACTCGGCTGAAGAGCTCAGGGCCGGCTCGCAGGCGCTCGTTTGCCACGTGGCGTCAACACTGTGAGGTGGTGGCTGGCACATGTGGATGAGGAGTCGCCATCGCAGCCACAGAAAAGCGTTTCGGTGGCGTCCGTTCACATGTTAGGTGGTGAGTCATCAGTCTTTTTGTTTTTTGTTTTTTTAAAAAATTTTTTTTATTAGTTTTTAAGATGTGAATTACACCAGAACAGAACCAACTCCATAGAAAGAAAGAAAGAAAAAAAATAAATCACATATTAGGTGGTGTGAGTCATCAGTTACGGAGTAATTGATAACAATGAGGACACCACAATGAGGACACCACAATGAGGACACCACAATGAGCCAGCGTGGCGTAGTGGTGAGAGTGCTGGACTGGGACTCGGGAGATCCGGGTTCTAGTCCCTGCTCTGCCATGAAACTCACTGGGTGACTTTGGGCCAGTCACTGCCTCTCAGCCTAACCTACCTCACAGGGTTGTTGTGAGGATAAAATGGAGAGGAGGAGGAGGAGGATTATGTAAGCCGCCTTGGGTTCCTTTCAGGAAAAAAGGCGGGGTATAAATGTAATAAATAAATAAAATAAATAAATAAATCGGGAGCGGCCCTTATACCGGGCCAGACCCTGGTCCATAACCCAGTATTGTCCACAGCGACTGGGAGCAGCGGTTCTGCAGGATTTCAGGCAGGGTTTTTTTTCCTGCCTTACCTGGAGATGCCCGGGATCGAACCTGGGACCTTCCGCACGCAAAGCGGGTGCTCCGCCTCTGAGCCACGGCCCCTCTTGCAGAAGTAGTATCTGTGCACGCGTGGACCGCCTCCGGCTGATCAGTGTAAGGGAAGGCAGCCCCCCCACCCCGTTCGAACGGGCCAGTGCCGCCTTCTGCAGCGCCCATCCAGGTTGGCTCCTGTGTGCGCTCTACGGGAACACGCATGCATGCACATGCGCGCCCGGCATGGGGTGCTGTGACCCAAAATGCACAGGCTGGGGTGCCGGCAACACACGCGCTGTCACCCCCTGGCGAGGCGCGACTTCCAGACAGCCGAGATCGCTTCGCTGCGTTCAGGCCCGGCTGTGTGTTCTTCGCAGCGGTTACATCAGTCAAAGGGTTGCTTTTGCCAGGTTGCCTCTGTTTAAGCGCTGTTTGTTTGTGTATTCAGTGGAGTTCTCTGTTATCACCAGCCAGTCCTGACGCTGGCTTTTCCTGTTTAAGATTCTGACTTCTGATTCTCCCCCCCCCACCCACTTTCCTTTCCTTTTGTTTTTTGTTTTTCTTTTTCCTTCCCAGTTGTTTCCAGTTTTAGTCCTCATCAGTCAGGGGATCAGGTTGACTTTTGACACCGAGGATGGGGTGTGTGTGTCGTCTTCTTCCCCCCCCCTTTGCACTTAGGTCTGCTCCGTCTGCCACACCTGCACCTGCATTGTGGTGTCCTCATTGTTATCAATTACTCCGTAACTGATGACTCACACCACCTAATATGTGATTTATTTTTTTCTTTCTTTCTATGGAGTTGGTTCTGTTCTGGTGTAATTCACATCTTAAAAACTAATAAAAATTTTTTTTTTAAAAACAAAAAACAAAAAGACTGATGACTCACCACCTAACATGTGAACGGACGCCACCGAAACGCTTTCAGGGGCGTTCATAAGAAATGGAGGTGGCAGGCAGCTGCAGGGGAACACTTTCCTCTGCAGCAATTTGGATGTGACCATCTGATTACTTGTCCTCTGTACCGGTCTGAGGACTTGCCTCTCTTTTCTCCCCCCCCCTCCCCGCACCCTACCTCCAGGCAGAGCGGCACCAAGGCGGTTTCTCACAGGCCCCCCCCCGTGCCTGCAGCCTAACACAGTAACGCGCACTTAACCAGTCACTGAATGCTGCTGGCATGAAGGAGAAAACCGGAGGCGCACAGGACTGGTCACTGGCAAGCAGCAGCCAGCCGGCGGGTCTTTTGCAAGAGCAGCCTCGGAAATATTTCGGTGCGGAATAGCAGGGATGTTGAAGAGTCCTTGGTCTCGAGTCACGAGTCGAGTCACGAGTCTTTGGACCCGAGTCTCGAGTCCGAGTCCGAGTCCTTGGTCCAAAATGGTGACTCACGAGTCACGAGTCCTGAGTCACTCCCAAAGGTGACTCCACGAGTCCCTATTAAAATCAATGGGGTTTCCCCCCAACAAAATAAGGCTTCTTCAGATGTGTGGCTTAAATAAATTCTAGGCACAAGTGTGCCTTTTATTTCAAAACTCTGCAACTGATTTTGGCAAGAACAGACCAGGCAGACAAACCCAAAATAACCAGGCAGGCAGAGGAGGCAGGGAACCCCAAAGCAGGCAGGCAGAGGCCTTTGTCTTGGACAATTCAACTGTTGAACTGGTCAAGAAGAGACCAGGCAGGCAGAGGAGGCAGGGAACCCCAAACAGGCAGGCAGAGGCAGCCAAACCCAAAATGTCTGACCCAAACCCAAACCCCCCACAACAACACATCAATCAAAATAAATCTCAACACACCGTTGGGGCTGCGCTCCTGGTAGCTGTCCATAGTGGCCGAGCAGCGGCGCGCCTCGCTTCCATGCGCTCTTCACCGGTGATCGCGCTCCTTCTGGCACAGCCAGAAGACTCGTCAACAGCCCAGGGATGTTGACGAGTCCTTGAGTCTTGAGTCCCGAGTCCCGAGTCTCGAGTCCCATTAAAAATATTGGGACTCGAGTCCGAGTCGAGTCAGAGGGGGGACTCAGTCCGACTCACGAGTCGAGTCCTCGAGTCCGAGTCCCCATCCCTGCGGAATAGCAGGGCAGGGGCAGTCTATCTGCTCGGTGAGCCTTAAGGACCACAGTGTGTGGAGGATGGACCAGGCCAGCGCTTGGACCTAATGTGTCCTAGCCAGGACCCGTGTCAAGGCTAGGCATGGTCGGGCACCTGCCGAGGGCCCACACCCCAGCAGGGGGTCCACTGACAAGAGCCCCCCCGGACATGCTCCTCCTCTTCCCCGTTGCCCCCTGCTTGCTCGCCTGCCTCTCGCTCTGGCCCAGACTACAATGGTGCTGGTGGTGAGGAGGAGATAAGCCTGTGGCTTATGCTGGCTCAGCTTGTCTGAGTGTGGAAAGCTAAGCAGGGTCAGGCCTGGTTGTTACTTGGATGGGAGACCCCTCCTCGAGTTTCCTGCATTGAGCAGGGGGTTGGACTCGATGGCCTTGTAGGCCCCTTCCAACTCTATGATCTATGAAATCTATGAGATGCCACTGCTTGCCTGCTCACCGGCTCGCTGCCTGTCGAGCAAGCAAGCAAGCAAGCGCTGGCCACGATGAGGAAGAGGAGGAGGAGCAAGGGCAGCTGGCGGCCATGGTGGTGAGAAGGCAGACTCCCTGAGGGTGCCATGCCCAAGGGCCCTGAAAAACCTGGAGCCAGCACGGTATCCAGCCCGATAGGTCCCCCCTTTGCTGGGCCGCCGGATGGAGAACCGGCACGAGATTGGAAGCCCGATGTCCCGAATGAGCTCGCCCGATTCCCAGAAAATAGCAAGCAAGCCCCATGTCATTTTCAAGTGGTTGAATGATCAAGGGCCAAGATTCCTCTCCTATGAAAAAAAAAAATATCAGCAGGCACAGAACTCGCAGACTCTCTCTTGTGCTCCCAATACGGTATATTTTTTTTGTAAAGATATTCTTTTTGTCTCCATTGGCATGGGAAAATGTACTTTCCACCGCCCAAACATAAATTATTCTTCAGGCGAAAGTTTGGAATTCAGAAGTCTGCATTTTTAGTGGCGTGCTGAGCAGAACCTTTTGGCAGCTGTACTGAGAAAACACACACAGAAAGGAGAAGAAGGAAAGAAAAGGGTGGGGGAAGCATTGGGAGAAACGGAGACATCTTCGTGGCAAAGAAATTGCTCAGAGATGTATTCTGGGCAACACATTTGAGTTGCAGGGAAAGGTATAGTGAAGCAACCTGGGTCCTAGATTTATAGACAAATCAAGGGGTTGTTATGGTTATTGAATCTGGCCTTACAGCCAAGGGATCCCATCCAATCCCTTGGACATCAAACCCATAACTTAAAGCACTGGGAGGTGTCTCTGAAAATGTATCCCCCATAACAATTTCAAATCAACTCTCCTTTCTTGGCAAAACAAGCAACATAGCTGTTTGTTTGTCAGCAGGGCCAGCCCAAGATATTTTACTGCCTGAGGCGAAGAACAAGATGGCGCTCTCTCCCATCCCATGTACAAAAGCCGACTGGACTGGAAGTTGAACCTTTGCTCACCACTGGTGATCAGACGGCATCTTCCACCGCACTTGAAAGCAGCAGGCTCTTAGAGGGCACAGAGCAGGCTGCATGGCACACAGGTCTCTTCTCCAACACCTTGCTGCCACCTCCCAGCATCTGCCGCCTGAAGCGACTGCTTCACTCTGCCTAATGGTAGGGCTGGCCTTGTTTGTCAGGGTTCAGTCTCTCTATATTTTTAGACAAGACAAAGAGCACAAAAGTTCCCCTTGGCAAGACCCGGTGACATTAACAGGCGCTGCATATTGTGCTTTGACAGTTCCCATTCTTTTCACCAGAGCTTGTTTAGGAGAATGTTCCGGTGGATTGTGTCCAACATTTCCTTGTTGTCCCCTAGTGACTCGTTGCTGGCGCTGCAGCCCCATGGGGGAGCACATGCCTTCCATGCAGGACATCGCAGGTTCAATCCCCGGCGGCATCTCCAGGCAGGGCTGAAAAAACTCCTGCCTGAAACCCCGGAGAGCCATTGCTTCCAGTCAGCACCGACAATGGACCCAGGGTCTGACCTGGGATAAGGCAGCTTCTGATGTCCCCATGGTAGACAGGAGGAGATATCCTTGCATCATCCTAAATCCTAGAACAGCCCGGAGGGTTCCAGGCTCCTTTCTTAATTCGAACGAATTAACGAAGAACAATCAAGAATGACAGCAGCCATTGCAAACCCCTTTCCAAGCAAGTCTGTAAGTCATGTGAAGCTTTTGAACGTTACGCTCATCCCAGCATTTACGGCATCTTTCCAGCTTTTTCAAAGGCTCTAATTTGTTGCATTTGGAATCCGAGGCTGGCACATACAGATGGGTATTTTCATTGGAGATGAGGAGAACAATTCAACAAGAGGGAGCCTCCAGCCACATAGAAAGAACCTGCCCAAACCACATGTGGAGCAGAAAAGACTTGTGTGGCTGAGATTAGAGAAGGCTGTGGCTAGTCCTCCTTCTCCCTCCCTCCCTCCCTCCCTCCGTCCGGCCTGCTTGTGATGGGGCCAGATTAGGCAGTGGTTAAAGCAGGAGCATCTGCGTAGATCAGGCCTGTGCCTCTTATGATGCACCGAGCTAGATGCAGCCCACCACCAGACACGCCTGGTGGTGGCCTTGATAAACCCCCTGGCTTTCCTGCCTGCATGGGGCTGCCAAAACAGGGTACCCAGGCACCCTCTGGGTCACAGTTCATGCCTGGAGGTCTGTGTTTGGCTGGGTAGATCACAACTTGTGCAGGCCTGCTGTAAACCCTGGTGCAGAGGGCCCCCTCATGAAACTCAAGTTCAATCCTTGCATGACCAAAAAAATAGGATACAAATGGAGGCGGCGAGGGCAGGGGCGGCGGGAGAGGAGGTCCCTTTAAGGTCTGCATTAAACAAAAAGAAAAGATGAAAACTTACAGCATGACAAAGGGCCGTGACATAGGATGAAATGGCATATTTGAAAGGCTTGGCTTGTTCACAGATTTCATTCTTGCTTTCGTTTGGAAGGATCCTTGCAAAGCTGAGCATGCTTTTCATAATTGCCAGCGGAATGAAAGACCTCGCAGCACTTTGGTTGAGAAGCCGGAAAGGAAATTAAGTAGATACGGTTCAAAAGGGAGATAGATCATCTGTAAAAATAGTGAGCGGTGGGCTTGTATTTATGGTACGACAAGACACGGTCTGTGCTACACCATTGGCAGCATAAGGTAGCCTTCTGGCAATGTTTTTCCACCGGTGTGGAAGTACCGGTAAGTTTGTTTTCTAGGTACCATTCTCACTACACTGAAGCCAGGGTATTTTAAATGCATAAATCCTTAATCGATTGGCACCATGGTTGAACTCCTTGTTCTTCCAATTTGTCCAGTTAATACCATTCATGTAATTTAATGCGCTCTCGTGCGCGCGCTCCCCCCCCCCCGCAAATCAACAGAAACTATACCAGCTAAATTACCAACATAGCTCTTGAGCCAAGTTGCTCTCTTTGCATGTGCTTTAAGGGACTTTCCCACCGCTGGCAATGACGTGAACTTCTTCCAAACTCTGTCTGAAAACATAACTTGGATGCTTGGCTCCAGGACTGCTTGCAGCAGACGACTAGTACATTGCAAGGCTCATGGCCGCCTAAGAGCTGGAAGGAACCGGCCTCAACGAGCAAAACTTTCAGTGCTGTTAGCTGTTGTTGTCGAGAGAAATACGTCAATGCTCAGAATCCTAAAAATAGGATTATTAAGAAAACTACGTCAGTGCGCAGAATTTACATGTTGCTGCTGATGCACGTGGTACAAGGTTTGTGGAGGATCCCTGTGAAATGTAACACAGTGGATTAATGAAAATAAGACCTGAAATAGGTATGGCGAAATCCATATTGGGTGAAAGAGATCCATTTCCTAATCAAACTCCTTAAGGTCAAAGTAGAATGGACAGTGGCCGCCATATTGGTTTCATCTCATTCACATATACAGCAGGGGGCGAGGCCTCTTTTAACTTCAAAAGAGGTGCATGGATAAGAGAAGCCAACACGCACACACACACACACACCCTCCATTAAGTCCCTGTCATCTGCTGCTGGAGGCACAGAGCAAGACAGTCACACAAAAGCAAGAAAAGCGCCCGGGGGGAAACAAGTAATAATTAGGGGAGCATTCACCTGTGCACCTCTTTTGATGTCAAGAACAGGCCCCTCACCCCGGCTTTATATGTGAATTGTGAGGAGGCATGATTAAACCGATATGCTTCTTGTCATCACGCCTGCTCTGAGTCTTCGCGCCTGGTGTCCCGGACAGAGTGGGTTGCATCAGACCATCTGCTGCTTGCCGAGATCTGCTCCTCTACGCTGTGGTGGGGAACAAAAGCACGTCTTCCTTTCCCCCACCTACCATGTGCATCTGTTACACCTCTGATGCTCCTGGCCACTCGTGCGAGGGCGCATATATCAGTAGCATCGAACCTCTGGCCCATGGGCCAAATCCAGCCCGCCTGAGGTCCCTGTCTGCCCCCCCCCGGGTTCCTCCAGATGGCCTCCTGACCCAGCCCCTTCCCCCCCAGCTGCCAATCATTTCGTGATTTTCTGGCTTTGGCACACTTTCCCCCTCCTTCTAAAAGGTTAAAATGCCTCCCCTGTGGCCTCGTTACCAGCAGTACTTGCTTGAAGCTCAAATATGCTGGTACGTGGGGTATTTTGTCCCTGCCCCAATGGGATGCTGCCCCCAAGAGCTTCCTCGAAACTGAATTCGGCCCTCCGGCCCTCCGGCTGACAGAGGTTCAACACCGGTGGTGTAAATGTTCTTCAGGGTGTACACGTGTACAATCCAGCTCGCCTAGGCTCAGATCACACAGTCAATATCCCACGTGAAATCTGGGAACCGATCACACGCTCTAGGCCTGTGTCATGGGATTTTACGTGTGTGTACCTTTAATACTGTTATGCCCATGTGTGGACATTGGAGCCTGGTCAGAGAGGGAAGGCGGAAGTAGCAGAGCAGAACTGGGCCAGTATATAGTCTGATTTGGCTCAAGGTTGGCACTGGACGAGGGAGCGGTCTGGACCCCTACAGAGCCAAGAAGGTCTCAGGAGGGGCTTGGGCCAGTACATGCGCCTTGCATGGTACGGGATAACGGGGTGCTAAACCTCATAAGCCGTTTCCACCATGGGTTTATTCTGAGGAACTTCCTGCCATGTAAACCCATTGCTCAACTTTTTATCTCATCACGCTACAAAAAAGTGCAAGGGGCTTTGAACTGGGGACTCTGACTATCCGAACCAGCTACCTGACCGTCCCCGCACGTGCCACCTTGACCGTTTGCCAGAGGAGGGCACCGCTGGCCACTTCCCCGCCGTCATGCTTCGGCACTCTGCCTCTGCAGCTGCCCAGAGGGTGGTCCTGCATAGCACCGACTCCAGCAGCCCCTCCAGGAGCGAGAGGGGGAGAAGGAAGAGCCGTTGCCCTGGGAGTGGGACGGACACTAAGCGAGCTTTCACAATCTCCTTTCTCGAGGAGCAGCCCCATTGAACCATCGCTGGGATGCAGGCGCTATAAGATAGATGCTGCCCTGGGGGGGGGGGTTGGTGCTTTGGGAGGCCTGGAGGCCAAGGGCACCCCAGTTTGTGGTGTGTGTGGTTGCTTTTTGTACTGCTGGGGCCTCTTAGAACTTGCATTTTTAGGAAGTGTTTTTAATGCTGGGCTTCATGAGATGCACCTTGGAGAGAGAGTGGGGAATGGGAGTGGGTCGGGAGCCACTGTTCAGGCGATAAAATGGGCAGGGGAAGACATGGCCGGAGATGTCAACCTGGCCGTTGCAGGGAAAGGAGGGTCAGTGTGGTTTGGTCTTCCCTCCCGGCAGGTTGCGTTCTCGTGGAGGAAGCCACGGCGACGGTGACAGCAGGCCTCCTCCCAGCCTGAAGAAGGGCCTGCTTTTGAACGCCGGGTCAGTTGTAGGGAAAACATGCCTGGAATTTTAATTCTGGACGAAGATGCAGGCCTGGAATGTATCACACAGTCCTGGCTGAGGGAAGAGTGGGGAGTGGGTCTCATGCGGTTCTGCCTGCCAGGTTATTCCGTGGCTGGATGGTGGAGGGGCAGCAAGCGATAGGAATTCTATCTCATTAGCCAGATGCTCAATCCAGCTGTTCGCTAACTTTGACTGGGTCCAGACGACACGTCAACCCATCATGGGTTGCTACCCAGTCCTTCCTATAGAGTTTATATCCAGAGATGACCGTATCCCAGCGGTTCTTTCCATTCCACCGGGTTTCCGTAATGCCCGCCATATCTGGGTTCTCCTTTAAAGCCAGGCACTCCAACTCTCCCATCTTAGCTGGGAGGCTTCTAGCATTACCACAGGAACACCTATGCACAGTGTCCCTCCCCAGGTGTCTCTGACATGTGCATCTTCTGCTATGGCCCGTAGGCCTCTTGGACTGGCTATCATGTTTCACCTTATGCTCATGGCCTACCGTATTTCCTCTCCTTCTACATCTGGGCAATCGGAAACTGTGGAGAGAAAGCCTGACCACACACTTTCTGAACCCTGACACACTTTCTCCCTTTCCGCTGCCCACCCATCTCCCTCCATCTGTTTGCATAATCCCTACCTTAGGCAGAGGAGGAGACACAGTTCTGGGCAGACCGGTTTTACATGGCTACATCTGCATCTACTTGAATAGGGCACATTTACATTTACCCTCAAGGAAGTGCATAACATTCAGGTGGGGAGGGGGCGCAGTCTCAAAGAGCTGCAAAACATCCCCAAGTACCAGAAAAGCACCACAGCCCCTACCTGGGCGGAACCAGCCCAACTTGCCATCAAAGAAGGGGACTAGGGAGGGGGCGAGGGAAAGGTAAATAAGGAACCTCCGAGAAGAAGAGGTGGTTGGAAGCTCGGTGCAGGAACACACGGGTCAGGTCCCTGACTCCGGTCAGAGACAAAGCTACCCCAACCCCGGGTGCGGTGCCCCGGAGACCGGCAGTCCGATCAGCAAAGCTAGCCTAGTAAGTTACATTTTCTGTATGTCAATTACCTCTCCAATCAGCAAAGCTAGCCTAGTAAGTTACATTTTCAGTATGTCAATTACCTCTCTGTATTTTGTAAGCCTGCTACCTTGTATGGACTCTGTACAGACCATATGCGGATTGGAGTACTACGCTCCATTGAGTTTATGGACTCTTCTGTTTACACTGTGAAATTCCTGGTACAGTCATGCCTTGGATTGAGAGCATAATTCGTTCTGGAAACATGCTCGTAATCCAAAACACTCTTATATCAAAACGAAATCCCCCCAAAAAATTTGTACAGAGATTTTTAATTTAAGCTGTACTACAGTACTTGTATTGCAAGACGTCGCTTGTATATCAAGTAAAAAAATATATATTAATAAATATTTAAAAATTTGCTTGTCTTGCAAAACGCTCTCAGACCAAGTTACTTGCAATCCAAGGTATTACTGTAGTCTATTAGTTCTGCTCCACTAAAGGTGTTGTAATCATAGCCGGTTCTCTGTCTCAATACTGATCCAGCGTCAATAACAGCCACGGTTGAGTTTAGCTCTTACGGGAGCCGCGTAAAGGGCATTGTCTTGGTGCCGGTTAACCCTTTAACTCCTGAACTCACGCAAAGGACCGGCGGCGGTCCTTCACAGAAACACTTTCATTTTCATCCCCTAGGGATGATTCAGCCCGAACTGGATGCTTCCCAGCTCCTGTAGGCTTTCTCCCAGGGTTCAGTGTAAAAGCTGCTCTGCCACCTTTTCTATGCTTAGCGTCAGCAGTCTGGTTCCGTTCTGGTTCAAGTGGAGCCCATCCCTCTTGTACAGGCCTGGCTTGTCCCAAAATGTTCCCCCAGTGCCTAACAAATCTGAAGGTGCTCTGAAGGTGAAAGAGTTACATGCGACTCCGTTGTCGTGGATGGACAGATCACCTTCTGGCTAGCTTTGGGACGGGGTGCCTGTATGGACCTCTGCAGGAGTGAAGAACTGGCTAACGTGGTCCGCCCCGGGCTCCTGTTGGAACTCAATGGTTTCCTGAATGCGCTTGGGGAATTTCCTGCTTTGTTTGTCGGCAGTATTGTCAGAGTCCTGGCTGATTTCTGGAATGTGGAAATGGCCCAGGCCATTGACACTATCGCTTCTAAGCCCCCCTCTCCCACCTGCTAGAACCTGCACGTCCCCTGGTTTAACAGGGAATGGAAGGCAATGAAAGAAACAGGAGGGATGTCGGCTACAGCGCGGCTGGAGAAAAACATGGGGCAACTCTGTCCAAACACAAGTGAAAGACCATCTGAAGACCTATACAGCAGTGAGGGCAGTGAAGAAAACTTACTTCTCTGCTACCATCACGCTGAGGGACGCATTTCCGTACTGCGTGAGGCTGCCCCCTTCGCCAGCCTCCTGGAGATGGGGAGACAGAGCGGTCAGTGATTCGCTGTGAACAAGTTGCTTTGTTCTTTGCAGATAAAGTCGCTCATATTTGCCTTGACTTGGTCTCCAATATTGGGGCAGGTCAGATTGATGGAACCTTGGTGACTGCTTGTCCAATTGTGTTGGATCCTTTTCAGCTTGTAGATCTCAAGGATGTGGACAGGGTATTGTAAGTGGTAAGGGACACCAACTCTGTACTCAACCCTTGCCCTTCTTGGCTAATTAAATTGGCCAAGGCGCGACTGATGTCATCACTAAGGGACGTGATTGCTGCCTCTTTGTGGGAAGGAGCTGTTCCCCCTTGCTTAAAAGAGATAGTAATAAGTCCTTTACTAAAGAAACCTTCCCTTGACCCAGGAGATCTGTCTAACTATAGGCCAGTCTCAAGCGTACCATTTGAGAAGGTGGTGGTGTTGCAACTCCAGATGTATCTGGATGAAACTGATTCTCTGGCCCCATTTCAATCAGTCTTTCAGCTGGAATATGGGACTGAGTCTGCTTTGGCTGCCTTGGTGGATGATCTGGATGGGGGGAACATGACCCTATTAGTTCTCTTGGACTGCTCAGCAGCTTTCGATAACATTGACCATGGTATCCTTCTGGACCACTTGCTGGGTCTGGGACTTAGAGGCACTGTTTTGCAGTGGTTCTGGTACTTTCTGTTGGGCTGTGTCCAGAAGGTGGTGCTAGGGGATTACTGTTTGACTCCTACAGTGTCCCACAGGGTTCTGTCTTGTCCTGATATTATTTAATATTTACATGAAAACGCTGGGAGAAGTTGTTCGGAGCTTTTGGAGAAAGGTGCCACCAATGTGCTGATGATGTCCAGCGAGATTGCTGTTTGTCACCTAATGCCAAGGAAGCCGTCAAGACCCTTGAACATTGACTGGGTTCAGCAATAGGCTAGATGAGGGTGAAGAAGCGGAGGTTAAACCCAGAGAAGAAGGAGGTATTGTTGATCAGTAGAAAGCCTGACTCTGGGATTGGTATTCAACCTGTTCTGGAACGGGTTGTGCTCCTCCAGAAGGATCAGGTCCGTAGCTTGGGAGTGCTTCTATGGCAGTGTTTCTCAACCTTGGGTCCCCAGATGTTTTTGGCCTACAACTCCCAGCATGCCCCAGCCAGCATAGCTGGCTGGGGCATGCTGGGAGTTGTAGGCCAAAAACATCTGGGGACCCAAGGTTGAGAAACACTGTTCTATGGTGTCCCTGGATCTTCAGGTGGCAAGGTGTGCATTTGCAGAATTATGCTTGGTGTGCAACCCCTCTTGAGTTGGTCTGGCTTGGCAACAGTTATCCCTGCCTTGGTTACATCATGTTTAGACTACTGCCATGTTCTCTATGTGGGTCTACCCCTGAAGAGTGTCCAGAAGCTTCAACTGGTGCAAACTGTGACAGCTAGGCTGATAACTAGTGGATGGTATCAGGACCATATTATACCTGTTTTGAAAAACCTGCACTGATTGCAACTCCCATCATGTTGGCTGAGGATGATGGGAGCTAGTAGTCCAACACATCTAGAGGGCACCAGGTTGGGGAAGGCTGTGTAGTATTTGTGTTCTGTAGAACATCTGACTCCCTCCACTTGCTCCCATGAACAGCTCTTCATCCCAAAGTGGATGTTTCTCCTAAAACAGAAAGTGAATTCAACCTTTCCTCAGTAAGGTGTCAAAAAAGACATATGCATCAATGGGAAAGAAAACAGAAAACTCTTCCAAGAGGAGGGACCTGAAAAATAAATCACATCAACTGTGAATTGTGCAGAACTTTTGCGTAGGACCAAGCCGTGTGGGATCCTGTTTGCTCTGTTAATGAAGCGGTAAATGAGCGCTCACAGTGTTCCTTGTATTGCATAGCGTGCATTAACGAAGAGGTGCATGATAACCAGCCAAGCGGTATCTGTATAGAAAAGATGGAGGAATATTACTCTATAATCCATAAAACTGCCAGTCAAATGTTCACAAATTATAAGAGTTAAAGAAAAATGCACCATACCCGCCCTTGCCCCATTGCACAAATAACCTACTACGGTGGCGTGGGACAGGACACACTTGCTGCGGTGCCAATAAAACAGTGCTTGATCCAAACGGGGGTCACTCCTACAGGGTTCTTTGCGATGTCACAGATCATGCACAAGAGACGACTGTATGTGCACCATGACCATCAGAATGTTCCTGGGGCCTCCGGAAGTGTTGAAACAGCCAGATTTCAGTGAGCTCTAATGACAGAACTGGATTCTGGACAGTAGGCAGAAATCCTGATGCAAGGTCTGGTGATGCCAAATTAATCCCGGAGTGGAATCCAGCGGTTCTGCCCATCTCTACGCTTTCTGCAGTATATCTATCTTCTGCTTGTGACAGGCTCTGGTCTGAATTGCAGGAGTTGATTTCTGGGTGGCGCCGATGAGTGAGCAAGTCTGCCCCCAATAGCAAGGAGCACAACTCAATGAATATTCAGTCCTGTCTATACTCTAGGACCCCCTTCCCCAACCTCAGAGGCGCTGCTAGGTACCAAAATTATCCAGGGCTCAGGCCCACAGGACAAAATAAATGCACAAATTTGCATATGCTAATTTACATATGCTCTAAAGTCTGTAAAGGACCCTATTTGTAAAAAGGACACCCCCATTTGTAAAAAGGACACCCCTATTTGTAAAAAGGGATGTATGGACAGGGGAGAGGAGGGCATTTGATTTCAGAAAAAAAAAACTCAGGCAGAAAGATTCAAGGGAGGCAGCAGGAGGGGAAGCACATGTGGGCTAAGATCCAGCCAGCCCAGGGGGATCAGATGCAACAGAGATCCTCAGGGCCCCTGGACCTTTATTTCAGCAAGTGCCCATGGAGAGCAGGGTGGTGGGGCAGAGGGCCTCCCAGAGATTTGGGGCTCCAAATGAAAGATTCGGGGCTCCAGCCCTAGTGGGCCGCCCCCTGACACTGCCTCTGCCCAACCTGGTAATCTCCAGGTGCGTCGGACTATGATTCCCAATGGCCATGCTGACTGGGGGCGATGGGAACTGTAATCCAACAGGGCACGAAGTTGTGGGAGGCTGCTCTCTCACTTGAATTGCACTGTGCATTTAAGCTATAGGCGCAGTGCCTCTTAGCGAGGGCGCGGATCAAAACCCCGCTTATAGCAGCCGCTTAGAAAACAACAGAGAGTGTGGCATCTGGCAAGCTGCTCCTGCTCTGGCAGCTCTTTGCTCTTTCAGCTCACCCACCGCCAAAAACAAGCTCCCTCTCGGAAACTCCAGGGCTGGCACCGTGAACTCTCTGGTGCCTCGTGGAGGGGCTTAGACCTCAACGCTTTCCACAGGTCCCGAAAGAAGTAGGGTGCGTACATCACCCACCATTGGCAAGCGGTAGGAAGGCTCTGGATTAGGCAAACCTGGGATCATCAGTGCTAGGAGTCTGCCCTTCTGCTCTTGCCCGGCAGGGGTGCAAAGAGGGCCCGGGACCCACAAGGTCGAGGGCCCCCAATGTATTGTGGCTCACGACATGTTGCCTAAGTTTAGTGGTCTTGCAGAGTCAAATAGGAAGCCTATTTCAGGAATTCCCTGTGGGTGAGTTGGAGTGCTACCCCCTTGGCTGAGGACTGTAAATTGGGGCAAGCCACTAGCTACCATGTGGGGGGAGGAGGAGGAGGAGGAGGAGGCCCCAATAAACTTTGCAAGAAGCATTTCCATCCCACAGCCTGCCCTTGTTTGGATTTGCATGTGTGACAACTGTGGCCAAAACTGCTCACTGATTGCCTTAAACCAAATTTACGCCAAAGGCCTGGGAAATATCTCCACAAATATGCACTGCTCAGTTGTATCCCCGGATCTGTTGCCTCGGGCAAGCATACCTTACCTTTATCGAACTGAAACTGGTAAAAGGACTGCCAAATCTCTTTGGACAATGTAACTGATACATTTGCCAAAATGAAAGCAAGAAAGAAGCCGTTCAAGTTTAATTATTATATAATTCATTAATGATTGTAATAAAAGTTTTTTATTTGAATCATACAAAAGTTTGATCATTTCTCCTCTTAATTTTAGTACCTAATCATAAATAATATCTATAGATACTATGATGATTTGTAATCTATTGAGAGTGTAAATTATTTCTTTTTGCATTCCATTAAAGTAGTTTTGCCCGTGAGTAGTTTGGCATTCGTGGTTATTAGTGAATTTATCATAATTGCATACTACATGGTAAATGATATTTACCATGACATTTATTATGACAATATTCCATATATTTAATTATGCTTGTTATCTGCTGGCAGCATCTGGGGGTGTAGGAAGAGAGCCCCAAGGCTCTGTTTTGCCCTGGGGCAGGGCTCTGGGGCCTCTTGCCTGGTCAGCAGAGAAGGGGCTTCTGCCTACTGCTCCATTTCAGGCCTCCTGGGCCGTCATCGCTGCTCAGGTCCAGCTTACATATCCAGCCTCAGCCACCGATTTCCGAGACTCTGAGCTGGAGAAGGCACCTGGATTTGGGTACGGCTAAGGTCCTCGTCTTGAAGAGTACAGGGCCCATTTACTCTCCCTGGACTGTGCACAGATGGGTTTTGTTTTTTTTTTCTTGTGCCCATAGCGGCTTCCAGATCATTTGACTTGCTTGCCTCAAGGCTGCACATCATGTGCTTTTACAGGCTACTGAAACTCTCTGCAATGTGTGCTGCAAGCAGCAGCATGCAAAGTTGCAGATTCTACTCAGCTAATCCAAAGGGTCCATACTGCCTGCCAATCACAAGGGTCAACATTGCACAACCCCATTTCCTCCTATGGCTACAGAGAATTCTGAAGACTGGGTACACATAAAGCTTTCTTGTTGTTTTTAGCATCCCTCGCTAACCTTAGCTCATTCTCACCTTTAGCCTTCCTGACACTATTCCTGCAGTTCTGTGCTACCTGCCTCCAGCAACATCAAGTAGGCCGCTCAACAAGATCTGCCAGGCTGGTGGGGACTAGGAAGAGGGCCTTCTCCGTGGCGGTCCCCACGTTATGGAACTCCCTCCCTAGTGACCTTCGCCATGCCCCCTCCGTGATGAGCTTCCGCCGCGCATTAAAAACATGGCTGTTCAGGCGGGAATATGGGGTGGGTTAGGATTTTAAAAGAATTTTTTATACTGTTTTAATTATCATGTTTTATTGTGCTGTTTTAATTGTACATCGCCCAGGGTGGCTGGGTGGCCGGCCAGATGGGCGATTAATAAATGTAAGAAATAAATACCGTAAATAAATAATAAATCCCAAGCCGCTCACTCGTACTGGGTCCCAGTCTCAGGACAACGAGATTTCTGCTTCAAGCCCTACCGGGCTCCATGGTGGCCAGTGGCCACGTGCCCTCTTTTCCAGAGGACAGCCCTCTATTTGAAGGGCTGCCAGAGGACTGTCCTCTATTTTGAAGGCGTTTTCTGTCTGAAGGGCTGTCCCGTCCATGTCTGGTATAGAGGTAAAGAACCATCAGAAGGAAGATCTAAAGGGCCTTGAAGTTGGCCACCCACAGCACCTGGTCACAGTCTTCCACAGTATGGTGAGATGTGCCAGATTTCTATTTAAATTATAATAACCATTTCTACGTTTTCATCTATATATATACACGTTAGCATATACAAATTTTATGCTAATAATCAGTGTCCTCGTTTCGGTGGTGCGTGTCCTCTTTTTTGGCGATTCACAAGTGGCCACCTTACCAGTGTCACTAATACTGCTGGTCTTTGGTGGAGAACCATGTCCCTCTGCAGCCAGATCGGCACAACACTACCTGGACATTCTCCTACTCCCACTCTGGAGGCATTCAAGGTGCAGCTGGACGGCCATCTGTCGGGGATGCTTTGACCTGGATTCCTGCGTTGAGCAGGGGGTTGGACTCGATGGCCTTGTTGTAGGCCCCTTCCAACTCTACAGTGTTCTATGATTCTATGAGTCTAGTGCTGGATTCGACGGCCCCTTCCAACTCTATGAATGTGTTTTATGGCACAGTACAAATGCAAATTCGTTTCGGATTCTGCTGAACTCGTATGGTTTCCAAAGGAACCTGGAAATTGTTTGTCATTGGCTTTCTTTCCAAACAATTGTTTGTCATGATCTCTGCATAAATTACAATTCCCAGAGTGTTCTCAGTCACCCCTCCAGGAATTTCTAAGCAAAGCAACAGCAATTAAACCAGTCTGGGATAAGCCCGTGATCCACGTGTAGCAAGAGAGAGCCCTTTGCCCGTCGTAGAGGGCGGGGGACACACGACATCTTGTGTCATTGAAGGGCGTTTATGTGTTCTGCAGACCGAGGGAAATGCAACAAGCATTTTGAGTGCCTGTTGAGAAAATAGGGCTCCTTAGAACAAGTATGAGAAAAACCACGGTTAGGAAAGCGGTATGGACACATTTCATTGTCCTCAATTATGAATTTTAGTCTCCTGTGTTACAAAACCCGTTCTGCTCTTTTAAACATGTCACCTTTCAAAAGGCAGCCCTCCTTCCCTGGAAAAAACAACACTCTTAGAGCAAACTGGGAGTGGAGGTTCCCAACCAAGGGGCTCGCTATGAGGAATTGTCAAGGGGAGAGCCAAGGGGGCGGCCTTTATCTCGAAAAGGTCTCCTCGATGTCTCGCAGCTCACAGGGGCTCCAGAAGGGAGTCTAGGCCTGGCCAGGCCCAGCGCCTGGAAACTGGAGAGCAGAAGTCTGCCAGTTTGGGCGATAACACGCCCTGCTGCCCATCTTGATTTTCAGAACCGGCCGGGGGAAGTCTTGAAAGGATGGCTGTTGACAGGTTTTTCCCTGTGAAAATGCACGGAGCGCTGCGGGCTCCCAGCCTTGTAAAAAGGGATGGTCCAGAGAGGCCCTCACGAATGCTAAAAGGCATGCGATTAGATAGCAGGACGGCCGGTCTTGCTCAGCATTCTGCTGATGCAGCCTTCACTGGGGTTAAATGGGAGCCGTGGAGCTTAACCAGACAGACGCCAACCCTCTCCATCACGCTGGCCAGCACCAGATAAGGGCCCCCAGAGTTACACTCTGTTCACGTAGCACGCTCCGTCTCCGAGGGGCTGACCTTTGCTGGTTCCTGGCTGTGGTTTCTCGCAGACGTCCAGTGGAGCCAGTGACTGGATAATGGAATATAATATATAGTGTTTTACTTCGCGCTACCCGCCCACCCCCACCCCCCCGTTCCCCATATCTGCCCCAGCTGCAAACAGCACAAGCTTATCTTCTCCGGGATCCCTTAAGCATGTTCTCTTGAGCAAGTTCCCAGCAGGAAAACACCACTGAAGGAGTATGGAGGGGGCAGGTATTTCAACCCCTTTTCTTGCTGGAAAGGCTGCTGGTCTGTCCAAATGACAAAAGGACTCTCCTCTTCTCTTAGTCCAGAGGTGTTTGCAGATGCGGCTTTGATCATGCCATCATTCACAGGCTTCATTCACAGAATTTCATGGCAAGGACGATGAGGTCTTCCACTTGCAACCCTCCGGTGATTTCCTGCCTGTCTAGTCCAGCATTCTGTTCCCAGAGGGGCAAACCAGATGCCCCGATAGGAGCCAGTCTCACCCTCCAGCTCCTGTTCCCCAGCCACGGCCTCTCTGATACTGGATGTAACACACAGCCATCACAACTAATGGTTAGAGTGTCGGACTGGGACTCGGGAGATCCGGGTTCTAGTCCCCGCTCGGCCATGAAGCTCGCTGGGTGACTTTGGGCCAGTCAGTCACTGCCTTTCCGCCTAACCTACCTCACAGGGTTGTTGTGAGGATAAAATAGAGGCGAGGAGGAGGATTATGTAAGCCGCCTTGGGTTCCTTGCAGGGAAAAAGGCGGGGTATTTAAATAAACAAACAAACAAACAAACAAACAATCCTCCATGCTTTTTTTCTAATCTGCTTTAAAGCAGTAAAAACAGGGAGGATTTTAGGTTCCACCAACATCGGAACTCGGATTACTAGACTCAGAGTCTAGAGTGCTAACCATTACCCCAACGGCCCTCCTTAAAAATGCTTTGTTATATTTTTGGAATATAGAATAATAGCTTGTATATATACACATACCAAAAAAAAAAAAAAAATTGGGGTGAGAAATATAACTTGGTCCCAAGAGGTGGGGTGGGTGGGTGCACAATGTTTATGTTGTATTTTTTGTTGTTGTATTCATTATTTTAAATAAAATAAAATAAAAAAAATGCTTTGAAAGGGTTTAACAGTCATGCCTGCGCCTCCACCTCCTGTTCCAGAACTCTGGAAACTGCCATTTGGTGCAGGTGCTGCTGATAACTCCTTCTTAAAGATGATTAGCTCTGACACAGAATGAACATCCCCGGGGGTCACCTCAGCTGACATCAGTCAGTGTTAAGCCCATGTGAAACTGGTTTCAGTGTTCCGTGTACCCGTAGAAAGAAAGCCATGTGACGGGTCAAGGCTAGTTGTCCATCTTGCCCAGGAGTGTCCACTCCAGGGGTGTCGAACCTCTTTCAGCCCGAGGGCCAAATTCCATTTCGGAGAAGCTCCTGGGGGCCGCATGCCAGTGGTGGGCGGGCCCAAAGAAAAAAGGGGTGGGGCCAAAATAAAAAAAATACTCTAGCTTAAATACCTTAGGAGAAGTATTTCAACCTTTTAGAAGGGGGGGGGGACCGCCAGTCAAGGCACTCAGGGTAAAGGGTAGGGCCCAGGGAAGCAGCCATGGCCTTCTGGGAAGCCCCAGAGGGCTGGATTGAGAAACCCCAGCCAGGTGGATTTGGGCCATTTGGTCTACCCTGACCGGCAGCAGACTTGCAGGGTCTCGGACTCCTGCATCCCACTCAGGGCTTCAACCTGAGTGTGCCTTTGCAACGTGTGCTTGCCTGTTTTCCTATAATACTGGGCTGGACATCCAATTCTTCTACTAAAAGGAATAAGCCAGGGGTGGGAAGCAGGTAGATCTCCAGAGGTTTGTGGCTTCCGCTCCCAGCATTCCTGTCCATTGGCCAAGCTAGCCTTACTCTTACTCTTTTTTCTGAGAGGATGCCTTCCAATAGAGGACTGTCCTCTGTAAAGTAGGACAGATTCGCCACCCTAGCACCAGCACCATCATCAAAACCAGCGCCACATTATGGCTGGGAATTGCCCCTTGAAGTGGTAATTTTTAAGGCGGGAAAGTTAGTAGACTGCACCGATGCCATATGATGAAAAATCACGGGCCCTGGGCCAGCTCCCTGCTAGCCAGTTCAGTAATCTAGCCCTGATCAAAATGGCTTTGATCTCTGTCATCAGAAAAAAGAAATTAATCCACGTCATGGCCAAGGACAGATATCCTCAAATGTTCCACAACTTTTCTGTGGACCACCTGAATGGAACTTGTGGATCGCCAGTGGTTTGGGGACCAGTTTGAGGAACCTCTGGGCTAGCTGGAACCAAACTCAGTATAAGGCACATAGTCATATAGTTCGAGAAAGGGTAGAGCTCTGTTTACTTTAGGATATATATGTATATATCCCCACGAGCGACTATGGCCCAACATCAGCACATCATAGTGTGGCGTAGTGGCGAGAGTGTTGGGCTGAGACTCAGGGAGATCCGGGTTCTAGTCTCCGCTCAGCCATGAAACTCACTGGGTGACTTTGGGCCAGTCACTGACTCTCAGCCTCACCTACCTCACAGGGTTGTTGTGAGGATACAATGGAGAGGAGGAGGAGGAGGATTTATGTAAGCCGCCTTGGGTTCCTTGCAGGAAAAAAGGCGGGGTATAAATATAATAAATAAATAAAATAAATAAATAGTTGAAGAGCCAATGCCAGCAAATTCTCCCTGCTTGCAGTCTGGTGCTTTAGTACCCAGGCAGAAATACTAGCTTTGCCCCACAGGGAGGAGTGCAGGAGGAATTGCCTAGATGGCAGCATGGTTGCAACCTTTCGTGCCGCACCGGAGCTTTAGTGGGATGTGCAGGATTGCTGGATGGGTAGCTGACAATTCTATCTGGGGCGTGGGGGGTGCTAGTTCCACATCCTGACCCATAGATGCTGCATCCCCTTTTACAAATGCTTCCCAAGTAGAATGATACCTGACCCACATATGTCCCTGTAAGCCCTGAAGTGATTCAGATTCTGAACATAAGAAGAGCCCTGCTGGATCAGACCCAAGGGTTCCATCTAGTCCAGCATTGTGTTCACACAGTGGACAACCAGCTGCCCACGCAAAACCCACAAGCAGGACAGGAGTGCAACAGCACCCTCCCGCCCATGTTCCCCAGCAACTGGTGTACAGAGGCCAGTGTTCTCCAACCTTGGGTCCCCAGATGTTTTTGGCCCACAACTCCCAGCATGCCCCAGCGAGGCCAAAAACATCTGGAGAGGACCCAAGGTTGGAGAACACTGCAAGTTTAAACTCAAATGAATATAAGCCTGTTTGTATAACCGTACAACTAATGAATGGGTAAAAGGGTCAGTCCATGGACAAGCAGCAAAAGAAATGGAATTCACAACAACCTCCAGGATCAAACAGTGATCTCCTGGCCCTCCTCTTCCCTCGGGCTGCGCGCATTCTGACTTGTCTTGTTCTCCTCCATTAATGTATTTCCATTGCAAAAAATATCTATTTTCCTCCATTTGTTTTGTTGCTGTTTCAATAGACATGCCAGCAATTGTGTAGAGAAATTAATTATTGAGATAAAATTATATATATATTATTTTTTTTAAAAGGAATGCGGCAACTCTACCAGGATTCGGAATGTTTGTAAAGGCAGACCTTGTATTTAAGTGGCTTAACCGTAACATTTTGATAGCAATGTGTTTTTTTCCTACTGATATCTTAGCGATTTGCATTAGTTAGTGAAAAGGTTTGTTAGCTAAATGTGATTCCACCCCCCCCCCCAATTGTTCTTATGAAAAACATTCCCTTCATAAATATGTTTAGGGAAATTTTAATTGTATTTTTGTTAGCTTTCTAATGTGGATTTAAATATTATATTACGAGATGTCTTTGATACATTTATGACTATGTTGTTGTTGTGCCTACATATATGTTTACTGTTCTTGGGAGCCACTTTGAGCATATAAATAAATAAACTGATGATGATGATGATGATGATGATGATGATGATGATGATGAAGAAAGAGAATTCTAGATAGAACACAAACTTCTTTACAAGATGCCTGGTGAACGTGTGGAATTCAGCGCTGCAAGATGGCGGGATGGCGAGGAACCTAGATGGCATTCAAGGAAGTTCAGCCTTCCCCAGCCTGGCACCCTCCAGATGTGTTGGGCCAGTGTTCTCCAACCTTGGGTCCCCAGATGTTTTTGGCCTACAACTCCCAGCATGCCCCAGCCAGCGTCGCTGGCTGGGGCATGCTGGGAGTTGTAGGCCAAAAACATCTGGGGACCCAAGGTTGGAGAACACTGTGTTGGGCTACAATTCTCATCATCCACAGCCAGCATGCCCAACGACCCTGCTGACTGGGGATGATGGGAGTTGCAGTCAAACACATCTGGAGGGCACCGGGTTGGGGAAGGCTGGATTAGACAAAGTAATGAAGAGTAGGGTAGAGTAGAGTAGAGTAGAGTAGTAACAGAGGTTAGCCAGGACGGTTAAACGGAAGCCGCCTCCCTTTGGATTCCAGGAGCTGGCAACAGAGAACAGGCAAGGGGCAGTTTATTTATTTATTTATTTATCTGAAATATTTAGATGCCGCTCCTCAGCCAAAAAGGCTCCCAGAGTGGCTTACCTGGCTCAGCCATGAAACTCACTGGGTGACTTTGGGCCAGTCACTGACTCTCAGCCTCACCTACCTCACGGGGTTGTTGTGAGGATAAAATGGAGCAGTGGAGGAGGAGGAGGATTATGTAATCCGCCTTGGGTTCCTTGCAGGAAAAAAAGGCGGGGTATAAATATAATAAATAAATAAATAAGTAAGTAACATATAATCAATTAAACAAGACAGTCCCTGCCTGCAGGCTTACAATCTAAAAAGACACGACACACAGGTAAAAAAGGAGTGGGGGGGGAGGGGAAGAAGGGGGGATTAATTAGTTAATTAATTAATTAGTTTGCCTTCACACATCCTTGCTTGTGGGCTTCACGGAGGCATCTGACTGCTCATCCTTGGAAACAGCGCCCTGGCCTCACTGGGCCCTCAGTCTTGATTAAGCAGGGTTCTTAAAATCAGAATCTTACGTCAAGGTGAGCGACTCATATGGATCCTGCAATTTAAGAAGCATATCTTAATTCTGCTGGTCATGGGGATGAAAGATACGGCTTTGCAGAACTGAAGATTCATTTTCTGTTCACTTGCTCAAGACCTTCCCCAAACCTCGCCCACCCCCAGGTCTGAGGTTTGCTTTGCCCCCCCCCCGCCGCCGCCGCGCCCCCCCCCGCCGCCGCCACGCACGCACAGAGTTGGATGCCCATTTTCACGACAATAAGCGCTTCAAAGTGGAGCGGATGAACGTGTGCAACGGTACATACAGTATACGGTAAGTATAAAGGAGGGGAACATGGGTGTGAGGGTGCTGTTGCACTCTTGTCCTGCTTGTGGGTTTTCCGTGGGCAGCTGGTTGTATAAAGGAGGCATTGAGCACAGCCCCTAGCAAAGATATGGAAGCCCTTGATCCCAGATCCAGAACGAAACCTCTTTATTTGCCAGGCCAGCCTGGTTGGAGTTCTTTTTCCTCCGGTTCTAAGAGTCCTAGATAATGTCGTCCCCCCCACTCTACACTGAGCAGAAAAGAGAACCAGAAAGTGCTTCTTTATCACACACTCACTGCAACTCAGGTCAGGAGTCAGTTTGTCCTGCTTGGACTCCCGCCCCGCCCCGGCAGCAAAGGGAAGCTACAGAACATTGCTCCCGAAGAGAGCAGCTTTCCAGCCAGTGGCTGCAGGCAGCAGGTCACGCCGGAGTGATCTTTCCACCAGGTATTAAAGAGCAGCGAGGCAGGGAGGGGGTCAGTTCCAGCCTACTCAACCACTTCTCTGCACACAGTAAAACCCTGGAATGTACCTGGGCCGGGACCCCTCCTTCCCCGCTCCCCCCCCCCAACAGCGGCACTTACAGCTGCTAGCTAGGCAGTGTTCTCCAACCTTGGGTCCCCAGATGTTTTTGGCCTACATCTGCTGCTCCCAGTGGCTTTGGGCAGCTTGGAAAAAACCAAGCAAAAGAAAAGAAAAAAAAAATGTTTCAGGAAGAGGCTGCTGCCCCCACATTTATTGGTAAGTCCCTCCCATCTTCGTGGTCTGGGGGGGCTATGAAGGTAGGAGGGCATCCTTTGCCTGGTCCTAGAATTCCCTCTCCAGTATCGTGGTCAGGCCCCTGCTTTGGTTGTTTTTGGACACCCTCTAAAATCTATGTGTTTCACGTAGTAGCCTGATTACTGTTGTTCTAATGCAGTGTTCTCCAACCTTGGGTCCCCAGATGTTTTTGGCCTACAACTCCCAGCATGCCCCCGCCAGCTACGCTGGCGGGGGCATGCTGGGAGTTTTAGGCCAAAAACATCTGGGGACCCAAGGTTGGAGAACACTGTGCTAGAGTGTTTTTTTCCACTACAACACAGTTCCGTTTAAAATGGAGAATTTATTTTATTTATTTATTATATTTATACCCCGCCTTTTCCCCCCTGCAAGGAACCCAAGGCGGCTTACATAGTCCTCCTCCTCTCCATGTTATCCTCATAACAACCCTGTGAGGTAGGTTAGGCTGAGAGTCAGTGACTGGCCCAAAGCCACCCAGTGAGTTTCATGGCCAAGCGGGGACTAGAACCCGGATCTCCCGAGTCCCAGTCCAGCACTCTAACCACTATGTCACATTGGCTCTCAGAATGATGTGATCTGTTAGTACAAGTAAACCACCTATTTACTTTTTTTTTATTATCTCCCAGTCCATGGCCCTGATCCAGCTGCAGTCATGGGTAAAATGTCACGTATAACATATTCAGCCCGTTCTATCGGGCTCAGATGATGCGCGCTGCAGCGCGCATGGGGGTGTGCGTTCAGATGCATGTTGCTCCTGTGTATTAGGTACAGCTCCTCACGTGCTGTTGGATGTATCTAGAGAGGCCTTTGTTCTGATCCAGCACAGCTCTTCTTATCTTGTGGAAATGTTAGGAAGCTGCATTTCAGCGGCTGCTCTGCTGTAGCAGAGTGGGCTGGTAGTTAAACTTCTTAAACTCGCTCGCCCGCTTATTTCACTTCAGCAGGACTATTCTCTGTAGAAATTTATTTATTTATTTATTATATTTATACCCCGCCTTTTTCCCCTGCAAGGAACCCAAGGCGGCTTACATAAATCCTCCTCCTCCTCCTCTCCATTTTTCCTCACAACAACCCTGTGAGGTAGCTGAGGCTCTGAGAGTCCGTGGCTGGCCCAAAGTCACCCAGTGAGTTTCATGGCCGAGCGGGGACTAGAACCCGGATCTCCCGAAAATTCCGGTCTCCGGGGTTTTAGGGGCCCTTGGGCAAAACAACCTCATTGGGCCCTCTCCTTCAGTGGGTCTACCTTCTCACCGCAACAGTCACCAGCTGCTATTGCTCTGCATCCTCTGTACCGCTTGCAGAGTGCCCGGGAGCAAGTAGGCAAGTGGCATCTCCTGCTGCTGCTCCTTCTCACCACCACCCTTGCCTGGGCCAGAGCGAGAGGCAGGTGACCAAGTGGGTGGCAATGGAGAAGAGGAGGAGCTCTGACCAGTGGGCCCCTGCTGGGGTCTGGGCCCACGGCAGGTGCCTGACCATGGCACCAGCCCCGGTTGTAGATGTGGGGTGATCATATACAGGCCCGTGGCTCACGCGGGCTCAGCTGGTCTGAGCGTGGAAAGCTAAGCAGGGTCAGGCCTGGAGATTACTTGGATGGGAGACCCCCTCCTCTGGTTTCCTGCACTGAGCAGGGGGTTGGACTCGATGGCCTCGTAGGCCCCTTCCAACTCTAGGATCTATGAAACCTATGAATATTGCTCTCCTTCTTCACAGTTCTTAGTCTGTCGCAGGGAGAAGGACCGAGCAGAAATCCCTGAGCTGGTCACGAAGTTTGGCCCAGAATAAATTATCGGTTGCCATTGTTGTGGAAAAATTGATCTACTGCGTTGTGTTTTTAAGAGGTTCTTAGAGAGGAAAGTTTATTAGTGAATTCAAGGATGGCATCTGAGCACAGTCAGGAATGCCAACAAGAACACAAGGGAGACACTTCAATTTATACTGAATAATATCATGTAGAGGTCAGGTGACAATTGAGTCAGTACAGGAAACTGAGAGACAATTCAAAAGGAGACATTTAAACAAAAACAAAAGATCAGGTATTGCCCATCTTCCAGCCATCATGCTAATCAGTAGTCTTTCCCAAGGTGATAATGGCTCACAGTACTTTTAGCATAAGCAGGAAAGAGGGTTAGGCAAATCAATAGATGGGTGATTTGCCCTCAGGGTTGTAATCTACAGAAGGTCAAGGAAAGGGTCTGACTCTTGACATGTCAGGACATGTTTCTGTAAGGTAGAAGGAAAGGTCTGACTTCCAGGCCTTTCTGTTTAAACTAAAGCCTGGACAAATTTTACTTCTACACCGTCAGTCTCCCAGGGTGCTGGAGCTGCAACACCAGACTGACTCCAGTGCCAAGTGGACAAAGAAAAGAAGCGTCTTCAAGGGATTCCACTACCAAAAGTCGGCTTAAAAGTGGTTTCATTTCCTTGATCTTTTCTTAGGCCCTGTCTTGAATGGGGCTGGTTGAGAACCAACCGTTCAGTGCTTTGAATGCCCACTCTTGGTTTGCAAACAAACTTAAAATAGAAAGAGAGCCTTTGGTGAGGAAGAAACCCTTGCCTGATGAAACACACTGGAGATCCTTTCGGTGTTCTTTTGTGAGGGCCCTATCTGTGTCTTCCATCTCAGCTCTATTTCCTGCCTGTCTCTTGGGCCCGGATTCCCTCTCATTGTGAGTGGGGCATTTTGGAAATGACCTCAGGCGGTTCTCAGTCACTCCAGACTAACCCAGCCTGTCTCCAGTCCTCGGACAAGCTCTCTGAATAAATAAAGGACAGGCACTGACATGTGAAGGGAAAGTCAGACTGGCAGACAATGAAACCCTAGCGCTGTGGCCTTTGGACAATGAACAGGGAGACGAAAGATGAAGGTGGATACCTCTCATGCCAGGGGGTTGTTTTTGGCTATGGGGCCTGATGTCCACCCATGCGTCAGTTCACATGTGCCCACACTTCTCTCCATTTCCCACTGCTTGCTGCTCCAGTGCTTGCATGCAGACAGTCCCTGGCACAGTGTGGGCATCTCCAGAGCCAGTGTGGCGTAGTGGTGAGAGTGTTGGACTGGGGCTCGAGAGATCCGGGTTCTAGTCCCCGCTTGGACATGAAGCTCACTGGGTGACTTTGGGCCAGTCACTGACTCTCAGCCTAACCTACCTCACAGGGTTGTTGTGAGGATAAAATGGAAAGGAGGAGGATCATGTACGCCACCATGGGCTCCTTGAAGAAAAAGATGGGATATAAATTTTTTTTTAGCCATTTAGTTTTAAAAATTGTGTTGGTGCGTTTTCAGATCTTTGTAACGCTGCTGGCTTTTATCTTGGTTACTATTTTGACTTTACAGTCATGCCTTGGATTGAGAGCATAATTCGTTCCGGAAACGTGCTTGTAATCCAAAACACTCTTATATCAAAATGAAATCCCCCCAGAAAAATTTGTACAGAGATTTTTAATTTAAGCCGTGCTACAGTACTTGTATTGCAAGACGTCGCTTGTAGATCAAGTAAATAAATAAATAAATAAATATTTAAAAATTTGCTTGTCTTGCAAAATGCTCTCAAACCAAGTTACTTGCAATCCAAGGTATTAATGTACCTTGTTTTAAAGTTATGGTTTTATATTATTGTGGAGGAAGGGGGGCTGGCTGACCCGCCACAACCCACCCTTTCCTACCCAAAGTACCCAAGACCCCCAGAGATCTCAAGGTACCAGACTGCCAGCCTCTGCTGTCTGCAATCCTACTTGAATCTCTGTTCAGGGACTTGCCTTTATGACTGTAACCTGGATTTAGTTGCTGAAACCAAAGAGCAATCCACAAACCCCATGTGGGGTAAAAAACCAAAAGAAGGTTTATTTCAGGTAGCATATTACACAAAAGGTGGGAAATGAGGGAAGGACACAAAAATGAGAGAGATGCTTTGGTACAAAGTAATAGAGCTGCAAAAATAACAAAACCTACTGATTCCTTATATCTCCCAGGCACACAACTAGTTACCTGGGGGTCAGTTCTCTTCCAGGGTTGGGTCCAGCACAGCCTTGCTGCCCGGGAAGACTACACACCTACCCGAAGGTCCGAGATGGGTAGCCCTCCACAAGGCTTGCCTTGCCAAAGCCCTCATTCAGCTAATTTCACCAGGAGCTACCTGGGGTCGGATCCTGAGGCCGCCTGAAGGCTTGGACCTCTGCTTGGCTTGCTGCCATTGCTCCACAGCCAGCAACCACGCGACGAACAAAGACAAAGAACAAAACCCACACTTTGGGAAATATACCTTTCCCCCCCTCCCCTCTTTTCTGTAGCTTTGCTGCTTCTAGCCAATCAGGATGAACTTTACCTGGCCAGGCAGGGGAGGGAGACTCATGACTCATGACATTTGCATCTGAAAACCCGTAGACTGGCTTTTCAGGACTTTCAGGCGCCATGTCCCATCCGATACTTTATGCACATTTCGCCTCCTCCCAGCCCCCAACCGGCCTTACTTGGTTTACACATGAGGAGGTGTGTGCGTGTGGTGTATGTGCAGGCGTGTGAGTGTGTGTGTAGGAACCCTCAAAGGCTCTTTTCTTCACAATTATGTTTGACGATGTTATTGTATTTTATGGTTTTAAGCGTTGTTGTCTTGTCAAAAGTGCCCAGAGAGCTCACCAAATAAATAAATAAATGTGACAAAATTTAAAAAAGTGCTCCATATGAGGTGGGATGCCATCCCGTTCTTTTCAGCTCCACTCACCTGGGCCTGAGCTTGGCCTAGCCATCTCACATTCCGCACTCCACGTCCCACCTTTGGGCATCGAACACCTCGGGTTCAGCAGATCGGATGGCAAGTGCTGGGAAAGGCCTGTCTCAGCCCGAGAGCCTGGAAAGTTGTTGCCAGCCAGAGGCCATTCCAGGTGACGTGGACCACTGCTCTGACTTGGAATAATACGGTGGCTTCCTGTGGAGCTGTGGGCGGGCTCCCACTGAAAACCTTTGTGCTAACCCATGATGGCTTTTTCAAACATGCAAGGCGTCACATGGTGCTCTCCAGTCAAGGAGGGAAGAGCGTGCAGAGAAGCCAGCCCTGAAGGTTCAGAGGTGGATTCATTCACACATGCATATATATACATGTGAAGGACCAGCACCTGGGTCCTATGCGTGAGTTCGGTTAACGGGTTAACCGGCACGAAGTTACAGCCCGTACAAGCTAATGGAACCGACTAGGTTTTCACACACAAAAGGAAACTCTAGCCTTTGAACTACCAAATAAGGCTTTATTTATTTACACAAGATATGGAGCCGAACTAACAGCTTTCTAGGAATACTACAACGTCAATATGACCTGATGTGACCCCCAAGTTTATCAATGAACAGGCTCCCAGGCTAGCGCTTTGGGATTAGTCAGTTACCTTAGACCAAAGACTTCACGCTAGTCAGTTTCAGCCTGGCTCCTGGTCTATCCGATCCGGGGAAGAGAACAGCTTACTCCAGCCGCTGCTGGAGGATGGATCTTGCTCAAAAGCACCCTGTGTTCCCAACAACCTCCAAAAGGAGGGGAGAGGGGTTTTCTACCCGAGTTTCCCGCTCTCCCGCCCCTTGGGTCAGGTGGGGCTATTCCCTGCCCCTTCGTGTCAGGTGGGCTTATTCCTGCCGGGAAGAAGGTGACGTATTGGATACTTTACAGCTCTTTGAGACTGCCCTGTTAGGTTGATGGGCTTGATGGTCCTTTCCTGGGTTTTGTGGATTCCAATCGGGACTCTCCATTGTTGGGATGCCGGTCTGTCTGGCTGCTTCCCTGTAACCCAATCTCCCTTCCTCGCCCCCCTCCCCTGGAGGAAGGAGACTGGTGTGTGCGTGTGCATGTATACTCGTGTCAGGCTTTCTCCACAATACACCACTCGGTTTCTCTCGTTACTTGAACCACTCAACAGTTGCCGAATGTGTAAACTGACTGCCTTGAAAAATGGTGCGTTTGGGGAAGATGTCAGAAGATGGGGGCATTTCCCCCTGTGGCTGTAAATCTGGCCCAGACAAGCAAGTGATACGTTTTCAAGCAGTGGACGTGGCCTGTGTGAACAAACGGACCCTGACTTTGCGGGTGCTTTGTGTTCTGTGAAACTGGAGGTACTGTTTTGGTCAGGCCCCAAGTTTTTAAAAAAACACGCTTGACTTTGCTGCCATGTTGGTGTTGCGATTAATCATCTTTCTATAGCACCACAGACGTACCATACATGGCCCTTTACAGAGCAATATAAGGAAAATATGGGTTCCTGCCCCAAGGAACTTGCAATCTAAATGTGGACAGTGGGCAGGGCCATAACAGAAAGGGGAGGCTGTTTTAACTAACTCTGGAGCAGCTTGTATAGAGTTCTTCCTTGACCGCTCTCCTCCGGGTTAAGGGTTTATGCTGACAAAGCTTGATAAAGTCTGCCCTGCAGTGACAGCATATATAACACAGCGCCTTGCATAATCTGGCCCTTCTTGAAACCTCTCGCTTATGAATAGTCTTATTCAAGCACAGTCAGGCCACAGAAGTTGTGCTGCCTAACCAGTAGGTGAGAATCCTGTGTGCATTTCCTTGGGAGTGGCACTTGCTTCTGAAGAACTATGCCTAGGATTGGGCTACTGAGTGCCATTTTGGGTGGAAAGGCAGGATAGAAATCAAATAAATAAATAAATATTCCTGCACAGATCCAAATGGATTGCCTCAAGTGGCACCTACATCTACTTGGTCACTACGATCAACATCTGAGACCTTCCTCTGAGTGCCACCTCCAAGGGAGGCTTGGTCGGTGGCAACAAGGAAGAAGGCCTTCTCAGTGGTGGCCCCCTAATTATGGAACAATCTCCCCAGTGAGGCCTGCCTGGTGCCAACCTGATATCCTTTCAAGCAGCAGGATAAGATTGCCCTCTATGCTGTTCAAATGGTTTCGTTTTAAATTTTGTATTGAATTTGTATGCCGTTTTTATTGTATTTGTGTTTGATTGTTTTGCATGAATTAATGTTAACTGTCCAAGCTTTGGCTATTGGGCAGTATAGAAATGAAGTTAATAATGATGATGATGATGGAACATAGGAAATTGCCATATACCATCAGACTATGGGTCCATATACTAGTTCAGTATTGTCTACAGTACATTATCCGGCAGGGGCCTCCAGAGTTTCAGACAGGGGTCTTTCCCAGCCCCACCTGGAGCTGCTGCCAGGGATCGAACCTGGCACCTTCGACATGCAAAGCAAGTGCACTGCCACTGAGCCACGGCCCTTCTCCAATGGCTGTATGCACTTGCATGCACTTATTTCAGAATACCATGAAGCCTGCATGACCTTGCCGGGTCACCCAACGTATTGTGGCATCAACTCTTGCAAGCTCAGGAGGGAAAATTGGCCTAAGGCGTCTTGTGCTCTGGCTTTGCTTGACCCCAGCTACATTTTCCAGCACCTGCTGTAGCAAGGCGTGTTCCCTGGCTCTTTTCTTCCAGGAGATGCCCTGTGCAAAGCAGCCCTGGTGCTGCCCTTTTAAGAGTGCAGCCGCAACACTGCAGAAAATATTTACTGAGTTGGTACAAGTGGCTCTCCACTGGAGTGACTGGCGCCTGCTCTGAAATGTACCAGACGCCCAACCTCTTCAGCAAGAGCTGCCACAAAAGAACTTATTGCCCAAGGCAGCTGATAGAGAGGGGGAAGGAGGGAGGGAAGCCGCCCCCGGGCCAGGCTGTCTGCCTTTGTGTTATCCAAGGAAGGGAAATTATTCTTTCTTTTTTTTGTTTAGCATGCCTGCTTTAGCTGGCTCTGACCTGCTCCTCTAAGCAAATTCCATCATAATGAATGCATGAATAAGCTTTTGCATTAAGAGGACAGAGAGGGACATTTCTACAGAAGAAATAAATGTGTGTGTGTGTGTGTGTGTGTGTGTGAGAGAGAGAGAGAGAGAGAGGGAAACAGTCAATTTGCTTTTACTTGAAAAAACTGGAATAGAGTCATGCCTTGGATTGAGAGCATAATTCGTTCCGGAAACGTGCTTGTAATCCAAAACACTCTTCTATCAAAACGAAATCCCCCCCCAAAAAATTGTACAGAGATTTTTAATTTAAGCCGTACTACAGTACTTGTATTGCAAGACGTCGCTTGTATATCAAGTAATAAATAAATAAATATTTAAAAATTTGCTTGTCTTGCAAAACGCTCTCAAACCAAGTTACTTGCAATCCAAGGTATTACTGTATATGTTTTAATTTAAACCGACCCCAACCCCCATATATTACTTCCGTGCAGCCCAATCCGATGTACGGTTACTTGAAAGTAAGTCCCACTGAGTCTAATGGAGATTAGTTTTGCACAGGATTGTAGCCTTAAAGGGGGGAAGGGGAACATTACTGAATTTCAGAAGTATCAGTAAGTAAGATTTAATATTATTATTTTAATATTCCTCACAGCCAGATTTCAGAAGAAGAACCTGAACATTTCAGATTGAAATGCTGAGATCTGTGGGCAAATGTTGATTCCACTCCTGATTTTGACTCCAGTTGTGCCGGCTGGGGCCGGTTCCCCCACCTGGCTGTCCACTGCTGGAGGACTGCTGCAACACATCCAGCCATGGCTTAAATGTGTCCCTGGACAGTCACAGCCGTTGCATCACAGGACTGCAAACCAATTGCTTGGGTTGCCCGCAGTTGGGTGGCGGTGGAGGGGTGAATAATGACACATCCCGGGACTAGTCAGGGGTTAGTAACTGCTGAGTCCACACTCCATTTGGATCTTGACTGGCCCAGAAGAGTTTATTATTATTATTATTTATTATTTGCATTTATCTATCGCCCATATGGCCGGCAAACCGGCCACCCTGGGCGATGTACAGAAAATAAAACAGAACAAAATACATTAAAACATTTTTCTCCATTAAAATACATTAAAACAGTATAAAATTTTAAAATCTTAGCCCACCCCATATTCCCGCCTGAATAACCAAGTTTTTAATGAGCGGCGGAAGCTCAGCAGAGAGGGGGCATGGCGGAGGTCACTTGGGAGAGAGTTCCATAGTACGGGGGCTGCCACAGAGAAGGCCCTCTTCCTCGTCCCGACCAGTCTAGCTGCTCTGGCTGAAGGGACAAGGAGAAGGCCGTCTGTGGCAGATCTTGTTGAGCGGCCCACTTGGTGTTGCTGGAGACGCTCCTTGAGATAGACTGGACCGGAGCCGTATAGGGTTTTAAAGGTCAAGGCCAACACCTTGAATTCAGCTCGGCAAGCAACTGGTAGCCAGTGCAGCTCCTTGAGCACTGGCGTGATGCGATCCCGCCGGCGGCTGCCTTTAACCAGGCGAGCCGCCGCGTTCTGTACCAGCTGTAGCTTCCGAACCGTCTTCAAGGGTAACCTGCCCTCTGAATTTCTCAGCTTCTGCTTGGTTCTTTGCTCTAAGCAACCAAGGTCTCCCGGCTGCTGCTCCCTCTTGCTCTGATGGGGGAATCCCTCCAGGTGCATCACCCACAAGACATCCTTAGGATCCAACCTGCACCCACCTTGTTGCAAAATTGAAGCCCAAGAATGAGTCCCAGTTTTGCTGATATGAGGATGGCTGTGCCCAAGATGACCTGTGCACATTTTCAAGGAGCACAGAGAGAGCTGGTCAAAGGAAGATTATGCTGGCAAACAGATGTCCCTGGCCTTCCAATGTCTTCACCATCCTTCATCCAGAGACATGCAGAGCACCCCACTTCTGTTCATCAAAGGGGAAAAGAGGTGGTGAAATAAGAAAAAGTGCTGTTAATTACTAAAAAAAATAAAAAATAAAATCCTTTTAAGGATTAACATCACGGCAAGGAGACCAGCCTGACCCCATACATTAGCTGGAGAGGGAGCACCTAAAGGGAGCTTGTTTTGCCCTTCCCTGCAAGAAAAAAATATTTAAGAACCTTGTAACTAAGAACTGGTGCCTGAGTTTGCTTTCTTCCTCCTCCCTCCCAATCCCTTTTCCTTTTGTGTCATGTCTTTTAGATTGTAAGCCTGAGGGCAGGGACTGTCTAATATTAATCTTTGTAAGCCACTCTGGGATCCTTTTCTGGCTGAAGAGCGGGGTAAAAATGCAATAAATAAATAATAATAAATAAATGCACATTATTATAAATTATGTGAACGTTATGACAAAAGTGGTCTCTGTTATTCCTGTCTGGGCTTAAAACGCCAGACAATCTGGTCTTGCCGAGTCTTAGGAGGCTGGGAAATGGATGGCACGCTTTTTAGTCAATGGAAGAGTGGCCTCCGCCTGAAGCACCTCTGCTTATGGCGATAGTGGGCCCTGGTTACTATAAAGCAGTGTTCTCCAACCTTGGGTCCCCAGATGTTTTTGGCCTACAACTCCCAGCATGCCCCAGCCAGCTACGCTACGCTGGCTGGGGTATGCTGGGAGTTGTAGGCCAAAAACATCTGGGGACTCAAGGTTGGAGAACACTGCTATAAAGCCTCCATTGTTTTCTGTGCCTTTTTGCATGCTGGGTGATTACACGGTGTTGAAGATGTGTTGTGCTTTGCTTGCCAAAACAATAACAGATCATTTACATAAACAAGCATGGTTCAGATTCCCCCCCCCCCCAATTATTGGGGCCAGCAGCTTCACATTCTTAAGGTTAGCTCAGTCTGGGTTACAGCTTGATTGTGTGTGTGTGTGTGATATATTTATTTATGACATAATTGTCACTCCACAACAAAAAATTATTTGGGTGACTAACAAGCCCAGCTTGTCTGAGCCTGGAAAGCTAAGCTCAGGGTCAGGCCTGGTTGTTACTTGGATGGGAGACCCCTCCTCTAGTTTCCTGCATTGAGCAGGGGGTTGGACTCGATGGCCTTGTAGGCTCCTCCCAACTCTATGATCTATGAAATCAGAAGTTGCAGTGCAAAAATCCAATAGAACAATACGACCATGTCAAAGCAGAGAATAACATTTTTCCTATCAACCTGCTTGATAGCACCTTGCCCAGGAAGGGGACATTTGCTATTGGTCTATAGTTGTCAAGATCACCTGGTTCCAGGAGTGCCTTAGCTGCCATGTTGTTTCCAAGGGCTTGGAGGCTTACAGCTACCTACCCTGCATTTAGGCTCTTCCTTGTTTACTATTTGATTTGTACCCTGCCTTTCCCCCCTAGGAAATGGCAGTCAAGGTGGCTCTGTGCATCTTTTGTAAATGCACCAAATAACTTGGTTGACAACTAAATGTTGTTGCACCTGTGCAAAGTCTGGGGGGAGACTTTTATCTAGGCTTTTGTTTAATTAAAAAAAAAAAAAGCTTCTGTAATGGCTTGCTTAATTAAGCATTGATGGCTGGTGGCTACTAGCTCTTGGGCATGTAACACCTGCTTGGGTAGGAATGAAGAGAGCCCATTTGGCAGTTTGGACTTAGTTAGTGTGGAGGAAGGGGGGGGGGCTGGCTGACCCGCCACAACCCACCCTTTCCTACCCCAAAGGCCCCAAGACCCCCAGAGATCTCAAGGTACCAGACTGCCAAGCAATCCTACTTGAATCTCTGTTCAGGGACTTGCCTTTCTGACTGTAACCTGGATTTAGTTGCTGGAACCACAGAGCAATCCACAAACACCATGTGGGGTAAAAAACCAAAGAAGGTTTATTCTGGTAGCATTTTACAACAAGAATAGGGAAATGAGAGAAGCACACGAAATTAGAGAGAGACATTTTGGTATAAAGTAATAGAGCTGCAAAAATAACAAAACCTACTGATTCCTTATATCTCCCAGGCACCCAACTCTGTTACCTGGGGGTCAGTTCTCTTCCAGGGTTGGATCCAGCACAGCCTTGCTGCCCGGGAGGACTACTTCACCTACCCGAAGGTCCAAGATGGGTAGCCCTCCACAAGGCCTGCCTTTACCAGAGCCCTCATTCAGCTAATTTCACCAGGAGCTACCTGGGGTCGGATCCTGAGGCCACCCGAAGGCTTGGGCCTCTGCTTGGCTTGCTGCCATTGCTCCACAGCAACCATGCGATGACCCAAAGACAAAGAACAAAAACCCACACGTTGGGAAATAGCTCTTTCCCCCTCCCCTCCTCCTTCCTGTAGCTCTGCTGCCTCTTAGCCAATCAGGATGAACTTCACCTGGCCAGGCAGGGAGGAAACTCATGACTCATGACATTTGCATTTGAAAGCTGGGTCACTGTAGACTTTGGGACGCCCCCCCCCCAGCCTTTAGCCGGTTCACACATGAGGGTGTGTGTGTGTGCATGTAGGAACCCCCAAAGGCTCTTTCCTTCACACGCTCCCTTTTAAAAAAAAATGAAACCTGAGAGGTCAACCCTCTCATTTCATTTTAAACTAACTTAAAAGAAAAAGCCTTTGCTAGCCTTCTACCACTAGCACACCTCTTCTCCTTCACACACACACAAAAACAGAACAAAACAAAAAGCATCAAAACATCAAACACATTAACTACAATCTTAACACAGCTTAAAGCTTAAAATCTTAAAGCTCCTTAAACATCAAAACAACAATCAGAAGTTTACAGGTTTGCATACACAAGAAACATCATCATCATCATCATCATCAGGCGATCACTCGTGACCGAGTAAGATTGTCTTCCGGGATAAAAGGAGGAAATTCTAAAGAAGATTGTGTAGACTCTAGCGATGGGTCCGTAAGTGACTGTGGAGGCCAATTCTAGATCCACACAGCTTCCCACAGTGAGGACACAGGTTGCCAGATAGAAGATGGTCCTGTAAAGGATTCATTTGACGTGCTTTTCGCTTAGCACGTTTCTCCCTTTCACCTTGCACTCGGGCTTCTTCAAAGTCCATGGAACCTTTGTGAAAGGCCAACCTCCATTTAGATCGTTCATGGGCCAGAGCTTCCCAGTTTTCGATGTTTATATTGCATTTTTTTAGATTAGCCTTATGAACATCTTTAAACCTCTTATATTGACCACCGATATTCCGCTTTCCATCCTTGAGTTGGGAGTAAAGTAACTGCTTTGGGAGGCGGCAGTCAGGCATTCGAACAACATGACCGGTCCACTGAAGTTGGCGTTGAAGGATCATTTTTTCAATGCTAGTAGTCTTTGCTTCTTCCAGTACACTGACATTTGTTCGTCTATCTTCCCAAGTAATTCGCAGGATTTTCCGGAGGCAACGTTGATGAAACCTTTCAAGGAGGTGGAAGTGACGTTTATAGATAGTCCATGTTTCGCAGGCATACAATAAAGTTGGTAATACAATGGCTTCATAAACCAGTGTTTTGGTCTTCTTACAAATATCCCGATCCTCGAACACTCTATGTTTCATTCGAGAAAATGCAGCACTTGCGGAGCTCAAACGAACCCCAACCCTTCTGTTGCCTGACTGGCACTCCGTCTAAAAAAAAAAAACTTTCTAGGGTTGCTACTTCTCACACAAGCCTGTAGGGGGCAGATTGCTGACTGAAATGTGACTCTTCAATTCGCCTTTAATTTTGCTTCTAAAGGCTTGCTTCTGCCACCCTCCACCTAACGACATGAATCCATCACCCACAGAGTATGTTTTGCAGCTACCTGGCTATAAGCAGCTTTGGCAGTCTTCACGCCGCGCATGCTGCTTTTAAAAACTACCACTGTCCATCCAGATGCTCCCCAGGGCCGGTGCAAGGCAGTTTGGTGCCCTAGGCAAGATCAGATATTTAGCGCCCCCCCCTTCCCACTTGAGAGCGCTGTATTTTTTTCCAAGGCGTTTCTGGCGCCCCCTTTAGCCCTGCGCCCCAGGCAGCTGCCTAGTTGGCCTAATGGTAGCACCGGCCCTGGTGCTCCCCCATGTGCAACTTTCATATTTGTAAACAAACTCGGATATTACAGAAACATCAAGTCTTCACCACTCTTTGCACACGGAACTGATCCTACAAAAGGCTGCCCCCCAAACCTACTGCTGCTTGGGAAGTGTGAAATAATATTTTCACAGTCACCACGGCTGGTCATTCATGTTGACCAGCACCATTGATCACATCAGCAAGAACGTAAGATTTCTGTTGGGTCCTCCGGATAAATTCACCCCCTGTATATTATTATTTAGAGTATTTGTATATCGCTCCACATCAAGCAGATTCTGGAGCGGTGAACAATAAAAAGACAAAAACAGATAAAAGAAACAAAAACAATACACTGAGAACTAAAATTACACTGGTGGTTGAAGAGCAGAGGCGGCTTCCTGGAACAAGGTGGTCTTCAGCAGGCGCCAAAAGCAGCACCATGTCGGAGCCTGCCTGACTTCCAGAGGCAGGGAGTTCCACAGAAATGGAGCCACCACACTGAAGGCTCTTCTCCTGGTGGACTCCAGTCAGGCCAAAGGTCCATGAGGAACCACCAGGAACATGCCATCCAATGACCTCAGCGACCGGGCAGGTTGGTATGGGAGGAAGTGCTCTCTCAGGTAACCTGGTCCCAAGTTGTTCAGGCTTTGTACACAAGTAACAGAACCTTAAACCTGACCCGGTAGTGAATAGGCAGCTGGTGCAGTTCCTTCAGCAAAGGGGCAGCTCCTGACAACAGCCGAGCTGCTGCATTCTGCACTAGCTCCAGCTTCTGGAGCTGCCTTAAGGGCAGGGCTGGTGCTACCATTAGGCCAACTAGGCGGCTGCCTAGGGCGCCGGGCTAAAGCGGGCGCCAGGAGCATAGGGCTGGAGGGAGGGAGGGCTCAAGTGGGAAGAGGGGGGCGCTAAATATCTTATCTTGCCTAGGGCATCAAACTGCCTTGCACCTGCCCTGCTTAAGGGCAGCCCCACATAGAGCGCATTGCAGTAATCCAGTCTTGAGGTTACTAGCACCTGTAGCACTGTTGGTACAAGCTATCCCTGTCCAGGAAAGGTAGTAGCTGGTGAACCAATCGAAGATGGTAAAAGGTGCTCCGAGCTGCCACAGTCACTTGGGACTCCAGCAACAATGATGGATCTAGGAGTACCCCCAGGCTACGAACCCGAGGGAGCGCAACCCCATCCAGAACAGGCAAGGAGCCTGTCTCCCGGACTCAGGAACCACTCACCCACAGGGCTTCCGTCTTGCCAGGATTCAGCCTCAGTTTATTGGCCCTCATCCAGCGCATCAGGCACTGATCCAGGACTTGCACAGGGAGACAGAGCTGTGTGTCATCAGCGTACTGATGGCACTTGGCTCCAAATCCCCTCACGACCGCTTCCAGCGGTTTCATATAGATGTTAAACAACACTGAAGACAAGATGGTACCCCGCGGAACCCCACAGTGCAATTGCCAAGGGGCCGAGGAATACTAGTCACCCGATCTTACTCTCTGTATATGATGTGGATACAGTTCCGGTATGTTTTCTTCATATGTTTGCACCTGCAGTTTGATTTGAAAAAAGCAAACAAAGTTTTTGACGCCAAAAACATCTGGGGACCCAAGGTTGGAGAACACTGCCTTATATGCTGTTTTTCAAACATCTTATCTACCTCATCTACCTCCTAGTGGACATTGCTGGTAATGCAGCATTTGCCCATACTGTATTAAGTCTTTGGAATCCAATGTTTGGAATCTCTTACTAAGCTGGCTATATAGTAATTAAATTTGATCACTGATTTTTATCTGACCTTTGCATAGCACTCATCTTGCACACAGAAGTTAAGCTGGGATCCGTTTCAAACAAAGGTTGGTTAATCTGCAAGTCATTCAGCTACAGAAGTTTTGAGTGTGGGCTGTCTCTCGATTGCCGTGAATGGCCAGGGGATTTTATAACAAAAGGAACTGTGACGTTCCAGCCATTGGGAATGTAATATCCATCAGAGTTTAGGAAGTTCACCGGGTACCAGTGCTTGGATGGGTGTGTGACTGCATGGGCTGCCCACATCGGTGCATTGAGCAGGGGGTAGGTAGGACTCGACGGCCTTATAGGACCCCTTCCAACTCTACTAGTATTCTATGATATCTTTGCAGAATGCTCGGCTTGTACATTGGCAGCTGAAACAGGGATTACAAGGCGACCCCAGGTATCCAGCGCTCTCTGATACCCAGGACAGTTGTGCTGCCCCCAGCAGCCTCGTTTTAAGGACAGCCTCCTGGCTGAGCCCCAAACACGGAGCCACCAAAGAGGCTGCCCGCTGCTTCTCTCCATGATCCACTGCTCCGGCCTGGCCCGCTTCCGCTTCCCGTCCCTTTTCGGCGCTGAGAGCCGCGTGGCTGAATCGTTCCATTATGCCCACTGCTGGTCAGTGCAGCGATGTGCCCAGGGCACTTTAGACTCTTGTGCTTGCAGGCCTGTCTAGATGGCAAAACGTGGACAACTCTGCAGCGCTTCAAAAGGCGGTAAGCCAGCCCTCCTGCCTGCGGCCGACACATTCTTACACACACACACACACACACACACCAAAACCTGTTGGGGGCCAGGACCAGGCGTTTGGGAAAAGGCAGGCTGATCTGTCCGGAATTTCGGAAGCTGGTTGGAGGGAGGAAGAGGAGCCAGGTCAAGGATGCAGGAAGGAAGGGCCCGATCCTACGCAAGCCATCTCCTTGCTTCCTCTGTCGGCACCCTTTCCTGGGAAGAGTATCCACGCACGCACGCACCCCGCCTCCCGCCGCGTGAACCTGCCTAGGCTCCGGACGTGTCGCTGCTCTGCACGCCTACTTGTGAGTAAGCCCCGTAAGCCCCACTGACTTCAGTGGGACTCCCACCACCGCGCCTGCGAAAGGTGCACCGCGCAGGGCCGCTTTCCCCGGGCTGCCTTTGCGAGCGCGGCCGCGAGCGCGAGCCGAGGATGGAATGTTGCATAAAAATTGCGGCCAGCAGCCAATGGGAGCAACGGAATTTCTTTCATTCAGTGACAATCTCTGATCTCCAGGAGGAGGCGTCAGCCCCGCGGCCCAGCCAATCAGCGCGCCTCAAGGGCGGGGCGCCCTCCTGGCGAAGGCCAACCAGGGCTCTCGGAGCCTGAACTTTTGCCACCCTGAACAAGTTAATGCAGCCCGGGGGCGTGGCTCAGCCTCGCCGACTCCGGCCGGGAGAGGCGCCTTAACTCTTGGCGCGCCGAGCGGCGCGGAGAAAGGGCCCCTTGCCAAAGGCAGCCGCGCGTCCTAGCAGCGGGGTTGCCACCTTCCCCGGCCTGGCTCCTGTGTCTTGGGACTGCAGCCTCGCAGGAAGAAGTGAAGCAGCTGCTGCTGCTGCTGCGGAAGATTGCCAACAATTTTGCTGGGCCCTGCTCCTATGCCTTCTAAGAGCAGCTTGCTGCTCAGACATTAGCAGGTGGCCGTGCTTATCTCCGTGCTGTAAAGCGCGTCACCGCCTGATTTCTTCAGACCCAGTTGGCAGAGGAGCAGGCCCTGTGGGACTCTTGGGGTGCGCGCGCGTGCCAGTTCACCACCCTACCTGCTGTTCTTAAAAACTCGGGAGTAGGACGAAGGGGGGGGGAGACAGCCTTTTAAGTGAGCTCAAGGCCTTACTTTCTCCCCCCCCCCCTCTCATGCACACACACACGTGCAACTGAGCTGTACTGAGGGAGACGAGAGTGGGCAGCCGGGCCATCCCACCAGCCCTGCTGAAAGTTTTCATTTTTTCCTCTTCCCTCCCCATTCCTTTTTCCTTGTGTGTCACGTCTTTTTAGATTATAAGCCTGCAGGCAGGGGTCTGTCTTCTTTCACTGATTTTATGTACGCCTCTCTGGAAGCCTTTTTTGGCTGAGGAGTGGGATTAAAATACTTTAAATAAACAAACTATATTAACAGCTTAGTAAAATATGATGGAGGAAAGCACGTCAGGAATGGATCAGACCAAAGGTCCATCTCGCCCAGCATCCCGTTTCCAAAAGTGGCCACCCAAATGCCTTTGTGAATTTCACAAGCAAGGGATGAAGGTAGCAGCTCCCTGCCCCCCCAGCATCTGCTTCTGAACGTGGGAGATTCCATTTTAGCTACCATCTCTGCAGGGCTGGCCCTACCATGAGAGAGAGAGTGACTGGGTTCAGCCAACATGGTAAGCCACACTCAAAGGTTGAGTATGGGTTGGGTGTGAGCTGTTGTTGAACAGTTGTCGTCGTCGCTGAAATGCGCGTTATCTTGTCTGAGCCCAGCTGCGCTAACAAGCCATGGCTTCTTAACCATGAACAACCCATGAAGAGAACCCATGGTTTGTTGTTGGGTTGTGAACTGTGGGTTGTTCACCGTGGTTTGTTATCTTGGCTAGGTTCAGACAATACGATAATAACCCACAGTTCAACGACAACCCACACTCAACCCTCGAGTGTGGGTTATCGTGTGGTCTGAACCCAGTCACTGAGGCAGCCACCTCAGGCGGCAGAAGTGGACAGAGCTTGCCCTGTGCCCCATGTGCAAGCATCTTGCCCACAGGTGCAGCGGAGATCCTGTTTCATTTGCCAGTGTCAAAGTAAGATTCAGCTACTGGTCAGGTCGGATTCTGTATATAGAGTGAAGGAGGCGCCATCTTGTCCTTTGCCTCAGGCAGCAAAATGTCTTCGGCTGGCCCTCCATGCCTGATGCTTCTATGAACCCAAAGTTTCATGGTATATACAGAAATATATAATGATGGAGGTGGTGGGGGTGGAGAGAATAACCAGGAAGAAGTATCAGTTTATACAGCAGGCAACTTACTGAATGCATTCCACAAGGCTCTTCTGCGCCCTATCACACACTTGCTTATTATGGACACTATTCAACATTATTTAGCCTCAACAGTGTGACAGACGCTTCTCTTATATGATCTGGGAGTTTATGGTTGAACTCGAGTTTACATCCAAACAACGTAACAGCTTTAGAATAACAAAAACAAACACCATTCCGCAAAGCAGAAAAACTCCCTTCCAGGGCCACCTAGGCCCCCAAGTCTGTATGTTGAGGCTATTTTTAAATTTGCGCAGTAATGTTTCATTTTATGGGACACAGCCAAGGTAGTGCTTTTAGCCTCTCTGCTTTACAGGAGCAGTTTTATTCTGCCTAGGCCCTTGCTAATTTATTAAGATGGGCCTGGTATTGGAGCCTTTGTTTTTTAATGCAAAATTTGAAATGAGATGTTGTTGATGCTATTAAAAAAAAATCTTAGGAAGCCTGTATTTACAAGCTGAAACAGGGAGAGAGGTGCCACCGTCGTAGATTGCTCCTGCTGCAGGTGCATACAGACCAGAATTTCCAAAACAAAGCATGCAGTATTGTGATGAGATCTAGGGAGCTGAAATGAGGGATGTGATTCTTTGTAGGACAGAATTCCCCTCATCTGGGATATTCCTTTAAAACAAATGGCTATCCCAAATATGGCAGCCATATTTAGGGTCCAGCTATGTGACCTTTATCCTTTTTCCTGCTCGTCTTAGACTTTTCTCAGATATTTCATATTACGCCTTCCTGGGGCTTCCGTGTACCGTGTAGTTACTTCCAGAGAATGCAAGGAAACACTGCACACTTCTGCAATAGCTAGTTGCTGTAGTCATGATGGCTCTATATTATCTCCAGTATTCAAAGCAGTATACTTCCCAATACGAGTTGCTGGGGCACACGGGTGCTTTTTGTCCTCATGTCCTGCTTGTGGGATTCCCAGAGGCTTGTGGGGCCTCGGGTTGGCCACCGTGGGAACAGAATGCTGGACTAGACGGGCCTTTGGCCTGACCCAGCAAGGCTCTTCTTATGTTCTAAGGTTACATTGTTTGGGGCTTTTTAACTTGGAAAAAAGGTGAGGGGGGGGGAGAGACATAACTGAAGTGTTTAAATGTTCTGTATGGAGTAGGCAAAGTAGATAGGGAGATGTTTTCTCCCCTCTCTCATAATAATAGAACCCGGGGTTCATCCAATGAACCTGAACAGTGGGAGATTGAGGAAGGACAAACAAAGGCAGGAGGGTGATCCAGGTGATTCTTTCTGCGGCTCAAGTCGTGTCTTGCTTGTGGGCTTCTCATTGGGGCCTCCGGTTGGCCATTGTGGGAACAGAATGCTGGGCTAAATGGGCCTTTGGTCTGATCCGGCGCGGCTCTTCTCACGTACTTATGTTATTCAGGGGGACTTGCTTCTGTATGTTTATGCACTTTTAATTTTATTTATTTATTTTATTATATTTATACCCCACCTTTCTTCCTGCAAGGAACCCAAGGCGGCTTACATAATCCTCCTCCAGCTCTCCATTTTATCCTCACAACAACCCTGTGAGGTAGGTCAGGCTGAGAGTCAGTGACTGGCCCAAAGTCACCCAGTGAGTTTCATGGCTGAGTGGGGACTAGAACCCGGGATCTCCCGGGTCCCAGAAGAAGACACTCCTTTCTTTTTTCCTTTGTAGGAACACTTGAGTTCTGTGAGACTGTCCCAGAATTCTCTTCTGCTCCGCTTTCTGGAGAATTATCATTCCATGCTGAGAAGAGGCAGCCTGCCCTGGGGAAAAACTGGAGAGGGCTCTAGTGCGGCAATATTCTCACGAGTCAGAGTCAAGAGATGCACTCCTCCTGGAAAAAGAGATACAAATCCCTGCTCATGTTCCTTTCAGAATCCAGCATGATATAAGAGTTAGAGCAGCCTCCATAGATGTTGGGCCACAACTCCCATCATCCCCAGCCAGCATAGTCCATACTGATGATGGGAGTTGTAGCCCAACACCTATGGAGGGCACCAAGCTGGGGAAGGCTGGGATAATGGGTTGGACTAGGACTGGGGAGACCCAGGTTCAAACCCCCCACTCAGCCACACACGCTTGGTGACCTTGGGTCAGTCACTCTCTCTCGGCCTAACCTACCTCACAGGATTGTTGTGAAGATAAACTTGGGGAGGGGGAACCCTGAGCTCCTTGGAGGACAGGTGAGCCATAAAGGCAATAAATGTACATACACATCCTTTGCAAATGCACAAACAATCGTCCTGGAACCTGCAATGCAGCAACAACGTTTTGGGGAGCCAGCGTGGCGTAGTGGTGAGAGTGCTGGACTGGGACTCGGGAGATCCGAGTTCTAGTCCCCGCTCAGCCATGAAGCTCACTGGGTGACTTTGGGCCAGTCACTGACTCTCAGCCTAAGCTACCTCACAGGGTTGTTGTGGGGATAAAATGGAGAGGAGCAGGAGCATCATGTAAGCCGCGTTGGGTTCCTTGAAGGAAAAAAGGCGGGATATAAATATAATAAATAAACAAATAAATACATAAATAATAATGGCTGTAAACCCATTTGGTGCACATGTAGCCTGATGGTACGCAGGCGATTCCCTCTGAAGCTGTAATTCTATTTATTTATTATATTTATACCCCACCTTTTTTCCTGCAAGGAACCCAAGGCGGCTTACATAATCCGCCTCCTCCTCTCCATTTTATCCACAACCCTGCGAGGTAGGTTAGTGCTGAGAGTCAGTGACTAGGCCAAAGTCACCCAGTGGGTTTCATGGCCGAGCGGGGACTAGAACCCGGATCTCCCGAGTCCCAGTCCAACACTCTCACCGCTATGCCACACTGGCTATGCCACACTTACCTGGGACGAGTAGACCTCATTCGACACCACGGGATTTATTCCTGGGTAAGCATGCCTAAGCAGGCATATGGTGCATAGTTCAACTATGGAATTCACTTCCACAAGATGTAGTGATGGCCACCAATTTGGAGGGCTTCAAAAGGGGATTGGACAAATTCATGGAGGAGAAGGCTAGCAATGACTACTAGTCCTGATGGCTCTACGGTACCTCCAGGATCAGGGGCAGCCTGCCTATGTGCAGTTGCTGGGGAACATGGGCGGGAGGGTGCTGTCACCCTCCTGTCCTGCTTGTGGGCTTCCCATTGGGGCATCTGGATTCTGGTTGTCCACTGTGTGAACAGAATGCTGGACAAGATGGACCCTTGCTCTGATCCAGCAGGGCTCTTCTTGTGTTCTTACTCCTAACTAAGTTGCATCCTAGGATTGCAGCCTTAAAAGCTGACATAACTAATGTAGTAGATCAATGGTGTAGAATCAACCCTGATGATGATGATGATGATGATTTAAATGAAACAGGCGATTCCAGGATTTCCCAGATTCCAGCTGCTTCTCTCAAGGCACTGAAGCCACATTTCCAGCCCCAGCCACTCACAATCCAGCCCTCCTGGTACTCGATACTCTGCCTCTACGGCGCCGAGGAAGCCAATGGCAGAACCCTGATCGCTCCCATTTCCCAGTCTTCTTAACCCGCCCCGCCGCGCTACTACTTTTCTTCCCTTAATCATTATTTGGGGCGGGTGGGAGAAAGAGGGTCTGCCCCGGAGCCCAAAGCGGTGCGCCGGGCGGGCGGGCGGGCGGGGCGGAGGAACCGGGAGGCGTTCTCCTTTAAGAGTTAAGAAACTTGAAACCTTGTTTGCGCAACCCTCAGTGCAGCTCCGCGCCGCCAAAGTGTCTAGACTGGCACATGATGGGAGGGAGCCAATGACTCCAGCGCTCTCCTAGGGGGCCCTGCGTGTGTGTTTTAGGAGAACAAAAAAGAGAGCGAGAGGCAAGAAGGGGGGAAGAGCGAGCCGGGGAGGGCGAGCCAGTGCCCGCCGCTGCTGCTGCTGCTGCCGCCGCCGCTGCCGCTCCGAAGGCAGAGCTCAGCGGCCCCCGAGCCGGAGGAGGAGGAGGAGGGGGGGGGCGGCAGAGAGAGAGAGAGAGGCAGGAGGCGGCGGCGGCGTGAAGTCGGGGGCCTTTACCCGAGGAGGGCTGCTCTGCCCCCGCCAGCCTTGCCCGCCTCCCCACGCCGCGTGCAAGCGCCGAGGGCTCCGCTTCGCCTGGATTGTAATGCTGCTCCCGCGCCGCATCGCCTGAGAGCTCGCCGCCTTCACACACACACACACACCCGACTCGCGGCGGCGGCGGCTCGTGGTGGTGGTGCTGCTGCTGCTGCTTCTCTCTCGCGCGGGGATCCTTACAAGTGGCGGCGCCATGCGCGGCTCGGCCCGCCTGCTCCTTGCCCCGGGGGGCGACCAGCCTCTAACTTGGGAAGTCCGGGGAACTTTTTGAGCCGTCCAGCAAAGCCAAGCCAAGCCAAGCCAGCGCGCCGACGACGACGACGCGGGTTTGCAGCGCCAACTTCCCACAACAAACAACCTACCGGAGAAAGGAAAGGGAGGGAAAAAAACACGCGCACAGCCCCGTTCCTTTTGTTGTTGCCGTTGGGGGATTTTTACATTTATTTTTTTGTCTTCCAAGGGTCCCTTTTTCTGCCTGTCCGTCTTCCTTCCGAGCCGGACCGGATTCGTTTGGGGGGGGGGAGAGCGGCGTTTGCTGCCGTCCGCGCCGCTGGGCTCGCGGGGCCCGGCGACCGAGGGGCGGGCGGCGGCGGATTCCGGCTCGCGAGCTCGCTCCCCCCCCCCCCCCGGCCTGCGGGGCTGCGCTCCATGCCCGGGCTGCCGCCTTCCCTCATGTGGCAGCGCGGCGGCCGCTTCTCGGCGATCGGCGGGGCCGGGCGGGCGAGGAGCCCCAGCTGTTGCTCCGGGCACGGCCGCCGTTGCCGCGGCTCCCGCTGGGTCTCCTTCATGCGGCGGATCTGACCCGGAGCCAGCGAAGGCCAGCAGCTCCGCGCCCGGGCGAAGCGTATGTTCAGGTCCAAACGGGCAGGGCTTGTGCGGCGACTTTGGAGAAGCCGGGTCTTCCCCGACGGAGGCGGAGGAGGAGGAGATGGTGGCGGCGGCGGCGGCAGCGGCAGCAACAGCCTCAGGAAGAGCCATGAGCGAGGGGGCGGCGGCGGCGGCGGCGGGAGCCCGGAGAAGCCCCCCTCGAGCGGCAGGCGACCGGTGACCGGCGGAGGCGCCGTCGAGGAGCCGTGCGCTTTGGAGAGGTCCATGGCGCACGGCGAGGACGACCCTCCGGCGCCCCCCGTTGTGGAAGAGGCGGCGGCGGCGGCGCGGGAGGAGGAGGAGGAGGCGGGCAGCGACGCCGCCGAGGGGGAAAGCCCGTGGTGGGCGCAGGAGAGCGACGGCAAGACCGTGACGTGCTGCCTCTTCAAGGAGAGGGAGCCCGACGGCGCCGCCTCCCGGCCCTGGGAGCTGCCCTCCCGGGAAGGGCGCCCCAGACTGTCGCTGCTGGAGCAGGAGCTGAAGGCCGCCACCTACTCGCTCCTGAAGCGCCTCAAGGAGCGCTCCCTCGACAGCCTCCTCGAAGCCGTCGAGTCCCGCGGCGGGATGCCCAGCGGCTGCGTCCTCCTCTCCCGCGCCGAGGTGCGCTTGGGCGGCCAGGCGGCGCCGCCGCACCTCCTGCTGGGCAAGCTCTTCCGCTGGCCGGATCTCCAGCACCCGGCCGAGCTGAAGCCCCTCTGCGAGTGCCGGAGCTTCGGCCTCCCCGACGGCCCCACGGTGTGCTGCAACCCCTATCACTTCAGCCGCCTCTGCGGCCCAGGTAAGGATCGCCTCCGCCCTCCGGGTGGGGAGAACCGGGGCGCAGGGCCGGGCTGCAGGGCCTTGTCGTCGGCGACGCCGCGTTGGAACCGCAGCGCGGAGGGCCCTTTGCAGATCCGAAGTGTCGAAAATCAGACCGTGCGGGAGGCTTCGCTGTGGGAATGGGCTTGGTTGGCAGAGCGGCCTATCTATCCCTGGCCATTTGCCCATCGTAGCTAACCAGAAGCGTCAAATACTCTTGAATTCAGGCTCGGCGGGCAAACCACGGGGGGAGGCCGACATCACAGCTGGGGCGCCCCGGTGGGTGGGGGAACTGTTGGGTACGGAATGCAGGGTTAAACCCTTGGACCTTTAGTCTGGTCCAGACCTAGAAGGAGCAAGCCCTCCCAGGAAAAACAAGCCTTGTGACTTCTTGAAGTCGGGGTGCCGAATCTCTAGCCCAGGGGTTCTCAACCAGGGGGGAATTTTAGGGTTTCCGGGGGGGGGGAATTGGGACCATAGACTCAAACTGTTGGGATACTGATCTGTCTACAAATCACAATTCTACAGATTTTACCTAATCTACAGGACATCACACCTTATTGTATGGCACAGGTTAAGTCAGACAATCTTGGAAAGGGAGGAATGACATTCTATGGTGAAGAGGGTGCACAGTGGCAAAAAAGGTTGAGAACCACTGCTCTAGCCCTTGGGCTAAATGCAGCCCCCCTCTCAGCCGGGGCCACGCCCCCTCACCGACCTGGCTTCAGGTTGTTGAGCTGTTTATTCTGCCCCACACGGTCCTCCCAACTACAAAGCTGATGGAGGGAACCTCGCACAACTTGGAGAAGGAGAATACCTGGATGCAAATGTCTCTTTCCCTCCCTTACCCCCCCCCCCCAACAAAGGTGTCATATATGTAGCCCCACCCACGTTTGGCCCTAGCCCCACCCCCTGTTGGAATGCAGACCCCCCCCCACAGGTTTTTTGAAGGAAAGGAGAGCCAGTGTGGCGTAGTGGTGAGAGTGTTGGACTGGGACTCGGGAGATCCGGGTTCTAGACCCCGCTTGGCCATGAAACTCACTGGGTGACTTTGGGCCAGTCACTGCCTCTCAGCCTAACCTACCTCACAGGGTTGTTGTGAGGATAAAAATGGAGAGCAGCAGGAGGATTATGTAAGCCACCTTGGGTTCCTTGCAGGAAAAAAGGCGGGGGTATAAATATAATAAATAAATAAAGGAGAAAGGATCCCTGCTCCTGTCTTAAAGGCTAGCACTCACATGGATTGTGACCTGGTGACTTCCCACAGAAAGTGCCACAATGTGACACAAAGTGACTTCTGTCCCAGGAAAGTAGATGCCACAGTCAACTTCACCAGCCTTTATTTCTTATATTATTTCTTATATAGGATTCTTGAGCATGGGGTCTCTTTCTTTCTCTGTTCATTTGAGCAGTGCTCCGCTCCAGGGCCTGTTTTTGATTCCAGATCTCCGGCTTGGAAAGGCAACATAATACGTTTCTCAGGGCAGGGATCCTAAATTTTTTTGCATAGAGAATTTAACAAAAGTTTCATCTGTTGATGCCCTGCGTATGTTAATAATCACGGGCATATTTGAGCATGTGCAGACTGCACTTTGGGATGATGGGACATTGCATAGAGGTCAGAGGGTGAGGCTTCCAGGACGCCTTGAGACGGGGCAGCTCTGTTTACAGTCAACAGCTTCCTATCCTGTCCTTACACCAGGAATTTTGGTCTGCATTTACCTTGCCCAGCAAACAAATGGTAGAAGCGGTTTCTGCGGCCACCCGGCGGGTGTCAGTTTTGCCATGAGGACTTGCTTCTTGCAAGTACTCTTGAGGTGTCATGAATTCCTTTGAAATGTGGTGTGAGGAGACAGTGGCCATCTGTGAGGTGTCACAAAGGCAAGAGTCCTCTCAATCCCCCCCCCCCCGCCTCCCCAAACCTATGACGGTTTCAGCACCTGAGCTCTTGGTTCGAATCTAGCCTTGATCAGTGGATTTGTGAATCCAACGTAATGGATGGAACCATCTCTCATCTCAGGCAGGGGGCTTCCCCCCATGAAGTCAGTGGACAGATGCTCCTGCTCGGCCTCAAGACCTGGTTCACGTAGAGCAGTGTTCTCCAACCTTGGGTGCCCAGATGTTTTTGGCCTACAACTCCCAGCATGCCCCAGCCAGCTACGCTGGCTGGGGCATGCTGGGAGTTGTAGGCCAAAAACATCTGGGCACCCAAGGTTGGAGAACACTGACGTAGAGTCTGCTAAGGTCAGTTAGTGACCTGCATGTGTGAATGGGTCATCATGGATCTAACTGCCACACTGAGAGAACTTTCAAATGCCAATCCCAGTAGGCAATCCTTTTCAGTGGATTCACTTTAGCTTCCAGCAACCAAGCTGAAGATCAATATCAGTGTTGAGAAATCAAGAGCTGTGCATGCTTGTTTGAACTGGTCCATAGGCATTGTACCATCTGTGGCAAGTACCTAGTTCCTTCCCACTACCAGGGCTGGACAACTCTCTCTGGGACCTTGGTCGGCCTCTATTTTTCCTGGAGGACCCTTTAAGAAATGGAGTAAGGTGGAGGGCTCAGCTTTCCACTCCTCAGAAGTGGTCTGCTGGCAAATCCTATAGCTAGAGCTGCCACTCTCTTCACCCCTCCCCCCACTTTTAACTCCAGCTTGGCAATGGGGGGGTGGGTCGGTAGAGTGGATCTGTTTAAGGGCCTTCTAGTTGCTGACTCTGTAGTCTGAGATGTGCTTGTCCTTCTTCCGCCCGAATGCTGTTGAGGGAAAGATAGATGAATGAATGAATGAACAAATAAACAAAACACAGGGATGCTTTAAGGCATTGTTCTCCAACCTGGCTGGGGCATGCTGGGAGTTGTAGGCCAAAAACATCTGGGGATCCAATGCTTAATCTGGGGATCCTTAATGCTTAAGGTCTACCATCTGGGGGATCCTTAATGCTTAAGGTCTACCAGCCGGAAAGCCCCAGAGCAAAGCAAAACTGGCAGTGATGCACCTTTGCTTACATGTCAGTCCCTTCCTCTTTTGAATAGATTGTATCTTAAATTGGGGAAAGCACTCAGGGTCTATTTTTACATTTTCTATTTTTTACAGACAGCACCGGCTATTGGGCAGTATGGGAATGTAATAAATAAAATACTAGCAGTGTTCTTTTATACACACACACTTGCTTTCTTAAATTAAAAGACAGTTTTGCATCAGTTTACCATGTCCTAAAACACAAGTGAGAGGGTAGCAGATAGTTATTTATTTATTTGTTATATTTATACCCCGCCTTTTTCCCTGAAAGGAACCCAAGGCGGCTTACATAATCCTCCTCCTCTCCATTTTATCCTCACAACAACCCTGTGAGGTAGGTTAGGCTGAGAGTCAGTGACTGGCCCAAAGTCACCCAGTGAGTTTCATGGCTGAGCGGGGACTAGAACCCGGATCTCCCAAGTCCCAGTCCAACACTCTCACCGCTACGCGACACTGCCTTAATACACAGGTTTTTATTGCCTGCATTCTAGTTTGTTCTGTATTCCGTCTGTGTAAATCTTGGCCAATGGCTGTCTTAAAGCATATTCTGAGGGCTGATTCACATGTGCGTGTACATCCCTTGATTTCTCTAGTCTGCATGTGATTACTGTGCACCGACTGACTGGCAGCTGATGGTGTGAATGGACTCCACTGAAAAGCATTGTGTTTGAGTGATGCGAGGCTACGTGAAACTTTGCACACATACTGATCTTCACTTGGTGTTGCGTTAGCTGGTGATGCTCACCCAGGTGTGAACCAGGCCTGATTCCAGGCCTACTTGGAACACTGAATCACCTCCCCTCACTGGAAACTTGTATGTCAAGTTTATCTGTTGTTTATTATTATTTAATGTGTGAAACACACATCCTGCTTCTCCATGGACACATTCAAAGTTCTCCCAAACAACAGATTTATTTATTCATTCATTCATTCATTCATTCATTTTCTATACTGCCCAATAGCCGAAGCTCTCTGGGCGGTGTACAACAATAATTAAAAACAAACAATAAAATAGAGTTTAAAATATAAACCATAAAACATTATAAAAATTTTAAAACCTGGTAAGCTGATAAAGCTGTTTCCTGGTTGTAGCTCACTTCCGATTATAGTGGGGCGCTCAGTGCTGCTCTGTACAAAAAAGTTTCCTTGCACACAGAAGGTTAACCAGATTACCTGAATGATCACCTCCTTCCATATTTACGTACCTGGTTGCTTACCGGTAGGTCATTTTCAGAGGCCCTTCTCAGGGTGTTCCCACCAAGTGAGATTCAGTGGGTGGCTACCAGAAAAATGACCTTTTCAGTGGTGGCACCCCAATTCCAGAATGCCCTTCCCAGAGAGGTTCTCCTGATGCCCACCTGGTGCTCCTTTCAGTGCCAGGTGAAGAGCTTTTTATTCGCCCAGGCATTTTAAGAGTTTCTTGGAGTTGTTTCAATATTGTTTTAATTTTCTGCTCCGGGTATTGTTTTATTGTTGCTGGTTTTATTTTATCTATATTCAATTTGTACTGTGATGGGTTTTTTAATCTATATGATATTTAGTTTTCTAGTGTGTTTTGATTTTAAATTTTGTAAACTGCAAAGAGGACTATGTTTGAGTGGGGGGTATATGAATGTTGAAAATTAATGAATAAATAGAAAACTAGAGAGGATTTCAGCCTAGGCTTCCACCTGACATGCAACAATATTTTTTTTACATATGGAAAATCATTCAGACCTGTGAGCAACCCAGCTCCTGTCTGAAGTGGTACAATCCAGAAACAGTTGCACTTCCTCACCCGCTGTTTGTGAGAACTGGGCAAAGTCAATGCGCAAAATGCATTTATTTTAAATGTGTAGAGCCGCCTTTTATGGCCAAGCCTCCTCAAAGCATAATAAAAACATACACATTAAAAGGATAAAAATGGACTACCGTAGTTCCCCTCCCTCTGTGACAGCCCTCGCATAACCCATGGGCTGTTTTAGGGTTACGCGAGGGCTGTTTAACCTTTGCATAAGCCACCCTTGCCGGGTTCGCATGACAGGAGAAGCCACAGCGACCGCCCTGTCAAAAGGGTGGCCGGCACATGCCACAAGTGGCAATCGTGCAAACCGGCCTCATTGAACTGAGGGAAGGGGGGGCCCTTCCTTTTCTCCCCATATCTCCAAATCATTGTCAAACCAGATCTACATTCTGCTTCCTCTTGTTTTGCTCCAAACCCCTCTTGGCAAGAATTGTGACTCTTACGTTGTTTTGTACAGTGCCTGGCACGCCCATTTAGTGCGAAATAAAACATTTAACCGCTCTCGGGAGTCCCATTCAGGCATCCTCAGGCTGTAGACGCTTTGCTACACGTGATCCACAAACTTTTAAGCTGATGTAGCGAGTGGCAAAGAGACTTGACCTAGGAGTCAGGAAGCCCCGGCCCTGGGTTCAAATCTGGCCTGCTGTGAACTCACTAGGTCACTGTAGGCAAGCCACTTTCTCTCAGCCTCAGTGATAATAAGGGGATGATAATATGGGTCTACCTTACAGGGCTGTCATGAGGATTGTCACATGATGCTATATGAGAAGTGCTTTGAACGTTTGAAAGCTCCATAGAAATGCTAAGTACAGTAATACCTTGGATTGCAAGTAACTTGGTCTGAGAGCGTTTTGCAAGACAAGCAAAAAATTTTTTAAATTTTTGACTTGATAAATGAGCAAGGTCCTGTAAGACAAGTCCGTAGGGATGTAACCGCTCGCCTCGAGCGGGCGTAGCGGGCCGAAATCGGCCCCACTCACGCCTGCCAGGGACTCGCTTTGATATAAGAGTGTTTTGGATTACAAGCACGTTTCCGGAACGAATTATGCTCTCAATCCAAGGCATGACTGTATATATTATTTTCAGAGCCATCAAAGCTAATGCAAAATGTGGACATGCAGTGGGGCAAGGCCGCCGGAGGTTTCTGGTAGAAAGGAGCCAGGACCAGGGAGATGTGTAAATTTCCCTTGCAGTAAGAGGCAGTAACTCATTTTGCCTTGAGGGCGGTGAGGCACAGTGGAATTGTCTTTAGGGGTGAGCTCTTTTTTAAGTACCGTAGTTTGTGCATGTGTGTCTTCCGATCTAGGCCCCAACCTGATGCTCCCCTGCCAGATGTGTTAGACTACAACTCCCGACATCCCCAGCCAGGATTATGGGAGTTGTAGTCCAGTACATCTGGGGGGGGGGCGGCGCCAGATTGGAGAAGTGAGATCTCGGTTAAAGGGGAAATATTCAAGAGAATGTTTCCAACATCCCAGGCTGAGAAGTTATTTATGGGACCCTGAGGTAGTAGAATGCATGCTTTGTGCATAGAAGGTCTCTGGTAAGGACTGGGGGAAACTCCTGTCGAAAATCCTGGAGAGCAGCTTCCAGTCATCCAGGGGGGGTTCCTGCCTGCTCCCACGTTATGTTTGGAATAGGCTGCGGTATGGTAACCCTCTCCCTGTGTCAGGGCCGGTGCTTCCATTAGGCGAACTAGGCGGCTGCCTAGGGCGCAGGGCTAAAGAGGGCGCCAGAAATGCCTTGGAAAAAAATACAGCGCTCTCAAGTGGGAAGGGGGCACGCTAAATATCTGATCTTGCCTAGGGCACCAAACTGCTTTGCACCGGTCCTGCCCTGTGTAGCTATTAGGGAAGGGGCCGCAGTTCAGCGGCACAGCAGAACATCCCAGGCCCAATCCCCAGCCTCACCAGGTGTAGAGCAGGGGAAAAAAAAAAACTCCCAACGCTGGGCTAGATGGACCAAGGCGGGCCTGGCTCCCTATAAGGCGGCTTCCCAAGAAGTGCCTCGCCTCTCTCCAGTCCCACCCACCCCAGGGCAGATTCTCAGGGATTCCTCCTGTGAGTTACCTGCTGTAGCCACTTCTAGGCTTAGAGGAAGCTCTGAAGCACCAGAGAGGAAAATACACAATGATCCCCACCTGTTTACTACGCAGACAAAGCACCTTAATGATCAGTGTTTCTCAACCTTGGGTCCCCAGATGTTTTTGGCCTACAACTCCCAGCATGCCCCAGCCAGCTATGCTGGCTGGGGCATGCTGGGAGTTGTAGGCCAAAAACATCTGGGGACCCAAGGTTGAGAAACACTGCCTTAATGGCATGGTTGTGCTCCCGGCCAGTAAGGAGTTAACTTTTTGCATCAGCGGCTGGAATTAGGGAGGGCTGGCAATGGGATCTCTAGACTAGGATGCCAGGAAGGGTGGGTGAGATTAAGCCCAGGACATCTCCTGCTCCCAGTGGCGTAAAAGTCACTAACAGCCAGGATGAGATATTCCCTTCTTAAGCAACCCCTTTTGTTTTGCCCACAGTGCACTTTTCTCTCTCTATAAGGGGCGAGCGAGACAGAACTTGGCAAGAGAGTTGGGTTGGCGGGAGGAGAAAGGGGGCCTGGAAGGGCTGGGGACACTTAAAAAACCTTCCAGGAGGCTCTTTCCCTTCTTGTGTTGCTCTTGGAACAAATTCTCACACACAAATGCACCCCCCCCCCCACCCCTGCGAGAGGATCGCCCCCTTCCCTGCCTGCATCGCAGGAATTTCTGCTGCTCACTGAAGCGTGCCTTGATAAGTCTCTCTGTGGCGGAGGGAGAGCGGATCCCAGGGTCTCCTCCTTCCTCTGCGGGGACAACCAAGCAATTGTGGGGTTTAAAAAGACACACACACACACACACAACTTGGTTTTTTTTTTAAAAAAAAAGATAACCCCACTTTGAATGTGACTTCCGAAAGGCGCTTGGATTGTGGAGACTCGAGTCTTCCCTGGAGGGAGTGTTAAACTAAACAAAATCTTGTTCTATTTCATAGCATGGAAAGAAACATTTGGAAGAGACCTTTGAGTCGCTTAGCGATGCAATCCCAAGTAGTATATTTACACCAAAGTAAGCCCCTTCCCACCGAGGTCACCCCGGAGGAAGTGTGCATCAGACTGCAGTCTCAGGTTGTGTGGGGCCTGCAGTGCCCCCTTTTCTTTAGAAAGCACTCTCAGGCCTCATTTGTTATTTTGCGGTAATCGTATCCACAAAATTACTGTTGTTTCGGTTATGCCGAAGGAGAATTAACTTTTTTTTTTCTTTTGAGGTATAGAAAACTACACGGCAAAAGAATATGAGAATTAAAGAGAAACACACACATTCAAATCCCCCTCCCCTTTTTTTGGCCTGGCATTATCCCTTCCAGTTGAGATCAGTTTCAAGTTGTGCTTAAAAAGCTCCCCCCCTTCTTTCCTAAGGAGGTTCCCCCCCCTCCCTCGCTATTTAGGTGAAGAAGTGGTGATAATATGCAGTTTGCATTTTGCTGGCGCCAGACTGACTGGCAATTTATCTGACTGCCTCTCTTAAAGCTGCAGTGCCTCTTTTTCCAACTTTTTTTTTTTTAAATTGCAAGTGGGTTTTGCCCTTTTAAAAAAACATTTTAAAAAGTAGCAAAACCTGTACTTCTCTGCCGTAAACCCCTTTAGAGAAGTCAGCACCAGCCCTCTGAAACTGAATATATTAGCTTAATGAATTTTCTCTTCTCCTAGCAATGAAATTCAGTTAAATCTGGAAATAAAGAGTGGAAGAAAGTTTGCTTGGATGCAAGTTGCAAGATCCTGGATCTTGTTAGCTCTTTTGCGGTGTGTGGGTGTGTTTCTGCTTAATTTTCTCCCTCCTTAATTCATCACTCTGTCATTTCAAGAGAAAAATCCTCAAGAATACTAAAAGTTCTACAAATAATTCCTTGGGGGAGGGGGGAATTAAGCTGTCCTTAATTGTATTTGTTTTGCAATCCCAATTCTTCCCAAATCCAGTCCCTTTGTATCTTTCCTACAGGGAGTAGGATGGAATTCTTTCCCTTGAATATTACTGGAACACCAAATACCGTGTTCTTTGTAACAGATGCGCATAGATTTGAGAAGAGGGTTTTGGATGGATCCAGCATTGCGGAACACCTCCAAAGGAAGTGTAGCTTTCCAAAAACATGACAGTGTTATTAGGAATGTTCCTACTGCAGAGTTAAACCAGTTTCATTCTACAGATATTAACCAGTTTGACTATCTCAGCTCCCAAGGGAACCCTGGAATTTGTAGTTTTTTTAATTGGCTAGGGAACTTGGAACAGAGAATTCTCAGTCTCCTCTGAAAACTACAATTCCCAGGTTTCCTTGGGGCTGGTGAGATGAGGGGAGAATGACATAAACTACTTGCTTTTTTAAAAAAAAAAGTTTGTGATGCTGCCAAACATGTTGACAAAAGTTTGCCATTTTACCATCATGTGACTCCCTAAGCTTGCAGTCTTCGAAGTAAGTTGCACTGAATTCGTGGTATTTACTTGTAACTTCTGGAACTTGAAAATCAGTGGCACCCTCTCCCAAGGAAGGGATTGATGTGTATTGTGCCTTTTTAACTGGTGAGGGAGAGCTAGCTAGCCACGCACGCCAGAGCTGCAATTGACTAACCGAGGTAGCCTGCTTTCATTTGATTGGACTATTCTAGAGGAAAATGGAGTTGAGGGTTAAGATCCATTTTATATATACACCTTGATGCAGCCTCCCCCAACCTGGGGCCCTCCAGATGTGTGTTGGACTACAACTCCCATCATAGCCAGCATGGCCATTGGGGAAGGCTGCCAGGTTGATTGTGGTCCATCCGTTTCCTGTGTTTAGCATTCCATGCAAATGGACCCCTTGGCATAGGAACTTATACTTTGGGTTGTTTTATTTAAAATCCCATGACTTTTCTGGACCCAACTTGTGAGTCTTTGATCTTCTGGGGGTAACAAACACTCAAGCTGTGTCGCTATAAATATGGTGAATGAGATTCCACCCTGAGTTTAACCAAACGGTTCCTTCCTTGGGGTGGAAGCTCAAGCTTTCTGTAACGTAAACTCCCCAGATGGTGTTAATACGAGTCGTCCTTCCTTTTCAGAATCTCCACCCCCTCCTTACTCCCGGCTGTCTCCAAATGATGAGCAAAAGCCACTGGGTGAGTACCTCCTCCTGCACCCTGATTTTCTCTGCAGCTTGCTGGGCAGAGATAAGAACTTGGTGCGTGCTTTGGTTTGTATACACATGAATTGTCCATAACTGGAAGGATGTATTTTGGCAAATGCTGGACGATTGACTCTTGCCCTGGAGAAAAATTACGGCCTTTGGGCTTACGTATGTTCCATTGATGCTGAGCTTCAGTGGCAAAGCTCGCCACTTGCTTGCAACGCCGTTTCCAGGCTTGCCTGTCTTGTGCGATCAGATGCTGCAAGTGCAAGAAGTGGGGTTGGCGATACAGGATGCAGCCTCGTGAGAATCTCTTGCTTTTTTTTAAAACCGCAAAGGGCAACCTCGAGCCTGTGGGCCCAATCCAGCCTGCAGAGGGTGGAGGACCCCTGCCCTCCTCAAGCCCACTGAAGGCAAGTGGCACAAATGGAATCCCTTTCTTATCTCTGAAAGGAGATAAGCTAGGGGCTTCCCATGCCACTTGAGCCCTGATTGGGCTGCATGCCATGAAGGAAGTAGCAACCCGACTCGCCCAGGGCCTGCAGGAGTTGGCTCCTGCAAATCCTGGCCCAGTAGTGCCTTTCTCCATGCAGAGAGGCACAGAGCTCCCTGCCTCTCTCTGCTGCACAGATAATTTTTTTTAAAAAGTGAGTGGGCGGGTGGATGACATCATATGGGAGTGGGGAGATGGCCCACCCCTTGACATCATGCGGCCCACCGGCTTGGTCCAGGGGGTAATCCGGCCCCAGGCCAAAAGTAGTTGCCCTCCCCTGGTGTAAAACCAGAGAGCATATATTATTAGTCCACAAGGCTAGACGTAGCTTTAGAACAGAGTTAGAAGTACGGCCCGTGGCTTCCAGAAAGTTCAGTAGTGGAATTGGAGAGGGTTTTTGTGTCAGTCAGCTTTTCTTAGGCTTATCAGCTTTTCTTAGGCTTAGGCTTTTCTTCTGGCTTTCTGACCTCTAAATTTTGACAGTTCTAGTGTTCCGTAAAAGAAGCCACGAGTTCTCTCTCTGGCGGGGCTCCTGTGCCTTCAGCAGCTGTATGCTACCCAGAAATTCAACTGTTACTGGACGGTTGGGTTTTGTTCTGTTTCTTCCCCCGCCCCCGTCACTGCAGGGGTGCGGAACCTATGTCTGCCCGAGGGCCAAATCCCATTTTGGAGAAGCCCTTGGGGGCTGCATTCCAGTGGCGGGCGGGGCCACAGGCAAGGAGGCGGGGCCAGATTGCCCACGTATTGTAGCTTAAAGCTCTTACTGCCAGAAACTCAGCCTTCGGAGAAGCACGGCTTGGGACCACAATACCTGACGGAATGCCTCTCCCAGCCACAATCTACCAAGACACTCAGCATCTGGGGCCTTCCTCCGACCGCCACCTCCAAGGGAAGCTTGGACGGTGGCAACAAATGGGAGGGCCTTTTCTGTGGTAGCCCCACAACTCTGGAACAGCCTCCCCACTGATGCCCGCCTGGCGCCAACTTTACTATCCTTTCGGCGCCAGGTTAAGGCTGCCCTCTATGCTGAGGCATTTAACAGCTCCAAATAGTACACAGGGTGGTGGTTATGTCACCTTTGTTATCCAGTCTATTTTTTGTAGTCTTGTTTTGGCTATTTAAGCGATTTTAAGGTTGTTTTTAAAATGTCTAGTGTAGATTTTTCGATGTTTTTATTGTTTATATTTTTATATTGTATTTTATTGTAAAATTGTATTTTATTGTAAAATTGTATAATTGTTGTAAACTGCCCAGAGAGCTTCAGCTATTGTGTGGTATAGAAATGAAATTATTATTATTATTATTATTATTATTATTATTATTATTATTATTATTATTTCAACCTTTTAGAATGTGGGGAAACCCGCACAAAAGCCAGGGAACCACCAAATGATTCATGGTCAGGGGAAAGGGGGTAGGGGAAGGGGGCGTTTCCTTTTGGGGAGTCCTGGAAGGCTGGATTTGGCCCCTGGCGTGAGCTTCTGAACCCCTGCCTTACCAGCATGGCAGCGCAGCGATGGGGAAAGCTGTATATATTCAATCCGCTAAAAGTACAAGAACTTGGCCAGAGGAAAGGTGCAGCCATACTTTAAGCACAGTCCTATAAGCTGCTTTGAATGGCATTTCTCCCTGTGAATTGTGAAGCCTTCTATTTTTGTTTTGTTTTGTTAATCATCAAAGGAAACACGGTCAAAGGAGCTGGGCATGAAAATGTGACCTACTTGAAAACTGGCATAATCCAAAGGGAGTTGCCTTCCAAAGTATAGTTGCTGAGGAATGTTAAACGTAGACCTCAGTGGACGTGATGCCTGACTCCGGCTTCTCTGCATCGCGAGGCTGTTCAGTTGAATGGGAATGTAGCGCTACAAAATCGGAATTGGACAGAGGTGATTGAGTCCAAATCCATGATCATGTGCCCCCCAATAAACAATTATAAGACCCAAACAAATGAAACGGGGGCAGCCATGTTAGGGCAGAAGAGGGAAACCTTAATCGATTGCCCAGTTCCTTTGGGTGGGATGCCACCAGTGTTCCGGTGGTGTCGTGGCGAGAGTGTTGGACTGGGACTCGGGAGATCCAGGTGGGGAGGAATAGAAAACGTTGTTGCCACTAAAGGCTGGCAACAGAATCCTAAAATGATAAAAGAGTTGGAGGGAAGCTGGTGAGTCAAGTTGAGTCAAGGTAGCTGTGGGAAACGTACAGAAGTAATTTCTTTTGGGGATGTGAAGATGGAAACCGAGCCATCTCCAGCCATCTCTAGAAGTGCATCTTGGGTCATGCTACTTCTCCCCGCTAGGTCAGATCCACCACAATGGGCCCCCAGATCAGGCCTGCAAATTGAGTGCCATGTATGGTGACAAATGACCAAAGACTACTGTATGAGTGGCGGGCTGCGGTTGGTTTGTTGGGCGCAAGTTGGTCAGTGGCAAGAGTTTCACCCTCTGGAAGTTGGCTCATCCCTGCCCCAAATACAGCCGTTTGGGCCACAGGACATCTTCCATGCCCCCCCATGCACAGACTTGTCACCAGACATTGAACAATGTCGCTCTTTGCAGCCGCCCGTGATTTGCTGCCCAGTCGCCATTGCTGTTCCTGGAGATGATTTTTTTTTTTCTTTTTCTTTTGCAAAAAAAAAAAAAAAAAGGATCAAGAAATAAAAAGTCTGGACTCTCTCCTTGGTTGCCTTTAGATGGTAGGTGTATCTCCGAGACGGAGAATTTGGACATACCAAGAAATGGAACTTTGCCTTTCAGGCTGGTTTGATTTAAAAGAAAAGGAAAAGGGAAAAGCAAACACAAAGTTGATCTTGGAGCAAACATTTAGAGCACATTTTTAATTAAAGGGGCATAAGCGAAGGGGAGGGAGGGAGAGAGAAAGAGACCAACAAAAGACTTTTAACTTGTTAAAACAAAGTTTCCTTGGTTTCAGCAGGGGAGGAAGGAAGGAAACAAGAATAAACAGCTTCAAGAATTTTAATAGTGATAATTAAGTATAGTAACGATGAATTGTTTGGAGGCTTAGTGTAACCTTACCCGTGGAGTTCCAAGTTCTTACTTGTCTGATCCACTCAACCTTGGTTATTTTTGAGGCCTACCAGTTTTTTTTTATTGTGTTAGAAAAGTGCTGGGAGCAATCGCTGTGTATCAGCATTCACATGAACAAAGGAAAACAGCGTTGGCCAACTTCTCCAGCCCAGTGTTCTCCAACCTTGGGTCCCCAGATGTTTTTGGCCTACAACTCCCAGCATGCCCCAGCCAGCTACGCTGGCTGGGGCATGCTGGGAGTTGTAGGCCAAAAACATCTGGGGACCCAAGGTTGGAGAACACTGCTCTAGCCCAGTGATAGAGCACATACTTTGCAGGCAGAAGGTCTCTCAGGTTCAATTCCTGGTATCTCTGGTCAGGTGATGGAAATGATCTGTCCGAGCCCGAAACCCTGGAGAGCTGCTGCTGCCAGTCAGTGTCGACAGTACTGGGCTAGACGGACCAAAGGTCTGACTCTGTATAGGGCAGCTTCTGATGCTCATAATATGTTCAGGAGATTGGGATGGTTCCTTAAAAATGCATCCCCCCACCTTTTTCCCCCCATAAGAGGACACAGCTTAATGGAGCCATGATGTGAGCATATCGAAATGTGTTCTGCTCTCTTTGCTAGAAAGGAAGTACGTAATCATCTCTTCAAGGCTTGGTTGGTTCCCAAGCCTTGTTGGGAATGGGTGGAGTGGATCCTACTCTGGTAAAATGTTCATAGAAGCGAATGGCTTGGCAGCAGGAGTCCTTCTTAAAGCCTTCTCCCCGGTCCATTTTCTTCTTCTTTCAGGGCCCGTTCCCACTTAAATGAGGGAACGTGTTTAATCGAGCCCCCTTTCACCTAGGCCAGGGGTAGGCAACCTGGGGCCTTCAGATGTTTTGGACCTCAACTCCTGTAATCCTGATCATTGGCCATGCTTGCTGGGGCTTCAGGGAGTTGTAGTCCTAAACATCTGGAGGGCCCCAGGTTGCCTAGCCCTGGCCTAGATTATCTTCTGGGAGAAGTGTGGCGGCAGGGGCTGGGGAGCCCCATCGAGGACACCCTTTCCCGGTCCTCTCCGCCCAACTGCTGCCGTCGCCGGGCACTGATTCCGCAGCCGTCCATCTCCTTCCTCTTTGCTGATTTCCCCCGAGCAAGTGGATGGGCTCTCCGCCTTCTGGTGTCTTGTAAAAAAGTGCCCATGAGAGGAGGCAGGTGGGTTTTGTGATCAGGAGGGGGGCTCACTCATGTTCCCTCATCAAGCGGGGGGGGCATGTCGATTGGTCGCACAAGGAGACAGGAGCTTAAAGGGAGAAGCGGTGCGGCGAAACTGAATTAGTTGCCTGTGTGACTGTATCCGGGGTTCTCGGCGGATAGCAGCTTGTGTTTCAGATTCAGGGTGAACAGATCTTTCTTTTAGGGGGAATCACAGTTGACCTTTCTCATCTTCTCCTTTCCCAGATCTTTCAGATTCCACGTTGTCCTACACTGAAACGGAGGCTACGAACTCGCCCAATATCACCCCTGGAGAATTTTCAGGTTGGCAGACGTTTTAATTTGTTGAGAATCCGAGTGACCCTTCTGGCAACTTCCCTTGAACTCAGTTTTAGCGAGACTCCCTCAAGAAATGCTCCAGTGAGCTGAAAGTGCTGATTTTGAAAATGGGAAACAGAGAGGAGATGGTCATTCATCTCAGGCGGGGGGGACGGACGGGACGACACACCAGTGCAAGGGTTTGTAGCCTCAGGATTATACTCAAGATTCGGTAATGGCCTTGCTTGTATTGGAATAAAAGTGAGAATCCAGACATGCCTGCGTCACAAGCTGAAAGCTCCACACGCAGAGGTAATGCTCAGAGTTGCTTAACCTGGGCTTGAACACCTTCACTAAACTGCTGCCCTCAGGGCTGCCTGTGGGAAGTCATGGCGGTTAAATTTGTTTAACATCAGTTTAAATTTGCCATGTAAATATGGCAGAGTTAGTATTGCTGAAGTGCATAAGAATCTATGTTCATCAAACCCTCTTAAGGAATAGTAGCAGGAGAAAAGGAAAATTGTGTTCACCATTTCAATGTATTTGAATGTGGCTATTGAAAAACAATTGAGCTAGAGCTGGAAATCCCTTTTCCTACCCTGTTTTGTTGTGTTTCATAATCAGTGTGTGTCCTCTGAGTAGCCTGTGCAAATGCTGCTTTGTGTAAATACGTCCATTTATCTGAACGTCCAAAAATCATTTAAAGTATCACAAGGATCCATGCCAGCTCGTATTTTAAAGTGGAAATGACCTAGTTTCCATGTTGCATGAAGCCTGATGCTTGAGGATGTGTCCCTGAGAACACTGAAAGATACCTATTACTGTTAAAAATAATAATAATCGGCATCACATGAATTGCTGTTATATTTTTCTATTGTGTTTCTATTGAAAGTTTCTCTCAAGCCATCTTGATGGCATGGAAAATCCCCCCCCCCCCCCTGCTGTTGGGACGGTAGGTCTGCCCCATTCAGCAACTGGTTCTTCCATTCGCAATTGTCTCTCCTGTTTTGCAGGACTCGTTTGCCCGAGGGAACCTTTGATAATCAAGTTCTCACACTCCTCCTGTTTGTTGTGGAACTGCAGGTCTGGAAGGAGATAGTTCACTTTAATCAGTCCTGCCTACTTTTGTGAAAATGCTCTTCATAAGGATGCACATTGTTTAAATTTGTCCTTGGTTTCTTGATTCAACAGCAAAGCTCATTCCGTTTGCTAAGATCAGAATGTACAAGGCTTCTTCACTGTTTTCCCAGTGCGGCAGGTGGTGGTTTGCATGTAGAAATCTATTTGGAAAAAGCAGAGGTAGCAGCTCAATGAGCCCAAGTGAAATGTGGTTTTTCTGGTGGTGGTAGCCAGGGCAAAGAAACAATTGGTGGAACGGTGGGCCTGATGGAATGCTCCACGACATTCTACGGAAACTGTGGCTGAGTGGTTGGCAACTTGGTGACCCTCGAGGCCAGGTTTGGCTCCCCGATCGTGGACCTTCTCATGGCTGCTGCAGTTCGTTGCTTGTTAAGTCTCTAGTTGGGATTGAACATTTAAGTCTGCATTTTGTTGACGTTGCTGCGGCCAGAGCAAAGGAACAGTTCCTGGGGAAATGGACCCAGTGGAGTGCTCCCTTTTCCTGTACTGAACCTGTGGTCCAATAATGGGCAACTTTACTGCTTTTGGAGGTCAGATTTGGCTCAGTGACTGTGGGACTTCTAGCTCAGTGTTCTCCAACCTTGGGTCCCCAGATGTTTTTGGCCTACAACTCCCAGCATGCCCCCGCCAGGGGGCATGCTGGGAGTTGTAGGCCAAAAACATCTGGGGACCCAAGGTTGGAGAACACTGTCTAGTTGCTGCTGTCGCTGACACTTAGGCTGCTGATGCAAAAAGATCTCAGTGGGGTGTGAGACCTATTCAGGAGGACGATGCCATGGGTCCACCCACGTGGCTCCCTCATGCCTCCCAAGTTATCACAAAGCAGGGCAGGAATCCAGGCTTTCCTTCAGCTCTCCTTTGTTCAAGATAGACCTCATGCCAATATCAGAGAGTGGGGAGGAAGTGTTGAAACAGCATCCAGACATTTGATTCTGACATGCAGGAATTTGAGTTATTTTTCTGGCCCCACTTCTCAGGAAAAGAGCATGCATGTGCTTTTCGGGTGGGGCTTGTCCTATCTTGGCTTCTGACTCGGATGTGGAGCTCCAGTGAATATTGTTTTGTTTCTGACCACTGAACTCAAGGCACGTGTATTGGGACTTTTGTCGTTGAAACCTTTGCGCTTTCGGCTCTCAAGTAACGTTTTGAACGGCCCAGGCCCGGTTCCGCCTTGCTCTCTCTTTAAATGAGCCACACGTGAAAGTACAATAGCCGTGAGCTTCCAGAGGGAAGGCGGCGGATTAGTTTCTGCGGCGTCTTTGCGCTACATAGTTGACAGAAGGGGGGAAAAAGTGGGTTTCAACTTTTCTACTTGAACAAAATAACGATCACTTTGTGACCAGGATTGTAATGTAATGGGATATTCCCATCTCCTGCCGTGGAATTTCAAGTGGCACAGCTCTTCGTAAGAGTATAATGCTGGTTATTTATCTTTCCCCGGTGGGCAGGATTACATATACCGATATATAGGATCAGAGACTCGCTGCAGTTTAACCCCCCCAGCCTCCATACTTGAGCAGCTTTTGCTGTGTTCTGTTCCTGGGGCAACCGATTAGATATTTCCATCAGATTCAGTGCACTGAGAAGTCTAGATGAGGCCTATATGAGGATTGCAAAATAATATTCTTTGGGCACAGTCCAGCAGGAGGTTTTCTGGTGCTGGCATAACAAAAGTGGCTGAGAGACAGAGCTACCAATCAAGAAGTCCCCGGTTCAATTCTCATCTGTGCCACGAACTCATTAAGTGGCCTTAGGCAAGTCCCCCCCCCCCATCTGCAAGATTGGGGTCACAGTAATCGTGACTTATCTTCGAAATAGAACAGCCGTCCCCAACCTGGAGTTGTATTCCAGGAGATCTAGAGGGCACCGGATTGGAGAAGGCAGTCTTAGACCATTTTTGTCTGTGCATGTGAAACACTGAACCCTTGAAAGTGCTGAACAAATGTTTCTTCTTCTGATGATGATGATGATTTATATTTATTTATCGCCCATCTGGCCAGCAAACCGGCCACCCTGGGCGATGTACATAAGATAAAAACAGGATAAAATACATTTAAAACAGTATAAAATTTTAAAATCTTAGCCCACCCCATATTCCCGCCTGAACAGCCAAGTTTTTAGTGAGCAGCGGAAGCTCAGCAGAGAGGGGGCATGGCGGAGGTCACTGGGGAGAGAGTTCCACAGTTTGGGGGCCGCCACAGAAAAGGCCCTCTTCCTAGTCCCCACCAGCCTGGCTGCTCTGGCTGATGAGGCAAGGAGAAGGCCGTCCGTGGCAGATCTCGTTGAGCGGCCTCCTTGATGTTGCTGGAGACGCTCCTTGAGATAAACTGGACCGGAGCCGTTAATAGGGTTTTAAAGGTCAAAACCAACACCTTGAATTCGGCTCGGCAAGCAGCTGGTAGCCAGTGCAGCTCCTTGAGCACTGGAGTGATGTGATCCCGCCAGCGGCTGCCTTTAACCAGGCTACCAGCTGTAGCTTCCGAACTGTCTTCAAGGGTAACCCCACGTAGAGCGCATTACAGTAGTCTAGGCGAGAGGAGACCAAGGCATGAACCACATGATGATGATGATGATGATGTAGGTGATGATGATGCAAGGAGAACAGTCCACTGGAGTGTGCCCTATAAGGATCCAGGTGTCTCAAATCAGGGACCTGGGAATCCTGGCTCTTCACTCCTTGTGCCACCTGGCCAGAGGAGGGAGTTGCTGCGCTACTGGGCTTCAGCACCACCACGGAGGATGGCTAGGGTGGTACTGCAGCTGCCCAGCACAGCAGGGATCAGGCCCAACTGGGTTCCACCGAGCCCTGTATAGCTGCTGACTCTGGCCCAGATCCTCACTCTGAGAGCTCCTAGTTCATGTACAGACTGGGCTGCACTCCAGACTGCCTGTCTGCCTCCACTTTCTTACCTACCTGTCTCCATTGCGTCTGCGGAGTGCTGCCCCAGGAGGCCGTTCCAAGTGGTCCGGAGTCTGGTCGGTCCAGTCGCTCCGGACCCACTGGAACAGTCTATAAAGCCTCCTGTGAGGCTTTAGCGAGGCACTTTGCAGATAAAATCGATCGGATTAGGAGTGGGATATCGTGCGTCGTGGACACAGGGAGTGAGTGGGAGGAGGCCAATGGCAGACCGGTTTTGTGGGATCGGTTCCGGCTTCTTCCTTCTGATGAAGTGGACAAGGTGCTTTCATCTGTGAGGCCGACCACCTGCTTGCTTGACCCTTGCCCGTCCTGGCTCATTATGAGCTGTAGGGAGAGACTGGGTGAGGGGATCAAGGCGGTGGTGAATGCCTCCCTCGAGGAGGGAGTGATGCCATCAGCCCTCAAGGAGGCAGTAATAAGACCTCTTCTAAAGAAGCCCTCCTTGGATCCCCAGGATCTGAACAACTTCCGCCCAGTCTCCAATTTACCATTTCTGGGCAAGGTGATCGAGCGGGTGGTGGGTGCTCAGCTGAAGGCACACTTGGATGAAGCCGATTATTTAGATCCGTGCCAGTCGGGCTTCAGGCCTGGACATGGGACGGAGACGGCCTTGGTCGCCTTGGTGGATGATATGAGGAGGGCTTTGGATAGGGGCGAATGCTCCTTTCTAGTCCTCTTCGATCTCTCAGCGGCTTTTGATACCGTTGACCACGGTATCCTCCTGGACCGCCTGGAGGGGTTGGGCTTGGGAGGCACTGTATTGCAGTGGTTCCGGTCCTTCCTCTCTGGAAGGTATCAGAGGGTAGTTCTCGGGGAGGAGGCTTTGGACCCTCGGCCGCTCACTTGTGGAGTGCCACAGGGTTCCATCCTCTCCCCGATGTTATTCAACATCTACCTCAAGCCGCTGGGAGCTATCATCAGGAGGTTTGGGGTGCGGTGTCATCAGTATGCGGATGACACGCAGCTCTACCTCTGTTTCAAGTCCTCACCGAGGTTGGCCGTTGAGACCCTGTCCAAATGCCTGGAGGCAGTGGCTGGCTGGATGGGAAGGAACATGCTGAAACTGAACCCTGACAAGACCGAGGTACTTCTGGTGGGGGACAAGGGGAGGTTAGGGGATGTTGACCTGGTGCTGAATGGGGTACATCTCCCCCTGAAGGACCAGGTCCGCAGCTTGGGGGTCATTCTAGACTCCCAGCTGTCCATGGAGGCTCAGGTGTCAGCTGTGAGCCGGGCGGCGCTGTATCAACTCCATCTGATATGGCAGCTGCGCCCCTACCTTCCTAATCACCCATCAGTGGTTCATGCCTTGGTCTCCTCTCGCCTAGACTACTGTAATGCGCTCTACGTGGGGTTACCGTTGAAGACAGTTCGGAAGCTACAGCTGGTACAGAACGCGGCGGCTCGCCTGGCTAAAGGCAGCCGCCGGCGGGATCACATCACGCCAGTGCTGAAGGATTTGCACTGGCTACCAGTTGCTTGCCGAGCCGAATTCAAGGTGTTGGTTTTGACCTTTAAAACCCTATACGGCTCCGGTCCAGTCTATCTCAAGGAGCGTCTCCAGCAACACCAAATGGGCCGCTCAACAAGATCTGCCACGGATGGCCTTCTCCTTGTCCCTTCAGCCAGAGCAGCTAGACTGGTGGGGACGAGGAAGAGGGCCTTTTCTGTGGCGGCCCCCGTACTGTGGAACTCTCTCCCGAGTGACCTCCGCCATGCCCCCTCTCTGCTGAGCTTCCGCCGCTCATTAAAAACCTGGTTATTCAGGCGGGAATATGGGGTGGGTTAAGATTTTAAAATTTTTATATTGTTTTAAATGTATTTTATTGTATGTACATCGCCCAGGGTGGCCGGTTTGCTGGCCAGATGGGCGATAAATAAATATAAATAATAATAATAATAATAATAATAATAATAATAATAATAATAATAATAACTTGCCTGTTACCTGGCTCAACTGCCAGCCTAGTTGGTACCTGTTTACCCCCAGGTGTCCAGCCCAGACATGCCCTTCGGTACCCGAGACAATACTTCCATGATACAGCATCATGTTCTTTCTGGTACCAGCCTTGCTCAGAACTGGGGTGGGGTGCAACCATTTCAGAGCTGCGATTTGGACTTGATCCGTACAGGTGCCCTACAAAGTTCCATCTCTTCTCTGAGGGAGTTAGACCACACTCCATGTGTGTTGGGACTACAGTTCCCATCATCATCATCATCATCATCATCATCATCATCATCATCATCATCCCCAGCCAGCATAGTTGTTGCTGGCTCAGAGTGCTGGGAGTTGTTGTCCCAACACGTCTGGACAGCACCAGGTTGGGGAAAGCTGAGTTAGGCCTTTGTAAGTTAGAACATGCAACTTGGGAGTGTGCCTAGAAGACCGTAGCAGAGTTCTTGTCTAGCTGCCTGTGGTGAGTGAGAACCCATCTTGGGAGAAGCTGGGCTGGAAAGCCAATCTAGATGGGGAAGGAATAGTTGTTGTCATCCACGTACAAACAAACAACTTACAAGGGTATCGGCGTGAGAGGAAAGCAGGCTAGTAAGAACGTGTGTTCACTTTTGGGGACTCATTTGCAAAGCCGGGCGATAGGAAGCGATCGCAAATGCTGGGGCATGCGCATGATGCGCTCCTGGTGACCCTTCCCATGTGGTGGGTTGCTGAATGTGGCCCAAGCCGAGGCCTCCACACAGCCCTGATAGAGCAGTCACACCAAAGTGAGCGAGAGGAGGCAGGCCCTTCTGCACGAGGAGCTCCATCCCGGGCATGGGGTTATCTGGGGATGGGCAGCCCCGCCACATCTCTCCCCCCCCCCGCATCTCTGGTTATTTGGCCTTTCTCCTTCAGAGCACCCTGTTGCAATCACACCTTGGCGAAACAGGTCAGGGTAAGATATCCATTGCCAAAAGCTACTACTTTGATGCAAAAAAAGAGGGGTGGGTGGGTGGAGACTGCTTTCTGGAGGTACTTCGGTCAGATGTTTTTATATTGGACATTTTCCCCCCTCTGTGGACCTAATTTTGCCGATGGGAAAATAAAAGTGTATTTCTTTTCCAGTTTGCTTCCAAAAAAATAAAAGTAAAATTCTTTGCCTCCTGCGAACGTTTTCCCCATATGGCCTAAACGACTCTATAAAACCTTTTCGGATGAAAATCACAGAGCAACAGCATGACTGAGCAATTTTGTTGCTTAAAAAAAAAAGAAGAAAAAAAAAAGGACAGAGAGCATCCTTCCTTGCCCCCGCCCCCAAGAATACATTCCTTGCCTTTGTTTTCATGAAACTTTTAACCCTCTTTGGAACGGGTAGCGAAAATAATTTCTCAGACCTCCAAAGTGGAGACGCCTTCTCTCCCTGATTACAAATAAAACTTCTAACCAGAGCGGTTAGAAAAAGTGAGAATTTCCAAAAGGACGGCCGTTTTTTGCTCTGGCACTTCAAAACAAAACAAAGGGTCTGGTGGCGCCTTAAAGGCTAACACGCTTATTGTGGTACCTTTTGTGGGTCCAAAAAGGTATGAGATCAGAAGATACTCATTTTCGAGCAGGAGTACCACAGGTCGAAAAGTTCAATGTGACATGCGCTAGAAAAGGGGTGGGCAGAAGGTAGATCTCCAGGTGTTTTGGGCTTTTAACTCGAAGAACCTCCTGCCAGCATGGCCAGTGATCAGGAATGCTGGGAGTTGAAGTCTAAAACATCTGGCGATTTGCCTTCCGCCCACGCCTGCCCCAGAAGGCAGCTGTCTTATGCATCCACTTATAAATGTTGTTTGTGTAAGTAAGCCCCACCAACCATGTGCAAATAAACGAGAGGCAGGGTGCAAAATGGTGCTGGCATAACATCTTGTTTCCCCGCTGCTCCTCCGATATTCTTCCATGGGGTTGGTGGTGGCGGGAGCGGTGGCACTTTTCCTCCCGTCTTAGTGTGCTGTATTTTGGACCACGGGAGTGCCCCTTCCTGCATAACGCCCTTTGAAGAGAAGTTCTGAAGCTAGTTTAGGAAAGGTTGAAGATATCCTATTATTTATTGTTCGATTTAATTTATTTATATCCCACCTTTCTGCCAAAAAATGGGGCTCAGGGTGGCTAACAATAAAATCCAGATTAAAATCAAAATCCTAATTAAGACATAACATACAAACAAATAAATTAAAAACACTGATTGCAGACACCCAGTAGAAGAAATTGCTTCCAGGCTGGCTCAGCTTGTCTGAGCGTGGATAGCTAAGCAGGGTCAGGCCTGGTTGTTACTTGGATGGGAGACCCCTCCTCTAGTTTCCTGCACTGAGCAGGGGGTTGGACTCGATGGCCTTGTAGGCCCCTCCCAACTCTATGATCCTATGAAACAGCACCAGCCCATTAAAAATCCCTTCAGGAACCGACCAGCTTATATACCGCAGGCCTTCCTGAATGAAAACCTCTTTGCCTGCTGGACAACAGACAGCGGCCAATTTAGCCTCCTTTGGCAGGGGGTCCCAGAGTCTGGGACCTCCGGCACCATCTACCTGGCCTTATTCATTACAGAACATTTATGGGTTGTTCTCGGTTTGTCTTAATACTTTCAATGCAAAAAATGTGTTTTGGTCTCCATTCCATGGAGCTCTAGTGAAGTTTCACCTTGAAATCTAGGATAATGGCTTTCCTTATATTTCCCTCTCAAATCCCAGATAACTTTGTCTCAAAGAAAGAAAGGAAAAAAGTCGTAACCAAAGAGCGTTTCATGTTTCTAACTTAGTGTTCTCCAACCTTGGGTCTCCAGCTATGCTGGCTTGGGCATGCTGGGAGTTGTAGGCCAAAAATATCTGGGGACCCAAACCTCACATTCTTCCATGTTGGTGGATGGGAATGGAATGGGATGAGATGCTGCAAGTCAACGAATACTTCTTTGATGCAACCTTTTGGGTCAGTCTTTTGAATCCATCCATATCTTGTGAGTTTGCATGGATGAGTGTGTTCTCCTTCTCACTTGTTTTGTATGTTTGCTTTGTTTGGGGGAATAGAAACAAAATCAACAAGATTGTGTATCGTTTAGCTGCTGTAGGTTTTATCGGTGGTGCAAGGTTTTGAATTACACAGAATTCGTCCATCAGGCAAAATGTATGTTCATACAGAAGAGGCTCTTGCTTGACCATTGTGGTCTTAAAATGGGCTCAAGTGGCATCAAACTGGAATAGGTAGTGGATGATTCATACGTCTTCATCTGTGAGTGAAATGGGACATGTGAAATGGGACATGTGTGGGCCCCAGATGATCCCTGGACCCCATGGGTCTCACCAGGATGGGATCTGTGCGTCTTCAAAGCAGAGAACCTGGAAGCCTTACTTTTCGCCTCCAAACTGTGTGCTGCGGCCCGCTGCCTCGATCTTCTCTCCTCCCAACTCCTGTCTTCAGGCTCTACAACTTGGTTTCTGCCGGCCACTGAAATTTCCCTTACAATCTCCTACAAGAGAGCCAAGGAGGTTCTCTTCCTACTGAATTGCTCATTCAATGTTTCTCCACGGGGAAAGTTCTTCCTCTACTTTCCCTCTCTCCATTGGGGTCCTTTGGGGATCTGGTCTTGGCGTCCTGCCGCCTTCTCTCTTACACACGGTGCCTGGGTGGATTCATCCAGCCCCGTGGCTTCCAGTACTACTTTCGTGGTGGTGACACCCAGCTCTGCCTCTTTGCTCCAGAACTTCCTCCCTCTCACCCTCCAGTTCCACATCTCAAACCGCTCGTCTGCTATTTCCACTTCAATATTTCATCACCGCCTTACACTCAGTATGCTTACGACCAAAGTTTTCAACTTTTCTCCAGAGCTGCCCTTTGCACTGTTTACGCTCTGTATCCATTGACAACATTACAATCCACCCTGTTGAGCAGGCACATTGCCTTGGCTTTATCTTTGACTCTTTCCTCTCCTTCGACCCCCGAATTCAGTCCGTCACATCACCCTTTACAACATGGCCAAAAAAACCACAAAAAAAAAGTGGGGGGGGGAAGAGAGCCCTTCCTCTCTGCGCCTGTGGGAGAACTCTGGTTCGCGCTCTCTTACCTTGAGCAATGCGCCTTTCTTCTCTGTGGTTTTCTGTTGTTGCCCGCCTCCCCCGCCAACACTGCGAAGATCTCTGCCACCAAATCCTTCACCTATCTTGAAATTCTGGCCAGGTGACGCCGCTGGTTACCTTGCCTTCTGCCTGCTCCCAGGTCCACCCCAAAGCCCCTGTCCTGCTCTGATATCCCTACTCGATAACCTTCATGGCTACATCACCACTAACTTTGCTCCTTCGGACGCTATTCCAGGGGTGGGCAGAAGGTAGATCCGGATCTACTCAGGACCGGTGCAAGGCAGTTTGGTGCCCTAGGCAAGATCAGATATTTAGCGCCCCCCTTCCCACTTGAGAGCGCTGTATTTTTTTTTCAAGGCGTTTCTGGCGCCCCCTTCAGCCCTGCGCCCTAGGCAGCTGCCTAGTTGGCCTAATGGTAGCACCAGCCCTGGATCTACTGCTAGATCTCTGGGTGATTTGCCGTAGATCGGCGAGGGTTTCTGCCTCCCGATGGTTTAACAGCAGCAACAACAAAGTTGACTCCATCCACCCTAAATTATACTGCTGAAATGGGGAAGGTGCGGGGGTGCATAGGAGTGCATTTTTGTTTGGAGGAACTGTGGGCGCCGTTCGGTTCTGGTACTCGGAACAACTCCAAATTATTTCATTCTAACAGTATGTCTTTTACATCAGGCTCTTGAGTGCTGGATCTCAGGATTCTAGTAAAAAAGCAAAAGATCCCGCAAGTCTGAAGCGCTACATAGATAGGAACATCGGAAGCGGCCTTATCCGAGCCCAGTAGTGTCGTGGACTGGCTGCCACGGCTCTCCAGGGCTTCAGGCCGGATTCTTTCCAAGCCCTGCCTGGAGAGGCCGGGGTTCGAACCTGGGACCGTCTGCATGCCAAGCAGGTGCTCTCTCACGCTGAGCTCTGGTCCCTCCCCGCAGCACCTGGTATCCCAAGGCGGTCACCCATCCAAGTGCTAACCGGGCCCGACCCCGCTTAGCTTCCGAGATCGGACGTGATTGGGCTGTTCAGGTGTACGCTTTCTCCTTGCTTTTCTTTACGCCTAGAACGGCCTCCCGGGACACCCGAGGAGCAGGGGGAGCTCCCACCTCCTACATTAGCTGTCAGAGGACACCACTAGGTCATCAACGCCGCTGGCTTTTAATGATACGATGCTGGCCTCATGTTGCACGGTGATACAGTTGTTTTAATCGATCGTCGTATGGGAATGGTGGTACTGTGTTTTATGATCGTGCGTATTGCCTTTCTGTAAACCACCTGGTGAGGATTCACACCCTGAAAGGCAGCCTAAAATATTTAAATACATAAATGTTGAGCCGCCCGCTACGTAAGCGTCTTTCACTTTGCAGAATGTTTGCGCCGGGGTCAGATATTGCCAGAGAGGCTGTGGGTGGACCAGTCACTTTACATTCTACAATACTGGAGTAAAATCAATTGACCCGCCCAGCTCTGAACCTGTGTAATGGCTACAAGCAGCTATGGGGACTTCTTCACACACCGTACCTTTTAAAGAGCACACCTAGGATGCCAAGTGTGTACACCTAAAGCAGTGTTCTCCAACCTTGGGTCCCCCGATGTCTTTGGCCTACAACTCCCAGCATGCCCCAGCCAGCGTAGATGGCTGGGGCATGCTGGGAGTTGTAGGCCAAAAAAACCATCTGGGGACCCCAAGGTTGGAGAGCCCTGACCTAAAGATACCTCATCCAGGAGCAGAGACTGGCCGTGACTAGGACGGAGCAGGCAAGATCTGCTGGCATTTTAATCTGATGTGACACCTGCCGCCTTCTGCGAGATTTTTCACGGACAAGCACTGTGAAGGGGGGGGACAAAATGGGTTGCCGAGAATTGGAGGTAGCCAGAGGGTAGCGGGGAGGGGGGTATTCCCAGAGTGCAGTCTGTCCCCTCTCTTGCTCTTTGCTGGCTTGGAGGAGAGGCCGTGGCCTCCTGATTGGTCTTGAAATACCCACGTGACCCAGGAGTGGAAGCATTGCCCTGCAATGTGGCTACATCACGTGTGCTCTCTCTCTCTCTCTCTCTCTCTCTCTCTCTCTCTCTCATGTCATCACACTCACTCCGTGATCCCTGGTTGTCTGGAATCAGAGGAGACACGTTGTTGAAGCAGCAGCTGGGGGGCAGGAGGGGGATGGCCGTGCGTGAACAGGTGTGTAACTTAAAGCTCTTACTGCAAGACACTAAGCCCGTGTTCTCCAACCTTGGGTCCCCAGATGTTTTTGGCCTACAACTCCCAGCATGCCCCAGCCAGCTACGCTGGCTGGGGCATGCCGGGAGTTGTAGGCCAAAAACATCTGGGGACCCAAGGTTGGAGAACACTGCGCGACTAAGTCTTAGGAGAGGCATTTCAGCCTTTTAGGATGGGTGGGGGGGAACACACCGAAGTAGGGAAACCACTGACTGATCGGTCGTGGTGGGGGGAAGGGGCGTGGGGCCAGGGGAAGGGGCGTGGTCATCTGTGGAGCCCAGGTGGGCTGGATGGTGACCCGGATGAGGGCCACCGGCCTGAGGCTCCAGACTCCCGTGCCAGAGAAACCACAGGTAGCGAGCCCCCGGCTTGTTTATCTGCTCCCGCTGGAAGGGAGGCGTCAAGCGGCAGCAACCGAACAGCGTGCGCGGCCCATGCACGGTTTGATCCTCCACGGTAAACCAGAATAATCATCACGAAAATCCACAGTTCTGGCTTACCCACGCCGTCCAAATGCAGCCAGAATGTAAACTGGCCCCGTGTCTGTGCCATCCTGCAGGCAAAAGGTAACTTTGGTTGCCCGCTGGATTTCCTGTGGGCCGGAGAAGCGTGGTGCTCGGGGGGGGGGCGGGCGGCGGTTTCTCACATTCCGGAATGGGGGCTGGACCGGCCCGTAACAGTCGAATACGCACATGGATTCTTTCATAAAGCGAACCCCTTTTCCCAGGAGAAAGGTAGCCTCTAAATATGGTAAAGCAGTAGAATAACTCTCTGCCTGATCCACTTTGATTTGCTTGTGGGAGGGAGAAATATTTGGATGCTGGACAAAGCTTATTTAGGATTCTTGAAAACGAGGTCAGTCATGTAGGAGAAACTGGGTTCTTCTGGGAACCTGTTGAGAGAGGTCCTTTAGAGTTACAGTAAGGGAGAGAGCACTCCCCCCCCCCGCCGCCGCCGCCGCCGCCCCAGCCCCAATTCTATGCCGCTTTGATGAGCGGGAGGCGTTTATAAGCTTTGCTTCCAAACTATGTGACCAAGGTTTTTCCACGGAAATATCTTATTAAACACACGGCACTCATTGAGCCGATTGAAGTCGGTCCGTTTGGTATTCATCAAAGGTGCCTCCTTTTCCTGGAGATGCCAAATCCAAACTCAGCAATTCACTTTTTGTTGTTGTTGAGAAAGGGGGAAGGGGCCCTGTTTGGAGAACCAGAGATGGTGGAAGAATGCTTTTTTTTTTTTTTTTTTTTAAGCAGAAAATCAAAACCCTTCCAAGACAAACTGGGGAGAGAGAAGTTCAGAAAAACATCCATAATTTCAAAGAACTTCTGACGGCTGAATCCTGCTGCCCTGAGACACTGGCTGTTTGTGTGGATTCAGCGCTGAAAATACGGCACCTACCATTTCTGGTTACTCGGTCTAAGGCTTTGAACTGTTCAGGAACCTCCGCTTGGATTACGGGCAGGCAGGGGCGTTTGACCGATGGAGATGGAGCAGTGGCGGCTCCGTTCTCTCTCCCCTCCCCTTTCGAGGTTTTTTGTTGTTGTTGTTTGCACCAAAGAAGCCAACAGGCTTGCGAGAAGACAATGAGCATTTCCAAGCTGTAGTACACAAATGAATACAATGTATGGCAGCAGCCCTCTGCGCCTGCTGTGGAATTTGGGTGGTGGCAGAGTTGTGCAGTAAAAGGAAGGAAAGAGCAACAAAGGGGTTGTAGCTCTGTGTCCCAGGTTCAATCCCTGCCCTCTCCAGGTAGGGTAGGAAAAATCCCTGCTGGAATTCCCAGAGAGCCGCTGCTGTCCGTCAGGGACGGCAATACTGGACTAGATGGACCCAGGAATTTATTTATTTATTTAATACATTTTTAATGCCGCCCAATAGCCGAAGCTCTCTGGGCAGTTTACAACAGTTAAAACCATAAAATACAATATAAAATTAATATAAAATTTTAAACCACAGATTAAAAACAAACAGCAGAGCTAGCAGCAGCAGTTACAATAACAAAGTTAAAAACAACTACAAGATTAAAATGATTAAGATGATTAAAATGCCTGGGAGGATAGAAAGGTCTTCACCTGGCGCCGGAAAGAATACAAAGTAGGCGCCAGGCGAACCTCTTTGGGGAGCTCATTCCATAACCGGGGTGCCACAGCAGAAAAGGCCCTCCTCCTTCAAAAGGCAAGCTTCCTATTCTCCTAAGTGTATGGCTGGGGAAACATGCCATGAGTAGTCTGATAAAGGCCCCCAGAACTCCCCCCATCCCGTGTGTCCCCCCCCCCCCCCGATTTTTCATAGGCTACATTCATGTGCACAGTGACTTCAGGTTTTTAAAACTCCTCCTTGATTCTCAAGGATAAGATAATGGTTAATCTGAAAAAGATCTATACCTAAACAGAAGAGAACGAGGAGGGAGGTCTGGATTAACCTGTTCCAGATGAGAAATCCCAGCTCCTACGGATGGTGGCCTTGCGGATGGAAATGTGTCGAATGGATGTTTAGCTTTTCTGCTAGAACAAAAGTACTTTGCATAGAAATGCCCCTCTTGGCTGACCTTATTTCAGAGTTATAAAATTCTGGAGCGGAACTGCGGGAGCAGTTCCTTGTTCTGGAAGTGAGTATTTCTTCATGGGCGGGCGGCAAGGAAGAGCACCAAATATTAAGATGCTGCTGTTCTGTGGATTCCTTTCCTTGGTTTCCTTCGGAGGAACAAGTGCAGAAATTGTGGAGGGAAGCTGCCTGCCGCATGCCGCATGCCGCGTCGAGTCCCTGCTCCGTTGAGCGCACGGCGGTTGTGTTGCCTTCCGTGACTGTAGCCGTGTCTTCCAATGGGCTTCCCGTTAGCGCGGAAACCTGTTGAACTGACTCCCGCCGATGTCCTGGGTGGGTTGCGAATTGGGCGCCCCTGTAAATGTGCGCTTTGAAGTCCGTGGCATTTTGGCGCACCCTGGTTTTAGAAGCGGCTGCGTGTGCCAAGCAAAACAAAACCTGGGATCCGGAGGCAGATAGGCCATGGCTAATTTGCATCGTGGAGACGACGAGGATAAGAATCGGCAGCGGTGGCGGCTTGCTGGCCGTGCCTTTCCTTGGCTCCTTGCTCTTAGCTGATTTTGCAGCCAAAAGAAGCCAACCGTGGAAGGCCCCGGAACCCGCGTTCAGGTTTTGAGTCTAATTCAACCGGGACAAAAACACCCCTCTCACCTGCCTTGGATCCGCACTCATCTTCGCACCCTCTTAACTGATGGCAGCCTTTCTTGTGTCTCTCTTCAGCTGTCTCTCTCACGGTGGAGTCCCTGCAGTGAAATTTTGATTTGGTGCCACAAAGATGGTCGATTGAACGCTCACAAAGATCCCCCCTCCCTCTGTACTACCTGTATGCCAGGCTGGAAAAAGGGCTTCAGGTGTCCAGGAGCCAGCATCGTATTTAAGGCACTTCTCAAGCCCTTTTTGTACTGCGTCCTGTTGAGGGTTAAAAGGTGCCCCAGCAATACAAAGTATTTTTCAATCAATTCTCCATTTACAGAGGCCGGCCTTTGTTCCCTTCCTTTCCTGCGTGGGAAGGGGAAGAAAAGAAAAGGGGGCGAAAACATCCAGGCTTATTCTTAGGGTTAGGCCAGTGTTTCTCAACCTTGGGTCCCCAGATGTTTTTGGCCTACAACTCCCAGCATGCCCCAGCCAGCTATGCTGGCTGGGGCATGCTGGGAGTTGTAGGCCAAAAACATCTGGGGACCCAAGGTTGAGAAACACTGGGTTAGGCCGAGGCATGACTCCAGGCCAGGGATGTGGAGGAAGCCCGTTTCCAGGGACTGGGAGCTCCGGTTGGAGCAAGTCCTCGAGTGGTGGTGGTGGTGGTGGTAGTGAGGGCAAAGAGGGCCGAAGTGCTGTGGCAGGCGGAAGTCCTGCTGTGATGAGCAGGCAAGGGCAAAGGGGCCACGCTCTTGGCGTTGCTGTCCAGCCTGTCCAGTTGGGAGGTCTCATAGATCATAGAGTTGGAAGGGGCCCACGAGGCCATCGAGTCCAACCCCCTGTTCAGTGCAGGAAACCAGAGGAGGGGGGTCTCCCATCCAAGTAATCACCAGGCCTGGCCCTGCTTAGCTTTTCCATTCTGGGCCTGAAGGAGCACATGCTCTTCCATTCTGGGCCTGAAGGAGGTGCTGAGGTCTGTGCCCCTATGTTAGGCCCTGGCCTCCACCCCAGAGGTTCCTGGTTCAAGCCCTGGAATCCCGGACAGTGAGCCTGTTGGGTTCCTTCCTTCCTCCCTTCCTCCCTTCCTCCCTTCCTTCCTTCCTCCCTTCCTCTATTTCAATGTTCTCCAACCTTGGGTCCCCAGATGTTTTTGGCCTACAGCTCCCAGCATGCCCCAGCCAGCGTTGCTGGGGACCCAAGGTTGGAGAACACTGCTCTTATTTTCTTATTGCAGACCAATTCATATCAAATGAATAGATTTCAAACGGCCAGTTGCCCTGTGGAACAAAAGTGGCTTGTGGGCTTCTACACGCCCAGTCTGTTCCTCTCCTGCAGGTGCTGGCTGAGAATCACGCAGGCCACTCTGTGGCACTTTGTGTCGCTCCGTGCAGTTTGCAGGTGCGCCAAACCCACAGGTGCCTTCCTCTGTTCCTCATGCAACTGAGAGGCAGCCTCTTCCTCCTCCTCCTCCTCCTCCCTCCTCCTCCTCCTCCTCCTCCTCCTCCTCCTCCTCCTCCTCTTAAGATCTAGGCATGGACATGTTTGTGAGACTATTGTATTGACTGAGGCCGGGATGGCGGGTTGGGTTCAACGAGGCTGTCTCCTTCTGAGAATGTCTTGGTTGATTCATCTTCTCCCATCTGTCCCCTCCGGACGCCCTCTCATCTCTTTTTTCAGAGCCTGCACTCACAAAGGAACACAAACAGATGTTGACCCTGGTCTTTTTAAATTCTCTCCCATCTCTGGAGATGAATTCTGAATTAAAGTTCTGTTATCCTCAGTCGTGCACTAAGGGCTGGATGATGTGCTAGGGAACTCGTCCGGGGGGTCTCCATCAAACGACAACAACAACGGGCACACGCATTAGCCTTCATGCAGAACTTGGTAGCTGAGCCAGAGGTCACATGTAGAATTCGAAGCAGATGTCCGTGGCTGCTGGGTCTAGAACTTGGAACCCATGGCCATATTTGCGTGCTTCTGCCCTGTATGGTGCAGCACCTGGGTTATAGGGTGGGGATGTTCCCTGGGCGGTGAAAGGTTCTAAGGTTCTAGAGCAGTGATGGCGAACCTTTTTGAGCCCGAGTGCCCAAACCGCAACACAAAACCAACGTATTTATTTCAAAGTGCCAACACTGCCATTAAACCTGAATACCGAGGTTTTCGTTTTAGAAAAACAACTCATACAGTTGTCCGAACTAATTAACATCTTTTGTCTTTAAAGAAAAACACAATAACAGAGCTTTCAATGATACAAACAGTTTTTTGTTGGAAAAAAAAAATCAACTCAAAAAATTATTATAGTACTACATTGTACACATAGCCTGAAGGGAATTTATACAAACTTTTTAAATAATTACCTAGGCACATGTATTTTTGGATAAGGGATTCTCAACTTGTAATATGATTATATGCCAGACTGAAATTGTATGGGGCAAGCTTTACTCCGGGTCCTTTCCCTGCTTCTACAGGTGTTGGATTAGTAAAAGTAAAAGTCAACCTGTACTAGGATGAGCAAGATAAACAAGAAAACTAAACGTGCTTAACACATTTAAAACACTTTATGTCTTGGACTGCAAACACTGCATTAGGTAAAAGTTTGCATTGGTCATGCTTCTGCACAATTAATGTGATTTTTGCTATTGCATGCATGCTGATAATTTGTCAAACCTTGGCTCATACTCGGTTAGTTTGAGAGCAACACATGCAACACTCGGGTCAACTGTTAGGGCTTTACATCCAAGCCATGCTCTGTGCATCATTCTTCAAAATCTTTTAAATGTGATAACAATGTAGAAAAGAATTCTGTAACAGGAATTCTAGAATGAAATCATTCTGTTCCACCCTGTGGGAAAGAACAAGATCATTAGTGTTTTGCAGAAGGGGACGGTCTTTTTGCGATCTGGTGACCAATGGCTCGAGTGCCCACAGAGAGGTCCCTGCGTGCCAGCTGTGGCACCCGTGCCGTAGGTTCGCCATCACTGCGCTAGAGTGACTTCACCCACACAGGCTGGGTGTTGAGGAGCCCTGATCGAGAAGGACTATAAAGACCTCCAGGATTGGCGGGGACTTCTCCTTTTTCTGGCCCCTGGTTCCCACCTGTTGCTGCCAATGGCACAGCACTGACCGCAGGGGAGGTGGAGGGAAGTTCAAGGTAGATTTGTCACATGGAAAGTGGTCTTTGCCCATCTTTTTATTTGCTTATTTATAGCTTTATTATGGCTTGACCCATCTTGAGTGGTTTTTTTGGCTTACGTAAACCCAGTACATTGTGTTGTCGCCTCAAAAGACTGCAACTGGGCCAGAGATGGTGCTGCAGGTGCTGGGGTCCAACCCAGCAGCGTGGGGGCGCTTCTGGATACAGCATTGCTCCCGGATGCCCAGGTGATCGCTGTAGCTAGGAGGATCTTTGCTCCGCTTTGGCTGGTGTGCCATTCCGCCCTTTCCTGGAGAAGGAGGATCTGGCCGCAGTGACACATGCCTTAGTTGCCTCCCGGTTAGACTACTGCAGTGTTTCTCAACCTTGGGTCCCCAGATGTTTTTGGCCTACAACTCCCAGCATGCGGCGATTAATAAATATAATAAATAAATAAATAAAATAAATTTTTGTTTTTCTCAGTATTTCATGACTCTTTAATGAAGAGTTGATTGGTATAGAACTGAGGTCTCCAGCGTGGGCATCTCTCTTGGCGCCTGCCAGACTCCCGACCTTTCCTGAGGTTTATTTTATTTTTTAAATATATTTTTTTAAAAACTGGGTGGCTGGCATGCTGCAAAGCTAAGTTCTGCCCCTCCAGCACCATCTTCCATTTGGGTTCAAAAGAGTGGTCTGGGGTTTTGGAGCTCAGACCCCACCTCTGACTTGCATTGTGGTTCTTGGGCAAGTTACTTTTCCTTTAGTCTCACCAGTTTGCCTTCTGGGAAATGAGTGTTTCGTGACTGGCCGTGCCCGCATATGGTAGCCATTTATGACTGGGGAAGCCCTCCTCCATGTCAGTCATTTTGTGAGAGTGCCCACAACATTCTCAAAATTCCAAATATGCCCACTAACCCAAAAAGGCTTGGGGCTCCTGCCTTAAGACTTGCCTCCCCCTATACATTCCTGCTAGTCCTCTCAGCTGGAGAGGCCCTTCTGTGTGTCCCACCAATGGCTGAGGTGCAGTTGGTTGGGAACAAGGGAAAAGGGCCTTCTCTGTGGCGGCACCAAGACTATGGAACTCCCTGCCCTGGGAAATCTGACCCCTTCACTTGTAGCCTTCCTGTTCAGGCAAGCATTTGGCATGCCTCCTGTTTGATGGTTTTGAACTCCCTGTTACATATTTCCTCTGCTCTGACTTCAGTTTTTTCACCATACTATTGTCATTTTAATATATTTTTTTCTGCATTATTTTTAGTATATTGTAACTAAGCTGCCTTAAGTACTTAGTTAGAGTGGGAAAGTAGGATATAAATTGAGCAAATATATAAATGGGGAAGGAACCCTGTCTCAGGAACAGAGCTTGAAAACCGCAGGCATAGCACAAGGAGCGAGGCCAGGGTGGCTAGTACGTAACTAAAGGCCAGCCTCAGTTTGCGCATGAGATGCTCTGAATTCAAACCCTTGTGGGGCGAGGAACATGATGTGCGAAGGATGCAACAGCCTCATGATCCAGTCAGAGGGCTCTCAAGTTGGGAGACAGGTGGGCTCAAACCAGTGTTTCTCAACCTTGGGTCCCCAGATGTTTTTGGCCTACAACTCCCAGCATGCCCCAGCCAGCTATGCTGGCTGGGGCATGCTGGGAGTTGTAGGCCAAAAACATCTGGGGACCCAAGGTTGAGAAACACTGGCTCAAACAGAGCACAAGAAAGCTTTGGCCAGAATGTCTCCGTACACGTGGGTCTCCCAGTTACCCACCCAATACACCTGATGCGTCCTGCACTTGTGGGTCCTGCACTGCACGGTGTGTGCACAACGCATGTCGTCCTTTCGGTGGGAAGGGAAATGCAACAAGCAGGACAGGGCACTGGTGCCAGCTGGGAGCTACAAAAACGGGGAGCCAGCGGCAAGAGGAGGAGAAAACAAGAAGTCAAAAGTCTCAGTGGGCATTTGGAGAGCGACCTTCCCCAACATGGGGCCTGCCAGATGTGTTGGACTACCAACTCCCATAAGCCCCCAGCTGGCTGGGGGCTTATGGAAGTTGTAGTCCAACGCATCTGGAGGGCCCCACGGTCGGGGAAGGCTGTTGCAGAGGCTCAGTGGGCCAGCATTCCTCATGACCTTTGATGAGCTTGGCCTTCATCCAGTCCTTGCGCCAGCTGCGTGGTGGAGATGCTGACGGGGGGAGATGGACATCTCACACGCTCTCATTTAGATAAGGAGAAACCAAATCCTGAAAAGCCTTCATGAAAGCCAGTTAGCCCAAGTCCCATGTTTTCCTCAACAATGGCGTGGGCTAGAATGCAAGCTGAAAGGGGGGGAAAACACACCCCCTGCTTTTGCAGAGAAAGGCAAGCTACGTCCAGCAGCATTTCCCAACTGTAAAACAAGGTTCACTTTATTTATTATTTTGAAAACACAAATTATTTCCAAAAGCAGGAAAGCGGAAGGACACAGCCTGCCGGAGTTGGCCGGTCCACCGGCGCTGGGCCAATCCCATAAATGTTTGGCAGTCGGCAGAATACAGAGCCCTCTTCTATTGAAAAAGGCTAGTTACTGCTAATTTTTTTCCTGCATTCCCAGTGGATTCATAAAACACTTTTTTTCAGATTTCAGAATGCACTTCCTGAGCCTCTCCAAATTTGAAAGTGAACCCCTTAGGAAGTGGCTGGTCTTAACCTTTTTGCGATGCATAGAAAGAGAAGCGAACGTCTTTCTCCAGCGATCATCATCAAAATCTTATTCGAAAGGATCTTTATACTCCTCATGGCATTGAACCCTAACCAGTGCACCAGCTGTCATGCGCTTTTCCAGGTGTAGCCCTCCCATCACTCACTTGCTGCCCCCACCAATTGCAACATAAAGATGTACCGTAGATTTCCACCTCAACCTAGAGCCGCATGTGCTCCTGCACACACGAGCTCCTGCATGTGTGGAAATGCCCTCAGTGGAGGGGGCTTCTTGGGAACAACTGGGGACCAGGGTACTTGAGAGAGCGCCCTCTCCCTTATCAACCTACCCGGCCACTGAGGTCATCAGATGGCATGCTCCTGGTGGTTCCTCATGGGCTTATAGCCCAATTGGAGTCCACCCGGAGAAGAGCCTTTAGTGTGGTGGCTCCATTTCTGTGGAACTCCCTGCCTCTGGAAGTCAGGCCGGCTCCGACATTGTGTCGTTTCCGGCACATCCTGAAAACATCTTTATTTCAGGAAGCCTTCCTTGGTTGACCAGCCACTGTTTTTCTTGATATTCTGTGTTTTATTCTTTCTATCTTTTTTGTCTTTTATTGTTCACCGCTCCGGAATCTGTATAGATGTGGAGTGGTATATACATGTTGTAAATAAAAAATGATACATAACTTAATTGTCCCTTTGGACACATGTAGCCGCCTCCGCTACCAAAAGTTTTGCTTTCAAGTGGGATAAGGCACAGAGACATCAGTGGCAGTTTGACCCATAGTTATGGCTTCCCTCCTCTCGGAGGCTCACTCAAGTCCAAGCCTCAGCATTTTATGGAATAGTTGTTAGGTCTTTCCTTTTTGAAGTAAGTTGCTTGGGGTGGGGTGGGGGGGTCAGCTTAAGCAAACAGAACCTTGGGAATTTTAATAATACTAATAATAATACTAATAATACTAATACAGTAATACCTTGGATTACAAGTAACTTGGTTTGAGAGCGTTTTGCAAGACAAGCAAATTTTTAAATATTTATTTAATTTTTTTTTACTTGATATACAAGCGTCGTCTTGCAATACAAGTACTGTAGTACGGCTTAACTTAAAAATCTCTGTACAAATTTTTTTTGGGGGGGTTTCGTTTTGATATAAGAGCGTTTTGGATTACAAGCAAGTTTCCGGAACGAATTATGCTCTCAATCCAAGACATGACTGTACTAATAATTATCATCATCATCATCCATCATCATCATCATCATTTCAGTCTGAGTTGCAGCCTTTTAAAAAGGTGGGATTCCGTATGTTGCTTTTATCGGGACTAAGCCTGACCCGGCAGTAGCCATATTCTTGAGTGGTGCCCGTGAGACCATGCAACCCGATGCTCCATTCAGTGTCCAGTGCAGCCCCGGGGTCCCTTGCCATGTCGTGAAGGAGGCCGCTCCTGCAGGTCTAGGGTTTTACTTATTAATTAAAACATTTCTATGAAAAGCGTGAAATACTTTAGGGCAGTGTTCTCCAACCTTGGGTCCCCAGATGTTTTTGGCCTACAACTCCCAGCATGCCCCAGCCAGCTACGCTGGCTGGGGCATGCTGGGAGTTGTAGGCCAAAAACATCTGGGGACCCAAGGTTGAGAAACACTGCTTTAGGGACAGTCCCCCAGGGGTTTCTTGGCAGACCATTCAATATGGAAAGTATTCCCGAAAGGCAGAAAATTTGAAAACCACTGTGCTACGCCGGCTGGCAAAATAGATCCGCATTGCTTCAGTTGGTAACGGGCCGCGCTAACATAACTGCTCACCTCAAAGCTGTATCAGAGGCAGTCTGCCTGTGTTCTCCAGTTGCTTGGGAACATGGGCGGGAGGGTGCTGTTGCACTCCTGTCCTGCTTGTGGGATCCCGTGGGCACCTGGTTGGCCGCCGTGTGAACAGAATGCTGGACTAGATGGACCCTTGGTCTGATCCAGCAGGACCCGTCTCATGTTCTTATTAAGCTGCCCTGTCGGCTGCTTTTCCTGCCACTTGCTGCCCTTTTCCTGGCCAGCCTGGAGGTAGCTCCAGTGAAGACATGCTCCAGCCCTTACCGTTGGCACTCGTGGGGGAAATTCATTTCCACCTGGTCCGTAGCATGTTGCGTCTGCTGTTCTCTTAATGGTTTTTTTTATTCACATCAGGTTTTCTTTGAGGCACAGTTAAAGCGCCATTGTCGTTGAGAATTGCGGCGCAAATTGTTCCTGGCCTGTAAATGCCTACGGCACTAGCCACCTTGAGTGCCATTGTTTGGTAGAGAGACAGGGTACAAATGAAACCAGTAAGTAATACTCCCTTTGAAACCATTATTATGGATTCCCTGTTAATAAATCCCAAATTTTGTATACATTTGCAACAACAACTAACAAAAAAAGGTACTTGGGACAGTGGGGGTGTCTCAAAAAAAGCAGTGAGTATGTTTTGCCATGAGCGTTGGGTCTTAAGCGTAAGGAATGAAGGGGAGAGGGAATGCCGGGGGGGCAGCGGAAGGCCTGAGGAGCAGATAACAGGAGTGACCCGTTTTTATGCCATGGGGAGTCTCCAGCTTGAGCACCCAAGAAATGACCAAACCTCCATTTTGCTTGCATGGTTGCAATTGCAAGCTCGTCCTTGAAGCCATAAGAACTAGAAGCTTGCTCTTTTTTTTTATAATAAAAAATATACAGGCAGTCCCCAGGTTATGAACGAGTTCCGTGCTTAAGAATGTCTTTAAGTTGAATTTGTATGTAAGTCATAACAGCATAGCGTGGGTTGAGATTTTAAATTTTTCTACTGTTTTAACTGTATTTTATATTTTATCATGTTGTACATCGCCCAGAATGGCCGGTTTGCAGGCCAGATGGCCGATTCATAAATACAACAAATAAATAAATAGCGTTCTATTTGTTAAAATCTGAATTTACGCACATTGCGTAAATTATGAAATTGCGTAGTATACTACACTATGTACTCTACGTAGATGACGTAGTGCCGTGGGACCCAGAAGTCCGTTCTTAAGTATGGGTTGTCTGTAAGTCGGATGTTCTTAACTCTGGGACTGCCTGTACTTGGGATCTGGAATTCTGCACCCAGCACATTTTTGGATTGTGGAAGTGCAGAATCCATCGAGTGAAGGTCATCCAGCCATTCACAACCCATTTTTCAAGACCTCCATTCTAAATGCACCTCCCTGTCTCCTCCCATCGCCAGAGGCGAACGTCGGCTGAAGCATGAGAAAAGTACATTGCTTGTTTTTCAGTAGAAACATTTCATGCAATTCCTCTGGATACATTTTTCCTCCTTTTTTTTTTTTTTTTTTTTTTAAGTGAAGGTTGCAGATAATCGCAGCCACACATGCTTGAAAATGCCCTTAGTGTTTTCCATCTCAGCGCCACCGATATGAATCTGGCGACCTGAAATTGGATTCAGCTGTGGTTGAGAAAGAGCCAAGACTCTTTCTTGAACGCAAAGCGGTCTACGGCTTGGCGCTTGCCTGGTTGAATCTGTGCGGCAACTTCCTCTGCCCTTTCGAAGGTTCTCTTGAGTTGTGGGTTAGAAGCCGGCCTTTGGCAAGCCGGTATTGCCTGGCGCCCCGGGTGGAGTTCACCACTCGCATCTCTCCTGGGGCCTGTTGAAGTTGTCCCGAAGAGGTGAGTGGCAAGAGCTCCTCCTGGCTTTTCGACGGAGCTTCTCCTTCTCTCTCTCTCGGTTGCAAAGGGCCGAGCCTTTCTGAGCTTCAAAGAACACGACACACAAGACACGACACCCACCGATTTTGAAATGGTGCAACATTATTTCTTTTCTCTGGTCAGGCTCTGGATTCCCCTTCCAGCTGCCTTGCTTCTTTGCTTCCCCGCTTGTGAGAAAAAGTAGACCTGGCTGCAGTATTTGTTAGAGCCAGTGTTCTCCAACCTTGGGTCCCCAGATGTTTTTGGCCTACAACTCCCAGCATGCCCCAGCCAGAAGCGCTGGCTGGGGCATGCTGGGAGTTGTAGGCCAAAAACATCTGGGGACCCAAGGTTGGAGAACACTGTACTAGAGTATCCCAGTTCTCACTTCCGGTGTCTCTCCTGCACCCTCAGGTGCCAGAACGGTGGGGGGGGGGGGGGCGGCGATTTGCTCTACAAAACTTGCCTGAGACTGTTCTGTGCCGCTTCTTCCTGCTCTTGTTGAAAGGACAACACAAGCAGTTGTTGTCAACGGATTGGCGCAGTCGTCTTGTCCCAGTATAAACAATATCTTGGGTTATCCCTATGGTGACCGCGTTGTGTCCCATTGAAGAAAAGAGAACTCCTTTTCGCCATCTTCTTCTAATGTTTTGAAGTCATGCAACCTCTTTTTAAGTGCAGATAAACTTGCTGCGACTGCCGCACTGGGGGGTTGGGTGTGTGTGTGTCTTTTTAGGGTGGTGCTCCCCCATTGAGGTAGGCACAATATTATTTTAAATCCTGATCTTCACTCTCCGTCTCCCCCCTCCCCCCTCAACAAACCCAGCCTCCATTAGTCCCGCGCTTTCCATCCCCCCAATACTTAACGGCACAATTAAAAACAGCTGGTTATGAAAATGATTTTTTCCCCCCTTGAAGGCAAGAGCAAAACTGTGCGTACGGAGAAGAGGCCTGGCGGAGTTGAGATTGGCACTCGCTTCTGCCGCTGCCTGTTCGTTGCTTGTTGTTTCTTAATGCTGCCTGGCGGCCTTTCAGTTCTCATAGCCTCATCCGTGTGTGTGTGTGTGTGTGTGTGTGTGTGTGTGTGTTGCTCTTAGCTCTGTGCATGCTGCTCCCCGCCCCTTCCCCCCCCCCCCCGCCACGCGGGTGGATCCCCAAAGTCGTGTTTTGTGTGCTACGTTTGCATATACAAGCAAGCATCCCGGCTTCATTTAAAAAAAAGAAAAGAAAAAGAAAGTCGGAACAAGGCGGTGTTTCCACACGGTTCAACAGTTGTGAATTGATTAGTAGAGAGAGGAGCTGGCTCCGAATCCCATCAGCGAGAGATTCCAGCTATCTAGGAATCGATGATGATGATGGCTTGGAAGTGTTTTGGGTACGCGTTTCTATATTTCATTGCCTCTAATCAAGTCTCATTCATTCAGAGTGGAATATAACGGGACCATCTGCAATATTTAGGTGTGCCTGTGTTACAGGCTTAAAGTGTGTGTGTGTGTGTGTGTGTGTGTGAGAGAGAGAGAGAGAGAGAGAGAGAGAGAGAGAGAGTTGTGCCCAGCGCATGGAACCAGTGGAACTGTTAAAACTGGGGTTGGAGAATTCTGGCCACAGCTTGCCCATCCCTAGCTTAAGCATTGGCAAGATATGTTCCAAACAACCAGTCCCAGTTAATGGCCCAGTGGGGCTGTATTTTCGAACCAACTGTGGCTTCCAAACAGTCTTCAAAGGCAGCCCCATGCACAATGCATTACAGTAGTAGCCTAGACTGGAGTTACCTGGTACTGTACTTGCCTCTGGGCCAGTGCTTCAACCCCCTGCACTACCCTCCTCTGGCTCTTGATAAAAGTTATTTTTAAAAAAATCATGTTCCTGTGACAAAAGGCAAAATGTCAAAATCTTTGCAGTTTCTCTTTCATTAGGCCTCGCATTGTGTGAATGTTTTGGCTGGGGTTCAGTTCCCAAGGTAGCCACTTGCGCAGGGGTCCTGAATTAGAAATCGGGATGTGGAAATGACGTGAACCCGGGGTTTTGCACGGTGGTGCTTCTTAGTGTGGAGTAAGGTTGTGGATTGTTCATTTGACTCTGAGGAAAGGGAGCCAGCTGTCTGACATCCTGCTCTGAAAAACCCGGCTCTTCAAATCCAAGGGGAACGTGAGTGTGTGTGATGAATCCACGTGCAGTGGCCTCTGTACACACGAGCTTGGCAGCGGACGAAGGGTTTTGTCCTTTGGTAGTTGGTTCCATAGGTCACACACGTTGCTTTCCCCTGGGATCTGGCAGTATTAAAAAGTTCCTTGTTTACTTCTTAATTTTTAAAATTAACTGATCGGACTTCAGGATAATATCATCGGTGGGGAAGATCCAAAACCCAAAGCAGAGTCATACTCGCATTGGGGCCAACTGAAATGCCATAAAATAGTGTGCAAACTTTTGAGTTCTGCAGAACTCTTCTTCACACTGAATGTTAAGCAAAAGAACAAAGTGGGGGTGGGGGAGCTGAGCATGATGGGAAAGCCCCAAAGCCTGCTGGCTGCTATATTTTCAAGAAATGGGGAACAACTATTGTTGTTTCTTTGTCCCAGCAGCCCTCAGTGCAACCTGAGCTGTGTTCTGCACCTAGCACAGTCGAATCTAATTAAGTCGGCAGCTCCATCTGTGACTGTTTCGTTCTTTCTCCCCTTTTGTTGTTTTGCTTAACATTCAGCCTGATGGATTCAAAAGCTTGCTCGCTATTTTGAGACAATTCAATTGTGCTATTTTGGAGAATTATCAGTTGAATTCTGGAATTCCCCCCACCCTAAAAGCTGGGGTACCTCAAGATTGTTGTGGGGTGGCGGCCAGAATGGAATTGTTTTGAGGCCCAATAAAATGGGGAATCTGCTTAAATGGGCCCGAGGTCGGATTCCTCCGTTTTGCTCCACCCTTCTGCCCCGTGTCACAACGCAGCCCCACCGGGCTCCGCTCGAAGCGTGAGAAGGGATTGCCGAAGAGCAAGCAAAACACCTTTCTCGGTTTATAAGGGAAACCTGAAACTGGGTTATTTTTGGCCTTACCGGGCATCCCATTAGTTTGCCCTCCTCTCTGCCCCACTCTTTTTCTTTTCTTTTCACAATTTAGGCCAAATTACAGCATGCCACGGCTGTTTCTTAAAGCAAACAATCCAATGGCATCCCCCTACTGTGAAAATGAGTTGGAAAATCGAATTGGTTGTGAACTGTGCAAAGAGCCCAAGAGTGGGTTGAATGCCTGCGCTGATCTGGTCTCCGCGGCCAGAGAACAGTAGCGCAGGCAGCGGTCGGTCGGTCGGTCGGTCGGTGATGGGTCTCGGTCCCGATGGGGGATGGTTCTAGCCAGGTTACAGGCACATCAGCGGTCCCTGTGGTTAAAGGGTCCCGCCGCCGCGCCACCCGTCCGATGCTGGGATGCTCTTGCCGAGAGAGGGACGTTCAAGTGAGGATGGAGGCACTGCCTGTCCCCGGGGGCACTTTGCCCAGCTCTTCCTGCCCGCAGCACAGACCGCCCCCTGCCCTGCCGCTGCCGCGGGCGGGCATGTGCCGTTTGTGGCCGCCTCACAATAATGATCCCCTGGAGGAAGCCGTGGCCATTGAATGGGCCCCGGTCTGGCCAACCCTTGCAGATTGTGACTTTTTGCGCCTCTTGGATCTCCGATCCCTGATGCAAAAGGGGAGCCCAGGCGTTGTCGGTCTTTCTTAACTTATTTATTATTAACATGGAGAAAGTGCCGTAAGCCATCAAGGTAGTATACAACAATTTAAAACAATAAAAACCTTAACTGGATTAAAACAACAACAACAACAAGAAGAAACATTAAACCAACTGCATAATGTAAAAGGCTAAATCGAAAAGGTGCGTCTTTGTACTCTTTTCTAAAGGACAGGAGAGTGAGGGGCCAGTCCTAGTTCTTGAGGGAGCCCGTTCCACAGTTTGGGAGCGACACAGGAGAAAGCCCTTTCATGTGTACCCAACAAACGGGCCTCTGTGGGAAATGGTGCCCTCAGGAGGGCCTCTTAATAACCAGGCAGGTTCATGGTGAGACAGGCAGTGCCATTAGGCAGTGTTAGGGGCGGCCCACTAGGGTTAGAGCCCCGAATCTTTCATTTGGAGCCCGAATCTCTGGGAGGCCCTCTGCCCCGCCACCCTGCTGTCCCTGGAGTCTGGACACTTGAAGAAATAAAGGTCCAGGGGTCCTGATGATCTCTGTTGCATCTGACCCCCTGGATGTGCTGGCTCCCAATGTTACAGACATTGTGTGACCCGGAGAATTGGGTTGAGACACAGTCACAAAATAGGGCTGCCCAAAGGCTGGGGCACGTGTTAGAGTTGTTCACTGCACCCACGTTATTATTAGCTCGGCATATAGAAGGCCAGTTGACGATTTAGAGCAGAGGTGGGGAGCCTGTTTGACTCCAGTGTCCATCAGCCCCAGCCAGCATGACCAGTGGTCAGGAAGGCTGGGAGTCCAGCTACATCTGGAGGGTTGCTGGTTCCCTTCCTCTATGTGTCCTGCTGCTCAAGAGAACAGCTAGAATTAGGAGTCATTTTGCATATACCATAACCCAGATTGTAAGGTTTCAAGCCAAGATATGAACCTTATTTAGCCATTCTTATGCTCCCATTTTCTGGCCCTGTAAAGAAAAATATTGGGGGGGGGGGGGAGGAAAGAACCCTGAAGTTAGTGATGATGAGTCCAGAATTATCAGTGGTTGCATTTTTGGAGACATAACAGGTTTTCCTGAAATGCTTGTTGTGTAAATGTTCAAAGTACTTTCTAAAATTTATACATTGCACTCGGTAGGCCTTAAATCTTTGTCAGAGCTGCTAACGAGCTATCTTTCCCAGGATAGGCTTGAGCCGTTTTGGGGAAAACCCAAACACAGAACTTTCCAAATGCTAATTTTAGACCCCGTAGACTATACATTCTCTATAAATCTTTCTGCTGTATTGGGACACAGGGGTGTTCAGAGAGAGCTCAAGGCCACGCCTCGTGGTTGTTGTGCTCTAGTTCAGTGTTCTCCAACCTTGGGTCCCCAGATGTTTTTGGCCTACAACTCCCAGCATGCCCCAGCCAGCGTAGCTGGCTGGGGCATGCTGGGAGTTGTAGGCCAAAAACATCTGGGGACCCAAGATTGGAGAACACTGCTCTAGTTGGTCAGCCTGCTAAAATTTGGCAGGAAAGGCTGCACTGGGATACACAAGAACGCTACAGTGAATAAACTTCACTGGTCACCCTTTCCTAACCTTGCTACCTAAGACCCTTTTTTATGATACCAACAACTGAGCGTGGGTTCTTCCGCATGAAAAACATGCACTCTGCCGCTGAGCAGATGTGGGCCGCTTTCTGCCGGAGCAAACACTTGGTGTCATTTGTTTGAAACATGCCACTTTTTCTTCGCAGTCATTGATCAGGCAGCGGGTTCTTTACAAATTCGTTTTCTGTGTCAGAATAGAAACTGACTGAAGTGGACTCTAGTGCCATAATAAATTTGGGCAGTCTTTAAGGTAGGGGTGGGCGGGCAGCTTGTGGCCCTCCAGATGTTTTGGCCCACAGCTCCCCATCAGCCCTAGCCAGCAGTGAGGGATGCTGGGAGTTGTAGGCCAAACAAGCTGCCCACCCCCTGCTTTATGGCGTTACAAACCAGTTTGGTATTTTTTGCTGCAGGAGACTAACATGACTGCTGCCCCTCTGGAAGCAAAAATTGGATTCAGGCGACATTATTTCACGCACACGCACCTGTCTTATGTGGCAACAGCACTTACGCTTTGCCACAGAACTGTGAAGTGGGGTGGAGCAACAAGCTGGACACTTTTCCATTACTTGGAGCCTCGCTTGCGTCAAAGGAAAAAGACACTGCACCTACAAATGCGTCGGTAATTGGTGTGGTTTCCATCTGGAAAGCTGTGGAGACTTCGCCGTAATTTGCTTGGTCATTCCCTGAATGGCAGCTGTTCCAGGCAGCGCATCAAGGCCACTCACGCCTGAACCGTTTCTTTATTGCAAGTGGAGCCCGAGTATAACGCTAAAAAGAGAGAGACATTTTTTAAATTAAAAAAGCTGAGATTAGAAGGGAGGGGGGCGGGCGGATAGTGTGTTTATTTGCCCTGCAGAATACAACTCTGTATCCCTGTGAGATGATGAAGCTGGCGGAGAGGAAAGGCCTGCTTTTCACTTATGCGCTCCCATAATGTTTTCTCATGCTAAATCATTTCAGTGTTCCTGCATTCCTGGCGTTTCTTGGGGCACTGCTCGTTTTTTATATATTGTGCTAACCTTGTGCCCTTGCCATCAGAATGGTTTTCTTGGAAGCAGCGCGCTTTTGGAAAGGGGGGGGGGGAAACTGTTTCTGGACACTCAAAAGGTTCTTTAGTCTGGCTCAGAGGAAGCGACTACACAGGGGCTGCGCTGTTTTCTTTTCCAAACAGCCAGCGATGTTTTCCAGTTCTGTTGAAATAGCTCTGCAAATAGGGGAGTTGATTTCTGCTTCCTCGGATGATGCTGATGATTATATAAATGAGAAGAAGTAGCTTGAATGACTTGATTGAAGTTGGACTCGCACTGTTTGCCCGGCCCCAAACAACAGTTGACTCACAGCCTGACTCGATGGAGACCCAGATGTAAATCTCTCCCCCCCCCCGCCCCCCAGTTTCTTTGCCAATGCAGCTTTGGGCAGAGTGATATATTTTGCCATCAGATCCCCATCTGGGGGGGGGGGGGGGAGGCGAATAACCATGTCCTATCTCACAAGGTTGTGAGGGCAAACACAATGGAGGATATAAACACTGAACTCTTGCTGAAATAAGTACGGTCAGATTTTTTTAAACTTCAGTTTCATCTACTGTTTAGTGTCTTACATATTCTCCCCACCCCTAGCAAAAGTCCAAAATTCTGCTACTTGCAGACCCACATTTCTGCAACCAGAATAAATGTATGCAAACTAAGGGTATCCACATGCCCTTGTTTAGCTTTACTTTGTGTTCTGCTTCTGCAATTCAGATTTTCTGGTATCTGTAGCTTGTAGATCAGTACTGTAATAGATTACACATAGTGACATCTAGTGACAGAACTTGGTATTACCTCTCCTGAGAGCTTTTTTCTGTTTTGTTTTGTTTTGTTAAGAAAATATCACAGAATTAAAAAAAAAAAAAAAGAGTCTCCAAAGAAGCCATTCATTCCATATCTATTTGTATTTTGTATTATTTCCCTCATTTTTAATGCTGGTTGGTTCCGAGGAGGTGAAGGAGATCCTTAACATCCCCTTAAATTGTAGAGGGCTACCCATGTTAGTCTGTTGAAGCAACAGTGTTCTGTAGAACCTTAAAGACGTACCAATTTATTCTGACATAAGCTTTCATGGACACTGAAATGTTAACATCAAATTGGCAGATCTGAGTATACATGCAGCTGGAGGCGCCGAGGATGTGAACTGTGTTGTCAGATGGAATTGAAATGCAAAGAAGAACAGACCGTGATGATGATCTTAACACAACATTGTTGGGTGATAACACAGACATCCTTGCAATGGTGAGCCGATTAACATACGTAGTGTGACAAAATATACCGTATGTAGTGCTATGAACGTATGATAACATGTCCTGTGGGGAAACATTTCAGCCTCCAAGGACACTCTGTGAATGACTGTAAGGTGGCCATTCTTGAACAAAGGAATTTCAAAGACAGATACCAACGTGAAATGGCTGAAATACAGTTCTTCAAGAGATTCAACTCTATTCTCTGTGGTTGGAATAAGGAAAAAGGTTTATTTTTATTTTTATTTTTTTAAAATCAAGTATATTTTATTTGGCTCGCTGTAATAATGATGTATGTGTTGTCATCCAACATTGGCCCTGTTTGCACGTAACAACAGCCCATGGGTTAAACAACCCATGGGTGCAGTGCTTTTTTTCTGGAGAAAAAGGTACCGGAACTCTTGGATTACATTTCCTCGAGAGTAGATGGCGATTAAATTGTAATGCAATTAATAGAAGAAAAGGTGCTGGAACTCAGTTCCTGTGAGTTCCACCAGAAAAAAAGCCCTGCATGGGCGTAAGGAATGACAGCCTGTGCACCCGCCACTTCCCGCTTTTACTGCACAACCCATAATCAGCTCCTTCGTAGGTTGTGGAGTGTGATGTGTGAACCCAGACCAATGGGTTGTTTTAGGGGCTAAACAACCCAGCGGTTAAGCCATGGTTTGTTCTTAGGTTAACTGCTGTGTCGTTTAGCCCCTAAAGACAGAAAAAGTGATTTATATTGTAATCACAACCCCTGATGGCTCGATTGCGAGAGGCTCTCTGGCTTGGGGATCTGCGCTTTCCGTCTTTTCTTTTCTGGTGATGACTGTTCTCCACACACAAGAGTTACTGAGGGTTCTTGTGCTGTTTCCTGAAGTGCACAGTTTTATCCAGCTAGGGACGGCCGGCGGATGTTTAGACCACGGAGGAAGTAAGCTTGCTGGTTCCTCAGCTCTGTATACAGTGGAGAGCCTTCCAAAATAACAGACTGTAGTCTTAAGTGCCAGGAAAATTGCAAGTACCGGTAGCCAAGCCCAGTCTAAGCAAATAATTGGTGATGTGGTCTGCTCTCCCCACACACACACACTTCCAATTTCGTACTTAACGCAAAAGCTGGAAGACTTATTTTGTTAACGTTGGGGAACTTAAATCTATGGCTGGGGTTGAAGAAATAAAGCATGTCGCTAGTAGCAGAGACAGTTTGTTCGGCTCGGCAATTGCTTTGAGTGGTTTACAGTCATGCCTTGGATTGAGAGCATAATTCGTTCCGGAAACGTGCTTGTAATCCAAAAACACTCTTATATCAAAACGAAATCCCCCCCCCCCAAAAAAAATTTGTACAGAGATTTTTAATTTAAGCCGTACTACAGTACTTGTATTGCAAGACGTCGCTTGTATATCAAGTCCAAAAAAATAATAATAATTAATAAATATTTTAAAATTTGCTTGTCTTGCAAAACACTCTCAAAACCCAAGTTACTTGCAATCCAAGGTATTACTGTATTTTAAAATGGCATTTTCTTTCTGCATGCGTGTTTGTTCCTTGGGTTCATGTCGGTGGAGTGTGTTTTTTGTGCACTGCTGAGTCATCGGGAGGGATTGCAATCCGTTTTCGCACTCCTGGCTGAAGGATACAGCCAAACTGATGGAAAGCATGATCAAGCGGTTGTTCCCACCTGGAAGCAAACTAACTAGTTCTGTTCCCGGGCGTGGTTCTGGGGTTGGGGAGAGTAATTGAACCTGGGCTTGGAAGTGTGCATGGCCAGGCTTCACACACACACACACACACACACACACACACACACCTGCTACTGGCTTCTGTATACACTGACTGCTTTTGCACCTCCAAATTTGGGCCCCCCACGCAGGCCCACGCAGCAAAACCGCCCCGCCTCCGCCACCAAGCAGATCACTAGCTCACCCCTGTGGTCAAGAGAGACCTCCCCGGGGAGTTGCAGTCTCGGCTTGTTTTGTAAATTCATTTTGAATTACACTGGAGGCTTTTGAGAGGCACCGCTTCCTCCCTCCTCTGGCCCGGCTGCGTTATCTCCACAGCAGGGAAGGTCTTCCTAATGTTATAATTACCTGCAAACATTGTGGTGGTGGTGGGGTAGCAGGAACCAGGGACTGGTTGGTTTGTTTTTATATATATATATTTGCTTGGAATTGCAGTCTGTTGCAGTCATGCCATCGCGGTTAAAGCAGGGTTTAAATTACAGGCTTGACTGTGGCTTTCCCCCTTTTTCTTTCAGAATTTTTGCCAAGTTGCAATTTACTTAATGAAATCCTGCTATTTTGTTCAGTGGGGATATCTTTTGCAGATGTTGATTCAACCCACGTTTGGATTCCCCCCCCTCCTTTTTTCTTCTTTTTTTAGTTTAGTGAACCGTGCAGTTTCGTTTCTCTCCCCCCCCCCTTTTCTTTCTTTTCAAAGAAAGTTCGGCTTCTGCTCCAGTTTTGCTCAGTGGAATGTCGTCTGCCAGCAGTCCTCTTTGCATGCAGCGGGGAAACCAGATAGATTCACCAGTGCATCTTCTCTTCCCTCTTGCTCCCTCCCCAAAAAGCAATAGGAAATCTTACAAAAATAAACCATAGTAAATAGAACTTCAGCATGTGCCGTGGCCGGGCTCATCCACCCATCCTGCAGATTCATAACAGAAAAACAGATCAGATATCTCTTTCCTTCTGTGTTTTTTTTTTCCTTCTGGCTCTGGTGTAGGTTTCTGGGCCCTGAGGTCTGTTTTATTTAGATCCGCTGCCCGCCCTATTCCTAGGGCCCTGTCCAGGTCACAGGATCACAGATGCCAAGGGATCCTTGTCTGAAATACTGCCAATTTATCAGTCTATCTGATTGTCCCAACTTTCTTCTTTTTTTTAATGGCGGGGGGGGGGCAGTTCACATTCTGGCAGAGATGTGGTTTGGCTTCGTGTTTGCGCGTTGCTATGATGAGGTAGTTGTCTGCCTACGTCTTTCGTGTCCCACCCTTCCTCCAAAGGTCTCAAGGTGTGTCTCTCGCGCAAAGGCCAAGAAGGGGTTTGATCCCAGGCCTCATCTCCCCGCATCCCGATCCAAGCCCACCAGACTGTCTCTAGGCCTGCCTTCCCCAACCTGCTGCCCTCCAGATGTGTTGGACTACGACTCCCATAATTCCCAGCCAGCATGGCCCTAGTCCAGCACATCCAAAGAGTGCCAAGTTGGAGAAGGCTGGTCTAGGTTTTAATCTGCGTGTGCTTAGGTGAGAGAGATACAACTACCTTCTTCTCTTAATTTTTATAGTAATTGGGATGTCCACAAGACGCAGCATCTTCAGGCATCACCAGACAGACATGTTCGGAAGTACAAACCTGAGTTCATCGGTGGATAATTTCTGGGGTGTGTGTGTGCCATGGCTGGATGCCATACCACCTAATTCTAGAAGTGTAGGGCGTTTCTGTGGCTATTTAGTGGTGAAGGGGGAGACACTCTGCACGTGCTCTGAGGCATCTGCAGTGCTTTTTTTTCTGGAGAAAAGGGTACCGGAACTCTTGGATTACATTTCCTCGGGAGTAGATGGCGATTAAATTGTAATGCAATTAATAGAAGAAAAGGTGCTGGAACTCCGTTCCGGTGAGTTCCACCAGAAAAAAAAGCCCTGGGCACCTGCATTTATAGGCTCACATGTTCTAGCGATCCCAGTGAATTCTCGGGCTTCTGAAAATTCCCTTTTCTTTTTAACTGTGGGATTTCCATCAGAAAATATCTTTTTAAAAAAAGGGAAAGAAAGAAGTCAGAAAGGTTTGGGGTTTCTCTAATGTGGACGCCAGCCTACGAATGTTCCTTCCTGCATCTTGTGGTCGCGATATTGTAAGAGGCAGGAGGGAGCTGGCAGGCGCAAACTGTGCCCACCGCCTCAGCCGACGTAAGAAGTGGTTGGGCAGCCCAGGAACGTAACTCTGCACCCTCAAGATTAATTAATAGCAAGAGCTGGCTCCGTGCCTGGTGAGCGGAGAGATAAAGCAAACAAAAGAAAGTGAGTGGGGGTGGGAGGGAAGGAAGGAAGGTAGGTTTTCTAATGAAAGGGGCATTTTCAAACAGAGATGATTTATTCGGCGGATTCTCTTGGACCTTTCTTCGAAAACACACACACTCGGCACACCTGTGAGCACAGGAGTGCTTAGATTTTACAGAATCATTGGAGGTTTTTTTTTTTTTGCGTGACACAAATAAGGCCTAGGTCAGGCTTCCCCGGCCTAGTGCCTTCCAGATGTGTTGGGATGGCAACTCCCATCATGCTGGCTGGGAATGATGGGAGTTGCAGTCCCAACACATCTGGAAGGGGCCAAGTTGGGGGAGGCTGCACCCACCTTTGGGAGAGAGACTTTTTACTCATCGGATGTTTTGCCTTAGGAAGAACCTCCACAGTCACCCTGCGTTTGGCTTTAGCCAAAGTCACCACTTTCGTGGTGGCGGACCCTTGCCATCCGTCACGACGTGTGTTTTTCCTCTCTGCATTCAAACTCCCGTGAGCAAAATTAAAAAGTGAGGAAGGGTCTTGGAAGAAGGGGGCGGGGGGAGAAAAGTGAGCTTAGGTCGGAGGACTGGGATGACTTAACTCTGAAGGTATGTCTCTGAAGAGTTGGCTTGTACAAACAAGCAGTTTGGGACTGTGAAAACTGTGGCTCCGACGAAAGCCCCCCAACCTGTCACGGATCGCTCGTCTTGGGACGCGCCAATCTTGCATGGTGAGTAATGAAATAATGGGGAGGGAAAGCTTTTGAGGAGAGCAAGTTGGTTGTAGGCCATGCCTCTTGTAAACGTTTCCACCACCAGATAACTTACTCTCGCTCCATTGGAGCTTTTAATGTAATGGGATAGTTTCGGAGGCTGGGTTAGCTCGGTTTTATAGTGATGCATTCCAGCTGAAACTTGTAAGGCTGAGGTATTTTAAGTATACTGGCTTGATGAAAACGATTCGAAGCATTGTTGGGGCAGGATGGGGTGGGGGGGCAGATTGAGGATGGCTCCCCCCCCCTCCCTTCTGTGTTAGAACAGTACCATTTTCTGCAGGGGGATTTTTAACTTCTTCCTTACTCAACCACTTGTCACTAAGGATGTTCGTTATTGGCAGCTTTTCCTGCTAGAATTACAGAATAGGTTTTGGAGTGAGTCCCAGGCATGGGGCTGCCGTATTTGCCTTTCCCCATGACTAGCAAGATCATAAGCATTACGCAAAATAATTTTAAAAAATTATAGAACAAATCCGGAATAAGGAGTGTACTTGTTCAGTTTGCACAACATGTATTCAGGTCACATTCACTCCCAGAATTCTGCCTTTCCCCACCTAGAGTTTGGGTGGTTGTTTTGGTGCATTTCTTTTTTTTCATGGACAGCACTGGTTAAAAGGGGGTGGGAAATGCTAGAGGCTTGCCCCGAGAGCTGTTCTCCAGGCCGCCTGTGGCTCACGCTGGCTCAGCTTGTCTGAGCGTGGAAAGCTAAGCAGGGCCAGGCCTGGTTCTTACTTGGATGGGAGACCCCTCCTCTAGGTTCCTGCACTGAGCAGGGGGTTGGACTCGATGGCCTTGTAGGCCCCTTCCAACTCCATGATCTAGGAGTCTATGAAACTGGTGCCGTTTTTTAAATGGTTGTGCGCCAGCCAAGTGTCCGTGCAAAATTCATCCGATCACAGTGACCAGTTCAGCTGTTGTGATGCCTGCGAAACAGGTAGCTTGCATGGGGCCTGAAGACGGAGCCATGGCAGATCTTTCCTTGCTTGCCTGCCTGCTTGCCTGCTTCTCAAATGCTTTGAATCTCCTTTTGGGGAAAGCGTCTTCCTCTCGAGATATTGCCCCGCCAATGGCGGAAGAAGCAAGCGGTCAAGGAGAACAAGAGCCAGACAAGAATCTTTGGCATGGAAGTGTGATGGAAAAAGGCCAGTTTGGGCAGGAAGAATACCCAGGAGCTCGTCCAAATTGGGGTGGGGTTTGGGGTGACAGTTGTATGTTTGCTCATTTGTTTGTTTATTTAAAGTATTTTCAATCACTTTATTATTTTTATTATTTATTTATTACGGTACATTTATACCCCGCCTTTTTTCCTGAAAGGAACCCAAGGCGGCTTACATAATCCTCCTCCTCCTCCTCCTCCTCCTCCTCTCCATTTTACCCTCACAACAACCCTGTGAGGTAGGTTAGGCTGAGAGTCAGTGACTGGCCCAAAGTCACCCAGTGAGTTTCATGGCTGAGTGGGGATTTGAACCTGGATCTCCCAAGTCCCAGTCCAACACTCTCACCACTATGCCACACTTTCCTACCGAACGGGTCCCTCGAAGCGATGGACACTTTTAAAGCAGGGGTTCAGAAGCTCCAGCCCGCAGGGCAGCCCAAGCCAACCAGCTCAGCCTCTTGGGGTTCCCTGAACCCGGGAGGACTCCCCTCGGCAGGCATCGCAGCGGGGGGGGGGGGAGTGTGGCCTCAGGCACTGGGACTCACCTGTGCCAGGAAACTAGTCGCTGTTGCTCCTCGCCGGAAGGAATAAAAAGGGCTAATCCAGCTTGGCTTCTCGGTGCGTACGGGGCTTCCCTAACCGGGAAAGCCTGCACACGGTGAAGTCTGGAAGATCCTTCTGGCGCTTGGGCCCAGAGAGCAAATGATGTCAGGCGCCCACTGATGGCGTATAGCCCGTTGAGGGCTGGCTGGCGGGGTTATCTGGCCTCTCCACCCAAAAGTAGTTTATGGCGCCCCCGATTTAAAGCAACAATACGATAATACTCTAAAATCACAGTAAATAAAAGCAGAGACAAAACATTGTTTAAAATAGGCCGAAGCAATTTTAAAAGCCCCAAAGTTCCTGGCAAAACAGTTCCTGTTTTCACTGCCTGTTTGAAATCCAGTAGAGGTGGAGGCAGCCTGACTTCCCTTGGAAGAGAGTCCCACAGTTGAGGTGCTGCTGCAGAAAAGTCCCTGTGTCATGTAACCCCCCCAACCTCGCCTCTCTCACTGTTGGCACATAAAACACAGCCTCTGATGAAGATTGCAGAGTACCAGGCAGGCTGTTATGGGACGAGGCAGCCTTTCAGATATCCTGACCCCAAACCCTTTACGGCTTTATGGGTCATAACCAGCAGTTTGAATTGAGCTTGCAATACAAATTGGAATCCAGTATAGTTGGTTCAAGGTGGCCGTTACATGGTCTCCCAGACTGGGAGGAGAGGTGTTATTTAAGCACACGCAGCCCAGGCCTTTCTGGAAAGCCATTGAACCTTTGTGGCTATATTTAAAAACCAGAAAGTAAAAAGCAGGGGATGATGAGCACAGCTACTGAAATGCCCCCAGCTAGCGTCGCAAATAAGGCTGGGCGCGCTGCCCGAGCCTTAGTTCGCCGCCCCCGCCCTCTCCCTGCCTCGTTTTTTTCGAGCGGCGATCCACTTGCTGTCCTCGACAATTTCGGGCCCGGAAAATGGACCCTGCGCAGGCGAAGAACGGACCATAGGGTCCGTTCTGCGCCTGCGCAGGGTTCCATCGCGTCATTTCCGGTGCCGGAAGTGGCGCGATGGGCTGGATCGAGTGGCACGGGAGTGGCTCTCCGTGGAGAGCGCGCCAGAACGAGCGGCGGGGGCGGCTCTCCGCGGAGTGCGCGAGCTGCTCCGAAGATAAGGTAAGGCCTCGCCGGGGCGTGAGCAGGGCCATTTTCATCCTCGTTCTGCCCCGGCGAGGCTCGATCGTCCAACTATACCCCCAACCTGCCTTTCGGTCAGTCGTCCCTGCCAGGCTGGTGAGCAGTGCAGTCTAACGGTGGAAGCAAACGCCTCCTTGGCCGCAGAGAAAAGAAGCAGGGTAGCTCTCTTCCCCGCACCGCACTCCAGCCACGCTCTGCAGGATCTGGACTAAGTCAGTGTGCTTGCTTCTGGGTCGGGGTCTGCCAGGCAAGTTCATCTTTTCAGGATTTGCTTGGATCAGCTTGAGAGATAAAAGAATGGAAACAAATCTGCTGCGGTCCAGACGAGCACCTTTTAAAAATAAAAATAAGCAATAGGAGATGACAGGAGAAAAGAGGTTCAAGGCACAGCGTGGTGTGTGTGTGTGTGTGTATTGGGGTGTGTGTGTCACTTTTTCCAGAAAGCTTTCCCCAGGAATGGCCTTTTCAGCAGAAGGACTCCTTAACCGTCTCCTTTTTCGGTGCAGTTCCACCCCCAGCATCATTGCTGCAGCATCACGGCCTGGCTCCCTAAACTTGCCATCTTTTTAAATCACATGGGATTTTTTTTCAGCACCTTCATCCGTTTCTCTTTCCTGCTGTTGCTTGTTCTGAAGAAGAAGGGCTTTCTGGTCCTTTCTGAGTTCTAGCTTCCAGGACGCCAGCAAAACCCTTTCCCTCCACCCCAGGATTCAGTATTGCTCTTTTGAGGCTGTGGAGAATGAATAGAAGAAATCTTTTACACACACTCAGAATATTTGAGCTCGGGGGTCATCCAATGAAAGTGATTGGTAGTAGGTTCAGCTTAGATAAATGGAAGTTCTTTGCACAAAAATGAGGTATGGAATTAATGATTAGTCATTTAATCACAGAGAACGGGATGTAAAGGGCAGTGCTCTGCTTAGATCCCCCCCACTTTCAACAGGATGTGCAACTACCACCTGGACTGGTCTGTCTGAATCATGATACTCTGCTTGGATAAAAAGAGCAGGTTGCTGGCCCTCATGGAGGAACGAATTAAAATTTGAAAACAAGAAGCTGTGGCAGAGGCAGGGGGCTGTGGGTCGCAGTCTGGGGATTTCTGCTGTACCCAGTTATCTCTCTGCCTCACACCAGGGGCCAATCCCTCCCCCCCAAATTCCCATGTGTTACGGGAAGAGTGGCATTCAAAATAAGCCTGTGCAGTATCAGACCACGGACCCATTTAGCCCAGTACTGACAAGAACTCTCCAAGGTGGGCGCATCTGGCTGACACTGCTGCCGCTTTCTCAACCCTGCCCAGAGCCTGTAACTTAAGGACTGAACCCAGGAACTGAAGCACAGGGCTCGGTCCTGGGCCCAGTGCTCTTCCAACATTTTTTATTAATGACTTGGATGAGGAGGTGCAGGGAATGCTTATCAAGTTTGCAGATGACACAAAGTTGGGGGGGGAACAGCTAATACTCTGGAAGACAGAAACAAAATTCAAAGCGATCTCAATAGGCTGGAGCACTGGGCCGAAAACAACAGAATGACATTTAATAGGGATAAATGCCAAGTGCTGCACTTAGGGAAAGGAAACCAAATGCAGAGTTACAGAATGGGAGACACTTGGCTCAACAATACTGCAAGTGAGAAGGATCTTGGAATTGTGGTAGATCACAAACTGAATATGAGCCAGCAATGCGATGTGGCTGCAAAGAAGGCAAATGCTATTTTGGGCTGCATTAATAGAAGTATAGCTTCCAAATCGCGGGAAGTGATAATTCCCCTTTACTCAGCTCTGGTTAGGCCTCATCTTGAGTACTGCGTCCAGTTCTGGGCACCACACTTTAAGAAGGACATAGACAAACTGGAGAGGGTTCAGAGGAGGGCAACAAGGATGATAAAGGGACTGGAAACAAGGCCCTATGAGGAGAGACTGAAAGAACTGGGCATGTTTAGCCTTCAGAAGAGGAGACTGAGGGGAGATATGATCGCACTCTTCTAGTACTTGAAGGGATGTCACACAGAGGAGGGCCACGATCTCTTCTCGATCATCCCAGTTTGCAGGACACGGAATAATGGGCTCAAGTTACACAGGAACCCAGATTCCACCTAAACATCAAAAAAAATTTCCCGACTGTCAGAGCAATAAGACAATGGGACCAACTACCTAGGGAGGTGGTGGGCTCTCCCACTCTGGAGGCATTCAAGGTGCAGCTGGACCGCCATCTGTCAGGGATGCTTTGACCTGGATTCCTGCATTGAGCAGGGGGTTGGACTCGATGGCCTTGTAGGCCCCTTCCAACTCTACTTTTCTATGATTCACAGTTCTGGGGGGCATTTTTACCTCCCGGTCCCCCCCCTGCTGGTTGCACTCCATGGGGCACCTGAACCAAGCAACCCCCAACAGTTTTGCCACCGAATTTTCTTGGCAAACCATTGCAGTACGCAAAAAGGGTCAAATTTAGCTTCAGAACAAGCTACCAGGCCCGCATAGCTCTCCATAGTGCTAAAAACCGCCAGTTTCTTCACGATCCCAGGGGGAGGTTTCATAGATTTCATAGATAGAGTTGGAAGGAGCCTACGAGTCCATCGAGTCCAACCCCCTGCTCAATGCAGGGAACTAGAGGAGGGGGTCTCCCATCCAAGTAATAACCAGGCCTGACCCTGCTTAGCTTTCCATGCTCAGACAAGCTGAGCCAGCGTGAGCCACAGGCCTGCTGCCGGAGCAGCAAGGACAGTGTGCATCCCACGGGCCGTGTGTGTGGCTTACCCACTGTTAAGGTTTCTTTATTTTGACGTATTTGGTTCTGACCACCCAGGCTGTAGTTCTTTTGGAACACAGAGATGTGGGTCCAAATCCCCACTCCTCCCTGAACCTCACCAGGTGATCTTGGGATGGCCACTCCCACACCCTGAGCCCGGGCAACCTCACAGGGTTGTCACGAAGCTCAAATGGGGTAACCGCCATGCTTGCCACCCTGGGCTCCTTAGAGAAAAAGTTGGGAGACCGCTGCGATTCATAATTATCCTAAGCATACTTATTTATTTATTTATTATATTTATACCCCGCCTTTTTTCCTGCAAGGAACCCAAGGCGGCTTACATAATCCTCCTCCTCCTCCTCCTCTCCATGTTATCCTCACAACAACCCTGTGAGGTAGGTTAGGCTGAGAGACCGTGACTGGCCCAAAGTCACCCAGTGAGTTTCATGGCCGAGCGGGGACTAGAACCTGGATCTCCCGAGTCCCAGTCCAACACTCTCACCACTACGCCACGCTGGCTCTCGTGGTATAACACCGTAAGCCAAGCCCCACTGAACTTACTGAGACCCCGAAATTTGGATTCTTTGCATTTCATTGCAAAGTCAAAATGCAGAGCTTCCCCCCCCCCCTTTGTTCTTGGAGGGAATCCTAAGGGTTAAGTAGTGCTTCCTTTAAAATCCCCCCCCCACACACACACACACACATAATAGCAGCCTCTGTATCTAATGGACCGGTGGTACTTTGGAAGGGGTTAAGCAGACAGGGAAGCGTTAATTGCTCCCAGACTCCAGAATTTACAGACAAGACTTCCCAGTTCTGCTGCAGCTGGTGTGACTTGGAATACGAGGGCACACAGGCACCATTCATCTTGGAGAGTTGCGGTTGGAGGCGGGAGTTAATCTGGATTCACCCTTCTGCTCGGGTGCCCAGGGGTAATGCAGTGGGCCCTTGGGGCTGCTGTATCATTTCATTTTATTCTTCCCCCCACCCCGAGCCTGCTCTGGTGCCTGTTGCACAGGGGTGGGCGACGTGTGACCTTCCAGATGTTTTGGCCCGCAGCTCCTGACACCATTGTCTCTGCTGGCTGGGGCTGATGCAGTGTTTCTCAACCTTGGGTCCCCAGATGTTTTTGGCCTACAACTCCCAGCATGCCCCAGCCAGCATAGCTGGCTGGGGCATGCTGGGAGTTGTAGGCCAAAAACATCTGGGGACCCAAGGTTGAGAAACACTGGGCTGATTAGAGTTGTAGGCCAAAACATCTGGAGGGCCACAAGTTGCCCACCCATGTAAAAGGAGCCTGACCCACAGAAATTTAGCCGGTGAAGCTTTTGCTGGCAGGGAGATAAAGCGATTCCACATGTGAAAAAGGCCACTGTGGCTTTTGAGATAGAGACTTTTTTGCCGTGCCTGATAGCTTCACTGCACTGTTTTAAGCGTGGTGCCCCTGTGTCTTCTGGGCCCATGGCAAAAAAGACCCTGCATGTGCACCTTCCAGGCTGCACATTATTTCTTTTGGTGCCTCTAAAAAATCTCGCAACCACTTGGGATGGTTGTGCAGTTCCGCCTTCTTCAAGGCGAGAGTAGGATGCACTTCGGCAGGCTGACACCGGACTTTTGTTCTGGTGCTTCTGCTGTGGCCCGGTGGGGGGTCGAGAGACCTCCCCCCCCCCCGCAAGACTTTGTGGTTTCTCGCCATCTCTTCTTCTGTGGTGTGAATGGCACGCGTTTGTGGCTGCCTGTGCTGTGCGCGCTCATTCCTTTTGCGCTGCCGTCATCTCTGATCCAACAGGTTTTACCAGCCTTTGGAGCACTGCAGAAACTTACGAGACTCTGTGAACAGGGACGAGTGTGCACTCACTCTGGGCTGTGATGCCTCTGTTGGGCCCTCGCAAAGTCTCAAGTCGTCCGTCTTCAACCTCATGGTCTGACTGAGGACTGTTCTGGGATTTGGGAAGTAATCCCCCCACCATCAACTGACCGTAGTTCTGGGCAGGTTGCAAGTGAGTGTTCTTCTGTAAGTTCTCCAGAGATGGGAAGTCTGATCAGTGCTGCTTGCCAGAGCAGAAAAGGACCCACTTCCACCCTCCTTTTTCTTGTTAACAGACCGGGCAATAATGATCATCAAGTGACTTGGAACCGGTTTCCTTTTCCCAATGAAGACACCAGGGGAATTGTGCAAAGACCAGGAGCTGCTGGTTACTTTCCAAGCCCAGAGCCAAGCAGGTTGCAAGGGCATGGCTCCATGCCAAGGGCTGAGGTGGCGGCCTTAAGTCAGGTGACATAGATTTATTTCATAGATAGAGTTGGAAGGAGCCTACAAGGCCACCGAGTCCATCCATGTCTCCTCCATCCCGCCCCCTCCAATCAGTGTTGTTTTCCCCTGAACGACTTTCAAAAGTGCAACAGGAACACTCTCTTCCGCCAAAAAGGTTTGGCAGTTAGGAAGCATTTGTGGGTTTTCAGATCCTGTCCTTCAGAGCTGAGGCGCTAACCGTTGGGTCTCAAGAGAGACATTTCCTCTGGAAAACTGTAAACATCGAAACATTCTCATTTGCCTGCCACCTAGAAAGAATAAATTCTTACAGTGAGATTTCACAAATATATCCGCCAGCGTATATGCATGCCAGCAACTGGATTTCTCATCTTCAGCACGTCAAACATACCTAGTCCCCAAACGCTCAGATGTCCAGAATTTCAAAACTTTGTATCTTTCCACCAAGATCATTCAATCTGGTATCGAAGTCCAAAAGCTGGTATTCTAGCAGCCAGATATCGTAGTAGGGGGAGTACCAGGAGTGCGTAGACGTAAACCTGGAACATGCCGGCAACTGGAATAGAACAGTTGAGTCCGGGGTCAGGAGATTTCATAGATCATAGAGTTGGAAGGAGCCTACAAGGCCATCAAGTCCAACCCCCTGCTCAATGCAGGAAACTCGAGGAGGGGTCTCCCATCCAAGTAATAACCAGGCCTGACCCTGCTTAGCTTTCCACACTCAGACAAGCTGAGCCAGCGTAAGCCACAGGCCACAGATTTGTAACTGGCTGACGATGGGCTGGTGTCAAGTATGAAGCTTCCTGTTCCTCCTCCGAAGCACTCGGCCTTCACCCTGTTGCTTGCAGCCCACCCGAGTTGCTTCTTCTTTGGCCTCCGTTTTTCAATTTATTTATATAAGAGCCAGAGTGGCGTAGTGGTGGGAGTGTCGGACTGGGACTCGGGAGATCCGGGTTCTAGTCCCCGCTCGGCCATGAAGCTCACTGGGTGACTTTGGGCCAGTCACTGACTCTCAGCCTAACCTACCTCACAGGGTTGTTGTGAGGATAAAATGGAGAGGAGGAGGAAGATTATATTAAGTTGGCTTGGGTTCCTTGCAGGAAAAAAGGCGGGGTAATGTAATGTATATCTATACCGCCCAATAGCCGAAGCTCTCTGGGCGGTTTGCAACAATGATAAAATCACACAATAAAATGCAATTTTTACAATAAAATACAATACCCAATGGGCAGAGGGTTGGACTTCGATCTGGGAGGTCTGGGTTCATCTTAAACTCTACTTGGGGATTTGCTGTCCTGGTTCAAATGTAATAAGAAGCCAGGATTCCTGCTATGTAAGTGAGCTGCTGTGAGCCTTGGGCTCTCTTCCTCTTCTCTTCCTCTTGTGTGCTGGAGAAGGATATTGGAAGCACCTGCTAACCATTTTAAACAGTCCCCCATGACATCTGAACTTGGGGAACTATGGTTTGTCTCAACATTGGTTAGTGAGAATACCGGTAAGTCAGCATCTGAAATGGTGGTATATGAGTGTTGTGAACCGCCCAGAGAGCTTCGGCTGTGGGGCGGTATATAAATGAAATGAAATGAAATGGAAATTTTATAATATAATACAATAAAAATACAAACAATAAAAACAACAAAAAAATTTACACTAAACATTTTAAAAACAATTTTAAAATTACTTAAATAGCTAAGACAAGATGTAAAAAAATAGACTGGATAAAAAGGTGACATAGTGGTAGTGGTGGTGAGAGTGTTGGACTGGGACCCGGGAGATCCGGGTTCTAGTCCCCGCTCGGCCATGAAACTCACTGGGTGACTTTAGGCCAGTCACTGACTCTCAGCCTAACCTACCTCACAGGGTTGTTGTGAGGATAAAATAGAGAGGAGGAGGAGGAGGATTATGTAAGCCGCCTTGGGTTCCTTGCAGGAAAAAAGCCGGGGTATAAATATAATAAATAAAATAAAAATAAATAAAATAGCCACCACCCTTGACCCTCAAGCTGCAACCTGGCACAGTTTCAGCCGGAATCGATAGGAATTTTCTTACTCAATTCCCCACCTATGGACCTCACTCAGACAGTACACTTCAGCACTAATAATCTTCTTCAGAATATGGATTTTTAAGATTTAGTCTAATCCCTGCAGACTAGCCCGTAAGGCCAATGTGCAAAATAATCCAGAATTTGAGCTGGGATGGCTGGAATATTTCTCAGGCTCCTGCAATATCTCTGGCTTTCTTTCTCTTGGTGCTGATTGTACAGTCCGTCACCCCAGAAGCTCAGGGGAAAGAGGTTTGCCAAGTTATTGACTGACTTCTTTGCACATTCCAAATTATTACAAATTATTAACATGACTTGGCCAATAATAAGCAGATGTGCCAAGGAGGAAACACTTTCTTCATGTTTACACTCTTTTTTTTTTTTAAAGGGTTTTCCCCTGTGTCTGCGACTCCTGAGTATCCCCAGGAGAGGGGGACTTGATTGGTTGACAAAACATGAAAACATTTTTGAGCTCCAGCCAAAAAAAATTTTTTTTGTCCGTTGCATTGTCTGTCTGAGAGGTGGGAAAAGCTCGATTATCTCCCCCCCCTCCCCGCCCTCTTCCCTTTTAAAATGGTAGAGTTACAACTCAAGTTAAACTCTAACAAAGCCGCGCGCAGTTCAGAGATTGTTCCCCAGGCAAGTAAGGTCTACTTCCCCTGCGAGTGAAATTTGAGAATGAAAAGGGATGAGGGGGGGGGCGGTTTTAGGCCTCTGTTTTTGAAATCCGGTGAGTCAATAGAATCTCTCCAGCAAAATGATGGCCTCAGCTTGTGTGTGAGCTAATCGGACTTGACGGCATGAAGGCAGAGGGGTCGGGCCCCCCCCCGCGGTCTTGTGATAGATTGTTAGGGAGCTGAATACCAACCCTGGAAGGCCCAGCGCCTTGCCAAGGTTCAGAACTCCAGGGCGCTTCCTCGGACCAAGAATACTGGGCTGACGCAACGGGGGAAGCCAAGTCCCAGCCGGAGCCGAGAAGGCCGGTCCCTACACGTAGCAACGCGCGAGGCAATGGTTATCTTTTAATTCTCTGTTTGCTCATGTATTTAAGCCTGGCATTTCTACGCGGCTGGAACCCCATCTGGCCAGCAAAAGGGGGGATGTGCTTTAGGGCAAACGTGGCTCGGAAAGGGAACGATCCCATCTCGTGACGATTCAGGTTCCTTGAAGGCGCTGGTTTTGGAGCGTTTCGGGCCAACGTGCAAATAATCCAGAATTTGAGCTGGGATGGCTGGAATATTTCTCAGACTCCTGCAATATCTCTGGCTTTCTTTTGGCATTGCATTTCAAAACAAAACAAAAGGTAATTTTGCCAGCTGTCAAGGTTGTGGAGAAAAGGTTGCTGGATTCTGTCCCGTCCCCCGTCCCCCAAATTTGTGTGTATTGGACAAGAATCTTCAGGACTGGAGGACTCTCTTCTCTTGCCCTAAAGTTGTCAGCCTTGAAGAGAAAGTGGAAGCCCATTAGGGAACTGGCTTGCCAGGGTCAGGAACCTGGGGGCCTGAGGCCAGACACCCCAGTGAGCTCCCTGGGACTGCATGGGTCCCAGAGTAGGCAGAATAAGGGTTTGCAAGATTGGCCACTGTGATTGGTAGGCAAGATGAAGCTTCTGGATTGGCCAGGCCAGGTATAAATACCCGGATCTGCATTCTGCACTTCCTAGTTAATAAAGCAGGACCTTCTGTTGGGGGCCCTCCCGTTCTGTCTCCTGACTGCAAAGGCCAGGGTGGTGGTTTCATGGGGTGGGGTGTCCCCTGGGAAGTTGTGGGGTTCTGGACACTTAAGTGAGCTAGGGAAAGCACTCCTCCCATGTATGGGAGAGGGGCACAGGGGAAGCCTCCAGCCCCCTTTATTTCTGGAAATAAATTCTCCAGGTGCTTGAAAGACGGGAGATGCCCTATGTCTGGCACAAGTGTGGTATAGCTGTGGTAGCAGAAAAGAGCCCAGTGAGATGCATGGCAGCAATGGGATTGGCGCAGATAGGGTGCCTGGGTGAAGAATTTCTGTTTATTTTACGGTCATCCTTGGAATCCCCCGAATGGTTTTTTTTGGATGGGAGCCTGCTAAGCCTTCCAGATTACATGTTTTGAAAGAGGCAGTTTCACCTTTTCGGGGGCCCTTATAAGGATGTGGATTCCTGGGCTGAGCAGTTTCCAGGCAGTGCTGTGCAAGGCAGTCTCTAGGTTATCCCTCTGCCACACTTTCCAGGGGCTGTGGAATATGGAAGGAGCAGGATGGGGGGGGGGGCGGCACTCTCTCCTTTTAAGTCCAAGCACTTGATTGACGTCAATGTAGTCCTGTTGAAAGTCCAGGTTAAACTAGTTCGTAAATCACACAACCTGAGCGAATTTTTGAATAAATGGTGTTTGTGATAATGGAGGCACTAGTGCCATCGCTGGTTGGAGGCGTGTCCGTTCATTTCTTCTGCTTTTAAATTACCTGCCCTTCTGTTTCTTCTTTTCTCAGACGCCAGTATGTCACCTGATGCGATCAAACGAAGCCACTGGTGCAACGTTGCCTACTGGGAACATCGGACGCGTGTTGGGCGCCTCTACACAGTGTACGAACAGTCTGTCAGTATATTTTACGACCTACCTCAAGGAAACGGCTTCTGCCTTGGACAGCTGAGCCTGGAGAAGAGGAACGAGACTGTCCGGCGGACTCGAAGTAAGATTGGATATGGGATTTTGCTCAGCAAGGAACCAGATGGCGTATGGGCTTACAACCGCAGCGAACACCCGATCTTTGTCAACTCCCCAACACTGGACATTCCCAACTGTCGGACTTTGATTGTGCGCAAAGTGATGCCTGGCTATTCGATAAAGGTCTTTGATTATGAGAAATCTTGCCTCCTGCAGCACGCCACTGACTTGGAATATCCAGATGGGCCTTACGACCCAAACAGTGTCCGGATTAGTTTTGCAAAAGGCTGGGGACCTTGCTACTCAAGACAGTTCATCACATCTTGTCCGTGTTGGCTGGAAATCTTGCTCAACAACAACAACAGATAGCTGTCAAGTCTTTGAGGAGAGCTAAGAGGAAACACAGACTATCCCAAAATATCATCTACCTAGATTTAATATAAAGTTTTATATATTATATGAAAATATATATTATACTTGTAATTATGGAGTCATTTTTACAATGTAATTATTTATGTATGGTGCAATGTGTATATGGACAAAAAAAGGAAAATGCACTTTGGCTCATAGTCTTTCAGTACAGTTTTTTTTTTAAAGGAGGAAAAAAAAATATACAGCAAAAATTGGATAGCACCATGTTTTGGCTGTATAGTTTTTTTTTAAAATAGTAATACCCAGACAAAAAGCTAATACCAGTCACTCATTGATAATAAAGTATTTGCATTATAGGTCCCACCCACCCCAATTGTCTATATTTTTAAACAAAGAAGATGGAAGGAGGGTATATTTTTTTTTATGGCATTAACTAACTGGCATTCTGGAGTCCAAAGTGGGCACGGGATTGTTGGATATCTGTAGCTATTCTTTCCCTGCTCCAAAAACAAACACTTGTTTTACCTAAAAGGTTTTCGTTCCCGCAACATGATGATGATGATGATGTTAATGATCAAAAGCGGAACATTCCTGGTGAGTGGGATCACACGGGGACCCAGCTTCTTGCAGGGTAGCAGCATTCTCCAGATTACAGATTGTCATATTTACCAGAGTGAGTCTCTCTCGAGTATATCCCTCCAGCTGCTCTCATGGGGCCACTAAGGGTGCAATCCTATGCAAGTTTAGAGAGAGAGAGAAAAGGCCTACAACTCCCAGCATGCCCCAGCTGGGGCATGCTGGGAGTTGTAGGCCTTTTCTCTCTCTCTCTCTAACTTGCATAGAATTGTGCTACGGTGCCCTTCAAAAGCATTTGTGGTGCACGCAGCCATTTTTTTTTGCCACTGCAGCTAAAGACGCGCTAGACGGGGGCTGTGATGGAAAGCCCTAATATGATGTTTACTATAGCAAAGGGCCGCTCCTTGACCTGATGGATTGTGTGCGGTCAGCTGTTCTAAAAAAAAAAAAATCGACACCAAGATAAACCAAAGTCAGTGCCAAGAAAGGGAGGGGGGGGGAATCGAATAAATGGTGCAAATCAGCATCTATTTCTACATTGTGGATGGTTCATCCGGCTTCTGCTGGCCACGGGGTGAGCCAAGGAGTTCAGTAAGGCGCTGAAGCCTCCCCTTTCCACTTTCTGAGGTGTCCCCAATCTCTCTCGGAACACATGCCGCCTGATCCTCACAGCCTTAATGGCTAGAGATTTTGCCGGGTTTGTGCGTGTGGTGGTGGGGAGAGGTTGGAAATGAAGGTTCTGTTGGGGGCGGAATTCAACCCCCAGTGCTGAATTCCACAACTGCCGGAAGGAGACTGCCGTGGGTAACGCTGCTACGGGGTCGTTTTTCTCCCATTATTTTTGTGTAATAAAAACATTTCTTCTGAATGGATCCCTCGGTCACACATTTGGAGTTTTACCAGGATAAAAGCCAGGCTGCAGAACCTCAGACTGGGGCGGGGGGGGGGGCAAATCTGTGTGTGTGTCCGTCCACATTAGACCTCAACCTTCCCCCCCCCCCAAACACCAATGGTTTGGTGGTTTCCGTGCAGTTCCTCTCACCCCCACCCCCCCACACTCGGAAAGGTTGGGATGCCTCTCCAAAGGCTTCATTTCTGACAGCGAGGGCTTTAAGTTCCAATAGGCTGGTATTTTGCCCCTGTTGCCTTTGGCTCCGGCCACCACTGGAATGTGCCCCGCAACCCCAACCCCGGGAGCTTCTCCGAAAGGGAATTCCGCCCTCGGCCTGAAGCAGGTTCTGAGATACGGTAAATCTCGGATCACACACACACACACACACACACACGGTGAGAAGAGAGGCTCGTTGTGCAACAATTACGTGGGAATTGGTTTGGCAAGACTTGGATGAGTCTCCTCCGGCTGCTTGCTCTGTGAGCACTTGTGCATGGATTTATGCTGCGGGTGGAACTTGAGGGCAAGGCCTGGTCTAGATTTCCCTTGCAGGGCGTGAACCTTGATGGCTCTAGGCCAGTGTTCTCCAGCCTTGGGTCCCCAGATGTTTTTGGCCTACAACTCCCAGCATGCCCCAGCCAGCGACGTTGTAGGCCAAAAACATCTGGGGACCCAAGGCTGGCAGGGCTTCGGGGGTTTTCCATTGCAGCTTCTATCAAGCACACTTCATAGGTACAAGGAAGAAATGTTTCCATTTTCCCAAAAGGATCCACAGAACAATGATTTTTAAAAAATATTTTATGGTGCTCCTATGGATTATAATGGGATAACTGAAAATGAAAGCGAGAACCAATGCAACAAGGGCTAAACCCAAGCTATTTCCTGCTTGTGTTGTATTTTGTTGTTTGTTTTTTGGTAGGCAGCAGTGGATGTGAAAAAGATCTAGGCGTCTCAGTTGATCATAAGCTGAATATGAGCCAGCAGTGCAGTGCAGCTGCTAAAAAAAGCAAATGCAATCTTATATTTTATTAATTATATTTATATCCCTTTTTTCCTGCTAAGAATGCAAGGCAGCTTACATAATCCTCCTCCTCCGCCTCCTATTTTATCTTCACAACAACCCTGTGAGGTCGGTTAGGCCTAGAGTCAGTGACTGGCCCAAAGTCACCCGATGAGCTTCATAGCCGAGTGGGGACTAGAACCCGGATCTCCCAAGTCCCAGTCCCAACACTCAAAAGCATCACACCGCACTGGCTCTCTTAAGCTGCATGTGAAGGCATTGTGTCCCGATCACGGGAGGTGATGTTCTGTTCGGGTCAGGCTGCATCTGGAGAGCTGTGTCCAGTTCTGGTTGCCATATTTTAAGGGACATTGACAAACTGGAACACATCCAGAGGAGGTCGACCAGGATGGTGAAGCGTCTGGATACCAAGTCCTGTTGTGAGGAACAGTTGAAAGAGCTGGGAACGTTTAGCCTGGAGAAGAGAAGATCAAGGGGAGACATGGTCGCGCGGTCTCCAAATATCTGAAAGGTCATGCAGAAGCAGAGTTTTTCCTCTCTCGCTCCGGAGAGCAGGACTAGAACCGAAGGGTGGAAATTGCAAGGAAGCAGATTTCGGCTAAGCTTTAGGAGAAACCTAGCAGCTTGTGCAGTTTGACAGTGAAAAGGACTGCCTCGGGAGGTGGGTTCTCCTCCTCTGGAGGTGATCAAGCAGAGGTTGGGCAGCTGTCTCTCAGGGATGCTGCAGCTGCATCCAGCAGTGCAAATTTTGCATTGAGCAGGGCTTGGGACTAGATGATCTCCAAGATCCCTTCCAACTCTTATGATTCCATGATCCCAGGGATCCAGCACCTCCGACATCTGTAGTTTGCCTCTCTCAAACAATTGGCACACTCCCTGCTCCCTTGCCCGTGTCCCCAACTGCTTCCTGTTCTGGGTCATCAGCTATCAAGAATGCCATCCTCTCTTTTGCCTGATTGGTTCTGAAAGCTCCCCCCCTTTCCCTCCCCCCATCCCCGGTTTGGTTCAGCCATTCAAAACATTTAATTATGAAGGGCGCCATTTTTTCCCCTGTACTATTTCCATGAGTGAGTTCACCAAATCCCCTTTTAATGAAGGTTTTAACACAGCAGCTGAAAAGCATTACCACCAAATACAAAACTTTGCAGCTCCACTTGTTTATAGCAACCGATTTTGTGCATTGGTCCGAGGGTGTGTGTGTGTCACAAAGAGCCCCCCCCTCTTTCGATTGCCACAATTCAAGACGCCTGCTCACGAGGTGGCTTGTTTGCCCCGGGGCCCGCGATGTGCGCGACACGATTGGGCGCAATGGCGGCTCCGGAGCCGCCTCCCCCCCTTGGTCCTCCTGCAGGTATCCCAGGGGATACAGTGGGAGCACCAAGGTTTGCCCCGCTCCCCACAGCCGTGAAAGCCCCAGCAGCGGCGGGGGGAACTGGTGACCCGCTAACATACAGGCCTGTAGCGCATGCTGGCTCAGCTTGTTTTGAGCGTGGAAAGCTAAGCAGGGTCAGGCCTGGTGATTACTTGGATGGGACACCCCTCCTCTTAAGTTTCCTGCATTGAGCAGGGGGTTGGACTCGGTACCTTCTCAAACTGGGGAGAGGTAACGAGCGGGGTACCACAGGGCTCGGTCCTGGGCCCAGTGCTCTTCAACATTTTTATTGATGACTTGGATGAGGAGGTGCAGGGAATGCTTATCAAATTTGCAGATGACACAAAGTTGGGTGGAACAGCTAATACTCTGGAAGACAGAAACAAAATTCAAAGAGATCTCAATAGGCTGGAGCGCTGGGCCGAAAACAACAGAATGAAATTTAATAGGGATAAATGCCAAGTGCTGCACCTAGGGAAAAGAAACCAAATGCAGAGTTACAGAATGGGGGACACTTGGCTCAACAATACCACAAGTGAGAAGGATCTTGGAATTGTGGTAGATCACAAACTGAATATGAGCCAGCAATGCAATGTGGCTGCAAAAAAGGCAAATGCTATTTTGGGCTGCATTAATAGAAGTATAGCTTCCAAATCGCGGGAAGTAATAATTCCCCTTTACTCAGCACTGGTTAGGCCTCATCTTGAGTACTGTGTCCAGTTCTGGGCACCACACTTTAAGGAGGATGTAGACAAACTGGAGAGGGTTCAGAGGAGGGCAACAAGGATGATAAAGGGACTGGAAACAAGGCCCTATGAGGAGAGACTGAAAGAACTGGGCATGTTTAGCCTTCAGAAGAGGAGACTGAGGGGAGATATGACGGCACTCTTCCAGTATTTGAAGGGATGTCACACAGAGGAGGGCCAGGATTCTCTTCTCGATCATCCCAGTTTGCAGGACACGGAATAATGGGCTCAAGTTACAGAAAGTCAGATTCCACCAGGACATCAAGAAAAACATATGACAATGGAACCAACTGCCTAGGGAGGTTGTGGGCTCTCCCAATCTGGAGGCATTCAAGGTGCGGCTGGACAGCCATCTGTCAGGGATGCTTCGACCTGGATTCCTGCATTGAGCAGGGGGTTGGACTCGATGGCCTTGTAGGCCCCTTCCAACTCTACTTTTCCATGATTCTATGATTCTATGGCCTTGTAGGCCCCTTCCGACTCTATGATCTATGAAATCTATGCTTCACGGGGAGGACAAGCGGGGGAGGGGCCGCCTTCACTCTGGCTCGCACTCAGGTGGTCTTACAAGCCACTCCATGGGAAGCGCGCTGGGTTTGCACAACATGCCAATCCACCGTGTCTTCACGTGTTTGTGCAAAACCATCGGGGCCGTTGGGAAGGACGCCCACTCCCACTGGCCTGTCTCGCCAATGGCAGCGCTCACGCTTGACCCCCCAGGGCAAATTTCTGCTCATTGGAGTCGCTTCTGACTCATCCCTCCTCGCGGCTTGATTGATGCCTTGCCTGGCGCGTTCTGCAACGGAGCATCTGTGCGGTGTGTCTTGTGCTGTGGGAACAGCTTGGGGTTGCTCTGAGGGGGGGGGAAAAGAAATGAAATAAAATAAAAACTCTACTGGCTTAACAGTTATATTGGATTCTATTAAATTAAAACACATAGCACATATATTACACAATAAACCACAGTTATTTCATGGCTCAAATTAAGTTTTATTTGGGCAAATTACAAGCTTTCTTACAGTTGTGCCTTTGTGAAGCCAAATCCTTTTTTAATAAAAAAAAGAAAAACCAAAAAAAAAATAAAAAAAAGCAAGCAAGATTTGCCAAGATCTTTTAAAGTGTGTATTCCCCATAATTGCATGTGCTCTGTGATATGTGCAATATAAATACATACACACGCGTATGTATGCACTCACTTTTTTTCCTAGGCTGTGTGGCTAATGATCTCTCACTTGGGATGAATTCAAATAAAGGCGATTCCTACCTCTCCTCATTCACCTTTTTGGGTGATTTTTTTTTTATTTTAATGTTCCTTTCCCTTTTTATTAGTTGGCTGCAAAACCCTTCTACTCATTAAAAAGCAGCCTGGCATTTCCCAGAATTCTTGAGGAAATATGACTCACCAACCTACTTTCTAATGTCTGTTTTGCTCGCGCTTCTTTAGTAATAAAATAAAACCCAGCATAGGTAACTTTGGGATTCGAAGGGAAAAAGCCAAATCTAGATGAGGACGTCGTCTGAGCAGTCTTCGCAAATTAAGTCAGTTTGGTTCCTTCCTGTTCCCATGTCCGAGTGGCAAGTGGTTGTGTGAATGCAGTTTGAACTTTCAAAGAGGTTTTCCCCCATTGGGTTTGCAATCAGACCTTCACATGGCTGCCTCGCTAGAGTCAATTCCCCACGTTTCTCACACAAGGTTTTTTTATTGTGCTGCAGCTCAGTTTATGCCACATCTTGCAGAATAATTGTCTTTGCTTGAGATTGGCAGGTGGGGGGGGGGGAGAAAACTGATGGCTTGCAGCGGGCGCGGGGGGGTTGTCATCCAAGCTCTGTGATTCATAGGCACTGTCTATATGCTATGAATCGGGGAAGCAAAGGAAAGCTGCAAAAAGTGGCATTTGGTGCAAAATACAAAATCACAGTTTTCATTCCGCCCCCCGCCCCCCAATTTAAAAAAAATATTTATTTAAAATATTTCTTGGCCGCCTTTCTGGGCAAGAGCCCTCCCAAGGTGGCATATAATAAAATTCACATAGTAAAAATCGAGGCAGTAATAAAAACAGTAAAGCAACAGCAGCCAACAACATCCTAAAAACACCAGCATAAAAACAAAACCTACCACATACAACTGCAGCTACGACCCAGTCTGATAAAAACATAACGGGTAGGCCAGAGTAAAATAGTAGGTTATCAGGGCTTTCTGCAATGATGGGATCTGGTGGACCCCCCGATGGCAACTTATTCCAGAGGTGTGGGGCCACTGCAGAAAAGATCCCTCTCTCATGCGGGCAGTCGCCTGCCCAGCCTAACTGCTCTCAGATGGGCAAATGAGAAGGGCCTCCCTTGCTGATCTTAAGCTGCGGGCAGGCTGATATGGGTCAAGGTGGTCCTTCAAGTAAATAAAAAAGAATATTAGCTCTTCTAGGGGTGGGGTCGATGCCTGGTAATACTGCTGAATCTATAATAATAGTGGCTGAATAAGATTTCCAGTGATCAGTCTAGGATTCATAGCCTTGTACAAGTCCTTGCCTTTCTCTACGATGAGGAGAAACAGAATACATGGTGCAAAATAGCAAAAAAAGGAAAGGAAAGGAAAATGGAGGGGGGGGGATCTATACATTTGCTTAATCTGCATGAATTATATCGCTTTTTAAAATGGAATTTGGGTTGCCTTGGTCCAGAACTGATATTTTTTAAAGGACACACAGGCCTGCCCATTGGGTGATGATACCTCCGTAAGCTGTGACACTTTAATGTTCGGATCGGGGTGGGGGGGCGAACAGCTCGCTGCGGTTTTAAGATAAATCCCTCTGGGCTTTAGCAATGCATCAGAAATTATTACATTGCCTGCCAGTTTAGTTTATAAATATGGATGCATCAAAATCACATTTCTAATAAGAGGATGACTGAGAAATCTGTGCTCTTGCCCAGCAAGGAATGCCGAGCTTCTGTTGGCTAAACCGTTTGCGTTTTCCTCTAGCAAACATACGTACTCTTGTCACTTTTTGGCATTTGGGGGTTATTTGATACTGTAGTAAAACGGCTGCTTTGGAATGGAGACCACAGTCCAGTTACAAAGGTTGTTGTACGGTACCTCGGGTGGTTTGTAAGGAAAAGAGCGCTCCTTTCTGAATTTATCAAAGGGTGGAAAAGACAGATGGGCCAGCTTTCTAGGAATGGGTTCCCTTTGCTTTGATCTGAATAGCCCGATCTCGTCTAATCTCGGGAAGCTAAGCAGGGTCGGGCCTGGCTAGCACCTGGATGGGTGAGCCACCGTGGAAGACCAGGTGCTGCGGGGAGGGGCCAGAGCTCAGTGTGAGCGAGCACCCGCTCGGCATGCAGAAGGATCGATCCCACGAGCGCCTCCTCGCCCCATCCCGGCAATACCCGGACACTACGCTCAACATCTGGGGCCCTCCTCCGATTGCCACCTCCAAGAGAGGCTCGGTTGGTGGCAACGAGGAGGAGGGCCTTCTCGGTGGTAGCCCCCCAGTTATGGAATCAGCTCCCCACTGAGACCCGCCTGGCGCCAACCTTACTATCTTTTCGGCGCCAGGTTAAGACTTCCCTCTATGCCAAGGCATTTAGTTAGGAGCTTGGAATAGCACGGAGGGGATTGTCACCTGTAGGCTCAGTTTTATTGGCTTTTGTACTGTTATTTTAAACTGTGTTTTTAAATTTGGTTTTTAATTTTTTAAACTGTTTTGTATGTTTTAATGTTGTTTTTATGTATAGAGTGCTGTGAACCGCCCAGAGAGCTTCGGCTATGGGGCGGTATATAAATGAAATAAATGAAATGAAATGAAATGAAATAAAAACTGCCCTCGAGCGGCACCCGACCGCAGCTGCCCAAGGCAGCCGCCTCACTCGGCCTGCCCGAGGGCAGGGCCGGCCCTTCAGTTTGTCTGTGCGGATTGTGGGCCACGTGCCGAAGCTAAGCAGGTATGAGCCGGCTCCGTGCTTAGATGGGTGGGTGACTGCCTGCCTGCGTTGAGCAGGGGGTTGGACTCGATGGCCTTATAGGACCCTTCCAACTCTACTATCCTATGATTCTGTGACTAAGGTGATTTTGGTTTTGTTTGGGGTTGGGGGGGGGTTTCCCCCAAGAAAGCACAAGAAGGGAGAAAAGAACAGACGTGGGCAATCCCACACCCCTTTGTATTACGTCAACCTGTGAGGGGAAGCTCAATAGGCCTGGGCTGGGTTGCTGTTACCAAAGGGAACAAGGAGGGTGCAGGAAGAGGTTCTTACGCTTCCTTTGAGAGTTTGGCAGGGTTGGCCTACCCTGAGGCAGAGCAGAGGCGGTCCGCCTCAGGCAGCAAATCTGGGGCGTCCTAAAAGGGCAGGCAAATGGTTGGCGATTTACCTTGTTGTTATTGTACTTCTACTGCCATGGAGGGGGGGGGGGGAGGAGAGGTGATGACAGCATTTTCTGCCTCAGGTATCAAAATAATTCAGCTGACTTTGGGGACTATTTGCACCATGACTAGGGGCGAGGCGGGGCCCCACCATTTGCCGCGAAATGTCTTGGTCCCAGCCCTGGCGCTTGGAACACTCCACGGGGGCGTTCAAGACACGCTAAGCCGCCCTAACCCCCCGGTGTGTGGGGCTCGGGGAGGCAGTGCACGGCGGACGCAGGGCGGAGCAGCTGTGCCCCGCTTCCTCATGCCCCGTGTGCAGCTGGAGGGGGCAGCGTGCGGTGGCAGGGAAGCCGATGGCAGCCGCCCAAAGTGAGCCTTAGAATCATAGAATCATAGAAAAGTAGAGTTGGAAGGGGCCTACAAGGCCATCGAGTCCAACCCCCTGCTCAATGCAGGAATCCAGGTCAAAGCATCCCTGACAGATGTCTGTCCAGGCATTCAAGGTGCAGCTGGACAGACATCTGTCAGAGATGCTTTGACGTAGATTCCTGAATTGAGCAGGGGATTGGACTCGATGGCCTTGTAGGCCCCTTCCAACTCTACTTTTCTATGATTTCTATGATTCTAAGGCTCACCTGGAGCCACTTGGCAAGAGCAGCAAGGGGATTTGGCTGCTCCTGCCAAGCGGCTCACTTGTTGCCGGGCTGTCCCCCCACCCCACCCCACCCGGTGGGTCGTGTCATCCAGGTTCGGATGACACGGCACGCCACCATGGGGCAAATAAGCCCTACAACAAGCCATGGCTTGCCAGGGTGACTTTGATGCCACCCTGACAAAAACCATCCCAGGTTTGCACAACACACACTAAGCCACCATGGCTTCGAAGTCACCATGGCTTAGCATGTTGCGCGAACCCAGTATTTCTCTCTGTGTGTGTGTGTTTAGATTGTATTTATACATACAAACAATACAAACATACATACATAGATAGATAGAGAGCCAGTGTGGCGTAGTGGTGAGAGTGTCGGGACTGGGGACTCGGGAGATCCGGGTTCTAGTCCCCGCTCAGCCATGAAACTCACTGGGTGACTTTGGGCCAGTCGCTGACTCTCAGCCTGACCTACCTCTCAGGGTTGTTGTGAGGATCAAATGGAGAGGAGGAGGAGGAGGAGGAGGAGGAGGAGCCACCTTGGGTTCCTTGCAGGAAAAAAAGGTGGGATGTAAATATAATAAATAAATGAATGCATAATTCTGAGTCTCCGCAATGAGGTTTTCGAAATGAATGGGGATACTTCTGCTGCTGCTGCTGCCTCGCTATTGTTGGGGTCAGAATGCCGGACTTCCTCGGTCTGACTCTGATCCAGCAAGCTGGTCAGAGGAAGGAGGCCTGTCTGGATGTAAGGCAGAGTTTCATAGATCATAGAGTTGGAAGGAGCCTACAAGGCTATCGAGTCCAACCCCCTGCTCAATGCAGGAAACTAGAAGAGGGGTCTCCCATCCAAGTAATAACCAGGCTTGACCGCAAATCAGTTACTTAGGCTAAAGAATCGTGGCAGGATGAAGGGCTCTCCCCTAGGAGCGGGAGCACCGCTGGGCACTTAAAAGATCCGGGGTCCGGGCCCACAGGACACAAATCGATCTAAAAATCTTCATAGTCTAATTTATATTTATGCAAATGTAGAAAGAATTACTGGGACGTATACTTGAATTTCACAGGAGACAAAACCAGCCTGTTAATTTCTCATCCCAATAATCTCGGATACAATGAATTCCTCAAGTAATTTGCACCCTGATCTAGACCATCCCAAACTAATGGGAAAAGTCCGCCTGTCCCGTCCGTCCGTCCCCCAGCAATTAAGCCGTGCGTGGGAAGATTTTTGGAGATGGGGTGTTGCCGCATACAGGAAGGAGGGAGTAAATCCTCCCCCACCCGGCTGCAAGCCAAAAATTGCCCCCTGAATGGCAATTAAGCTGGGGGGGGGAACCCGTTCATTGGCGCCAACAGACACTCCGGGCTCCGTGGAATAGATCCAGGCTGCAGGGAAATCGATGCGGGGTTGGGGCCCCATGTTGTGTGCCGAGCCGAATTCAAGGTGTTGGCGTTGACCTTTAAAACCCTACACGGCTCTGGCCCAGTTTATCTCAAGGAGCGCCTCCAGCAACATCAAGTAGGCCGCTCAACAAGATCTGCCACGGACGGCCTTCTCCTTATCCCATCAGCCAGAGCAGCCAGGCTGGTGGGGACTAGGAAGAGGGCCTTCTCTGTGGCGGCCCCCCCACGTTATGGGACTCCCTCCCTAGTGACCTTCGCCATGCCCCCTCCGTGATGAGCTTCCGCCGTGCATTAAAAACATGGCTGTTCAGGCGGGAATATGGGGTGGGTTAGGATTTTAAAAGAATTTTTTATACCGTTTTAATTATCATGTTTTATTGTATTGTTTTATTGTATTGTTTTAATTGTACATCGCCCAGGGTGGCCGGGTGACCAGCCAGATGGGCGATTAATAAATAGAAGAAATAAATAAATAATAAATAATAGCAACGGCACTGTTTAGGAGCAAAGACCAATTGGAAACTTTCTGGGGATCGCCTGACCATAGGCTGCCATGTTATTTTGAATCAGAGGCTCAGTGCCTTTAACAGGTCCATGACAGGCAGAGATTCAACAGGCATGGGACTTCAGGGACGGGGGGGGAAAGCTGCTTCCGTCACTTGTGTACTCGGGCCTGCTCCGGCAGTGTGAAGATTTGTCCGCAAATGCCTGCAGGATTCCTGCTTCCTTAATATTTCCCCCCCCCCCAACACACTGCAAAACACGAGCCACCAGCAGGCGGCTTCCAGCTGTCACCCCTGATTACCAGCTTCGCCTTCAAGTCAATTCCCCCCCCCCCCCATGCGTTCCTGCTGCGAGGCACTTCTTACCTTATGAACTTTCAAACTGTGGTGCTGGGCGAACCAGGGAGTGCTGTGAGGAAGTAAATGCATTGAATTGTGTCTCTGTTCGCTTTTACGGGCAGCTGGAATTACTTGGCGTGGGGCGGGCTGGGCAGCTCTGGCGGAATTCGGTCACAAATGTCTACCAGGTATGAATCGTTTTCGCAACTGTGATGATAAACTGCAAAACAAAACCGAAAACCACCACCACCACCACCACCACCACCACAACAACAACAACAGCCCCCCCCCCCAGCACAATGTGTCTTGCCATACAATGTGATGAACTGACCGCAGTGACGATGGCGCGCTCTTCCGACTGCGTCCTGAGAATCTCTGAGGTTTCCCTTGGAAGCTTTTCCCTGAGGAGCTCAGTAAAGGAGCCTGGAAAATAGGGTGGCGGCCACATACAAATTGCCCCCCCCCAAAAAAGAGGACATGCATCACCAAAACAGAGGACAAAAGATGACACCAATTGGCATCACATTTGCATATGCTAATTTATATCTATAGCTGCAAATTGAGAAATTACTATAATAATTTAAATAGAAAGACATCATAGTGTGGAAGGTTGTGACGAGGTGACCTGTTTGCCTGTCTAATCAGTCTGCCCAGGTGCTCACTGGTGATGGGCAAGACTTCTTATGGTTCTTTGTCTTTAAACCAGACTTGGACAAGAAGACAGTCCTTCAAATAGAAGATGTCTTCAAACAGAGGACGGTCCTCCGGCAGCCCTTCAGATAGAGGACTTCCTTTGTAAAAGAGGACACATGGCCAGGCCACCCTACAAGTCGGCTGGCCCACCACGATCAGTCTTGCCCTGCAATGCCCCATCGCAAAGGAATGTTGGGTTTGCCCCTCCAGGTTGCACACTCAATTCACGATCGGTACCAGTGACGGCAGTTTCTCGTGGCTCCTTTGCGTATTGAGGAAATTATGAAAGCAATTACCAATATGAATAGTGGGAAATCACCAGTCCGGATGGGTTTCCAGTTGAGTGGTATAAAACGTTTTCTAGCCTCTTCATTCCAAAACTTTATCGACTTTATAGTTTTGAATCAGGGTCCCTTTCTTTATCATTAAACAATGCTTGTATTATGGTGATTCCTAAACTTGGCAAGGATCACGCTTATTGTGCTAACTATCAACCTATTTCATTAATTAATCTAGATATTAAAATATTAAGTGCAATTTTGGCCAATAGATTGCAACAAGTTATAACAACATTGGTTGGACTAGACCAGGTGGGATTTCTTATACATAGACAGGGAGCTGATAATCTTAGATTAGCTGTTGATTTAATAGCTTTAAATTCTGATAGAACAGACTAGACTGCTATTGTTTCTTTGGGTGCTGAAAAGGTCTTTGACAAAATTCATTGGAAATTCATAGTTTCATAGATCATAGAGTTGGAAGGGGCCTACAAGGCTATCGAGTCCAACCCGCTGCTCAATGCAGGAAACTAGAGGCAGGGTCTCCCATCCAAGTAAGAACCAGGCCTGACCCTGCTTAGCTTTCCACATTGAGCAGTGGTTGAGCCTCGAGGCCTGTAGGCCCCTATCAGAATCATAGAAAGTAGAGTTGGAAGGGGCCTACAAGGCCATCGAGTCCAACCCCCTGCTCAACACAGGAATCCAAGTCAAAGCATCCCTGACAGATGGATGTCCAGAAGGGAGAAGGGAGACTTGCTACTCTGAGCAATTTTGGCTTTCCTGGTGAATTTTTGAAATGGGTTAAAATTTTATATTTATTTATTATATTTATACCCCACCTTTTTTCCTGCAAGGAACCCAAGGCGGCTTACATAGTCCTCCTCCTCCTCCTCCTCTCCATGTTATCCTCACAACTACCCTGTGAGGTAGGTTAGGCGACTGGCCCAAAGTCACCCAGTGAGTTTCATGGCCGAGCGGGGACTAGAACCTGGATCTCCTGAGTCCCAGTCCAACACTCTAACCACTACGCCACACTGGCTCTCCTAGATATTCAACTCCTAGAACTAGAGTTATGATTAACGGTCTTTTTGGGGGCTTTCTTTTTACTTGGGGGAGGTACCAGACAGGGATGTCCACTTTCTCCATTGATTTTGATTAATGTTTGGAACTCCTGGTGTGTGCGATTAGACAGAATAGTAGTATTCACAGCTTTGTGCACGACTGTTTAGAATTTAAAATGATTCCTTATGCGGATGATCTCTTTACTGTTTATTTTGCAACTCCAGGCATCTATTCCAGCTTTGATGCAGTTGATGGATTACTTCTGGTGATTTGTCTGGCTATTCAGTTAACTGGTCAAATTCTGAATTGATGCCGATTGGAGACAACGTATCACAATGACTGGGTTTGCACGGTATGACAATCCACCGTGGGTTGCTACTCATAGCTGTCAAAATGGCTTTTTGACAGCCAGCTTTCATGCGGGGGGGGGGGGGAGGTTAAAAAAAAAAAAAAAAGCTGCGGCAAGCCCAAAACAGCTTGCGATCACTGTAGGGAATGGGGCGGGTGACTTGTTCCTCCCGCAGTGTCCCCTGAGACAGCTGTGGGAGAACTGAAGGGGAGGGGGGAGAGGAGAGGGCCACCCATGGCTCACCGTGGGTTGTTCACACAACAAACAACCCACCGTGGCTTATTGCCAGATTTGGTTTCATGACATACGAACTGTACCCCTAGTGCAGTGTTCTCCAACCTTGGGTCCCCAGGTGTTTTTGGCCTACAACTCCCAGCATGCCCCAGCCAGCGTAGGCTGGCTGGGGCATGCTGGGAGTTGTAGGCCAAAAACATCTGGGGACCCAAGGTTGGAGAACACTGCCATAGTGTATTAGCTAACTGGCAATGTTGATGGTGCCAGATTTCATTACTTATTTGGGAATACTGAACCCCAGAGCTATATCTCTAACGATTAAGTTAAAGCTGAACAAATTGACTAATACGATCTCATGGGCTATAGACAGATGGCCATCGCTAAAGTTGTGCTTGTGGGGTAAAGTTAATGCACTTAAGATGAATATTATACTTCGGATTGTCTATGTTATATGTGGAATTCCTCTATCTATACATGGCAAATGTTTTCAAAAAATTAATTCTCTGTTTCCTAAATTTTGCAGCAGGTTCTTCTCCGCCATGAATATCCTTGAAAAAGATGCAACCTTCCATCAAGGATGGTGGGTTTGGCTTTCCAGATTTTGCTTTATATCATCAGGTCTATTTTGCTGACTTGTACTAAATATTGGTCTTTTCCACTTAGATTAGATTTTCCACCTTGGTCAGTCCTGGAATCTTCCTGTCTGGATCTTCTTTCCAAATGGATAGCATTAGGTTCTTGGCATATTAACATGGATAAGGTTCTTTCCACAGTTATGGTTGCTAGTGCCATACGGCAGATAATATCGTGTCAATTACATTTTTTGATCCATTTTCGCATGCTAAGTTTGACTTTATGGCAAAATCCAAACTTAAAAATGGGTAAGAAAATGTTTTTGTGGCGGACTTGTTCGGATAAGTTGATTTCTACTTTGGATCAATTAGTGGGGTTGATTATGAGTTTCTATCATTTTCGGAATGCCCAGTAGTTGCCTCTTTTTGGGCGGAGGTTATCATATGCACAAACTTTGTATTGGGACACTCTTTAATATTTGCTGATGCGTACGGTCTTTTAAATGATCTACCTGCTTTGTGGAAGTTAATGCATGGCCAATGTGCATGGATTTTCCGCACCCTTTTGACAGCTCATTCCAGGCTCATGAGCCCCTGAACTCGGAGGTTTACAAGCATCCAATGCAAAGCAGGAAGAGTGGTGGAGGCAATCATCGCCTCCCCACACCTCCCGCTCTGCAGTAGCTAGATGGCTGTTTTCGGCTGCCTAGCTGAGACACTTTGGAGTGGCAGGGAAGGAGTCTGGAGCGCTGCCAGGATGCATCCTATCCTGGCAGCCCCAGTCTCCTCCCCCGGAAACTCCCCCTTTACCACCTCTCCAAGGTCGATTTCCCAGTCTCGGGGAGGCAGCCAGCATGGTTCTCGGAGCTCTGTCTCCGACCTTGGATCTGGGAACAAAAATTGTCCTATGCCCCCTCAGACAATGTCTAGGCGCTACAGGATTGCTCTCTAACAGACGAATATTACAACATTGGAAGTATAAACGCTCGCCTCCTATAATGCAATGGACTGGGGACCTAAGGACGCTTTCAACAGTTGAACGGGTGGCATGTCGGCGCCACTCTCGAATGGATATTTATGGATATTTGCTTCGCCTTTGTTGACATTTATGTGAACTTGATGTATTCAAATCTGTGTGTGTGTGTGTGTGTGTGTGTATTCCTTTTTTCTTTCTTATGGTTTTGTTTTGTTTTCCTGAAACTTATAATAAAAACAAATTTAAAAAAAACAAAAAAAAAACACACAATCGGTACCAATGAGGCCCCACGGGTCTGACTAACCTGAATTGGCAGGACATTCTAGAATCTTCTGCGCCCGGCAGCACACAGGGCTTCCACAGCAGATACACTACCGAGGGGTTTAGCTGGGCACAGCCCAAGGTATCTTGTTGCTTGAGGCAAAGGACAAGATAGCACCCACCCACCCCGCCCCATTCCATGGCACAGAAACCGAACAGACTGGCAGGTGAATCTGATGCCTGCGCTGGCAATGGGGCCGGAGCTCTTGCCATATCCGAGGGCGGCAGGCTGGCTTAGGGGTGCGGCACATGGAACTCCGTCCTCCGAAACCCTCGCCTACTCCACTCCCTAAGCCCAGGCATCCACCTCACCCTGCCAAATGCCATGGACACGCTCTGACGTAGAAAAGTGTCCCTTGAAAGAAGGTTGGGGAACCCCTGCAATCGTGGGATCGATTAACTGTACTCTTAGCAAGCTCCCATTTGTTTCAGTGAGGGCTTCTCAGCAAATTGTGCCCACTCGGCATGATCCAGCACAGGGAAGCACTTTTAAGTCCCATTGAGCTCAGCATGTGCTTCCCTCGCCCGTTAAAGCCGACGGGGGTTAAAAGGGCTTCACATGATTGGAACGTGCCCTCCGTGTTTTATTTAAAAGTTGGCTTTGGTGCCTGGCCTGTTACTTTTAAAGAGTGTTGGACTGGGACCCGGGAGATCCGAGTTCTAGTCCCCGCTCGGCCATGAAACTCACTGGGTGACTTTGGGCCCGTCACTGACTCTCAGCCTCACCTACCTCACAGGGTTGTTGTGAGGATGAAATGGAGGAGGAGGAGGAGGATTATGTAAGCTGCCCTGGGTTCCTTGCAGGAAAAACGGTGGGGTATAAATATAATAAATAAATAAATAAATAAATAAATAAATAAATCCTTTTACATCCATAAGACATTAAGACAACAGCCTCAGGTTGGCCTGATACAGGGAAATATTGAGTCAGTTTCTGAGACAAATGATTTCAGTACACTGGAGACAGAGATGAAGTGAAGAGATAGCTATGTTTTCTTCTTAAAAACCTGGAAAAAATGTGTCCACATAAAGCTTACTCATTTCATGTGCCCATGTTTGTTTGCCATTCCATGCCCCATGAAACAAGGCTTGCTTGCCAAGTCCTTTTGCTAAATCAAGTGCTTAAAAACTAAAATTTCTTTTTAAAATGCGCTCTTCTAACAAGGGACCCTTCCGAGATATGGAGAAAGGAGCATTCAGAGGACCCCACCACACTGGCAATGCTCACAGGATTAGGAACGTCGGAAGCTGACGTGAGTCGGGCCCTGGGTCCATCTAGCCCAGCATTGTCAACACTGACCAGCAGCAATGGCTCTCCAGGGTTTCAGGCAGGCATTTTTCCAGCCCTACCTGGAGATGCTGCCAGGGATTGAACCAGAGGCCCTCTACCTGCAAACTATGTGCTCTACCATTGACCCCTTTGCTCAAGCCTCCCTAACAGGCTCCTTCTAACAGGCCCAAGTAAAATATTTCATACTAATATTTGTAAGCCATTGTGTAAGTGTTGGAGCCGGGATGGAAAGCAGCATCGGGGACCACTCCTCAATTGCATGTCCCTGATTTCTTTGGCTCCACCCTTCCAGCTGATGGCAGAGCACAATAGCAGCAGCAGACTTCACCCAGACAAACACACACACACACATACACACGGCTTGTTTCTAAGTAGATGCTTTTAAAGTAAATAACAATAACATAAGATTTCTCAGGTACCACAAGCTTGATGGGTACAGACCTTGTAAGTGCAGTTTCTTACATGTTATTCATATTGTGAGGTAAGGAAAACACAGGTCAAGTCCCTTTGCTAAACCCCAGCAAGCGTCAGTTACCTAAGTCAGTTAACTGTAGGACTGGTCCAGTGGTTCTCAACCTTTTTTGCCCCACGCACCCTCTTCACCATATGTCAGAATGCCATTCCCCCCTTTCCAAGATTGTCTGACTTAATCTGTGCCATACAATAAGGTGTGATGTACTGTAGATTATGTACAATAATCTGTAGAATTGTAATTTGTAGAAAGATCAGTATTCCAACAGTTTGAGTCTGTGGTCCCAATTCCCCCCTGAAACCCTACAATCCCCCCCCCCCCGATTGAGAACCCCTGGACTAGTCTAACTGTCAGAGGAGTGGTAGAATGGAATTCTAACCTGTTGCTAGGCAACGTCCAGCATTCCCTCCCCTGAAACCACTGCTCCACTGAACCCTCCCCTCCCACGACTTCTCAGAGAATCTTGGCTTCTGCCTTTGCCCTTTAATGAGACTTTAACCGTCTACCGTAACCCTTTACTGGGCAGTCAACTTAAAAACCCTCCCTGCAAAGTTGACATCTTCTTGTCGTATATTCCAATGATGCTGCCGGGGATTGAACCAGAGGTCATCTACATGCAAACGAGGTGCTCTACCACTGATCCCTTTGCTCGAGCCTCCCTAACAGGCTCCTTCCTAATAGTAAACTATTTCATACTAATATTTGTAAGCCGTTTTGTAAGTGTTGGGGCAGGGCTGGAAAGCAGCATCAGGGATCACTCCTCAACTGCATGTCCCTGATTTCTTTGGCTCCACCCTTCCAGCTGTCCCTATAAAAGGGAAGCATAATAGGCTGATTCCTTCCCTTTCCACCCCTAGAACTGTCCCTGCTTTTCAGCACTGGTACAGGGCAGAAGGGCTTAAATATCACTGCAGCCAGGAATTCACTCGGGGCTGTAGTGCACTGGCAAACTGCAATCTCTGCTTGGGAGCCCGTCTGTAACGGGATAATAATAATCTGGGTTGAAATAAAACTGGCCAGGAAATAAATCCAGGGTGTTATACAAGTATATCAGGGAAGAGGAAGGCAACCAGTATTGTGACAATGTTTTGTTGTCGTTGTTGTTTAAAAAAAAATATTTTGGGAGCTGTATTCATTCACTCACATCATTTATTTATTTACTTACTTACATTATTTGTTTACTGCTCAATAACCAAGGTTCTCTGGCCGGTTTACAATTCCTGCTTGTTTCAGTTCCATTGCTGAGACCAACATTTTTAAAATACTGACTGCAGCCGAGCGGGTGCTCTCTTGAGGCTACTGCCACCGTCTCTTTCAACGAAGTGGCTCAAGAGGCTCGGATTTTGAGTCCCATTAAAACCGAGCTGCTTAGTTTTTATTTTTGCTCATGAAATAGGAGGTTCATTTTGTCTTCTCAAGGCGGGATGTTTGGCTTTAGTATAATCCAAGCACGTTGGGGGCAGAAGTGTAGTTACTTCTCTTGAAAACCACTGAGATGGATCCATGTTTAATGTTATTTTTAAAGTCAAATTCAAAGAGATTATTTCTGCCAAGAGAGTGAGTGACCCCTTGTGGATTATGTAAGACTAATTTTTTAAATGACTTAAAAAATAAAATAAAAATCCAACTCTCACCACAGACTTCTTCCCTTGATTCTGAATTATCAGAAGATTTATTGTGAAACGGAGGCGCCACACTGATTTATGGAGGTACTCTTCAAGTGTTCAGTGCACCAGCTACACACAGAAGAGGGAGTCTGTGAGCCGGGAGCTTGGCTGAACAGTGGATATATATTACACTGTGGGGAAAAGGAGAGCTAAAAACCAGCTGGTCCACTGTAACAATTGCAGAGATCCTTCTTTTTGATGAAAGGATAATCTACATCTGGGCTTAATACAGAACATGATGGGTTGACCTGGGGTTTCACCATGTCAGGTGCAGCCTGGGTAATTTTTAGTGATGGGTGAAATTACCCCAAGTAAATTCATCATTTCCTTGGAAAATAACAAATTCGGCCATGTGAGCTCAGACGAGAGAGTTCTCCTTTAACACGAGGATCTTGTTCCATGTATACAAGTTTTTGTGCACGCACAATATCAAAGTGCATCTTGGCAGTTGTCGTCTGGAAGTGCATACTGTGCCACCATGTTATGTACCCCCCTTTCCGATTTGCTGTTTTGTGTGTGGCCTGCCTGTCGCCATTGCCGATCGATTGCCCATGTATGGAGGAGAGACGAAGATGGGCCAGCAGAAAGCTCCTCCTGGCAGAGCGAGCGCTGCAGCAGCGATGGCAGAAAGGGACGACAGGATCATTCAAGGGGGAAACCAACCAACTCGGCGCATGCGCAGAAATGGTGTTGCTTGGACGCAGGCCGCGCATGCTCCAAAGCTCACAATCACTGCTGAACTTGATAGCAAATGTGTAGTACATCGATCCAGGCTCACTGCAAAGGTGAGCGTTACAAACAGAGTTCTCACCAAGGAGCCAACTAATTACGGAATTTGGCAGCATCACTGGACTCATTATGGAGTCCTTTGCCACACGCATCGCTGCTGTTCTTTGACTTTAGACCAGTGTTTCTCAACCTTGGGTCCCCAGATGTTTTTGGCCTACAACTCCCAGCATGCCCCAGCCAGCATAGCTGGCTGGGGCATGCTGGGAGTTGTAGGCCAAAAACATCTGGGGACCCAAGGTTGAGAAACACTGCTTTAGACTAAGTTATTCTTGTTGGCATAATCCACTAGGAAACCTCCTGCTCAAGGCGGGTCCACTGGAATGAACAGGACTTGCACAAGACCATTGGAGGTGCTGATACACCACTCCTATTCATTCCAATGGGACTTGTGCGCATTCACGCTCTTGCACTATTTGCATGCATTTTTTCCTTCCAAATGATCCTGCGCTCTCCTTGCCATACTTTTGTTAGCTCCACGTCTCTCCCTCTTTCCTTCCCGCTTGTCCTGTTTCTCTCGATGCCATTAGCCGACATGCCGTGATGTCACAGGGAGCGAGACCCCGTATTGGTAGAGGAATCATGATCCCCATAGATGCAGCTGCACCGACACACGCCTGCTAGCACAGGCAACTGAATGCTTAGGAGGTGGCTTTAGAATCTGAATGCTAAGGTCTGTGAGCACCTTCTATGAAATCAACCCCCCTAATCTATCGCAGCACACCACGGGGGTCTTGATCTTGAATGACACCTTGCATGGGAGTGGAACCGCACACAATGCAGATGATGTTCTCAGAGTATTTCTCCCAGAAAGGGCACCTACCTTGGGTCCCCGGATGTTTTTGGCCTACGACTCCCAGCATGCCCCACCCAGCTGGGGCATGCTGGGAGTCGTAGGCCAAAAACATCTGGAGACCCAAGGTTGGAGAACACTGTTCTATAGAACACTTTGTTCTACAGCAATATGGTGTGTGTGTGTGTTTTGCTCAAAATATAAAGCTTAACCCTAAAAATGCTGATATATTTTGTGCGCTTACTTAAAAGAATGAAACCACATTTTAAAAATTGGCCTTGTAAATGTTGCTCATGTTTCCAAGGTACGCACAGGTGTGCGGGCGCACACACAATTACATTATGGGGGGAAAGGGCAAGGAGAGCGAATGAACTCGAAAAGCCTATCCCCTTGACTCCCACCCGGTTTAGCCAAATCATGCCTTCCTTTCCCCGCCTCCTGCAGCCTCCTGAAAACAATCGCTAAGGGGGCTATCAAAAAGGTGAGCAGGGCAGAGAGAGCCCCTCCGCCTCCTCGCCCACCCACATAATTCGGACACTGAATATACACACAACTCTGGAGAGATGGGTTTAGAAGCCTGGCCCCTCTCTCCTCTTCCCAGAAAAGAAGCTCCCTTCTTTTGAAAGCTAAAAACAACAACAAATCATTCCTGCCATAGGCTGCTAGACTTCCTTTAGCTGAGGGATGGGGCGGTGCTGCCAAGCCGTCAGGAGCATCACCCACTGATAGAGAAGGGTCCCGGTTCAGTCTCTGGCATCTCTGGTTCAGCTGGGGAGAAAAATCACCGAAGGTCCTCGAGCACCAACTGGAGTCTGTAGCGGTCTGGAAGGGCCAAGGGTCATGATCTGAACACTGCTGAATATGCAAAGTGGTTGACATATGAGGTCAGCGTAGGCCAGGGCTCTCCAACCTTGGGTCCCCCCAGCTGTTGCTGGCCGACAGCCCCCAGCATACCCAGCCAGCATGGCTAATGGCAAGGGATTCTGGGAGCCGTAGCCCAGCAACATCCGGGGACCCAAGGCGGGAGAGCCCTGGGGTAGGCTATACAGTTGTTCCTCCCACCGCCCTCCCTGCAAGAGCACTCACGCTACCTTCAGACACCCGCCTTTGAGCCTTTGTAGGCTCAAATTCTAATCTGACTTTTGTCCGTGTTACTCTGGAGAATGAAATTTGGCCCCATCCCCCTTGGAACACCCAAGCAGTTTGGCTCTAAAGGCCAGTGTTATGAACTGGATGGGGGAGGAAACTATAAAATTTCTGGAACACCAAGAAATTCTGGCGAAGTCCTCCTTGTTCTAATAAGGTTACAAAATACTGACATGGATATCTCTGAGATACTAATTAGGGATGGGCAAAGCAGAGGAAAGGAAAGGAAAAGAAGAAATCCCTTTTGCTGTCCTTTCGGAGGTTAGCGAAAGTTCAGCAAACTGCTTCTCCTGTTCCTTGGTGCAGATTCTCTATATCCAGCTTCCAGGAAAGGACTGCGGTCAGACACACACACACACACACACACACACACACACACACGCTACCCTGCAGCTCTCCTTACAGCATTTTGAGGAGCATGACGGTGGCAGGCAAACTTTGTTTATTTGTTGTAATTTAAGGCATTTTTATCCTGCCTTTTCTCAATAGCGCTCAAGGCAGCTAACATCAGTAAACTTAAAACAAGTATAACAATAAACAGTAAAAACAGCGGAATAAATAATAAATTTTTAAAAAGCAGCCGTGAAAACCTCTTTGAACACGCAGCTTCTAGCAAATTAAGACAATTCAAAGAGCTAAAATTGCAAAGAGCTAAAATCATGCCCCAAAAGCCTTCCTACAAAGGAAGATTATACCAACTCAGTGGAAGGTCAATACATAGTCTCCCAACTGCCCCCAAAATGCCGGGACTGTCACGAAAACCCTTAAGCCCGTCCCGGCTTGTCACTTTGTCATGCAGAGTCCCGAATTTAAACTTTAAAACTTTCCTTAAAGGGGCCATGCCATGGGCAACATTGCAGCTAAGCTAAAACTGCAAACTTAGCTGCAGTTTTGCCCATGGCATGGCCCCTTTAAGTGTAGCTCTTTTAGGCCCCTTTAAGTTCAGCTCGAACAGCTCCACAGAGAGACAGACGCTGGGAGGATGTGTGTGCGCATGCACACACGCTCTACCTGCTGAAAAGGAGGCTGCACCCAGTGGCTGGGCCAGAGGGAGGGAGAGGTGAATGAGGGAATTTACCACATGAGTCCTATCTTTATATTGCCAAAGATTTTATTTCCTAACAGAGCTGACTGTGCCTCTAACAGGTGAGTTTACAGTGTCAGAAGGAAATGCAAGAAACTTCCCCTTCTCTCTGAAGCTCCATGTTTGTCGGTGTGGGGTGGGTAAGCTTCACCTGTTGAATTTGTGCCAATCCTGACCATTTTAAAACAAAAAGAAAGAGATTGCCTTGCAAGCACTGACACACCCACCCATGAAAAACACCAGATATCAACAATTAAGGGTTTAAGGTTAATTATTTTTTTTTACAAAAGCCACTTATAAAATATTATAAAATAATATATAATATAAGAATGTAATAATTATAATATATAAGTTTTTGTGTGTTTCCTCTAATAACTTTTGTACTTGACCATGCCCTTTGATTGCCTGGCCATGCCCTTGGCCACGCCCTCATGTTGCCTGGCCACGCCCTCTTGATCACACCTTCATGTTGCTTATCCATACCTCTTACAAATTCACGTGTGTGTCCCTGTTTTCATCTGTGAACTGTTGGAGGGTATGTCAATAGAAAGGGGTGAAATGAGGGAGGGAGTCTCTCGGAGCCTGGGCACAGTCACGGGAAAAGCCCTCCCCCTGATTCCAGTGAAACATGCCTCCGGGATCGTTGGGGACACATAGGAGGACCTCCTTTGACAATCCCAGCAGGTGAGCAGGCCCGGGCAGGAGAGCTTCCCAGCCAATGTCCTGCTATGCATGGACTCAAAAGTCATCAAATGCTTCTGGACTGGGCCCTACCATGTGCAGAGCTTACACAGCAGGGGGGACAGTGTAACCAGCGCTTCAACACTTTTGAATCTTCCAGGACCAGCAGAATTTCCATTTTAAATACAGCATTAGAAGCCTACTAGAAGCTACACGCAGTGCAGGCCTACCATCAGTTGGCCCGTGGCTCTATCTATTCTAACTCCCGGGTTGCACAATGATCCACTTCCCTCCACCTGCCACCGTCCTTGTCCCCATTTCTGCTTACAGTGGCAGGTGCTCATTTTCCATGATTCAAAGCAGGCGATCCGCCCATCAGCTTTGGCCTGCTGCCACAGGTGTGAAATTCCATGCAAATTCTTTAGGATTTTGTTTTGTTTTGTTTTTAATCTTTGGCACTGTGTATTGATTGGCACATTGCCTGTAGCCAAAAGGTGTGCCAGCCCAACTCTCCTTTTGCTGGCAACTCACAGTAGCTCACTGACGTAATCTTCTTATCTGCTGGAGTACCAGAATAAGATTTAAATTGATGGTTGCGGAGTCATGAACATCTTTACACTGCACTGGAACCTGTGGTCTCCTGGGGGAGTCAATGGGTTGACCTAGTTCAGGGGTCTGCAACCTTTAAGACAAAAAGAGCCACTTGGACCCGTTTCCGAAGAAAAAAAAAAACTGGGAGCCGCAAAACCATTGTGACATTGTGCCCCACATATAAAATGTAATAATTTCCCCTACCTATGCACCCAACATAATCCACCAGCAAGAGCTGGTGGATTATGTTGGGTGCATAGGTAGGGGAAATTATCAGCTGACGGATGATGGGGGTGTTGCTGGTGGATGATGGGATGCCACCAGCAACATCCCCCCCCCAAGCAGTAGCATCCCGTCATCAGCACCATCCAGCAGTAGCACCCTCATCATCCACCAGAAACACCCTCCATGTGGTAATAGCACCCCTCATCATCCATCAGCAGGATTTGCTGGTGGATGATGGGGGTGCTACTGCTGGGGGGAGGGTGTTGCTGGTGGATGATGAGGGTGCTACTCAGGCCTGTCTTTAATGTGGGGCAAAAGGGGCAGCCGCAACAGCTGGAGGCACCCTGATTGGGAAACAGAGCACTTCCCCCTACCCTGGGGCTCTTTAGCTGTTGCACAACTACAACTCCCAGCATGCCCGGATAGCCAAAGGCCTACCTGCCTCCTCGCCTGCTTGTGCTCTCCGCGGCGAGCCGGCCGCGCTGGTCCCTCGACACGCTGGACCCCGCGCTATGTTTTTGGCGGGGGGGGAACTTTGGCGCGTGCAGGAGCCCTCCTCTCTTCTGCCGCTCACCCGCTCGCGTCCCTGCTGCCCAGGGGGGGGGTGCTGCCGCCGCGCCAAAGTTCCCCCGCCCCGCCAAAGTTCCCCTGCCAAAATCATAGTGTGGGGGTCCAGCGCGCCGAAGCAGCTGGATGTGACGCGGCGGCGGCTTCAGCGGCTCCGGCATTGAGTCCAGCGGCGGCAGCAGCTAGAGTGGCGCGGAGAACGCTCCGCGCCGCTCAGAAGAGCGAAATCGGGCTGCCCCCGCCAACAGAATCAGGCCATATGTGAGGCAGCGGCAAAGTTTTTTGCGGAGCAGGCAGCCTTGTCCTGCTCTCCTCTCTTCCGCTGCCTGCCTGCTCGAGTCCCTGCTTCCGGGGGGGGGGTGCCGCTGCCACTGCCGCTGCCAAGTTTTTTTCCCTGCAGGAGCCCTCCTCCTGTCTTCCACTGGACCGGTTGGAGGCACGCAGAGGAAGGTAGGGGGAAAAATATTTGGTTTTTTTCCCCAGCATTCACTCAATAAGACGCACAGACATTTCCCCCTCCTTTTTGGGGGGAGAAAAGTGCGTCTTATGGTGCGAAAAATACGGTAAGTGACAGGCGCCCAGGCCAGGCGGCCAGCGGAGTCTCAGACTGGAGCGGAGCCGCGGCAAAGGTTTGAAAGAGCCGCATGCGGCTCCGGAGCCGCGGGTTGCAGACCCCTGACCTAGTTCAACAGCCTTATTTGGGATGCTTTGCTTTAACAACAGCGACCTTTCACCCCTCCCAACATCGCAAATCTGCCCACGGATCCTGCGCCACCGTTTCATTCCCAAACCTCTCCAGATTTCATCCCTTCTTCCCTTCCCTTTCCTTCACCGTGTCCCAGCTCCCCCACCTCGTATGCCTGTGCCTTTGGCTTAACGGGGTTGACAACGGGGCTGGCCATTTTTTTTTAAAATTTTGCTTTTGTGCCAGTGTGCCAACAAAAGCAAGGAGCAGGACTTTCAGTAATGGAGTAAGGTAATGTGAGACTCCGGATTTAATTGTCTTACAAGCACTCCTTCCTCTTTGGCTGCATTACTTTGCTTAATTCAAAATGTGGCAAGCATGCCTCCTTGCTGCATTTGGGGCCCACCTGCTGAGAGGAGCCTGGACTTCTGCCCCAACGTCCTGCCCGGATGGTACCGCCGAGGGCGGTTTCTTCCTTCCCCGAGTCACTGCGTTTTGTTTTTAAAGTCCTGAGCTACGCTGGCTGGGGCATGCTGGGAGTTGTAGGCCAAAAACATCCGGGGACCCAAGGTTGGAGAACACTGCTCTATGCGGAAGTGCGGAAGTCTGTCCTTCCATACCGTTTTAACAACATCCCTGTCTACTTCACTGGCAACCTAAAGGTGAAAGAGGCAGGGATGGGGACTCGGACTCGAGGACTCGACTCGTGAGTCGGACTGAGTCCCCCCTCTGACTCGACTCGGACTCGAGTCCCAATATTTTTAATGGGACTCGAGACTCGACTCGGGACTCGAGACCAAGGACTCTTCAACATCCCTGGGCTGTGCCAGAAGGAGTGGAGAGGAGCGTGATTGCCGGCGAAGAGCGCATGGAAGCGAGGTGTGCCGCTGCTCGGCCACTATGGACGGCTACCAGGAGTGCAGCCCCAACAGTGTGTCAAGATTTATTTTGATTGATGTGTTGTATACTTGGGAGAGGCAGAGGAAGGACCTGAGATTACTCTGTGTGGCTGCTCCGAGTGTGAAGTAGCCTTATTTTGTTGGGGAAAAACCCCATTGATTTTAATAGGGACTCGTGGAGTCAGCTTTGGGAGTGACTCAGGACTCGTGACTCGTGAGTCACCATTTTGGACCAAGGACTCGGACTCGGACTCGAGACTGGGGTCCAAAGACTCGTGACTCGACTCGTGACTCGAGACCAAGGACTCTTCAACATCCCTGGAAAGAGGTAAGGCAAGGCAGTCTTAGAGATAACCGCAGCCTCTTGTTTCCGCCTTGCAAGAATTCCACGGATCCGTTTGGACCGTGTAAGCTTTCACAGAGACGTGGCTTCTCCGATAGCCTAATCTAAGCTGATGGTGTTTCTGGCCTCTTCCCCAGACGTGACCGAGAGGGTTGGAGCCGCCGTTGTTGGCCTGTGAAATCAGAATGCTTTGCGGGGCGGTCTTTAAAAGGCTGTCAGGACATCCAAAGCGGCGCCCTGCTGGCTCAAGTTAAGGCCCACCTGGTCCTGCCTCCAGTTTCCCAGACTGGCCCAATGGGAAGCCCACACGCAGGACGCAAAAGCAACGGAAAAGCACCTTATACGGAAGGTGCTCCAGCCACTTGATTATTTCTATGTCTTTATTATTGGAGTCCGTTCAAGCCCCTTGCAAGTGCGATCACCCTGCAGCTTTGTGAAATAGCGGTCAACTGACTTTTTGGATCTTTCTCTGAAGATTGCTTTCAAACACCCACAAATACACAAAACTTGGAAACATACCGTATTTTTCCGTGTATAAGACGCCCCCATGTATAAGACGCCCCCCCCCCCCCACTGGGCAGTTTCACAACCGCACGGTTCTCTCCTTGGCTTACTTCCGTGCATAAGACAACCCTCAATTTTTAGTCTAACAATTTTAGGAAAAAGTATAGTCTTATACATGGAAAAATACTGTAATTTAAACACACACACACATGCACATCATATTTCAACACTAAAAACAGCTACTTTGCTTTTGCTCTCACTAGCGCGGGTTTCTCAGGCTCCAAATTACAGATGACAGAGCAGGCAGATGGTGCTTCTCCCATGACTTAATTCTAGAATTATTGCCTTTAATGTGAGAACTGCTGCCAATCAAGATGCATTGTGTTGTGATAATCGAGATACAAGCTGAACCATTCACAACACTAAGTCGTGTTGTGGCGTAGTGGTTAGGGTGTTGGAATGGGACCCGGGAGAGCCAGGTTCTAGTCCCCGCTCGGCCATGAAACTTACTGGGTGACTTTGGGCCAGTCGCTGACTCTCAGCCTAACCTACCTCACAGGGTTGTTGTGAGGATGAAATAGAGAGGAGGGGGATTATGTAAGCCGCCTTGGGTTCCTTGAAGGAAAAAAGGTGGGGTATAAATATAATAAATAAATAAAAACACTGGTTCAACGTGGTCAAATGGACTAAAGCTTTGTATTGTGCATGTCCATGCATGTTGTGAACCGCCCAGAGAGCTTCGGCTATTGGGCGGTATAGAAATGGAATAAATACATTCCATTTATAATGGAATAAATTCCATTTACTCAGTGGAGTAAGCCCCACTGAGTTCAGTGGGACTTACTCCCGGCTAAGTGGTTCCAGCCTCGCAGCCCCACCATCCTACGTGGGTGCCCGCAACCCCCCTGGACCCAGAGGATTATGGGCATCCTATTGAGTGCGGAAGGAGTGCAGTGGACAGGATCGCCGCGGCGCCGCCACGTTCCCCTCGCCCTCAAAAACATCTAGATGGCCGATTTCAGCCTTCTAAATGTTTTACACCTCCTCCCGAGGAGAAGAGGCCGAGGCACTGCCTGGATTCGCCGTAAGACAGCCGTGCCTCTCTCTTCCCATCCCCGCCCCCGGGAACATCCCCCCCCACGGGGGAACCAAAGATGGTCTTCCGTCTTCGGTTCCCTGCTGGCGCGGAAAGAACCGCACCGGCTACAAGGTGTGGGGTGGGGGGGTGGGCACTCCGGGCTCAGACTCCCCACTGCGACCTCGGAAGGGAATTCTGAGGTCGCAGCGGGAAGCCCAAATTATCCTATGCCCCCCCCAGGCAAGATCAGAGGGCCATAGGATTGCACCCTCAGTTGATTAATTACTGGAGGCCACTTTTAATTGGAATCAGCAGATTTCCATCAGTGAGGCTGAGAGTTAAGGGCCCCCTTAGTTTTCCTTGAAGCCTTTTGGTAGCATGTCTCTGAAATCTGAGATGAAAAATAAAATATTAAAGTTGGCCTTTCCTTCCTTTGGTTATTAAATAGAAGTCCCCGCTCGGCCATGAAACTCACTGGGTGACTTTGGGCCAGTCACTGACTCTCAGCCTAACCTACCTCACAGGGTTGTTGTGAGGATAAAATGGTGAGGATGAGGTTTATGTAAGCCGCCTTGGGTTCCTTGCAGGAAAAAAGGCAGGGTATAAATATAATAAATAAACAAATAAATAAAATTACCTTGCTCTTCGTTCGATCTCTCAAAACCAAACCTACACCATGCACATTTATTTCAGTATAATTCATGAATCAGTGAAGAGTCAAACAGTCTGGTGCTTTCCCACTCCCCACCGCAGTACCCCAATATGTTCTCAGTGTATTTTAGCATCTGCCATTACAAGCTATATATATAAAAGAAGAAGTCCTGACTGACTGACTGACTGACTGATTGACTGACTCATCAATGCCCAGCTCAAACCATTTAATCTAGGAACGTGAAATTTTGAAGGGACATTGTTTTTATGACGTAGACACCCACTAAGGAAGGATTTTTGGAAATTCCGTCCCTAAGGGGGTGGAAAAAGGATGCAAAATCGCCCCACTCTCATATCTCCTATGGGCAAAGCAACAGGGGAGCAGTTATGCAAATCGGCCTCACCTCAGAATTGCTGCAGAAGCCAATAGGAGCAGTTATGCAAATAGCCCGTATGACACTTAGAATGTTCGTATGAATTCCTGCAGGTGCCAAAAGGGGTGGGTATGCAAATCTCCCCTAGGCCATTTAGAATGTTCTCTGAGGGGGTGAAAAGGGAGGGAAACTTTTTAAATGACTGACTGACTGTTGTGTGTGGGGCGTCGTCGCATAGGCTCCATCACGTTTTGATGGATCTACCCCAAACTTGGCACGGTCACTCTTCATCACCTGTAGACTCTCAGGATTAACCTGATTTCTCTTTAAGATCAGATATTTCTGTCAGAAAAGTTTTCTGCTGCCAGCACCCAGCCTAAACATTTCACTTTCAGTCAGAGGCACTGTATCTTTTCCATTGTACCAACAGCTAGTCCTATATATGTCGACTCAAAAGTATTCCAAGGTAATGGGGATATACAATTCAATTGCAGCCTATTTCTGGAAGGTTGAAGACTTGAAAAACTGAAGTGCGGCTGGCATGCCACTTCCTTTAAGGGCTCATTAATGTCCCTTGATTAAACGTGGCCCTATTTACACCCGATGGGATTTGTACTTATGATGGGGAGGCAGTTAAAATGATTATTTGAAGGGCATCGTCAAATGGCTGGTGATGTTGAAATGTTCCTGTGATAATGCTCAAGTTATTCTTAGGTGTGTCCTAATGTGACAATCCTGGCCTTTCTGTTTGCACTGCTACTGAGTCAATGAGAGGATAAAAGGAGGCAGATGCAGGGCGCTTAGCACTTTTCTTTTCTTTTTTTAAATGAAGGAGCCAAATTGTATTGTTTTCTTTTCTGCAGGCTCTAGGTTGAAGATATGTGCAAGTTTAAACAAGACATACCAGAAGGCCTCATTAAAAATTACTTTCTCCTGGATAATATTCAACTCGAGGTTAGCAGCAACGCTCATGATGATGTCATCTCTTTTAAGCTCCTGCGACCCCAGCCTTTACACATATTTTAGAGGGCTGCAGTAATGAACTGTTTGGTGCACAGGAGAATTACTGGGGCTGGAAAATGTGACGCTACTTCATTCAGCAAAGCCTCAGCTTGAATGGGTCTAAAAGCGACATGAAAAATAATTATTTGATTATTAAAAGCTTTCACCCAAGGAGCGATCTTTTCTCCAACACGTCCTTGATATGGAATGAGCAAGGCACGGCATCTAAAAGTGAATGTGGGCTTGTGGCAATAGTGCATTGGCTTTGGGCTGCAGACACATGGATTCCGATTCCAACAAATCCAATGCAAGCACCCAGTGCCAGGAATCTGGTTTCTTCTAGTTGGTCTTCAAACTCTAATTCTTTTTTGTAGACATCTTTGTTCTTTTATCCCATATGCTGAGGCTCAATAGTTGACCGTCAAAAAGTGTGTGCCGCCTTTCTGATCTTGGGGAGGACTACATCTGTAGCATAAGGCTCTGCTCTGTAGCTTGCTTACAGTAACAGTTTACCTACGCTCCTGAAGAAGCAACCATTGGAAATAAAGTAATAATGTAATGTGATGGAAGTGGGGGGCGGGGGAGAGAATTTGCTGACAGGTTTGGGCAGGGCCGGCCCTAGCATTGGGCAGAACGAGGTGGCTTGAAGCAAATGTATGCAGCTATCAGAGTTCATTGTGCCCATCCCATCTGGGTGGAGCGTTGGCCGCCGGCACTGCTAGGCATGGCCCCTGCCATGGTACGTCCCTATCTAAGTCCCCCGAGGGAAGGATCTGTTCCCTCCATTCCAGTTCTCACAGCACGGGGCGGGGGGCAAGGAGCCATATAACGCTTGTCCCTCAGAACTCTCTGCTGGCTACAAACCGTATCAGCTGCAAAGCTAAGCACTGGTTAAAGAGGTCTGTCGCCTAGTGACTGAAGCTGATAGTACAGGCCTCAAACACACGAATACTTTTAAATTAATGTAAAGGAATGCATGTTATGTAAAAAGCAAATAGCCCCGACATGCACCCCCCCCTAGGTTCCCCTTAGTATGCATGCCAAGTTTCAGGAGTCTAGGTTTCATGGTCTTGGAGCTATTGCACAGACAGACAGACAGACACGCACACATGCACGCACGCACGCACGCACATCCTCCTTTATTATTATTATTATAGATTGTATTTTTACTCCCAGGGAGCGGCACTTGTGGGATTTTCTGCCTGAGGTGCCAAAATGAGAGCCAGCGTGGCGTAGTGGTGAGAGTGTTGGACTGGGACTCGGGAGATCCGGGTCCAGCAGGTTCTAATCCCCGCTCGGCCATGAAGCTCACTGGGTGACTTTGGGCCAGTCACTGACTCTCAGCCTAACCTACCCCACAGGGTTGTTGTGAGGATAAAATGGAGAGGAGGAGGAGGATTATGTAAGCCGCCTTGGGTTCCTTGCAGGAAAAAAGGCGGGGTATGAATATAATAAATAAATAAAAATAACGTCACTGGCTTTGAATATTCTGCACCTTGACTTTGGCAGGAGGAGGTACCATTTCCTGTTCTGCCTCGGGCAGCAAAATATTTTGGGCCAGCACTGATCCTGGGATGAATCCACTCATTTTGTATCTTTAATTCCTGCAGGAAAAGTGAGCAAGAGAAGGTGAGCGGTGCACGTTGATGAATTCCGGCTACATGATGTTGATCGCAAAGGGTATGGTTTTTTAGGAGGGTTAAAAAGCACACTGGTAAGAGTTCTTTTGATGACCGTGGGGGGGGGGGGTAATAACTTTTACTATGTGATCTTTCCACAGCAGGGGCTAATTCTAGTGCAATAGGTGCATTGTGAGAGAGCTTTGGCTATTGGGTGGTACAGAAATGTAATAAATCAATCAATACATTTGTGTCTCTGTTTTTGTAGACACGGGAGCATTAAAGGAAAGCACAACATTTTTTGTTGAGGTTCTCGGACTGTGTGGTCATATTTGCCTTGCAATCCTGTTGACCCTTCTCCGTTCATACAGGATATGGTGCTGTGGAGCTTTTGGGGGTTCCTGCATGCATGCAGGAACGCACACACACACACATACACACACACACACACGCCTCCTCATGTGTAAACCAAGTGGGGGCTGGGAGGAAACGAAAGCCTCGGATGGAATGGGTGGCGCCTAGATGCCTAGAGAAGCTGGCCTAGGCTTTTCATATGTAGATAGTTCAAGCCATGACTCACGAGTTTCCTTCCCCCTGCCTGGCCAGGTGAAATTCAAATTGATTGGCTGAAGCAAGTAAGCTACAGAAAGGGGGAGGGGGAAGAGCTATTTCCCCACGTGTAGCCTTTGTTCTTGGTCTTAGTCCTTTTGGTAGCGTGCCCAGCATGGCAGCGCGCCAGCGAGGGGCCCAAGCCTTTAGGGGGGGGGGCTCAGGAATCGACCCCAGGCAGCCCTGGTAAAAATTGGCTGGTTTGAGGGCTCTAGAAGGCAAGTCTTGTGGAGGGCTATTTATCTTGGACCTGCGGGTAGATAAAATAGTTCCCCCCGGGCGGCAAGGCTGTGCTGGATCTAACCCTTGAGGAGAACACCCTCAGGTAACAGGTGTGTGTCTGAGAGATATTAAGGAATCAGGTTTTATTGTTTTGCAGCTTTACTGTGTACTAAAGTGTCTCTCTTTATTTTGTGTGCTTCTCTCATTTCCCTAATCTTGTTGTAAAATGCTACCAGAATAAACCTTGTCCTGGTTTTACCCTACATGGGTTTTGTAGTGCTCTGTGAGTTCAGTATCTAAATCCAGGTTACAGAATTGAAGGCGAGTCCCTAAACAGAGATCCAAGTAGGATTGCAGACAGCTGAGGCTGGCAGTCTGGTATCTTGAGATCTCAGAGGGTCTTGGTTCCTTTTGAGTTAGGAAAGGGTGGAGGTCTGGCGGGTCAGCTAGCCCCCCCTTCCGGGCCACATGGTGGCAAGCGCTGGGATTCTTTTGAAGTAGGAAAGGGTGGAGGTCTGGCGGGCCAGCCAGCCCCCCCTCTTCCTCCACAGGTGCATTAACTCCCAAGGTAAATACAGATAGCTTGGAAAGGAAGCTGAAAACGTCTCCCATTTCACCATGAGTGACTCACAATGCCTGACCTACCTGAGCGATTGCTTATCTGGCCTCCAGCTTAGCGAAAGGTTTGCCCTTCTTCTGCTGTCTTTCCTTTGCTTTCAAGAGCACTTGCTCAGCAGCTTTCCCAGTTAATTAGTTAAAAAAAAAAACATGCGCAGGTAAGCTGGCCAGTTTGCCATTCCCAAAGGACAGACCGTGTCCCTTCCATTTCACACTTCTGACCATATTTCTCCAGCCACTTCTTCAGGAGGAGGAGACAGAAGATGGTGTTGCAGACATGCTGGCAATTATTACAGAGCATAATATGGCTGTTGTTGGCTCACCGGTTAGGTATGACAGAGAGATCAAACTCTCTCTCTGTGTAAGCATGAATGGATGACCTTTTAGGTTCCTTTTTAGGCCGCCATCCCATGGAATCGGCTAAGTGCCTGTTTCTCTGTAAATGCACGCAATTCATTAAATACTGGTGTGGTTTTTAAAAACTCTAGTATTCCTGTGGACAGATTGCAGGGATTGTGGGTTCGACTTCTTTTTTTTACTACAGCCTTTCCCAAGGTCAACCGACCGAAGCCATGGGGGAAAGTGTGGCTACGAAGGCGGGTGTGGGTGGAGGGAGATGTTTCCAGATGAGACTTTTCTGGCCCAATTCCCCTGCCTCATTCATGGATGTTTATGGGGGGGTGGGGTCCAGCCATCACTGTTTTCTGCTTGTGACCCTTTCATATTTTTTTACTGCTTCTTCCATATATATTTTTTTTCTTTAACACAGAAAATTCATTAAGGAGAAAAAGATGGAACTGCTGCCTGATGCCTTCTGATTGCTCACAGTAGGAGCTTCATAGGTTTCATAGATCATAGAGCTGGAAGGAACCTACAAGGCCATTGAGTCCAACCCCCTGCTCAATGCAGGAAACTAGAGGAGGGGGTCGCTTGACCCTGCTTAGCGTTCCACGCTCAGACAAGCTGAGCCAGCATAAGCCACAGGCCTTTCCTTGGCACTGGCTGCCTCTCTATGGTGGGGGGAGCCAAGGAGAGGAAGAGGCCGATCTAGGGATGGGCAAGAATTCTGTTTCAGTTCAGTTTTGTTAAGAATTTACCAGCTGTCCTTCTGGAAGTGCCCATATAATTAAAATCAAGGAGCAGGGTGCCGCTGCTCGGGCCAGGAATCTGTTTCCAGTCCCTGAATTGAGCTCAGTCCTCTCATGCAAAAATCTATTCCTGGTTTTTCCCCTCCCCAAGCTTTTTTTGTTTCACACCCTGAAAAGCCCTTTCTTGTTGCTACTGTTAAACCTTCAGGAGTGAGAAATCCTTGCAGAACTCCTGTGTGAGTCACCAGTAGATCCTGGCAGCCGGTGGTAGATACCGGGTAGATTCTGCCTACCGTACTTTAAAAAAAATAAGGTGGAAAAGTGAGAGCCACCCAGGAGCACAGAGTTTGACAGCTGTCAAAACTCAGGCTTCCTTTTAAAAGGGGTTTTTGACAGGGCTAATCAGGTTTTTTTTGACAGGGACATATGCATATACATATGTATATCATATGTCTCTGTCAAAAAAAAACCTTGATTAGCCCTGTCAAAAACCCCTTTTAAAAGGAAGCCTGAGTTTTGACAGCTGTCAAACTCTGTGCTCCTGGGTGGCTCTCACTTTTCCACCTTCCTGAGCATCTAGAGTCTGAGGAAAGGGTGAAAGAGGTGCAGGACACTGAGAACAGTCAGGCCCAACAAAAACAAAACAAAACTGGAGGATCTCACCATGAAGGGGGTGATCTACTCGCCACACCCTTTTGAGAGCAAAGATCCCGCCCATCTTCGCTCTCCCTTGACAGCTCGCCTTTTGACAGCTGTCAAGAGAGCGCAAAGTCAAAAATGAACCCGTTTGCAGCCTCTCTGGGTCAATGCCCATAGTTGGTGCCTGCCGCACTTTGACAGCAGACGCCTCCCAGGACATTGCCCAGCTGAGGCTTCCCATTTTGGACCCCTGCAATTGCACACCTCCGCGCAAGACCAACTAATTTTTGTTTTTTAAAAAATTAAAGTATTTGTGCGAATTTCTTGTGCGGAAAAAAAAAAGGTGTTGAACCAGTGGCAGCCCCTCCAACGTGCTGTCACCTTGGAGACTGTGAAAAAACGATCTCCAGAAAAAACGGGGGAAAGCCCCGATGAGCGAAAAAGAGCTTGTGATTACAGCGGGGAAGAAGAGGCAAGACGGCTTTAGTTGCCAAGTCCCCTGGGATACCGGGCGGAGGATCAAGGGGGAAGGAGGGGGGGAAACCGATGGTGCACCCTAGTGTCTGTCAGGCGCACCGTGGGTTCTTCTACAAGCAAACAAACAACCCACCGTTGGTTATTTCCAGGGCGGCTTAGCATTACGTACGAACCCTCCCATTGTATAATTACCCACATTTCGTAGCTTGGAGGACTGAGGCTGAGGTGCACCAAAGACCATCTAATGAGTTTCTGGCAGAGCTGAGATTCACACTGGGGTCTTTCTGATTTCACATAGATTTCATAGATCATAGAGTTGGAAGGAGCCTACAAGGCTATCGAGTCCAACCCGCTGCTCAATGCAGCAGCACAGGTAGATCAGTCGCTAGCTCAGTGCACCCAAGCAGCCCCCTGTGATAAAGGATAAGATAAATTCAAGATTAAAACTCTTGGGGAGGAGTCCAATAAAGCAGAAAAATTAGCAGCAGCAGAAATAGCAGAAGGCAAAGTCAAAATAAGAAGAATTAATAACATCACTGGCATTAAAAGCAACCGGACCAGACTGTTAGTAACCAAATCTGCCAACACACTTTAACCCCAAGCCGAGGTGACTGTAGCCTTTGAAATGTGTATCAGCTGAACCAACATAGGCATCCTCAGCGGCATCCTTCCATTTACTTGTTATTTATTTATTATTTATTTATTTATTTATTTATTACATTTCTATACCGCCCAATAGCCAAAGCTCTCTGGGCAGTTCAAACCATTAAAACCTACTAATAGTGTATATGGTGGAGGCACTCTTGTGGATGGTCCATAGTTCAATGATGGAGCTCATGCATTCCCTCAGGGCTGGGCAACTTGTGGCCCTCCCAATGTTTTGGCCTACAATGCCCATCACCCATCACTGTGGGCCACGCTGGCTAGGGCTAACAGGAGTTATAGGGCAAAACGTCTGGAGAGCTGCAAGTCGTCCCATCCCGTCCCCGTCCGTCCCCCGCCCTGCTTTACATGAAGAAGGTCCCAGATTCAATCCCTGGCAAATCCAGTTTAAAAAGGATCAGGTAGCAGGTTCTAGGAAAACCTCCTCTCTGCCTGAGATCCTGGAGAGTCATTGCTACCAGTCAGAGTAGAGAATACTGGGCTAGGTGGACCAATCAGAGCAGAGAATACTGGGCTAGGTGGACCAATCAGAGTAGAGAATGCTGGGCTAGGCGGGCCAATCGTCTGCCCTGGTTTAAGGCAACGCCCTGTGTAACTACATTTACCTCAGTGGTTCTCAACCATTTTTGCCCCCCCGTGCACCCTTTTCGCCATATGTCAGAATGTCATTCCCCCCTTTCCAAGATTGTCTAACTCAAAAGTTGCATTCCAAATAATAGGCTTAGAATATAAAACTATAAGTGGAATATTTCCACAGATAACAAGTGAAATATTTATCTTTATTTTTAATTTAATCTGTGCCATACAATACAGTGTGATGTCCTGTAGATTATGTACAATCTGTAGAATTGTAATTTGTAGAAAGATCAGTATTCCAACAGTTTGAGTCTGCGGTCCCAATTCCCCCCTGAAACCCTAAAATCCCCCCCGGGGGGGGGATTCCCCCCTGGTTGAGAACCCCTAGATTTATCTGGACAGAAGTGGAGTGTTGGGCTCAGCCTAAAACAAATCCACAGGTTTTCTCCCCTTTCATTTGGTAAGAGATCAGAACTCTGATATCACCCTTTCCTCGGTCTAAGCTTGCAGCCTGCCCAGTTGCTGAGGCTTGGGACAAGCAACTGAATGAAGCCAAACCCTGTTTAAAAAAAAACCATGTTATTATAAAGCACAAGCGGGTACGGTTCCAATCAACCCAATCAAGTCTACTTCCTTGTGCGATGCAAAAGCATCCAGATTTTGTCTTCCCCCGTGCTCCTAATGGAAGAGGACACTGCCTACATCTGCAGAGTTTTACCGCAAAGCATAGCGGCCATCTGTCTGGAGAACCCTGACTCTGGATTAAATTAGATCAAAGTTAGCCCAGAAGTAAAAATAAGGGCTTAGAAGTGAAATCATGGAAAGCACGGCAGCCTTGCTTGTTTTGACAGCCATTTGAAAAGGCTACTTTATTTAATTTCCTGTGGGTAAGAGATACTAGCATGGGGGAGTGAAACCCAACAAAGCTTTCTTCTGTGTGTTAAATGCTAGTGAAAAGCACAATTAGGACGCTGGAGCATGTGGAAGAAAGTGGATTTAGCCACTAATGGGTTCCACATTTGAAGCCAAAGAGACCCTCAGGAAGTGTTTTTACCCTATTATTCTCTCTTCCTTTCTTCCCAAAATTAGTGCATTTCAGCTGATGCTCTGAACGCGGGGTACAAAAGCAATTAGATAAAACAAAAGTTTCTTATTAAAACAACAAAAAACAGTTTTTTAAAATCCACAAAATAATCAAGCTGTTCTGCAGAATAGAAGGGGGAGGGAGCTAGATAAACATCCTGTGGAAGGCTGTTACAAAGCTCTGGGGTAGCAACCAAAAAGGCCCTGCTTCCCGTGAAAGCCAGTCTGACTTTCCACTAAGTTGGACGTTGGAACCGGGGGGCCCTCACTGGGCTAAAACCAGGGATGATGAAGAGTCCTTGGTCTCGAGTCACGAGTCGAGTCATGAGTCTTTGGACCTGAGTCTCGAGTCTGAGTCCTTGGTCCAAAATGGTGACTCACGAGTCACGAGTCACTCCCAAAGCTGACTCTACGAGTCCGTATTAAAATCAATGGGTTCTCCCCCCCCAACAAAATAAGGCTACTTCAGATGTGTGGCTTAAATAAATTCTAGGAACAAGTGTGCCTTTTTATTTCAAAACTCTGCAACTGATTTTGGCAAGAACAGACCAGGCAGAGAAATCCAAAATAACCAGGCAGGCAGAGGAGGCTGGGAACCCCAAACCAGGCAGGCAGTGCCCTTTGTCTTGGACAATTCAACTGTTGAACTGGTCAAGAAGAGACCAGGTAGGCAGAGGAAGCTGGGAACCCCAAACAGGCAGGCAGAGGCAGCCAAACCCAAAATGTCTGAAAGGTTGTATTTTAGGAAAATGATTTTTAAAAATAAACTTGCTGTACTTCCTAAAACCTATCCATGTTGCATTTGAGGAACACAATTTTTTCTAAATGTTTGGCCCCCATTCTGGAACGGTGAGGTCTCATCACAATTCGACCCTCACTGAACACCCGCTCCACTGGTGATGAACTTGCTGGAACCAGAAACACACTCAGAGCAGCCACACAGAGTAATCTCAGGTCCTTCCGCTGCCTCTCCCAAAACTTCAAGACATCCACAGAGCTACTTTCACTGCATCGCGCAAAGACCAGGGCACTATAGGACCGCATTTCTGCGTCAAAGTCCAGTAGTGCAGAGTCAGAGACCGAGCTTGTGTTGGTGATGATGGGCTTGCAGAACGCAAAGAGAGAGGCTGAAGCGCAGGCCTTTGTGGAGTGCCTTGGACTGCCTCAGTGCCGGAAGACCGAGTGGGCGATGATGACAAGAGCCCTGCTTGGTTTTTTTTCAGTGTGCTGCAGTACTGCTGGAGTTCAGCTAGGACCTTTTCTTTCACTGCAGCGGTCGCCTCTTTGTTATCGCTGATCTTCTGCAGCCACCAAAAATAAGGGTATACCTCCACAGGGACATCTATTGATGCACATTCTCAACACATGCAGTTTTCACACTTTTGCAGCTATAGTCTGCTGTTAAACAAAGCCAAAAGTCATAGAATCATAGAATAGTAGAGTTGGAAGGGGCCTACAAGGCCATCGAGTCCAACCCCCTGCTCAATGCAGGAACCCAAGTCAAAGCATCCCTGACAGATGGCCGTCCAGCTTCACCTTGAATGCCTCCAGAGTGGGAGAGCTCACCACCTCCCTAGGTAGTTGGTTCCAATGGCGTATTGCTCTAACAGTCAGGAAATTTTTCCTGATGTCCAGGCGGAATCTGTTTGTTATCAGTCGAGATAACAAACCATGGCGAACAACGCACAGTTCACAACCCAACAACAAACCAATCCATGGGTTCTCTTCATGGATTGGTCATGGTTAACAAGCCATGGCTTGTTACTGCAACTAGGTCCAGACAGCACCTGCAGGTGGCATCAAGCAGGGATGTTGACGAGTCCTTGGTCTCGAGTCCCGAATCGAGTCTCGAGTCCCATTAAAAAATATTGGGACTCGAGTGCGACTCGAGTCAGAGGGGGGACTCAGTCCGACTCACGAGTCGAGTCCTGGAGTCCGAGTCCCCATCCCTAGCTAAAACTTGGGGAAGGTTCATATGTGAAGGAGAAACTCCCTGGGCTTTATCAGTCATAGCCAGCTGTTTCTTCACAGATATAACACGACTATGCCAACTTTCACCTATCACCAATCAGGCAGTGGCATTTTGCGCCAGTTTCTGAACCACTGTTCATGAGCTGCCCCCCCACCCCACCAGGGCACATTACAAAAGTCTAACCTTGAGGTCACCAAGGCATGAATAACCGCAGTCAGGTCTTCATCTTCCAGCAGAAGGCGTCACTGGTGCACTCGCCCAAAGTGGTGAAAAAAAGCCCTCTCCTCTCGCCCGCAGATGTCATGTGGAAAGCCGGGCTCAGAACTGCCGCGCTGTGCTGTGGACCTCATCTTTCAGGGGGAGCGTGATCCTGTTTAGATCAGGCACTTCCCCAAGAAGCTGGCTCACTGAGGCCCGCACGCACTGCTGTTGCGAGAGGGGAGGGAAGAGGGAACCCCTCCCAAAGCGGGCTTCTCTCCCCGCTAGGGGAAGGTGGGGGGGGGGACACACACGAAGCCAGCTCTCTTCGAGGCCGCAGCACGGTCATTCCCCCTCCCCGTCTCCTTTCTCAGAGGGGGCGGGGCTTGGGAATGGGGCGGGGCTTCACCCGAGGCACCCGCGGGCCAGATGGGGGGCCCCTGCTGGGCCAAACTGGGCACGTGGGTGGGAGGTCCCCCATCCCTCGTGCAGATGTTTAAGAGCGTGGGAGCAAAACTGAACACCAAGACCCTTGAGAGGAAAACTCCCGCAGGAAAAGAACCACAGTCTCCCAGCACAGCCTTTTGGGACCCTCCCCTCTGGGAGGAAAGAGCAGAAGCATGGCTTTTTTTTAAGGGTAAAAGGAGGTTTGGCGGTTACAAAAGGAGGTTACAAAAGGTATTCACCAGTTATGTCTATAAATGAGAATGCTTTTAAAAAAAATCAACTCACAAATGTTTCCTCTTGAGCCTTGCCTTTTACTTCCTACATTAGAGCTGGAATTCTGTACTTACCCAGGAGTAAGTCCCCTTGAACCGAATGCGACTTACTTCTGAATGGACACATGAATGATTGCGTGTATCTACTTCAGCTCTCTTCTCCATACATTGAGGAAGAATGTTTTCAGATTGACCTAGTATTTATTTATTTTATTTTTATTTTATTTATTATATTTATACCCCGCCTTTTTTCCTGCAAGGAACCCAAGGCGGCTTACATAGTCCTCCTCCTCCTCTCCATTTTATCCTCACAACAACCCTGTGAGGTAGGTTAGGCTGAGAGGCAGTGACTGGCCCAAAGTCACCCAGTGAGTTTCATGGCCGAGCGGGGACTAGAACCTGGATCTCCTGAGTCTCAGTCCAGTCCAACACTCTCACCACTACGCCACACTGGATCTAGTATAGCTGAGTAAATGCCATAACCTGGCACAACAAAACACCCTGACAAAGAGTTCTGTGTGACCCTGAAGCCTGCAAGCAAGATTCCGAGACAGTACTGGATGCAGGTACTACACATCACCTGAATGACCCCCCCACCTGAATGTGTGAACCATCCCTAGTGAAACATGTTGTATTTGGAATGATTAGGTATATGAATGCTCTATCTGTGTTGGCTCATTCATACATGCAAATCACTACCTGATGTCGAAGCACTGGAGTACTGAAGATGCATGTGTGAACACACCCTTAGATTTAGATCTAATCTGGGGCATATATGCAGGATTACCTAAAATGGGATTAGTTATAATTTAACACCCTGAAATACCTGTTTATAGTTGCAATTTCAGGGTGCTGGGAGTGGGTTAGAACTAAGGGTGGATTTTCCTCAGGTTTCAATACAGGCTCCTGGGAGCAGTGGGGATTCAAAAATCCACATTGCGATTGTGAGTATGGAACCATTAGTAGTAGTATGTCTATGTAGCACCATCAATGTCTGTGGCACTTTACAGAGCAACAACTGAGAAAGAGGCCTCTGCCCCAAGAGGCTTACAAGTGGTGTAGTGTGGCATAGTGGTGAGAGTGTTGAACTGGGACTCGGGAGATCCGGGTTCTAGTCCCTGCTCGGCCATGAAACTCACTGGGTGACTTTGGGCCAGTCACTGACTGTCGGCCTAACCTACCTCACAGGGTTGTTGTGAGGATAAAATGGAGAGGAGGAGGAGGAGGATTATGTAAGCCGCCTTGGGTTCCTTGCAGGAAAAAAGGTGGGATATAAATATATAATAAATAAATACCCTAATGATGCTGAAAGCACATCCTTTTCCTGTTTCCCACAGCTTCCTTTCTCTTCCCTCCATACCAAATTTTGGATTTATTTATATCCAAATGGATAAAACGGGGACGGGGGAGGATCATGTATGCCGCTGTGGGCTTCTTGGAGGAAAAGGTGGGATATAAATGTAACAAATAAATATATCCAAAATTTGGTATGGAGGGAAGAGAAAGGAAGCCGTGGGAAACAGGTAAAAGATGTGCTTTCATTTGGTTCCAGCATCATTAGGGTTATTGCTTATTTATTTATTATATTTATATCCCGCCCTTTTTCCTCTTGCAAAAAGCCCAAGGCAGCTTACATGGTCCTCCTCCTCCTCTCCATTTTATCCTCACAACAACCCTGTGAGGTAGGTTAGGCTGAGAGTGAGTGACTGGCCCAAAGTCACCCAGGAAGCTTCATGGCTTAGTGGGGGACTTGAACCCGGGTCTCGCAAGTCCCAGTCCAGCACTCTAACCACTGCGACACACCGGCTCCACGACACTACACTGGGTACCTTTCAGTACTTGGGGAAGAAGTGTGGCCTATAATAGGTTGTACCAGAGATCAAAGTAGGCTTTAGGGAGGTATTTGAAGAGGGAGAAACAAGCATCCTAATGCAGGTGTTCTGCGAGGCACAGGGGACAGCACAGCAGAAAGGGTGAAGCGCCAGTGCCAGGTATTCCAAATCAACCGGAGAGTGTAGTGGCATCACCTTGCGACAGTGGTGATCTACTTGAAGACAGACTTCTGGATTCTCCTCCCAGCGCCCCGCTGTGGGAACAGATATTTAAAGCATCTATGCTGTGCTTATCCTTTCAGGCCGTGCCATTTTCTGCGACGTCTCTTCTGTTTGCAGCCGCTCCGCCATTCGCCCAGTCTGCGGCTCCTGCTTTTTCTGGCTGCCTCTCAGATGCGCTGCCAATTCCTCCTCTTGTTTGTACGCTTTCGAGTTCTGTTCCTGCCACTTAAGTTTGAGAATGATTAGAAATAATTGGGTGGAATTGCTGTCAGGCCAGATTAGGTCACCCTGACAATACGAGGTTTCTTTCTTCTCTCATTTCTTTTTGGGTTCCTCCTCCAAAACCAGCTAGCGGCGCTACTGTTCAGCTGGATATGGAAAATGTTTTGCACTGCTTGTTCGGCCATCAGGGTGACGAGTGGTTCTACTGATTTTCATTGGAGGGTGGATTTGCCTGAAACACTGAATGTGTGTGTGGTTGTTAGCGCAGTGTTTAAGAGATACACAAGAGCTAAAATATTGTGCATTGGACCAACTTTGGTTAACATGGGGGTATGCAAGCTTTTGAACTTCACAAGATTCTTCATCAGGCAGAGGGCAGAGTTCAGTGGAACTCAAAAGCTGCTGCTTCCCTTCCCTTCCTCCTTGATCTGTGAAAAAGTATGTATTGAATGGATTTTCAGAAAGATGCTTTAATGCTTGAGTGCTCTCTCTTCTCTGAAAGAAACTGGCACTTGAGTCAATCCTGAGCTTCCTGCCACTCAGAAGAAAGACACAAAACAATATTAATCCCAGAATCTACCATTTCAGTGGGGCTGCAATGGCAGAATGGCAGCTTCTCACACTCCATAAACTGGCTATTAGGACCAAACGAGCTGTAAATTTTGGGTGACCTCAGACGAACTGCAAGAAGGAACCCAGTGGCCAGATGGAGGGAGCTGTTTTTAAGTCTTGCCATGTCCTGTTTGTTTTGAAAAGGTGTTTGTCAACCATTAATTGCTTCCGTGGCGGCCTGCTTTGCTGCTTTGCAGCAGCTGAAAGGCGTTTCAGCTGCTGCCCGGCTTCTTTGGATATGATTTACTAGAGACACAAAATCATGGGCAGCTTTTCAAAGGGGTGACTCAGAGGGAGTGGAAGTAAGAAGAGGCTGCGTTGCAGATGCCTCCTCCCATTTGACTGGGATCTTCTGGCATGGCCAGGATGGCTTAGGGAGGATGGGGCGGGCAGGCCCACGGCTCAGGATAGCCCACGCATCGCCTGCCACGGGCCCAAGGTTCAGTTCCTGGCAGCACCAGGTTGAAGGCTCTCTGGTGACAGGGCTGGGGAAAGAGAACCTGGGCAGAGCCACACGTTCCGTTCTCCTGCCCCATTCCTTCCCGGCCCCAGGAATTCTCCAGCCCCCTTTTCTGAACTTCCAGCTTTCCGCCGCCTCCTCCTCCTCCTCCTCCTCCTCCTCTTCTTCTTCTTCTTCTTCTTCTTCTTCTTCATAGTTTCTAGCCCTTTTGCTTGCAGTCACCGAGCCATAACGGAAAGGATGCGGGCAGGATTCCATTCCATAACTCACAAAGAAATAAACTTGGTTCCGACTTCCAGTTAGGGGGGCTGCTTATACATCGCCAAAAAAGAGGACACAAATTTGCATACGCTAATGTATAGGTAGGGATGCACATTTAGAAATAAGGACTGTAATTCATATTGGGGGGGGGGGGAACGATGCTTCTCACCATTGAGGGGAAGGTTGACCAGGTGACTTCCTGTGTGCCTTCCCAGTCTGCTGTCCAGGTGCTAAGTGTGGGTGGCCCACTTCCAGACCCAGCCTGCTTCTCTCCTTTCTTAAGGGTCTTTATCTTTAAACTGGACTTGGGCTGGACAGGCGCCTTCAAATAGAGGAAGGTCCTCTGTAAGTAGGCCATGCTATTTCTGGCATATTTCTGGCCCACCTGGACATGCTATTTCTGGCCAATGGGTACAAAGGCACTAGGATAACTGACAAGCACTAGGCCAGTGTTCTCCAACCTGGGGTCCCCAGATGTTTTTGGCCTACGACTCCCAGCATGCCCCAGCCAGCTACGTAGCTACGCTGGCTGGGGCATGCTGGGAGTTGTAGGCCAAAAACATCTGGGGACCCAAGGTTGGAGAACACTGCACTAGGCCCTTCCATTTAAATGTTAAAAATGTCATTTTATTAAGGCTGACTGCAATGAAATACAGGCAGTCCCCATGTTACAAACGAGTTCCGTCCCTAAGAATGTCCTTAAGTTGAATTTGTACGTAAGTCGGAACGCCATAGTGTTCTATGGGGGGGGGGGGGGAACCGGCATCTACGCATATTGCGTAACTTACGCAAACTGCGTAGTATACTACGCTATGTACGCTGCGTAAACGACGTAGCACTGGGGGGACCTGGAAGTCTGTTCTTCAGTATGAGTCATCTGTAAGTCGGATGTACCGGTACTTAACTCAGGGACTGCCTGTAACGTTACACTTATCGGTGTGTTTGTGCTCTGGCTGTTCTGCAACGATTCTCTGCTCCCTGTGGGTCCCTCACCCCAACATAGTTTCTGGCTATGGGGCCTGCCCGGCCCAAATCTGCGGCGAGCCAGAGCGACTCAGTGCAGACCGGCCCGGGTTAGGCCAAAGGCTGTGAGGCAGTGCCGTTACCATGTCAGTTTAGGTTGCGTTGGCTCCTCACACACACACACACACACACACACACACACACATGGATTCCTATATTTTTAACAGTTATGCAGAAAAGGGCATTTTGGCAGTGCAGTTTGTCATGAAGAGTGGGGAGGACACACCTGGACAAAGGCCAGGGAGCAGTGCCGATTGGCTTCCGCACATAGCCAGTAAGATGCCTCAGCCAGCTTTCGATTCGAGCCATTTTCAAAATGCTTCCGATGCCGCTGGGAAAGGCAGCTCTGACGGGAGCCGTCTCACTTTCCCACCCACTTCCCGCTGAATGAACCCGGGACTTAAGTTTCAGCGTTCACAGAGGAGACCGATTGTTCCTTCCCCACCCTCCCAATCACAGCCCCACAAGATACAAGTATCTAGAGAATGTTTCTCTTCAAATACTGGGGTCATTTTCTCCCCCGTTGGGAATGGCTGTAGACGGAAGCCGCCGCGGAGCGCCCAAAGACGGTGCCAGACGCTTTATCAACAGCTGTCGCCAGTTTTATCTTGCTGCATAATAACAGCAGAAAGGGAACGGTTCAGTCTGTTCACTGGAGCTCTTCATCCGAGGCTCCTCCACGCACGCACCCACCCCTTTGAAATGAGGTCCGGGAACAAGGGGTCCCATGGATGCCCTGCCAACCCAGGGCTGCGTTCAGACTCGTGGGCATTTCTTTCCAAAGGCCATCAAGGCTTTGGGGCACCCTTTGGCCCTGCCCACGCCCGCGCTGCCTGGCAAGGAGCAGCTCCCGCCAGGCGACAGCGGGTCTGCTGGCTGGTCGGACCCCAAAGAGAGGGCCTTTTCTGCTCCGGGTGGGTCTGGAGGCCTGCGCTACCCGCAGCGATGCAGCGGAGCTGGCCGTGAGCTGCCTGCCTCCCGCCGGCCACAATGCCACCCAGTCCGGAACAAGGGCCCCAGCCATGCTGCCCAAAAGCAAGGGGTGTCACCAAAGAAAATTCAGACCCCGCGTGGAAATGTCAGGGGACCCAGACACTGGCACTCTTGTTCTGGGAACAATCGGCCGTGTGTTGCTCTTCCGTGGGAATGAGCTGGCGGAAGGCCTGTCAAATGTTTGTTCTTCGGCACTCAAACGGAGACCGGCGACCCATTTCCTGGTTTTCTGGAAAGCCCCCAACATTTCGTTCGCGAAAATGTGTTAAGAGGCAGATTCATAGAGCTTGATGGGACCAAAGGATGCTCTGGACCCTGGGGTGCAGAACATTTCTCCCGCGGGGGGCTGGCTTGCCCCCCACCAGGCTCTCCGTGGGCGGGATGTCACCCCCCCCCTGCCCCTTTTCACTGCAGTCCCGTGCCTCTCCTCAGCATGGAAAAAGGGAATCCACTGGCACGGGGGGGGAGCAGCCCCCCCCAACACCGGCCAAGTCCCCAGGTTTGCACTCCGCTTGTCATCCTGGAGGCGGGGGGGAAGCAGTAAACAAAAAGACTCAACCGGTACTGGGAGGAACGGCTCCTCCCAGTGCCAGCCGAGTTGGGTGCCGTTTCCGTACATGAGAGCCAGTGTTAAACTGGGACTCGGGAGATCCGGGTTCTAGTCCCCACTCAGCCATGAAGCTCACTGGGTGACTTTGGGCCAGTCACGGACTCTCAGCCTAGCCTACTTCACAGGGTTGTTGTGAGGATAAAATGGAGAGGAGGAGGAGGAGGAGGAGGAGGAGGAGGGTTATGTAAACCGCCTTGGGTTCCTTGCAGGAAAAAAGGTGGGATAGAAATATATAATAAATAAATAAATGATCAACCTCTGACTGTCCCCATTGGGAGGCCGGCAAGAGGCAGGCAAAGAGAGGCCACTGATGCTGGGAGGAGCACGGCCGAGTCCTCCTTCACATACCTCGTCGTCCTGTCCCTTCAGGGGTGGCGAGAGGCGCACACAGGGAGATTCAGACGGCGCTGGGAAGAGCGGCGGGCCAAGTCCTCTGCTTCCTGCCTCCCTGCTGTTGTCTCCGCTCTGAGATCAGAAATAGCAGCAGGGACTTCTCCAGTGGGGGGATCTTCCAGGGGGCAGGGCTTGGGGGCCGGGTCAGGCCTCCGAGCCAGGGGGGTCGAGCACCCCTGTTCTAAGCCAAGCCCTTGCAGAATGACACCAGAGCCCAAACGTGCGTTCTCTCGTCTCGGCAGAAGCTTGTGACTTGGCCGCCCTTCCCGGTTCCTCCCACGGAGACCTGTGTCACAGTCCTGAGCGGTCTGGTGTCCTTTAGCTTCTTTCGGTCCCTTTGATTAAGCAGCTTTACGTTTCAGGCGGCCTGACTTGTTCTGAGCTGGACATTGCAGCATGGCATGCGTGCATTGCAATCTAGGTGTCGGTGTGTAAGGCAGAGCAACAGAAAGTGTTGTCAAGTTTGATTGAGCCAGAGGTGAACAGCAGCGACTAAGGGGGGGATCTACCCTATAGCCCAGTGTTCTCCAACCTGGGGTCCCCAGATGTTTTTGGCCTACAACTCCCAGCATGCCCCAGCCAGCTATGCTGGCTGGGGCATGCTGGGAGTTGTAGGCCAAAAACATCTGGGGACCCCAGGTTGGAGAACACTGCTATAGCCCCTTCCATGCATCAGGGAGCGCCATCACAGTATTTATGCAAAACGTGTTTACCGCTGTTGGGGCACATTTATTTATTGTATTTATTCATTTATTGTATTTCTAGATCGTCCATCTAGCCGGTGCCCGGCCACTCTGGGGGGGCGATGTACAACATACAATGAAACAAAACAGAATAAAATACACTTAAAACAGTATCAAATTGTAAGATCCTAACCCACCCCTATTAAAGTGATTTTCATTTGTTGAAATGTGCTTCCTGCACATTATTTCGGCGATTGTTACAACAGCCCTGAAAAGCAGGCCAGTATTAGAATCCACCTAAACATCAGGAAAAATTTCCTGACTGTCAGAGCAATAAGACAATGGAACCAACTACCTAGGGAGGCGGTGGGCTCTCCCACTCTGGAGGCATTCAAGGTGCAGCTGGACGGCCATCTGTCAGGGATGCTTTGACCCGGATTCCTGCATTGAGCAGGGGGTTGGACTCGATGGCCTTGTAGGCCCCTTCCAACTCTACTTTTCTATGATTCTATGATTCTATGAATCCCTATATTACAGATGGGGTAAGCTGAGGCTTGACTAAGTCCAACTCTTTGTGATAAGAGTTGAAATTTCACACATGCCTGTAAAACTCTGCAATGGATAGCTGTGTTCTGGATAAGTGGGAGCTGAAAATGAACGTGCCTGCATTGAAAAGAGCCATTTGGAGGTGGTATGGCGGTCCTATCTGTGGGGTTTTTTCCAGTGTGTCGTGGCCTTTACACGTGGGAGTCATTCCTGGACGTTGCAGCCATCAAGTGATGAAGCTGCGTGCGTGAAGCCGGGATTGCCACTATTCTGCACCATCTTGCCAGTGGACATCTGATGACCTTGAGCTGGTGGGGTGGCCCTTTGTGTGCCTTGCTGCTGGTGTGCCTTGAATGGACAAAGTTAAACAGGTACATCCATGCCCTGAAAATGAAGTCACCATCACATTTGCCTAAATGTAGTGACCTTTCCTTTTAAAAAAAAGAAACGTGGTGGCCAGAACTGGGCCACTTATAGTCAACTGAAAACAGGTGAGAACCAAAGTGAGGGGTGGCTCAGGGGACAGGGATGATGCAAAGGAACATCGGAAGTTGCCTTATACCGAGACCCGGGGTCCATCGAGCCCTGTATTGTCGGCACTGACCGGCAGCAGTGGCTCTCCGGGGATTCAGGCAGGAGTCTCTCCTGCCTTCCTGGGACCTTCTGCGTGCAAAGCTGGTGGTGCTCTGCTGCTAAGCTATGGCCAGTCCTTCCCAACGATGTCATCATGGCACAACATTACCTTGTCATGTGATGTGCATGGACTGTGACTGGCTGGTACAACACACGAGAGTGTTTACAGAAGGAGATGCCAGGGCAGCAATGGGTGGATTTCTGGAAACTGAGCATGTTGGGACTTGTAGTTCTTGCACCTGCTCTTTTTACTGAAGAACGCTGACAGAACCTGGCTACAGGTTGGATTCCTCTCTGGCCGTCTCACCTTTGGCGAGCCAGACCTGGGTTTCCTTTTTGGACACATGCAGTCTTGACGTTTGCCTTGCTCCTTCCTTTCCTAGATCCAGCTGACCTACCTCCCACTCTCCTCCTCTCCTTCCTGTATTTTGGCCCCCATGAAAGGATTTCCTGCCTTCCAAACCTCCTGCCGGAACTTCACGGTGCTTGCTGATTTGTTCCTCCGGAATTACATTTCCACTTGGCTTTCTACCCCAGCTGTTGACTTTCTGACCTACCCCACAACTCTCCAGTTGGTTAGTCCCTCCAGGAGATCCCCTTGCTACTGTTCTGGACCCGAACTTGTACAGAATTCAACTTGCTGCTGCCTCCCACCCCAATTCTTTCAACCTACCACATGCAAGAAAGAACAAAGTAGTGCATTTATGTGTATTTTTGTCTGTGTTTTTAAATCCCTGGTTTTGGCAGGAAGAACCTTTCTCTGGCTAGCGATCTGAGGTCTCAGGTTCATATAATACAGTTGAAAAGGGGCTATTAAAAAAAGAAGTCCAGAACAAAACAAATACTTTTTCTATCCCTGCCACAGAAAGATGTTTTGAACTCGGTAGCCAATAGAGCAGGGGTTGGGGACATCCACCGCCAGCACTTTCATGTCTTCCCAATTCTCTGTGACTGAAACCTGCCCGGTGGGTCACTATTCCTGCCCAATGGTAGGAAAAGGCACTGTAAAATCCTACCAAGGAAAATAGATTATAAATCAACTTGTCTAAACTGTTCTCCTTGTTTTAGCATTTCTCGGGCCTTCTAAAACTGTCATCTCTTTGAATCCATCCAGATTGTTCAGCTAATTCTGCAGTTTTCAAGACACGCTGCACCACTGCAACATTACCACTTAGTGCGCCATCCTGATGTCACATTGCTGTGTGATGTGCATCGGCTCTGATTGGCTGATACCGTGCTCTTCCCAGCAGTTCCAGAGTTTGATGTCACTGTGGCAGCCAATGAGGAAACAGCAGCAGCAGAACTAACAGTAGCGGGGAAACCCTGACAACAGAGTATGATGGGAACTGTAGTTTTGGAAGCCCATGCTAGAATAAAAGAATAACTTTCAGCAGTCTTTTGGAAATGCTGGAAAACCCAGGGAAAGGTTTTGCCTAACATCTCCTGTCTGAACACCCGGTGTATAAACCCAAGGAACTAGTGTGCGGTGCATGTCCCATGATCTTCCTCTGCTGAATTTCCTTTTGTCCAGTATTTGACGAAACCTTGGCTTGTGCCTGCCAGTCCCTTCTTCTTGGGATTCTTGAGCCGCCTTGGGTCCCAGTGTTGGGAGAAAGGCGGGATAATAATAATAATAATAATAATAATAATAATAATAATAATAATAATAATAATTATTATTATTATTATTATTATTATTATTATTATTATTATTATTATTATTATTATTATTCATGACTTTAGATTACATTATAAGGCTGCAGTCAGGGCCTTGTCATTAGTTTTATCTAGTGTACGCATCTTCAGTGCTCAAAAAATAATGATTGCTGATGATATAATATGGGTGAGGTTCAGGGATGACCAGGAGGGTACCATCTTGCTTCGCTCCTGTACTGAGCCCTGATCCTGCTGGAGGGCATGTTGTGATTAGCAATGGGCAAATCCATCCGTTTCACTTTGATTTTTTATTTGATTTTTTATTTTTTATTTTTATTTAAGCGCAAGTTCTTTCTCTCCCTAATATGAACTTTGCGAATTTTGGTAAATTCCTATCAAACACAAGCTGGAACGAGATTCTCACCCATCTGTACGCTGCCTTCCCTGTCGCTGCTCAAAAGAGAGGTGGAAACCCTCATTCAGCACCAACATGGTTGAATACAGCGGGATTCAAACCCAGACTTTGAAGAGCAATAAGTAAGATCAGAGCCCTGGGCCTGGACGGATGAATCTGACAAGTTTCAGTTTCTCCCACATTTGATGTTTTCAAATCTCAAGTTCTTTTTATCCTGACCTGAACATGGAGAATTTTGCGAATTTTGGTAAATTCTTATCAAAATCTAACTGAAACAAAATTCTCCCCCATCCCTAGCTCAGCCTGGGCACCAGTGGAGAACCAGGAATGGGAAGGGGGCTGCATTCCAGTTCAGCTGGGGACCTAACTGGATTGGACCTTTGCTGTGCACAGTGGGGGGGGGGGCGGCAGCTTAGCTGTTTGTCCTCAAGTTAGCTTCATTATTTTTCTGCATCTAGTAACAACACCTTGCAAGCCACGTGCTCTCTCAGTAGTTGGTGGCAATCAGCTTGCATCAGATGAACAGTGTTCTTCCATGCTAGATTTCTCACGGCGCGATGTTCCAAAGTCTGTTAGTTCCTTCTGCAGCTCTTAACGCCTTCGTGGGGATGCCAGAAGGGATGGGTCTGTCGGACAACCCTGATTGAGTCACGGAGGCATGCTGCAATGCTGCATGCATGCGGAGCAGCCCTTCTGGAACATGTTGGAGGGCTGCCAAGCCCTGGGACTTCAAACGGATTGTGAGCAGACAATAAGGAAGTTGTTGGGCACTCGCCTGGCAGGTGTTAATGAGTCCAGCTTCCTTTCTTTATTTCCCACTCCTCTCTCCTGGTGTTTAGGCGCAGTCCCGGCTACTGAGAAAGCAACAGAAATATCCCGGACTAATCTCCTAACTTTGGGAGACTGCTTCCATGGACGAGGTGCAATGCGATGCGATGCACATTGATCGGTGCCTAATTGCACAGACATTGGCTGGACGAGGAAGCAGGACTATTTTTGACAGGCAGAGGCTGAAAAAAGAGAACCACAAAGGAACACTGGCACGTCCTGGGGAGCCACCCACAGAGTGGACTTCACTCTGTGAAGTCTTCAGAGTGGACTTAAACAGCTGTGAGCCACGCCGAATACCCTCCCCCTTCCAGTTCTTGCATCCGCACATGCAAGAGGAGACGGAGGGGAGATATGATCGCACTCTTCCAGTATTTGAAGGGATGTCACACAGAGGAGGGCAAAGATCTCTTCTCGGTCATCCCAGTTTGCAGGACACGGAATAATGGGCTCAAGTTACAGGAACCTAGATTCCACCTAAACATCAGGAAAAATTTCCTGACTGTCAGAGCAATAAGACAATGGAATCAACTACCTAGGGAGGTGGTGGGCTCTCCCAGTCTGGAGGCATTCAAGGTGCGGCTGGACAGACATCTGTCAGAGATGCTTTGACCTAGATTCCTGCATTGAGCAGGGGGTTGGACTCGATGGCCTTGTAGGCCCCTTCCAACTCTACTTTTCTATGATTCTATGATTCTAAACAACAACAGCATCTGAAAACTTCAATCTATTTAACCGATATAAAAACTTAGGAAGAGCCGTGCTGGATCAGACCAAAGGCCCATCTAGCCCAGCATTCTGCTCCCACAGCAGCCAGCCAGCTGCCTACAAGCAGGACATGGGTGCAACAGCACCTCCCATTCGTGTTCTCCAGCAACTGGTTGGTATTCAGAGACATACCGGAGATAACATAAAGCCATCATGACTAGTAGTCACTTATAGCCTTCTTCTCCATAAATTTATCAAATCCCCTTTTAAAGCCAACTCAGTTGATGGCCATCACCACATCCTGAGGAAGTGAATTCCATAGTTTAACTATGATCTGTGTGAAATGGGTCTTCCTTTTGTCTGTCTAGACCTGTGTTCTCCAACCTTGGGTCCCCAGATGTTTTTGGCCTACATCTCCCAGCATGCCCCGGCCAGCGTAGCGTAGCTGGCCAGGGCATGCTGGGAGATGTAGGCCAAAAACATCTGGGGACCCAAGGTTGGAGAACACAGGTCTAGAACCTAGGGTGGTCATGTGTCCTACTTTACAGAGGACTGTCCTCTATTTGAAGGGCTGTTGAGTCCAAGTCTGGTGTAAAGAGAGAAAACCATCAGAAGGGAAAGCAGGGAAGGGCCTTGAAGTTGCCCACTTCTGTAGTTCGTACCTTGCACAGTAGACTTGCACAGTGGTCACAGTCTTCCCTACTGTGGTGACATGTATTGTATTTCTATATAAGTTATATAGTAATTATGTCTAAATTTACATATTTAGACCTGGTCCCGAGGCATGGTCTGAAGGCACATGAGGCGGCCACCGACCGTGCTGAAGCTAAGCAGGTCTGGGTCTGGTCAGTGCTTGGAGGGGAGTCCGCCTGGGTGGGAACCCCACGTAGGCGCAGCCACCTTGAGTTCCACGATGGAAGAAAGGTGGGATAGAAATGTAATAAATAAATAAATAAATAAATAAATAAATAAATGCCTATCAATTGGAGCAACAAGATTCATGCAAATCCATATCCTCCTTTGTCCTCCTTTTTGGTGCTGCACAAGTGGCCACCCTACCTGAATCTCCTGCCACTCAGCCATGTTGGGTGGCCCCGGGTTCTAGTATTATGAGAGGACTGGCTTTCCTCTATCCACTTTTTCCACACCATGCATAGTTGCATACACCTCTGTCATCGTTGCCCCGTCTTACATGCCCCGTTTTCTAAACTAAAAAGCCCCAATGTTTATTTATTTATTTATTTATTTATTACATTTATACCCCGCCTTTTTTCCTGCAAGGAACCCAGGGCGGCTTACATAACCCTCCTCCACTGCTCCATTTTATCCTCACAACAACCCTGTGAGGTAGGTTAGGCTGAGAGTCAAGTGACTGGCCCAAAGTCACCCAGTGAGTTTCATGGCCGAGCGGGGACTAGAACCCGGATCTCCCGAGTCCCAGTCCAACACTCTCACCACTGCGCCACACTGGCGTAACCTTTCCCCACTGACCCATCCCCCATTGACCATTTTGGCCGCTGTTTCTGCACCAGCACATTCACCTGTGACTCTCCCCAGATGGCGTGCCTTTCCCTTCCACCTCCCCTTTGGGGACTTGGGCGGCGGGGTGTGTGTGTCTCTCTCTTTCTACGCCTCAAACCTGCTGGTTTTGTACCGGCTTTTAACAGCAGGGCGCCAGCGGTGCTCCCAGGCAAGGATCTGACACGGCCATTGCCTTACCTCATTCACAGAATTTCATGGGGGTGCAGATGTTGTCATCTTCCCTGTTTCCCCACCGCTTATTCTCTCTTTTTTTCTGAACGTGGATAATCGTTATTAAGGGAAAAAAGGCAGAATTGCTGCACAGTGCCATTGCATTGCTAACACGAGGAGCCCACCATCTCGAAGCAGCAGCCAGGGAACAGCCCATACCGGCAGTCCCCAATAGGGATGTGTGCGGAGCTCGATTGGGGTGGGTGGGGTGGAAGCAGGGTGAACTCGCCCCACGCAACCCCCCCCAAGCTCCGCGCGACGTACCTTTCCCCGGCTCGGCTCACGTCCTTGCGAGACGAGCCAGGGATAGGAAGTCCCGGGTCCCCATCGCTATAATAACTTCCGGGTCCGTTATTTACATGAAAAACAGGGGGGAACATATTTTATGCTGTTTTTAAAATGAAAAACAAAGTGCCGTTTATGCAAAACGTGGCCGTTTTAAGGAAGTTTCCCCAGTTTTTCACGCAAATAACGTAGCAGCGGGGGACCCGGAAGCCCGCCAAGCGCCTCGGCGAGCACCTCAGCTGGCGCTCGCGGGGGCATGAAACGGATCGCGCCGCGGGGGTTGCTCGCCGAGTGCCCCGCGAGGCGAGCACGGCGGTAAGTGCACAACCCTAGCCGAACCGAGTTCCATTCTTAAGAATGTCTTCAAGTCGAATTTGTATGCAAGTCGAAACAGCATCGCGTTCTATACGCTAAAATCGGCATTGATGCAAATTGCGTAAATTACACAAATTGCTTGGTATACTATGCAACATCTGGGACTGTTTAGCTTAGAGAAAAGGCGAGTAAGGGGAGACATGGATAGAGGTGTACAAAGTTATGCCTGGTGTGGAGAAAGTGGACGGGGAGACATTTTTCTCCCTCTCTCATAATACTAGAACTCAAATCTGGCCATCCCATGAAGCTGATTGGTGGGAGATTCGGGACAGATCAATGGAAGTCCTTCTTCACACAGCACAAAGTTAAACCGATGGAATTCACTTCCACAAGATGTAGTGATGGCCACCAGTTTGGACAGCTTTAAAAAAGAGATTGGACAAATTCATAGAGGAGAAGGCTATCAATGGCTAGTAGTCCTGATGGTTTATGCTACCTCCAGTCTCAGAGGCAGTCTGCCTATGTACTCCAGTTGCTGGGGAACATGGGTGGGAAGGTGCTGTTGCAGTTACGTCCTGCTTGTAGTTTCCCCGCGGGCAGCTCTTTGGCCTAGATGGTCCTTGGCCTGACTCAGTCCTGCGCTTCTTATGGGGCAGGGGAAAGGGTTAAAACCTCTCCCAGATGCAACCACCTTTCTCCCTGCAGCTGCTTCGTATGAACATTTTCAAAGATGGATCCATTCCCATTATGGATCTACATTATCTTGTCCATACTTGTGCCCTGACAATTTGTTTGATTGTGTATATAGACAGGGGTGATCAAATGGCTTCCTGACCTCTCCAGCAAGTTTGAAGTTCTCTACAGACACACACACACACACACACACACACAATGACACGTGAATGACCCAAGACAGTCGGGGAGAGAGCAATCAATCCTATGGTCCTGGGAGAGCGTCTTCGGAGTCCCCCCTCCAAGGCCGTAGACCAGTGTTCTCCAACCTTGGGTCCCCAGATGTTTTTGGCCTACAACTCCCAGCATGCCCCAGCCAGCGTAGCTGGCTGGGGCATGCTGGGAGTTGTAGGCCAAAAACATCTGGGGACCCAAGGTTGGAGAACACTGCCGTAGACATTACTAGGAACTTGGGAGGAGGACTCTGGTATCAGATCCCCCCCCCCCGCCGCCGCCCCTTGGAGCCGCTGCAGAAAGAACTTGCGGCGCCTGCATTCCAAAGTCGCAAAAGCAGCTTCAGAGAAGTCAGAAAGGGGGGGTGTCGGTGGGTGGAGAAGGGAGAGGAGGCCAGGATGTGCAGGATCCCATGGCCTCTCCAGCCCCAATCCCTGCCAGTACCCCCTCTCTAGACATGCTCAGAGGCCCGTTTAGAGAAAGAAGAAGAAGAAAGAAAGAAAGATGGAGGACAGAGAGGCTGAAAAATCGCTCCCTTCACTCCGCCTGCCCTTCCAGCGGGGCACCGGATACACGGAAAGCCCACGAGCTCGGAGGCTTCCGCCCCACAAGGGCGCACATTACAACCCGTAAGATTGCGCCCTGAGAAGGTGTGGTTGAATCAGTTTGAAAGGGGAACCAAACGGATGATTGCTGCGTGAGTTTGCTTTGTTTCATGGTGTTTTCAAGCATGGAGCAGACCCGCAAACACACGCTCCTCCCCCACAACCTACACAGTGGTATAGTCCAGGGAGAGCTTTACCACTTGATTCTGCCCAACGAATAAGCTGCCCCCAAGTGTAACAGGGAACCAAACAGGGAATACTAGAGGTGGCCTTTCCATTGCAGCAGCGAGTGGCAGCTTTTGTTTCATTAAATCTTAACGTATCTCACACTTCCTTCTCTGCCGTCAGGGAGGCACCTGCAAACGCATTTAGGTCAACGTTAAAAACCAGGAATGCACCTCTCACACTGGAGGCAGCCCTCACTGGCACCCGGCCGGCCAGCTTACCAACGGATGGACGCAAGTGAGGCCTGCCTCCAGTGTGAGGTGCGTTCCAGCTTTTTTTTAAAGGCTGGCCTAAACGCATTTCCCCAAAGTCTGCATGGAGGTGCCTCTGTGCCGGCAGAGAAGGAAGTGTGAGATACGTTATGACTTCACCTTTCTGCTGACTTACCCTCCACAGGGTGGGCCTTGAATTTCCTGACTTTTCTCAATTAAGAATATAGCTTGTTTTCAGATGAGCAAACATTTGGCATGCCTTAAGGAGGAAGTGGGTGCGTTGCTTTTTCTGACATTAGCAATACATTCGAGGCTAGTTTGCTTGACATCAAATAGAAGAGTGAGTGGCCCCTAGAGCTTTGCAAGCTGCCATAAATTATATAGCATTTTTTTTCTGGTTGCATATAACTTTGCATTAAGTGATACCAGAGAGCAAAGAATGTAAAAACCTTCTGCAATAGCCACGAAGGATGTGAAACGAAGGAGAGAACACTGCGCCTGGTTCTTTCTTACCCGTGGTACTCCATGACAAGATTGCCAGCTGACCAGGAAAAACAACAACACACCAGCCCGCGCTGCTGCTGTGCCTTGAATAGCAGCTTAATCAGCAGAAACCGGCAGGTGAAGCTTTTCACAGCACGGAGACAGGACCGGTGCAAGGCAGTTTGGTGCCCTAGGCAAGATCAGATATTTAGCGCCCCCCTTCCCACTTGAGAGCGTTGTATTTTTTTTCCAAGGCGTTTCTAGCACCCCCTTTAGCCCTGCGCCCTAGGCGGCTGCCTAGTTGGCCTAATGGTAGCACCGGCCCTGCACGGAGATCAGCGTTCTTGTTTGCTGATGTCTGTAGATCAAGCTGCGGCTGAAGGAACAGGGGGAGCAGGAGCCAGTGGAAAGAGTTGGCAACCACCGCCGCATCCGCCAAGGCAGAATTGCCCCTGAGCCTATGATTAGCCAATGAGTGTTGCCAACTGCTATACCTTGAGCAGCAAGAGCTGCAACAATTACGGTAGTCATGCTGTGAAAACTTTCCCCTGCTCACAGCCACATAAAAAGGGCAGCTTCAAGGGCGCACTGCAGACCGTGGAAAAGTCCGCGTCCATTCTTCTGATGTATGTAGCAGGGCCCTGCCGGTCTCTTCTTCTGCTGCTGTTTGTTTGCACTGGAGTTGGCACAGCAGAGAAGGGGACGGCTTCAGGGCCCCAGTTCAGTGACTCGGTTTCGCCATGCTCTTCTGCTGTCGCTGCCCCTTCCAACGAGACAGACAGCTTTCCCGTGGATTGTGCCCCGTGGGAGTGAGCGGCAGTGAAGGCAGCATTTGGATTGTCCAACTCAAGCACAAAAAATGTAACGCTGGGTGATGCTGGGTCACACTGCGTCCAGTACTGCGTCCAGTTCTGAGCACCTCACTTTAACAAGGACATAGACAAACTGGAGAGGGTTCAGAGGAGGGCAACAAGGATGATAAAGGGACTGGAAACAAGGCCCCATGAGGAGAGACTGAAAGAACTGGGCATGTTTAGCCTTCAGAAGAGGAGACTGAGGGGAGATATGATCGCACTCTTCCAGTACTTGAAGGGATGTCACACAGAGGAGGGCCAGGATCTCTTCTCGGTCATCCCAGTTTACAGGACACGGAATAATGGGCTCAAGTTACAGGAACCCAGATTCCACCTAAACATCAGGAAAAATTTCCTGACTGTCAGAGCAATAAGACAATGGAACCAACTACCTAGGGAGGTGGTGAGCTCTCCCACTCTGGAGGCATTCAAGGTGCAGCTGGACGGCCATCTGTCGGGGATGCTTTGACCTGGATTCCTGCATTGAGCAGGGGGTTGGACTCAATGGCCTTCTAGGCCCCTTCCAACTCTACTTTTCTATGATTCTATGACACCGACCCCATTCGCTCACGCCTGCATACTTGTCGCGTCCATACAAACATACCCATCCACACCAAACTCTGACCAATGGTTCAAAGGTCGCTTTGGCCTCTCCGTCTCACTTTCCTATTTTTTTTTATTTGCAACGTTGTATTAATCTTGCAACGGTTCGAAGACAAAATCAGATCCGCCCGGCCGTTATCCACCTTGACCCCCATATTACGGAACGAACAAAACGAACAAACAAAGCAGCTACGAAGTGAACTGAGAGCCAGGTTCGCTTGGCATGACAGACAGATTTCATAGATTTCATAGATCATAGAGCTGGAAGGGGCCTGCGAGGCCATCGAGTCCAACCCCCTGCTCAGTGCAGGAAACTAGAGGAGGGGTCTCCCATCGATCCAAGTAACAACCAGGCCTGACCCTGCTTAGCTTTCCACGCTCAGACAAGCTGCGCCAGCGTGAGCCACAGGCCTGTGATGTGCCGTCCTTTCAGCAGGGTCCTCCCAGCTTGTCCTCGCTGCTCCCCAAACACCCTGCTGCTTCTCAGGCACGAACCCGGGCAGGGTCGGCCGGCCGGCAGTGAGGAGCCCAATGTGAGCAGCTGCCCTCGAAATGTACCAAGGCCCGCACGGCAAAGCATTTCGCAATGGCCCCTGCCACCTAGTGGCGTTACAGAGGTGGAGCGGCGAGAGTGATGGCGAAGAGCCATATATTTAAGCTTGTCATCCAGGCATTTGGATCACTGGATGTCCCTGACCCAAAACTGGGGGCCGGGGCAGACAGAGGAGCAGGAAGAGCAGACGACTACTACAAAGGCGTATCTCCTCCACCCACCCACCCACCCACCGTTAACTGATACCACCAATAATGTTTTGCAAATGTCCGTTTAAAACTGAGAATGTTAAGCCTTGTTTTTAAAGCAGTGTTAGTTAGTTTATTTATTATATTTATACCCCGCCTTTTTTCCTGCAAGGGACCCAAGGCGGCTTACATAACCCTCCTCCTCCATTTCACCCTCACAACAACCCTGTGAGGTAGGTTAGGCCGAGAGTCCGTGACTGGCCCAAAGTCACCCAGTGAGTTCCATGGCCGAGCGGGGACTCGAACCCGGATCTCCCGAGTCCCAGTCCAACACTCTCACCACTACGCCACACTGGGCTCTCATAGCTGGCTGGGGCATGCTGGGAGTTGTAGGCCAAAAACATCTGGGGACCCAAGGTTGGAGAACACTGTTTTCAAGCATACCAATCCAAGCAAAAAGTCTGTGTGCATCTATACTGGCACGTGGGGGCTAAAATCCCCACCTCCACTGATGGTGCTTGTATTCCAGCAGTGTTGACAGGGTAGTCACTGAGAAGCTAAGGGGTAGCAGTCAAGCGAGTGAGACGCGAGCCGGACGCACGAGATGTCTGGGACCAGGGGCAGGGCCGGTGCTACCATTAGGCCAACTAGGCAGCTGCCTAGGGCGCAGGGCTAAAGGGGGCGCCAGAAATAGGGAGGGAGGGCTCAAGTGGGAAGGGGGGGGCGCTAAATATCTGATCTTGCCTAGGGCACCAAACTGCCTTGCACCGGCCCTGACCAGGGGAAGGGCCGCAGCCCAGTGACTGAACACCTGCTTTGCATGCCGAAGGTCGCAGGTTCAATCCCAGCTCTCTCCAGGGAGGGCTGAGAAAAACCCTCTCCCTGAAACCCTGGAGAGCCCCTGAGTCAGTGTCAGCAACACTGAATTAGGCGAACCAGCGGTCCGATTCTGTATAAAGGAGCTTCCTCCGTTCTGTATCGCCATATGACACCAGTGTTTTGCCCTCTGCACTGGCTTCTAGTCTGTGGCCAGGCCCAATTCAAAGTGCTGATTTAAGGACTTTAAAGCTTCCGGGCTAGCTTACCTGAAGGATCTCCTCCTCCCATATATACCTACCTGGACTTTATCATCTTCTGAGGCCCTTCTCAGGGTGCCCCCACTAAAGAAAGTGCAACAGCTGGCTACTACAGAGAGGGCCTTTTCAGTGGTGGCTCCCCAGTTCAGGAATGCTGCCCCTAGAGCAGTGTTCTCCAACCTTGGGTCCCCAGATGTTTTTGGCCTACAACTCCCAGCATGCCCCAGCCAGCTATGCTGGCTGGGGCATGCTGGGAGTTGTAGGCCAAAAACATCTGGGGACCCAAGGTTGAGAAACACTGGCTTACGGTGTTATACCACGAGAGCCGGCGTGGCGTAGTGGTGAGAGTGTTGGACTGGGTCCCAGTCCAACACTCTCACCACTACGCCACGCCGGCTCTCGTGGTATAACACCGTAAGCCAGTGTTTCTCAACCTTGGGTCCCCAGATGTTTTTGGCCTACAACTCCCAGCATGCCCCAGCCAGCATAGCTGGCTGGGGCATGCTGGGAGTTGTAGGCCAAAAACATCTGGGGACCCAAGGTTGGAGAACACTGCCCTAGAGAGACGTGTCTGTTGCGTACATTGAGATATTTTCAGTGCCAGGTGAAGATCTTTTTATATTCCCGGGCATTTTAATCTAAAAATCTTTTCGTGCTTTTAAAATTATTTGCGCTTGTGTACTCTCCTGTTGTTGGTTTTATTTCTGTTTTATGTTGCTGGCGGTTTTATGCTGTTTTAGGCTGGATGTTAGTATTTTACTACTTGTTCATTGTTTCACTTTTTTGTTTTACTGTAAACCACCAAGAGAACCTTGGTTATTGTGCACTATATAAATATTGCAAAACAACCAACAATCAAATGAGTATGAAGACTTACCAGGCAGAGCTGCTATAATGGTTACTGAGGGAATAGATAGATAGATAGATAGATAGATAGATAGATTGATTGATTGCATTTATACCCCGCTCTTCAGCCAGAAAAGGCTCCCAGAGTGGCTTACAAAGATTAATAATAAGACAGTCCCTGCCCTCAGGCTCACAATCTGAAAGACATGACACAAAAGGAAAAGGGATTGGGAGGGAGGAGGAAGAATGCAAAACTCAGGCACCAGTTTAGGTGAAGGACAAATGCATGGGAACCGCAGCTTGGGCACAAGGTAGACATGGAACACTGCGGCGGGCTTATTAAAGCCTTTTCTAGCGCTCGAGAACATTTTCTCCTCTGTTTCTGGATACAATTGCTGCCTTTCCCTCTTGCTGGTTCTGAGGCACATTGTGGGCCATCCTGCAAACACGCCCATGAACAATTCTCATATCTGTCTATACAGTCAAGATGAAGAAAGAAGAAGAAGAATGAATCGTGCGAATGGTTGCTGAAGCAGCTGGCTTTGAGTGTTACGTGGACAGGACCGTTTCTGTATTTCAACCATAACATTTAGACTTGCCGGAATGCCCTGCAGGATGCTTATTATAGAGCTTGGCTTAGCGCATCTTGGAACGTCCGATGTCCATGGCGCACACAGCTAAATTACACATTCTCTTGGTCAAAGTAGTCAGCTGCTGACTGTTTAAATTACAGCCCATCTGAACAACTAAGGGGGTGTTTTAGGCTCCCAAAACTATATCCCTTATCAGATTTTTGATGCAAACACCACCCCTTCCAAGCCAAACCCTAACCCTCCACTCCTTTAATAGAGGGTGTACATGGCAGAAAAATGAGTTTCCTTTCAGGCGGGCCTGTCATTTCGATTCGAAGTGCTCAAACTATAAGTGAAGGGCTTCGAAAAGGAAAAGGCATCGACGGCTGCAGATAATGGCAGGGTTTCTTCTTCCAAGAAGTCCTATTTTCAGTCGCTGAGGGGAGGAGAGATGAGCATTTGAAGTCGTGCAGATTCTTATGGAGAAGTAGGGGCAGACGTTATTTTTCGGTCTAATAGAAGTACACTGTGTGCTCCAGTGCACGTATGGGGCCAGGGTGGCCACTTACGAATCAGCAAAGAAGAGGAAATGCATCACCAAAAAGAGGGTGCTAATATGCATACAATTTGCATATGCTAATTTATAGTAATTTAGACATTCTTCTTCTTATAATTCAAATAGAAATACAGTACGATCCAGTTCACACGACATGGCCAGCTGATCGAGGACATGTGCTGGGCATGTGCAGCTGCCATTTTGAATATGCAACCTCCAAACAGGGCGATCAACCTGGCCATCACAGGTTATTCGAGGGACTGGGATATCTGAAGAACTCCTTGCCTCCACATCTGCATGCCTGTACACCACGATTTTCAACGGAGGCACTTCTTTGGGTGCCTCTGCCCCCAGAGCTGCAGTTGGTGGCTATATAGGAAAGGCCTACTTGATGGTGGCACCCCAGCTGTGGAAAGCTCTCTTCAGGGAAGCACCCCTGGTGCCTACCTTGAAGACAAGACATTTTACTTCCCCAGGCTTTTAAATCCCCTGTGAATTGCTTTCGTACTACTTTGCCTTTGTTTGTTTTTTTCTGCTGACTGCTTTTATACTGACCTTTTATATCGTGGTCACTTACAGGACCCATCGCTAGAGTCTACACAATTTTTTAAAGAATTTCCTCCTTTTATAATTTTCTTTTCGTAATTTTATCCTTGGGAGACGATCTTACTCGGTCACGAGTGATCGCCTACGACGACGGCGACTACTATTGTGGTGTTTTCCTGGTTTTATTTTATTGCAATTTTAACTTGCTGTGAACTGCCCTGGGAACTTGTTGAAAGGTGGAGCAGAAATCCCATAAGCAATTAAATAAAACATTTAAACAAATTTACGACGTCTAGATTCCAGATGATTTTTTTAATGGTTTTTGGTTTGTCCCCTTAAAATAAAAAGTGAGTTCAGCCGCTGTTCCAACAGCAACGGTTTGTGTGTTACCTGCAGGCCTGAAAAACCGCTAGAGACACAGAGCTTTCTGAGTCACCCCACCCTATCAACGACTTGCTAAAATGACATCGATACGTGTTGGCGACTGCGCTGGAAAGACCAGGCACGCCCATTCTGTTCCACAGCACGCTGTTCTTACACAGACATAGAATCACAGAATCATAGAAAAGTAGAGTTGGAAGGGGCCCACAAGGCCATCGAGTCCAACCCCCTGCTCAATGCAGGAATCCAGGTCAAAGCATCCCTGGCAGATGTCTGTCCAGCTGCACCTTGAATGCCTGCAGAGTGGGAGAGCCCACCACCTCCCTAGGTAGTTGGTTCCATTGTCTCATTGCTCTGACAGTCAGGAAATTTTTCCTGATGTCTAGGTGGAATCTGGGTTCCTGTAACTTGAGCCCATTATTCCGTGTCCTGCAAACTGGGATGATCGAGAAGAGATCCTGGCCCTCCTCTGTGTGACATCCCTTCAAGTACTGGAAGAGTGCGATCATATCTCCCCTCAGTCTCCTCTTCTGAAGGCTAAACATGCCCAGTTCTTTCAGTCTCTCCTCATGGGGCCTTGTTTCCAGTCCCTTTATCATCCTTGTTGCCCTCCTCTGAACCCTCTCCAGTTTGTCTACATCCTTCTTAAAGTGTGGTGCCCAGAACTGGACGCAGTACTCAAGATGAGGCCTAACCAGTGCCGAGTAAAGGGGAATTATCACTTCCCGCGATTTGGAAGCTATACTTCTATTAATGCTGCCCAAAATAGCATTTGCCTTCTTTGCAGCCGCATTGCATTGCCACAAGTGTCTTTAACCCAGTGTTCTCCAACCTTGGGTCCCCAGATGTTTTTTGCCTACAACTCCCAGCATGCCCCAGCCAGCATAGCTGGCTGGGGCATGCTGGGAGTTGTAGGCAAAAAACATCTGGGGACCCAAGGTTGGAGAACACTGCTTTAACCATTGCCTCCTGGAATCTCTCTGGGCTTCGTCCTGCAATCAGAGGAATGTAGCTTTGCACGTGATTATAACTCCGTGGCCATCTTGGTGGACCCCCAGACACAGGCCGGCTCGACTGCTTGATAAGCAAAGGGATGTCCCAGGTGGGATCCTGTGCAGAACTCAGAACAATTGCGCAGCCTGGGCTGTACTGCTACGTGTCCAGTGCGAGGCTGTCGACGCGCCACGGAGGAGATTTGGGGCTGGAATCCCATTCCCACATGAGGTCATTTTCCGTTTGAGCTTAGCTCATTAGTCCGGGGGGCTTGTCGATACAGCCCGAAGTGCGGGTGACGAGTGTTGAATTAGGCCCGGCCGCGCAGCCTGGTGCACACAGAGATCCATCATTGTCTCTCCCTGGGAACAGAACCATTAATTACGCAAAGGACTCAGAGCCAAGATTTCTCCAGCCGCGCGTGTGTGTCTCTTGGAGAGGTCACTCCGGTTCTGCCATCGTCCCATTTTTTTTGACAGCAGAGAATTTAAGCAACACAAGAGCAGTTTTATTTGTAACAATACTGGGAGAGGCTCAGGTCAAAGGACTTCATTAGGTAAATTCCTTGGCTCCTTCCCTTAGCCTCCGGGCACGGTCTACCTTTGAAATCCTTTGTGTTTACCTCCTTTCCCAAAGGCAACCCTTGTGGCCTCTCTTTTACCCAGGGGCAGTGGGACAAAGGCCCACAGAGCCAAGTGTGCATTTCAGATGATGCTCTCTCCTTGTGATGCGTGCAATAGAGCTGCCACCCACCTCTCAGAATCGGAAACACGCTCCTTTTCTTTGTGCCTTAAATAGAAATGGAGATAGGAGACTGAGAGCTTCCTTTTTCTTTGTACCATGGAAGTCTTTCTGTGGTTCAAAGCTTGTAAAAGTAAACATCTGCTTCTCGGTAAGCAGCTACTCTAATGGAGAGGGTGTTCCCCCCCCCCCCCGATGTATGAATTCTGGGATACTGTTTGGCGAAGGATTGCTTATTTCATTCATCTCGTGGGCGATGGAGGTGTGAGGGTGACATAAGGACATAAGGAACGTATCTTCTTAAACCACTCTCTGAGTCTTTTTGGCTAAAGGGCAGAGCATAAATGCTGCAAATAAATGACCAAGAAATTAGTGGTTCGGGCCAAAGATCCATGGGAAATGCCTTTTTATTACGTCATACTATGACTAAATGTCAGACTAGTCGTCCATCTAGCACAGCCTTGTCTCCACTGACTGACAGTGGTTCTCCATGGTTTCCGGGACAGGGCGAGACCCTCACCTCAGGAGGCAGATTGGGAGGGGCAGCAGATTGCGTGCCCCCCATCTGGGAGGGCCGGCTGCCACCACATGGATGGTCTTCCATATGCTACTGCCCCCTGCCAGGTGCCATCGTATGCAGCAGCCCGGCCTGCTTCCGGACCAAGGGCTCCTGGCACTAATAATCCAAAGGCCTTGGGCAGCTGTTCCGCCTTTTCTTTTTTCCTGAATGGATTTTTAAGGAGAAGAGAGGGAAGAAGCGGTGGGAAAACACGGGAGGGCTACGGGCGGAAGACGTCGTCTGGATCCCCCGGACCATTCCATGAATGACGCAGGTTGATGGTGCTATAAAAGCTTTGCCTAGAAGCCCCCCGCCCCGCCCTGCCCCAGTCATTGGAGCTGGACTAGTCCCAACAGCCACGGAGGTCCCTGGGCCAAATCCACCCCAAGGTGCATCACTCAACGCACCTGCCTCGGTGAGGTCAAGTCAGGCCTAGCTCCTGTCTCTCCTCTCTTCGCCTGCTGTTCCACTGGTGCCACAAACTGGATCCAGGCTTCCCAACCCAGTAGTGCTTCTTCCCCCCCCCCCCGGACCCACAACATAGCCAGCCACTGCTCTTTTTGTGTGGCAGCAGGAAGTTTTTGACTCCTTGGGCTGGTGGGGTTGGGAGGACCATTTCTCGAAGCTTGGACTCTGGGCATCCCAGGGCTGCGGGGCAAACACGGGTGGATGAGGAATCCACACTGAGTTTCTGTGGCACTCCGAGGGAGGGAAGGGGTACAAATCTTTTCACACAGTGATTTGCATGGTAATTAATAGAGATTTTACATTTCCCTTCAAATGCTGAAGAGCAAATGTTCCTATTTCCCCCCCTGGGCCTAATATCGCCCCACCAGAGACTTTAGGAAGACAGTATCAAAGGAGGATGGGAAGGACCTTTTGCATATCAAGTCAGCAACTAACTTGATTTCCTCATGGAGTGTTCACTTGACAGATGGGATAAAATTATGATAAATATTCCCTCGGTGGGGAAATATAATGAGGTCTGTGTAAGAAGAGGAGATAGGTGGTTTGGGATGTTTAGACAGGAAAGTAGGCAGCGGTAGGGGTGCTGAGCAGAGAGGAGGCAGCCGGGAGGAGATTTACTAAATAAAAAAATCCAATTAGGACTCCGAATTATTTCAGCAGAAATGATAATATCATGGGAGGAGGCCTGCATTGGCCATCCAGAGCCCAGCAAACCCATTCAGGACTGATGCTCTGGCTGTATCTTGACCCGTGGTGCTTTCCAGTAGGGATGGTTGTGGATTTTGATCTCTGCGCATTCTTTCGAACACGAACTGACCTGATGCCTCCCCAGTTAAATGTGCGCACTAATGTTGTTCTCTGTTAAAATGTGTGTTTTGAGAGAAAATACGAATACGTCCATAGTAGTTACATATTTTGAGGGAAAATACATTTCAAAGACATATGTAAATACATATTTAAATATGAATTACTGTTATTTTAAAATTGCAGAATACTGCGAGTGCCAGTGTGGCATAGGGGTTGTGTGTTTTTTGTTTTTTTAAATTAAGAATATAGACAAACACTACAGAAACATATAACAATGGACCTCCGATTTCCTTCCACAACAAATTTAAGTAACAATGCTTTCTCTTACTCTACAATTACAGGGCGGGGGGGGGATCTCTTTTTCCCATTGTCCCAATTTTTTCTTCTTATTCATCAATCCCACAAATACACACATCTTTTTCCGATCTCTGCAAAAACAGTCTATTAGAGGTTTCCACTCCGCTAAAAATGTAGAGGTTGACTTTTCTCTAATTAGTGACATATAGTAAGTTTAGCCATCTCTGCCAATTCCAACATCTTCACTATCCATTCTTCTACTGAAGGCAACGTTGAACATTTCCACTTTTGTGCATGCAATAGTCTCGCTGCCGTTGTCATATATAAAAAAATAAAGTTCCATGGCTTCTTTCCAGCTGATTATCCATTCTTCCCAGAAATAATGTCCAGTGTGGCATAGTGATTAGAGTGTTGGACTGGGACTGGGACTTGGGAGTTGTATCCAAGACATCTGGAGGGCGCCACAGTTGGGGAAGGCCGGCATAGACACGTTCATGGAGGACCTTGTGGGCTATTGATCATGAACAGGAAATGGAGTCCCCGGATTCAGGGGCAGACAGTACGCCTCTGAGCGCCAGTTGCCGCAGCACCAACACAGGGGAGGGAACGATTCCTGTCATCCCCAGCTTGCCAGCTTCCCTTACAAATCTGTTGGCCATGGCTGGAAACCGCAGGGTGCTCGGAATAGATGGGCCTTTGTTCTGGTTGAGCGGGACCCAGTGGGGCAGGATGTTGTCTCTGTGTGCAGAGTGCAGGAAGAGGCTCTGCATGATCCACCCTACTCACCTAACCAAAGTCTGGGGAATATACAGGTGGCCTACACACACACACACACACACACACACACACACACACAGCCAGTCAAAGCACTGAGCGTATTGACCTGCTTCTCAGGATGGCCAAACTGGCACAGTGGTTCAGCTGAGGCGCCTCTGGTGTAACACGCCACGCCACTTCTTCCGCTGATCCAAGGACCCTCTGATGGACTGTTTGTGGTCTCCAGAGCTCCAGCTGCCAGCCTCTCATTTCAAAGACTCAGTCAGCACCTTCTCCAGAGACCAAAAAAATTAGGATTTTATATTATCCGTTTTAATGCTATACATCAACTCGTCTTATATGAGTCATAGTTTCCAGCTGTGGTTTTTTCTCCAGTGCCACTTTTAGCCAATGTTGTCTTTGAGCCAATTTTGTGGATTTTTGTTCAGCCTCTGCTCTCTCAATAACAGTTCCCCCCCCCGCCGCCCCCCAGCCATCAGATCCCTTGATTTACAAAACTGATGCACTGTACATGAAGTACTACCTTATCTCCCCCACTCTATAGAAGTGTTTTAATTGCTAAACTTGGAGATCTGTGTTTGTCTACATCCCTCACAGGATTGAGGCAATTAGGAGATAAGGAATTTCACTTTTCAGACTTCGGTATTTCCAGTTCTACTGCCTTGATCCACTGGAATGCCACCCCACCGGCCCAGAAATGCTACATGGGACCACACCTCCCTCCCTCATTCCTGCAATCTCTTTTCAGATCCCCTCTCAGTATTTACCTTTTCCATGAAGCCTTTGCCATAACCACTTAATCCTCAGGCCCTACAGCAGTTGGCCAGTTGGACTGCAACTCCCAGCATCCGTCGCCATTGGCTATGCTGGCCAGGGATGATGGAAGTTGCAGTCCAACAACATCTGGAGGACCACACGTTCCCCACCCCTGTTGTAAAAGGACAAATGACATGTTACCCCTGCACTTTTTCCTTTCATTTTCTTAAAGCTTCATTGTGATTTGCTTGAACGTTCAAAAGATGGATTACACCTTATAAGTCATTCTGTTTCTCAAGGAGGGCATCGAGGATGATAAAGGGACTGGAAACAAGGCCCGATGAGGAGAGACTGAAAGAGGGGAGATATGATCGCACTCTTCCAGTACTTGAAGGGTTGTCACACAGAGGAGGGCCAGGATCTCTTCTCGGTCATCCCAGTTTGCAGGACACGGAATAATGGGCTCAAGTTACAGGAACCCAGATTCCACCTAAACATCAGGACTCAATTTCCTGACTGTCAGAGCAATAAGACAATGGAACCAACTACCTAGGGAGGTGGTGAGCTCTCCCACTCTGGAGGCATTCAAGGCGCAGCTGGACCGCCATCTGTCAGGGATGCTTTGACCTGGATTGCTGCATTGAGCAGGGGGTTGGACTCGATGGCCTGGTAGGCCCCTTCCAACTCTACTTTTCTATGATTCTATGGTGCTGAATGTATTTGTAGATGAAGGTGGTGGAAAGTAAGGCTGTATTTGTTTGATCAGTTTTTATCCTGATACAAACAAGACTTACAAATAAGTTGCTAGTTGCTTCCCACTTTCCTGTTTCATATCCATATCAAACATCGCCTTCACAAGGGGCCCTAGCTCTGCGGCAGGAGCCCCGCTTTGCAAGCAGAAGGTCCCAGGTTCGATCCCCCCGCAGCATCTCCAGGTAGGGCTGGAAAAACTCCTGCCTGGAACCCTGGAGAGCCGCTGCTGCCAGTCAGTGTCGACAATAGTGGACTAGCTGGACCCGAGGCCTGACTCGGTATGTAAGGCAGCTTCCGATGTTTCTAAGTATTGGTTAAGAAAACAAAAACACCACCCAATGCTTAAGTTACAAATGTAAATGTAATTTTACATTTTAACTCTTGAATATGGTCAAGGTGGTGTGTGACATTGGAATCAGCCATTTCCCGATCCAAATTATATTCTGTGGAGAAAGCCAACCTAAGCCCCCTGCCTGACACACACACACTCACCAAGGAGGGGGGAAGGAGACCCGGGGGGGGGGGGAGACAGCCAATCTCCACAGATGACAAAGGGGACAAACAACATCTGCATAGAATCACCCCAGGGGGGAAGGCAGGAAGCATCCCCAGGTTTGTCAATGCTCTCGCATATCAGCCCCATCTACATAAGACTTGAATACCTCTCCAGGGCAGACGCTTCGGCACCCCTAAGAAATGGCCACTCAACACCACAGGATGGGACCATTAAGCAAGGGGATTCAAAGGGACCCCATCCCACGGGGGGGGGGCGTCACCCCACCTGACCCAAAAGGCCGCCCCTCAGGGAGGGTGTCAACCCACCTGATCACGGAGGGAGGGGCTACCTGAAACACCAAGGTATAAAACACCCTGCGCAAGGGAACTGGGTTGTTGGACCTGATCAACAATCTTGCCCCATGCCTGGGGTAAGGGAATGAAGGATCGGCAACCCCGGGTAGCCGCACCCGGCACGCTCCAGCTAGCTGAAATCACTGGTCGCTTGGGTTGATCGGACCCCCGGGAAACCAAGCTGAAATCACTCACAAGCCGCTTGGGTAGACCAGACCTCCGTCGGGAACCCAGCTAGCCGCTTGGGTAGACCGGACCTCCGTCGGGAACCCAGCTAGCCGCTTGGGTAGACCGGACCTCCGCCGGGAACCCAGCTAGCCGCTTGGGTAGACCGGGCCTCCGCCGGGAACCCAGCTAGCCGCTTGGGTAGACTGGGCCTCCGCCGGGAACCCAGCTAGCAGTGTGCGGTTGACCGGGCCTCTGCCGGGACCCGAGCTGACTAACTAGCTGAGAGCCCTGAAATCACGGTGTCCTCAAGACTTCTTGCTTGCTACTTTGTACCGTACTGATAAGCTGTATTGCTGGCGTGTGTCTGGGTTTGTGAAGGTAATGTTGTAAATAAACTTGTTTTATAAAAGATACTTCTGTGGCTATAAGTTATCCCTTTGTTCTGGGCTAAGGGTGATAGTCGCTGGGGATCTCGGAGAAGGCCGCCCCAGGACTCGCTACCCCCTTAGCATTGAACCCACGCAGAAGACCAGGTTGTCGGTCTTCCACTTATTCCCTAGAAATGTAGCTGGTCAGGGAACATGATCCGATGGCTTGCTTTTCTTGTTCCTGTGAACAAAATCACTCCTAAAAATGTGGCATTTCTTCAGACACCAATCCTCATGCGTGCCAAAGACAGCACCGGGGCTCTGCCCCCTGAGATCACGGCCTTTCCTGCTCGGAGCAGCATAACAAAGGGCACACATAAGCTGATGTTCGAACATGTGCAATACGAACGGTGTGTGACGTTATAACAGAGTTTGGGGGAAATTCCAGATTCAATATATTGTGTGGACACCTCCAAAATGTTTTAGTGGCTAGTACTGCTAGGCTAAGTGCAAGGCACAGAAATATCCTGTGGATTTCGTAGCCGCCGGGGGGTGGGCCGTCAACTCCCTTCCGTGGCGCAGATTTGGCTCTGTGCCTTTCCCTCAGTTTTAATTTGTACGGAATACGACTCCATCACTCAAATAATGCTTCTTCTTCTTCTTCTTTTTAGTTATGTTTGTGCAGGTAATGATGATATAGTCTCATTTATGCAAGATTATCCTTTTATCACATTTCCAGACTCATTTATGAGGCTCATGTTTTTCCCTCGAGGGCATCATCAAGTGAGTTAAGTTGTACTATTTGCCTCCCGCAGTGAACTGGCAGGAGCCTCCTCCGTTGACTGATGAGGGCTGCTGCCTTCGCCAAATAGGGTCTGCGTGATGGATATTTTACTTGTGAATATTATAGCCAGAAATTAGCATGTTTATTGAGGAAAAATGTGTGTGTTTACATTCTGCTACCCATGGCATTACCTTTATGACCCGGATTGTTTAGCAGAAGATAAGCACAAATGACTTCCATTTTGGTTTTCAGGAGGGGGAGAAAGAATAGAAAATTGGAAAAAAATTAATGAACTTCTAGATATAGAATTTGCCATAAGTAATGCTATGAGGCTGAAAGATACTTGTTATGTTTCCTTGTCTGATGGTGATTGGAGCTGGCTTAACTCTTTAACTCATCAGCTTGGAGGAATAAAGTTAACATAGACCAACTGGTAACTTACCCCAGTTTGCAAATAAGCACAAGGTAACCTGTCTGTGCATATGTTGTTCTGCCAATGGGTTAGGGCAGTGTTTCTCAACCTTGGGTCCCCAGATGTTTTTGGCCTACAACTCCCAGCATGCCCCAGCCAGCATAGCTGGCTGGGGCATGCTGGGAGTTGTAGGCCAAAAACATCTGGGGACCCAAGGTTGAGAAACACTGGGTTAGGGAAACATTACCATTCCATTGCCAAACACCTTCTATTGACTTGGTAAAATGTTACATTTATTCATATGACCAACTGATGAAGTGGTTGTATGACTACTGTGGTAAGTTTACCTCTTTGTAAACGGCCATCTGCTTTCACCCCAGTGCTGGCTCCAGGTTTTGGAGGGCCCTTGGGCAAGCCACCCTCAATGGGGCCCCCTCTCTCAATGACTCTACCTTCTCACCGCCATTGTCACCAGCTGCTGTAGCCGTACCCTCCCAACATTTCACAGATGAAAACAGGGACATGAAGGTGGGATCAAGAGGGCGTGGCCAGGCAACATGAGGGCGTGGCCAAGGGTATGGCCAGGCAACCAAAGGGCATGGTCAAATTCAAAAGTTAATAGAGGAAACACACAAAATATTATATATTATAATTAGACCTAGGGAGGTGGTGAGCTCTCCCACTCTGGAGGCATTCAAAGTGCGGCTGGACGGCCATCTGTCGGGGATGCTTTGACCTGGATTCCTGCATTGAGCGGGGGGTTGGACTCGATGGCCTGGTAGGCCCCTTCCAACTCTACTTTTCTATGATTCTGTGATTTTATGATTCTATTACATTATAATATCATTTATTTATTTATTGTATTTCTAGCTCACCCATCTAGCCGGTAACCCAGCTACTCTGGGCAATGTACAATATAAAATGAAACAAAACAGAATAAAATACAAATATAGTGTGTGTTTTACACCATAAAATTTTAAAATCCTAACCCACCCCATATTCCCACCTGAAAATCCATGTTTTTAATGAACAACGGAAGCTCATCAAGGAGGGGGCATGGCGGAGGTCACTGGGGAGAGAATTCCACAGTTTGGGGGCCACCACAGAAAAGGCCCTCTTCCTAGTCCCCACCAGCTCTGGCTGCTGAGACAAGGAGAAGGCCGTCCGTGGCAGATCTTGTTGAGCGGCCTACTTGATGTTGCTGGAGACGCTCCTTGAGATAAACTGGACCGGAGCTGTATAGGGTTTTAAAGGTCAAAACCAACACCTTGAATTCGGCTCGGCAAAAAACTGGTAGCTAGAGCAGCTCCTTGAGCACCGGAGTGATGTGATGCCAGCGGCTGCCTTTATCGAGGCGAGCCGCCATGTTCTGTACCAGCTGTAGCTTCCGAACCATCTTCCAGGGTAACCCCACGTAGAGTGCATTACAGTAGTCTAGGCGAGAGGAGACCAAGGCATGAATCACTGATGGGAACAGATGATTAGGAAGGTAGGGGCGTAGTTGCTGTATCAGGTGTTGATACAGCACCGCCCGGCTCACAGCTGACACCTGAGCCTCCATGGACAGCTGGGAGTCTAGAATGACCCCCAAGCTGCGGACCTGTTCCTTCAGGGGTAGATGTACCCCATTCAGCACCAGGTCAACATCCCCTAACGTCCCCTTGTCCCCCACCAGAAGTACCTCGGTCTTGTCGGGGTTCAGTTTCAGCATGTTCCTTCCCATCCAGCCACCCACTGACTCCAGGCACTTGGACAGGGTCTCAACGGCCAACCTCGGTGAGGACTTGAAACAGAGGTAGAGCTGTGTGTCATCCGCATATTGATGACAGCGCACCCCAAACCTCCTGATGATAGCTCCCAGCGGCTTGAGGTAGATGTTAAATAACATCGGGGAGAGGATGAATCCCTGCAGCACCCCACAAGTGAGCAGCCGAGGGTCCGAAGCCTTCTCCCCAAGAACTACCCTCTGGTACCTTCCAGAGAGGAAGGACCGGAACCACCGCAGTACGGTTTTATTTTATTTTATTATATTTTATTAGTGGCTTTTGTAATATTTTTTACCTTATGTAAACTCTTAATTGTTGATATCTGGTGTTTTTCATGAGGGGCGTTAGTGTGCTTGCAGGGCAATCTCTTTCTTTTTGTTTTAAAATTGTCAGGATTTGTCCCGGCATTTTCAGGGCAGCTGGAGAAGGAGACGAAAAGGAGATGCGGAGGAGGGGGAGCTTTTGGGTGGGGGAAAATACAAAAAGACACATTGGGGGCTTTGAGCCCCTTCGGCGTTTTGCTCCAACACCCCTCCAGCTCTGGTTTTTAAGCACAAGGAGTAACTTTTCAGGGGCTGAACAGCTCTGTTGTTGTTTGTTATTGTGGGAAGGCCCCAGTTGAAAGCACTTTTTGTGTTCTATTCACACAATTTAGATGTAAAGAAACACTTAAAACTGGAATAATCTTACAGAATGAAACTTGGTACTTGAATTGAGTTAAAACAAACAGTGCAATCCTGTGCAAAGTTACTCGGAAGTAAGTACAAATGTCTTCAATGGGTCTTAGTTAGGGGGGGGGCTGGTCAGAGGCAGCAGGTAGAGTTCCCTTCCTGCTTAAAGGGGCCTTGGGCAAAATCGCAGATAAGCTAAATAATAGCTTGCGGGGAGGAGGCAGGGGGATTCGTGACTCTGCATAACAAATCGGGACTTCTGCATAACCAAGTAAGAAGCCTGATGGCTTACATTGGGGCAGTCGGAGAGTATGGCTACATACATAGCTCCTTCTCCTCTTCCTTTTGCTGCCGCTTGCTTACTTGACAAGCAGAGAACCAGCGAGCAAGCAGGCCGTGGCGTGGGCGGCGTCCTTCCTTCCTTCGCACCACCACCGTTGTCTGGACCAGAACAAGAGGCAAGCGAGCTAGCAGCTTACAATGATTACGAACAGAAGCAGGTCCAGGGGGCTCTTGCTAGTGGGGGGCCCCCGCTGGAGTGTGGGCCATCGGCATGTGCCCAACCAGGCCTACCCTTGATGCTGGCCACTAGAAGGGAAAGAGGGACACATTAACTTAGGGCAGTGTTCTCCAACCTTGGGTCCCCGGATGTTTTTGGCCTACAACTCCCAGCATGCCCCAGCCAGGTTGGAGAACACTGCTCTAGCATATAAAGACCCTGAGTACTCCTTAGAGCAGGGATGCACAACCCGCAAGGATCCAGGTTGAAGCTCTATAGCAGTGTTCTCCAAGCTTGGGTCCCCAGATGTTTTTGGCCTACAACTCCCAGCAACTGGGAGTTGTAGGCCAAAAACATCCGGGGGCCCAAGCTTGGAGAACACTGCACTAGGAGATTGAGGAAGTCAGTCATTCCCAGTTCTTCTGCCACACAACTGCATGATAGCAACCGAGCTGCCCCCTTGCCTCATTGCTTGTCTTGTGGGAATGTGGGAGCCAGGGATGTTGAAGAGTCCTTGGTCTCGAGTCACGAGTCGAGTCACGAGTCTTTGGACCCGAGTCTCGAGTCCGAGTCCTTGGTCCAAAATGGTGACTCACGAGTCACGAGTCACTCCCAAAGCTGACTCCACGAGTCCCTATTAAAATCAATGGGTTCCCCCCCAACAGAATAAGGCTATTTCAGATGTGTGGCTTAAATAAATTCTAGGCACAAGTGTGCCTTTTTATTTCAAAACTCTCTGCAACTGATTTTGACAAGAACAGACCAGGCAGACAAACCCAAAATAACCAGACAGGCAGAGGAGGCAGGGAACTCCAAAACAGGCAGGCAGAGGCAGCCAAACCCAAAATGTCTGAAAGGTTGCATTTTAGGAAAATGATTTTAAAAAATAAACTTGTACTTCCTAAAACCTATCCATGTTTCATTTGAGGAACACGATTTTGGAACACGAGTCCTTGGTCTCGAGTCCCGAGTCGAGTCTCGAGTCCCATTAAAAATATTGGGACTCAAGTCTGACTCGAGTCAGAGGGGGGGACTCAGTCCGACTCACGAGTCGAGTCCTGGAGTCCGAGTCCCCCTCCCTGGTGGGAGCCAGGCCCAAAGTCATCAAGAGACAACGAAGATCCCACAATACACCTTGGCAAATGGCTCCTAAGCTCCATCACCTTCCAATCAGAAAGAAATGGCTGTTTTTCCTGGCCCTATCTGACGATTCTAAAGGAAAACTCTTAAGCCCAAGTGTGGATTTTCAGTCATACCAGATGTCTACGGGGCTTTTCCCTCACAGCATGTGTGTACGCTTTCTCTCTCTCTCTCTCTCTCTCTCTTTGCTTACCATGCTAATTTGATGCTGTGTTATTCTCTGGGGTGACATGGAGACAAATTTGACTCCGGCATTACAATAACCAGTCATAAAAATTATCATTGCCAATATCTTGGAGGCACTTTCCTTGTGAATAGTAAGATGAAGTGAATTAACAGCTTGAAAAATTGTTGGCAGCGGGAAGAGAGAGCAACGCCGTGAACATTCAGATTATTTCCCCTGTGACGGGCCATGGTGGGCAGCGAAACTCACAAAAGGAGAAGGCTCCCGTTGGTGACCCACACAAAAAAATGGGTTTCTGCCCTCACCTCTCAGCAAAGCAAATGCAGTCCAGGCCTCAGGGATGTTGAAGAGTCCTTGGTCTTGAGTCCCGAGTCGAGTCTCGAGTCCCATTAAAAATATTGGGACTCGAGTCTGACTCGAGTCAGTGGGGGGACTCAGTCCGACTCACGAGTCGAGTCCTGGAGTCCGAGTCCCCATCCCTGCCAGGCCTCTTTGCAGGAAACCCATGAAGAAAAGGTTCTAGGTGAAGGAGGACAGTTTCCCATGGAGGCTTCTCCCTGGCTCCTGTTTTCAGGTGTTGAAAATGCTTCACCTGCATTATCTGATTGAAATCCTTACAACAATCTGGTTTTATTGTCCCTCATATTGCAGATGGGGGATGGACGGACTGAGGCTTGAGTGAGAGCAGCTTGCCTAGGGCCACTTAAGGCGCAGTCCTATGCGATTTGAGACAGAAAAAAGCCCTACAGCTCCCAGCATGCCCCAGCCACCATAGCTGGCTGGGGCATGCTGGGAGCTGTAGGCCTTTCTTTTCTGTCTAAACTTGCATAGGATCGCCGCGCCCTTCGTGAGTTCATGGCGGAGGCAAGATTCAAACTGGGAACGCCTCGAATGCCAAATAGATGCAGAGAGTTTCCTCACAGGAGGTTTTGCGTCTTGGCGCAGAAGGAAAGCGGGGCCCGCCGCATCGGCCCTTGTGATCAGCAAGCAGCGTGCGTGAATCCCCCGGAATCGGCCAGGGGCCGGGAGCCAAGAGAACGGGCCCTTCCGCTCGCTCCTCCTGCCCTCCAGGCTGCAGTCTCGGCTCCCTCAGCGGAGCCCCCCGGGGGCTTTGGGGTGGAGGACGTAACGGGCCAAGTCTGGATTGGGGTCCGGCCAGCTCAGCCTGCATCGCGAGGAGGAGCACACGCTCCTTCGTCCGGCCCTGCCACGGCGGCTGCCTCTTCACTCCCAGAGTCCCTTCAGCCTTCCTTCAGGTTTGCACTGCCTGTCCGGGATGCGTCTCTCTGCAAAAGGGGATGAGCCGGTTTTTCACAATGCGGGTCTGAATCTGGGTTGCCCGTTGTTGCACATGATGTAATATGATCGTCCGCGGTTGGCTTAACTGCACAACGGGTCACTGCTTCTTTTCCCCGCGACTCTTCAGGTTAGTACAGTCATACCTTGGATTGCAAGTGACTTGGTTTGAGAACGTTTTGCAAGACAAGCAAATTTTTAAATATTTATTTATTTATTTATTTGATATACAAGCGCCGTCTTGCAATACAAGTACTGTAGTACGGCTGAAATTAAAAATCTCTGTACAAATTTTTTTTGGGGGGGGGATTTCATTTTGATATAAGAGTGTTTTGGATTACAAGCACGTTTCCGGAATGAATTATGCTCTCAGTCCAAGGCATGGCTGTATTCTCAAACCTGTTGCCTGACGGAGATACTGAGGCCGCAATCCTATACTCACTTTCCTGGGAGTAAGTGCCTTTGAACTAAATGGGGCTTATTATGTCTGAGTGAACATGTACAGAATTGCACTGTTGCTTTCTTTATTCACCCACCCTTCCTCCACGGACGGAGTCCAGGCAGCATACATAACCCTTTTCTCCTCTACCTATTTTATCCTCACGACAACCCTGTGGGGTAAGCTAGGATGAAAGGGAGGGTGACTGGCCCAAGGTGACCCAGTGAGGGTGCGGGCTGACCGTGGAGATTCAAGCCCAGGCCGCTCCAGTCCTGGGCCCATCACTCCACCGCACTGGCTCGCTGATCTCCAACAGAAAACGTGGGTTTTGTGTCAGAAGCAGCAAGTCGTCGTGGCTCTCTCTGCGGCGTTCGCTCTCCTTCGCCCCCGGCGGCCTGCTGCTGCTCCTACAAGGAGGCCCATTTCGGCCTCTCTCTGGTGGCTTCATCTTTCCAGCAGCCCTGCAAAAAAAGGAAGCCGGAAGAAGCTTCTGACAGCTGAGGGTATGGGGATTTGTGGAGGAAAAAATCCCTCCCCAAATCTGCTTGCCGGTCCTCAGAGCAGGATGCTTCGTGCCCTATCTTAGACCTAATCCTATTTTACCTCTGTTCTGAGCTGGATTTTACCTACTGATGGTCCCCTTGACTTGATCCTGCCAATCCTCTTTCTCTAGTCCACAGTTCTGGGGCCCATAAGTCTGCCTCCATCAGTCTGCCCCCTCCCAGCTCGGACTTGCAAATACGAAAAGATTTGCTCAGGCCCACAGGACAGAAAAATATGCACAAATGTGCATGTGCTAATTTACATATGCTCTAAAGCCGGGCTCTCCAACCTTGGGTCCCCAGATGTTGCTGGCCTGCAGCTCCCAGCATACCCAGCCAGCATGGCTAATGGCAAGGGATTCTGGGAGCTGTAGTCCAGCAACATCTGGGGACCCAAGGCTGGAGAGCCCTGCTCTAAAGTCTCTTTGTGTGTGTGTGTGTGTGTGTGTGTCTTTAAAGGACCCTATCTCCTATTTGTAAAAAGGGATGTATGGACCTGAGAGAGGAGGGCATTTGATTTCAGGAAAAAAAACCTCAGGCAGAAAGATTCAAGGGGTGGGCGGGCAGCAGGAGGTGAAGCACCTGTGGGCCAAAAGCCAGCTAATCCAGGGGATCAGATACAACAGAGATAATCAGGACCCCCGTTCCTTGATTTCTGTAAGTGCCCCTGGCCAGCAGGGTGGCGGGGCAGATGGCCTCCCAGAGATTCGGGGCTCCAAATGAAAGATTTGGGGCTCCAGCCCTAGCAACCCCAAACCCCGCCTCTGCACACAATCTGCACAGGACAGCAAAGAGTCCACCCCTTGTGCCGAGAGTCAACAGAGCGCACCCTCTGTTTGCCTGTTAATTCATCCCCCAGGAATGATCCCAAAAGTCACCCTGTGATTGCAGAACATTATGCGACACCACAGCTGCAACAAACAGCTTTAAAATAGGGGTACAATATAAGGGCATAAAATATTCATTGAGAAATTGCAGATAACCACAAATCTGTCTTCCCTGCTTTTAATATGATAGAGCCAGTGTTAGCCATACTTCAGTTATCATGTCAATGTTCACAGTATGGGCTCTAGTCAGGTATCTTGCAAGGGTAGCTCAGTGTAAACTGGAGTGTCCCCCCCCCCTTTTTTTTTTACTGGCCCCACACATCTGTGGGGGGAAATTCACCTGCTTAGTTTCTGTTAAAGGCACAGGAGCACGGCCAGTTAAAGAGGGGACCACCCTTGTGTAAGCATCCAAAAGCGTTGGTTGGTCCCACATATCGCTTACACACGCATACATCTGCGCTGTGTGATTACAGATAACAGGAGAAGGGAGACGCGTAGGCTGTGCCGCAATAAAGTTCTTCCTGCAAATTCTTGGGTCTCTTTAGTCAGGGACGCCGTTGTCCCGTTCCTGGAGCTGAGTCAGGTTCTGTTCAGTTGCACCTGTGCAACTTTGCGGCAATGTGCAAATTCTTCATTTCAGCAAATGACTCCAGCTAGAGCAATAGAAAATACAGCTAGCGTGGGGGAAATAGAGTTTGCTTTAATTAAGTAGTTTTGCAATTAGCATTTGTGAGATGAGTTATGGGGCTTCAGCATACTTGGAATCAAGCCACCAAGGAGAATCACAAAGGCTGGGGAAATCACAGCACGGGCGGCCGCCTGTGTGGGTGCACGTTGCATGTAAACCAGACGTCCCCAAACTGCACGCTACCTGGGCAAAGTGCCACGGGAAACGACTTCATCGAAAAGATGGTCTCTTGGGAGCCCAAGTCCCCGTGCACCGAGGAGGAGGCTGCCCATTGCCTCACTGCATGATTCACTGCTCTGGCCTTGCCTCCTCCTGATCTGCCCCTGTCGCTTGGAGGGATTTCAGCCATCTTTCTGCATCGGGTGGGATTGGGTCACTGCTGCAACAGAGCAGAATGACCTGCCCTCAGAGGCACCTGCCCTGATGTCTCTGCATGAGGCACTGCTCTGGGCTGGTCCTTTCCCCGCCAAGTTTGCCACCGCTCACGACAGTGACTCAGCAGTGACTCATGAAAGGGGAAATGGACTGGGGGGCGGGGGGCAGCGGCACTCTTCCGCATTCTCAGAATAAATCTTTTTGGATGTAAATGTGAAATGTGCTCCTTCCAGTTTTACTTCAGGAAGCCGGTGCACCTCAGACAGACAGGCCACCTCACTTGGCTGTGCAGAAGAGGGAGAGATCCATCCAGCCGTTTCAGCCAGCGATGTGAGGCTGAGACGACCTCAAGAGACGTCCACCCGTCGCCACTTCCCAGCTCCTGAAAGGTCTGCGTCCAGGCTGGCAGGCTGGATGCAGAGCCGCGTCTGGCCACTACCAGACAGATGAGACAAGAGAGGCTCTCTGGTGAGGACGAGCCACCTTCAGTCTTCGAGCAGTGTGGTTGCCTTTGCTAAAGATGGGGAGGCAGGCGGGCAGGCAGGCGTGTGAAGTAGACTCTGTTAGAGGGCAACGCTGGCCTTGCCCGTGGACACAGATCCCAGGGGTTGGGGGAGCTCTTAGGCGTCGTAAGAGGGACTTTGCAGAAGGCTGAAGAGCTTTCTTCCCAGACAGCCTTTGAATTTGTGTTTGTTCTACACATGGCTTGCATTTCTTGGCACACAACGGGCCTGTTCCGCGTGGCATTCCAAGCTTAATCTCACGGAATGCTTAATGGCACTCCATTAGGAATCGTTTCATGCCTCAAGATGCACCAGCCTTTAAGACGATGGCTAAGGGAGATTCTGTCCTAATGGCAGAGCACAACTTGCTTATGCAATCAGAGGCCATCCATCAAATGCTCTTATTTTGCTGCCTGGGCCTCTGCCTGTGCTTTCGTAACGCAGTGAAACCGGGCACACTCTGGATGGGGCTTTGCCTAACCAAAGGACGTGATCCCTTAAAGCTGGCCTTGCGATGATCCCCCAGTGACCTGCACGGGGGGTTGCAGTGTGGGCAAGCAGGGCTGTCCATCATCATCATCATCAGGCGATCACTCGTGACCGAGTAAGATTGTCTTCCGGGATAAAAGGAGGAAATTCTAAAGAAGATTGTGTAGACTCTAGCGATGGGTCCGTAAGTGACTGTGGAGGCTGTCCACACAGTGGAAAGATGCACAGCACTTCCCCTCCTCTTCTGGCGCACTTCCTTTTTCACTGCCTTGACCTGCTTCCTGCTTTGTGATGGCCGTGCTGCCATGATTGGTCACATCTGGCCAAGGCTACAAAAGGTATGATGGTTCTGGTGAGAATTATTATTGGATCAGATGAATTGGATCAGATGAATCTTTTGAGCAGCCCAGGGCTCTTCTTCTTTTATTATAAAATGGAATATCTGGAATTCTCTGGATTCTGCTCAGCTTGCCTGGTTCCATGTCAAGGATATATCCCAAGACCCCTTGCCTCTGTTCTGGCCAACATCCAGGGACTGAAATAGCGTCACTCCTCAATGTCTTGGGTTAGGCTGGATTTTGTTACAACCTTAACGTTACTTAAACGAAGGCTGAGTGTTTGTATGGGTTGTTAGCAATTGGTGATAGATGCCTTTGGGGAACCACACATTCAATAACAACAACAACACCACCCCCCGCCCGCCAAATAGACGAAAAGGAGTTTTTTAATGGGAGACAGCATAACTGTTTGCAATTTGGCTATTCATTGTGTCTTTGGCATTTTATGTACTGCATTAGCCAAGGCAATTTCATGCATATGGATATAATGCATTAAGTAGAGGCATTTAAATATAGTGAAACTAATTTTATGATGATTAGTTGAAGGAAATCATTGCACTCGTATCATCTATATAGGAGCCAATTTGCATGAAAATGCCCAAAGTTGCTATGCCAACATTTTCGGCGCTGTCGGTCGGGGTCGTCTTCGTGTCAGGACTTTGTATTAAAAATCGGTCTCCAGTGCCGGTGTCTTTTAATTCATTGCAGGCTGTAGGCCATTTGCTCACAAAATGCTTGCAGTAAAACAAATGAATAGCTAAGATACTCATTTGCATGATTCCCATTTGAAAACCATTCCCCTGAAATTAAAGGAAGCATGCGACTTCGGTGGAGAAGACGGATGGGCAGATGAACCATGCAATTAATATTTTTTCGGCATTCTCTTTTTAAAGCCCTCCAAAGACTCGGGAGCAACACATGCTGCCTCCCAGACAAATTGGGTCCCGCAACACTTCTGATGCTCGCCATGGCAGCAGCTTGCTCCGACTCTCTTCCCCTTTATTGTCTCACTTACATTATGCAGTAATTAAAACTATTTACCATTCCTACTTATCTGCCATCTGCTGCTATTGAAGCTTCCCTTTCTCTATAAAGCCATCTTCAAAAGCAACAAGGAAAAGAGCAGATTCAAAAACAATTGGGACAGGATGGAGACTGGAGAGGGGGACGAGGGGGGGGGGGAGGAAAAGAACCGGGCTACCAATTCGGGGTGGTGCTTTGAAGCGGGAAGGAGGTTGGCAGAAGCAGCACAAGTGATAGAGAACTAGGAGGCCTTCTTCGACTTGGGCCAGCCGGGAGAGGAGCTCCGGCTGCCGCTCAGCTGAAAAGGAAAGAACCCATCAACTGACGTCTGGAGCTTCTAATGAGCTCCTTCACATTTATATAGTGCTTCACAGACATTCTCTCCAACCTGGTGCCCACCAGATGTGTTGGACTGCAATGCCCATCATCCCCAGATAGGAAATGATGGGCATTGTAGTCCAACTAATCTGGAAGGTGCCAGGTTGGGGAAGGCTGCCTTACAACAACCTGGGATCCTCCTGAGGTCCTTGGCAAAACTCCGCATATATAGGTGTCAATAGTATTGAAAGAGTATTGAATAGTATTAAAGGATTATTATACTTTTATATAATAATACATACCTCAGCAATCCCTATCTGACGCATGAATGTGACAAACTGGTATTTTGAAAACTCATGAATCATACCAATATCCTGATCAGAGAGCTGGGATTGGCCCTAGAGTATCTCTTTGGGTATAGACTTGGTGGTAAACCAGGATTTGTCAGGTGTGAAAATAGTCCTTAAAGTCTTCTTATCTTTGATAGTATAGCCTTTGATTGGTTAGAATGTGCCGTAACCAATCAATGTGCCTTTTTGGGCTAGGGGTCACATTTGGAATTTTGAGAGTGTTGTGGGCACTGTCACAAGGTGGCTGCCAGGGGGGGGGGTTGCCCATTCATAAAATGGCTGCCATGGTGGGGGCATGGCTGGTCACAAGACACTAATTTCCCAGAAGGCAAACTGGTGAGACTAAAAGAGAAGTAACTTGTCCAAGAACCTAAATTACAAGGCAGAGATGAAGTCTGAGCTCCAGCACACAAAACCACTCTTCCAAACCCAAATATAGTTGGTGTTGGAGGGCAGTACTTCATATACCAGTTTTAAAAATAATTAGGTTTTTTTTTTAAATCTTCAAAGTTAAATAAAAATCAGGAAGGGCAGGGGGAGTGGCGGGCACCAAGGGAGGTGTCCATGGCCACATTGACCCCAGGGTTAGTTGCATCAAATGATTACACACACACACACACAGAGAAACCCCAGTCTGGCACCCGTGCAGTCCAAAAGGGTGTCGCAGCTGGGGGCCGGGTCAAGCCAGGAGAGCAATGCCGAGGTGCAAATCCAAATGGCAAACCAAGACAGGCCAGAGTCAAAAGGGTAATTGTTGTCTAGTCCATGTCCCAGGCTAAGCAGGAAGCCTTGTGTAGCTCTTCCTGGCGTAGGAGGGCACAGCACCAGCCTGGATGGGTGCAGTCAGTCTAGGGCAGTGTTTCTCAACCTTGGGTCCCCAGATGTTTTTGGCCTACAACTCCCAGCATGCCCCAGCCAGCTACGCTGGCTGGGGCATGCTGGGAGTTGTAGGCCAAAAACATCTGGGGACCCAAGGTTGAGAAACACTGGTCTAGGGGCTGTGAGTATTTAGTAACCCTGGAGAACGCTCCAAACTACGGTCCTAGCGTCTCATCACATGGGGCAAGCCACACATAGAACCGATGCGTCTGTTGTGCACAAAATATCACTTTGTGAGTCTCTTTTCTCCCCTCCCCCCCCACCACCACCACCAATGGAAATGTTTTGAGAGATATTAAGCACCCTTTTAGTAACTGACTTTACATCTGTGACCATGATTGGAGGGGGGGGGGGATTCTTAACACAAAGATCCCATTTAAAGTAAGCGGTGAGAATTATATGTAAAAAGAAATATTTTGGGTAGGAATCGAGTAGCAAATGATTTTTGGTCTCTGCGGGGAGAAATGAGCCATAACAAGCACTCAATTCTATATGCATGTAATATTACCCTATGGTTCAAAAAAAAAAAAAAAAAAACCCTTTTAAATCACATAAATGCAGTTATGGGCCATTGTACAAAATAAACATTCCACTTGTGCTTTGGACTGTTTTTTAGTTCTTTGATCGAAAGTGATGCTTGTGGATTTTATTGCTCCGTAAATTAAAGTTGCTTTTTTTGATTTGATTGAACTAAATTAAGCCTTCTGCCGTGGTGGAAAATGACAATTACAAGGATATTTTTTTGGCTGTGTTGCAGAGAAGCAAATGGGTCGGTCCCCTTTTAACAATCCCACTGAAGCTTCATTGAGGATTTCAATACCTATTTTAATTAAAACAAAGGCCTACGTAACCATAATGTCTTCTTTTACAGAGAGAAAATGCATGTCGCTTTAAATCCGCTTTAATATGTCTTAAGGACTCTGTGATGGATGTTCTAAGAGCTGGATCCTGACAAGGTATTTGGCGATTCTGGATGCCTTCTGAATTTCCTTATTGCACATCTGACAGCCGTTTCGTGAATGCTCGCTCTCAGTTTAAATAATAATTCGCAGACAGAAATGGGAGCAATTGTTCAGGCTCTCACTTATGTATGAGAACTCTTACCATTGCTTCCAGTTAAGCTACTGAGAGCTTTTCTACACAAGGCTGTTAATCTGCTGTATCTACTTTCGGTTTCGTAACAGAAGTGAGATCTGAGCATTACACCGAGAGTATTTCTTTTCCTGCTTTTCTGCTACATAACCTCTAGTTGGCACTGTGGTATAGTGGAACAGTGCAAATACACAAGTGGAAAAAGCATTTTCTTTTGCTTTCCCAAATAATATTGCATTTCCCCTGCTTTAAAAAAAAACTCTCCGAAAGTGCTGTTTAAAAACTGAAGCAGAACTGGAGGGTCACAATGTGATCTAAAGAACCCGTAAACAACCATGAGCAGGGAATGATGAGTGCACAATAAATGCCTCAATGTAGCGTAGTAACTAAGGCCTCAGTTGGTCAGTGCAGGGCACAAGCACAGCTTTTCCCATTACAGTGATAGGAGAAGCTGCACCATCATCAAGCTGTTTGCTTCTGTACTCCTATTTAGAACTGTAATCTTGCTGTCCAATATTGAATTGGGCAATACTGCTTGGATCTCTTTGGCGGGATTTTTTTTAAAAGGAAAAAAGATCATGGCCCAGCCAAAGTTAAGCATTTTTGTAACTATCCCATTGGCATTTGTGACACAAAGTACTTTGGTATGAATGAATGGAGTCCTTAAACATTTTCTTTAAAGGGTGAGCTCCTCACACTTCAATATTTTCCATTGAAATGAAAGTGACTTAAAAGTGCTGGACGTTGCATGGATCATGCCCGGGGGGGGGGTTCCCTGCCCCCCATTCCGTGTTATTCCACATTGCTTGCGGGGCCTCGGATTGTGGGCATGAATCCCCAGAGTCTTCTTCCGGCACAGAAGATGGGGGGGGGGTGTTTTGTAATATTTGCTGCACCAGCAGGAAGGCAGTCAGGTCTGGAATCAATTTTTCCATGGGGAAGTGGCAAAGTTACTCCTCCTCCTCATCCAAGGCCAATTTCATGTGGCCATTTCCATATGGAACAAAAACATAAAATTAAAATTAAAATCTGGTCTCCGGTATGCATGCTACTTCCACCGGGGAAAGAAAAGCGGGGAGGGAAAGCCCTGATTCGTGACTGAGTGAGAGGTCCTTTGCGACAAGGCATTTTTTTACTCTGTCGGCTTTTAGAAGTCACGTCTACCATGCTTGAATCCTGGCCAGAGAAAAGAAATTTCTGAGCAGGCCTTAAGGGTGAGGGTGCTTAGTGGGGAGGGGGGGGCAGAGATGCAAGACTGCCTGTGGCTGATGGGGAAGCGCTCCCCATCATGTCACCGAGCAAAGAGCGTTGGCTGTGTAGCTTGGGACAGAGGCCAAAAAAGGCTCTTTTTTCTCACCACCTGCCCGAAACCGATTCCCGTCACCTTGCTTCCATGTCTGACGGAAGTGCTCCCTCTGAAGGGCAGCTGCCACTTACTTAGAATGACAGCTCTGGGAACTTTCCACGCAGCCAAGGAACTCCTGACCTGAGAGCTCAATTTCCTCCTTTCTCCCCCCCCCCCCGCTCGGAAAGGAACGTTCACCAGGCATGCGTTTTCAACAGGGCGAGCCACGTTGGCTCTGCCCACTGACCCACTCCCAGCTGAGCTGCAATGCGGGCAAAGGGCTCTTTAACCCTTTCTCCTCCAGCATGGACAGGAAGAGAGGCTCCGGCACAATGACCTTAAGCATGTGGTCTGCCCCCTCGCTAAAGTTTTCCGGCATCTTGGCATGCGTGGCCAAGCTTCATCAGAAGGGCCAAGGGCTCTGCCCACAGAAGAAAAGACACACAGCTAAAGAGGCAAAAGAGCCCTTTGCCTTTGTTTCAGCTTGGGAGAAAATGGGGAAGCCACATAATTGTGCCGGGGGGGGGGGGGGCTGCCCTTGGGATGAGGGGCTATTTTGGAGGCCAGATGGGAAGGTTTTAGAGGCCGGATTAGACTTGCTGATCACATCCTATCTCCTGAGCCTTTGTTTTTCATTGCTTTTTACCAAAATCCCCTAAATAAAGTCACATGGACATTACTTGATTTATCTGCTATTTATTCATTCATTCATTTCAAAATTTTATTCACCACCTTTTAAAATGTGATGTTTTCCCAAGGCATCATACAATATATAGTAAAATAAATTTAAAACATATAACAGCATAAATAACAACAAGACAACAAAGAGGAGCGGCGGGGGGGGGGCAGGGGGATTAGACCATTACATTGCGTTTCAGCCAGCCAAAATCTAAAAACAGAGCTACTGAGAACAAATACAAATGTACTCTACCCTCTCGGTAAACAGGAGCCTGAAATAAAAAAAGTTTTTAGGACCCACTTAAAAAAATAATAGGGAGGGAGCTGATGGTATCTCCTGAGGGAGGGAATTCCATAAATGTGGGGCCACCCCTAAAAAGTCCCTGTCTGTCTCTCATGCCCACCAGCCTAAGCTCCCTTCTCGGCTGGCCTACGAGCAGGACTAATCCTAACGGTGTGGCAGGTTCAAATGGGTGTAGGGCGCAGGGATGTTGAAGAGTCCTGGGTCTTGAGTCACGAGTCGAGTCACGAGTCTTTGGACCCGAGTCTCGAGTCCGAGTCCAAGTCCTTGGTCCAAAATGGTGACTCACGAGTCACGAGTCACGAGTCACTCCCAAAGCTGACTCCACGAGTCCCTATTAAAATCAATGGGGGGTTTCCCAACAAGATAAGGCTACTTCAGATGTGTGGCTTAGATAAATTCTAGGCACAATTGCGCCTTTTTATCTCAAAACTCTGCCACTGATTTTGACAAGAACAGACCAGGCAGACAAACCCAAAATAACCAGGCAGGCAGAGGAGGCAGGGAACCCCAAAGCAGGCAGGCAGAGGCAGCCAAACCCAAAATGTCTCAAAGGTTGCATTAGGAAAATGATTTTAAAAAATAAACTTGGATTGTTACTGCAACTACTAGGTCCAGACAGCACCTGCAGATGGCATCAAGCAGGGATGTTAACGAGTCCTTGGTGTCGAGTCTCGGGTCCCATTAAAAATATTGGGACTCGAGTCTGACTCGAGTCAGAGGGGGGACTCAGTCCGACTCACGAGTCGAGTCCTCGAGTCCGAGTCCCCATCCCTAGTAGGGCGGCCACGACTCCCAGCGCCTGCCAAGTCTACGTGGTCTCCATGGGGGCAGCACATGACACGCAGACTCAGCCAGTGCTTCTAAGAGCAGCCAGCCACCCAGCGCCAGCTGAATCCCCCACTCTGACTGGAGATGAGCAGGGAATTCCCGCAGGAGGGATTCGCCTGGAGGAATCCAAGGAGGCTCCTCGGGCCAGATGGGGAAACTCTGCGGGCCAGATGATGCCCGTGGGCTGGAGGTTCCTCCCCCACGGTGCAGGAGGTCCTTTCAGTAACTTGGCCCCGAACCATTAAGGGCATTACTTTGAAGCACTATGGCGGCCAGTGCGACTGACGCGGAGTCGGTGTAATACGGACCAAACGTTCGCCCGTGTCGACATCCGGACTGCTGCATTCTGCGCCGGCTGCAGCTCCAGAACCATCTTGAAAGGCAGCCCCACGCAGGGTGCATTGCAGCAGTCTAGTCTTGATGTAATCCAGGGCATGAGTAGCTGAGGCAAGATCTGCCACGTGCACAAAGAGGTGCAGCTGGCAAATCAGCCTAAAAGCGGATAAAAGCGGATTTTAGGATGTTTTAAAGATGTTTTTAAGATGTTTTAAAGATGTTTTAAAGATGTTTTTAGGATGTTTTAAGATGTTTAATAGTATATATTGTGTTGTTTTAGTTTAGGTATTTTATATTTTCTGTTGTTCCCCGCCTCGATCTAGATGGAGAGGCGGGTAATAAATAAAATATTATTATTATTATTATTATTATTATTATTATTATTATTATTATTATTATAAAAGGTACTCCCCTAGTCACCACCACCACCTTTGGCTCCACAGGCAGTGTGTGTGAGTCCAGGAGGAGGCCCAGCTGCAAACATGGCCTCACCCAAACCAGTCGAACCCCTCTGTCCAGAACAAAAGGCCCTCCCACACACAGTGACCGGGTTCGCACGATCAAAATAAGCCACCGACAGGCCGAGGGTTATCGGAGGGCTGTTTCCCCCTCCAACGAGCCACGCTGCCCGGGTTCGGACGACATGACAAGCTACGCCCAGATGGGTGATTATAGAAATCGCGCCCCACACACGCCCGGCGCCCTTTTTCTTCTCCCTGCCTCAGGCCTTCCCTGCCAGAGGTCTCGGGTTTGGGGGCCGAGTCGGCCAACCCCCGGAACCTGAGCATGTGATAGATATACGCAGGGCTGACTCCATATACGAGGCTCTGGGCACGCTGCCCTGCTCCGTGGGTCGTCCTTGGGGGCTGAGCGCCCCCCCCCCCCCCGCAGACTAGCCTTACCCACCACCACAGGCTGACTGAGCACTGTGCCGCCGCCTCCACTTCTTTGGGCCCCGAGCTCCGTGGGACACACGGGGGAAAGACAAACGCGTTTCCTAACGGGCCTGGCAGCCCAGAGGAGGGCCGGCCCCCTCCAGAGCCGCTGCCGCTCCTGCCGCCCACACGCCCGCTGGGCCGGAAAAGTCGCACAGGCAGTGGCTTGGGAGCGCGGCCGCCTGCACAACTCTGGGCAACCGAGGGCGGCTGCCTGGCTCTCTCCCATTGTCACCCCACACACACACCCCCGGGGGCGGCACAGACGCAGCACTCCCCCTCTGCCCCGCGCTGTCCCTTCTTCTCCGTGTCCCCCGGGGCCCACGTGAATCTGCACTTCAGGGTTGGGGCCCACAGGCTGGAGGGGAAGGAAAATCATGGCTGCAGCCGTGGCTATCGCTGCCTTGGCCAGCAGAGGGGGCCGGTGTCAACCCCAGCAGGGGCCCCCGCCCCATTTTATTTGGAGCTCTATATGAGCTCTCCATGGTGCTCCGCGGTGGTGAACCTATTTTGGCTATGGCCTATGAAGCTCCAAATGAAACCTGCCATGGATTAGGAGCCCCACCAAAGCAGGCGTCACCAGCCTCCCCTGGCATTTGCCCAGCCCTGCTAGGAGCTGGCCCTGGGCCTGGATATATAGAGATTGGGTTGCAGTTCTGGAGTGTGGGTAAGGGGGGAGCGGGGGGGAGTCCTTTTTTTCCTTACCTTCCTCCTGAAACCTGCCTGTATAGGGCAGGGTCTAGCGGATTTTTTGGAAATCGCAGCATGCACCCCCTCAACCCTAATCTAAAATACTTGCCACGAACTGTTCGGGGCTTCATAGAATCATAGAATCATAGAAAAGTAGAGTTGGAAGGGGCCTACAAGGCCATCGAGTCCAACCCCCTGCTCAATGCAGGAATCTAGGTCAAAGCATCTCTGACAGATGTCTGTCCAGCTGCACCTTGAATGCCTCCAGAGTGGGAGAGCCCACAACCTCCCTAGGTAGTTGATTCCATTGTCTTATTGCTCTGACAGTCAGGAAATTTTTCCTGATGTTTAGGTGGAATCTAGGTTCCTGTAACTTGAGCCCATTATTCCGTGTCCTGCAAACTGGGATGACCGAGAAGAGATCTTTGCCCTCCTCTGTGTGACATCCCTTCAAATACTGGAAGAGTGCGATCATATCTCCCCTCAGTCTCCTCTTCTGAAGGCTAAACATGCCCAGTTCTTTCAGTCTCTCCTCATAGGGCCTTGTTTCCAGTCCCTTTATCATCCTTGTTGCCCTCCTCTGAACCCTCTCCAGTTTGTCTATGTCCTTCTTAAAGTGAGGTGCCCAGAACTGGACGCAGTACTCAAGATGAGGCCTAACCAGTGCCGAGTAAAGGGGAATTATCACTTCCCGCGATTTGGAAGCTATACTTCTATTAATACAGCCCAAAATTGCATTTGCCTTCTTTGCAGCCACATCGCATTGCTGGCTCATATTCAGTTTGTGATCTACCACAATTCCAAGATCCTTCTCACTTGTAGTATTGTTGAGCCAAGTGTCCCCCATTCTGTAACTCTGCATTTGGTTTCCTCTCCCTAGGTGCAGCACTTGGCATTTATCCCTATTAAATTTCATTCTGTTGTTTTCGGCCCAGCGCTCCAGCCTATCGAGGTCACTTTGAATTTTGTTTCTGTCTTCCAGAGTATTAGCTGTTCCACCCAACTTTGTGTCATCTGCAAATTTGATAAGCATTCCCTGTACCTCCTCATCCAAGTCATTAATAAAAATGTTGAAGAGCACCGGGCCCAGGACCGAGCCCTGTGGTACCCCGCTCGTTACCTCTCCCCAGTTTGAGAAGGAACCATTGATAAGCACTCTTTGAGTCCGATTCTTTAGCCAATTGTGGATCCACCTGATAGTTGTTCCATCTAGCCCACTCTTAGCTAGCTTACTAATCAGGATATCATGAGGCACTTTGTCGAAAGCTTTGCTGAAGTCCAGGTATATAATGTCCACAGCATTCCCACAGTCCACAAGGGAGGTTACCCGATCAAAAAATGAGATCAGATTAGTCTGACAGGATTTGTTCTTGACAAATCCATGCTGGCTTCTAGTAATCACTGCATTGTTTTCAAGGTGCTTGCAGACTGACTTCTTTATAATCTGCTCAAAAATCTTCCCGGGGATTGATGTCAGACTGACTGGCCTATAGTTCCCAGGTTCCTCCTTCTTGCCCTTTTTGAAGATGGGAACAACATTTGCCCTCCTCCAGTCGTCTGGCACTTCACCTGTCCTCCATGATTTCTCAAAGATAATAGACAGTGGTTCTGAGAGTTCTTCTGCCAGTTCCTTTATTACTCTAGGATGCAGCTCATCAGGCCCTGGAGATTTAAACTCGTTCAGAGTAATCAGGTGCTCCTTGACCATTTGCCTATCAATCTCAAGCTGCAATTCTGCCCCTTCAGTCTGCACTTCAGGTTTGCCAGGGGGGTCATAGACCCTCTTTTGGGAGAAGACCGAGCCGAAGTAGGAATTGAACACTTCTGCCTTTTCTTTGTCTTCTGTTATCAATTTGCCATCCTCATTGCGTAGTTGAACCACCAGTTCTTTCTTCTGTCTTTTACTGTGCATGTATCTGAAGAAAGCTTTTTTGTTGCTTTTAGCATTCCTCGCTAACCTTAGCTCATTCTCAGCTTTAGCCTTCCTGACACTATTCCTGCAGTTCTGTGCTACCTGCCTGTACTCTTCCCTTGTAGCCTGTCCTTCCTTCCACTTCCTATACGTGTCCTTTTTTGTTTTCAGGTCATCTTTGAGTTTATTGTGAAGCCACATTGGCTTCTTCTGTTGCCCTCTGCCTTTTTTCCTTGTGGGAATTGTTTGCAATTGTGCCTTTAAAATTTCCTTTTTTAAAAACTCCCACCCCTCCTGGGCTCCCTTTCTCGTGAGAGTCACATGCCATGGGATCTTACTAATCATTGTTCTGAGTTTGTTAAAATTGGCTTTCCTAAAATCCAGGGTACGTGTTTGGCTACACTCAGCTTTTGCTTCTGTTAGAATCAAGAACTCAAGTATAACATGGTCACTTTCCCCCAGAGTTCCCGAAACTGCAGGCCAATTCCCCCCTGCCCTCCGTTTTTATTTTATCCCACCTCCGCTGTGTGCGTCTCAACTGCTTTTCGCCATAGACTTAGTTGTTAGACTTACAGATTCCGCCCAACGTCCGATTCCTTTCCTTTTTATCTTCTCTTCTGCGGCAAAAGCGGGAGCTGCCCAATGGAGCAACCACTGGAGCGACCTCGGTTTCGGCATGGCTGTGACTGGGCAGCAGCGTGTCTACCTTAACCACAGGTAGAAGCGTAGGAAGTTCCATCTCCAGATAATAAGTTGAGTTTCTCTAGCATTCCTTCTCTCTATGGGAGCGTTCTCCAACCTCGGGTCCCCAGATGTTTTTGGCCTACAACTCCCAGCATGCCCCAGCCAGCTACGCTGGCTGGGGCATGCTGGGAGTTGTAGGCTAAAAACATCTGGGGACCCGAGGTTGGAGAACACTGCTCTAGGGGCTCAAGGCCATCAGTATTCTGTAAATCCTTGAAGCTCGCAGGTCTTATCAGACAGTTCAGGAGGATTTTTAAATTTTTCCCCTTTTACTTTACAAACTGATATACTGCTGTGTACCCAGGGAGTCTCCTGAGTTTGTCGAAAACCACTAATTTATTTCGGGGTGCCCTCATTTCACTTCCAAACTGATAGGCGTTCCTTCCGCTACCGGAGTTGGCTATTAGTGGGAATTTCTGAATCAAATACTTGTTTTCTCTCCGTGCATCTCGAAGGGAAGGGAAGAAAAAGGGAGTACGGTAGCTTTTTTCAGGACAGGGGCTGTACCGAGGAGACATGCGCACTACAGACTATAACCGGGGCATCAGTCATTCTTCCTTGCTCCCTTGCATCTGTGGTGAGGGACCCTGTAACAGAGTCCGCACCCTCACCGAACTACAGCTCCCAAGATTCTTTGGGGTGGTAAGCAGCCATGCTGGCTTATCTATATATATATATAAAAGAAGAAGTCCTGACTGACTGACTGACTGACTGACTCATCAACGCCCAGCTCAAACCGTTTAATCTAGGAACGTGACATTTTGAAGGAACATTGCTTTTATGACGTAGACACCCACTAAAGAAGGATTTTTGGAAATTCGGTCTCTAAGGGGGTGAAAAAAAGGGGGGCAAAATCGCCCCACTCTCATATCTCCTATGGGCAAAACAACAGGGCAGCAGTTATGCAAATTGGCCTCACCTCAGAATTGCTGCAGGAGCCAATAGGAGCAGTTATGCAAATAGCCCATTCGACACGTAGAATGTTTGTATGAATTCCTGCAGGGGCCAATAGGAGTGGGTATGCAAATCTCCCCCAGGCCATTTAGAATGTTCTCTGAGGGGGTGAAAAGGGAGGGAAACTTTTTACATGACTGACTGACTGAATGACTGTTGCGTGTGGGGCGTTGTCGCATAGGCTCCATCACGTTTTGACGGATCTACCCCAAATTTGGCACGGTCACTCTTCATCACCTGTAGACTCTCAGGATTAACCTGATTTTTCTATAAGATCAGATATTTCTGTCAGATATTTCTGAACTGCCACAGGGACCCAATCAGGAGCGGATATGCAAATCTCTCCTACGTCAAAACAGAATGTTCATATGAACTGCAGCCGGGGCCTACACTGGGGGGGGGGAGCTGGGATTTCATTGTTGGGTAGTACCGGGTGGGGGGGAGAGCAGTGATTTCATTGTGTGGTCCTGGGGGGGGCAGGGATTTCATTGTCATGTAGTCCCGGGGGGGGGGGGAGCAGGGATTTCATTGTGCAGTCCCGGGGGGGAAGGAAGCAGGGATTTCATTGTGTAGTCCTGGGTGGAGCTGGGATTTCATTGTGTAGTCCGGGGGGGGAGCAGGGATTTCATTGTGCAGTCCCGGGGGGGCAGGGATTTCATTGTCATGTAGTCCTGGGGAGGGGGAGCAGGGATTTCACTGTGTAGTCCCGGGGGGGAGCAGGGATTTCATTGTGTAGTCCTGGGGGGAGCTGGGATTTCATTGTGTAGTCCGGGGGGGAGCAGGGATTTCATTGTGCAGTCCCGGGGGAGGCAGGGATTTCATTGTCATGTAGTCCTGGGGGGGGAGCAGGGATTTCATTGTGTAGTCCTGGGGGGAGCAGGGATTTCACTGTGTAGTCCAGGGGGGGAGCAGGGATTTCATTGTGCAGTCCCGGGGGGGCAGGGATTTCATTGTCATGTAGTCCTGGGGGGGGGAGCAGGGATTTCATTGTGTAGTCCTGGGGGAGCAGGGATTTCACTGTGTAGTCCGGGGGGGGAGCAGGGATTTCATTGTGTAGTCCTGGGGGGAGCTGGGATTTCATTGTGTAGTCCGGGGGGGGAGCAGGGATTTCATTGTGCAGTTCCGGGGGGGGCAGGGATTTCATTGTCATGTAGTCCTGGGGGGGGGAGCAGGGATTTCATTGTGTAGTCCGGGGGGGGGAGCAGGGATTTCATTGTATAGTCCCGGCGGGGGGGGGGGGAGCTGGGATTCCATTATGTAGTGCCGGGGGGGCTTTCCTATGGAGCGATTCAAAACAGTGGTCAGCTACCTTAAGGAATTTCGAACAAATAGTGCCTATAGGAAAATGACGACCCATGCTACGCCGGGTAAAAAAAAAGCTAGTGTGGCATAAAGCTGAACCACATGTCTAGTGTCGGGAGCTCCTGCGGCACACCTCTATGGCTGAGTACTGGAGGAGAGCAGAGATCGGAGAGTGTGCAAGACGCTTCTGCTTTTGCGCGTGGCTTCATATGGGACGGAGGTGCAACCTTTTCCTCCTCCTCCTCCTCCTGAGCGAACATCTCAAGTCGCCAAGAAATCCAAGCAAAACTCATTAGATTATTTCCAGAGATCATTTCCAGACATGCAGCTCCTTTACATCTCAGCGATGGCAGGGAAGCCCTCCGGGCATGTTATTAAATTAGAGCTATCAGACTCGCAGTAGGATGCAGCGGCGCTGTGAGGAAGGATGCGCCACCGTCCGCCTCCCTGGCCTCTCCAAGGGCTCCTCTGGTAGGAGCAACGCCGCTCCTGCTCGGATGGAAGTTTTTCTGCTTGTTTGATTTGTTTTGCACCTCTCTATTAAATAACTAATTATTTAACATCTTTTAAAGCAGGCAGGGACACAAATGGCTGCTTTTAATAATATAGAAGCCCATTAGCTTCATTTACTGTTAATGTTAAAATAAACATGAGGCAATTTAGATATACTATTCCAATTTCACGGAAACTTTGATGTTTTTCTTCTTCCAGTCACATAATTAAAGGAAAAAACTACTAATGATATTAAGTTTGTACAGTGTTAATGACAGAAGGAAGCCACGGTCGAAATTGCAGCCATTAATATGAAAAAATAAAATATTTAACATGGGAGATGGATGAAAGCAATTTTAATAAACTAAAATGAAGAAAATTAATTTTGGAAACTTTTGTTGTTTGTAACGTTACCCCGTTTGGTGACAAATCTTTTGTGTTTTCCTGCTCTGGGTTATTTATTGATGACCAGAAGATGCATCATTAATGTTCTGTATTTATATTAAAGTCCAACCTATTTTCCACTTTATCCTGGAGTCAATGGGGCCAAAACCTTCCCCAACTGCTAATTTGCATATGATTTTTGACTTCATAAAGCAACCTTCCCTACCTTGGGGCACTCCAGATGTATTGGACTACGACTCCCACCATCCACAGCCTTGTCAATTTTGCAGGGTGGACAGACATTCTTGTCAATGCACACACCCCATGTCGTAATGGCCAAATATTAGCCGTGTCAGGGAGTCCGTTACTTCGCAAGCTTTTCTCTAACATAAGATACTCAGCATTCCCAGGTGGGAAACATTCTAAAGAAAGCTTAATCACTTGAAATGAGCAGGTAAGATCTTGTCAGCATAACAATTATCCTGTTATGATCTCGTATATATAATCCAGAGGCTGGATTGGGGCCCAGGAGATACTGTTTTTGCCAAGATGAAAACTAGGGGCAGGCAGACCAAGTTTGGGAACAAGGAGGCTGGATTGGGAGGGAGCACCTCAGAGCCCGTCACCTGCTCAGCCAGGAAACAGCTCACCGAAGGATCAGAGGAGACCAAAGTGGGCGTAGGCCAGGGATGGGGACTCGGACTCGAGGACTCGACTCGTGAGTCGGACTGAGTCCCCCCTCTGACTCGACTCGGACTCGAGTCCCAATATTTTTCATGGGACTCGAGACTCGACTCGGGACTCGAGACCAAGGACTCGTCAACATCCCTGCTTGATGCCACCTGCAGGTGCTGCCTGGACCCAGTTGCAGTAACAATCCAAGTTTATTTTTTAAAATCCTTTTCCTAAAATGCAACCTCCTTTCAGACATTTTGGGTTTGGCTGCCTCTGCCTGCCTGTCTGGGGTTCCCAGCCTCCTCTGCCTGCCTGGTCTCTTCTTAACCAGTTCCACAGTTTGAATTGTCCAAGACAAATGCTTCTGCCTGCCTGCTTTGGGGTTCCCTGCCTCCTCTGCCTGCCTGGTTATTTTGGGTTTGTCTGCCTGGTCTGTTCTTGTCAAAATCAGTGGCAGAGTTTTGAGATAAAAAGGCACACTTGTGCCTAGAATTTATTTAAGCCACACATCTGAATTAGCCTTATTTTGTTGGGGGAAAACCCTGTTGATTTTAATAGGGACTCGTGGAGTCAGCTTTGGGAGTGACTCGGGACTCGGGACTCGTGAGTCACCATTTTGGACCAAGGACTCGGACTCGAGACTCGGGTCCAAAGACTCGTGACTCGACTCGTGACTCGAGACCAAGGACTCTTCAACATCCCTGGTTTGGGAACAAGGAGGCTGGATTGGGAGGGAGCACCTCAGAGCCCGTCACCTGCTCAGCCAGGAAACAGCTCACCGAAGGATCAGAGGAGACCAAAGTGGGCGTAGGCGGGGGAAACAAGCCATTGTGTGTGCCAGATGCGTGCTGGATGGATTTCGCTAACTACCCACAAGCTGGACGTGGCTTGCTTTGTTGTCGCAACCTGGGCAGCATGGCTTGTTTGGGGTGGGCAGGAACCCTCAAACAACAGCCCATGGGTGACTGGGTTTGCACATCACACTAAGCCATGGAGGGGTTGTTGTCATGGGTGGCCACAGAGTGGCTTCACGTGACGTCCAAACCCGGGGCAGTTTTCCTCTTGTGGGTAGTTTTTGCGCAAACAAGTCGCCCGGAGAACCCGTGGCTTGTAGTAGGGCTGTTTAGGGGGGGGCTCGTCCTCAGGGTGGTTTACCATGACATCTGAGGACTCATCGTGAAAAACACAAGCAGTTCAGCAGTTTGTGCGAGCAACAAAAGATTGTGAAAAGATTAGTTTAATTGGAACTAAAAGATAGTCCGTGATCATCCTTGAGAAAGGCAACGGAACAAGAGGATCAAACCGGTTTCTTGTCAGAGGAAATAGTAAGTGGAGAAAACAAGTGTGGAGACAGAAAAATTAGGTCGTTGGAAGCCATCCCGAAAGAAGAAACAGAGGGAGGCTCATATTCACTTTGTTGTAAATACAGCAAAGTCAGGACTATTTGGGCCGCCAAACCCCTGAAAGATAAGGGGACAGAAGGCGGTTACTAAAGAGGAAATGTATACTCCGTTGATTTGATTTATATTTGAAACTATAGCGTGCTTATTGTCGAGAATTTAAATGTGTATGTAAAAACTTCTAAAGGGTGAAAAATAACAGTTTTTTGGTGAGTGATTCTGAGTAAGTTTGATCACGGCGGCTTTTGCTTTTTTCTAACACAGTGACGTCTAAACCCAGCAGGATGATTTATTCGTTGGTTGTGCAGTGTTCTCCAACTGTGGGTCCCCAGATGTTTTTGGCCTACAACTCCCAGCATGCCCCAGCCAGCATAGCTGGCTGGGGCATGCTGGGAGTTGTAGGCCAAAAACATCTGGGGACCCACAGTTGGAGAACACTGGGCTAGAGAGACGGCCAGCAAGACCAACGAAAACCCCTTCCACTTCTTGCGATCCTGCTAGATCCTTGCGATCCTGCTGCCTCCATTTTCTCTCATTGCTCCTCAGTCTCAGGAAGGATTTTTAATTTAACAACAACAACAACAATTCCCCCCCCTCCTCCACAGGAATCATGAAGAAAGGACAGTGGAGAGCGTCCTGAACACGTTTGTAATGTTTTCCCTCACTCCTGCACAAGTGCGCAGGAGCGAATGACCGCCGCTAGGAATTTTGCACAATTCATTTCCCCTCCCGTTTTATGGTTCTGGCATGAATTTTGCGTAATTTCCCCCTCTGTTTCTACTGCCCTGACACGAATTTTGTATAATTTTTTTACAATCCCGCCCACCGCTGCTCTGTAACTCTCGTGTATATCTGACAGCCAGCCAGCCACGGAGTCCGGTGGAAGGGAAACGACAAAAGCGGCTGGCGACTGTACGGGAGAAGGCACTTTGGGGGCAGGCAGGGGTGCTCACTTCAGTGTAATGTGAAGCAGCCTTTAACAATAAAAGGTGTTCAGTGGCAAGGGAAGCGCCAAGGTGGAGGATTGATAGATAGATTCATAGATCATAGAGCTGGAAGGAGCCTACAAGGCTATCGAGTCCAACCCCCTGCTCAATGCAGGAAACTAGAGGAGAGGTCTCCCATCCAAGTAATCACCAGGCCTGACCCTGCTTCGCTTTGATAGATAGATAGATAGATAGGATTACATCTACAAGGACCTTGACAAGACAGGGAGACAAGTATGCTTGGCTAAACGGGGGGGGGGGGGGCAGACGGTCTTACGCTCTTGCAAGAAAAGAAAAAAAAAGCTTGCGAACGCATTCCCATGTCCATAAAGGCTTTATTTTTATTTTTTTTTCCTTTTTGCGATCTGGTGCCGGATGGGTGAGTTTCCCTCGTCAGCCAGCAACCGCAGTGGACCGATTGCAGAAAGGGTGTTGACGTAGGGGACGAGGAAACGAGGATTTCTGCCGCAAAGCCCCCTGGGATACTTGCCAACGGCGGCCAGGAAGACGGAGAGGGACCGAAGGAGAAACAAGCCCCGGGAAGCCACCAAGCAGGTGATCGTCTGTCAGGAGTAAAGGACAAGCCTGTTGGGTTTTGCATAGGCAGAACGAGATTACCACCTGACATCAGGATTATCACCTGACCTGGTGGGTGTCTCTTGAGTTCAAGTATACAAGGTCTCTAGTCACGAGACATAGTCTCGAGGTGATATGACTCAGCAACCTTGGACAGGTTTTGGGATCAACATGTTGATGAATAGGTTATACAACTGGGGTGAGTAATATCCTATTTATAGGTACAGGGTCTCCAGTATAAAGCTAACACACTTGCTGATAGCTTCATTCTACTACTTGCTTGCTTGCTTGCTAGCTAGCTCGTCTCACTGGACTTGTCTTGTTTGGACTTCACTTCATCTAGCCTTACCACTGGGGTATTGGATTTGAGTCTGCAATGATGTAGTGAGTAGAGATGCATTGATTGCCTTAATCCCATGTAATTGGGTCTTACAAATAAACTCTTTAATCTTTATTAACTGCTGTTATCTCCTCCTTCCGCCTGCGTGACTGGGACTGAGGGTCATTGGCTAGGGGAGCTTTTGAACCCGGGTCAGTCCAGCTCTCACAAAGCCACCCACCCACCCACCCACCGTGGCTTCTTCTCAGGGTGGGTTAGCGTGACGTGCGAATGCGCTCGGCGCATTCAGCTTCCTACGTTCCCATTTCTAAACGTACATCTATGCATATAAACTAGCACATGCACATTTTATGCAAATATGTGTCCCCATTTGTCCTCTTCTTTGGTGATGCCTTTCCTCTTTTTTTGGCAATGTCGGAGCGATCGCCCGGCTTCTCCTGGTCACACCGTGACTCCTCCAGCCCAGAATTGCTTGCGTGCTCCAACTGGCCGTGCCTCTCCGAGTCTCAAGGAATAAACTTTTTTCCCATCACCTTTTAAACTCAAGCTGCCGTGGACTGAACTGGGATTGAACCTAGGACTTTCCGCATGCAAAGCATGTGATCTCAAGTTACAGGAACCTAGATTCCACCTAAACATCAGGAAAAATTTCTTGACTGTCAGAGCAATAAGACAATGGAATCAACTACCTAGGGAGGTCGTGGGCTCTCCCACTCTGGAGGCATTCAAGGTGCAGCTGAATGGCCATCTGTCAGGGATGCTTTGACCTGGATTCCTGCATTGAGCAGGGGGTTGGACTCGATGGCCTGGTAGGCCCCTTCCAACTCTACTTTTCTATGATTCTATGATTCTATGATCTGCCACTGAGCGCTAGCCCGTCCGTGTCAGTTATTTGGTGGCCTCCATCGCCCCTGGCCGCCTCAAGGCATTCCCCCGCCACGTGTTCCACGCCACAATCTAGGACCCCACTGCTTCATCAGCACCCCTAAAAATATTACCACTCCAGTCAAATGCTAAGGTCTCTTTGGCCAACTCTGCATGCATTCCATTACTACTACAAGCCCGTTCCCCTCCTGCACTACCCCCATATACCGTATTTTCCCGTCTATAAGACGCCCCCATGTATAAGACGCCCCCCACTGGGCAGTTTTGCAACCGCACGGTTCTCTCCTTGGCTTACTTCCGTGTATAAGACGACCTTCAATTTTTAGGCTAGCGATTTTAGGAAAAAGTATAGTCTTATACATGGAAAAATACTGTATCTGCACTTTCCCCTGATTCATTGTCTCCTGGATGTGTCGGAGCCTTGACCAGGCCTGCAATGTGTGATCATGTACAGTCATACCTTGGATTGCAAGTAACTTGGTTTGAGAGCGTTTTGCAAGACAAGCAAATTTTTAAATATTTATTTATTTATTTGATATACAAGCGACGTCTTGCAATACAAGTACTGTAGTACGGCTTAAATTAAAAATCTCTGTACAAATTTTTTTGGGGGGGATTTCGTTTTGATAGAAGAGTGTTTTGGATTACAAGCACGTTTCCGGAACAAATTATGCTCTCAATCCAAGGCATGACTGTACATAAAAAGGGAAAGGGAGGTTGCTGAGGGCCTTTGATCCTCCCTTTCATCAAACTTTCTTTTCTTCCTTTCTCCTGTGGATGTGTGCTTGAGAGTCAAACTGCACGTTACATTAAAATGCTGGTTAACTATGCTTAGAACTAACCATGGGGTTTTCTACTTGAGGCATTTATCATGTGTTTGTTGTTCCCTACTCTCAGTTGTTTATGGGTTCTTTAGACAATGTCGTGACCCTTCAGTTTCACTTCTCTGTCTAAAGAGCACTTTCGGCAAGCTTATTTAGAGCAGGAGAAATGCAGCATTTAATTGTAAAAGCAAAAGAAAACACTTTTTCCACTTGTGCATTTGCACTATTCCACTATACCACAGTGCCACCTAGAGGTTATGTAGCAGGCAAGCAGGAAAGGAAATGCTCTTCCTGTGGTTCTCGGATCTCAATTCTGCGACAAAATTGAAAGTAGATTCAGCAGTTAACAGCCTCGTGTAGAAAAGCTCCATGTCTCTTTCTGTACTGGCCTGCTTAGTTGCTGCGCTCATCAGGAGAGACCCTCCTGGTGGTACCCAAGATTTCGGAGGTCTGGAATAGGACCTTTAGTGTCGTAGCACCCATGCTCCGGAACTCCTTACCACTACCAATTGGGCGGGTGCCGACCCCTTCTGGGTTTCTGGTACCTACTGAAACACACCTTTTCCAACAGGCATTCTCAGGAGGTGAATGTTGTCCTCTGTGTATGAAGACTTGTTTTTGTACATTGATTAGACCAGGGCTCTCCCACCTTGGGTCCCCAGATGTTGCTGGACTACAGCTCCCAGAATCCCTTGTCATTAGCCATGCTGGCTGGCTGGGTATGCTGGGAGCTGTAGGCCAGCAACAGCTGGGGACCCAAGGTGGGAGAGCCCTGGATTAGACATTTTTTTCATGTCAGTGATTCATAAATGTCATTAGATGATGGTGGATTGATAGATAGATGATAGATAGATAGATAGATAGATAGATAGATAGATAGATAGATAGATAGATAGAAAGAAAAAAATAGCTCTGTGGGCCCCTGATCCAGATTTGGAATGCCTCTTGGATCATGGGTGGAGGTTCCCTCCCACTTCTTCTGGTGCTGTTTTCCCACTGAAAATCATCCCCCACACACACACATTACGGACGCACGCACACAGCTGCTATTTGCCCCCAAAGGTGCTAGAGGTAGGAGAAAGTGTGACAAGGTCAAGTGGCAACCCTTGACAGCAATTCACGGGGGGTGCTGGCTGCTGTACCACAGAGTCAACCAGACATAAAGGAACACCACAAGTGTGCATTTTTGCCTTTGATAATCTGCCCTCCAAGGCATTTTTGAAACATTACGAGAAGAACAGCTGCTGTCAGTTTAAAATGCAAATTTAATTTTCTTGTCTCAACGATCAATCGGAGATTGCCTCAAGCCTCAAGACTTGGGAAAATCTTGCAAAGGTTCAGGCTTACAACTTCAAACACCAGCCCAATATTTACGTGTAGCAATAGGTTGATCTCAGAGCTTATGAAACTAACTGTTTTGTCGCACTCAGAGTATTCTTCTTGCAGGCAAGCATTGCAACTGGTGTTCTCTTGGCCAACTGGAGCAATATTTTCGTGGAGGAAGTACTAGAACTAAACAGACAGGAACAGACAGGAAGTGAGTAGCAGTAGAACAGGGTGAAGCTCCACCAGAACATGGAATCCTTGTTGAACTTGGAATTCCGGTCTAACGTTATAGGAGTTTCAGCAAAGAATTATTATTTATTTATTTATTATATTTATACCCCGCCTTTTTTCCTGCAAGGAGCCCATGATCCTCCTCCTCCTCTCCATTTTATCCTCACAACACTGATCTTAAGATTTCTATTATCCCTACCTTATGCTTCTTTGGCCAAATATAAAGCACAGCTTCCCACACAGGTTGCTTCAATAAACGAAGTAAAAGTTTATTTTAAAATACAACAATTTCTTGAAGTAAGTTTCATACGTACGTTTCAGTCAACATTAATTTACTATCCTATTCTACTTCCAATCCGCCCTCAACAACTGCTCCCAAAATATTAATCCCTGCACCCACTAGCTAATCTCCTAACAATCCTAATCCAATCTCTCAACCCTCCCTCCAGTCAACTCCACTCTCTTCACTCAACTCCTCACTCACTCTCTCACACTCACTCTCACTCTCACTCTCACTCTCACTCTCACTCTCACTCTCACTCTCACTCTCACTCACTCACTCACTCACTCACTCACTCACTCTCTCAACTCCACTCCAAACAGCACCACCCACAGCTTATATAACACAGGCTTTACCCCCCCCTTCTCACTCTCTCAGCCAATCATCTCACATATGCAAATACACCATTCTTCCTGCCCATCATTTCTCACTCACCCTAGACTTACCTAACATTGAATACAGAGATGCAACAGGAATACATACTTATAACCATAGACTCAATACAAAAACACATTATGGTACTTACCATATATACAGTTTAATTTACCCACAGTAACATAACATCACCACCACCCTGCCAGGAATGGAAATTCTTCCCCACTATTTGCATGTTAATTGCACTTTTAATTTCTTTGTTTTATTGTTATGTATTTAATTCATATTTTCTCTTTAATCTAGATTTTATTGTTAGCCGCCCTGAGCACCACTTTCTGCCGGAAAGGCATGATACAAAATAAATAAATGAATAAGTGTTTGGGCAGTGTGAGAATGAACTCAATAGGAGTACTTGGGTGGTCATGTGCCCTCTGTGTGAAGGGCTGCGAGAGGACAGTCCTCTGTCTGAAAGTGTCCTCTGTTTGAAGGGCTATGCGGTTTAGAGATAAACCAAAACAACCAAAAAAGGATAGCTGGATCTTGATGTTGCCCATCCACAGCTAGTAGCACCTGAACAGCAGACTGAGCGGCGGTCACCTGGTCACAGGAGGTCACCTGGTCACAGTCCTCCCACTGTGGGAAGAGGTATTGTATTTCTACTTAAGGGTGCAGTCCTATCTATGTCTAGACAGGAAGAAGTCTGACATCTTCCAGCATTCTCCAGCCCAGTGCTTTTTTTCTGGAGAAAAGGGTACCGGAACTCTTGGATTACATTTCCTCGGGAGTAGATGGCGATTAAATTGTAATGCAATTAATAGAAGAAAAGGTGCTGGAACTCAGTTCCGGTGAGTTCCACCAGAAAAAAAGCCCTGCTCCAGCCAATATAGCTGGCTGGAGAATGTTGGGAAGAGTAGGGCATTTTTCTGTCTAAACATGCATAGGATTGCTCAAGAGACATAAGAACATAAGAAGAGTCGTGCTGGATCAGACCAAGGTCCAGCTAGTCCAGCACTCTGTACACACAGTGGCCAACCAGCTGCCCACGGGATCCCACAAGCAGGACACGAGTGCAACAGCACCCTCCCGCCCATGTTCCCCAGCATACTGCCTCTGATACTGGAGGTAGCATAATGATAGCCTTGTCCAATCCCTTTTTAAAGCCATCCAAATTGGTGGCCCTCACTACATCTTGTGGAAGTGAATTCCATAGTTTAACTATGCGTGGTGTAAAGAAGTCCTTCCTTTTATCTGTCCTGAATCTCTCACCAATCAGCTTCATGGGATGACCCCCTTTGGGTTCTGGAATTATGAGAGAGGGAGAAAAAATGTCTCCCTATCCACTTTCTCCACACATGCATCATTTTGTACCCCTCTATCATTTCTCCCCTCACTTGCCATTTCTCTAAGCTAAACAGCCCCAGATGTTGTAACCTTTCCTCACAGGGGAATTGCTCCAGCTGTTTGATCATTTGTGTGAAGTGCCAAACTATTTTTTCCTCTTCCAGACTATAGAGCAGTGTTCTCCAACCTTGGGTCCCCAGATGTTTTTGGCCTACAACTCCCAGCATGCCCCAGCCAGCATTGATTTTAGTTGCCCTTTTCTGCACTTTTTCCAACTCTACAATATTATTTTTTAGGTGCAGTTACCAGAACTGTACACAGTATTCCAAGCATGGTCACACCATAGATTTGTATAAGGAGAGTATGACAATGGCAGTTTTATTTCTGATTCCTTCCCTTATTATGCCTAATGCGGAGTTTGCCTTTTGCACACTGGGTTGACATTTTCGTTGAGCTGTCCACCACCACACTGAAATATATACCACAGGAAAAAAACCCCACAACATATTAAAAATGTCATGATAAAACTGGTCTGGAGAAATGCCGGATACAACGGCAGTAATAGCGTGAGGAGGTCGGTTTGGGAGGTATGTGTCGTGTGACACACTCCAGTGAGCCAGGCATTACAATGATGATAAAAAATCCCTCGTGTAGATCCCCCATGGTTTTGAACGTTCACCATGGAAAAAGCTGCATGCATGGAATGAAGTGGTATAAATGGGAGTTGGTTCTGCTACGCTTTTCGCTCAGGTGTGCTAATTTAATGTATGCAGGGAGGTTTTGTTGTTTTACAGAAGGGAGCATTGAGATATGCATTCAAAACAGCCTGAAGTGTTGCACGGGGCCTTCTTGGTGGTGCCCCCCCCAATTGTGGAATGCTCTCCCCACTGAGGTCCACTTGGCACCAACATTATCATATTTTCAGCGCCAAGTTAAGACTTTCCTCTACTCCCAGGCATATGATGGGGGACTTTTAATGTTAGTTGTTTGTTTGGTCCTGGTAAGTTATTGTTTAATTGCTCTGTGCTATCTAAATTGTTTTACATTTTTGTATATTAATGGTTTTATATTATGTTGTTTTTTAGGGCTTTAAATTTTGTGAACCGCCCAGAGAACTTTAGCTATTGGGTGGTATAGAAATGTAATTAATTAATTAAATAATTAAATGAATGCATGCACAATCCTATCACTTCAGCCTACAGCCACATTTTATAAATCAGCTCTGCCTCACTGCTCCTTTTTCTTCTCTTTACATTGAAAGTTTTGGAGAGAGCTGTGCCATTAACATTCATATTTCCTTCAGCTTTTTTTCTTTTTTTAAAAAAAAATATTGGCTCTTCTATCATGCCAACAAGCAACAGGCCCCAAAGGGAGAAGCCCCCCATTTTTAGAATCAAACTGGATGGTTCAGCTTCCCCCCCCCCCTTTCTAAGTGATTCATTTATTTACAGGAAGTGATTAATTAATAAAATTATTCTCTCTGCTTTTATTCTCCCCACTATTAATTTGTGTCGCAAAGACAACCCCGGCGAGTTAATCGTAGCCTGCTGACAATCGCTAGCAATCAATTTTCCACACCCGAGCGCTGTCGATGAATCACAGGGCCCTACCTGGTGGGAGAACCACCGCTGCTGCCACTGAGGCATTTAAGCGATAATCATGTAGAACGGGAAGAATATTAGGAGGGCCTTTCAGACAGGCCGGGAGATTGATAGGCGAACCAAAGGAAACGCATTAAACAATTTAACTGTCTGGAAATCCACTATGATGAACATCCGGAGGTATCTTATTATCCGTTCAGTCTAGCTTGCCCTTAGTTAATTCTTAACACTTTTAATTTTGCTTAACTTACCAATATATATTTATACGTAGCAGTTCCACCAAGGGCCATGTAGAGCTTTACCTACCAACTCCGAAGGCAGTAACTCAGCTGCCTTTGACTTTTGATGGATTGGTGCTCACTGGAGAAAGCATCGTAAGGCCAGTGCTGCAAACTCTGTGCAATATGTAGCAGCCTTTCCTAACCTAGTTCCCTCCAGATGTGTTGGCCGCACAACTCTCATAATTCCCAGCCATTGGCCATGCTGGCTGAGAATTGTGGGAGTTGTAGCCCAACACATCTCAGGGATGTTGAAGAGTCCTTGGTCTCGAGTCTCGAGTCGAGTCACGAGTCTTTGGACCCGAGTCTCGAGTCCGAGTCCGAGTCCTTGGTCCAAAATGGTGACTCACGAGTCACGAGTCCTGAGTCACTCCCAAAACTGACTCCACGAGTCCCTATTAAAATCAATGGGTTTCCCCCCAACAAAATAAGGCTACTTCAGATGTGTGGCTTAAATAAATTCTAGGCACAAGTGTGCCTTTTATTTCAAAAACTCTGCAACTGATTTTGGCAAGAACAGACCAGGCAGACAAACCCAAAATAACCAGGCAGGCAGAGGAGGCAGGGGAACCCCAAACAGGCAGGCAGAGGCAGCCAAACCCAAAATGTCTGACCCTAACCCAAACCCCCCACAACAACACATCAATCAAAATAAATCTCAACACATCGTTGGGGCTGCGCTCCTGGTAGCTGTCCATAGTGGCCGAGCAGCGGCGCGCCTCGCTTCCATGCGCTCTTCACCGGTGATCGCGCTCCTTCTGGCACAGCCAGAAGACTCATCAACAGCCCAGGGATGTTGACGAGTCCTTGGTCTCGAGTCCCGAGTCGAGTCTCGAGTCCCATTAAAAATATTGGGACTTGAGTCCAAGTCGAGTCAGAGGGGGGACTCAGTCCGACTCACGAGTCGAGTCCTCGAGTCCGAGTCCCCATCCCTGACACATCTGGAGGGTATACAGACTTGCTGATATACAGACTTGCTGTTTCAGACAGAGAAGTGCTGTTTCAGATCAAAGAAGCCTTTAAGGGCACTTCCGGGCAGACGGAACGTGGATGGCAAGAAGAAGACCGTCGCATCATCACACCTGATCCTGCAGTCTGCACGGACATTTTGCCTGGTGCTCCCCGTGCAGATCCAAGCCAACGAGCAAGACCAACTTGGGAGGCCGGGTGAAAACGGGACACACAAATCACAGCAGTAGCACTGAATTCCCTCGTTCTCGAGTGCCTCTCCACTGAAGGGCGTCTTGTTCCTGCAATTCTGTCACTAAAAAAATGTTTGGCGTGAATGAGAAGCCCTGGAATGTACCTGCTTACTGATTTACAGAGTGCCTAAAGGGCTTGAGGTGCTGTGCAGAGATTTAAAAATGGTAACTAGAATGGTAAAACTATATTATAAAGGTCTTTTTGTTTTGTTTAATGACGCAGGCCCTGCATACAGACTTGAACTCTAAAAGACACAACAAGGAAACAGTGATGGGAGGAGAGAGGAATACAAGCAAATCCAGGTACCGTCCCACCAGCTCCAGCTGCAGCCAGGGGGAAAGGCCACCAATCTTGTGTTATACAGTATTGACCATCAGCTAGTTTTTATCCTTGCTTCAGGAAACGCCAGGGTAACTCCAGCATCAGGCACATTTTCTGCAGCAAGTGTGTCAAGTGTGGAAGTAATGCATGTGTCCAAGAATGTTTAAAGATATATTCCACACTGGGATGCATGCATTTGTTCTGGAAGAGACCAGTGTTTCTTCTTGCTGACTGCAGCAATTGTAATGCTTCCCTCGCTGTGCTCATAATCCCAGTGCATCCTCAATCACCTGGGATTAGATTAGGGGTCTGAGCTTCCAGCTCCAAGGCATAAGGCAGGGTAAAATCTTTTTGTTAGATTTTAACCTCCCTTTGAACCAATCATGCGCAATTTTCCAGCATGCCCAGGTGCAGGAGAAAAAAACCTGATGGACTCAAGTGGAGTGTTTTGTTTCTGTTTTTGCAAAGACCAGTTTGTGTCCTTCATCTTGCCGTCTTTCTCTGTCCTTTGGCCAGGAGAAGAAATTTCCAACACTTCCCTTCCCCTTTGTTGACAGCTGTGTTTCCCCAACAAACAACTGTTCCCTTAAATATCTGAGGCTCCAAGTTAACAGTAATGAACTAGCATCTGTCCAATAGGCAGCCTTCCTGGCATCGCCTCTGTCTCCAAAGTGAATCTTCGCTAATGTTCACCAGATACTCACAGCACCTGCTACTCACTACCAGCCTCGCAGTGCCACGTCTAAATCAAGAACAGATGTGTGGACTGTGGTTTGTTTTTGTTTTTGTTAAGAAAGATAATAATAGTCTTATCGGTTTAATCGCATTGATAAACAAACTGTTCTGAGGACCCCTTTTGGCACCCTTCTCATGGTGAAGCTTTAATTTTTGCTGGAATCCAGAAAGAACCTTTGTTTGGTGGGACATCTCTATTCCAGCTCTATTCTGGCTCCGGCTGGCAACACATTTAGAGTGCTAGGGATGTATGAGAAATTTGCTTCAGTTCAGTTTTTTATCAGAATTGACCCAGATTGCACCTACCGGAACCAAATGCAAGCTGAGGCCGAAGTCCATTTCTGAGTTTGCAATTCGTGGAACAAAACCAAATCCATTAGAAAAAATGTGTACAAGAAAAACAATGTATGCATCTGAAAAATGTGCGCAAAAACACGCTTTAATCCAGTGTTTCTCAACCTTGGGTCCCCAGATGTTTTTGGCCTACAACTCCCAGCATGCCCCAGCCAGCTATGCTGGCTGGGCATGCTGGGAGTTGTAGGCCAAAAACATCTGGGACTCAAGGTTGAGAAACACTGCTTTAATCCATGGAAGAAAAATGTGTACATTTCAGATATACCCCTTCTTCTCTGAAAAACAGCAGAAGAGAATACACGATACAGGCCCATGGCTCACGCTGGCTCAGCTTGTCTGAGAGCGTGGAAAGCTAAGCAGGGCCAGGCCTGGTGATTACTTGGATGGGAGACCCCTCCTCCAGTTTCCTGCACTGAGCAGGGGGTTGGACTCGATGGCCTCGTAGGCCCCTTCCGACTCTATGATCTATGAAATCTATGGATCTAGGGTTGCCAACTGGCCGCCCTGGCCTGCTGCTCTGCCTTGATCAACATCTCGGTCAGTGGAAATCGGCAGGTGATATTTTTGGCATAGCATAAAGATAAGCAGACGTGTGAAAATTCTGCGGATTATGCCGCTGTTAATAATAAAAAGTGGGCAATCCTACTTCAAAGCCAAACACAACTATATGGTCCTCAGGGTTACTGTGGCAGTGCACAATAATAACAAAAGCGAATGTTCGGACAGGTAGCATTGCCCCCCACAATATATTCATCTGGAACAGGACGAGTATCAAGAGCTGGCATGCTTGGGCGCACGCCAAGGGCCCACACCCCAGCAGGGGCCCAGTGAGAAGAGCCCCCGGACTTGCGCCTCCTCTTCACCCTCGCAACCCGGGTGAACGAGCAGGTTGCGAGGGTGAAGAGGAGCCTCTCGCTCTGGCCTGACAACGGCGTCGTCGAGGAGGAATCATAGAATCATAGAAAAGTAGAGTTGGGAGGGGCCTACAAGGCCATCGAGTCCAACCCCCTGCTCAACGCAGGAATCCAGGTCAAAGCATCCCTGGCAGATGGCTGTCCAGCTGCACCTTGAATGCCTCCAGAGTGGGAGAGCCCACCACCTCCCTAGGTAGTTGGTTCCATTGGCGTATTGCTCTGACAGTCAGGAAATTTTTCCTGATGTTTAGGTGGAATCTGGGTTCCTGTAACTTGAGCCCATTATTCCGTGTCCTGCAAACTGGAATGATCGAGAAGAGATCCTGGCCCTCCTCTGTGTGACATCCCTTCAAATACTGGAAGAGTGCGAGGAGGAGCTGTAGAGGCCGCGGCCGACTTGCTCCCTGGCTCTCTGCCTGCCAAGCAAGCAAGCAAGCAAGCGCTGGCCCATGAGGAGGAAGAGGAGGAGGAGGAGGAAGAGGAGGAGGAGGAGGAGGAGGAGGAGGAGGAGGAGGAGGAAGAGGAGGAGCAACAGCAGCTGGGGACACGGGCGGTGGGAAGGCAGGCTCCCATCGAGAGCGCGGCCTTGCCCTCCAAAACCTGGAGCCAGCACGGACCTGGAACTCCAGGTGCTGTCCATGGTATCGAATGACGGCTTTGTGTGGCGACCTGGTCTGCCCCCCCCCCCTGAAAAGTTGTGGTGGCAAAGGCGGAGCGTGGGTGGGTGGGTGGGTGCAGGTGTTCTTCAAAGTCCTCTCCCCAGTGTTCCTGTCCTCACTCACGGATGCTCCGAGGAGAAGAGCGGGAGCATTGAGCAGGGGTTGGACTCGATGGCCTTACAGGCCCCTCCCAACTCTACTATTCTACGATTCTGTGATAGGAGGCAGCGTCCCTGTGCACGGGGGAAGAGCTGCGTGACAGCGGACTACGCCCTCCTGGAGAACCTCCTCAGGAGCAGCTAACCCTGCTTGCTTCTGTTCAGGGGTGTCAGAGGTGAGCCCCAACCAGGAAAGGGGATCGCTCCCGGGCAAAGTTGCGGCCTGAACGGGAAGCCTTTTTGTAAGCTCTCCAGTAGGCAGCAGCACCACAGAATCCTTCGCAGCCTTCCCCAGCTTGGCGCCCTCCAGATGTGCCGAACGACGACTCCCGTCACCTCCAGTGAGTCCCCGGCTTCCTCTTGCAGTTCAGCACACGGGGGCCGCTGCTGTACACAGAGACGCAGACCGCCCCCCAGTTCTAGCCCTGGCAGCTCCTGAGGGTGTAGCCCTGCCCGAGGACAGGAGCCCGCTGAGGGACCAACAAGGCAGCCATTTTGTTTGTTCACACGTCTGCCCTGTTTGTGTGTGAAGCAAAGTGCGTATTGGGGGGGGGGCAAGGGAGGCTGGTGACTCCTATGTTGGGTGGGGGGGCTTATTTTTATTTATTTATTTATTACATTTATACCCCGCCTTTTTTCCTGAAAGGAACGCAAGGCGGATTACATAATCCTCCTCCTCCTCTTCCTCTCCATTTTATCCTCACAACAACCCTGTGAGGTAGGTGAGGCTGAGAGGCAGCGACTGGCCCAAAGTCACCCAGTGAGTTTCATGGCCGAGCGGGGGACTCGAGCCCGGGATCTCCCGAGTCCCGGCCCAACACTCTCGCCACTGCGCCACGCTGGCTTACCCATTGCAGCTTTTATTCTGAGCTTTACAGGAGCTGTCCGTGGTGCTCCGTGGTGGCGAGCCTATTTTGGGAATGGAGAACAGCACCACGGATAGCTCCCATAAAAGCTCAAAATAAAAAGCTGCAATGGATAAGGAGCCCCACTGACACAGGCGTCACCAGCCTCTCCCGGGGAAGGGAGCTTTTTCCCCCCCCTTGAAAGCATCAAAGGGGTGCACGATACGAATGAGAAGAGCCGGGGCCTCCCCGCACCTCGCCTCCCGCCACCCCACGTTCCACCACTTTTCTTCCAGCGTGGATGCCACGCCGAATGTAAGGGGGGGGGGATTCCCGCTTCCTCGGCTACATGCCCGCTTTGATGCAAAAATCAGACACACACACCCCGCCACCCCCACGGCCGGCTTATACCCGAGCAGACAGAGGCCAGCAGCCCTGCCACTTCTCGTTTCAGCCAAACGGCCAGTTCCCGTTGGAGACAGCTGCACATGTGGCCCCTTTCCATCCCCGTGCAAGTGCTGGGAAGTGGGCGTGCGGCGAGGTGTAATAATATCTGTGTGTGCAGTTCCTGCTGAGGACAGGGCCGGATTGCTCGCTTTCCACCCACACCCGCACCTCCATTGCTTGGCTCCTCAAAATGGCAGCCTGGCTTCTTAACCTGAGCGTGGCGAGTCGGCAATCTCTTCCAGCGACAAAGACAAACGGTCGGGGAAATCCCAGGGCCTTGCGGGAACAAAATGCGCCCATTTCCCTGGAGACAAGTATTGAGGTTTTTGTCTGGGGTCATGTGACTTTCCTGCAAGAGGAGAACTGTCTGGGAGAAAAAGGCACCTAGATCGCCCACAACAAGTACATAAGGATTAATGGATGCCTGCACCTTGAGCAGCTACAACTTTCCAAATACAATTTTGCAATATATGTTGATTGCCACAAGAGGGTGCACAAACACTTACCTGCACAAAAGCATCAGTTCCGTTCGGGGGTGTGTGAAAATCTGTGGGATTTTCATGATTCCCCCCCCCCCGAATTCCAGTTCACTGGCCACGAGCTGGCGCCGACTTGCTGCAGTGCCAGTTGAGCCAGCTCGCGGACTAGACTTCAATTTGGGGTGGTTTTTTTTAACCGCAAATGGAATTTGCGCAAAATAGCACCCCAAAAACACATTGCTGTAGCATGATTTCCTCAAGTCATGTTAAAACCACGTGGTTTTCGGGCACCGGTTTGCACCAATTCCATTGGCAGTTAAAAAAAAACACCCACAAATCACAGTCCATCTTTTTTTTTTTAATCAACTTTTTATTTTATTCATAATAAAACAAACAAACAAACAAACACAAACACAATAATGGACTTCCAATCTTCTCCACAGCTTAATCAACCACAGTTAATCTTAAAATCTTTTCTGTTAACAAAAAATCACTTCCAGTTATGGCAAAAAAGAACCCTAAAAGGAACAAACACCAGAGGTCTCCACTCTCCCCCAATAAACATCAACTATTTAATCTATTAAATTCAACATTTATGGATACTCCAAAAAAGAAAACCTATAGTTTCATTAAATAGAAATCACAGTCCATCTTACAGACAGAAGTCCGGAAAAAAACCCAAAACACACCACCTTGATCATCAGATCAAAAGCAGGCAAGAAATCCAGCAAGCTCAAATTTACAGGGTTGTATGAGAATTTCATTTTAGTTCGCAAATCATCTGAACGTGCCCCATTCGCAACCCCGAACATGAACGCACTTTTTCAAAAAATGTCCACACCTTTCTGAACTTGCAATCACATTTTAAAAAATGCATTTATTTTTTTAAATGCACACTTTGAAATGCAATTTCAGAACAACAACAAAACACATTTTCACGCCTTAGACGATGGGGGGAAAGTGCACAATTTTGAAAAACGTGCACAAGGATGTGCCCTCCTTTTCCCGTTTGAAACGTGCAATTTCCCCATTCAGACAAACCAAAAAAAAACATGCTGCAAATGAAAACAGGAGTGAGCCAAACCAAGCTTCAAAGTGAAATCTGGAGGATTTCAGCAAGCTTGAACAGCCCAGGTTCTCTCATTCTTAGTTCTGGCCTGGAAAGGGTGTTTGTGGAAGTTTGCAACCATTCCGTTTTCTGACAGAAAGCCACTTTTCCAAGAGGAAACCTCAACTTTTCCAGCGGTAGTGGGATGCTCACCTCCCTGCTGAAACCTGCAGCTGTCAACCTCTGTGCAGAAACATCTGGCTGTTCAGGGCTGATACACTGAGCAGAGTTGGAATGTGACTGCGCATTTGAATGCTGATTTCCGTCCATGTTAGTTTTCCCCAACCTGGGAATTGGAGCCATCAGCCATGTACATCAGGAGGGCACCAGGTTGGAGAAGGCTGGCCGGTGCTTGTTTTCTCTTGGCTCACATTGATCAGACAGTGGCAGTCAAACTTGTCCCACAAGAACAAGAACAGAAATGGGAGGGAAGCATCCCGAGAACCTGGCTCACCCACCACTACCGATCCTCCCCTGGGAGGGTTCTCAGCTGTGTTCTCTGTCCCTGTGGCCCAGCAGTGGGGTTCAAAGGCCTGGGAATCGCCTTCATGAGGTTCAAAGGCCTGGGAGTCACCTTCATGAAAGAGGAGGGCCAGGATCTCTTCTCGATCATCCCAGTTTGCAGGACACGGAATAATGGGCTCAAGTGACAGGAACCCAGATTCCACCTAAACATCAGGAAAAATTTCCTGACTGTCAGAGCAATAAGACAATGGAACCAACCACCTAGGGAGGTGGTGGGCTCTCCCACTCTGGAGGCATTCAAGGTGCAGCTGGACGGCCATCTGTCGGGGATGCTTTGACCTGGATTCCTGCATTGAGCAGGGGGTTGGACTCGACGGCCTTGTAGGGCCCCTTCCAACTCTACGTTTCTATGATTCTAAACGAATTGGCAGCTTGGCCCTGGGGTCCCCAACATGGTGCACGTGGGCGCCGATGTACCCACAGGCACCACTCAGGGCCTACCAGGCTCCCTGAACCCCCTGACTTTTATTTTATTTCTTAAAATTTTAAAGTGGTTTTTCTCTTGTTTGTTTGTTTTTTTATTTATTTATTTATTTACAAATTTTATTTAAATTTTAACATATAACCTACAAAATACATAAACATACAAATTATACAACAAACAGATAAAAAACACATTAATAATAATAATAATAATAATAATAATAATAATAATAATAATAATAATTGCACACATACACACCGGGACCAAATAACTGCATAACTATTCAGCCTTCCAAAATTGTAATGGCTCTTGTGAAGGTGTACACCCTTTCCCACTTTCCAGTTTTTATTTCATAGATTTTTTCATAGATCATAGAGTTGGAAGGAGCCTACAAGGCTATCGAGTCCAACCCCCTGCTCAATGCAGGAAACTGGAGGAGGGGTCTCCCATCCAAGTAATAACCAGGCTTGACCCTGCTTAGCTTTCCACACTCAGACAAGCTGAGCCAGCGTGAGCCACAGGCCTGCACATTTGTATGTGCACTAGCTAGCCAGGCTGCGGCACGCCCCGCTGGGGCCAGCAGTACAGGTGAATTAAAAGGAAAGAAAGAAAAACAAAAGAGTTAAAACATTGGATACCCAAAGGTAAAAAAGCATACATATGCACATATAGACAGGCGAAAGCAGTGACATCATTACAAGTAAATACAGAGTCGTTAAAAGAATCTTCAATGTTAAAATACATATTAAAATTTTAATTAGGTTTCAAATCCGTAAACGAGTTTAAAAGCTTGTTTCTCTTGGCTAAGGCTAATTTAACAAATTCTGCAGTGCGAAAAGAAGTGTAGTAGTCAACTCCAGCCAGCAGAAAGCCAATTTTACTTATAGGCGAAGCGTCATTTAAGACGTCTGTGAGGGGGGAGTGCGACGACACGGCCCTTTTCACTTTAGGACCAGGCGCATAAACCCTTCTCAGGCCAAGCATCAACACTTGAAAACCTGAGGGGAGGGTCAAATGAAACCTTTCCCCTACTAATGAGGGAAAAGATTAATTCTGGTTATTAAGGATCTATTTTTAAATTGATGATGCTGTGGGCAGGGATGGGGACTCGGACTCGAGGACTCAACTCGTGAGTCGGACTGAGTCCCCCCTCTGACTCGACTCGGACTCGAGTCCCAATATTTTTAATGGGACTCAAGACTCGACTCGGGACTCGAGACCAAGGACTTGTCAACATCCCTGGGCTGTTGACGAGTCTTCTGGCTGTGCCAGGAGCGCGATCACCGGTGAAGAGTGCATGGAAGCGAGGAGCGCCGCTGCTCAGCCACTATGGACAGCTACCAGGAGCGCAGCCCCAACGATGTGTTGAGATTTATTTTGATGTGTTTGTGAAGGATCACCAACAGGATCCTTTGCGTGAGTTCGGCGCTTAACGGGTTAACCGGCACTGAGTTACAGCCCGTCCGAGCGCTAACGACCACCTACGAGGCTTTCGTACACAAAAGGAAACCGCAGCCCTTTAAATGACCAAATAAGGCTTTTAATTGTTTATACAATAACACAGAACGGAACTAACAGCTCTCCAGGAATACTATACAGTCAACACAACCTTAGTTGACCCCCGCCTTAGCCAATGAACAGGCTCCCAGACTAGCGGACTGAATCTAGTCAATTACCTCCGACCAAAGACTTTAAGCCTAGTCAGTTTCAGCCCGGCTCCGGGTCAGCGATCCGTGGATGAGAATGGCGTACTCGGGCTGCTTGTTTGGAGGATGGATCTGGCCCCGAAGTACCCTTGGTTCCCAACAACCCTCTGCTGGAAGGGAGAGGGGTTTTCTACCCCGGAGTTCCCGCTCTCCCCGCCCTCCAGGTCAGGTGGGGGCTTATGCCTGCCCCTTCTTTTCAGGTGGGCTTATTCCTGCCCGGGAAGAAGGTGACGTACTGGTACTTTGCAGCTCTTTGAGACTGCCCTGATAGTTTGATGGTCCTTGATGGTCCTTCCTGGACTTTTGTGGATCTCCACCGAGACCCTCCTTTGTTGGGGATGACGACCTGTCTGGTTGCTTCTCCGGTGATCTCATCCCTCCTCCCTCGCCCCCTCCCTTAGGGGAAAATGGTGTGTGTGTGAGTGCAGACTTGTGTTTGGGCTTTCTCCACACCCTCCCATTTGGAGAAAGATGGCATTGGGGTCCACCACCCCAATCCCCATCTAACTGTCTCCTACTGAGAAAGCCCGGGACAACCCATCTGCCACGATGTTGTCCTTACCCTTGATGTGCTCCACTGAAAAATCAAAATCCTGCAGGGCTAAACTCCACCGCAACAGCTTCTGGTTGGACCCCTTCACCCTATCCAGCCAGCACAAGGGGGAATGGCCGGTCTGCAGCCGGAACCGGCGGCCCCACAGGTAGGGGCGAAGCTTGGTCACTGCCCACACTATTGCTAGGCACTCTTTCTCGACAGTGGCTTCCCGCTGTCGAGTTCCGCTCCCGAGGCAAAAGTTTCTTACTTAGAAAGGCAACTGGGCACAGCCCTTGCCCCAGCCGCTCCTGCAGCAAGACGGCGCCCATCCCCGCTTCCGAGGCATCCGTCTGCAGGACAAAAGGGGCTTCAAAGTCTGGGGCTTGCAGCACAGGGGCTGCCATCAGGCAGGCTTTCAGTCCTTCAAACGCTGCTTGGCAAGCGGCTGACCATTGGACCTTAACGGGTTGCCGCTTTTTGCACAAGTCAGTCAGGGGGGCGGCTAGCTGGCTAAAATGGGGCACAAACTTACGATAATAGCCAGCCAGCCCTAAAAAAGCTTGGACCTGTTTTTTCGTCTGGGGTTGGGGCCAGGTGCGAACTGACTCTATCTTGGCTTCCAGGGGCTTGACACTACCTCCCCCCACCTTGTGTCCAAGATACTCCACCTCCCCCCGCCCAACCTGGCATTTTTTCGCCTTCACTGTCAGCCCTGCGTCCTGAATCCTCTGAAATACCTGGCGGACATGTTGCAAATGCTGCTCCCAGGTGGAACTGAAAATGGCTATGTCATCCAGATAGGCACAGGCGAACTCCCCCAGCCCATTCAACATCCCGTTTACCAGCCTCTGGAAGGTAGCCGGACCGTTTCGGACCCCGAAGGGGAGGGTGGTGAATTGGAACAACCCCAGGTGGGTCACGAAAGCAGACTTCAAGGCAGCATCCGAATCGAGCGGGACCTGCCAATAACCCTTTGTCAGGTCCAGGGTAGTAATGTACTTGGCCCCCCCAAGCCTCTCCAACAGCACATCCATGTTGGGGATGGGGTAGGGGTCAGGGACGGTCACTTTGTTTATTTTTCGGTAATCCACGCAGAACCGGACACCCCCATCTTTCTTGGCCACTAACACAATCGGGGAGGACCAGGGGCTCGAGCTGGGAACAATGACCCCCAGGTCCAGCATGGCTTGGACCTCATCGGCGACGACCTGGGCATGGGACCCCACCGCCCGGTAGGGTAGGGACTGTATGGGGGGGCTATCCCCTGTATCAATGGTGTGTTGTGTGAGTGTGGTGCATCCCGGACGGTCAGAGAACATAGGCTGAAAATCCTCTAAGACCTGGGTAATCTGTCGCCGCTGCTGTTCCGACAGAGAGGGGGACAATTGGATCTCATCCATTCCTCCCCCTTCCCCCCATTCGGCCAACAAATCTCCGTCAGGGTTTCCCTGTTCCACACATTCCTGCACTCCCCCCACCTTCGTTCCCCGTTCCACATACAATTTCAGCATATTTACATGAAATACCTTTTGCCTCCCCGGCTGTCCCGGGAAAGCTACTTGATAGTTCACCTCCCCCGACCTTCCAATCACGGTCCCTGGGCCCTCCCACTTCAAGCACAATTTGTCCGTTTTTTGGGGGCGCAGTACCAACACCTGGTCCCCCACTTCAAAAGTCCGTGGCACAGCCGTCCTGTTGTACCACGCGCTCTGCCGCTGCTGTGCTGCTCCGAGATGCTGCTGTGCCGTCTCCCGCACCTCCCAAAGGACAGTTTGGAGGTGCTGCATGAAAGTATGCACAGGCATGGAAGATTCTGCGGCAACCCCCTCCCATTCCGCCCATAACAGAGCCAAAGGTCCCCTGAGCTCCCTTCCAAACATCAGTTCGTTGGGGGAGAATCCCAGGCTTTCTTGGGGGGAGTCCCGGTAGGCAAACAACAAGTAGGGGAGGGCTTGATCCCAAGTCCCGGGGTGCTTAGCCGCATAAGCCCTGATCATTTTTTCAAGAGTCTGATTGAACCGTTCCACCAGCCCATTGGTCTCGTGATGGTATGGCACCGAAGTCAGATGCTCCACACACCCCAATTCCCACATCTTTTTAAACAGTTTGGACACGAATCCCATGCCGCAGTCCGAAACCACCGTGTGGGGCATTCCTAGGTGGGCGAAAAGAGAGAGGAGAGTCTTAGCCAGGCTGGTGGCTGAGATGGAGGCTAGGGCAAAAGCCTCGGCGTAACGAGTGGCAAAGTCAACAACAGTCAGTATAAACTTCTTCCCCGTCTTGGTGGGGGGATTCAAGGGTCCCACAATATCCAACCCTATTCTTTCAAAAGGGATGCCCACAATGGGTAGGGGTTGCAGGGGGGCTTTCGGATGGTCCCGGTTATGCCCCACCCGCTGGCAGACATCGCAGGACCGGCAATATTCCCGCACTTCATTCGCCACCATGGGCCAATAAAATCCCTCAGTCACCCTGGCCAATGTCCGTTTCTGTCCCAAGTGACCTCCCCACGCTACATCGTGGGCCAGCTGCAGCACAGCCTGGCGGTACCTTGCAGGCACAACTAATTGTCTCTTTCCTGGTTGGGGGCCCGGTTCAGTCTTTGGGCAGAATTCTCGGTAAAGGGCTCCTGCCTCCCACAAAAACTGCTCTGACTGGTCCCCTGCCCCGGACACTCGACCGGCCCGATCCCGGCATCCTTGGAGGGATGGGTCGCTCTGCTGCTCCTCCTGAAACACCTTTTGAGCTCCAAAATCTCTGGCCATTGGCGCGAACCCCCCTTGGTCCTCCTCCCTCACCGAAGCCGGGGGGAGCGGCGGAGAACCGCTGGCTGTCGGGGTCACGTTACCGCGACCTGGATGGGGGACCGGGGAACCGGGAGGCTGCGGGGCAGGGGCTTGCTTGGCCTGACGTCGTGTCACCACCCCCACCTTGACTTGGGCAGCCCGGAACGCAATGTCGTTCCCAATTATGATTCCCCATTCCTGCTGTCCATGTACTATAACATCCACCTCCCCTTCCCACCCCTTGTACTTGACCCAGACCCGGGCGAGGGGAACAGCTATGTTGGGAGAGTTATAGGGCTTTATGGCGCAGGTGCGCCCCTTTAACAGCTGTCTCTTCTTTACCTTACTCCGAGGTAAAGCAGTTATGTCCGCCCCGGTGTCCCTATACCCCACATGGGAGACATTGTTCACAGAGATGGACTCACAGAATTTGTTCTGGCTCCAACGCAGCTGCTCCGGCGAGGCAATGCGCATCAGGGATGCCTGCGAGATGGCCCCAAGGGAATGCTGTCCTCCGCTCCTCAGGGACCGCGCCTCCTCCTCGAGCTCTTCCTCCAGGGACGAGCTGGACTGCTGATCCTCCTCGTGCTCCTCCGGTTCGCGGAACTCTGGAGCGAGCATCCTTCCCACCTTGCCCGGGGATGTCTTGGAGTTTCGGTTCTTCGCGAGGAGCTTGGGGCAACTCCTCTTGAGGTGCCCCGGTTCCTTGCAGTAAAAGCAGCCACTGGCGCTGGGGCTTTCCTTGGGTTTGCTCGGGGCCCCTCCCGAGGTTTGGGGTTGCCCTTCTCTGCGTTCCCTTTAGCCCCGCCACGACTGAGGTGCCCCCCCTTTGTTCCTTTGGGCTGCCGATATAGTCCCATTTGGTCGGCCAGCTTGCCCATTTCCCGACAGTTTGGGGGGTCCCGATCCCTCACCGCCGTGGCCAACTCCTCTGGAATAGTGGCACAAAATTGCTCTTGAATCATAAGTTCCCGCACCTCCGCCAAAGTAGTTTTCCCGGTGGCCCCAATCCACGCGTCCCAAACCTGCCCCATCTCCTCATAGGCCATTAATACTAGGGGCTGGAAGATAATCTTGAGCCAGTAATAAATTGCTATTTTCTGGGCTAAAATTCTAACCGAGCAGCAAGCTGTCTCCATTCGCACTGTTGCCTTGGGGGTTGATCTAGGGACCCCCAAAGCTCGTTAGAAATTTGTGTTGCGCTGAGTCCAGCAAGTCAGAGTAGGCCCATATGGCCGCCCCATACAAGAATTGCGGCAATTCTTTGGATTTATATAGTTCTAGAAGATTCAATACCGGGGTCCCACCTAAGCCTGCCGCGTAGCAGAAAATGGCATTTGATCTTGCCCCTGCCGATGTTGCAGCAGTTTTTAGGTGAGCAGTCCAGGACATACCGTAGTTTTCTTAAATATCACCCCTAAGTTTTTATAAGCAGGGGCTTGCTCTAGCTGGTGATTATCCAGCCGCCATGAGTATCTCTGTCTTCTCTTGCCAAAAACCACTATTTTTGTTTTAGATTGGTTTACTGCCAAGAATTCCTTCTGGCAGTATTCCCCCAAAGCCCTCAGTAACCTACGCAGCCCCACCTGAGCGTATGACAATAGGATGGCATCGTCGGCATATAATAAAATAGAAATATGTTTGCCTCCTATGCTAGGGGGGAAGAAATCCAGTCCTGCTAAATGGAGGATTATATCATTTATATAGAGGTTGAATAGAAGAGGGGCCAATATACATCCTTGTCGAACACCCTTATTCACTGGGATGGGATCTGAAAGGCCACCCCTCAGCGTCGCTCGGACACAGAGATGAGTGTTCTCATATAGCCCCTGGATTCACCTCAGGAGTCTACAATCTATATTCAGAGAAGACAGCTTGTGCCATAAATGGGGCCGAGATATAGAATCAAAGGCTGCCCTCAGGTCTATAAAGGCTGCAAAAGGGGAATGGTGAGGAGATCGTGTATACTTATCCCTTCAGTGGCTTAGCAGGTTGATCTACCCTGTCGGAAGCCTGCTTGTTCCTCAGCCAAAAGACTGTTGGAGAACACCCAGGTCTCCAGCTTGTCAAGAAGGTGTCTCGCGTACAACTTGCTAATTACATCAAGGAGACTTACAGGGCGGTAGTTCTTTGGGTCCGATCTTGCGCCTTTCTTATGAATTGGGACTACTATCGCCAGGTATCAGGGAAAAATCCAAATTTGTCCATAAGTGTGAACAAGGCAGCCAAGGCTGGTATCGGCTCGGTCTATCAAGAGATCAGGTGGAATCCCATTCATCCCAGGGACCTTCCCCCTTTTCAGTTTCTTGAGGAGTCCTGCGATTTCAGCACAAGAAACTGGGGGGCAATCTGGAAGGTCCAATTCATCCTCTGGGGTTAATAAGAAGTCGGTGGCTTCGTCGAAGAAAAGGGAGCGAAAATGCTTCTCCCATTCTGCTGTTGAGATAACATTGTCGATGCAAGGTCCTCCAAAGTGCCTCCTGGCGGCTATGACCTGCCAGAATTTGGTCCTGTCCTTGTGCCCAAGAGCCTGCTCTAACTCTTGCCAGTGTATTTGAAAATATTCAATTTTTTTCTTTTCAATCAGCTTTTTATAATATTTCCGGCGTTCCAAAAATTTGCATGGGAGAAGGACAACATTAGAGTTCTTAAAGAATTGGTGCTGTCTTTGAAGCTCCCTTTTAAGCTGTTGACATTCTGAGTCAAACCAGGGGTTTGAATTCCTTGGGCCACAAGTCCTCTGTCGGGCTGCCTTAAAAAGACAAGGTTGAATTGCCGCAGCAATTATCTTGGAGTAATTATCAAGGGTCTCCTTGATCTTGGTGGAATTTAGTAGATCGTTTTTCAATCTGAGAAGTTGTTCAGAGTGTAGGATTAAGTCTAGGGCTACCAGATTTACATTTGCCCATTTAATTCGATGTTTAGCATCATCTGACTTGGAGGCTACATACTCTGGCATTTGAGTTGGCCAAGTCTCCCGAAGACAAGCTACCGAGAGGATGATTGGCTGGTGGTCACAGGTCGGATAAGAGTCTACTTTGAAGTATAAAATTACTTCAAGTAGAGCAGGTGTCATCATCATCATCAGGCGAACACTCGTGACCGAGTAAGATTGTCTTCCAGGATAAAAGGAGGAAATTCTAAAGAAGATTGTGTAGACTCTAGCGATGGGTCCGTAAGTGACTGTGGAGGCCAATTCTAGATCCACACAGCTTCCCACAGTGAGGACACAGGTTACTAGATGGAAGATGGTCCTGTAAAGGATTTGTTTGACGTGCTTTTCGCCTAGCACGTTTCTCCCTTTCACCTTGCACTCGGGCTTCTTCAAAGTCCATGGAGCCTTTGTGAAAGGCCAACCTCCATTTAGATCGTTCATGGGCCAGAGCTTCCCAGTTTTCGATGTTTATATTGCATTTTTTTAGATTAGCCTTATGAACATCTTTAAACCTCTTATATTGACCACCGATATTCCGCTTTCCATTCTTGAGTTGGAAATAAAGTAACTGCTTTGGGAGACGGCAGTCAGGCATTCGAACAACATGACCAGTCCACTGAAGTTGGCGTTGAAGGATCATTTTTTCAACGCTAGTAGTCTTTGCTTCTTCCAGTACACTGACATTTGTTCGCCTATCTTCCCAAGTAATTCGCAGGATTTTCCGGAGGCAACGTTGATGAAATCTTTCAAGGAGGTGGAAGTGACGTTTATAGATAGTCCATGTTTCGCAGGCATACAATAAAGTTGGTAATACAATGGCTTCATAAACCAGTGTTTTGGTCTTCTTACAAATATCCCGATCCTCCAACACTCTATTTTTCATTCGAGAAAGCGCGGCACTTGCGGAGCTCAAATGATGCTGGATTTCACTGTCGATGTTAGCTGTAACAGAAAGATAGCTGCCAAGATAGAGAAAATGATCGACATCTTCCAGTATTGTCCCGCCAAGCTGGATAGATGGCATCACCAAAGGGTTAGCTTGCACTTGTTGATGAGGCACTTTGGGTTTTTTGATGTTAAATGAGAAACCAAGTTTTTCGTATGCTTCTGCAAAAGCATTTAGGATAGTTTGGAGATCATCCTCTGAATGTGCAGAGACCACATCATCATCAGCATACTGAAGTTCCACAACGGAGGTTGTAATTACCTTACTTTTTGCTTTCAGCCTGCTGAGATTAAACAGCTTTCCATCTGTTCGATATATAATTCCCACACCAGTGGGAAGTTTCCCCTCAACAAGATGTAAAATCATGGCGATGAAAATAGCAAATAATGTTGGGGCGATAACACATCCCTGTTTAACGCCTGATCCCACTTTAAATGGAGCACCATGAGAGCCGTTGTTGTCCAAAACCGGAGCCGTCATGTTGTCATGGAGAAGTCGCAAGATATTCACAAATTTATTGGGGCATCCAATTTTCATAAGGATAGTCCAGAGAGCTGTACAGTCTACAGTATCAAAGGCCTTAGCCAGATCGATAAATGCCATATAAAGGGGTTGATTTTGCTCTCGGCATTTTTCTTGGAGCTGACGTGCAGTAAAAATCATGTCTACTGTCCCTCTAGAGGGGCGGAAACCATATTGAGTTTCAGGGAGGATCTCTTCTGAAATAGAGAGAAGACGGTTTGCGAGAATCCTAGCAAATATTTTACCTGCGGTAGCTAAGAGAGAAATGCCCCGATAGTTTCCACAGTCTGTTCTATCACCCTTCTTAAAGAGGGTGATAATTATGGCATCCCTGAAGTCTTCTGGGATCTCTTTTCTTATCCAGAGCAGGTGTAACTGCCATGTAATCTACCACACTTGCCCCAAGGTAAATTCACCCCTTGCATCTTCAGGGAGGGAACCATTTAGGAGGGCTAGACCGGCCTGGAAAATTGTGTTAACGAAGCATTTTCCTTGGGGATTAGTTTGATGATCCTTGGATTGTCTAGCCTGCATCATTGTTAGAACTTGTGGGTGGGAATTGGGCATTTGACCCAGGGCGTCCCAATATGATCCTATTTGTGCGTTAAAGTCCCCCATTAGAATAAAAGGGGCCTTAGCATATTGAAGCGCCAGAGTGAATAGAAAATCATCTAGGTGCTCCCATATATTTACTGGGTAGTATCTTGATCTCCTCGGGGGAATGTAGGCATTTATCACCACATAGGAGGTTGCTCCAAACTTGACATGTACTGCCATTGCCCATGGGCCCAAGTTGTCTATTAGGTGGGATTCTATCCTCTTTGTACTAGTGATGGCACATGTGAGACCGTCACAAGGCTGGCCCTTGAGGGCAGAAGGGGTTGCCGGGATAGAATAGGTTACAAAATCCCTGAGGTGAATGTCTCGCAGAGACCATGTTTCCTGGAGGGAAATGATGTCAAAATTATTAATATACTTCCGAAATGTGGCGTCCGGTGACTTATTGTGCCAGCCAGAGATGTTCCACGATAAGCATTGGAAGGACTCTCCGCACCATGGTTCAGGTCACTTGAATTTGTGCGGGGATTTCCCACTTAATAAAACAAAATCTACAAATCATAGAATCATAGAAAAGTAGAGTTGGAAGGGGCCTACAAGGCCATCGGGTCCAAACCCCTGCTCAATTCAATAATCCCTTTTTAACTTTAATACTACATGTTAATTTATCATTAATAGCAATATCCCATACCTCTTTATACCATTCCTCTATTTGATAATCACATTGCATTTTGCATTTTCTAGGTATCGGTAACCTTGCTGCTGTCTCTCGTTTGTTTTTTAACCTGGAGTGAAGTGCCGCCCTCAAGCATCCTCTTTATTTGGGTTCAAATGAGTCATTGTGTGTTTTGGAGCTTAGACCCCACCTCTGCCTTGTAATTAGGTTCTGGGGCATGCTTCTTTTAGTCTCACCAGTTTGCCTTCTGGGAAATGTGTGTTCTGTGACCAGGCATACCCACCATGGTAGCCTGCAACACTCTCTCAAAATTCCAAATGTGCCCACCAACCCAAAAGTTTTGAGGACCCCTGGCTTGGAACATTATTAATTTATAGAGCACCAGCCATTTACTTGGTGCTTTAATTACAAAGGAGAGGATAGATCCCTGCCGCCAAGGGGCTTACAATCTAGAATTGACATACGGGAGACAGCAGAGGAAGGGGAAGTTGGTAGAAGCAGGAGGAAACAGATTTTTTTAAAAAAGCCCCAGAATCTTCTGAAATATACTGGGGGTCCATAGCAGATATGCAGAGGTGTTTTTTTTTTTATTAGTCAATGTGAAAAGGTGCCCGGGAGGTTCCCTGGCCTCCAGGTAGAAATCATCCTTAAGCATGAATCAGCAGCAGAGCTGGGATGGCCACTTATGAATCACCAAAAAAGAGGAAATGCATCACCAAAAAAGAAGGCAAAAGAGGACAATGATTTGTATAACATTTGCATATGCTAAATTATATTTATAGATGCAAAATTAGAAAAGTATTCTAATTTAAACAGAAATACAGTGCATCACACCATACTCAGGGCCGGCGCTACCGCTAGGCAAACTAGGCGGTTGCCTAGAGTGCGCGGCTGAAGAGGGCGGGGGGGTCGCGCCACCCCGCCAGGCCTCCGCCTCCCCGCCCGCCCGCCCACCCACCCGCCGCCGCCGCCACCGCTGCACCTCCCTCCCGCCCTCCCGCCGCTGCCGCCGCCGCACCTCCCCCCCGCCCGCCTCCACGCCTCCCCCCGGCCGTTGCCGCCGCCGCCACCCCCCCAACCCCCCCGCCACCTACCTTCTCCGCGTCGCGTCGCTTCCGGAGCCCCGCCCGCGTTGTTTTGGCGGGAGGAACCAGGGCAACAGGGCTTAAACAGCCCTGTTGCCCTGGTTTCCCCGGCAAAAAACAGAGCGCGGGGGTCCCGTCGCGTCACTTCCTCCTTGGAGGAGGCGGCGGCAGCCAGGACGGGGGGGAAGGTAGGTTGTTGGTGGTGGCGGCACGGGGGGGGGTTTGCAGAGCAGGGCTGCTTTGCTCTGGAGCCCCCCCCCACGGCACGAGGGGGGGGCACTAAATTTCATTTCGCCTAGGGCGCCAAACTGCCCTGCACCGGTCCTGACCATACTGTGGAAGACTGTGACTGGGTTCGCATGACATGATCAGCCCAGGTGGCATATAAGCCACAGACACAGTGGTTTAGTGCACCGTCCGAACCCAGGATGGTTTTATCAGGGTGGCTTATAAGCCACCCTGACAAGCCATGGCTTGTTGTAGGGTTTAATTAAGACATGGTGGCTTGTTGTGTTGTCCAAACCCGGACAATGCGACCCACTGCAGCTTCAGTCAAACCACTACAGAGCTACTTGGCAAGAGAAGCAAAAAAAACCCCTTGCCTCTCTTGCCAAGCGGCTACCGGGTGACCGCCATAGCCAGTTGCCCCCAAAGTGCCCAAGTAGTACTTGGGGATGGCTGGCAGATGCTTCTCTTCTCCCTGCACAACCACAACCCATTTTGGGCTCGCTGCAGCTTGGTTTTCCCTTTAAAATGTGTTTTTTCTTCAGATCTGTCCGAAGGGCTGTCCAGTCCAATTCCAGTTTAAAGATAATGAACAAATGAACTGTTGGCCCTAACAGCACCTGGACAGAAGATCCCCCTTTTGACAGCTAGGAGCTGTCCCGCCAAGGTGCCCCAGGGGTACCTTGGAAGGGTTGCCTATGGTTGCCAAGTTTTGTTTTTTTTTAAAAAAACTTTTTGTCCTGCCTAATTTTTGCGATTAATTGTGATTAAAAAGATATTCTTGCCACCCTTTCGCAACTGCGGACGGGAGCAGTTATGCAGAAGTGGCAATCGGGTGGATACTGGTCAGGGGGTGTCCCTGCTGGCAAAGATAGTAGATAGTGTAGCTACCCTTGTGTTTCCCTACCAAAAAGAAAGTTTGTAACCCCTTCTAAATCCCACTTTAAAAATGAGGCTCAGAAAGTCGGGTGGAGCCAGAAACACCCCCTTTGTAGCAGGATCCTCGGGTTTTTGTGGGGGGTCTCTGGCGTCCCAAGGTCCCCTCATGCAAAAGCAGGAGGGATCCCATTTACGGGAGTGATTGCATTCTGACAGCTGTCAGAGTCGTCAGAATGCGAAGCTCCATTTTTCAAGCGGGATTTAGAAGGGGTTAAAAATTTCTTTTTTGGCAGGAAACTATGCAGGTAGATAGAGTCTATCTACCTGTACAGTTTCCAGCCAAATTGGAAAACGTTAACCCCTTCTAAATCCCACTTGGAAAACGGAGCTCCTATTTAGACACGTCAGAGTAGTTACTCCCGTAAGTGGGAGGCTTTCTCCTTTTGCAAGTGTTCCTGAGATGATATAATCTCAGGAACACTTGCAAAAGTGAGAGTACCCTTGGGGGAAACCTGAGCTCCCCCCCCCCCCAAAACCACCCCAAGGATCTTGCCACAAACGGGGTGATCTAGGTGCCACCCCGCTTTCACTAGCAAGGATTGCTCGGGGCTTTGGGACTCTTTGACAGCTCGCCTTCTGTCAGCTGTCAAAGGGTTCCAACGGGGGATTCAACTTACCTGCAGCCTCGGGTGGGCACTGCATAGGGTGGGTACCTGCTGGACTTTGCCAGCAGGGACCCTCCCTGACCATTACCCACCCGAGCTTCCCCATTGCTCCCCCCCCCCCGTGTAACTGCACCTATCTGCAGTTGCGAAGGGGCGGCGAGAAAAGAAAAAAAAAGAAATTCACAGTTAATTGTGAAAATTAGGGGGGGACAAAAAATAATTTAAAAAAATACAAGGCAACCACAGGCAGCCCCTCCAAGGTACCGGCTTTCACAATCTGAAGAAAAATCTGACAGCTGGCTTTTGCAATCTGAAGGGGGGGGAAAGTGTTAAAGGGAAAGCCAAGCCGAAAACGGCTCGCAGTCACAACGGAGAGGGGAGGGAGGGAACTCAGTGCCCCCATGTTGTCCCCTGGGATACCCACGGGAGGACTGAGGGGAAGGGAGGGGCCCGCTCCCCACAGTGTGCCTGATTGTCTGTCGGGCGCATTGCGGGTGGGGTGACTTATAGGCCACACGGCGTAGCTTATTTCGCTTATTGCGTCGTGCAAACCTGCCCTGATGAGGCCAAATGCCCTGCGTGCCTGCCGGTTCAGTCTCCTGTCCAGCTGCTGTTTGGGGCAAAACAGTTCATTGGTTCATTATCTTTCAACTGGAATTGGACTGGACAGCCCTTCGGACAGAGGCCTGTCCTCTGTAAAAGAGGACACTCGGCACCCTAGCACATGCTTTGTATGCAAAGTTCAACAGTTGCCAGCCCCAGGTAGCGCTGGGAAAGACTCCTGCCTGAAACCCTGGCTGGAGAGAGACTGCCAGAGTGTAGACCAGGTGTGGGCAACTTATAGCCCTCCATATTTTTTTGGCACACAACTCGCATCACCCCTCACCATTGGCTCGGCTGGCTAGCTCTGATGGAAGTTGTTGATAAAAACACCTGGAGAGCCACAAGTTGCCAGCTCCAAGTGTCAGTAGTACAGGTCAACGTTGCCTCCGGAAAATCCTGCGAATTACTTGGGAAGATAGGCGAACAAATGTCAGTGTACTGGAAGAAGCAAAGACTACTAGCATTGAAAAAATGATCCTTCAACGCCAGCTTCAGTGGACCGGTCATGTTGTTCGAATGCCTGACTGCCGTCTCCCAAAGCAGTTACTTTACTCCCAACTCAAGGATGGAAAGCGGAATATCGGTGGTCAATATAAGAGGTTTAAAGATGTTCATAAGGCTAATCTAAAAAAAATGCAATATAAACATCGAAAACTGGGAAGCTCTGGCCCATGAACGATCTAAATGGAGGTTGGCCTTTCACAAAGGTTCCATGGACTTTGAAGAAGCCCGAGTGCAAGGTGAAAGGGAGAAACGTGCTAAGCGAAAAGCACGTCAAATGAATCCTTTACAGGACCATCTTCCATCTGGTAACCTGTGTCCTCACTGTGGGAAGCTGTGTGGATCTAGAATTGGCCTCCACGGTCACTTACGGACCCATCGCTAGAGCCTACACAATTTTCTTTAGAATTTCCTCCTTTTATCCCGGAAGACAATCTTACTCGGTCACGAGTGATCGTCTGATGATGATGATGATGAGTACAGGACTGGATGGACTTAGTGTCGAGCATCCTCTTTCCTGAAGTCTGAAAAGCAACTGGTAGAGAGCTTTTCTCTTGTGCTGGGGAGGAGTGTCTCCCCCTCGGCAGCTCAAGCACGCTGATAAGGGTCTCCACCTCCCTTAGGATTCTGGCTCTCCCTTCCACCGTGACGGCGTCTTTGATGTTCAGTCTCAGCTCGCCAGATACAAGGGACCATTCCTTCCTCACTACCCGGGCCTTGCTGGGGTGTTGTGTTTGTCTTCAACGGCACCGCTCCCCCGCAGCTTCCCACTGCCGCTACTTTGATCTCTTACCCAGGACCCCAGGAGGCAAACATGAGGTCACCGGAGAGAAGAAAGAAACTTGCACCGCTCCTGAGATGTAGGAAGGCAGCCAGGCGAGACAAGGGATTCGGGAAGAAGAGAGGATGCAGTGCGCGAGGCCTTGTTTGTTTACGCTACCCGTTGTCCTGAGCAAACACAGTCGCGCACGCCTTTCACCTCTCGTTTGTGTACGTCATCGGGGGGCCTTAGTCCGCTGAAGCTAAACCCAGCCAAAAGCAGCAAAGTGCCACTGATTAATTCGGGGAGCCTCGACTCACTGCTGTTTCACATCGCTTTGTGAGTGACGAGTGTCCACCAAGGCTTCCCAGCATCTTCTGAGCTCTCTTTTTGCAGCATCGTCGTGATGTATGAAGGCCGACACAACAATGTCGGTGGTTCCATCCAGATCCAGAGTAACTTAGTTCTGGCCCCCAGGAGAGATGCTGTTGCGGGAGAGCGTGTGCTTTGACCTCCCTTTCATAGTTGGAAGGGGCCTACTACAAGGCCATCGAGACCAACCCCCTACTCAGTGCAGGAAACTGGAGGAGGGGTCTCCCATCCAAGTAATAGCCAGGCCTGACCCTGCTTAGCTTTCCACACTCTTTAGACAAGCTGAGCCAGCGTGAGCCACAGGCCTGTGTATGTGCCCCTCGGAAAAGTCATATGGAACTTTGAGGACATTATAAAGATCCTTGGGGAGCGGAACCTGTGGGTGTCGGAAAGCAGGTGCCTAAGAAGGCTGTGACTTTTTTAGACACTGTGGAAGTCAAGTAAATAAAGCTGGAGGTACAACAGGAGCCAGGGGCATTGCTAGGCACTTAAACGATTCAGGGCCCTACATTTCCATTGGCTTCTCTCCCCCGCCCCCCCCCCAAGCTTAATTGCCATGCAATTAAGCTTAGGAAATAATAATCTTTGTAAATGATAATCATTGTAAACCGCCCAGAGAGCTTTGGCTATTGGGAGGGATAGAAATGTAAGAAAGGAAAGGAAAGGAAATGCAGAGGGGGGATTTGGGGGGGGGGCACAGCATACAAAAAGCAGGGGTGATCCCCCTCCCCTCCCCCTGGTAACCCACCCACCCACCCACCCACCCCCCACACACACATGGCAATGAAGCTTAGGAAATATCTCCCATCTGCATCAATGGAAATATTTTCCCCTAAGCTTAATTGCCATGCAGGTGGGGGGGGGGGGGTTGTTCCAGCACATGGGGGGGGCTGCAATCCTCCTTGAAAATAGCATGACAATTAAGCTGAGGAAAAAAACCCCTTCCATTCACACTAATGGGCACTTAGGGCGCTGTGATACAGAGTGGGGGGCCCTCTGACGTAGGTTTGGGGTTGAGGGGGGCTGCTCGAGCCCAGGTCTAGCCATGCCCCTGGCAGGAGCTGAACCAACTTAGCAAGGAAGCCGAAGAGGAACACGGTGACCGGATTAGAGGTGATTCATGTGTGCCCGCGTACTGGGTATCCTCCAGAAAAGGTGTTGTTCCCTCTGTCTGGCTCTTTCCCATGTGACTAATGGGAAATCTCCAATTTCTGTTATTAATAATGCCGCTGAGCCATATGTTCAGAGAGGCACATCCGGCAGGTATTGTTGCAAAGAGCCACCTGTGACTCATGCCGGCTTAATCAGGTGGTGAGTGCAATCTATTTGCCGGTGTGGGCGTTTTTTTTGCTGCACGGCTGCTGCGACGACTTGCTCACGTCCATGGGGAGAATGGCCCCTCGGCTCATCAGAGCTGCCCTGACATTCCTCTCCTAGCGGCTGGGCCTTGCCAAACAGGAAAGGAACAGCCAAAGAAGTGTCAGGCAGCGGCTGGTCCAAAAGACATTAATATTTCAACTTTCCCCTACCCGCCTCTTCTGTAAGAGGGTCATCATGTCAGCTGCAAGCAGTAAATTAAAGCAAATGGTATTTGCACACACACACACGTGCACGGTTAATCCTGGAACTCTGCACAGGCTCAGAAGCATCCTTTGCTACATTTAGGGCTGTCAACCAAGGAAACCATTTTTAGATGATTAACCATCTATTTAATGTATTGCATTTAAATGCCAGACCTCACTGGGGGTGCCTTCCTTCACAGAATCATCGAATAGTAGAGTTGGAAGTGGCCTGTAAGGCCATCGAGTCCAACCCACTGCTCAGTGCAGGAATCCAAGTCAATTCTTGTGGTATCAGAAGAAGCTAAACGTACAACTTAGTAAACAAAAGCTGCCACACATCCTTGGGAGAACATAAGAGCGGCCCTGGGGCATCAGAGCACCCGTCTGATCATTTTAGTTGCCCTTTTCTGCTCTTTTTCCAACTCTATCGAATGTCCTTTTTTAGGTGCAGTGACCAGAACTGGGATGGACAGGGAGCCTGGTGGATCTTGGAGCATGTTGGAGTCCCCGACCTTAAATGATCCCACTTTAAAAAGCGAAAAAGAAAGAAGCATCCAGTTAACCTACGTATTTACTACATTTGAGGTACGCTTTTCCGTGACTTAAAATGAAAGCAAGATTATCCTATTGCTAAGCAGTTTCCTCGGTTATCAGTGGTTTACTGTCCACCGAGCACTTCCAAATGCTGGCTGATCCACAAGCTCCCACACCAGTTAATGGAAGTCATTCCCTAGTCTCGGCCTCCTCCCCCTTCGACGCGGTGCTCTGTTCAGCCCGCTTGGCTGCTTGTCTGTCTCTTGCATCTTCAATACTGCGCCCAGACTAGTCAACAGAGACGTCTGTCCAGGTGGAAAGGAGCTACCTGGAGAGTCTTCCTTTGCATTTGAGCAAACTGGCTGAAGTTCACAATGTCCGTCTCAATGGAGGCCCTGTTTGCCGTCCCTGACACAATAATATCCCTTTTATGGATACGTCAAACATCCAGGTAAACAGAGGCCACCTCGGTGGGGCTCGGTTTCTCTTGCAGCCTGGCTGTGTATACTCTAAAAATGCTCGGCAATTAAAAGGCCAAGGAAGCCAACTGAGCCGAGCCGCGATTTTCAGTCTCTTTAACTGGTTTTCTCGCCAGCAAGAAGGAAGAGCAGAATGACAAGCAGCTGGGGAAGGCAGTTGGAACACTTCTAAGGTGCCACGTTTAAGCTTCTCAACAACACCCTGGAAAGGTAGGCCAATGCTGTTCCCGTCTTACCGACAGAGAACTGAATCTTAAGGCGGGGGCAGAATCTCAGGCCAGGGGCCAAATCCGGACTCCGGGGGGTCCTCCAGGGCTCCCCAGAAGGTCATACACCCGTTCCCTGCCCCCCTTCCCTAACCACTCATCATTTGGTGCTTTTACGGCTTTTGTGCATCCCCCCCCCCCAAACACCTCTCCCAAAGCTTTGTTAGTGGCAGCAGCAGCTTTAAGCTAAAATATGCTGGTGGCTTTGGTTTTTTGCCCCTTCCCCTTTTGCTTTCAGCCCCACCCACCACTGAAATGTGCCCCCCCCCCCGAGTGCTTCTCCGAATTGGAATTCAGCTCCTGGGCTGAAAGAGGTTCTGCTCCACTGGCTTAGAGCTTTTCTACACAAGGCTGTTAATCCGCTGTATCTACTTTTGTTGCAGAATGGAGATCTGAGCACTACGTGAAGCGCCATTTTTCCTGCTTTCCCACTATATGACCTCTAGGTTAAAGAGGTGTGGAATATTGCTTTAAATGATAAATTAACATGTAGTATTAAAATGAGGGACAATTAAAGAAAAATAATCTTAAGGATATATGGGGACCATTCCTAGACTATGTTTTAGTAGAGGGAAAGGGGAGTAAAGCCATGTCAAGATATGATGTATTTTTGGAATATTGAATAATCATGGATTATGTGGATAGAATTACTTTTTGGGCCCGTGGTGACGGGTGCACTGTGGAGTTATATGGATGTGTGTGGTGTGTGTGTGTGTGTTTATTTGTTTTATATAATGTATGTAATAAAAATTTAAAAAATAAAAAGAAGAAGCTGAGCTTTCTCTGGGCAGAGGCCCTTCGGATGCTCTTTGCCGGAGCCTCTTGCCCGGGTCACCCTACCTGTAGTAGGCCAGGTGCCTACTACACGCCCCTCGCTGTATCAAACTACCTTCTCCCTGCAGCTGCGGAGGGCTGGCGATAACTTCAGGCTTGCAGCGTACGTACCACCACCCGAGGCCGGCTCTATCATTAGGCAGAATGAGATGGACACTTCAGGCATCAGATGCTGAGGGGGCGGGGGCGGCAGCAGCCCCCCGTTGCTCCTCCTGTGCCCGAGCCCTCCTTCTGTTCCTCCTGACCCCCACCCCCAGCTCTTTCCGTCCTTCCGAGCCACCGCCCCAGGAGCAGCAACTAGTAATTTTCTCTCACGCTGAAAGCCAGCGTGGCCTAGTGGTGAGAGCGTCGGACTGGGACTCGGGAGATCCGGGTTCTAGTCCCCCGCTCGGCCATGAAGCTCCCTGGGTGACTTTGGGCCAGCCACTGACTCTCAGCCTAACCTACCTCACAGGGTTGTTGTGAGGATAAAATGGAGAAGAGGAGGAGGAGGAGGATTATGTAAGCCGCCTTGGGTCCCTTGCAGGAAAAAAGGCAGGATATAAAAATAGTAAATGGATTGATTGATTGATTGATTAATCTCATCACAGACAGCGCCGTTGAGAAAGGTCCCTGGACCAAGTGAGCAGGCAGAGAGAGAGACAGCCCGGCCCATAGATTCGTGCTCGTGTGATGCATGCCGGTGCGGGCACGGATGCATTGCCGCATAGGTTCGGGCCGGCCGTGAGCAGCAAGGCGCTCAAGGGCAGAGCTGTGTACATCACGCAACCTGCTCCGCTTCTCCTAATGCAGAAGGTCATTCAAGATCTCCTGGTAGACCTCTGGGCGATGTGCAACAGATCAGCAAGGGTTTCTGTCTCTCAATTGTTTTAACAACCAAGAGAACAACAAAATCCCCCCCACCCACCCATTATACTGTTTAAATAAATAAATAGAAGCTTGGGGTAACCCAAGAGTGGTTATTTGTGGAGAAGGACTGTAAGCTCGAGTCAATTCTGGTACCAATTCCTGGGCTCAGAATTCGTTAATGCGAAGTGTATGTGTGTGTTTTTTTTTCCACCAGGCTCCATTTGGCGCATCTCTAGTAAAAAACAGAGTAGATCCTCAAGCCTGAGGTCTGCCCTAATGCGCTCAGGTGTCGAAGCTCCAAGCAACATTTCCACGGGGTGTACGGAGAGTCTTTTTTGATACCCGTCTCTGCTGAGCGGGTGCTCTTGTTCCTTGGCTGCCAGAAGTTATGAGGAACAAAGGGCGCTTCAAGGCAGCTTCCGTGGACGGGAATGTAAACAGGCAGACCTGTGTGTCAAGGCTGGAGGAACGGGGCTGTTTTGTGCCCGGTGCCAACAGAGACCACAAGCGTCCGCAGGCAGCTGCCGGGGAGGGGGCGAGCGGGGGCGAGATGCTAGTTGAGTCACTACTCTAGGGAGCTCCCAAGCACAGCGCTGGGCAAGGAAGGAAGGGGAGGCAGGAGAGGGCCCTTCAGGCAGGGATTTCATGCAAGAGAACGGGGAACGTCTCCCCCCCACTGCCCCAAAGCCCCCGCTTCTCCCACTTGCCCTCCTGTAACCTTCCAAGGGTGGCCGTAGAATTAGGCAGGGATGTTGAAGAGTCCTTGGTCTCGAGTCACGAGTCGAGTCACGAGTCTTTGGACCCGAGTCTCGAGTCCGAGTCCTTGGTCCAAAATGGTGACTCACGAGTCACGAGTCCTGAGTGACTCCCAAAACTGACTCCACGAGTCCCTATTAAAATCAAGGGGGGGGGGGTTCCCAACAAAATAAGGCTACTTCAGATGTGTGGCTTAAATAAATTCTAGGCACAAGTGTGCCTTTTTATTTCAAAACTCTGCAACTGATTTTGGCAAGAACAGACCAGGCAGACAAACCCAAAATAACCAGGCAGGCAGAGGAGGCAGGGAACCCCAAACAGGCAGGCAGAGGCAGCCAAACCCAAAATGTCTGACCCTAACCCAAACCCCCCACAACAACACATCAATCAAAATAAATCTCGACACATCGTTGGGGCTGCGCTCCTGGTAGCTGTCCATAGTGGCCGCGCAGCGGCGCGCCTCGCTTCCATGCGCTCTTCACCGGTGATCGCGCTCCTTCTGGCACAGCCAGGAGACTCGTCAACAGCCCAGGGATGTTGACGAGTCCTTGGTCTCGAGTCCCGAGTGGAGTCTCGAGTCCCATTAAAAATATTGGGACTCGAGTCCGAGTCGAGTCAGAGGGGGGACTCAGTCCGACTCACGAGTCGAGTCCTCGAGTCCGAGTCCCCATCCCTGGAATTAGGTGGTGCTGTATAATCACAGCTAAGAATTAAAACAGTGATTGCCATTTTGCCATTCATTTATATAAGCACCATCGTTACCTTACTCATGGAGGATACGGCTATCAATGGCTATTAGTCATGAATGATACTATATGCTCCCTCCGGTATTGGAGGCCCACATGCCCACGTACACCAGTTGCCGGATAATGCGAGCGGGAGGGCGCTGTCGTCGCACGCATGCTCTGCTTGTGGGCTTCCCATTGGGGCAGCTGCCTGGCCACCGTCCGAACAGAATGCTGGACTAGAGAGGCCTTTGGTCTGATGTCTAGCACAGTTGCTCTTAAGATCGTATTTCAAGGTGCTGGTTTTCGTAGATTTCATAGATCATAGAGTTGGAAGGGGCCTACAAGCCCATCGAGTCCAACCCCCCTGCTCAATGCAGGAAACTAGAGGAGGGGTCTCCCATCCAAGTAATAGCCAGGCCTGACCCTGCTGAGCTTTCCACGCTCAGACAAGCGGGTGTTAACCTATAAAGCCTTACACGGCCTGGGACCGCAATACCTGACAGAACACCTCTCCCAACCGCAATCTAGCCGGACACTACGCTCAACATCCGACGCCTTCCTCCGAGTGCCTTCTCTGAGGGAGGCTCGGAGGGTGGCAACAAGGGGGAGGGCCTTCACAGTGGTGGCCCCCATACTGGGGAATGATCTCCCCAGTGAGGCCTGCCTGGCGCCAACTCTGTTCCTCCTTTCAGTGTCAGGTTAAGACAACCCTCTGTGCTGAGCCATTTAAAGACATCGAAGGATACTTAATGGGTTGGTGGGGGCACCCATGTCAGGTGTTTTTAACTGGTCTACTCTGGTGTTTAACTGGTTTTTAACCGGCCTAATCAAATATTGTTTTAGCTGTTAAATTGTTTTTAAATATTGTATTGGGGGAGGGGATTATGGTTTTATTGTATTATGGTCCTGTTTTAGGAACTGTTGTAAACTGCCCAGAGAGCTCTGGCTACTGGGTGGTAAAGAAATGAAATAAATATATAATAACTAATAATAGAGTAATGTGAGCCAAAAAATAAAAAGACAGGTCCCTGAACCGAGGAGCTGGCAGTCTAAACGTGACCGTGGGGAGTGGAGAGAGATGGCAGGGGAGTTTTATCCCCGCTGTCTTGCTGGCATGCTCAAAGCAGCTAACAAAATGAACACGGCAGCACCAAATCAACACAATATGGTGAACACAGAGGTCTACTGTAATGATAGGTTTAAAAAAATACATAAATTGTGGTATCTTTGGATGGGATTTTTTTAAAATGTCCCAGTCCCAAAGCAGAATATCAGCATCTGTCTTTTCAGTGTCGTGTATGGAAAACGTCCCGAAATGTTGCCTGATCTCATAAAGAGTAAAAATAAAGTTCTCTCCCCCCCCACCCCCGCTGTAAAGTTCTAACAAAAAGTTATGCTCCCCTTTTCCCAGGTTGCTGAGCACAAGTTCCTTTCAAGCTAGGGAGCCACCAAAAGAAAAAGACAAACAGAAGAACAGTGCACTTTTTTTTTTTTTAATTGCAGATATTTTTTTTTAATGCTTAAAAATAGGCATGGGGATTTCTGGAGTAATAAAAGGTAACTTTTGTTGTTGCTGGAATTGCTCCAGGGCTTGGTGGGTTTCATGTTCCAAGTTTCAGTCTGAACTGAAGCCAAGTTTCAGAGTTGAGTTTTGGAGCCGGGGGCAATATGCTGAACACCTTTGTGACGGTGGATGTGTGCTTGTCTTTTCCGCCTTCAGAGACTCCCAGCTTATGAGAAACAGATCCCCTGATGCATCTGCTGTGAGCAAAAGCTGCAGCTTTGCCTGCTAAACTGCAAACCACCCTAATATTGCTTGAATGATGGGGGGGCGTTTCTGCTCATGGTGAACAAGTCACATGACCTGTTTGTTACAAGAAGCCACCATGGAGTTGCCGCAGGCAGGCAGGCAGGAGGAGGAAAAAGCTGCCGCGATCTGCTATAAAACGCTGGATGTGAAACTGTGTGTTAATAACACCCTCCTAGGCTCCCTGTAGTGTTTTAGACTTCATTACAGAATCTGCCAGTTTTACAGGTGACATCCTCAATACACGCATGCAAAACCTGAAGGTTCTGCTCCCGCTCAGTGAAACAAATAACCCCGCTCACTGTGGGCTTCTCTTCACGAGGCATTTATTTTGCGTTTGTGGTTTGTTGGTTCCTCACTCGCGGTAGTTTGCGGGTGCTTTACACGACACCGTCATCCTCCAGGGCCTCTCCTGTGCTTTCCAAGCATTTCCGCGGCTTTTTTTTTAGAGCGACGAGGAAAGTGTACTATTATTTGGAAATGGCGGAATGAACAAGAATGAGACCCTTGTGTATTTGTGCAGTTCTGCTATAGCACAGCGCCACCTTGTGCTTCTGTAACGGAACATATTGAAAGGCGGAGAAGAAAAAAAACCAGGGGGAAAGCACCGGTAAAGGAGCCGATCTTAATCCTGCAAAGAATTTGGAAGAAGAAGTCTCCGCAAACTGGCAGGTTAAAAGCCTCTCAGGTAGAGAAGCCCTGTGAGCATGGAGTCCCTACAAGCAGAATAAACACCCACGGCCAGCAACTTGCTCAGCAAGAGTGGCAAGAAACCCCTGGCCACTGCCAAGGCCAGTCCCCCGCAAGTGCCCAAGTGGCACTTGGGGGCGGCTGCCACTGGCTTCTCCCCCTTCTCGCCGCGACTTTTTTGACACTTTAAAATATTTCCCGACGGCACTGTAAATGCAAAATGCTTTGTTTTGGGCATCCAAGAGCTTCCCCTTCAAAGTGCCCCGGTGCACCTTGGAGGGGCTTCTCGTGGCTGCCCAGTATTTTGTGTGTGTATGTGAACAAATGGGAGCAAAATAATAATAATAATAATAATAATAATAATAATAATTATTATTATTATTATTATTATTATTATTATTATTATTATTAATAATAATAATAATAATAATAATTTTATTTTAAGTCCCAGTAGCGCAAATGCACTCGTTCGCAGAAGTGCTAATGGGAGGATTTCAAGCCTTGGCTGGGGCAATGTGCGGGGGGGGGGTGCCCACCCTGGACATTGCACAGCAGAGCCTTGAAACCATCCCCCCCCCATCCCAGGTTACTCTTGACAGGTCAGAGAAGCCAATCTGTCAATAGAAACCCAAGCCAGCGTGGCATAGCGGTGAGAGTGTCGGACTGGGACTCGGGAGATCCGGGTTCTAGTCCCCGCTCGGCCATGAAACTCACTGGGTGACTTTGGGCCAGTCACTGACTCTCAGCCTAACCTACCTCACAGGGTTGTTGTGAGGATAAAATGGAGAGGAGGAAGAGGAGGATTATGTGAGCCGCCTTGGGTTCCTTGCAGGAAAAAAGGCGGGGTATAAATATAATAAATAAATAAATAAGCTGTGAGGGATCTTTGGCTGAGAAGGAGGGATTGGGTTCCCCCTCCCCCATTCTCAGCATGATCCTCAACTTTTCTCATTCCCCCACTTTAGTGTCCATGGGGGAACCACTTCTGCACTCTTCCCTGACCCTTTAGGGGCTGGGGAAAGGCTGAAAGTGCATTACCCCCTTTTTTTTCCAAGGGAAACCGAGTTTGACAGTTGACCGTCAAAACTCAGGGTCCCTTAAAAATGGGGGGTTGGGGATGAAAGTGGGTGGATTTATACTGGGACATACCTCTGAGTATATGCCAGTCGCAATCCCCCTTTAAAAAAAAAACCTTTTTGAAGGCTCCCAAAGTTTGACAGCTTCTTTGACAGATCTGCCGCCTTCTTCCCCCCCCCCCCAGATCACTCAAACAAAAATAAGCTTCTCATTTCAAAATATCTTCTTCTTCTTTTTAATGCCTTCAATCTCTCAGACTTCCCGTGTGATATAAACGGACACATTCTGCCAAGTCTTGACTTGCGCTTGGTTGGATTGCTCACGTAGCCACAAACCTTGATTCACCTTTGATGGCAAAGAAGCAAAATGTGGATTTGAAAACAAGCTCTGGGTCTCTGAAGGTCTTGGGCAATGGAGTGTTAGTACAGTAGTGCCATTCCCTGGGCAGGCACTACTGCTTGAACAAGTACACAGTATAGTATAGAAAGTATAGACTCTAGATACCTGTATACTTTCCTGCCCAGAAAGATAATTTTAATCCCTTAGAAATCCCACCTTAAAAACAGGGGTTTCCAGTTTGACAGATCAGCAGATCTGTCAAAAGAAGAATTATCCCCATCAATGGAACCCCTGGGAGTTTTGCATGTTCCCGAGATGCTAGCATCTTGGGGACACTTGCAAAACTGAGGGGACACTTGGGGCACACGATCCCCCCCCAAAAAAACCCTGAGGATCCTGCTGCAAAAGGGGTGTTTGAGGGTCCACCCCACTTTCTAACCCCGCTTTTTAAAGTGGGATTTAGATGGGGTTACAAAGTTTCTTTTTGGAAGGGACATAGACTGCTAGATAGTGTATCTAGCAGTCTATGTCCTTTCCAAAAGGGCTCAAAAGAGGGGGGGGAAGTCTTGTTCCTCCGTGGTTCCTCCTCCCTGGGATACCCACGGGAGGACCGGAGGGGGAGGGGCGCCCTACTCACGATTGGCCCAATTGTCTCTCAGGTGCAGCAGGGTCAGGGTGGCTTTTCATGTCATGCGAACCCAACCCAGAGTCTTGTGGCACCTTAAAGAAGAAGCCACATTTACCCTGGCTGATGCTTTTTGTGGGGAATAATTAACAGGGCTTTTTTTCTGGTGGAACTCACCGGAACTGAGTTCCAGCACCTTTTCTTCTATTAATTGCATTACAATTTAATCGCCATCTACTCCCGAGGAAATGTAATCCAAGAGTTCCGGTACCCTTTTCTCCAGAAAAAAAGCACCGGGAATAAATGTGTCAATCTTTAAGGTGCCACCCCCTTTTGCTGCTTTCACGGCCACAGACTAACACAGCCACTGCCCCTCTGGGAAACATTCAAAGCGAATCTCATTTTGTGGGACCTCCAGCTGAAGAGGTGGAAGCAGGGCCAGCTGAAGGGAACTGCTTCAGGAAGAAGCGCCATGGGGTGGTGGGGGGATGAGGAGGACAGATGAAAGCAGGAACTGGTGCCTGAATGCTGCAGCAAGGCTTTTTTAAAGTGTTGGCCCCAGAGAGGGCGGTGGGGGGGGGGAGGCGCCATTTGGGCTCCGCTTCAGGCAACAACATCCCTTGAGTCAGCACTGGGTGGAAGATGCAACGGCCTTAAAGCCGTTGCCCCCCCATGTCATTCGAGGAGTACCCTAGAGGTAGGCAAAGTTCTCGGGACATTCCACACAGGTGCTTGCATGCAATGGTTAAATCCTCTAATATAAACATTGTTTCCTAGAACGACCAAGGAGGGATGGAGATACTGGGAGGTGCTTTCAAGTGTATGCTGCCGCCCGCTGAACACCTGGGGCAGGGCAGGATCTTTAAATAAATGCCTTCATAACGGGGCTCCCTGGATTAGGGCCTGTATCTTTAAGATCCAGTAACTTTATCACAGAGCCAAGTTTAAAATAACAGAGGAAAACGTGGTGTCTTCTGCTCTGCAGTGCCAGCAGCTCCAGGTTTGGGAGAGCCCTTAGGCAATTTCCTGACTGTTAGAGCGATAAGACAATGGAACCAATTACCTAGGGAGGTGGTGGGCTCTCCTAGCCATGAAATCGAGCCTGGGGGGGGGGCGCCTTGCCCCCGCCTCGACTCTCCGCGGGGTCGGCCCCCCTGCCTTGATCTTCTGAGCGGCGCGACCCATCCTTTCCGGTCCCGTCGCGTCACTTCCGGCACCGGAAATGACGCGACGGGACCCTGCGCAGGTACAGTACGCGGCACGGGGGTCCAGCGCAGGGTCCCGTTGTGTCATTTCCGGTGCCGGAAGTGACGCGACGGGACCAGAGTGGGCCGCGCGGGTGGCTCGCCGCAGAGAGGTGAGCTGCCCCAAAGAGAAGGTAAGGCCTCACGCGGCGTGAGCGGGGCCGATTTCGGCCCCATTCTGCCCGCACGAGGCTCGATGTTACATGCCTAGCTCTCCCACTCTGGAGGAATTCAAGGTGAAGCTGGACAGCCATCTGTCGGGGATGCTTTGACCTGGATTCCTGCATTGAGCAGGGGGTTGGACTCGATGGCCTGGTAGGCCCCTTCCAACTCTACTTTTCTATGGTTCTATGATTCTAAGGCGACCTCCCTCCGCGAGTCTGCCTTCTCACCACCCTTGTCACCTGCTGCTATTCCACCTCACTTGTGTTCTCATCATGGCTATCAGACAGCCAGCAGGCAGTGGCATCTCCTGCTCCTCCTTCCTTCTCACCACCTCCGTTGTCTGGACCAGAGCGAGTGGCAGGTGAACAAGCAGGATGCGATGGGGAAGACGAGGAGCAACTCCAGGGGGCTCTTGTCAGTGGGCCCCTGCTGGGGGGTGGGCCCTTGGCAGGTGCCCGACCATGCCTACCTTTTTGACACCAGCCCTCGTGTTACGGAGACCCAGCATCCGTCATGGGGTTCCTGGACCAAACGGAGTCCGCCGAGATGGTGGCTTGAGTACCAGCGAAAACAAAAGCTCCGCCTTGTGTTGTAGACCAGCCTTTCCCAAGCTGGTGTCCCTCAGATGTGTTGGACTACAACTTCCATCCAGGCTGGTGGGGGATGATGGGAGTTGTAGGCCAACCCATCTGGAGGGCACCGTGCAAGGGGAGCTGTTGTGGGCAAAGCATCTGGGAACTCTGCTCCTGTGCGAGGCCTCTCTCTGTTCAGTGAGCAAGGCGGTGGGATGTGCACAGGTGTGTTTTGCTCTACCTACGTTACGTCGAGGTCTCCCTGGCAAAAGGCCGAGGCAATTAGGCAAATAACAAGAGTCACACAAATGGATTTCAAGACTCAGCTTGATCTGGGCTGGCCTGTGTTTTTTTTTTCTCACTGCCCCAGGCAATCCTATTGCACAGGATTCTGGGGCGCACTCTTCTTGGCTCACTGGGAATGCAAAGAGCCAGCACGAGAACCAGCTCCTGGGCTTACACACAGCTTCTCAAATCATGTCGCCCTCACAGCCCCAGGCAACTGTGTCTGCTGTAGGCAGACTCGGCGGTACCTAGGATGGAAAAGCAACGCTTGCAAAGACGGCCGATGCAGTTGCTTGTTGGCGTCACACAGATCCTTGGTGCATTGACTGACCAGAGGCAAGGTGAGTTTTGCTCCTTAAGTTGACGCAGTGTTCTGACTCAGAGCGTATCAACACCACCACGGCCTCTTAAACTGGTGCAATAAGCACGCTCCTCCGCCTCCTCCCCCAAGGGCTGGCAGGGACCGAAGCCAGAGAATTTCCAATACTCTCAAACAAACTGCAAATTCGCAGGATTCTTCAAGGGAAGTCAGCAAAGGTACATGGCAAAAAGCCGGTATACGTTTGCAGTATGGATGTGTGTTGAGTGTGAGCGGTGAGCTGAGAGAAGTCCCTCCTTCGGACATCAGCCATGATGAACTCATCGAGGACCCGTATAGGCAGGGCCAGGCCAAGACATTTTGCTGCCTGAAGCAAAGCTGCAGGCCCACCCACCCCCACTCCATTCATCCATCCAAGTCAAGGCGCGTCGTATCCAAAGCCAGCCACGTTATTTTGGAACATGAGGCAGGAAATCCCACAAATACCTCTCCCCATCCCTGGCAGTAGAAATATAATAATAACAAAGTAAGGGAGCAACCCTATGCATGTTTAGACCAAAAAAAAAAAAAAAGTCCTACAGCTCCCAGCATGCCCCAGCCAGCCATGCTGGCTGGGGCATGCTGGGAGTTGTAGGCCTTTTTTCTGTCTAAATATCAGGGATGTTGAAGAGTCCTTGGTCTCGAGTCACGAGTCGAGTCACGAGTCTTTGGACCCGAGTCTCGAGTCCGAGTCCGAGTCCTTGGTCCAAAATGGTGACTCACGAGTCACGAGTCCTGAGTCACTCCCAAAACTGACTCCACGAGTCCCTATTAAAATCAATGGGGTTTCCCCCCAACAAAATAAGGCTACTTCAGATGTGTGGCTTAAATAAATTCTAGGCACAAGTGTGCCTTTTTATTTCAAAACTCTGCAACTGATTTTGGCAAGAACAGACCAGGCAGACAAACCCAAAATAACCAGGCAGGCAGGCAGAGGCCTTTGTCTTGGACAATTCAACTGTTGAACAGGTCAAGAAGACACCAGGCAGGCAGAGGAGGCTGGGAACCCCAAACAGGCAGACAGAGGCAGCCAAACCCAAAATGTCTGACCCTAACCCAAACCCCCCACAACAACACATCAATCAAAATAAATCTCAACACATCGTTGGGGCTGCGCTCCTGGTAGCTGTCCATAGTGGCCGAGCAGCTCAAGTAAGCTGCATTCTATTTTTGCTGGATGCAAAGCTATGGAAAACACTCTTATTCACCCAGTGGGATTTTTAAAAAAAAGATATCGGGTGGGGGGGAACAACAACCCAGGGCTGATTTTACGTAAAAGTTAACCTGTCAAATCAATCAACATTGCAAAAATAATTATGATGATGATCGGAGACTGCGGCAGTGGGGATTTGGCTTAATCATCTTTCTGTTCCAACTGCACCGTTCCAGTTCTGCATGAGTAAGTCAACAGACTGTTCGGTAATGAGCACGATCTTTCTTCCCTACCATCGGCGCTCTCCTCCATAGAGGACGCCGGGCGATGTGGGCAAATGGCTGCTGTTAAAGGACGGTCGGAGCAGGGAAGACTGACATGCAAAACTTGGGCATGCGATGGAGTGTCCTCCTCTCGCCTAGACTACTGTAATGCGCTCTACGTGGGGTTACCCTTGAAGACGGTCCGGAAGCTTCAGCTGGTACAGAACGTGGCAGCTCGCCTGATTAAGGGCAGCCGCCGGCGTGATCACATCACGCCAGTGCTTAATGAGTTGCACTGGCTACCAGTTGCTTGCCGAGCCGAATTCAAGGTGTTGGTTTTGACCTTTAAAACCCTACACGGCTCCGGCCCAGCTTATCTCAAGGAGCGCCTCCAGCAACATCAAGTAGGCCGCTCAACAAGGTCTGCCACGGACGGCCTTCTCCTTATCCCATCAGCCAGAGCAGCCAGGCTGGTGGGGACTAGGAAGAGGGCCTTCTCTGTGGCAGCCCCCCACATTATGGAACTCCCTCCCTAGTGACCTTCGCCATGCCCCCCTCCGTGATGAGCTTCCGCCGTGCATTAAAAACATGGCTGTTCAGGCGGGAATATGGGGTGGGTTAGGTTTTTAACGAGAATTTTTTATATTGTTTTAATTATTATATTTTATTGTGTTTTGCTGTATTTTAATTGTACATCGCCCAGGGTGGCCGGGTGGCCGGCCAGATGGGCGATTGATAAATATAATAAATAAATAAAATAAATAAATAAACAAGTGCCAAGTGGGCAGAGGCCCTCTCTAGTGGGTGGGGTGGGGTGGGGTGGGGGGTGGGGAGTCCACTTTGGGGGCCATTTAGACGGGCCCGCCTCAGTCCAGAGCCGCGTGCGTGCACTGCAAGGCCCCTCTGGGCGCAGGCAGCCTCCTCCATCAGAGGAACCCTGGGCAGGAGCTGTGCATACACGGGGGCCACCAGGCAGCCCTGTCAAAAGTCAACCGAGTGAGGAGGAGCACTGGTGCGCTGGATCCAGGCCTGGGGTCGGCAGCAGCAACACGTGGCACCGCTCAGGCAGAGGTCCGCCACTAATGCTTGCCCTGGGCCACTGTTTAATCCACCACCACCGCCAACCACCACAACAACAATGGCGCTCTGAATCAGCACCAGGCAGCTGGGAGTGGCCATTTTCAACCCCCCACGCAGCATTTCTCCAGGGAATTGTGAGAAATTGCCACCCTCCGCCTGCCTTGCCTGGATCCCCAGTGCTGCTCCGGAGCTCCCCCGTTGCCACTAGCAGCAGCAGGGAGGGAGGGAAGCCCGTCGGGGGGCCCACCTGTGAAGGAGGGGATCCACAGAGGGCACGCCGTAGGGCGCCACTTACGAATCGCCAGAGAAGAGGAAACGCATCACGACAAAAAAGAGGACAAGCGAGGGCAGAGATTTGGAGAACATTTGTACATCATTTGTTTTAATTGTACATCGCCCAGGGTGGCCGGGTGACCGGCCAGATGGGCGATTGATAAATATAATAAATAAATAAATAAATAAATTTGCATGTGCTCAATTATATTCATAGAGGCAAAATTGGGAAGGATCATCACTGAAATAGAAACACAGGGGCATCTCTGCACACTGTGGAGCGCTGAACAGGTGGCCTGCCTGCTGTCCAGGTGCCGTTGCGGGCAACAACCGTTCTTGTGGTTCGTTATCTTTAAACTGGACCTGGACCAGGCAGTCCTTCAAATGGAGGACTCCTTCAAACAGAGGACTGGCCCCTCCATTTGTACCCTAGGCTCCCCCTCAAACCTGGAGCCAGCCCAGCTTGGATACAAACCCGACGAGAGTGAATTTACAACGGGGGCTGGATTAAGCACAAGGCTAAAAGAAGCAGAGTTTTTTCCACCCACCCACCCACGACTCTGCTCTCAAGTAGAGGCCACTTTGGATGGATGGCTTTGCCTGCTTTTGAGGATGGCCCATGAGAAGCCGAGAAGATATCTTCCTTGCCATGGTATTTTTCCACCTGCCTGGGCAAGATATAGACCTCTCTCTCTCCTTCGCAGACCTCAGTTCCCAGTGCTCGCTGGGGAGAGTAATTGCTACTAAACTGGTTTAGTAGCAATTCCCCATCTCCAGAGAGCCCTGGGAACTGACGTCTGTGAAGGAGGGAGGGGTGTGTTTAGGATCTCTAAGAGAGAATTCTCAACATCCTCACTGAAGCATCTTTCTTTCTCAGAATTCTTTGGGGGTAGCCATGACAGTTAAAGTGAGATAAATGTGATTTATAATTTGTAGTGTGGATACATGACCCTGGTTTCTGCTCCATTTCACCACTTGAAGGAGTACTGGCCAGTATGGACACAAGATTTCCTTTAAAAGGATCCATGTCTTCATTATAAGTAGTAATGGAAAGAATATTTGGTGACTAATCATGCAGCCGGGGCTATCTAAACAGTCACTGAAGCCGAACGGTATGAACATGGGAGAAAGCACTCCCGTGTCCAGGCCTCGAGTGAGAACTGGAGATTTGGGAGGGCAAAGTTACCAGCCCTCCAAAACCTCACATTTTTGTGACTTAGCTATTTACAGAGGCAGTAACCCCTCCCCTCTTCTCTCACCCAGTAAAATAAAAATGCAAATATGTTCCTGGAGTAGGAATCTCCTTTTATCAGAGTCCAGCAGACAGGGAACAAAGAGTCATTACAGAGCAGATTCGGGGAAAACAGGACCCCATTCATAAAAATATATAAAAAAAAATATTTACTTGTTAAAGGCTTTGGGGTGGATTAAAAATAAAATAAAATACTCACTCGGATATGGAATGCCCAGTTCGAAAAGGAAAATGAAGATTTAAACAGATGTGTTCTGGCAAGGCGGCGAAGACAAACATTGAAATTATACGGGAGGAACAGACACTTGTGTGCGGGATAGGCTTGAGGGTTACGTAATGGCCCGACCCCGGTCGGTCTGAGTGCATCCCCTTCCCTCCCTCTCTGGGCACACACACCTCTCCTGCCATCTCACCATCACAGGCCTCTCCAGCTCACGCCCTCTCCAGCTATGCCACCTCCACGCAAGATCATTCCCACCGACCCGCTGGATCGGACCACAGGACCATCTGCCCCGACATTCCATTCCAGCAGCGGCCTCCTTCCTTTTTCTTGCCTTTCAGAGTGGAAAAAAAAAACACAGGCTTGATAGCATCTCATCCAGTCATCGCCCCCCCCCCCCGCCGCCCAGGAGGCCTGGACCGCACCTGCATTTCCCTGTGTCAAGACTGGACACTTGATGACAGGTGGCTGAATGTGTGAAAATGCTGCCTTTGGGGGCGGTACTGGGCGCTTCCAGGCGGAGGGCTCCCAATCCAAAGGCAGATATTCTGTCTTTTCCCCCTTAATGGGTTTTTCATGGAAAGAAGCAGCAGTGGGGAAAATACGGGAGGGTTACAAGTGGAAGAAGTCTTTGGGCTTTTCTACACAAGGCATTTATATTATATTATATATTATATTTATTATATTTATACCCCACCTTTTTTCCTTAAAGGAACCCAAGGCGGCTTACATAATCCTCCTCCTCCTCTCCATTTTATCCTCACAACAACCCTGTGAGGTAGGTTAGGCTGCTGAGAGTCAGCGACTGGCCCAAAGTCACCCAGTGAGTTTCATGGCTGAGTGGGGACTTGAACCCAGATCTCCCGAGTCCCAGTCCAACACTCTCACCACTACGCCACACTGGCTCTCATTTATGGTGTGCTTGTCATTCCCTACTCAGGGTTGTTTACTGGTTCTGTAAACGACGTTGTGACCCTCCAGTTTTGCTTCTGTGTCAAACAGCACTTTCAGCGATTTTTTTTTTTTTTTTGAAGCAGGGAAAATGCGCTATTTAATTGCGAGAGCGAAAGAAAGCACAATTTCCTCTTGTATATTCCGCTATACTATGGTGCCACCTAGAGAGTGTGTGACGTAGGCTCCAGTGAGAACACAACAGGAGTTTGAAATGTGTTACGGGCTTCTTACACTGAACACGGCCCCAGCGGCTGGTTGCTCCAGCTTTACTCTTGTTATAACACTCTGCAATTAATCTCGAACTGCTGGAGGCCCAAAGGTCCCTCTTCCTTAACAGCCTTCTGAAATATTTTGGTAAAATATGCTATGCGTCTCTATGATTACAATTTACTGGTTAACTGATCTGAAAACCAATGTTCCTAGGGAAAGCTTTTACTCCACTCTCTCCTCATTTATTGAAGCTGCAATCCCATACTCACCTGGGAGTAAGCCCCATTGCACTCAATGGGACTTACTTCTGAGTAGATATGCATAGGATTGTACTGTAAGGGTGCAATCCTATGCATGTTTAGACAGAAAAAAGTCCCGCAACACACTATTATCCAGGAATTTGAAGCATGGCTGGCTGGGGGATGCTGGGAGTTGTAGGACTTTTTTCCTGTCCAAACACTCATAGGATTTGCACCCTAAGAGACTTTAAAAATTAGCTAGACACATAAAAACATTTACTAGGATCTCGAGGTTTTGTTATTATGGGACTGAGTGGCGCATGTTGTCTGTGAAAATATTATTTTTATGTTAAGTGCTTTTCCAATACATAAACCATGGAGAATGGAGCACTTTCATCTCACTCTGAAGATCACAGTTATACATATTTATATTTAACAGAAAATAAAATCTCTGGGTTAGAGCCCTGCTTCTAGTAGTGTCTTATGGAGGTACTGGAAAGCCATCCACATAATTTAAAAGGGTATATTATTCAATTTACATAATCTGGAGGGAACATAAGGCACCAGACTCTTATTAAGCCAGAAAAAGGATCCAGACCGTGTAAAATTAGGACGCCTGTCCTTTTCCTTTTGGTTAATTTTTCCATTATGAGAACCTCCAAAACTCTTTGCAAGAAAGCCACACTGTCTATGGGCTTTGGAGGAAGCTGTGTCGGTTTACAGGTAGCCCCGTGATCAATCTAACACTCCCATAACCATCCCAGATAGAATTCTGTCATTTTAAACTGATCAGTGAGGAAAATTCTGGTCAGGCCAAAGTGAACAAACGAAAACAAGATCAAAAGTGAGTCGTTATGGGAGTCACTCTTAACCATTAGCTGTAGAGCAGGGATAGGCAACTAGAAGCTGGGTGTGTGTGTGTCTGATTACCAGGGATGGGGACTCGGACTCGAGGACTCGACTCGTGAGTCGGACTGAGTCCCCCCTCTGACTCGACTCGGACTCGAGTCCCAATATTTTTAATGGGACTCGAGACTCGACTCGGGACTCGAGACCAAGGACTCGTCAACATCCCTGGGCTGTTGACGAGTCTTCTGGCTGTGCCAGAAGGAGCGCGATCACCGGTGAAGAGCGCATGGAAGCGAGGCGTGCCGCTGCTCGGCCACTATGGACAGCTACCAGGAGCGCAGCCCCAACAATGTGTTGAGATTTATTTTGATTGATGTGTTGTTGTGGGGGGTTTGGGTTAGGGTCAGACATTTTGGGTTTGGCTGCCTCTGCCTGCCTGTTTGGGGTTCCCAGCCTCCTCTGCCTGCCTGGTCTCTTCTTGACCTGTTCAACAGTTGAATTGTCCAAGACAAAGGCCTCTGCCTGCCTGCTTTGGGGTTCCCAGCCTCCTCTGCCTGCCTGGTTATTTTTGGGTTTGGCTGCCTGGTCTGTTCTTGCCAAAATCAGTTGCAGAGTTTTGAAATAAAAAGGCACACTTGTGCCTAGAATTTATTTAAGCCACACATCTGAAGTAGCCTTATTTTGTTGGGTGGAAACCCCATTGATTTTAATAGGGACTCGAGTCAGTTTTGGGAGTGACTCAGGACTCGTGACTCGTGAGTCACCATTTTGGACCAAGGACTCGGACTCGAGACTCGGGTCCAAAGACTCGTGACTCGACTCGTGACTAGAGACCAAGGACTCTTCAACATCCCTGCTGATTACCAAGGCTCTCTTTCTCCCTTCTAGCATAGCCTCTGATCGATCCCAGGGACACTCACTCGCTCGCTCGCTTGCTCACAAACACACACACACGATTGACCAGGAATTTGAAGCAAGGATTCATCAGTTGCTGAAGACACCCCATTCTTTTTTTATCCCTTTCAGGTGAAGCTGTAAAAGTGCTGAATTGATAATGAACTGGAGGAAGCCCAGTCCAGACAAGATAGCGGTGCTTTTTAGCGGGTTCACCTGGGCCAGGAGGTGGTGTTCATTCAGAGTCCAGCCTGTTCTGGATCTTTCTAAAGATCCGGTTTGCAGTCTTACCATGTTGTTAGATCCAGCCTTATTCTTAAGAGGCCCATGTGGCTTCCGTGGCATGGACTACTTTCCAGCGAAGGCTGCTGCACTTTGCACGGTCTCCTCGGGACAGTGTGCAGGTTCACACAATTGTAGCAAGGGGAAATAAGGCACGGTAGCTTATTTTCTCTGCCACGTGCGCCGGTCATGTGGCGGCTGGATTTCTTGAATTACCCTCAGTGGCATGGCTTGCTGTGGCATCTGGACCTGGGTGGCATGGCTTGTCCGGGGGGGCGGGGGGGCTCAGGTTCAGCATCCATCAAATAACCCAACAACAGCCCATGGGTTATTTGAGGGTTGCTGCCCACTCAATCCAGCATGTGCGGCAGGGTTAGCACGCCACCACCGTGGCTTAACCACTACCGCATAAGAGATAGTGTTGCCAGAGTTAATCTATGCACTGGTAGCATCTAATTTAGACAGTTGCAATGTGCTGTGTGTGGAGTTGCCTTTGAGGATTGTTTGGTAACGACTGTTCCTGCAAAATGCAGCAGCATGTTTATTAAGTGGGAATGCCTATCTCCAGTGTTCTCCAACCTTGGGTCCCCAGATGTTTTTGGCCTACAACTCCCAGCATGCCCCAGCCAGCGTAGCTTGTTCTCCCAAGGTTGGGGAACACTTGTTTATGGAACATATCTCACCAAATTTGGACCAGCCTTCCTGTCGGTTTGAAAGTGGCGCTTTCAATTCATAAAGCCCCCAAAATGGCTTGGGATGATGATACCGAATGGCTGCCTTCTCCGGTATGAACCTTCCTGGACATTAAGATCAGCCTGTACGGCCTTGCTCAGAGTGCCTGAGTGCTTGTCTGTTATCTTGCTTTTGTAAAGCACCGTGGAAGCTCCACTAAAGGGTGACACATAACACTTTAAAAAGGAATAGATAAATAAATGATCCCAGTCTGCAGTAGTTGCTTGGTGGTGAGACTTAAGGCACTTTGCACATGCTCCGAGGCACTTTCATTTGTTATTTCGCACAATCCGGGTCCCTGCTCTGCTATTCCAAAGAGGTTCTGAGCCTGAGTGCCAACTTCCTTTCCTGACCCTGCTCTTCTGCCTTTTCGTACAGATAAAGCCCCCCCCCCGCCACCCCAAGTTCAAACGGTGGGGGAAACTTCTTCCTCGCTCGCTGAATTTCTGCTCAGGATGGCCGGCTACTCTGTCGCCAGTGTAGTCGTTGGAGGAGGCTCGGGAGAGAGCCGCGGCGGCAAGCCGAGGCCCAAAGGCAGGCAGGCAGGCGAGGCGAAGCGAGGCGGCCTCCTGAGCCGCCCCCTCTCCCCCCCCTCCTCCAGCTCCTCCCGCCGGTGCGTTTGCTTTCGGAGGGGGCGGCCTGCGCATTTGCATGAGACTCAGACGGGCAACGGAGCGCGCCTTTGCGCGCACAAGAGAGAAAAAGGCACCGAGGAGGAGGCGGAGCCGAGCTCGTGGGCACAGCAGCTGCCGCCGCCGCCGCCGCCGGAGGCGCGTCCGGAGAAGTCGGGACAAACTTTGGAGCCGGGGGAAGCCGCGTCCTCCGCCTTGTCCGCGGCGGGCCAAGCGCGGCATCCGCCGAAGCCCGCCGCCGCGACCCCCGCGCGCGCCGCCGCCGCCTTCTCCTTCGCCTTTGTGCCTCCTCCTCCTCCTCCTCGCCGTCGTCTCGTCCTCGCCGTCCCGGGCCGGCTGGAGCAGAGCGAGCGGGCCTGCCCTGGGGGCGGCGGGAGGGGGACTCGGGCGCGCTCCCCGCCGGCGGCCGCTTTCCTCTTCCCTTCCTTCCTTCCTTCCTTCCTCCCTCCCTTCCTTCCCTTCTGCCTGCCTGCCGGCCCGGCGGCCGGCCGGCCGGGCTCCCTCGGCCAGCCATGTCGTCCATCCTGCCCTTCACGCCGCCCATCGTCAAGCGGCTGCTGGGCTGGAAGAAGGGCGAGCAGAACGGGCAGGAGGAGAAGTGGTGCGAGAAGGCGGTGAAGAGCCTGGTGAAGAAGCTCAAGAAGACGGGGCAGCTGGACGAGCTGGAGAAAGCCATCACCACGCAGAGCGTCAACACCAAGTGCATCACCATCCCCAGGTATGGCGGGGGCCCTCTGGGCATGTGCCGAGTGCCCGAGGAGAGCCCGGCTGCTGGCGAGCGGGCCAGGAGAGCGGCGGCGGCGGCGGCGGCCTCGCGGGTCCCGCCCGCTCTCCGCGGCTCCGTTTCGCAGCCGGGAAGGGGCGGGGGCGGGGTGGTGCTGGTGGTCCGGACCGGTTGCCTCCGTGCAAAGTCCGCGGAAGCCCTCCTGCTGAAGCTCCGCGCTGGAACCGCGCGGGTGGCGTGTGCAGGGCAGCCCAGTGGCCGCAGTGGGTTGCCAGGGGACCCCCCAGCCGCGCGCTCCCCACCGCGCATTCGTTCTCGAAACTCGGGTGCCGATTAGACCGTCGGAAAGGGGTAGGGGGCGCTCCCTCCTCCTCCGCCGCCGCCTCCTTCTTGCGCCTTTCCAATACTTTTTGTTATCTTTTAAGTCTGTGCACTCCTCGGGGGATTCTGCTGCGTGTCATGAGTGCAGAATAACCAGGGGGTCGTTCTGTTCTGAGTGTAGACCTGCTGTGAGATTGCCTGTATCCATTCAGAAAACCGCATGGGTCCTTGCGAACATCTCGCCTCGCACAGGGCATTTACCATACATCTCTAATTTTAGCACGATCCTATAAACTTGGATTGTGTGTCCCATCGAGTTTAATGGGGCTTACTCCCAGGCAAGTGGGAATAGGATTGCAGCCTAAGGAGCTGGAGATCCCACCCACCGACCCCCGGGGTCGGGGGGAAGCACCTGTGTTAACAGTTGAATTTCAGGTAAATATATACACACACGTGCAACGTGCATTTTCTAAAACACTTTTCCAACCTATTACTACTCTTACTTATTTTTGAATGTTTAAAACCTCACCAGAACTGTCAGGGGTGGTTCACAGTATATTTTGAGGCAGTGCAGTACTGTAAAAGCAATATCAAAATGTTAAACTTAAGTTGTTTATCGAAATGCTGTATGGTCTTCATCTCATCCATTTTATTTAATGTTATTTATTTTAAGTAAAATTAAATAAAATGGATGCGAGAAAGAAAGACCATAAACTTCTCTCCCACCGCCTTTCCTTATACAGTTCGAGGGGCAAAGAAAAAACCCCTACAATCTTTGCCACTTGCACAGTAGAGTCGCAGGTGGATCTTTTGTCTTAATGCATGCGTGCCTTGCAACATCCCTCCCAGTGAGGGCAGTTAAACTGCCAGTTCCATTTTGACATACTGGGGCTGTTCTCATACTGTTAAACAACCCTCATATAAGTCATGGGCTGGATTCACACAACACTTTAAACCCAAGGAGGTTCTGAAGCCTCTGTGGGTTTAAAGTTGCCTGAGCCCCCGAGTAATGGTAGGGCACAGCAGGGTTCCCTGGCCATCTCCCCTGCCTGCTTCCCTCATCAGCCCTCCTGCAGGTATCCCAGGGTACACCGCAGGAGCACCGAGGTTCCCCCCCAAAGCTGTCATTTGCAGTAATCCCCCGCCCCGCCCCCCACAGGGGATTCCCTCTGGTTTTGCCACTTCCTGAGGTGCTATCAACTTGGGGTAAATGGCAAAACCGAGGGGACAGTTGTGGCTTCCCAGCACCCCCAAAAACCCCAGGGGTCCTGCGTGGAAGGGGGAGAATTGAGGGGTGTCTCCCAAAACACCCCCCCTTTTTTGTGCAGGATCTTGGGTTTTTTGGGGGGGGATTGTGCTTCTGGGTTATCCACACTTGGGAAAGTGAGGGCAGCCCAGGGGGAGATGAACCCCCACGCCAAACCCAAAATATTCTTCTGCAAAGGGTGCTTTCCACTCCCCCCCCCAACCTTTTAAAAAAATGTAAAATAAATAGTTAGCAGTGGGCTACAAAATTCCATTTTGGCACACTGTGCCCATACAGACACTTGTCCATGCCAAATTGCAACTTTGTAGCCCACTGCTAACTATTTTTGTTACATTTTTTTTTTTAAAGTTGGGAGTGGAAAGCACTGTTTGCTAGCCCCTTGGCAAGAGCAGCAGCCCTTTTCTTGCAGCTCTTGCCACGGGGCTCTGTGCCTTTGGGGCTTCTCAGTGGGTTAGCCTGTCATCTGGGTTCAGACAACACGTTAAACCGATTAGGGTTTCCTTAACCCGACTGCAAACCATGGCTTAGCCTGGTGGTTTATAAGCCATACCAGGTTGGCTTATATAACCACCACGCACCATTCAGACAACATGCTAAGCCACTCTGCCACTTAACCTACTGAGGTTTAGCATGTTGTGCGAACCCAGTCACTGTCTGTTTAGGGTTACGTGAGGGTTGTTTAACCCTCAGATAACCCACGCCTGCCAGGATCGCACGATGCGACAACCGCCCAAGCAGGGGTTGCATATGTAACCTGGCGCCCATGGACACCGCAGCTCGTCCTGGGTTAAATGACCCACCAGGAGCCATGGCGTGTTGTCCAAACACGGTGACTGACCAGGGACTTGAGAGTGAGTGAGTGTTACGACTAAGGCCTCCCGGAAGGTGTGGTTGTAGTCCAAAACAGATTGGGAAAGGCTGGTGTAGGGGAGTGGGCGCTTTGGAAGCTCACAAGGAAGTATCTGGTTCCTGCTCGGACACTAGTGTGACAAGAGACACAGGAACTCCCTGATCAGAAGCCAGTTTCAGTGGGACTCGTCTTCAGGTGAATCTAGGCAGGTAGGCAGCTGGAAACACCTCACCCAGCTGACACACTCACATACAGGAAATCTGTCGCGTGCGCACACACACACACACACACACACGGAAGTTCGACTCATGCAGCTCTGCTCCGATTCTTCATCTGATAACAAAATAGAGCCAACGGGTTTACAGGTAGCTCACCACTGAACGTTTAGGACACGCATCTGGCGATCATCATTGCCTTAAGTACATAAGAAGAGCTGGGCTGGATCTGACCAGAGGCCTCTCTAGTCCAGCATTTTGTTTGCACAGTGGCCAGCCAGAGGGCCCCAGTGAGGAGCACACAACTTGCTCTGCCTGTGAACTTCCCAGGGACATCTGGATGGATTCTGTTGGACACCGAACGGTGGACTTCTGGTCTGCTCCACCAGGGCAGTTGTACATCTGGGCTGGGGAAACTGGCCCTCCAGATGTTGTTGGAGTGTTACTCCCATCAGCCCCAGCCAGCATGGGCAGTGGTGGAAAATGTAGTTCAGCATCAACAATGTTCTCCTCCCTTCTTGTTTATCTTCCCTTGTAGCTAATGTAGATGCTGTAGATAATTAAGCAGGATAGTCAATTATACCCAGGAACAAGGTCTTGTCAAAGCTACATTTCTAGAATTGGTGCCCACAAGAAGCATACCGTATATGAATGTGGGGTTCTCCAAATATTCTCGTGGTGTAAATGCATCCAGATCTTTATTAATTTCTTCTTGTATTGGAAATAATAATTTGGGTCCCGTTGTGTTTCTCCCTCATCCCTGTCTGCACAAAAAGCTTGCATGCAAATAACTCTTACGGAAACAAACAAGACTATCTTTTGTAGAACTGTTTGTGGCTGTTGTTGCCTTTTCTAATTAGGATTATAATAGGCCTAAACTGAACAGAGCTTCAGCTATTGGGCAGTATAGAAATAAAATTAATAATAATTAATAATAATAACAGGGTGGGATTATATTGTGAGCCAAGAACTTCATTATCCTTATTTTCACCATTCATTTTTTTTTTACCTGGTGTGCGTTTTTTTGCAGTTGAGTGTGATCGCTCGTGCAACTCATGTTCACGCACATGGGTTGGAAGTGCAAAAGGGGTTCATAGTTGTTCCATGGCTGTTTGGAGTGATGGGAGCCTTGCTTGGCATTCTGTTTTAAAGTTTTGCTGATCTGGAAAAGCAGAGCTGTTTGAAATCTTTAATTTCCCCCTGGAAGACGGCATGGTTGCTCCTCTTTCTTTTTTAAAAGAAGGCTAAAGTTCATGCCATGCAGCCCAGAAAGCTGTGAAATGGTGTCCCCCCCCCTTTTTGTTTTTGTCCTTGCCTCTTGCTTTCCCAACGTTCCCTAAATGTGTGTCTTGGCTGTCAGAATGATTTAGTGCGGAGTGGCTGGCTCACACAAAGAGGCATCTGTCGGGCTGGCCAGATGAGAAGATGCGTGCTTTAAGGGGATCGTGTGGCACTGAAATATTTCTCTTGTAAAAGACAACTTCCGACGCACCCGTTATTTTGAACCAGTTTGCTGTTGTATGCTGCTAAGTTTTGGGAGCCACTCTATGCATACCGTGGGTGGGAAACTGCCCTCCAAGGATGGGTTTTGCTCAAGGTCAGGCTTCCTGCCTGATCACCGCATTTGTGGCTGAGAAGGAATCTCGGATTTCTTCTCAGGAATACCGCCCCCCCCCACCACCGAATTAGACTGGCCCATGAACCCGGGGTGTGTGTGTGTGTGTGTGTTCCCCAGCAGTGTGTGGACAGACTCTTTTTCTTGAGGACTGGAGGCATTTGCTCCGCATACATTGCTCTGGAGTCTGGATAATGAAGATTGATTGGAGGGGAGACGGTGTGCCTCGGAGCAAAAGCTTTGGGCTAGAACGCCTCCTGTGATGAATCGCAGAGCTTGTTCACATTGCAGGAGTTACCACCTTCTGAAACAATGCTTGTGCTCTTCCGTTTTTGTCATGGTGTGGACGGAGGGATAGAACACGGAACTCCCTGCATCAGACCAGACCACTGGCCTGTCTCGCTCAGGCCGCGTGCTCTCCCTGGGAGCCGTGTGTGTGCCAAGGCCCCAGGCTGGAGCCTTTCCCAGCTCCGCTACTTGTGATCTTTCGAGAGGAGATGCCGGTGATTGGCCTTGGGCACTTGTGCGTGCAAGGCAAGTGTGCTACCCCTGAGCGATGGCCCCTCCTCGGTTCCTGTAATCTTACCACATGAGGGGAGCGTTCACAAGAGCACTTTACCGGGTGGCTTTGGGGCGGAGTTGCTTGTGCTACTCTTCTGTGTGACTAGATCGATCGGGAGAGACTGTGGTGTGCGTTAGAATCTTTTGCTTCCCAAGAAAAGGAAACTCCTGCCGACTCCAGCAGCGGTGCAGGCGCAAAACCTTTGATGTGCTTCCAACGCAAGGATGATAAAGGGACTGGAAACAAGGCCCTATGAGGAGAGACTGAAAGAACTGGGCATGTTTAGCCTTCAGAAGAGGAGACTGAGGGGAGATATGATCGCACTCTTCCAGTATTTGAAGGGATGTCACACAGAGGAGGGCCAGGATCTCTTCTCGATCATCCCAGTTTGCAGGACACGGAATAATGGGCTCAAGTTACAGGAACCCAGATTCCACCTGAACATCAGGAAAAATTTCCTGACTGTCAGAGCAATAAGACAATGGAACCAACTACCTAGGGAGGTGGTGGGCTCTCCCACTCTGGAGGCATTCAAGGTGCGGCTGGACAGACATCTGTGAGGGATGCTTTGACCTGGATTCCTGCATTGAGCAGGGGGTTGGACTCGATGGCCTTGTAGGTCCCTTCCAACTCTACTTTTCTATGATTCTATGATTCTACTCCTCTCTGTAGTGACCATGGCTGTGCCAGGTGGCTAATCCAGGCAAATATCTCCGTGTTGCCTCCTCCTTTTTTCTAACAACTCTCTCTCTCTCTCTCTCTCTCTCTAAGCTCCCCCCCCCCCTTGGTACATGGCATGCTGTGCTGTCAGTTCTCACCACCTTTGGAGTAAGGAAGATAATATAGAGCACTAGTTGCCACCCTTTTCACGCGGAGACCCAGCTCAAACCCCAGTATGCTATATGGGACCCAAATTTCATGGGTCACTACTGTATATGTCTGTCTTGCTGCTTCACTTTCTCTCCCCAGTCTTTCTGCCCCTCCCCCCCAGCCTCCTCTAGGGCTAGTTCCCTCTGAATTTTTGTCTGCGACAATTCCATTGTGTGTGTTTGGTGGTGGTGGTGGGAGCTGTGTTTAATCCGCAAAACCTTAGATCAGCCTTCCCCGACCCGGTGCTCTCCAGGTTGGTTTTGGACGTCTACTCTCGTCTCATCAGCTCCACGCAGCATGGCTAATGGCCAGGAGTACTGAGACGTGTAGTCCAAAATATCTGTAGGGTACCAGGTTGGGGAAGGCTGCCTTAGAGACTTGAAAATTATAAGAACATAAGAAGATCCATGGCTGGATCAGACCAAGGGTCCATCTAGTCCAGCATTCTGTTCACACAGTGGCCGACCAGCTGCCCCAGTGGGATCCCACAAGCAGGACAGGAGTGCAACAGCACCCTCCCGCCCATGCTCCCCAGCAACTGGAGTACATAGGCAATACTGCCTCTGATACTGGAAGAAACATATAGCCAATCAGGACTAGAGGCCATTGATGGCCTTCTCCTCCATGAATTTGTCCAATCCCCTTTTAAAGCCCTCCAAACTGGTGGGCATCACCACATCTTGTGGAATTTCACAGCCCACACACCTCCATGGGGTAAGTCTCTCAGGGGCAAAATATGAATGACTAAGGTTGGGGGCATGCTGGCGGAGGTACAGTGTAGGATACACCAAATGAACCAGAGGAGGACTAAATGTGAGGGGAATATGGAAAAAACACACCGTCAAAGCTGTTGTATTTATTTATTTAAAACATTTATTTACCGCCCATCTGCCAAAAGGATCCCTGGGCGGTTTACGAAAACAGTACCTAAAAACAACAAAAACATAAACATATTAAAATACACCAAGGTAAAAACAAGCAGCCAAATAAATTCAATCCCGAGGTACAGTGGCGATAATAAAAAAGAATAAAAGGAATAAAACCATCCATTAAAATATTGGGTAAATAGAAAGGTCTTCACCTGGTGCCTAAAAGAATAGAGGGTAGGCGTCAGGTGGACCTCCTTGGGGAGTTGATTCCACAGATGGGGTGCCACAACTGAAAAGGCCCTTCCCCTAGTAGCCACCCTCCTAGCCTCTTTTGGAGGGGGCTCTCTGAGAAGGGCCTCCGAAGAAGATCTCAGGGTTCGGGGAGGCACGTATGGGATGAGGCATTCCTTCAGATAACCTGGCCCCAGACCGTTTAGGACTTTAAATGTTAATGTTAGCACTTTGAATCGGGCCCGGACCTCAATTGGTAGCCAGTATAATTGATAGAGGACTGGCATGATGTGTTCTTGTCGGCCAGTCCCCGTTAGCAGCCTCACTGCCCTGTTTTGAACCAATTGAAGTCTCCGGACTGTTTTCAAAGGCAGCCCCACGTAGAGTGCGTTACAGTAGTCCAAACGAGAGGTTACCAGAGCGTGGATCACTGTTGCTAGGCTCTGCCTGTCCAGATAGGGTTGTAGTTGGTAAATCAGCCTAAACTGATGAAAGGCGCTCCTTGTCACCGAGTCCACTTGTGACTCCAGTGACAGTTTGGAGTCCAGGAACACCCCCAAACTATGAACCCTGTCCTTTAGGGGGAGTGCAACCCCGGCTAGGACAGGTTGAGTATCCTCCCTACGGACAGATGATCCACCCACAAACAGCACCTCTGTCTAGTCTGGATTGAGCTTCAATTTATTGGAAATGTCAATTCAATACATTGGCATTCAATACATTGCTGGAGCATCAAAGCCTTTGCACACACTTGCTGTTGGGTCAAGCGGGTGATAGTTCCCGTGAGAACCACCCCATTCAAGCCCTGTGAAATCTACGTGGGGGCACCCATGAAGGGCATCCAGAAGCTTCAGTCGGTGCAAAATGAGACAGCTAGGGCACTAACTGGCGTGCGGTATCGTGATCATATATCACCCTGATGCTGAAAGATCTGTGCTGGCTGCCAATTCTTTTCCGGACTCAATTCAAGGTGTTGGTTTGTAATTTTTAATAGGATTATTAAATTAATCCTAGGATTAATTAATTTAATTAATAGGATTATTAAATTAATCCATAAGGATTGCATCTAAAGGATTGCATTCTCAGGCCTGTGGCTCATGCTGGCTCAGCTTGTCTTGAGTGTGGAAAGCTAAGCAGGGTCAGGCCTGGTTATTAACTTGGATGGGAGACCCCCTCCTCTAGTTTCCTGCATCGAGCAGGGGGATTGGGCTCGATGGCCTTGTAGGCCCCTTCCAACTCTATGATCCTAAAGGTGCAATCCTATGCATGATTAGACAGAAAAAAAGAACTACAACTACAATGTTGGCCTTTTTTTTTTTGTCCAAACATGCATAGAATTGCACCCTAAATGGTTTAGGGCCTGGCTACCCGTCTCATTATTAATATGCCCGGCTATTAGGATCAGCAGCTCTTTCAAACACGCCCTCACTTCCAGAGGCCTGCTTGCCGGGCAAGGTGAGAAAGTGCTTTCTCCTGTGTTGCTCCCAAACTCTGGAACGACTCTGGAAATTCTTTCTGCCTGCAGAAACGGGGTGAAGACACATCTTTTTAAACCTGGCTTTTTAATTTGTCCTGGTTTTTAAAGTTGTTTTAAACATTTTGTTACGTTTTTGTTATGATTATGATTATGGTTTTATTTTCTGAACTTTTTGTCCACCGCCTTGGTTGGCTTCAGAAAAGTGATTTAGAAGTACATTAAATAATGTTAATACAAGTGGCTGAATGTATTGCTGGATACGAGTTTCTACTGTAGTAAGTTAGAAATCTACAGCTAGTGTGTAGCATGCAAGCTTTGGGGCTATCGTCCAAGAGAGAGCTTCGGCTATTGGGTGGTATAGAAATCTAATAAATGAAAATCGTGACCAAGAAACAGAGTCAGGGGTGAGGGGAACAGCTTGAAGGGGTCTTGAAGTTTCGTCATGGTGATCTTGGCTTTGGTGGTGAGGAAGGAATGCCTGCATTTAAACAAGTCTTATGAACTGCAGTATGAACTGCAGTGACGAGACTTTGCTTGTTTAACCAACAAACATTCTCCAAAGATCTGGGTGTAGTTCCTTATGAATACAATGGACCTACTTAAAAATAAATCTCCCTGCTTTAGGAATTGCCTGGAGTGCTCTTTTGCTTTCTTTTGGGTCCTCAGAGTCATTCTATTGACTTCTGTGGTTAGGTAATTAAAAGTGGAATAATGCATAATAACAATGGCAGAGTAATGAAGTCTCTGAAAATGCTTGCTGTCTGTGTTAAAAGTGAAACTTGTGAGTTATTTATAAGGATTACCGCGATTGTAAATACAGGCTAACAGCAATTATGTTTGTACAGTAAGAAGACAGCTTGGCAGAATTACGTTTTTTCCTAGTGAATTGTTAAAAGTTTGGAGTATTTCCAGCAAAATGTGATGTGTGTGTGTGTAAGGAGGAGGTTCCTACTTAAAAAAACAAAACAAACCGGGCTGGGAAACCCTTACAGCTGTGGACCTCAAACTTTTTTACCCCAGAGAGAACCTCTTCCATATTGACTTGTTTGCCATGAGACTCCTCTGGTACACCTTTACAGGACCATCTTCCATCTGGTAACCTGTGTCCTCACTGTGGGAAGCTGTGTGGATCTAGAATTGGCCTCCACAGTCACTTACGGACCCATCGCTAGAGTCTACACAATTTTCTTTAGAATTTTCCTCCTTTTAAAATCTCCTTTTTGTAAATTTTCTTCTTCTTCTTTTTTTTTATCCTGGAAGACAATCTTACTCGGTCACGAGTGATCGCCTGACTGACTGACACCGAGAAAGATCTGGTGGTGCTCTAGGAAGCAGAATCCATTCACATGGAAGACAGGCCAGGCCTATGGGGCCCTTGGAGGAACCCTAAAATCCCCCAAAAGTACATCTAGCAACATCACTGCTAGGGGCTCTCAGTTGCAAATCCATGAAATGGATGGGAGATGTATGAGAACAGCATACTTGGGTCATGCGCCTCTCTATTCTGGTGGGATATGCAGCATTTCCGCAGTGGATCGTGCCCAAAATCTGCAATAGCAACAGCCCCTTATTTTTGCAGGAATTTTTGAATCATCCAAATAAATACTTGCCTGCTTTGATGTGCTGGATTGAAAGGGGGGGGGGGGGAATTCCAGTTCAAAGCAGTTTGTGTTGATTGGCAATGAAGGTAGCAGACGGCGAGTAACCACAGTAGCAGTTGTCCAGACATCCAAATTGTACAAGGCTTGTCTCCACGAATTTTAGCAAATGGTTGCTTTACTTGGGCTTTTGTTTGGGTGAACCTTGGCTGCAAATTCTAAAAAAAAAAAAAAAAGAATTTTTGTACCTAAGCTGAAAGAGTAACAAGGGTGTAGTTAGCCCAAGGGGGTCCCCAAGCATTTGGGACCGTGGGCACCGTTGGAAATTTGAGAAACTGTCACAGGCACCACCAGAAAATGGCTGCCACGGGGCAGTGGCTAGTCACAAAGGACAAGTAACTTGCCCAAGAAAGAACTGAGTAAAGGCAAGAGGTTGGGTCTGAGCCACAGATACCAAACCATGTATTGGATCTCAGGTAGCACAACAAAACAGCCTTTTCACAGAAGGCAAATTGGATCCCCACCCAAATCCACACATGGACCGTTTCTCTCCTGGGACCACCCACGCCAAAACACTTTCCCTGGATCACCCTGCAAACTTTTACATTCATCCATCCATCCCATCAACACACACACTTTTTTTCCTCCTTCCCTACTCTCTGAAGGTGGCTCCCCAACCCTCTGCCGTCGTCCCCACTCCACCCCCTGGCACTTCACTTTGCAGCCACCTGGTGTGAACTAACTAAATAAAAGCAGTTGGGACGGGGGAGGCCTTGCGGGCGCCCAAGGGTGCCGCATTGGCGAAGGCCGAGTTAGCCAAGCCGCCTTGTGCCGAGTTGGATCACTGATTGACCGAGTCCAGTACTCTCAGACTCGACAGCAGCTCTGCGGGACGTCAGGCGGAGCAGGGACAGCAGAACATAAGAAGAGCCCATCTAGTCGAGCAGACCGATTCCCACGGTGGCCGGCCACTGGGGGAAGCCCTCTGGGAAGCCCACAGGCAGGACGAGAGAGTCGTGGCCTTCTGCCACTGGTGTGTTCCCCGGCAACTGGCGGTTCAGATGCCTACTGAACCTGGACATCCTGGAGAGGCGTATACAGAACCCGGCACCTTCTGCGTGCAGCGCATGATGTGCTCTGCCACTGGATTATGACCTCCTGGGTGCGTTGGGAAGTGGCGAAGCAGGGGAGCCCCCAGGGTAGGAAGAGCAGCGCGGCCCTGTTACGGCGGTGTCTGTGTTGCCTCACCCAGGACTTGCTATGACGTTCTTCTGCCCAAGGGCTGCTTACTCCCAGCCAGCCACGTGGTGCTAAAGCAGTGTTCTCCAACCTTGGGTCCCCAGATGTTTTTGGCCTACAACTCCCAGCATGCCCCAGCCAGCGTAGCTGGCTGGGGCATGCTGGGAGTTGTAGGCCAAAAACATCTGGGGACCCAAGGTTGGAGAACACTGTGCTAAAGCAAGGAGGCACGTGAGCACACGGGTCAGAAAGGCTCGTGAGGCTGGCGTTGTCAGGGTACCGTATGGTGGGAGGAGGGGCAAGGAGGAGTGATAAACTCGAAAGATGTACTTGCGGGTTATGATTTGCTGGTGTAATGTGACTTTCATAAGCCATATCGAAGATCATTCTGGTGAGTTTCTTTCTTTCCCCTTGTGCTGAAATGCTGCGGAAGATCTTTGCAAACACTCTCGATAATCCGTACAACAGCCCTATAAAGTAGGCTACTGTCTCTCTCCCCCCCCCCCGCAAATTGGGGAGGGGGTAGGTGAGAGGCTTGCCTAAGGCCCCGCCTGGTCAGTGCATTACAGAGGTAGGACTTGAACATATGACACGAGTGCCGTTTTTCTTCTGGGTAAACACTCTGTATGTATGAACACATCCCAGCTATGTGCACTGTTGTAATGAATGCTTCTTTCACGATGACTCCCAAATGGGTTTGGCAAAGTGGTCGGTGCCAAGAGCTCCGTCCTGCGGGGATGAGGCAGAGGGCCAGAGCTCACCAGCAAAATCTGCATATCAGTTTTTATGAGCCGGGAAGATGTCGTAAGATGGTGGACACGCTTGACCTTAATCTATAATATTTGGGTTGGGTCCAGATTTAGTCATGCTTTGAGAAGACCCATTTGGGAATAATACATTAGTTGTGACTAACTTCAGTGCCAGTGATTTCCCAGATGACTCAATCTGTCCTAACTCATCCTGCTTTGTATGCACGTGTAGGAACGAACGATAAGCAGAATAAGTTGTCTAAGGCGGCCGGGAGTGCACAACCTTTGCAGCCACAAGGGCCACATCTGGTGCTGGGTGGGAGGCCGGGGGCCACACACTCTTCCTCCCTTACACACCCACACATCCCCCCCCCCGAAGACATGGGTTTCCCTTGCCAGGCAGTTAGCACTAGTTAATGCTAAGAGGAGAAACCCTTCCCTTTTCTCTGATCTTCTGGCTACACTGGGAGTGCTCGTAGGTTGTGCACCCCTGCTCTAAGGAGTACTCAGGGTCTTTATATGCTAGAGCAGTGTTCTCCAACCTTGGGTCCCCAGATGTTTTTGGCCTACAACTCCCAGCATGCCCCAGCCAGCTGGCTGGGGCATGCTGGGAGTTGTAGGCCAAAACATCTGGGGACCCAAGGTTGGAGAACACTGTGCTGGAGGATGAGCAGATTGACTCTCATAGAAACCTGTTCGGCTATGGGCTTGCACTGGGGCCCTGAACAAGTTGCGATCTCTCAGATCAGGTCTCTGATCCGTAAAATAGAGCATGTGGCACAATTCCTCACAGGGCAGCAGCGGGGTTCCTTGTAAGGATAAGCGAGTGTGTTTGACTGGCTGTGTTTGGATGGTCACACACACAGCTTGGCTTATTAAGATGACCTATGCATGAACCTTTTCCCCACACGCACAGCCCCTTTGCTCATCCCCCTGACCAGATGCCATTAAACCAGGGAGTCTCTAACTGTAGCTTCCCATTTCTTCCAACCCAGCAGACTAAGGCTATCAGCTCTGGAACAAGCCAGGATCTTAAACCAACTTCAAACCATGGTTTAAGATCCTGGCTTGTTCTGAAGCTGGTAGCCATAGCTTGCTGGATCAGATAAGATGGGAAACTATGCTTAATTAGAGAATTCCTAGTTTAATGGCACCTTGCAGGAAGGGGCTCCATGTATGACCAGGAGGTTTAATAAGCTGAGATATAATTGTATGAACTGGACCATTGTAAACGACTGGCAACATCCAGTGTGCTATAACAATAATGCATTAAAACCACCCTTCCCTAACCTGGTGCCCTTCAGACAATTTGGGCTACAACTCCCAGCATTCCTGATCATTGGCCATGCTGGCTGGAACTGATGGGAGTTGAAGTCCAAAGCCTCTTTCCAACGCCAGGTTGGGGAAGGCTGCATTGAAACCATATAACAAGGAAACAAGATGAGCCCATATTGTGCTTGGATCGAAGATCAGGAGCCTTCCAAATTGTCCATACTATTGATTATTCTGTTTCCAGAAGCAGCTTTTTAAGAGTCTCTAAATGGTGGTAAGTCAGCTGACTTTGGATTTTAGTTGAAAACATCCTTTTTATAGCTAGGCCTGTGCCACCGCCCGGCACACCTTCACATTCCACGGATGTTTTGTGGTAAACCTTAACCAGTCTCCATAATACTCAGGCATTCATCTTTATGTGCCTGGGTTTTCACACCCAGGCACACACGGTATTTCAGTGGGTTGCTTATTCATCACCCCGTTGTGGTCTGTGTGGATCCAGCGCCGCTTAAGGTGGGAGGAAGGGTAGAGCTGCCTTCCCCAGCCAGCAAGGTAGAAGAAGCGGGGACACCCACTGCCCCAGTGTCACCCACTGAGCTTCATGCCTGTGAGGAGGCTGGAACCTCGCTCCAGGTTTGGACCGCAACTCCCAGCATTCCTGGCTGTTGGCCATCCTGGCTGGAGCTGATGGGAGTTGGAATCCAAAACTGTGGAGGAAGGGGGGGCTGGCTGGCCCGCCTCACCCCCACCCTTTCCTACTCCAAAGGAACCAAGACCCCCAGAGATCTCAAGGTACCAGATTGCCAGCCTCAGCTGTCTGCAATCCTACTTGGATCTCTGTTGAGGGACTCGCCTTTAATTCTGTAACCTGGATTTAGTTACTGAAGCCACAGAGTACTACAAAACCCACGTGGGGTAAAATCAAGACAAGGTTTATTCTGGTAGCATTTTACAACAAGATTAGGGAAATGAGAGAAGCACACAAAATAAAGAGAGAGACACTTTAGTACACAGTAAAGCTGCAAAACAATAAAACCTGATTCCTTAATATCTCTCAGGCACACACCTGTTACCTGACGGTGTTCTCTTCAAGGGTTAAATCCAGCACAGCCTCGCTGCCCGAGGGAGATTACCACACCTACCCGAAGGTCCGAGATGGGTAAAACTCCCACAAGGCTTGCCTTCACTAGAGCCCTCAATCCAGCTAATTTCACCAGGAGCTGCCTGGGGTCCTTGGCTTACCGCCATCACCACAGCCGGGTAGAACAAAGACCAAAACCCACGCTTTGGGAAATATACCTTTCCCCCCCCTCCCCTCCTCCTTGTAACTCTCCTGCCTCTCAGCCAATTAGATTGAACTTCACCTGGCCAGTCAGGATGAGGGAGGCTCATGAGTCATGGCTTACTGGGCCTGAACTACATCTGCATATGAAAGCCCTCAGCCTGGCTCCTCCAGACTTCCAGGCACCATCCCTTCTAGAGGAACTATGCACACCCCACCCCCAGCCTTTAGCCGGTTCACACATGAGGGTGTGTGTGTGTGTGTGTGTGTGTGTGTATGAACCCGCAAAGGCTCTCTTCTTCACAAAAACATTTGGAGGGCGTCCAGGCTGGAGAAGGCTGCTCTCGTCCTTGGCTTCCCCGAAAGACCAGCCCTGCCTGAACGTTCCCAGTGGCTGCACCCGCAGAGGGGCAAGTGGTGTGTTCACCTCCAGTTCACACAGGGCAGCGGCGAGGTCCAGCGGGCCTAGTCTATGCGCTACATTGGGGGCCGTCTTGAGCTGGCCTTTGTTGCGCAAGCCCAGATCTGTAGTTGGCCCTCTTTCCCAGCATGCTCTCCCCCCCCCCCACTGATGGGGAGCATTCTGCCTGGGGCCCTGCTATGTGATGGAGGCGCCCTGCCTACCTCTGTGCAGTGACGCCCAGGTAAATCCCACAGCGGGATAGGCCGCTTGGGCCCTGTGTGGGCTAGGCACTCCGCAGGCGCCCCTTCGCTCCACAGCTGCCAGATTCGTAGATCATAGAGTGGGAAGGGGCCCACGAGGCCATCGAGTCCAACCCCCTGCTCAGGGCAGGAAACTAGAGGAGGGGTCTCTCATCCGAGTGAAAACCAGGCCTGACCCTGCTTAGCTTTTCCACGTGAGCCACAGGCCTGTAGAATAACCCCCAGCCTTCCAGTCGACTGTGGAGCGGCGGGGAGGGCGGGGATTGCTGCTCGGCGGTCACAGCAGTGCCCGCCCGCCTCTGCGAGCTGCAAAGTTGGGCAGAAGAAGGCCGGTGCTGTGTTCACACTTGCCAGAGGGCGGCGCCACCCTGGCTGTGGCAGGCGGAACGGTGGAAGCCCACGGCTGTGTGCCGTGAGGCAGTGTTCCAGAGCCGTCCGCAGCGCACACGGGGAGGGTTTCCTTCATGTCCGTGGCGCAGAGCGCTCCCTCCAGACAGCTTAGAAAGCCCTTGCTTCCATGTGCTAGGCATGGTGCTGCTTTTCAGTGCTTCTTCACTCGCAAGCAGTGGCTTATGCCTATTCCATACGGTGAATGCTTCCCTCCAGAGGAGTGCAGCTGTTGTACATGTGGAACGTGATGTGAAGCCAAGGAGGATGAAACTTAACTCCCCTCTTTCTCCCCCTCCCCCGTAATGAATTTTCTGGGCAAAAGGTATCCCGTTTCCAGTAAGTTCCTGCCCACTTGCTTGAATTCCTTATTTCTTTTTCTTTTTTTTCCCCCATGTATACTCTCTCCCCTCCCTCCCTCCATGTGCCTTGCTATTCTGGGTTGCCAGCCTTATTATATGTCAGATTGTCAGGCTAGGAGCTTGGAAGTTGTGGTTTGAATTGTGAGTTTGTAACATCTCGCTATCCACACTCTGGTTTTTAAAACCCGGGTTGTGATGGGTGCTCCAAAACAGGGACATTGCTTTTAAAGTTAGAAACGATTTTCATAAAGGCACAGTGTGCAGACACACCGCTTTTTGTTTGCTTTCTGTTACTTTAACTTAGTTTATTCCTTTTCTGTATTTAAGTAGAGCTGATGAGGAGTAGAGAGAGAGAGAGATTTTGCCACAAACATGTTCCGTTGGCAATTCAGCTGTTACCGTGCATAGGATGGAGGCATTATTAGACAATTTACTAGGTAAAGACTAGGGCTGCGTACAAACGTCCCATGAGAACAGGTCACACAGCGTCCTACACGCACACACGCACACACGCACACGCACACACATAACACACACGGGGGCTGAGCATGGCTCCCCTGTACCTTCATCATCATCATCAGGCGATCACTCGTGACCGAGTAAGATTGTCTTCCGGGATAAAAGGAGGAAATTCTAAAGAAGATTGTGTAGACTCTAGCGATGGGTCCGTAAGTGACTGTGGAGGCCAATTCTAGATCCACACAGCTTCCCACAGTGAGGACACAGGTTACCAGATAGAAGATGGTCCTGTAAAGGATTCATTTGACGTGCTTTTCGCTTAGCACGTTTCTCCCTTTCACCTTGCACTCGGGCTTCTTCAAAGTCCATGGAACCTTTGTGAAAGGCCAGCCTCCATTTAGATCGTTCATGGACCAGAGCTTCCCAGTTTTCGATGTTTACCTTCACAATACATATGACATACTTATCAGCAATGTGAATGGTGATTCAGTTGTGCACTTTTGTTCATGCATATACACTTTTTCAATTAAATATACATTTGTTCCCTAATGCATTTTTTAAAAAAGTATGATCAATTTTGAAGTAGTTGGGGGGAAATGGGTGGTGGTAGTTTTTTTTGTTTTTTTTTTAAATATCTTGGTTTCCATTGTTACTATGCACAGCACAGTCAAATTCTGCTGCCTGCAAACATGCATAAAACAATTTCCTTTAAGCTTCATCTGGGAGAGAAGATGGTTCATCTGAACAAAAGTACACTTTTGCAGCGGCCCAGTCAAATTAGGCATGTTTCTAAGCATCTTGGAGCCGATTGCAACAAATACCTGTTTGAAACGGGAGAATTTATAACTTTGGATGGTTCTTGCTGTGTATTGTTTGTACAGGCCATTGGTGAACCTGGTACTTCACAGAGTTCTATGCACCAAGTTTTCTGAAGGCGCTTACAATCTAAAACGGGCAAAGGGGAAGGCAGTGTAGAATTTTATTTTTATTATATTGATACCCCACCTTTTTTCCTGCAAGGAACCCAAGGCGGCTCACATAATCCTCCTCCTCCTCTCCATTTTATCCTCACAACAACCCTGTGAGGTAGGTTAGGCTGAGAGTCAGTGACTGGCCCAAAGTCACCCAGTGAGCTTCATGGCCGAGCGGGGACTAGAACCCGGATCTCTCGAGTCCCAGTCCAACGCTCTCACCACTAGGCCACGCTGGCTCTCAGTGGGGAGGGAGAGTCTAGGCGAGGGGAGAATGAATGTGGGGCAGCGCAGTTTGATGCGCACTTGAAACTTGGTTGCAGTTGGGAATGACCGTAAGGTACACTTTTGGCATGCTGGGAGTTGTAGGCCAAAAACATCTGGGGACCCAAGGTTGGAGAACACTGGCTTAAGATAAGGGCTGCACAGAAAGGGTTGGGTTTTGAGGAAGGATGGAAAGGAGTAGAGAGAGATGTTGCCACAAACATGTTCCGTATGGGAATTCCATGCATAGCCATCATATTCCTTAATAGATTCTTCAGTTTAAGTGTTGCCTTTCCTCCTGCTCTCCTGGCGCTCTGCACCAACCCCGAACCTTGTGCTGATATCCCTTTCCTGGCTCACTGTCAACACTGCTGTTTGTAACCACCTGGGTGCATCATATTTCCCACGCACACGCACACTCCTTAAGTTACAAGCAGCACTTAGGTGTGGTTTTGGGATAGGAAGAACACCTCACCTCCAGGGCTTGGCTTTGTTAAATCAACCATACTTGGTAAGTCTTCTAGATCTGGAAAAAAAACACGCCCTCCTGGCTTTGCAACTTAAAGGGCCCTCTAGCATTTGTTTATTGTGAAGTGATTCACTTTTTAATATCTCAGATAACTTCCCATCAGTGATGTGGGAAACGTTTACAAGGGCTGAGTCAGTTGCTGCTTTTTTTTTTTTGCTGAGTCTTCAGGCTTTTGAGTCACAGCTCAGCTCACTGATTGATCGGAACCCTTCTGAGCTTTTGGATGAGCTCTTGCTGTGAAATACAAGCCAAATTGACCTTTGGAACGTGCCTTTCCGCATGCTGCTATAAAACCCTGTGGTGTTCCTTTGCTGCCTCTTGGGTGGGTTTCCGTCCTGTGGCAGGATTTTATTGTGACGTCCCTTAGGTCATTATCTAATCATTTTTGTTTCTGAACTTTTTACTGTCAAGCATCCTGAGCCTTCTGCATGGAATTGGATAAGAAATTTGAAAAAAATTTCAAAGATTGCAGGTCAGAGTAAGTGTGTATGGAAGTAACCTAGGAGTGGCTAGCGTGTTTGACTCTGTTTTTTGGGGGGGGATTCCTGTTGTCAGATTCCTGCTGAACCCTTGAATCGTGCACTGCCTCTTATCTCAATCTGTCTCCCAGGATTCTGAGGATAAAGGTGTGTGTGGGGGGGCAGTGATGAACCTCAGGCGTGCTGTCCTGAGTTCTTTGAAGAAAGGACAACTGTGATAGCCAGCTAGACTTGGTGACTGGCCCAAAGACACAAAGCCAAATCCCTTCTTGTATTCTCTCCTTTTGTGATGAGAGCCCCGGGACTTCCAACCAACCTGTAAGGATTCAACTTCAGTTGGCTTGCCCACATCTGTTCCCCCACCAATGCCAAGGCTACATAATTTGGGGCCCATGAAAAAGAAGTGCAGCTGAGTATTCTCTACAGGCCTGTGGCTCACGCTGGCTCAGCTTGTCTGAGCGTGGAAAGCTAAGCAGGGTCAGGCCTGGTTGTTACTTGGATGGGAGACCCCCTCTTCTAGTTTCCTGCATTGAGCAGGGGGTTGGACTCGATAGCCTTGTAGGCTCCTTCCCACTCTATGATCTATGAATCTACCGTACTTATTGGTCACGTCCAGCACCAATTGCCTTCTACTGTGTGAAGAAGTACTTCCATTTATCTGTCCTGAATCTCCCACCAATCAGCTTCATGGGATTCCACCAGGTTTCCGTAATGCCCGCCATATCTAGGTTCTCCTTTAAAGCCAGGCACTCCAACTCTCCCATCTTGGCCCGGAGGCTTCTAGCATTAGCACAGGAACACCTATGCACAGTGTCCCTCCCTCCCCAGGTGTCTCTGACATGTGCATCTTCTGCTATGGCCCGTAGGCATAGGCCTCTTTGACTGGCTATCGTGTTTCACCGTATGCTCATGGCCTATTTCCTCCCTGTCTCCATTTGGGCAATTGGAAACACTTTCATCTTCATCCCTTAGGGATGATTCAGCCTGAACCGGATGTTTCCCAGCGCCTGTTGTCTTTCCCCCCAGGGTTCAGTGCAAAGGCTGCTGTGCCACCTTTTCTATGCTAAGTGCCAGCTGTCTGGTTTCATTCTGGTTCAGGTGGGTAATGCATCTGGGTAAGAGCATAGGCGAGCACTCTGAGGCACCTTCAAGAGAATGGGGGGGGGGGTCTCCCAAAACTTGCCTCCCTGCTCATGGTCTTGCCTTGGGATGAGTTGGCAGCAACTCATAAATAAGGTTGAGTTTATTTATTCAGGTTGGCTGCAGCCTGAATAAATCATCATCATCATCATCATCAGGTGATCACTCGTGACCGAGTAAGATTGTCTTCCAGGATAAAAATACTAAAATAAAATTATAAAAGGAAGAAATTATAAATAATTGTGTAGACTCTAGCGATGGGTCCGTAAGTGACTGTGGAGGCCAATTCTAGATCCACACAGCTTCCCACAGTGAGGACACAGGTTACCAGATGGAAGATGGTCCTGTAAAGGATTCATTTGACGTGCTTTTCGCTTAGCGCGTTTCTCCCTTTCACCTTGCACTCGGGCTTCTTCAAAGTCCATAGAACCTTTGTGAAAAGCCAACGTCCAGTTAGATCGTTCATGGGCCAGAGCTTCCCAGTTTTCGATGTTTATATTGCATTTTTTAAATTTCTGCATGGGGTTGTGGATAATAGGGGTACGGGGTGGGGGCACTGCTTCAAGTATTCCTTTCCTAGGTAAAGTTAGAACAGAAGCGTATTTTGTCTTTTTTCAAGTGATCGCTAAGATTCCTGCCCTGAAGACACCAACTTGCCTGAACAAGCGTTGAGTACTGTGTAATCATTTTCAATCGCTCTAGGGGTTTTTACTTTGCGGAGACCTTTGCTTTTTGCTTACGCAATGCACACCATAATAACATAAAGGACGACTTTATAATTATTTGAAATACACTTTACAGGTGCTTAACAAAGCAAACACTTAAAAAAAAAAAATCCTATTGCAGCTCAGAGGCCTGTACATCTAAGCCAGCCTTCCCAAACTTAAGGGGATGAATAGGAATGTATTGCCTGTTAACCCTATTTTTGCCTATTCTATGCTATCTGCCTGATGGGTTTGTTTGTGGCAGTTAGCCCCCTATAGGTCACAATGGCAGGGCTTTGTGGGAAAGTAATGCATACGAACATAAGAAGAGCCATGCTGGATCAGACCAAGGGTCCATCTAGTCCAGCATTCTGTTCACACAGTGGCCAACCAGCTGCCCACAAGCAGGACAGGAGTGCGACAGCACCCTCCCGCCCATGTTCCCCGGCAACTGGTGTACAAAGGCATACTGTCTCTGATACTGGAGGAAGCATACAGCCAGTCAGGAGTAGTAGCCATTGCTAGCCATATCCTCCATGAATTTGTCTAATCCCCCTTTAAAGCCATCCAAATTGGTGGGCGTCATTACATCTTGTGGAAGTGAATTCCATAGTTTAACTACGATATGTGGCCTGTGGCTTATGCTGGCTCAGCTTGTCTGAGTGTGGAAAGCTAAGCAGGGTCAGGCCTGGTTATTACTTGGATGGGAGACCCCCTCCTCTAGTTGCCTGCGTTGAGCAGGGGGTTGGACTCGATAGCCTTGTAAGGCTCCTTCCAGCTCTATGATCTATGAATCTATGAAATCTACTGTGTGAAGAAGTACTTCCATTTATCTGTCCTGAATCTCCCACCAATCAGCTTCATGGGATTCCACCAGGTTTCCGTAATGCCCACTATATCTGGGTTCTCCTTTAAAGCCAGGCACTCCAACTCTCCCATCTTAGCTGGGAGGCTTCTAGCATTAGCACAGGAACACCTATGCACAGTGTCCCTCCCCAGGTGTCTCTGACATGTGCATCTTCTGCTATGGCCCGTAGCCGTAGGCCTCTTTGACTGGCTATCATGTTTCACCGTATGCTCATGGCCTATTTCCTCCCTGTCTCCATTTGGGCAATTGGAAACACTTTCATCTTCATCCCTTAGGGATGATTCAGCCTGAACCGGATGTTTCCCAGCGCCTGTTGTCTTTCCCCCAGGGTTCAGTGCAAAGGCTGCTGTGCCACCTTTTCTATGCTAAGTGCCAGCCGTCTGGTTTCATTCTGGTTCAGGTGGGTAGTGCATCTGGGTAAGAGCATAGGCGAGCACTCTGAGGCACCTTCAAGAGAATGGGGGGGGGGTCTCCCAAAACTTGCCATGTAGGGCTGTGGGACCAGTGTGGCAGGGTGCAGAACCCCTTTGGGACCTGGGTTGTAGGGCTGGGGTTGAGAGTGACTTCGAAAGGGGTCCCGCAGCACCTGAAGAGGTAAGGCCAGTGTGGAGGGGTATTCCTTCTTACATTCTCTCCAACTCATGGCCAGGTAGGGCTCACCCTAGTTCAGTGTTCTGCAACCTTGGGTCCCCAGATGTTTTTGGCCTACAACTCCCAGCATGCCCCAGCCAGCTACGCTGGCTGGAGCATGCTGGGAGTTGTAGGCCAAAAACATCTGGGGACCCAAGGTTGCAGAACACTGCCCTAGTTCAAGGCAGGAACAGCTGCAAGGTGGCTCCATCTTTGGCAGTCACAGCACCCTGCAGAAGTGCTGCAGATTCTAGTACAGGGGTCCTCAAACTTTTTAAACAGGGGGCCAGTTCATTGTCCCTCAGACTGTTGGGGGGCCGGACTATAGTTTGAAAAAAATATGAACAAATGGATCAAGTAAAAAAAAAAAGGACCCGGGTCCTTTTTTTTTTTTTTTTACTTGATAGGGGTGATTTCCCCCCCTTAAATGGAAAGTTATTTTATTTATTCATTTCATTTCATTTTTATACCTAGCCGAAGCTCTCTGGGCGGTTTACAGCAAGTAATAAGACAGTCCCTGCCCCGCAGGCTTACAATCTAAAAAGACACGACAGACAAGGAAAAAGGAATGGGGAGGGAAGAAGAGGGAATATTAATGAATACTCCTGGCGGGGCTGGTGGTATTTACATATATAGTTGCACAATTGTTTCATGCCTAACACGAATATACTTTTGTTTTTGCCATCACACAAATGAGCATACTCTGCTTCAATCCAAAGTAGCATTTTTGAAACATTAGAAATCTGACTTAGCTCCATCAGCTCATACATAAGAGGTAAAACACCACCACTAATTTTTCCATATTATGGAAAAGAATTAAAAGAATCCGCGCTTGAAGCGAAAGAGTTTTTAAAAAGTCTGCTTCTGCCAATCGGCCGCTGGGCCGGATAAAACAGCAAGGCGGGCCGGATGTGGCCCGCGGACCTTAGTTTGAGGACCCCTGTTCTAGTATGTTAAAGTTAAACAAAAACGGTGGCCCCAGTTAACCCGGTGATGTGTGTCTCGTCTTGCTATCCTAGGTCTGGTTGCAACTGGTGCCTGAATTTGCTTGTATTCCTCTTCCCTCTCCCCCCTCCGTTTCTTTTGTATCATGAATGTTAGTTTCTGTGACTGTGGGCAGGGACTGATTAACTTTTAATCTCTGCACATTGTGTAGAACACTTTAGGCTCTTTATAAGTTAATAACAATAACAATAATAAACACCGCCAACAATCATAAATGAGTAATACTGATTTTTTTTGAAGCACCTGGATTCCTGATGACTCACAGAACCGCTTGATGCAAATTAGGCTAATAAATGCCAATTTGCATTGCATAGATCATGCTTTGCATAACTTATCCAGGTTGCAAAGCTGAGCTTTACTTGAAGTAGATGCAGAATTTGTGTGTGAAGCACAGAGTCTAAACATCCCCGAGTAACAAACATTGCACCAGATAGAAGCAAGTTTCTTGTCCTTGCTTGCCCTGTTCTAGGGAAATATTGAAGAACCGCCGCCACAGGGTGTGATCCAGGCCCCTGAGACACACATATACTTTGCATGTAGCACGAAAGCAGTTACTCCTGTTTGTTCTGGAGGAAGAATAATGAATTCTGCCTCTTTCAACATGTGCAAGAAATAGCAAAGTGAATAATTAAGTCGGTGAGAGATTAGTGTTTTGCTATTTCACTCTCTTTGTAACACAAAATATGGAAGTCACAACAGAAATTTAACACAACTCTTTCCTTTTGTTTCTTTTGCAAATGCCTGTCTCCATAGCTGAGGGATCTGACTTCCTGAATGGGCTGCTTTGCTCTTATGTTTTACCCACAAATTAGTTGTTAGTGAAATCTTTGCAGTGTTGGTTCTGTGTCTGATCAACTTGGGGTTTGTGTCTTGCGCTTTTCTTGCAGCAATATGCGCGGATGCATGAACTGCATCCTCCTTAAAAAATCTATAATGACACTTGGCTGTTGAGCATTGGGTCCATTCATACCACACAGGGTATCCTGTCAGAGATACCTAAGGAGGATAAAATTATCCTCCTGGGCGATTTTAACGCAAGAGTCGGGCGTGACTTTGATTTATGGCCAGAAACTATTGGAAAAGACGGAGTTGGTAATAGCAACCCGAACGGACTCTTACTTTTGTCTATATGTGCAGAGCATAATCTCACTATCACAAACACGCTCTTTCGACAAAAGAATAAGTTTAAAACATCATGGCAGCACCCACGGTCAAAGCACTGGCATCTTCTGGATTATGTAATTGTCCGTGTTAGAGATCGCCGCGATGTACTTCTTACTAGGGCCATGGTGAGTGCCGACGACTGCTGGACAGACCACCGACTAATCCGGTCCAAAATGGTTATCAACATTGCTCCCCAACGTAGGCTTCAAGGAAGGAAACCAAGGCGTAAAATGAACATCCAAGTCCTTCAAGATCCTATTAAGCAAACTCGTCTTCAATCTCTTCTTAAGGAACATCTACCTACGGAACCTCCTGACAACATTGAGGACCATTGGTCTAAGCTGAAAACCTCCATTACTGCAGCTTGTGAACAAACTATTGGATATGAAACTAAGAAACATCAGGATTGGTTTGATGAAAATGACAATGAGATTAAATATATAATTGACCAAAAAAGGAAAGCCTTCCAAATATGGCAAAATGATATTAACTGCGCTGCCAAGAAAAAAACCTACGCTAGCGCAAAGGCTGAGGTCCAAAGAAGAACAAGAGAACTTAAGAACGCCTGGTGGAAAAAGAAAGCTGAAGAAATTCAACAACTTGCAGAATCTCATGATGCACGGGGCTTTTTTAAGGCCACAAGGGCCATTTATGGACCAAAAACCTATGGTACAAACCCTTTACAATCAAAAGATGGCACCAAACTCTTAAAAGATAAAGAGTCTATTGCACTGCGTTGGAAAGAGCACTATTATGACCTTTTAAATCGTAAATCTAAGGTGGATAATGAGATTTTTTCGCAAATCCTGCAAAAACAAATTAAAGAGGAACTTGCAATACTCCCCACTTTGGATGAAGTAAAAAAAGCCATTAATCAAATGAAGAACAACAAAGCTAGTGGACCAGATGGGATTCCCGCTGAAATCTTTAAAGAAGGGGGTCCCGAACTTGTACAACATCTTCATAAACTCATCGAAAAAATCTGGATAAGAGAAGAGATCCCAGAAGACTTCAGGGATGCCATAATTATCACCCTCTTTAAGAAGGGTGATAGAACAGACTGTGGAAACTATCGGGGCATTTCTCTCTTAGCAACCGCAGGTAAAATATTTGCTAGGATTCTTGCAAACCGTCTTCTATCTATTTCAGAAGAGATCCTCCCTGAAACCCAATATGGTTTCCGCCCCTCTAGAGGGACAGTAGACATGATTTTACTGCACGTCAGCTCCAAGAAAAATGCCGGGAGCAAAATCAACCCCTTTATATGGCATTTATCGATTTGGCTAAGGCCTTTGATACTGTAGACCGCACAGCTCTCTGGACTATCCTTATGAAAATTGGATGCCCCAATAAATTTGTGAATATCTTGCGACTTCTCCATGACAACATGACGGCAACGGTTTTGGACAACAACGGCTCTCATGGTGCTCCATTTAAAGTGGGATCAGGTGTTAAACAGGGATGTGTTATCGCCCCAACATTATTTGCCATTTTCATCGCCATGGTTTTACATCTTGTCGAGGGGAAACTTCCCACCGGTGTGGGAATTATATATCGAACAGATGGAAAGCTTTTTAATCTCAGCAGGCTGAAAGCAAAAAGTAAGGTAATTACAACCTCCGTCGTGGAACTTCAGTATGCTGATGATAATGTGGTCTCCGCACATTCAGAGGATGATCTCCAATCTATCCTAAATGCTTTTGCAGAAGCATACGAAAAACTTGGTCTCTCACTTAACATCAAAAAAACCAAAGTGCTTCATCAGCAAGTGCAAGCCAATCCTTTGGTGATGCCATCTATCCAGCTTGGCGGGACAATACTGGAAAACGTCGATCATTTTCTCTATCTTGGCAGCTATCTTTCTGTTACAGCTAACATCGACAGTGAAATCCAGCATCGTCTGAGCTCCGCAAGTGCCGCATTTTCTCGAATGAAACATAGAGTGTTCGAGGATCGGGATATTTGTAAGAAGACCAAAACACTGGTTTATGAAGCCATTGTATTACCAACTTTATTGTATGCCTGCGAAACATGGACTATCTATAAACGTCACTTCCACCTCCTTGAAAGGTTTCATCAACGTTGCCTCCGGAAAATCCTGCAAATTACTTGGGAAGATAGGCGAACAAATGTCAGTGTACTGGAAGAAGCAAAGACTACTAGCATTGAAAAAATGATCCTTCAACGCCAACTTCAGTGGACCGGTCATGTTGTTCGAATGCCTGACTGCCGTCTCCCAAAGCAGTTACTTTACTCCCAACTCAAGGATGGAAAGCGGAATATCGGTGGTCAATATAAGAGGTTTAAAGATGTTCATAAGGCTAATCTAAAAAAATGCAATATAAACATCGAAAACTGGGAAGCTCTGGCCCATGAACGATCTAAATGGAGGTTGGCCTTTCACAAAGGTTCCATGGACTTTGAAGAAGCCCGAGTGCAAGGTGAAAGGGAGAAACGTGCTAAGCGAAAAGCACGTCAAATGAATCCTTTACAGGACCATCTTCTATCTGGTAACCTGTGTCCTCACTGTGGGAAGCTGTGTGGATCTAGAATTGGCCTCCACAGTCACTTACGGACTCATCGCTAGAGTCTACACAATCTTCTTTAGAATTTCCTCCTTTTATCCCGGAAGACAATCTTACTCGGTCACGAGTGATCGCCTGATGACCACACAGGGATCACTCCGTGTTAGTTGTCCTGCTCGTTCTCGTGATGGTTTTGAAGGGGAAATGCTATGCAAATACTAAGTACCTAAATGTTTGCAATGGCAGTCTTGGGAATGAAATCCTGCTCTCTCCTGGACGCACGCGTGTGTTTGTTGAGCAATAGTGAATATCTTGTCCTGCTTCTTTTAAAATGGGCGATTTCTGAGTATACTTATGAAACAGGGGAGCTTAAAACCAGCTGAAGAAGCATGTCAAATGAATCCTTTACAGGACCATTTTCCATCTGGTAACCCGTGTCCTCACTGTGGATCTAGAATTGGCCTCCACAGTCACTTACAGACCCATCGCTAGAGTCTACACAATCCTCTTTAGAATTTCCTCCTCTTATCCTGGAAGACAATCTTACTCGGTCATGAGTGATGGCCTGATGATGATGATGATGATGATGATGATGATGATGATGATGATGCTTGGCTACTGGGCAGTGCTGGCCCCATGTTTTCCAGGGCCTTGCGGCTTGGCACCCTCAGCGGGGGCCCTCCCTCAATGAGTTTTATCTTCTCACCTCCATTGTCACCAGCTGCTGTTGCTCCTCCTCCTCTTTCACCACCACCGTTGTCTGGGTTGGAGCGAGAGGCGGGTGAACGGGCAGGTGACAGTGGTGAAGAGGAGGAGCATGTCCAGGGGGGCTCTTGTCAGGGCCCCCCTGCTGGGTTGTGGGCCCTCAGCAGGGGCCCGACCATGCCACCGTTCCTTCTTTCTGTTTTTTTTTTAAAAATACAAATACTATATATATATATATATAATTGCCTGAATGTAGCTAATGCTGCTATTTCCGGGTTAGTGTGAATACTCAAGAAACCGAGGCCGTGATACTGTGAGTGGATTAGAACATTCGTTTCTACCACTGACAACGTAGGGAACGTGTTCAGCGTCTTGTGATTCTGCCAGTGAAACTTCTCCAGCTTGACGGCTTTTTGCTACAACGGATTTGCTAGCAGATGGCAGGTCTGGACTGTTTAAATATCCCAGCCACCGACTGCATTTGCAGAGCTGTTTGTTTGTTGCTTGGAGTACAGGAATGTGGATATCGTGGGATGACCTTATAAACTTTGTTCCTCAAAACACCTCTGTGAAGGGAGGCCACGTGTTCTTGTGCGGTCATGTTGTTCGAATGCCTGACTGCCGTCTCCCAAAGCAGTTACGGTACTTTATTCCCAACTCAAGGATGGAAAGCGGAATATCGGTGGTCAATATAAGAGGTTTAAAGATGTTCTTAAGGCTAATCTAAAAAAATGCAATATAAACATCGAAAACTGGGAAGCTCTGGCCCATGAACGATCTAACTGGACGTTGGCCTTTCACAAAGGTTCCATGGACTTTGAAGAAGCCCGAGTGCAAGGTGAAAGGGAGAAACGTGCTAAGCGGAAAGCACGTCAAACGAATCCTTTACAGGACCATCTTCCATCTGGTAACCTGTGTCCTCACTGTGGGAAGCTGTGTGTGGATCTAGAATTGGCCTCCACAGTCACTTACGGACCCATCGCTAGAGTCCACACCATTTTTCTTTAGAATTTCCTCCTTTTAAAATCTCCTTTTTGTAAATTTTTTATCCTGGAAGACAATCTTACCCGGTCACGAGTGATCGCCTGACTGACTGACTGTGGATGGAAAGCGAAATTGAGCACGGCCGGCCCAAAGCCCCTCCAGTGTGGTCATGGCTGAGCTAGGGTTTGACCCCGGGGCTCCCGAATGCAACGGTAGCACGCATTCCGCCTCTGCCTGATTCTGTAACTCACAGCACTGTTCAAGGATGCCCCATTTCCTTGCACCAGCACTGGGGCCCAACCCGCAGTCCTGTCCAGTGCCAGCAATGTTATACCCTTGCACCGGCAGAAAATGGTGCAATCCAAGACTCTGCCAGACCTCTCTGTAGAAGGGCTAATCACAGGCTGTGTGTGTGTTCGAATTTCTTCCTCCCAAAACAAGGATTGCCTTACTGCGGCCTTCCTCAACCTGGTGTGCTCCCGGTAATAATATTTCAGGCTACAACCCCCCAGAATTCCTGGCAGTTGGCCATGTGGCTGGGGCTGATGGGAATTGAAGTTCAAAACGTCTGAAGTGTGCCAGGGTGGGTGGGGGAGGTCTGCTAGCTGGCTGGGGCATGCTGGGAGTTGTAGGCCAAAAACATCTGGGGACCCAAGCTTGGAGAACACTTGATTTAGAGGTATGTTGCCTTTATACATGACAGCTCATTTCCATGGAAATTATACAGTGGCTTTATTGCAAGAAGATTTTTTTGGTTTGTCTTTTAAGCTTCCAACATTTTCATTTTTATTTTAAAAGCTGTTTGGTAATGCATCGCAGCATGGTGGCTTTTGGCAAAGCCATTTAGAATCTCCACAAAGCACTCTGGGGTGACTGCATCTTAACCTCTCGGAAGGGATATTGAGAGAGAATAACTGCTGCTCGCTCTGTTATTTTGGGGTGCGCTTCAGGGAGGGAGGCCCTTATTGGGCAGAGACCCCATAGGATCCAGCAGCTAGAAGGCACTGGCCGTGAGAGGACGGGGCCGAGCCGAGGGCGGACATGTCCGCAGCTCCCCATCCGACCGTGCCAGTTTCTCATTGTCCCTCCTCCAGGCCCTAGCAAATGCTGTAGTTTTTTTTTGTGTGAAACCAACGTGTGAATGTGCGTGGATAGAGAGAGACATTCTGAGCTTTATATCTCTCTGCAGTCCTTGGAATACTGATTGTGCATCTTACGAAGGCTCCGGCGTTGGCTTTAACAGCTGCTGCTGCCGCCTAGCCAAGCGGGCTGTGGCAAAAAGAATGCAAAATGCGCGAGAGAGCGAGGGAATTCTGCCAGAACTACGAACGGCGAATTTTCCTAACGTCGTAAGTGTGCTTTGTTGTGATAAACTTTTTTTTTTTTTTTTTTTTAAATCACCTCCGAAGTGGTTTGCAACCATCTTGGCCGAAAAGAAGGGTATAAATACAGCAAGCAACATTTTTTTTTAAAGTGGGTTCAACCCCAACGTTGCCTGTGCCTTGCTCTGCTTTGGGAGATGTTGCAGCTGTGCGCTTCCTTCTGATCTTCCTGCTCACAGGAGAAGGGTGTTCTTTATTCAGGCTGCTTCTCCACATTTGCTCCTCTGCAGCTGTCCGGGAGAGCAGTGTTTGAGAGAGGGAAGGGCCCAGCTCAGGGTGTGCCGTGCGCAAGAAACGGGCGGCCTCTTCCCCTCCCGCAGCTCTCCTCCCACGTGTGCTGGCTGGAGTCTTCACTCCCTTGCCTGTCGATTCAGCCCAAAGTTTTTCCTCTGGCTCAGGTCTGCTCAGCTCGCTGCCCTCGTGAAAGGAGCCGCCTTGGACTCCTGCCGCCTCAAGTGGCTCTCCCTGCCGAACGGGAGGCTGAAGACTTACAGGGGACCTGTGCTAAGAAGTTGCATGAAAAATGCAATTAATTGTGTGGTTTTTAAAGAAAACATTCACAGATTGATGCAGAAATGGGAAGTTGTGCTCATTCTGTAGAGAGAGCTGCCCGCAGGCAGCCTTCTTAAATAAATGCAAATGCTGAAGGCAAAGTGGAGCGGCTCTTCCGGCCTGATGCGGATGAAATGTTCCCAATATCCCAGCTGTGGCTAGAAGTGCTATATGACCTGGTGTTTGCTGGTGGTGCCACCCTCACGCTGTGGCCTTGTGCATCTCCTGCTTCTCTCTTGCACAAATGTCTCCCCTTTATTCCATAATTCCCTTTCACCGTGGCACAACATTACTTACCTCTGCCTTGGCTCTAGCCGCGCTTGATGCTAACAAGGATTGCTGTTGGAAGTTTTGCATCCAGGTTTTAACTGCGCTTGTATACCTTGGTAACGGGTCAGTCAGTCAGTACTTCTGCCGGCAGTGCTGCGCCAAGGTTAACCAAAGGGACAGTGTTCTCCAACCTTGGGGTCCCCAGATGTTTCTGGCCTACAACTCCCAGCAGTTGTAGGCCAAAAACATCTGGATCAGAGCTACGCTGGCTGGGGCATGCTGGGAGTTGTAGGCCAAAAACATCTGGGGACCCAAGCACACTGGGAGTGCTGCTCAAGCCTGCGGCATGCTCATCCTCTAAACATGGTTAGGATGTGCATCCGCCAACCCCGGTTATCCTGCTTCCCAAGCCTTGCTTCTAATCAGTCTAATGGCTGCCTCATACATGGAAATGCTCTGCCCATGTGCTGCCACTGCTGTTATGGCAGAAGGACAGGCATGCTCATGTGTCGCTCTGGATCTTTTAAATGTATAATAAACTACCATCTTTCTGTATACCTTGGGATTCCCCTGGTCTGTGAGGGGCCCCATTGTGCTGCCCTATATGTCAGTGCTAGACAACCCACTTTACTATTGGAAGAAACACATTGGGGGCTCACGGGGGCTCATGGGAAGGGGGTGTTTTGCTTCCCTTCTCCCCTGAAGCAGAAGAAAGTTGGGGCTCCGCCCAACCTGAGCAAGACAGCAGGGGAGTGGGTTACCCCTCTCTTCCTTCTCCTCTTCCTCCTCACACGGTCCAGGAAAGCTCTTTTTTCCTTGTCAAACCAACGGGAGCAGAGGAATGAACTCCTCTGGGACCAGTTTCTCCCTCCAGTTGCTTTTATCACTGTCAATGGCTTTAATTCTCTTTTTCTAATGCTGTTTTTTCCCCTCCTCTTTTTTAAAACAACAACAAAGTACCGTAATATTTTTTCTGCATAGCATATCCCTGAGTATACAACAGAAACCCCTTTGCTTTGTCGGGGGGGGGGGGGGGGAGGCTGTTTCTTTCCCCCTACGGATGGGCATGAGATTATCACCTTCGGTCTTGGAAGGGTGTGTGTGATTGCAGGGTACTCACTTTAACTGCAGTGTGTGTGTGTGTGTGTGTGTGTGTGTTTGCTTTTATATCCCGCGTTTTGACTAACAGGTCCTCAAAGTTGTTTACGATACGGATGGACGGATCAGTCTGTTTCCAGTCCGTGTCCGTTTCACATGTGTTCATTCATAAATCCACTCTGTCCCATTTCTGCATCAATCTGTGAATGTTTTCTTTAAAAACCACACAATTAATGGCATCTTTCATGTATTTTTCACAAAATAAGCATTTTAATGTATTTTACTCTAAAGTATACACGCATGTATTTTAACCAGGGTGGATAAAACTCAATGTTTGGGTGGTGGTGGCTTGAAGTCAGATTTTAAAAATTTAAATTGGATTTTTTAAATTTAAAAAAAAATACTAAATTTCTCACTTAAAAAATAACGTAGTTGCAATCAGATATCATCATAAACATGGTAACTCCACTTAGGGGCAGTGTGCGTGACAGGATAGCCCACTGTGAGTTGTTTAACCCAGAGTGAGGCTGCAGCTTGTTCAGCTGCCATTTTGAATATGCAACCTCCACTCGGGGGTTGTTGTCTTGTGTGAACCCGGCGAGTGTGGGTTACATGGAGGTTGAACTACCCTCGCATCACCCATGGTCTGTTTTAGGGTTGTTGTTTAACCCTCACATAATCCACACTCGCCGGGTTTGCACGACACAACAACCCCTGAGAGGGGCTTGCATATGCAACCTGGCACCCGTGGGCACCGCAGCTCCTGGTCTTAGTCTCATAAAAAAAGTCACCTACCAATCAAACATTGCCATTAATTTCAGTTTTTCAGCTCATGAAAAACTGTCAGCCTAACTACCAGCTCTTGCTTCTTGAAAATTCTGGACTTTCAGTTTATCTGACTAAAGTCACATGTGCAAAGTCTCAAGCCAGCTGGGACTGTTGTTCTGTCCTTATGCAGTGTTGCAGTTGGCCCAAGCAAGGCAGAGAGTTAAGACAGAAAGATAATATAGCAGGGTGGATAAAAATTGATGCTTAAAATACATTTTTAAAAATTGTTTTTTACAAAATTAAATCGGATTTTTTCAGCCCAGTAATGATCAAACCTTGCTTTGACCTATCAGTCCATTCTTGTTTGCTACCTTGTTTTTTGTGCAGGCAAAGCTGGCCCAAGACGAGTGAAGCAGGAAGGAACAGCACTAGAAAGAAAAAGGGACGACAAAAATAGTCGAGAGTGCATCTTCCTGTATTCTCATACTAAAACTGCAGTCCTGTACCCACTTAGCTGGAAGTAAGCCCCATTGAACTCAGTGGATCTTATTTTTGAACAGACATCTATGGCATTGTACCGTTAACCTCAAACTGTCATAGATGCTGGTCATAAGAGAGACCCTAAGTGGGAATATTTTAAAGATATTCCCTCTATAGGTAAAAATGATAGAATGCAAAATATATACAGTGAGTCAAAGAGATGCAGAGTCTGCTTTGTAAGAATGAAACAGTCTAAACAATACTCTATTTAGTCGTACATTAACGAGGCTTAGTGGTCAGATCTGCACCATTGTTCAGGAAATATAGGAAAAAGTTTCCAGCACTACAGTATCCTTTCTAAAGATGTGGCGAACAGAACTGTACACAGTATTCCAAATGTGTCTGCAGCACAGATTTCTATAAGGGCGTAACACTGTTGGATTTCTTAAACGTTTTTTGATCACTTTCTTAGTAACCACTAGCATGGAATTTGCCCTTTTCACAGTTGCCTCATACTGGCTTGACATGGTAATTGAATTATCCACCACAACCCCAAGATCTCTTTCCTGATTTGTCACTGCCAGTTCATTCCTCATTAGTGTGTGTGTGAGAGAGGGAGGGAGAGAGAGAAGTAAGGATTTTTTTTTTTTACCCCAATGCGAATCACTTTGCCAGACTGAACCGCATTTGCCATTTTATTCCCCCATTCATCCTGTATGGAGCTCTTTGCAATCCGCGCCCCCTTATACAAATACTATATTTCCTAACTCCAGATGGTTTATGAGCAATACAGGGACCTCCCTTGCTTCTTTCTTTCCCCCATTATGGGTAAGGAGATGGAGGTGGGTGGGTTTACATGTCAGACCTCAAGGTGTCCTGGGGAAATTGCTCCCAACAAACAAGCGGCCTCCATGTTTGTGGTAGAAGGCTTTTATTTATTTATGTAATCTATTTGCAACATTTATATACCACTCCGTATTCCTGTATGGAGTTTCCGGAGCGGTGAATAATATTTTATTTTATCAGAAAAGGGTAGTAGTGGTGGTTTGCTGTCAGGTGCTGCTGTTCCAAAATTGCTCTCTCCTCGGGGTCTGCAAGAAGCAGAGAAGAAAAGCATAATCCACTCAAAAGTCTCCTGTTTCTTCAGGGCTGGGAATGCAAAGGCTTGTTTCAGCCTGGCTGTGTGGGCGTTTGTTTAGTTTGCAGAGCCTTGCTATGGAGTGGATGATGCATGAGTGCGTGTGTGCGTGTGTGCGCGCATGTGTGTGTGTGTTTCAAGAACCCCCCCCCCATTGTTTAAATAATAGCTGCTTTAGACACACGTCCTAAATGGCAAGAAAGCAAAAGGGGTTTCTGGTGTCTGTCTCATGAATTTTATGAATAAAATTCATGAATAAAAAAATAAAATAATAAATTTTAAGCCTAATAGCTAGAAAGAAGAAGTCACGCATAGAGTTTTTGTTGCTAAAAAACACTCAAGGTTTTAAGCCAGAGTTGTGTGTTTATGCTGTGTGGCATTTATAAATCGCTGGACTTCTTGCCCTGAAGTGAAACGTTTATTCCGAAGATGTCTTTCACAAACAATCTAAGAGTGTCAGGGGCTAATTCTGTTCTGGGAGGAATGGGTTTTATTTGTTGTTCATGCAGCACCTTTATTTGTACATGGTGTTTCTAACAAAGTATAATAAGCAAAGAAGGGACAGTCCCTGCCCTGATCTTACAATCTAAAGTTAGGCAATGGGTAGGGCTTAGCCAGGAGAAACAAAATCAGCAACAGAACATTTTGCAAGAATGCAGTTACCCAACAGTGACTTCATTTCAGCCTGAGATGAGGCATACTTGAGTGAGTTTCTTTTATTACATTTATATCCTATCTTTTATTTAAGGAGCTCAAGGTGGTGTCCATGTTATCCTCAAACCAACCCTGTGAGGTAGGTTAGGCAGAGAGAGAGAGAGAGAGAGAGACTGGGTCAAGGTCACCCAGGTAGAGCAAGGAAATTGAACCTGGATCTCCCCAGTCTTAGTCCAACAACTTTCACCGAAAAGGTGGATACTAAGGAGGAATTTGAAGGCAGAAGGCAGTTCTGCGCATGCTGCATCAGTGGTAGTAATAGAACACTATACAGTAATACCTTGGATTGCAAGCATAATTCGTTCCAGAACCGTGCTTGTAATCCAAAACACTCTTATATCAAAGTGAGTCTCTGGCGAGCGTGAGCGGGGCCGATTTCGGCCCGCTACGCCCACCCGAGGCAAACGGTTACATCCCTACGGACTTGTCTTGCAAGACCTTGCTTGTTTATCAAGTCAAAATTTAATTATTATTTTTTTGCTTGCCTTGCAAAACACTCTCAGACCAAGTTACTTGCAATCCAAGGTATTACTGTACAAAGGAAACTTCACTTTAAAATGGTGAAGTTAGTGTTAAAATAACATCAGGGGGGTTTGTGCACAGAAGCATACGGAGTTCAGTTTGAACTTTAGCTGATCCCAATTCCTGTGCACATTGCAACATAACAAGCCATGTGAACTCCTCTATTCCAATTGGATGGGGAAAGGGAACACGAGCAGAGATTCAACTTGAATCTGCGCTGCTTTCATTGGTGTGCTTCCAGCCAAGGCTTTTGTCGTGCAATCACCCTGCCTCGTACATCCTGGTTGCCTTCCTTTTGTAGACGTGCCATGTTCTTCTGTCTTATTTCTTACCAGGAAAAAATGGTTAAGGAGGAACAGACAGAATCGCTGCCGAATGCCTTTTGATTTTTAGTGCTAGGAGCCCATTCCCCGAAGCTGCAAAAACTATCAGAAAAGGAGTTGTGTGCTTTCTGCAAATGTACCCACTATAACTCTCTTCAGGGCCGGTGCTACCATTAGGCCAACTAGGCAGCTGCCTAGGGCGCAGGGCTAAAGAGGGCGCCAGAAATGCCTTGGGGGAAAAAATACAGCACTCTCAAGTGGGAAGGGGGGGGCGCTAAATATCTGATCTTGCCTAGGGCACCAAACTGCCTTGCACCGGTCCTGACTCTCTTTCTCCCGAAGGAGATGCGATAAAATATGTTTTCCATTGGGATGGATATCCTGTTGTCTTTTTAAAGCAGCGCATTTTGAAACAAGAAGCATTTCATATTAAAGGCAGCTTTACAGGCCTTCTTTGTGGACAGCTCTTTGATAAATTGAGGAAAGAGGTTGCTGCTGAAAATATTTTTACTTTTAGAACATTTTGAGTCAATATATAGAAAATCAAGGAAATGTTAGTAATAGGATTCAAACTGTACACGTTGCAATACTTGTTGGCTGGTCTCCGGTGAATCCTAGTCTTTTGCGTTCCCATTTTTAAAATAATAATCTAGTACCCTGCATTTGCCACTAAGTTATCGCTCATAATATTACTTTTGCATATGCCACCATTTGCCAATAGTGCCCTTCTGCCAAACAGGTCTACAGAAGAGTTTAAAGCAGGGGTGGAGAACCTATGGCACCCCAGATGTTGTTTGACTCCAAATCCCATCAGCCAGCATGGCCACTGGGAACAATGGGAGTTGTAGGCCAACAACATCTAGAAGGCACAGGTTCCCCATCCCTGGGATAAAAAGATGTATGTTGGACATTTGAAAATGTAAACTGCTTAGGGATCTTATTATATCTAGTGGTACATAAGTATCACAAATAAGTAAATAAAATCAGAAACCAATCTAGAACTTTACAGTATCCCAGAATGTAACAAACCCAAGCTTTCCATACCCCAACAGATCAATTTCAAAGGGAGACTCCATGGCAAAGCTGCTGTGTTGGAATCCATTAGCAGACTTGACACTGTGGAACTTGGACCCGATAGAGCAGTGTTCTCCAACCTTGGGTCCCCAGATGTTTTTGGCCTACAACTCCCAGCATGCCCCAGCCAGCGTAGCTGGCTGGGGCATGCTGGGAGTTGTAGGCCAAAAACATCTGGGGGCCCAAGGTTGGAGAACACTGCAACAGAGAGTGGGAATGGCTCGCTTTCTCCAGAAAGGAAGGATTTGTCAAAGGGTAAGTTACCACAATTGTTTGCCGGAACCCGCGAAACAACCACGATGAGCCGGACAGATGATCGGGCTTATCGTGGTTGCTTCCCTCCCTCCCTCCCTTCACCTCTTTCCCCCTCGTTCCTCCCGGAGATATCCCAGGAGGGAGGCTCCTCTCTTTGACAGCTGTGATCGTGGGCCGATTTCAGCTCGCGGCAGGTGCCAAAGGCTCCCCAGTTGCGCAAACAGGGCTCGTGCCCTGAAGCGCAGTGGGGAGGGGGAAGCCTCCCGCCTCCTCCTTGAAAGGTCTCCTCTCGGGCAGGAGGCGGGGGTGCTGGTTCCACGCCTGGCTGCTGCTCTGTTCATGGAGCAGCAGCGGAGAGTGGTTCACAGCCCCCAGCCTGAGAGGTTTGCTCAGAGAGTAGACCTCTCAGGGCTCGGGAGGCTCATGGAGTGGAGGGGGAGTGCTCCTCTCCGTCATCGGGCAGGGCCGCGCTGGTGACAGCAGGAAGCGCCTCCCCCCTCTGCTTTCCAAGGAGCTCCTAGGAGGGCGGAGAGGGCAGGTGCTTCTTGCTCTCATTGGCACGGCTGTGCCGGAGACCACAGGAAGCACCCACCCTCTTCGCTCTCCGTTTCCCCAGGAGCCCCTTGGAAAGCACAGGGGGGAGGCGCTTCCTGCTGTCTGCACCGGTAACAGTGGGAAGCGCATTCCCTCCCCCTCTGCTTTCTGAGGAGCTCCTCGGCGCACGGAGCAGCCAAACAGGAGCAGGCCGCCGCCGCCTCTTCAAGATGTCTACTCTAGAGGAGGAGGTGGGGGTGCCCGATCCGTTCCACAGCGGAGGAGAGAGAAGCCTCTGACCGCTGCCTCCTAGGGCCACTCTTAGGCCAGTTGCTTGGCAAGAGCGGCCATGTCCGCTCTTGCCAAGCGGCTCGCCTGTTCTGGGACTTGTTCCGGGTTCAGACGACACGCCATCGTGGTACAAACAAACCCTGGAACAGACCATTGTGACTTAGCGTGGTTGACCACCACCACAACTCACAACGGTCAGTCACCGCGACTGGGTTCTCACGACGGTAAGTAACCACCGTTGCTTGTTGTGTCGTGCGAACCCAGTCAAAGTGTTTGTCTACACCAGCGTTCTCCAACCTTGGGTCCCCAGATGTTTTTGGCCTACAACTCCCAGCATGCCCCAGCCAGCTGGCTGGGGCATGCTGGGAGTTGTAGGCCAAAAACATCTGGGGACCCAAGGTTGGAGAACGCTGGTCTACACTGTTGATCTTCCTGTGCCCCCTCAATCACCTGTGGCTGCTGGTTGGGAGTGGGCCACAGCCACACTGACTGGAACTTGCAGTCATTTAATTGGACTCCACTTATTTCTCCTCCACAGAACACCCACTGCTACCCCTTGTAGAGGCGGGCAAACTACAGCCCACCTTCAGCCTGCGGGAACAAGCCTGTGGCTCACGCTGGCTCAACTTGTCTGAGTGTGGAAAGCTAAGCAGGGTCAGGCCTGGTGATTACTTGGATGGGAGACCCCTCCTCCAGTTTCCTGCATTGAGCAGGGGGTTGGACTCGATGGCCTTGTAGGCTCCTTCCAACTCTAGCTATGAAATCTATAAATCTTTTCGTCCAGCCCACGAGCTGCCAGCTGGTTGACCATTATTATTATTATTATTATTATTATTATTATTATTATTATCATCATCATCATCATCATCATCATCATCATCATCATTATTATTATTATTATTATTTGTGCCCCGCCTTTTCCCCAACACTGGGACCCAAGGCGGCTCACAACCTTTAAAACTCATACAATTAAAACAGAAATAGAAAAATACAAAGGTTAAAAATAGAATTAAATACAATATACATAATATAAAATACAGCATTCCATTGCATCACAGGCTAGTTCCAAATGCCTGCCGGAACAGGAAGGTCTTTGCCTGCCTCTGGAAGCTTACCAAGGAGGGTGCCACTCTAGCCTCCCTGGGGAGGGAATTCCAGAGCGTTCTTGGTGGCCTTCTTGGTGGCTGCCCCAGCGCTCTGGAATTCCCTCCTGCAAAATTTCCCTCTGCTAACTTACCCCTGCTTGGCTTATCTGCTGCTGGGGTTGGAGAATCAACTGGGATGCAGCAGCCCTTTCAAAGGGCTGCTCACAAGCTCCCCTGCTGTCTAAGAGCAGGGCTGCTGCCGTGGTGGCAGGGATTGGATCTTGCCAAGTACAGTGCCTGGATGCCTCACGAGACGATGGGATCCTCTCGGGAGGCATGTGCTGCTTGTAATGCCATTTTGCCATAAGACTCTCTTAGTTGTTTGCTGCTGTTTTTATCTCTGAGCCTGTTGGATTTCTTGCATTCGTTACTTGAGAAACTGCAGGGATGAACCCAGAAGTACGCTTGAGGCACAGCTATAGATGAGCAAAGCACCCTTCAGAAGTTGCACAGATTCAGTGTTTCAGCTCCCCCCCCCCCCCAGCCTCCGCGCATGGAGCCAATGGTCTTGGGGAGGGCCGCCTATGAGTACGGATGCGCTGCACAAATGGAAACGTTGGGGCTGCTGATTGTGTGGCGTCTGTCCGTGCCCCTTTTCAGATCACCTGCTCTCTGTGGAGGTCGGGAGTGGGGTGGGAACACGGTGCCTTGGGGTCAGAGCCAGAGGCATGGTCCTGCTTCCTCCTTCCCACATTCACGAGTAGGTCTGAAAGGGGCTTCTTCTGACACTTATTGTCTGCATGCCAACGGGGAAGGTTTCCTTGTGGTGATGTCTGTGAGCAAAATAGGAACCTCAGAACCTTCTTGAGGGATTGTTGCAAGCAAAGTTACCAGATGCAGTCGTCGCTCACCTTTTACTGGGATCTCTTTAAAAAGTCACTTTGGTGTAACTGCAGCTTCACCTTACGTGTGTTTTCACAATGATTTCTCTGAGCTTTGTAAAGCTTGACCTAATGAAAAGTCTTGTGCGTGTGTGTGTGTGTGTGTGTTGCATGTTTTTGTTTTTTTTAAAATCACGCTTCCTCTTTCTAATTTAAGCTTCAGTTTTCAGCGATTGGTTCACAATGTGCCATCCTGCTGGGCAGAATTGGTGCTAAATATGCAGTCTCTATATGAGCCATCTTGGTACCCCCCAGTTGTGTTGAACTACAACTCCCATCATCCCAGCAATAGCCATTGTACTTTATGTTCAAATTTTGGAAAGCAGAATTCTGTATGAACAGCAGGTGAGTTCTCTAAGCTATGGTAAATGAGGAAAATCTGCATGTATCTACGTAACGGTATTTGCATAATATAGTTTGCCTGTGCTTGTCATTAGGGCCTCACATGCACACGCTTCTGAGTTTTCACCAAGCATTCCCTATTCCCCCCCTTAAAGTCTGTATTGGCTAGTGGGTAGAGAGAGCTGAGAAGAATGAGGGCTATTAGGGCAGCGATGGGGGAACCTACATGGGGTTTCTGTATTCCCTTCTACGCATACGGGGTTTGTCACACAGGATCTTTTCACACGTGGATTAATTGTTCCGTACATCTAAACCAGTGTTCTCCAACCTTGGGTCCCCAGATGTTTTTGGCCTACAACTCCCGGCATGCCCCAGCCAGCGTATGCTGGCTGGGGCATGCTGGGAGTTGTAGGCCAAAAACATCTGGGGACCCAAGGTTGGAGAACACCGATCTAAACCATTGGTTGTTTGGGGTGAGTTACAATGATCCAAACTCTTATCTGCTGAGGCTAAATGTGTATTTGACCGATAATGAGATAAGAGTAGTTTACATACAGCGTAGCTGGCTGGGGCATGCTGGGAGTTGTAGGCCAAAAACATCTGGGGACCCAAGGTTGGAGAACACCGATCTAAACAATTGGTTGTTTGGGGTGAGTTACAATGATCCAAACTCTTATCTGCTGAGGCTAAATGTGTATTTGACCGATAATGAGATAAGAGTAGTTTACATACAGGCAGGGGACAGTTAATACTACAGAGTCTGGAATGGAAGTCCCTTATTAGATCATAGTTTAAATTCTGGCCAAGCATTTCATGCAGACAGTTCCTTTAATCTTTCACTCCTGGCAAAGGGTTGGCCAGAACCATTACGTATTCGTAGAATCTGCCAAAGCGGACTGATGGGCAGAGTAGTGGATGTGTTCCTTGAAATCCTGGATCCCGATCCTTGCTCGGTTGTGCACTCACCATGTGGTCTTCTTGGGCGCATTGCTGTCTCTCAGCCTGAACAGTAAGGATGAACACCATTCGGACTTTAACTCGACTTTAAGCACCGATTTAATCATTTTAAGCAGGTTTAAAAAACAAGAGGGTCTGCGGCACGACGGTAATAAACAGATGACGTCTGCGAGAAGTGTAAGCGAGCTCTACTTTGGCACCCGCTTATTTATTTATGTATTTATTTATTACATTTATACCCCGCCTTTTTTCCTACAAGGAACTCAAGGTGGCTTACATAATCATCCTCCTCCTCTCCATTTTATCCTCACAACAACCCTGTGAGGTAGGTTAGGCTGAGAGGCAGTGACTGGCCCAAAGTCACCCAATGAGTTTCATGGCTGAGTGGCCAATTTGTGTGCTCCAAGCTGCACCCTATACGGAGAGCCCAAGTGGAAATGTCCTACTGAGGGTCTTCCCAGTGACCTGTGCACCCCCCCCCCAACTTGCCTTCTTGTGTGGGGTGTGGGTGGGTTGGGGGAAGAGGGAGGGGGAATGCAGCAAAGTTTTTCATCCTCTGCGGCTGTGTTTTGGAACTTTATTTACTAGCAAGAGCATCAGCTCCTGGCTTCTCTGACTCTCTTATGATTTACTAACGCTGGCCATATGGCAGGCGGCCCTGCTGGAAATGCAGGACAAGGCAGCCCCCCCCCACCCCACTTTGGCAAGGTTCTTGAAGTGTTCGTTTTTCAGAGCAGCGGCCTATAGCTGGTGGATCATAACCCGCACCTGAATTCTGATTATTTCATAGATTTCATAGATCATAGAGTTGGAAGGAGCCTACAAGGCTATCGAGTCCAACCCCCTGCTCAATGCAGGAAACTAGAGGAGGGGGGGTGTATTCAATGATACACCAAAGGGGGAGAAGGACAGTAGAGAGACGAAATAATAGATAAGATGGAAATAACTCAACATGAGCCTCGTGTGTTACATTGGGGAAAGAAGGAAAAGGGTGCGTTGTTGTGGCTTTAAGAGATCTCGGTCAATCCGCTGTAATGTTGTTGTTCTTCCAGTCAACCAAGTCAGGTTTATAACTCTCCTGCTGGTTTTAAAGTCATTCCGGATCAGCTGCCCAACTTCTGTGCTTTTATTGTCCACTTGGAGTTTTATTGGCTCCTTTAGATGAAGGCCTTACTGTTTCCATCCGTGAAGCAGGCTGACTCTGTGACATTTCCCTGTGTGGTTCCTAGCAGGGCGAACGGTGTGCAAAGCCTCCCCCGTTCGGGCCGCAAGTGTTCTTTCCTGGAGTATAGAGAGGCCTTTTCTTGCTTCTTGCCATCCCTGCTGCTGAGGAGAGGGCCAAAGGATTAGCCAGACGTTCTGTGGCCACCCAGCATCACCAGTTGCCAGCAGTATATATATATAAAATATATATTTAAAATTTGGGCTTAGTAATTCCTTCATGCCCCTTCTGATTTTCTCAGCTGCCTTGAGCAAACTTATAGAAAGGAGGGATATAAATTTAATAAGATGACGCTAAATGGCTATTTAAAACGTTAATCATCACAGTGGAAGAACATAATTAAGGCATCCCTTTTTTGCGGGGACTTGCAAGGATGGGGATTGAGGCATTGAGCCAACGGTTCCTGGTTTAGCCAGATGTGTACAAAAAAATTAGGCCTGGGGGCGAAGTCTAGGCCTTCCCTGGCAACCAGCCTTGGGAATCCCACTGTGGCCGTGGGAGAGAGTGCTGTAACCATGGCGACCGGCTGTGCATGGGCCCTCTTGGGCCAGAGGCTTAACCTTTAGTAACCTTCACCCTTGTCATTTGACCGGAAGAGGGTAGTAAAGGCCTGCCCCTCCACGAGACGAGCCGTATGGAGCCCCTTGGGAGGGGGGGGAGGAGCTCAGGATGCAGGTGGGGGGGCACCCCACTCCCCGAGCATCAGCCCCCCCTTCAACCGCCCCTTCTTTCAGCTGTCTAAAGACAGGCCGTTGGGAACAAGGCCTGACCTGTCAGAAGACTCTGACTCGACGTGCCTCTGTTTCATCTGCTCCGTCTGGAGCTGAGGCCCTCGTGGTGGCCTGGAGCGGAGCCCGGGCATCGGGGTTTAGCATAAAGAGGCAGGCGCTCCGCAAGGGAGAACAGTAAACGGAGCAGGCTTTCTATCGTTTATTTACCTGGGTATTTTTGATCCAAGTTTCGTTGTCTGAGCAAATGGCTACAGGTAACCGAAATAGGCTGGTTTGGAGAGCAAGTGTGTTTCTCACATTGACACGGTGACAACTCCAGGTTTCCCTCCAGGCATTCACTTGACAAGGGGCCGCAGCCACTGAGGAGTGTGGTGCAGGCGTCTTTGCAGTCGTGTGATTTTTCATGCTGTGTGTGGGTACACTTGGAAAAGGAAAAAAAGGAGTGTGTGCCCGGAGTGCCCTGTTCTCCAGGGCTTTCCCCTGGAGTTTGTTTGTGTGAAGGACTGCCAGCCGGTCCTTTTCTCAAGACCAGAGATCAAAGGTGCAAAACTGCCAGCCTTAGCTCTGCCGTCTTGACACTGATTCTCTCAGGGCCTTGCCCTTGTCTATACACTGGATTTAGCACTGAACCACAGAGAGACCGCACACACCGTGTGGGGTGAAACCAGGAAAGTTTATTTAGGGTAAACAGATTACAATAAAAGGTGGGGAATGAGGGAAGAGGGCGAAAGGTGGGGAGACACTTTGGTACATACAGTAGAGCTATAAAATAACAAAAGCTACCGGTAGTTTATTTATTTATTTATTTTTTAAATTATATTTATACCCCACCTTTTTTCCTGCAAGGAACTCAAGGCAGCTTACATAATTCTTCTCCTCCTCTCCATTTTATCCTCGCAACAACCCTGTGAGGTAGGTGAGGCTGAGAGTCAGTGACTGGCCCAAAGTCACACAGTGAGTTTCATGGCCGAGCGGGGACTAGAACCCGGATCTCCCGAGTCCCAGTCCAGCACTCTCCCAGGCCCTTACTCTTTTACCTGGGGGTTGGTCTTCTCAGAGTTTGCCTCAGCCAAAAGCCCTGCTCCTGCAAAAGCGTGCAGACAACAACGAAACCCAAAAGCCACAGCAGCAGTATAGGTTCTTCCCCCCAGGTGTCTTTAGCCAATCAGGATGAACTTCATCTGGGCCAGGCAGGGGAGGGGTGGCTCTTTGCCTGCATTTGCATGCAGATAGCTGTGGCACCGGCCATCAAAGTCATGGGAGAGACTCTGCAGCATCAGGAGCCATCAGAGAAACTATGTACATTTTGCATTTCCCAGCCCCCAGCTGGGATTATACTTGTTTACACTTTTTGAGGGTGTGTGTGTGTGTGTGTGTGTGTGTGTGGTGCAGGAAACTCTGACAGCTTTTTCACTACAGTTTGTTGTTTGTTTGTTTGTTTATTGAATTCCTCTACCACAGGAATGGGCAACATGCAGCCCACGGGCTTGTTTCCGGGGGAAAGAGGACACACGACGATCAGCTGCTCAGTGGGCTGGGAGGAGGACCATTCTGCTGGGAATGCAGCCATGCAGCCACTCTTGGTGTGGCTGCATGGAGGGTTCAGGAGGGGATCCAGTGCAGCCCGACAACACTCCAGAGTGGCCCACCCATGCTTGACCACCTTTCTCAAGCCAACCAGGTGGGTTTACAGAGATTTTGGGAGATAAAAGCAAGAATCAAATAAAAACATATGAAGACATTAAAAAATAACCTTTTAAAATGCCCCCCCCTTTTTTTAAGTTAAAAAGATGTGGCTTGATCCTCTTCCTGAACTCTAGAGAGCGTGGAGCAACTCGCAAGGTCACTGGTCAGCCAGTATGACTTACGTGTATGGTTGGGGACTTATTCTTGAGTCTAAACCCAGCCAATCAGTCAAACTGAATATGAAGCAAACTCTGTTTGCAAGAGTCTCCCTGAAGGGATATGGGATTGGGAGCAGGTCAACACCGCCTACAATCCTGTCTCTGTTTTTTTTTTTTCCCTTCTTCAGAGGAAAAGGGAGAACATAAAAACAAGGAGGTAAAAACACCACTGAGATTCCTGGGTGAGGGGAGGATACTTTCTGACCCCAGAGAACCACGACTGAAATTAAAACGAATAAATAAAAACCTAAAATAGATTAGCCCATCTAAAGTAGAGTTAGGCATATTTTGGACTGCAATTCCCATAATCCCTGACCACTGACCATGCTGGCTGGCACAATGGAAGTTGTAGCCCCAAACATCTGGTGGGCACCAGGTTGTGTACCTTTGATATAAGGCCCGGAGCATGGACTTCTTTCAGCCCGGGCGGGGGACGACGACGACGACTGAATTCCAATTCAGAGATGCTGGGCGGGGGGGGGCTGCATTTCAGTGGGAGGTGGAGCCAAAGGCAAACAGGGTGGGGCCTAAATACCAACAATACCAGCATATTTTAGCTGAAAGCTCTTCTTGCTAGTAACTCAGCCTTAGGAGATGCATTTCAGCCTTTTAGAATGGGGGGGGAAATGCACAAATGCAGGGAAAGCTGCATTTTGGGGTGGGGGGAAAGGGCTGGGTTGGGGGGGGCATGTCCACCTGGGGCACCCCAAAGGTCCAGATCAGGACCACAGAAGGGCTGGATTTGGCCCCCAAGTCTGAGTTTCTGCACTCCTGTTTTTCATCATCATCCCCCCATCAGTCAAAGCTTATCTGAAAAAATGAAGCATCTCGCTCCCACTCAAACTATTATTTTTCTCTTCCTGTCTGCTACCTTGGAGGCTTCTTGTCAGGCAGAAATACAGGATATAATTTTAAAAATAATTTTTAAAATCTCCTGGTATTCTTCACAAATGTGTGTAGTGTATATCAGCTCAACATCAGTTGACCAGCTCAACTGATGACCTCCCAAGCCAGACGCCCCCCATGTATTGGGGCCTGCAAAATCCCTGGTCAAGCTCCCTTATCTTTGCTGCTTGCCAAGGACTGCAAAAACAGGCCCGTCAGCGTGGGTTGTGTTTGGCTTGGTGCATCGAAAGATGAGCAGGTAGGCCTGGAACGTGTGCACGCTTAACCACAGATGTGGAGGATATCATGGGACAGCTGATTCTAGCAGAAACAAAAGTCGCTTTCGTCAAAGGGCTGTTGGCAATTGGAAATACGCTTGCATGCCTGGTAGCATGGCCAGAAGAGCCCCGGGATGGCCAGTTGGGACTCCACTGCGATCAGTCTTCCTCAACCTCCAGTATGGCCATGCTGGCTGGGCATGATGGGTGATGTGGTCAAGCACATCTGGCGGGCACCAGGTCGGGGAAGGCTGACTTAAATCATTGCTAGGTGGGAGCTGGCTTGATTTACTGGAGCAGACATGGGCAATAGTTGGTGGTTTGAGGGGGAGTGAAAAGCAATGTACGGTAATAGGTTTTCTGTGTAACCAGGAACACCATCTGTGAGTCTGGAGAGGCTTGCATTTACAGGGCTCTTAAAAAGCAAGATTTATTTGTTTTAGAAATGGTGGTTGGTTTTTGCTCCATGCTTACGTGGGGCCAGTGGTGGAAAAGGTATGACTATGACACGGTAGACGTTATAGAGGTGTGTGTGCGTATTTCTGCAGTACTCCCAAGTTCCAAATCCACTATTGCTTCTGCTCGTTCATTCTTCGGTTTCCTCTTTCTCATCCCAGTCCCATCTGTTTTAGTGGGGCCCGCTTTTCAAGAAACCAATGGAACTTCTGCAAGAGTCGTCGTATGGATGTGCTTTTGCCCAACTCACACTCCATGGCTAGTGCGCTATATCCCACTTCTTTTTCTGTTACAGTAATACCTTGGATTACAAGTAACTTGGTTTGAGAGCGTTTTGCAAGACAAGCAAAATTTTTAATATTTATTTAATCTTTTTTGACTTGATATACAAGCGTCGTCTTGCAATACAAGTACTGTAGTACGGCTTAAATTAAAAATCTCTGTACGAATTTTTTTGGGGGGATTTCGTTTTGATATAAGAGTGTTTTGGATTACAAGCACCTTTCCGGAACGAATTACGGTATGCTCTCAATCCAAGGCATGACTGTATTTACAAACTCAGGCAAGCATTGTATTTTATTTTAAACTAAATATGCCACATTGCATACTGTTAAATGTTACTAAGGGCCTGACATATCTTTTAGGCAAAGATGCCCCAATCTGTGCCTAAAAATCAGAGATGCTTAAATCAAGTTAGCTGGGGGGGGAAAGCCAAGAAGGTAGATCAGTGATGCAGTTCATCTGTCTGCCCCCACACCCACCGCCAAAAGGGAGACTCCTTCAATTATTCCTAAAGTTGGCTATCATCTTTAATGCAGCCTTGTTAATAATCCTCCAAAAGTTACTGGCCTGTAAAAATGTTTACTAGCCTGCTGCAAACTAGCGGAGCAGGGATGGAGAGCTGCATTTCTATGCTGGGTGTGGACGAGGGAGCTTCCCTCATCTCGCAGCCTGCTTAGTTTTTATGCTGGGTGCAGAGCCGGGGACCAGAGTGCTTCATCCCTTACCCACCAGCTTTCTCACTCACCTACAACGGAATTCCTGGTCGCCAATGGCGATCAGGCTAGTGCTTAAATATAAGGCTGCTTTAATGCTCTTTGGAAATTTTGGCTTCTAAGGTGAGCTACTGCCCAGTAAGTAGTTCTGTTGGATCAAGTGAAATTGCTTGCAGGATTATTGGGTACTGGGAAGAGTGAAAGTTAAAAAATCTGGCCTTGGAATGACTTTCTCCTCCTGTTCCCCATCACACTGGAAGTTTTAATTTGCGTAAACTGTGAATCATAGGGTGCGATGTTATTTTGACTTTGACAGCTGTTGAGAAAAGAGGGAAGAACCTTGTGGTTCTTGCATATTTTTAAATCCCTTAATGTGAAGAACTGCCAACCGGTCCTTTTCTCAAGACCAGAGATCAAAGGTGCAAAACTGCCAGCCTTAGCTCTGCTGTCTTGACACTGATTCTCTCAGGGCCTTGCCCTTGGTCTATACACTGGATTTAGCACTGAACCATAGAGGAACCATACACACCGTGTGGGGTAAAACCAGGAACGTTTATTTAAGGTAAACAGATTACAATAAAAGGTGGGGAATGAGGGAAGAGGGCGAAAGGTGGGGAGATACTTTGGTACATACAGTAGAGCTACAAAATAACAAAAACTAGTTCCTTTACCATGTAAATACCTAGGTGGCACTTACTCTTCTTTGCCTAGGGGTTAGTCTTCTCAGGGTTTGCCTTAGCAAAAGCCCTCCTCCGCGTGAAGCGTGCAGACAACAACACAAACCAGAAGCCACAGCAGCAGTATAGATTCTTCCCCCCACCCCTCCTTTCAGTAGCCCAGGTGTCTTTAGCCAATCAGGATGAACTTCATCTGGACCAGGCAGGGGAGGGGTGGCTCTTTGCCGCATTTGCATGCCATCAGAGAAACTATGTACATTTTGCATTTCCCAGCCCCCAGCTGGGATTATACTTGTTTACACGTGAGGAGGTGTGTGTGTGTGTGTGTGTGTGTTGCAGGAAACTCTGACGCTTTTTCTCCACACTTAGGTTCTAATGTGTATCAGTCGTGATTATAAATGCCAGTGAAGTAGGTGTCAGTAGTTTTGTTGCTGGCTTTAGACGCGACCTTCTAAATGTGCTCTGGACTGCGCTTGTCTTTTTCTTCATTTTAATCCCAAAGAAAAGGACTTTAACGTTCGGCTGTGAAATTTTGTGGATTTAGGAAAGCAGCCAAATGGTGGTTGAAAGATAAAGTTCATTTCTTGTTTCCTGTGTGTATTTGCGTGTGTATTTACAGATGCCACTAGCCCTGCGTGTGTGTGTGTGTGTGTGTGTGTGTGTGTATGCAAAAATGCATGCTTGTTGCTGCTCATTCACTGATAGTTCTCAGGCAGCAGGTGTCAGACCCCTCCTGATCCTCACAAAAGGGGGTCAAGTTCCTGATCGAGGGAGGGGTTCATATGCAATCCCCTGAGATGCTCAAATATGTGCAGGGGTTACATAACAGCCCCTCTCCTGGTCTTGTCCTGGTTTGTCTGAGGAAATACTTATGCTGATGTAGGGGGTAGAAAGAAAAGAGTGAAAGAAGCCACCCTGGAAAATCTTATTTGAAGAATGGAATATACATTTATTAATAAATACGTAGTAAAATAAAAATAAGAGTTGGCATTTCGTTGGACTCACTTTTTTGTTCAAAGAATAATGCAAGGGAATAGAGTGAATGGGGGGGTGGGGTGGATGCACTACAATAATAGATTAAATCACAGTTAAATTGTGGGCTGCTGACCAGGCTGTTTCTCGTCCTGTGTGCTCCCTGTTTTCGGCTGCTGTCAGTAAGTACTCCAGTGCCGACAGCCATGTTTCCATATAATACTTTGCAGGTGTCCAGTTATACATGGGTGCCGTCATCTCCATGAGGAAACGTGGTGATTGGGAATAAGAAACGCTGAAGGAGTGGCAGAAAAAGGCGGAAGGAGAAGCTGAAGAAATAGCACAGGTCCAGTGTGGGGTTCTTTGGGTTCTCTCTCTTCCCCTTAGGCTGCTTTCCAAAGTGGGTGGGCTTTTGAACAGTTCCTCAATAATTTTATGTGCTGAAAGAAAGGGAGATACAATGAACAAGTGCTGAGGTCTACCTTGTGCTGTCTTATGTTAAATGGCAAGCTTTTTTTCACAACTCTTGTAAACATTGGTGGATCATATTTCAGAAGAGCTTTACATATGTAAAGCAGGGTCTTTATCTTAGCACAAGCAATAATGCTTTGCTTTTGTGAAAGAAAGCAAAGACTAATTCTTCAGCGATTAGGGAGAAATTTCCATTTTGTCTATGGATGTGTGCAACATAGGGACAGATTCCAAACGTTTGATGTTAATATTGATCAGGAAACGGCTTGGAACATGCTACTGGCAGCTTTTTCAGAAGAGGGCTTTTGAACATTCTGAAACTGAGAATGCTCTCTGTAGAGTTCTGGATTCCTTAAACTCTAGGGATTGACCTGGTTCGCACATAATGCTAACCCACGGTTGTTTGTTTGTTTGTTTTAATTAATTTTTATTAATTTTAATAAAAGAACACACATACAAAAACCCCCCCATAAATCTACAAATCATAAACTCCAAGTGCACCCGTCACCCCGGGGCCAAAACCAATTCTATCCATATAATCCATTATTAATCTATATTCCAAAAATACATCATATCATGACATGGCTTACTCCCTTTCCCCTTTACTAAAACATAATCTAAAAATGACCCCCATATTTCTTTAAAATTATTTTTCTTTATTTGTCCCCTTTTACATTTAATACTACATGTTAGTTTGTCATTTAAAGCAATATCCCAGACCTCTTTATACCAATCTATTATCAAGTACTGGTATTGAACTTTCCAATTCCTTGCTATCAATAATCTCCCTGCCACTAATAAACTTACAATTAGTTCCTTTTTCTCTTGTGAGCACAGAAGTTTCTCCGTTATTGATAACAATGCTAATTTTGGACAGACCTCCACATTAATACCAATAATTTCTGAAATTTCTACAAAAAATTTATTCCAAAAATCCAATACGCTTTTACAACTCCACCACATATGACCATAAGTACCAAGTTCCTGACATCCTCTCCAACACAATGGAGCACAATTACTATCTATTTTGTTTAATCTTACTGGAGTCAGATACCATCTCCAAACAGTTTTTAAAAAATTCTCTTTTATCCTTACTGACATATTTCTTAATATACGTCTACCCCAAATATTTCTCCACCCCGCATTCGATATCTCCTCCTCAAATTCCATTTCCCACATCATCTTAAGGTTATCTTTTTTTGCTTCAATCCTCTGCATCATTTTATATATCTCCTTAGTTAACCCTCTAGAAGAAACATTCCCTTCTATAAGTTCTCTAGACAACACTTTCTTTTCAAATCCAGTAAACTCCCTCTCATACTCGTTTCTCTTCTTCCATTTCTTAGTCCACTGATCTAATTGCATTAAATTTAACCACGAAATTCTATCTGGCCCAATCATTTCCAATATTTGTTGTCTAGTCTCCCACGGGTTTTTTTTAAACCCTTGGTTTGTTGCCCTACCCAGGGTTTGTCTGGCAGATGATCAAACAAACCGTGGTTTCTTTTCTCAATCCCTGGTTTGTTTGTTACCCTCCTCCTTTGCCCACTCCCTCTCTGTATCCCAAATGCCTTTGTGGCGCTGTAGTACTGGCAAAGTAGAGCGGCTGGGTTTGTTTTGGGTTGTGTTTTTTTTACCACTCTTTGCCCACTGCCTCTGTAGCCTGGTGAAACTTCCCAAGAACAACACACAATTCTGGGTTCATATGTAACGACAACCCATGGTTTAAACAGCCCACAACCCAACAACAAACTATGGCTTCTCTTTCTGGGTCATGTGTGGTTAACAGGGCTGGGGAAAGACTCATGCCTGGTTTGTTAGCATGGCTGGATTTGAACATCACGACAACTCAGAATTCAGCAACCCATGGGTTATTTCAGTGTTGGCTGGCTGGGGCATGCTGGGAGTTGTAGGCCAAAAACATCTGGGGATCCAAGGTTGGAGAACACTGGGTTATTTGTTAACCAGGTCATTGTGTTTGGGGTCTGTTGGAGGATGAAATTGGGGACAATCCATATAATCAGTCTGACATAGTTGAGGGAGTGTGTCAGTGTGAATTTTTATCATGCTGTGAAGAGCTGTTTGCAGTGTATTCCCCACAAGCTTGGCTTGCACCTCAACCATGCTTACCACAACACAGGGAAAGTGTTCAAAGCAGTTGTAGGCAGGCTGCTTTATACTGAGTCAGTCCATTGGTCTATGTGGCTCAGTATTGTCTATCTTTGTTGACAGGCAATCACACCCCAAGGTTTGAGGCACGAGTCTAGCCCAGCCCAGCCCAGCCCAGGATTGAATCTGCGGCCATCTGCATGCAAAGCACATGTTCTACTACAGAGTTTTGGGTTCTCCCTTTGGGCCACAGTTTTGGGAAGGAGTGGCTGTTTAGTTGCATGACATTCCAGGATTCTGTGCTACATGTTTGGCTTAGAATAGGATTGTAAATAGCAACTCACCTGATCACCTGTGGCAAGGAAGAATTATCTTACCTAGGCAACTAGGAAGGGAAACTGGCTAAAAGCTTCCACTTTTGCTTTCTAGGGTGCAACTAGCTTTAGTATGCATGGGCAGGCAAGCAGGCAGACTAGTAACACTTTTCTGTGGGCTACTGACTATGGGTGCGTTTGCACATCATGACAACCCCTCCTGGCAATAAGCCTTGGTGGGTTGGTTGTTGTGTGAACAACCCACGGTGTGCCCGACAGACGATCGGGCTCACCGTGGTTTGTTTGCCCCCTCCTTCCCCCTCTGTCCTCCAGTGGGTATCCCAGGGCTTGTCTGCCCTCCCCCCACCATGATGGTGAGCCTTTTTGTGCTCACCATTGGCTTTTCTGCCCATTTTACCCCTTTTTTTTCCTTTTTCTTTTTTTCTTTTTTGGAGCTCACAAAAAGCGATCTCCGATTTGACAGCTAGTGACAGCCCCTTCAAAGTGCCCAAGCGGCATGTTGGAGGGGCTGTCACTGGTTTGTCTCTCCCCTTTTAAAATAAAGAAATAAAAATTGCACCCCAAATGTGTGCAGGTTTTTTGTGTTTGTTTTTTTAATTATTTTTGTTGTAGTCGGACTTGCATGCCTAAGTGTGCACTTGTCTCACCTGGGCAATGTCCAGGGGTGTGTGTGTGTGCTGTCAAGAGTGCAGCAGGCACCCCTCATGGGCATTGACCCAGAGAGGCTGCCAGAGAGCTTTATTTTTCACTTTAATTTGTCTTGATAGCTGTCAAAAAAAATTTAAAAATGGGTAAAAGGGGGGGGGGAAAGCTGCTGCGAGCATGGAGTCGGTGTCAGTTGCCCCAAAGTGCCACTTGGGCACTTGTGGGGCTGCTGGCAGTGGCCCAAGCAAGCTTGGCAAGAGCAGCAAGAAACTTGCGCACTGGTTCCCAGTACTGACGATGGGGTCTGTTGCCTCGGTTCAGATGCCACGATGACCCATCGTGGGTACAGCAACCCCAGCTACAAGCCATGGGTTGTCAGGGTGGCATGTTGCCCACGAACAAGCTACCCCGTGGGAAACAGTCCGGGTTTGAATGACCCGTGAACCCACCGTGGCTTGTCACCAGGGCTTTATTTTCTGGTGGAACTCACCGGAACTGAGTTCCAGCACCTTTTCTTCTATTAATTGCATTACAATTTAATCACCATCTACTCCCGAGGAAATGTAATCCAAGAGTTCCGGTACCTTTTTCTCCAGAAAAAAAGCACTGCTTGTCACCCATGATGGGTTGTCGTGCCGCGTGAACCCAGTCCGTGTATGTGTGTATGCATGCATTTATTTACAAGGCTGGCCAACTTTGAGCACAGATTTCAAGTGTTCCTTGCGAACACATTATATTTCCTTATAAATTCAGAGCCAGTGTGGCGTAGCGGTTGGAGTGCTGGACTGGGACTCAGGAGATCCGGGTTCTTGTCCCCGCTCGGCCATGAAGCTCACTGGGTGACTTTGGGCCAGTCGCTGACTCTCAGCCTAACCTACCTCACAGGGTTGTTGTGAGGATAAAATGGGGAGGAGGAGGAGGAGGAGGATTATGTAAGCCGCCTTGGGTTCCTTGCAGGAAAAAAGGCGGGATATAAATCTAAGAAATAAAATTTCTTTCTCTCCTGCAAAGGATGGTTCTGGATTCCAAACATGTCAGTGTGGAGAAAAGCTCTATTTTGAGATATGGAAAAAAAAAAGAAAAACCTTTACTGCCCCCAAACTTTTACTCTTTAGCTGCATTGAGATTGTTGCCTTTGTGGTGCCATGAGAAGTGAGCCTGTGTATTGCCTGCGCAGAGCGTTTTCTCAGAGAAAGAGAGAGTGTGAGTGAGAGTCCCTTCCTTTCTATGTGTCAAACTGCTCCCATCAAGGTGTTAGGAGCTTATAGAGCTACCCAGATGGCCCAGGCCACATGGCTGCGGGGGAAAATCTTCTTTGGTTGGCTGGAGGCTGGAACCCCATCTCTGCCTCCTCAGAGCTGATTGGACTGAGCTATTCCCACTCAGCCCCCCTGCTTTTAAGCGGAAGAATTTAAATTGCCTGTTGCATCCTAATGGAAGTTGTTGCATGTCTTACCTGGAAGAAAACACACGGTCCTTCAGTCTTTCAGTATCTGTAAGCTTAGGACCTGCCTAGATTTTCACCTTGGCAGTTTATCCATGGGAAACGGGTTGCAGAACAGGAGAGAAAGGCAGCCCAAGGAAGCAGTCTGCTTGCAAGCCAGTGCGCTCTGCTACTCCACTAAGGGCCTTCCCGTTGGATGAAATTGAATTAGGGTCAAACACGGTCCAGATCCTCCAGAGTCCGTGATGTCTGGTCAGGCTGCATCTATCTTTTTCCCCCGTTTTGCTGAACCATGAGGTGAAAGCTAAGACTCCTATCATGCTGTAGCCAGAAATGGAAAAAACAAATAGTTGTGTCTGATTAAAATCAACTTGTGCTCTATTGGCTGTGCTTGAGATGGATGTATATCACTCCTTGGAAGCTTAGGTTGCTTCCAGATAAGGCTTTTATCATACCGTTGCCTTGCCTCATTCATGGAATTTTACAGGGCATCTGAATAATGTCATCTTCCACTCATAATTCTCTCATTTATTTATTTATTATATTCATACCCCGCCTTTTTTCCTGCAAGGAACCCAAGGCGGCTTACATAATCATCCTCCTCCTCTCCATTTTATCCTCACAACAACAATGTGAGGTAGGTTAGGCTGAGAGGCAGTGACTGGCCCAAAGTCACCCAGTGAGTTTCATGGCCAAGCAGGGACTAGAACCCGGATCTCCCGAGTCCCAGTCCAACACTCTCACCACTCTCATCACTTCTTCAGTCTTTTTTTGTCCGCAGAAAATCCGATAAGAAAGACAAGACGGAATAGCCGCACAAGGCCTTCTGATTGGAAGCGCTTGGAGCCTTCTGTCTGGAAGCATCTTGACACTGGCATCTATTGATGTAATTTTTAATAATATTTGTAAATGTACTGGAGCTTTAAGGTGCTACTGAAAGTTGAAGCATGCACAAAAGAAAAAATTGCGTGCCTGACAGCAGCTGTTTCTACTCAGTTGGTCAAGTAGAAAGGGCCGGTGATCTCATTTCCCTCCGAGCCTCCTGTGTAAGCATAACACTTGGGAAACCACAGTGAAGTTTCCTGAGCTGCAAAGGCATGGACCAGGGAGCATCGCCTGATATTATAACCTCGGGAGAGATTCCGGAGAACTTCATCGAGCCTAAGAAGTCAACATCGTCAACGAGGGATGGGGTGAGGGTCAGGGTGGTGGAGGAAGGAAACTACGTATCTCTCTCTGTTGACGGAAGGCTGACTCCTGACTGGGAGAATTCCTGGGAGCATTCTCAGCATCTGATAAGAAGAACTGCCTTGCTAGATCAGACCAAGGTCACATCTAGCCCAGCATTTGGTTTCCAGCAGCATTCAGCCAGATAGTGGGGAAGCTCTCAAGCAGAGCATGAAAGTTGTGGCCCCCACCCATGTTGCTTGGCCCCAGCATCTGATATACTGTGAGGTATGGTGCCTCTGCTGTACATGGGGGGGTGGGGTGTTTACCCTCCATGCGTTTGTGTAATCCCTTAAAAAAAAAAAAAAAAGCCCATCTAAACTAACACTAGTGCCCACATCTTGTGGCAGTGAATTCCATGTTCATTATTTCACGCAACAACACAATACTTATTTTAGTTTGCTCTGAATGTACTGCCAGTCGTTTTCACTGGGTGTATTCGTAAGAAGGAAGCTAATCCCAACCCAAAGCCATATTAATCTCGCTTGCATTGTATTGATTTATTCACAACAGGGGAAACCTGAAATCGAAATCTCGGCCTTAAGATTCGCAGTTTAATTGCTCAGTAGTTGTCGAAGACCAGATTCTGTAAACAATGGAAGTCCTGTCACTAAGAGTAATAATACGTCATTTATAGAAGAGACAAACTGGGTCTGAAGTTTTACATTTCTCTGAGCACGTTTATTTTTGGTGGTTGAGCAACCGTTGCTGATTCTAAAGACATCGTCACAACAGGCACTTTGTTCATTGACCTTTTGCAAAAATCACCACCTCGGACCTGGAGCTCTGGAAATGTCTTTCAACTTAGAATGTGTCTTGCACTGAGCCTCTGTTGGCCAATAAAGTTGTCCCTGGCAGCCACAGGAAAAAAAGAATTTAAAAACCATTCCCACCTTGCTGTTATCAAACAAAATAATGTTTGATAAGAGCCCCAATTAATTATTTTAAAGGGTTTTAAATTGGAGCCATGATAGAAAAGTTGCTTTGAATTATGTTGTGTGTTTTTTAAAATCATCTTTATTTTTATGATGCTTGAATTTTATGGGAAAACAAAGATACACACTAATGGGATAAAGGTCCGTGGAGATAGGCCATAGTTCAGTGGTAGTCATAGTGTACATGCTTCTTTGCATGCAGGCATTTCTGGGTTCAGTCTTATGCAACTCCAGCCAAAAGCTAGCAGAACTGTGAAAGGCCTCTCTTTGCTGGGAGTTTAGTACTCTAGTACAGTCTAGTACTGGCCTGGGTGGTCTGACTATAAGACATCTTCAGATAGACTGTTTTTGAAACTTGGGAGTGCAGAATACTGGAAGTTGTGTAATTAAGGTCTTTGGAGAAAAGTTTTTTGTGGGAGTTTATGAGTTTTTCTGGAGGTGGCATAAGGCATCAGTTGCATCTGATGAAGTGGACACAAAAGCTGGTACCATAATAAATCTGTTAGGGCGCAATCCTATGCCAGTTTAGACAGAAAAAAAGGTCTACAACTCCCAGCATGCCCCAGCCATAGGATTGCACCTTTAGTCTTTAAGGTGTCACAAGACTCTTTGTTGTTTATTTTAGAGGTGGTTATTTGGAACATGTAAAGAATGAATGGAGATGTGTTGCATGAGCCACAGCCATGCACTTTATCTTCACTTATTGTTCTTACACAGATTGCTAGGATAACAGAACACTTAGTGACAGTATATTAGATAAGCAGTAGGTCTTTCTTTCTTTCTTTCTTTCTTTCTACTTCATGGAATAATTTTTGCTGATGTCTGAGGTGAAGCTAGCAGAGCAGTGCCAATGCAAAATTTTTCAGTGACACATCATAATGTTAATAGAAACATAATTCAGTACTTCGTTCTGAAAAACAAAATGAACTGTATTCAGCCAGTGTTGAGAGAAGATGCTACGCCAACTAACAAAATCCTTTCTTTAGGCTCTAGAGCACAATGGACATTGTGATGGGAGCAATGAAAAATGTGCTGACTTTGGCAACTGGCCATAAAAATGTACCTTTGCAGGTAGCTGTGTCTTCATCTTGCATCCTACTTTAGAAACAGAAATCTTAGAAAAAATGATGTCCAATCTCAGCGCTCTGGTTGGGGCTGGAATGGAATGAACAGTGTCTAAGGCTCCACCAATAGCATTGAGTATCTCCGGCAAAGACAGAGAGTGAGAGAGTGACCTGGTTCAGCTCAGCATGTGCAAGCTGTAGGGTCTACCTGCTCCAGCCAGTTTGGCATATTCTATCCTATGTTGTGCCATCAGTAACTAAGTGTTGTTGTTGCTGTTGTTATTATTAATTTTATTTCTATACGGCCCAGTAGTCGAAGCTCTCTGGGCAGTTTACAACAATCAATAAAAAATACAATAAAATACAAATATACACAATAAAAACATTATAAACATTTAAAAACCGAAGTTTAAAAGCGACTCAAATAACTAAACAAGTTACCTACAACATTGACCTGCAAAGGAGTTGAAATAACCACCCTACCATGTACTGTTTAGAGCCTATTCTGAAAAAAGGCAGCCAAGAGTTTTGCGGCACCCTAAAGTCTAATCTTTTGTGGATTATGGCCCACTTCATCAGATGCATATGATTCATCTATTTATTCTGATGACATGGACTATATTTCTCAGAAGTTTATACCAGAATAAATGTGTAAGTATTTAAGGTGCTGCAAGACTCTTTGTTGTTTCTGCTGCAATAGACTAACTACGGCTGCCCTTCTAGAAATTCTGAGAAAAGGAGACCCTGCGGAAGTCAGACTGGGCACTTCATATATTTTATTTATTTATTACATTTCTGTACAGCCCAATAGCCGAAGCTCCCTGGGTGGTTCGCAACAATTAAAACCACAAAATACAACATAAAATCCATTTTTTGGGGGCACGCAAGCAAGCAAGCAAGCAAGTGAGCAGTGAGACAACTTCCCCACCCTACCTGTTGGACCAGCCTCCTTCCCCCTGGCGGGCTGCAGCTGTGCTCTGCTGCAGAGGCGTGGCCCAGCCAGCTATTTCAACCACTGGAGGACCAAGGCAGCGGCCTTGGGCAGCGGCCGAAGGGCATTGCCCGTTTGGTGCCCGTTAGGGGTCTGTTTGGGGTCTGTTTTGCAGGGTGGGCTAATCCTTGTGCCAATAATTGGGGGTGAGGTGTGAACTTCAAGGTTCAGTTTAAGAAAGCGTGGTGGGAGAACGAAGTGAACTGAGACTTGTTGCTTTAATCAGTCTGTCTCAGCCTGCATGGTTTTAACTGATGTTTATCTGATTTTATTGTTATAATCTTTTTTATTGTCATAAATATTTTATTAGTTTTATGGATATTAGTGTTAATGATAATTAAGGGAATTAACTAAGATTGTGGTGACATTAGTGTTATTGTGTGGCAGTATTAACTAGTATTGTTAATTACTAGTTATGGTCACTACCAGGAGTCAGAGTGTTCATCTGGGAAAGAGTAAGAGGAGAGTAAACAAACATAAAATCCAGTATAAAAATTTAAAAATTTAAAACTACAGTATAAAATAGGAGTAAAAGCCAAATTAAAACCTAGCAGCAGTACAAAGATTTAAAATACAGTAAAGAATTTAAAACAGAGACTAAAAGACTAAAATTCCTGGGAAAATAAGAAGGTCTTCACCTGGTATCAGAAGGAACACTGTGTGGGTGCCAGGCAAGCCTCTCTGGGAAGTTGTTAAATGCCTCAATATAGAGGGCAGTCTTAACCTGGCGCCAAAAAGATAGTAGAGTTGGCGCCAGGCGAGCCCCATGGGTAAGCTTGTTCCCCAGTTGGGGGGCTACCACAGGAAAGGCCCTCCCCCTTGTTGCTGCCCTCCGAGCCTCCCTTGGAGGAAGGCCCCAGAGGTTGAGCACAGTGTCCGGCTAGATTGCGGTTGGGAGAGGCGTTCCGTCAGGTATTGTGGCCCCAAGCCGTGTAGGGCTTTATAGGTTAAAACCAGCACCTTGAATCGGGCTCGGAAGCATGCAGGAAGCCACTGCAAGCGGGCCAGAACTGGTGTTATATGTTCAGACCTTCTGATCCCGGTGATTAGTCTGGCGGCCACATTTTGCAGAAGCTGCAGCTTCTGAACAGTCTTCAAGGGCAGCCCCACGTAGAATGCATTGCGGTAATCTAACTTTGAGATCACCAGAGCGTAGATTACTGAAACCAGGATATCCCTGTCCAGATAAGGGCATAGCTGGGCCACCAGCCGGAGCTGGTAGAAGGCACACCTTACCTTCTCTTCAGGTATGCTCCACTTCCAGGAGATTTATTCACTAAATCTTAGCACGTCATTAAACTAGTACTAATCTCATTGCCTAGTTGCCTCCAGGTGGCCAAAAAGGCTAGCCAAAAAGTGTTATAAAAGTTGGCTGTTCCTTTCTTTGAAACCATAAACGTCTAATGTAAGTATATGTAGGATAGCGCCTACCTTTGATGGACTTGGTCGCAAGGTTGCCTTTATAGCCTTGCCACTTAACACTAGCAACACTGGTTTTGTGGAGCGCTGGAAAGTTGACAGGTGCTTGGTTTGGCTATGTTGTTTTGCAGTATACACTACCAATTCTAAATCGAAACCATTTTATCTTTTTACATGCTGAAAGGGGTAGATGTAAAGCGCTCCTCTCTAATTGCTGCTCAGCTGCTGGTTAATTGAACTGTTTGCCAATAGTGTCCTTGGTGCTGCCTGAAGAGGGGATAAAATGCCTGATGTGCTTGAAACAAACCCCCACTGCAAAGCCAAGAACAGAACGGTCTGCAAATAGCAGAAGTTAGGGCATTTGAATTTTAAAAAATTACAGCAAGAGCTTTGGGACTGTATCTGGAACACATTGTGTTGTGGGTTTAGTTTTGTGATTAAAAAAAAGAGAGAGATGAGTTGGATGATTTTTCTCACGAAGCAGACATTCAGCAGTGCAGACTCTCTTCATAAACAGACTTACTGCTGTGGTGAGGGGGTGTGATTGGCTGCCCCATATGTGCGAGCCAGTTGGTTTTGCTGCGGTGTGTGTGTGTTTCTTTCAGAGGGCCGAGTGGGTGTGCAAAGCAAAGCCCTTAGTCACAGGAAAATGCGGGGTTTGGAAGAAGGGTTGCATTTGCCTTTACTCCATCACCGCCCCAAACAACATTTGCGCGTGTGCACTTCTTGCTTCCCACCATATTTGGTGTAATGCAGAAAAACACAGTCTGGTCTCTGGCCTAAGCAGAGACAGTTACATTTGAAACGGCGTCACGTTGAGATCTCTGGGCCCAGTTTACACGTGCATTTGTGTCGCCTGAAGACTGCAGCATCAAGTGATGAACTGCATGTGTGAATGGGCCTCCACAGGTCTGTCACCACAGGTAGAGTACTCTTCACTATTGCCTGAGACTGCCTCCCATGTGCTGCTTCTCCATGGAGTTGGTTCAATGCATTCAGCGGCCAGTCATCACGCCTACAGTAATCCAGTGATGTAGGCGCAGGTAATCATTCTTCCGATGCTGAAGGTTTTAGAGATCTGGTCTAACTCATCCAGTGGTCTACTCATCCAGCGGAAGGAGATAGAATTAACTAGTACCACTTCAGACTGCAGGTGTGGGACATGCTCCCTAATAGAATCATAGAATCATAGAAAAGTAGAGTTGGAAGGGGCCTACCAGGCCATCGAGTCCAACCCCCTGCTCAATGCAGGAATCCAGGTCAAAGCATCCCTGACAGATGGCTGTCCAGCCGCACCTTGAATGCCTCCAGAGTGGGAGAGCCCACCACTTCCCTAGGTAGTTGGTTCCATTGTCTCATTGCTCTGACAGTCAGGAAATTTTTCCTGATGTTTAGGTGGAATCTGGGTTCCTGTAACTTGAGCCCATTATTCCGTGTCCTGCAAACTGGGATGATCGAGAAGAGATCCTGACCCTCCTCTGAGTGACAACCCTTCAAGTACTGGAAGAGTGCGATCATATCTCCCCTCAGTCTCCTCTTCTGAAGGCTAAACATGCCCAGTTCTTTCAGTCTCTCCTCATAGGGCCTTGTTTCCAGTCCCTTTATCATCCTTGTTGCCCGCCTCTGAACCCTCTCCAGTTTGTCTACGTCCTTCTGAAAGTGTGGTGCCCAGAACTGGACTGCAGTACTCAAGATGAGGCCTAACCAGTGCTGAGTTATCCCTCCCAAAATTATAAATCTCCACAAATAGAAAACTAGCACTTCTTCCTGAGGTGCTGGCTTTCTGCCTACTGGGGATTTTTTTATGGTGGGGAGCTTTCAAAAAATGATATTGCCCATCTGCTGTCTCAGTGGTACGGTCTGCTCTGCCATCTAGTAATTCTGCTGCCTGCATGTAGTACCGGTATAGGTCAGGCCTCCCTTATGCTAACATTATATGTGCACTCTCTCTACTGGGAAAAGTGAGGGTCCCATTCCACAAAGGCTGTTGGCAGGGTGGATAGATGACTTTATGCTTGGCCCTGTGTTTGAGTGAATGCTAGTAAATGCCACGGAGGAGGGGCTGGAGTTTGGGAGGGGGCTGCTTGTGGGCAGATCTGCTACGGCTCTCTTTCCCTTGCATCTTGCAAAAATTAATCCAGTGTGTATCCCTTCCCTTTCCCTCCCCTTCCTTTTTTTTCTTTCTTTAATAAGCAACAACATTCTGTTTAAAGAGTCCTCTGGTATTTGCACTAATGCAGTAGATGTCGGTTGCTGTGATACTGGGATTTTTCATGGAGAACTTGGTGTTTCTATTTGGTGTCCTCGTATCCTGTTTAGAAACTGTTTGACCACCTTCCTTATGCCACCAGCGGTCTCTTCCAAGAGAGTGTTCTCTCTCTCTCTCTCTCTTTTCAAAAATTGGATCTGATGAGCTCAATCCGGGTTGTGTGTTTTTCCCTCCTCATGTCTGTGTGTGTGATGTCATTTGGAGACTGCAATATGGATTATGAAACCTTTGCTCTAGGGCAGTGTTCTCCAACCTTGCTTAGAGAAAGGGCAGCCAACTTTTGTGCTTAGAGAAAGGGCAGCATAGCTGGCTGGGGCATGCTGGGAGTTGTAGGCCAAAAACATCTGAGGACTCAAGGTTGGAGAACACTGCTCTAGGGCAGTGATGGCGAACCTATGGCACGGGTGCCACAGCTGGCACGCAGGGACCTCTCTGTGGGCACTCGAGCCATTGGTCACCAGATCGCGAAAAGATCTGCAAAACACTAATGATTTTGTTCTTTTTCACAGTGTGGAACAGAATGATTTTATTCTAGAATTCCTGTTACAGAATTCTTTTCTACATTGTTATCACATTTAAAAGATTTTGAAGAATGATGCACAGAGCATGGCTTGGATGTAAAGCCCTAACAGTTGACCTGAGTGCTGCATGTGTTGCTCTCAAACTAACGGAGTATGAGCCAAGGTTTGACAAATTATCAGCATGCATGCAATAGCAAAAATCACATTAATTGTGCAAAAGCATGGCCAATGCAACTTTTACCTAATGCAGTGTTTGCAGTGCAAGACATAAAGTGTTTAAAATGTGTTAAACACATTTAGTTTTCTTGTTTATCTTGCTCATCCTAGTACAGGTTGACTTTTACTTTTACTAATCCGACACCTGTAGAAGCAGGGAAAGGACCCGGGGTAAAGCTTGCCCCATACAATTTCAGTCTGGCATGTAATCATATTACAAGTTGAGAATCCCTTATCCAAAAATACATGTGCCTAATTATTTAAAAAGTTTGTATAAATTCCCTTCAGGCTATGTGTACAATGTAGTACTATAATAATTTTTTGAGTTGATTTTTTTTTCAACAAAAAACTGTTTGTATCATTGAAAGCTCTGTTATTGTGTTTTTCTTTTAAGACAAAAGATGTGAATTAGTTCGGACAACTGTATGAGTTGTTTTTCTAAAACTAAAACCTCGGTATTCAGGTTTAATTGCAGTGTTGGCATTTTGAAATAAATAAGTTGGTTTTGTGTTGCAGTTTGGGCACTCGGGCTCAAAAAGGTTCGCCATCACTGGCCTAGGGTAACTTCGTTTACAAATTATGCCTTCAGGTCTCCCAGTGTCAGAAGTACATAGCAGACTCTTGATGCAAATCTTATCAGTGCAATGATGTGCAGCAGCCTTCCCCAACCTGGTGCCCACCAGATATGTTGGACTACAACTCCCATCATCCACCAGCCAGCATGCAGAAAATTTGCATTTTCTTCCTAAAATAGGGATTTTTGCATGCATTTTGAGCCGAGAACTGCATCACAACACTTGGAGAAGTGCAAACAGCAAAGGATAGCTACATTCCAATCTGCATTTTAGTCTGGGTTATGCTGATCAGGTCAGTTTACTTAAATGAGGACTGAATGAAATCTAAAAATTCTGGAAGACACAATCAGGTGAGAAACGTAACATCTGGTCTGGGTCTATGTGGAAGGAGGTGGGTGCCTTTTGGCTTTTTTACCTAAATTCTCTTGTCTGGTTTTGCCTGTGACCTGACCGCAAAGTTTCTGTCCTGTGCTTTGTTCGAGAGAAGCAGAGTGGTCCAGGTATTTTTGTATTAATTTTTAGACCGGTGGTGTTGAAAATTAAGATTGCTATTAAAAATCCTACATTTCTGGAAAAGTGGGATTTCAGAAGTTTGCAAGGAATCCTTTGATGTGTTGTGCAACAATTAACTTTTGTGAATGCCTTATCAAGCCCTTTATCCTTCCCACGCTGTTTGGCGTGCCTTCTGTGTTTGTTTATGGAACTGGGTTTTCTTTCTCTAAGGATAGTGAGTCATAATTAAGGAAGTCAGAGCTATAAAACTAACTCAGTTGTCTCTTCGCTGCCCTTTTCACCTTTCTTCCCCCCACCACCCCAAAAGCACCCTGCCCCTCCCAAGATGCAGGAACTCTTTCTCTTCCTCTCTTCTTGTGGAAACTTGGGGGGGGGGGTATTTTGATCAGTGAAGAGCAAGTCTTTTTGCCATCAGGTGCATCTGACCCATGGGGAAAGTCTGTGAGAGCCTCTCCTGTGATGAAGCATGCGGTCGATGTGCAGGAAATGATTCATCCCGCACTCGCTCATTAGCAACTTGATCGAGGTCAGAGAAAACTGGAGGCTGGACAAATGGAAAAGGAGTTGGTTTAGTGCCACAATAAGTCCTAGTTTTTTTTATTGAGGAGATGGAACATCATTGTAGGTGTTCTGCCATGTCTTTGGGAGGCTTATCAGTGTGCTTTTAATCAGCCCTGGAACTGTTTTGGCAAAATATAGTGTAGCACGTTCGGGAATAAAACTGGTTCCAGGGCTACTAAAATACGAAACATGTAGTAGGCCATCCTCAAAAATCAGTCCACAAAGGTTACTAGCCTGCCTGCTCAGACATGCCTCTGTTTGATGTTTGTGGTGCATCCGTTGCCGAAATAAACCCGGCTTCCCTACCTGCCCGCCCTCACAAGAGACCAGCCTGAGTGCCCACAGAGAAGCCTCATGTAGGGGTGCAGCTGGGGGCTCCCGGACTGAGAGGGGAGCAACGCCTCTATTATTTGCCCCCCAGCCACAGGGCTGGAATGACGGAGAGCAACTTGGAGGATTCCTCCTGGCCTCCTCCCCACCCTCAAAGCGGAGTCTGGTTGGGTGGATGGCCAATGGTTGACTAGATGGCAGATTTTCCCCAGTCCTGGGAGTGCTTCTCTACTTTATTTATTTATTATATTTTTTAATCGCCCATCTGGCCAGTCATCTGGCCACTCTGAGCAACGTACAGTCAAATAAAATACAAGGAAAAAAACCTCAATAAAATAGAGTTGGGCAAAAAATGGACTAATATAGTCATAAAACAACTTCAGGAAGAAAGTGCTGGTCTGGATTATTCATTAGATGCAGAAGCTGTACCGCTTTCAGAACTTAAAAATACAAAAACTCCATTGCTTTTTAAAGTAGTTGGATCGTTATTTAGTGGTGTCTGTCTGTCTGTCTGTCTGTCTGTCTCTGAGTTTTGGGGGTGGTAGCAGTTCCTCTATAACAGTGTTCTCCAAGCTTGGGTCCCATGCTGGCTGGGGCATGCTGGGAGTTGTAGGCCAAAAACATCTGGGGACCTAAGCTTGGAGAACACCGCTCTATAAGGAGAATACCCCCGGACAAGGGGAGTTCTGCCTACACTTGCTCCCTTACGACTATATTCCTGCAATTGGGCATGGCCAGTGTGCAAGTACAGGTGATGAGCTCAGCCTCTTGTTCCTCAGCCCAGAGTTGGCTGCCCTTTCTCTAAGCAATTCCATGTTTATGCAAGAGAGAGTCTAAATCTCCTTGACATTCCACTCTCTTCCTGCTCTGGTGAAACTCCCCCTTGGATCCTGTACGAAGTTGAGACATACGGTGAATTGGCACGCCTGGAGCCTATTCTGAAAAAAGGCAAGCAAGAGTTTTGCGGCACCTTAAAGTCTAATCTTTTGTGGATTATGGCCCACTTCATCAGATGCATCTGATTCATCTATTTATTCTGATGACGTGGTGGACTATATTTCTCAGAAGCTTATACCAGAATAAATGTGTAAGTACTTAAGGTGCTGCAAGACTCTTTGTTGTTTCTGCTGCGATAGACTAACACGGCTGCCCTTCTAGAAATTCTGAGAAAAGGAGACCCTGCGGAAGTCAGACTGGGCACTTCATATATTTTATTTATTTATTACATTTCTGTACAGCCCAATAGCCGAAGCTCCCTGGGTGGTTCGCAACAATTAAAACCACAAAATACAACATAAAATCCAGTATAAAAATTTAAAAATTTAAAACTACAGTATAAAATAGGAGTAAAAGCCAAATTAAAACCTAGCAGCAGTGCAAAGATTTAAAATACAGTAAAAATTTAAAACAGAGACTAAAAGACTAAAATTCCTGGGAAAATAAGAAGGTCTTCACCTGGTATCAGTGTAGGTGCCAGGCAAGCCTTTCTGGGAAGTTCATTCCACAACCAGGGTGCCACAGCAGAAAAGGCCCTTTTCCTAGTGGCCACTTCCTTTGGCAGGGGCTCCGTCCCAGAGGTGGGCCGCTGAGGATGTTCTTAGGGTCTGGGCACCTACGCGGTGTTCCTTCCGATGCCAATATGATGTGGCTGCAAAAAAGGCAAATGCTATTTTGAGCTGCATTAATAGAAGTACAGCTTCCAAATTGTGTGAAGTACTAGTTCCCCTCTATTCAGCACTGGTTTGGCCTCATCTTGAGTACTGCGTCCAATTCTGGAAACCACGCTTTAAGAAGGATGCAGACAAACTGGAAAGGGTTCAGAGTAGGGCAACAAAGATGATCAGGGGACTGGAAACAAAACCCTATGAGGAGAGACTGAAAGAACTGGGCATGTTTAGCCTTCTCGAAGAGAAGACTGAGGGGAGATATGATAGTGCTCTTCAAGTACTTGAAAAGTTGTCACACAGAGGAGGGCCAGGATCTCTTCTTGATCATCCCTAAGTGCAGGACACGGAATAATGGGCTCAAGCTACAGGAAGCCAGATTCCACCTGTACATCAGGAAAAATTTCCTGACTGTTAGAGCAATACGACAATGGAACCAATTACCTAGGAAGGTGGTGGGCTCTCCCACTCTGGAGGCATTCAAGGTGCAGCTGGACAGCCGTCTATCAGGGATGCTTTAACTTGGATTCCTGCACTGAGCAGGGGGTTGGACTCGATGGCCTTATAGGCCCCTTCCATCTCTACGATTCTACGATTCTATGTGCTCTACCACTAATCTATGACTTCTTGTCAGAGGCATCCACCTTCCATGCTAACAACCATAATTAGGATTCTGCACCAAGAGCAGCTATAGAAATCAGGCAAACAATGCAAATACAGGCAGTCCTCGAGTTAAGAACGCCCCGACTTACGGACAACTCATACTTAAGAACGGACCGCCATATATGTAAAAATCTGAGTTAAAGACAATGGTTCGTACTTATGAATGTATGCACTATACTTTGTGACACTTTGCAGCACTTTGAAAATAGTGTGCGGCTTCTGTTCTGACTTACGTACAAATTCGACTTAAAGACAGACTTAGGAATGGATCTCGTTCGTAGCCCGGAGACTGTCTGTATTCTCTTCTGATTCTTCTCCATGATCATACTTTGCTTCCATGAGTTATGAGTTATGAGGGATGTTGCCAGTCAGCCATGGGTGTGGGAAAGCATCCCAGCTGGCATCGGTTCCATCCCAAATATGATACTGGCAAGCCAGAGAGGCTGCTTAAGTGGTAGGTAAGGGAACAGCAAAGTAGGGCGTAGTCAGGCCGTTGCGTTCACTTGAAGTTGACCATGTATTTCTACTGGTTTTGACCTTGATGGCTGATAGTATTTAAAGTCACTCAGAATGTGGCTTTGGTCATTTTAATCTTGACACGTTAGGAAAAAGCAGGTCTAGCAGAAGTGGTCTTTCTTGCTTGAACCTGCTGTAGTAGCCTGTCCTCCTTAGAAAACCCTTCCTCACCAAGGTTTGGTTGCAGACTCTTGGAGTATCCCATCTTTCAGTGCAATGTGGGCACACAGTGACTGGTTTTCATGACACAACAACCCATCATGGGTAACTAGTCATGGTGGGTTGTCGTGTCATCTGAACCCAGACCACTTCCTGCAGGGCGGCTTACTTTTTGGCAACAAGACACCCTGACAAAACCCATGGCTTGTTCTGGGGGTTGTTGGATTCATGATGGGTTGTTGTGTCATCCGAACCCAGGAGAGCGATTGTGGGTTGTGGGGACTGGCTAGCGAGCCGTTCAGCAAGAGCGCAAAAACCCGTGCCACTGTTTACGATCTCACGCCCAAGTGGCACTTTGGAGCGACCGTCACTGGCTCACCACCCTTTTTTTTCTGACAGCAGAAAATTGCACACCTTTGTTTATCTTTTGCAAGTGCGCAAGTGTGCGCTTTATAGCTTTCTGATATGTGTACTCTTGCCTGGTCAATTTCCTTGTCTGTTTCAGCTGTCAAAGGGAGCAGCAAAGTGGAGTAGGTAACAGATTGACAAGGCGGGCTGCGTATAGGCTAATTTGCACACCGTTGCCAGGGACCAAACACCTAGCTGTCAGTTGAAAAACACCAGTAAAGGGGGGGGGGACGGCGAAGGTAGGTGCACCAAAAGGGGGTGGAGGCAACAACATTTTGTTAGCAATGTAATCCTCTCAATTTTAAGTGTTGAACTGACACTTCTCAGTGCCCTCCACCTTTTCAATACTTCCCCGAGTCTCCAGCTACTCCAGAAAGGGGAGATATTGGCTCCCCTCTTTTCGCAGCTCCTTTTTGGAGCACTTACTTCTGCTGTTACTGCGGTTCCCTGACAGGTGCGCAAATTTCCTCTCCATTGACTTCCAAGCCACTCACTTTGTGTATACCGTATACAGTAATACCTTGGATTGCAAGTAACTTGGTTTGAGAGCGTTTTGCAAGACAAGCAAATTTTTAAATATTTATTTAATTTTTTTTACTTGATATACAAGCGACGTCTTGCCCTACAAGTACTGTAGTACGGCTTAAATTAAAAATCTCTGTACAATTTTTTTGGGAGGGATTTCATTTTGATATAAGAGTGTTTTGGATTACAAGCATGTTTCCAGAACGAATTATGCTCTCAATCCAAGGCATGACTGTATCTGCTTTTTCTTTAGAACTGTCTGTCTGGCACACTGTAGGTTGTTCTGCGAAAAGCCCACAATGCGTAGCATTTTCGCAGGGTGGCGTAGCGTGTCGTATGAATCCGCCCAGTGAGTTATTCTTGGTGGCTGCCCTCCACTCCTGAAATTCTCTTCCTGTATTCATTTCTCAGCTCTGCTTTAAACTGAGGGAAGCCCTCTGTAATTATTATCAGTCATTTTTGTAATGAAAACTATTACAGTCATTTTTGTAATGAAAACTACGGTATTACAAAAAGGTTCTACAAATAGGCGTTTAAAAGATTCGGGGACCAGGCCCCCGCAGCATGCAAATTTGCATAGAATTTGCAAATAATTACCAGGATTTATTTAAAGTTCATAGAAGCCTAAGCCAGCCAATTAATTTCTCATCCAAATCACCTCAAATAAAATAAATTATTCTATTCATTTGCAGCATGCCCTAGATAATCCGAAATCAGTAGCTACAATTAAAAGTAATTTGCAATGGTGTGGAAAAAACCACAAAAGGGAGAGTGGGTGGTAGGGCTTCTTGTGAGCCGCCACACACACACACACACACACTAAAAATGGCAACTTTTGCACCAAAATGGAGTCTTGACAGAGTGCTAATCCAAAAGCAATCCCAAGAGCAGTTCAAGGGGTCACCCCCAATTAAGTTCCCAATTCCCACCAGGATCCTGCTTCAAAATTTTATAAATTCCCCTTCAGTTAATTCCCCCCCATTCATCGATCATCATTCCCTGCATGAATTAGATTCAAAATAAAATGAGGTGGTGGTGCACAATTCTATGGGGTGATGGTGGGAGGAGTGAGGGCCGAAGGGTGGGGGCAGAGGAAAGAGGGCGAGGAAGAAGGTTAGGAAGGAAAGTAAGAGGCGGGCTGGAAGGAAAGGAGGAACAGGCAGGTTTGGGGGTGAGGAGAAGGAGAAGGATGAAGGTAGGACTGGACAGCGCTGAGGAAACGGGGACTACGACTAGAAAGAGGAAGGGGCAGAACAGTGGCTCCCCCCTCTCCCTTTCTCTGCTCAGCAGATTGTAGGGTTGCCTCTCCATATGCTGAGGACTTAAGACTTTTCCTCCAAACCCCAACGCGCACGCACGCGCACACACACACACACACGAAAACACAAGCAGAGCAAGCTAGGAAGCCAGACACTCGGGACCGCCTCCCTGTGTGGCACAATCCAGGGCAGGGAGACACACAGAGATCAGGAGGGGCCACCCCCACCCACCCAAACAAGGCCAGGGTCTAACACACACTTGGGGTACCAAGGAGAATGACCTCCGTGCTTAATGTTTTAGGAGGGCAAAAAGCACTTTTCTCTCTTTCTTGCCCATCTATCCCTCCCCCTTCTCTTCCCCCCCCCCTTTCCTTCTTGGATCAAAATTGTTCTCACCCCATGCAGTTCATATCTAGAAAGAAAGTTTCTGTTGGCACGAATGGCAGTTTTTTCCTAAGCTTACTTACCATGTGGAGGGGGGGGGGATTGGGGTGGGGCACACAGCACACAGTGGGGGGGGAGGGAAGGCTAATCCCTCCCCATGGCGATCCCCCTGGAAATCCTACCTCCCGCATGGCAGTTAAGCATAGACATAAACCTCCCATTGGCACCAATGGAAAGATTTTTTCTAGGTTTCATTATTATGCAGGGGGAGGATTTAGGGTGTGTGCGTGTGTTGGCAGCGTGTGGGAAGAGGAGGGTTGACTCTTCCCTCCCCAGCAGCAATCTACCACCACCCCCCCTTGAAAATTGCCCCCTGCATGTCAATTAAGCTGAGAAAAAAACCTTCCATTGGCACCAGTGGACACTTGGGGCTCCTGCGAAGAGACCCAGGGCCAGCGCCGTGGACCCAGGCCTAGCCGTGCCCCTGGTCACCAGAGTCATCGTGCTCTTGCTACATCAGTGTTCTCCAAGCTTGGGTCCCCAGATGTTTTTGGCCTACAACTCCCAGCATGTCCCAGCCAGCGTAGCTGGCTGGGGCATGCTGGGAGTTGTAGGCCAAAAACATCTGGGGACCCAAGCTTGGAGAACACTGTGCTACATGGAAGAGTTTTATAGCCCCAGCCTTCTAGACACAGTAACATGTTAAGCTGGCTTGTAAGCCTGTGCATCAAGGAAAAAATATATATACCGGTATATATATTTTACACTCACAAATACTGCTTGTGATGTAGGTAATTAACAAACTAAAAATAACAGAAAGGTTTTGTTCATTTTATGGATGCAATTTACATATTATATCACTAAAAACCTTTAAATGTTCAATAAAAGTTAAAAAAAAATAAAAAGAGAAACAACCTTTCATATTTTGAGGTTGGGGGCGGGGAATGCTTTGTAGTGGTGGAGTGGAAGGAGCCGCCCCTGATGATGTGCAAACAGTTTGGGGGAATGCCTCGGGGCTGGGCTGGGGATGAAAGGTGCCCCCCCCCCCCGGCATCATCCCTTGATCAGGAGGGGAAATAAATAAAGACAGTGAGAACTTCCATCCTGTAATAATCACTTGAGTAGATCTTAATTTTACAAGTTGCCTGCTTGCTTTTTGCTTTTGTCGCGTTCAGAATGAGTGTGCCTCTTTGGGTGTGGGTTTGAATGCGTTTAGTTAGTCCAGCCTTGTATGTAAGTACTAGCCTGGTAGCCATAGGCGAACAGGAACTGCACGCAGGTGAGTGAGGGGGGCTAGCAGAAAAGGGGAGTAGCGCTCTACCCCGCCTCTGCCCCCAGCACAGGAACAAAACAGGCAGTCGGGGGATGGAAGCCCCCTCCTCCTCGGCCATTGTGGAAGCAGAGTGGGCTGCTGCAGGAGGGATGGAGCTCACCCCAGGGCTGGCTCCAGATCTGGGAGGGGGGGCGGCCAAACTGCTCTTTGGTGAGGCCCCTCCTCTGTCAGTGGGCCCTGGCAGGGGGAGGATTATGGGTGTGTGCGTGTGTTGGCAGCGTGTGGGAAGAGGAGGGTTGACTCTTCCCTCCCCAGCAGCAATCTACCACCACCCCCTTGAAAATTGCCCCCTGCATGTCAATTAAGCTGAGAAAAAAAACCTTCCATTGGCACCAGTGGACACTTGGGTCTGGTAGCAGTGGCAGGCAGCAGAGGGGGCTGCCCCACAGTTTTAATTCCCCACCATGCCCCAGAGGGATGGTCCTGGGGACATACTGGCAAACTGAAACATTGGTTCGAGCCAACCACCTGGAACAGCTTGGGGGGGAAAATGAAAGTGGCCCATTGGGCAGGCATCAGTGTCCTGGCAGCTGCCCAAGACTGCCCAGCACTGGCGCCAGCCCTGGCTCTCCATCCCTCCCTCCTCTGCCGGCCGCCAGCAGGCAAGTAACACTTTCTGCAGGCTAGTAACTTTTGTGGTCTTATTTACAAGGCTGAGTCTGTCTGTTCTGCTGTCCAGAGAGGGAAACCCTCCTAAATTAAATTTATGGGTGGAAGTGTGTGAAAGTTAAGTACACAAGTAGTAAATAAGAATACAAGCACTCCATAGATGTGTGTGTGTGCGTGTGCGTGTGTGCGTGTGCGTGTGCGTGTGGAGGGGTGGTGTCTTGCTTCTTCCCCCTTCTTTTTGTGGTCCATTCCCTACCCAAAGTAAACCTCTTGTCAGCTGTGCTGTAGGCTGGATCTTGGAGAAGTGTGTTTTGTTTCTTGATTTTTAAGAACAAGATCAGAGAAGCAAATCTTTCCTGTGAACTAGCTTATCAGTAGTCCAGTATATTCTTGCGGGTACACGAATGACTCCCTGACTTGTTTCAGGGGATCACCTTCCCTCTACTTGCCATAAAAACGAAGAAGCCTCCAAAGCCGAAGTTCTCGCGCTTTTCGTCTTCACTATTGCCTTGTGTTTCCAAAATTCAGATCGCTGGATGGCCGGCTGCAGGTGTCCCACCGGAAGGGCCTTCCCCACGTCATCTATTGCCGGCTGTGGCGGTGGCCGGATCTTCATAGTCATCACGAACTGCGTGCCATGGAGCTGTGTGAATACGCATTTAACATGAAGAAGGATGAAGTCTGTGTGAATCCATATCACTATCAAAGAGTGGAAACGCCAGGTACTGCGTGGGGGGGCCCAGGAGACCTCAGCAGGGGGGGCTGAGGAGGAGGCTCCTTGTGGGGAAATCAGAAGCCCGAAGGATGGAGAGGCAGGATGGATTTGGGCCAGACGTTTGGATTCTAGGCTTGTTGCTGATGCTGCTCTTGGTTGTCTTGTCTCTTCAGTATTACCTCCGGTGTTGGTACCAAGGCATGCAGAAATTCCAGCTGAGTTCCCCCCGCTAGATGATTACAGCCACTCCATACCAGAGAACACTAACTTCCCAGCAGGCATAGAACCTCAGAGCAACTACATTCCAGGTATTGTATGGCTTCCCCAGAAAGGAGTGGTGTGGAGACCTTTTTCCTTGCTGCGTGTCGCGCGCACATGGATTAGGAACTCTGTTGGTTAAATGCTAGAACACTTCAACATTGACGTGTTTCCAGGTCCCCTTCAATCTACCGTCACAGACAGCAGCAACGTACACCTGTGTTGACACTAGAGTAGGTTTCTGCAACCCGGCGGTAACCCTCCAGATGTGTTGGGCTAAAACTCCCATTGTCCCCAGCCAGCATGGACATTGGGATGGTGGGAGTTATAGTCCCAACACGTCTGGAGGGCATTGGCGGGGGAAGGATGTCACTTCCAGACTTTTTACATGGGCTATTTTTGGTGGGAATACAACGCTTCCTCTTTGCTTTGCTGCCATGCAAAGAGGAGAGGTAGGCTCTCTGTCTATCTCATTTGCCTTTCGCACCGAATAAAGGAGCGTAGTGAAAGATGCCTTTTGGAAAATATACAGATACCAATATTTATTTATTTATTGTTGTTGTTGTTATTAACATTTTTCCTTGCTGCGTGTCGCGCGCACATGGATTAGGAACTCTGTTGGTTAAATGCTAGAACACGTCAACATTGACGTGTTTCCAGGTCCCCTTCAATCTACCGTCACAGACAGCAGCAACGTACACCTGTGTTGACACTAGAGTAGGTTTCTGCAACCCGGCGGTAACCCTCCAGATGTGTTGGGCTAAAACTCCCATTGTCCCCAGCCAGCATGGACATTGGGATGGTGGGAGTTATAGTCACAATAAATAACAACATTTATTTGTTGTTGTTGTTATTAACATTTATATACTGCCTTATTTGCTAAAAAGCCATCAAGGTGGTGCACAACAATTTAAAATGAAACCTTAAAACAGTGTTCTCCAACCTTGGGTCCCCAGATGTTTTTGGCCTACAACTCCCAGCATGCCCCAGCCAGCGTAGCTGGCTGGGGCATGCTGGGAGTTGTAGGCCAAAAACATCTGGGGACCCAAGGTTGGAGAACACTGCCTTAAAACAATAAAAAAAGAACATTAAAAACAGTAAAACATTAAAGCATTAAAACGATATACTTTAAAAGGCTAAATTAAAGGGTCTTCATACCCTTTCTAAAAGCCAAGAGAGTGGGGACCAATTGTAGTACTTGAAAGAGCATATTCCACAGTTTGGGAGCGACCCAGGAGAAACCCCTTTCACGCATAACCAACAAACGGGCCTTGGTTGGGAAATGGTGCCCTTAAGAGGTCCTCTCCTGCAGATCTTAATAACCAGGCAGATCCATAACGAGACAGGTGGTCCCCTCAAATAGCTGGCTCCTACGCCATTTAGGGCTTTCACCAACACTTCAAATTGAGCCTGGAAAGCAAGCGGCAACCAGTTCAAGTCTTTCAAGACAGGTACACTGTGGTCTTGATACTGTGAACCAGTTAGCAGCCTAGCTGCTACATTTTATACCAGTTGAAGCTTTTGGACACACTTCAGGGGAAGTCCCATGTAGAGCACATTGCAGTAGTCTAAGCATGATGTAACCAAAGCATGGATAACTATTGCCAAGTCAGACCAACTCAGCAAGGCTTGTAGCTAGCAGTCCAAGCATAATTACTACCGAGTCAGTTGAAGGTATTATTATTGACATATAAAGCACTAAACAACTTAGGACCAGGTTACCAGAAAGATTGTCTCCCCCTGTATAGACTGATTAGACCACTTCAATCTTCAGGGGAGGCCTTGTTGTCCTGTGCCACATCCTGCAGAGTCCCATCTGGCAGCAACACGGCACTGGGCCTTCTCTGTGGTGGCATCCTCCCTCTGGAATGACCTCCCCTCTGCGATATGTCAGGCACAGACGATCAGGTGCTTTCTACAATGATTGAAAACTTACTCACTTACCCTGGCTTTTCCCAACCATGAACTTGTCTAAATGTTGTCGTCCTTTTATAATGATGTATTGTTTTACAATTTGTTGTAAAACTGCATTTTTAAAATGGGAAGTGGTATATAAGTAATCTAGAATGTGTGTGTGTGCGTGCAAATGCACTTCTTGCCACCTGAAGGGACACCGTAGGGTCAAGGAGCACTCCCATGGTAAGGATCTGATCCTTCCAGGGGAGCACAACCCCTTCAAGAATAGGTTGAATCCGAATCCCCGAGTCAGGCTTTCTACTGACCAACAACACCTCCTTCTTGTCTGGGCTTAACCTCCACTTCTTCACCCTCATCTAACCTATTGTTGAACCCAGGGTTTTGACGGTTTCCTTGGCGTTAGGTATCAAAGAGCAACAGACCTGGGTGTTATCAGCACATTGGTGGCTCCTTACTCCAAAGCTCCAGAATCTTTCTGTGGACAGAGGGAGATGGTGATACCCACAGGACGAGGTTCTTCTTCCAAATCCCGGTCCTTGGGCATGCCTCAGTGGTCTTCTGACATCTGTAAAATGGGAATCAATAGCTATTTACCTCGCAGTGTTGTTACAAGGAACAATTGTGTTCTAAAGCCCCTTTCTGAGACTTGCAAGGGAAAAAAGCTTGAATCTTGGATTTTGATCAAAGTTGTTTATCAATAATCGTTCATGCCCTGGAAGTTTGCCTGGTTTTTGTGACAGCTCTGTCTTTCCCTGGTTTCCCCCCCCCCCCGCCTCCAGAGACACCCCCACCTGGCTATCTGAGTGAGGATGGAGAAACCAGCGACCCTCAGATGAATCACAGTATGGATGCAGGTAGATCACGCTGGAAATGACTTTGTGACACTGATGGGATTGTGTTCATTCCTCTTCTCATTTTGGCAGATTTGCTGCCATCCCAGAGCTTAAAAACTCATTGGCCGCATTCACACGGCACGCTAAGCCATGTGAATGGCTTGGGAGGGTTCACATGGCACAATAAGCCACCCTACCCAAAATGCGCCGGAGAGATGACGGGGTGCATCGTGGGTAGGGTAGGGTCCCCCCCCCCCAGTCCCCCTGTGGGTATCCCAGGGGGACCTGCGTGAGCACTGAGATTCCCCCCCTTGCAGGGAGCCTGAAGGGCAGCAGGGCAACGCAAGTCAGCTGCACCGATCTCAGCTGCATTTTTAAAATGGGAAGTGGTATATAAGTAATCTAGAACGTGTGTGTGTGTGTGCGTGCAAATGCACTTCTTGCCACCTGAAGGGACACCGTAGGGTCAAGGAGCACTCCCATGGTAAGGATCTGATCCTTCCAGGGGAGCACAACCCCTTCAAGAATAGGTTGAATCCGAATCCCCGAGTCTAATATATATACATTAGAATTGCCAGGGAACTGCAGCAACCACAGCAGCAAGTGCTCCGAAAAGGAGCCAAGAGGAGTGGGGGGGACTTAATTATCTCCCGTTTCTGGACTAGCTGGAAACTCAGTGCCGTGTTGGCGGGCCGGAAGGGCTCGCTGCCACCACGGGCGGCGGAGGAGGAGGAGCAAGCGGTGCTGCCAACCGGCGAGTCGGCAGCGCCACCCATCTCCGTCCTGCGCCGCCACCGCAAAGCCAAAAAGGCCCGCGGCGGCGGCGGCGGCGTGGGGCAAGGGAGCTGCGACCGGTGGGTGCACCGAAGTACCGGGAGGTGTACCGAAAGGGGGTTGGCAGCAACATCGCCCGCTTAGCAATGTAATCCTCTCAATTTTAACTCCCCCCTTTTCGTGGCTCCTCTTCGGAGCACTGACTGCTGCGGTTGCTGCGGTTCCCTGGCAGCTCTTTTTTTAAAAAAGAGAAATATACACACATTGAATGGCTGGGAAGTAAACCGAATGGGGAAATTGTGTAAATTAAAGGGGTCAGAAGTAAATGGAGGGGAAATTTGGGCACCTGCATGGGCCCCTCGCTACTAATTGCAAATATATGCAATTTATAAAGGGGTGGTATGTAGTGGACTGGGACCGAATCAGTTCAATCCGCGGGAAACTCTGGGTGGGACTTTGGGCCATGCCTCTCAGCTAACCTACCTCACAGGTTGCTTGTGAGGAAAAATGAGAGAAGAGGATTAGATAGCCGCTGTCTTAGGAAAAGGTGGGTATAAATGTATAATAAATAACATAAATAATAAATAATTTAATAGCTGGGAAGTAAATGGAGGGAAAATCTAATATATATATTAGAATTGCCAGGAAACTGCAGCAACCACAGCAGCAAGTGCTCCGAAAAGGAGCCAAGAGGAGCGGGGGGGGGGGACACTTAATTATCTCCCGCTTCTGGACTAGCTGGAAACTCAGGGAAGTGTTGAAAAGGTGGAGAGCACTGAGAACTGTCAGTTCAACACTTAAAAGCCAGAGAGGATGACATTGCTAAGTGGGTGACGTTGCCGCCACCCGCTTTTGGTGCACCTCCTTTCGCCCCTCCACTGGTGCTTTTCGATTGACAGCGAGCCACCCTGGCCCCTGGGGACTGTGCGCAAACTAGCCCCTACGCAGCCTCACCCGTGTCAATCCGTTTCCGACTCCACTTCCCTTTGACAGCTGAAACTTGTAAGTACCAGGCAAGACTGAAACTTGTAAGTACCAGGCAAGTACCAGGCAAAACTAGGTCCTTGCCTTGTAAGGACCAGGCAAAACTACACATATCAGACAGGCATAAGTGCGCACTTGCGGGTGACAGGCAAATACATTAAAAAAAAATGATGAACACAGCTGTGCAACTTTCAGTGGCAGAATCTTTTCCCCCCAAACCAGTGACGGTCGCTCCAAAGTGCCTCTTGGGCCTCGGGGGAAGGGCTGTCACTGGCGCAGCGAAGAGCGGCACGGGGTTCTGCCGAGCGGCCTGCTAGCCGGCCCCCACAGCCCTCAATGAAATTGCTCCCCTGGATTCGGATGGCACGGCGATCCCTAGAACCAAGCCACGGCTTGTTCCTGAAAAATTAGCCGCCCTGTGGGAACAGTGCTCTGGGTTTGGACGACACGACGACAACCCACCGCGGCCATTTGCCCACGATGGCTTGCCACGTTGTGTGAACTTAGGTCACTGGGTACACTGCCTCCTCTCCAGACTCCTCGCCCTCGCAAGAAGCCTTTTCTCCACCTGGCTTGGATCTTGCCTTCTCTTCTGCTCTATATGCCTCTTCTTTCCATTGCAGCTGAAGAGGAAAAGGAACGGCCAGGGCTAAAACCCAAGCCAAGGGAGGGAGATTTTGGAGCGGGAATGGAACATGTTAACCCGATGCAAATGGCATATTGAGTTTGCCATCTCCCTACACACAGCTTGGGCCTGAAGAATGCATGTGGGATTCTAAAAGGGGGGATTCCGCATTTATCATCCTTTGCCATAATGATACAGGTGGAAGGAGGCAGGCGTGGGGGTTTTGGGCAGTCTCATGCACGGCCTGTACGGCAATACAGTTTTGGTGTGTATAATTATTGGTAATGTGGTCAATCTCTGAAACGTATATGGGGTCTTTGGGGTTATAATTACTTGCATTGCCATTGGCTTTGAATATACCCTATGAGTGCCCAATCTATTTCCGAAACGTATATCCATTCTTTCTGGCGCTTCTTTGACTCCAGGGAAATTCTTTTACTTCCCAACCCTTTTTTAAAATTAAAGAAAAATGTTTATACTATAAACACTGCAAAATGAAAGTGGAGAAGGGAAGTGGAAAAAGGGATGTACATGTATAACTGATGTGCAGCAGCTGTGCTGTGGTGAAAGCTTGACCCTACCATATCTGAAAATGCTTGGCACATACTTGGAGAAGTTACTGCCCCTCAGTCTCAGTTTCCAATCTGTAAAATGGAAACAATGAACTTCTTTAAGGGGTTGTTGTGGAAATGAATGAGATCTGTCTTCTAAAAGTACTATAGTGTCACTTTCTCTTGTTTAGCAGATAGTAGCTTACCATAATTGTATCGTTTTCCTTCCCTAGGTTCTCCAAATTTATCTCCAAATCCGATGTCCCCTGCACAGAATAATCTGGGTAAGGATGGCACAGTTTGGGGCTCTTTTGAAATTTGTACGGTGAGCGCTCTGTGATGATGCTCCAGTAATGCCCTAATTGGCATCTAGTATGGAAATCAGAGGTGGGCAAGGCAGATTCATCGAGATGCTTCGAAAACATTATTTGTTTTAACCATTAATAGCCGAACACTGGTTTTTGATACAGAGGGACTGCTGTTTGTGGTATGTACGCTCTCATCCCACATTTGCTTCCAGGAAGCAGATTTTTCAGGTTTCTTTAATGTTTCAAAATCCCGCCACACTTGTTTGTCTGTGGGACAAAAGCAGTGCCACTCTGAGATCCCTTTGAAGTCCTCCTAAAACGTTTTCTGTCCCCTGACTAACAGGACAAGTGTGTGGCAGCAAGGAAGTTCTTGAATGCCTTGTGGATAACTAAAAACAACAAAGAGGTTTGTGCCACTTTAAAGGCTAGCACACTTATTATGGCATAAGCTTTCATGGACTAGAGCAGTGTTCTCCAACCTTGGGTCCCCAGATGTTTTTGGCCTACAACTCCCATACGCTGGCTGGGGCATGCTGGGAGTTGTAGGCCAAAAACATCTGGGGACCCAAGGTTGGAGAACACTGGACTAGAGTCAGTGTCATCAGATGCAACTCTACTAGTCCATGAAAGCTCATGTCATAATAATTTGTTAGTTCTTTAAGGTGCCACAAGACCCTTGGTTGTTTTTGCCACAGCAGACTTAACATGGCTGCTACCCTCCGGAAATTGTAACTTGGAATTCCCAGAGATGTTCTGACCTAGGATATGTAAGTGATCCCGTGAACAAACTGCAGTGCTCATGAGCAGCCAGGATCGTCTTTTGATTGCTGCAGAAATAAATCCCTTCCCTAAATGAGCCAGTAACTAAGCCTTAGGAGAGGCCTTTCATTTCTGGGGAACCCCCCCCCCCCCCGGAGGACTAAGTTGGCACCTTGGACAGAGGTTCCCCACCCCTGGCTTGAAACCTGAAGTCTGCACACGAATATGGCCCAGCGGTGGCCTCTAGGAGTCATCTGTACTGCAGTGCCCAAAGTACCGTAATTTTTGTAGCGGTGAAGCTACTGGCAGCGATCGGCTGGGCTGCTCAGATGTCATGGATGTTCACAGACATTGTAGCTGCAGAGGAACCAAATGCTGAGCCAATAGGATTTTTTTTTGCAGACGGGTCCAGCTTCTGGGAGAGGAGTGGGGACGGATGGACGACAAATGGTCAATTTGGCAAGCACAACGTAGGAACATAAAAGGTTGCCTTATATCAGTGTTTCTCAACCTTGGGTCCCCAGATGTTTTTGGCTACAACTCCCAGCATGCCCCAGCCAGCTGGGGCATGCTGGGAGTTGTAGGCCAAAAACATCTGGGGACCCAAGGTTGAGAAACACTGCCTTATATGGGGATAGACCTTTGGTCCATTTTGCTCAGTATTGTCTATACCAGCCTTCCCTAACTTGGTGCACTCCAGATGTGTTGGAGTGCAACTCCCATATTTGCCAGCAAGCATGGCCAACGGCAGGTTGGGAATGATGGGATGTGCAGGCCAACACATCTGGGGGGCAGGAGGTTGAGGACTGGTCTATTCTGATGGGCAGAGGCCTTTCTCAGCCCTGCCTGGGGATGGTGCCCGATACTCCCTGCGTGCAAATCATGTGCTCTGCCGCTGAGCTAGAGTTCTCCACCCAAATAGAGGGTGTATTCTTGGCAAATGTCAGATGCTGCCTTCTTGCAGCTCAGACTATTTGTTCATCTAGCCCAGTATTATTAGGTCATCCAGTGAAGTCGAATCGAGGGAGATTCAAGACAGACAAAAGGAAGTACTTCTTCATACAGTGCATAATTAAACTTGTGAAATTCACTATGGAAGATGTTGTGATGGCCACTAATGTGGACGGCTTTAAGAGGGGATTAGACAAATTCTTGCAATTTAGTTCTCAGTGGCTCTGTATTCCCTCCAGAATCACAGGAAATATGCCTCTAAATTTCGGTTTCTAGGGAGCACAAGTGAGAGGATACTGTTGCATTCATGTTCTGCTTGTGTGCTTCCCATAGGCAGTTGGCTGGCCACTGTGGAAACACAGTGCTGGACTAGAGAGGCCTTTGGTCTGATCCAGCACAGCTCTTCTTATGTTCTTATGCCTACTCGTGAGTAGCAGCAGCAGCTCTTCAGGGTCTCAGGCAGAGATATTTCCAGATGTGCAATTGTCATGCCTCCTTCACACAATTTTGCAGTGGGTCCAAATGACATTATATGCCAATTGTAATCCTCTTGTGCCTTCCCAACACCTCTTATGTCTTTTCTCAGTGCTGCAGAAAATCCATTGAGGTGGGAAACAGCAGAATAGCAGCACAATCTCTTGGCAGGCATGGATAGGAAAAGGCACCATTGAGGCACAGCGGCAGGAATTGTCCCCTGGGGGAGGGGGATGGTGGTGGTGCCCCCTCCTTTCTCTATTGTTTACCATACATTTTTTGTTTCAGAGCCATTTCATGTCCTGCACCCCCAGTCTTTTCAGCCTTAATTAATTGCTTCCTGGAATGAGGTTTCCTCAACCCACACGCTTCAATTAGCCATTTAAGTAGTAGGTTAACAAATCAGCAGCATTTACTTCCCAGTACAAATGTGTGGGTTGTGAAACTGACTTCACCAGGTTGTGAAACTGACTAGATGGGCTGTCTGGTCTGATCTGGTAGTGAAACAGACTAGAGATCAGGCATTCTCAGGTGAAATGGATCTGTAACCATGTTTACAAAGAAGCTTAGTTTTTTTTTTAAAAAAAAAATTGCAAATTTGTGCTGCGAATACCTGCATACCTGTAAAGACACAAAATAGGGTGCTAAAATGGTGCTGAGAAGTACCTGTTTCAAAATCTTGGGTAAAGGGTGAGTGTGATGACTGGTGAGTGGGGTAAGAGGAGGGGCAATCTGGCCCACACAGCGACGAACGTAGCAAGATGCGCGCACCAAAAAAGCACGAGGTGCCTGAGGTCTGGATGGTCAGTTGCAATTGTGCTTGTAGCTTATAGCAGAAGAGCCACGATTGGTAGCACTGGGATCCCTCTCTCTGGAAGCACCCAGAGTAGTCTCTAATCTCCTTTCGGGATGCCTGAAGGATTAAAGGAGCTGTTCGAACAGGCAGGAGAGGCTCATAACGCTACTTACTACTGGGGACCTCACTGGAAAATTTAATTTTCAAGACCTTTCGTCCTCTGAATATGTATTTAAAATGGGTGGCAAAACCCTTTTTTTTTTTTTGTAGGGAAGTCTTTTAGATGAATCTTCCTGTTTTCCTCCTCTTTCCCTGCTGCAGATCTGCAACCCGTCACTTACTGTGAACCAGCATTCTGGTGTTCCATATCCTACTATGAGCTCAACCAGCGCGTTGGGGAGACATTCCATGCTTCTCAGCCCTCCATGACCGTGGACGGCTTCACCGACCCTTCCAACTCGGAACGCTTCTGCCTTGGCTTGCTGTCAAATGTGAACCGCAATGCAGCGGTGGAACTCACCAGGCGGCACATTGGTAGCACTCGCTGTCTTGTTGAGTTGGGGGTTGGGCTGGACAGTGGGCTCCCCATAATGCACTGCAGCAGGGCAGGAGCAGCTTTGCTGTCTTTCAGAGGGCTTTGTCATTCCTTTGATTGCCACCTTTAATTATTCAGTGCAATTGTAATTATGCAAAATGGTTGGCTTTATTACTTAGGTATATACTAGTGTTCTCCAACCTTGGGTCCCCAGATGCTTTTGGCCTACAACTCCCAGCATGGCCCAGCCAGCGTAGCTGGCTGGGGCATGCTGGGAGTTGTAGGCCAAAAGCATCTGGGGACCCAAGGTTGGAGAACACTGGTATATAGTATGCATGAATTTAACATTAACACATTTATTTATTTGATACATTTCATTCCCACCTTTTCTCCAAGAAGCCCAAGACAGCCTACATGATCCTCCTCTTCCTCTTCATTTTAGCCTCACAACAACCCTGTGAGGTAGGTTAGGCTGAGAGTCAGTGACTGGCCCAAAGTCACTCAGTGAGCTTCATAGCCGAGTGGGGACTAGAACCCGGGTCTCCCAAGTCGCAGTCCAACACTTCCCAAGTCCGAAGTACCACACTACGCCACAGTGGTTCTCATGACATTTCTGTAATCCTCAGGCTTGTTCACTCTCTAACTCAGTTACCTCCAGTTATTAGAGCGGGTTCTCTCTCACAAATAGAGGCTGAATGCCTGACTCTCTTCCATTGGGTCTGCTCAAAAGCTCAACTGGGAGGTTGCAAATGACTTTACGTGCCTACCTGTCAAGTGTCCCACCAATTCTGAAAGAGTTAAAAGCATTTTGTGGAGCTGTGCCTGAATTATGCAAAGTTAGGCAAGACTCAGACAACCAGTTTCCCCCCCAGCAAGCAAATTACTTTTTGGAGTCAATGAACTGTGGAGTGGAGCAGTTTCGTTAGGAAGAGCCCAACACAAGATTGACCCCATGACTTCCATGTTGTGGACATGCTAGGAAAATGTGCTTTGCTGCCGTCGCAGTGATTTCATCACTCAGGGATCCTTCATACAATTGAATTTCTCTTGATTCCCACCCCTGGTGGCTTAAAAAAAGGGCCATTTGCTCTTTGAAAATCAGTTCATAGCACAAGGCAGCCAGTGTGGCGTAGTGGCTGCAGTGTTGGATGTAGGCTAGGGCAGCCAAACTCCTGGTGCCCAAACACTCTCCAGCCATGGATCTCACGCAGTGACCCTGGGTCAGTCACACTCTCAACCTAACCCAGGTCACAGGACGGCCATGAAGGCAAATTAAGGTTAACGGCGGCGTACGTTGGTTGCTCTTTGAGGGAAGGGCGGGATAAAAATAAAATTAGAAATGTACCACAGGAACAGAGGAAGCGGCCTTATCCTGAGTCAGGCCTTGCTGGGTCCATCTAGCCCAGTATTGCGGCTCTGCAGGGCTCCAGGCAGGAATTTTTCCAGCCCTACCTGGAGGCATCGGGGATTGAACCTGGGCCCTTCTGCCTGCAAAGCAGGTGCCCTGCTCCCACGTCTGCAGTGGAGGGGTGGAAACCTCAAGGACATTCCGCCAGCCATTTGAGGGTTGGGGGTGGGAGTGATGTCTTCTGTATGCGTGCTTTGCTGCCTTTGGCTGGTCGCCCTGACGCTGTTGCCCTGTGTGCTCCTAGGGAGAGGAGTGAGGTTATATTACATCGGAGGGGAGGTCTTCGCCGAGTGCCTTAGCGACAGTGCCATTTTTGTCCAGTCTCCCAACTGTAACCAGCGCTATGGTTGGCATCCGGCCACCGTGTGCAAGATCCCACCAGGTAACTCAGTGTGGCTTCCCTCCTGTTCGTTGCTGCACGCGTGTCCTCATTTCTTCTGTGCTAGTGAAGGCCCATTGAGTGGCCTGGGAGAATCTGCTGCTGCGATATATTTGGATCTACAGGTGAGAAACAGATCACTGTCTGGACGGAAGGGGCTGCAGTGAGCTTTCCAGGGAAGAACTAAACATAAGCAGAAGGGCTCGCTTGATCTATGCCCTGATTCTGCACAAGCCCAAATTGTGGGATTGGGAGCAGGATTCAACTTCCCAAGAACTCTACTTTGGAAGCATTATCCGCTTCCTCAAAACAATTTTCACTGCTCCCCTTCCCTACTGGTCAGACTAAACCGCTCTGATAGCTCTGCTCGCTGGAGGTGTGGAGTGTCAGAGGCGACCCTTAATGCGCATGTTTGGAACGGAAACGTTTTTTGTGGGTTTTGGAAAGATGTCTAGCAAATGGTCAGCCTCACACGAGGCACAGTCTGTGGATTCTCGTTCGTTCCCTTGGTACTTGGTCATATCCAGTCCAGTGTTCCCTGAATAAGATACATGCAGCTGGGATTTGACACACTGCACAAGTTGCTAAGTGACCGACTTTATATACTTCAGAATCCTACTCTCCACCTGATGCTGAGGACAGGGCAGCAGAACCCCTAGAATGGGCATCTCAAGACATTTATATGAAGGGATACGTTACGTAGATTTAATGGCATGTGGGATGCCCAGAATGCTTTGATCGTCCCCTTTTCAACCGTCATTGCTGTGACTTGGTGATCTGACTCGTTGCCCAGCTGACACACACACAAATTTATCCCATTTCCTCCTTTCCTTTTCCTCTGTCTTGTTCCTTTTTGGTCTACAAACAAGGAATCAGAAGGCTGGATATTCAGTGATTCCACAGAGGCCCAAGACTATAACAACAGGGGTAAAATCGAATTTTCAGTATCCTCTTTTCTTTCTGATAGTCATGTACTACCCAAAAGGACGAGCTATCCAACTTTCAAGTTTTTGTTCCAATTTTAATTATAGTTCTTTTGTATCATTTATTACTATAGATAATGAAAATCTTAAATTACACATTTAGGGGAAGAACACACACCGTGGCTTTCCTATATATAAAAACGTTTCTAGATGTTATGACTGAAGATAAAACTGAAAGTGTGTGAGTAATGCCTAGTGAAATCTAAACAGCCAGAAAGGTGGCAGAATAATATTTCCAGCAGGATCACGGAGAGACCTCCGTTCTCTGCATAGCTGCTTACCTGCACCACAGTTAGCAGAAGAAAACAGGCAGAATAGTCAGCATCAACAACGCTAGTAGGATAAATTGTGCAGATCTTCTCAGTTTGCCTATGGCAGGGGCAGCCCTTATGCACTGGGCCCCTGAACCTTAATCACAAAGCCCTTCTGTGCAGCTTCATTGCAGAAAGAACTGGCAAGGGGATATGTTTCATGTCATTTTTGTTCCAAGTACATAAAGATTTTAACGTATAACCAAAAGATCAACAGTACACAGTACATGCAGTTTGCCGTCCATTGTCTGTCAAGATATTCTAGTAGATAAGGGAGACTTTGAGATGAGACCTATGATTGTAAAAAAGCTTCTATTCCTATCAATAACATTCCTGTTTCTGTTTGCAGTCTTCCTAGCTATTATTCTCTTCCAGAAATATGGCTGAGGAATTGGTGGCAGCTGGTCTATGGAGCCTGTATTAACACAGGTTATAAAGGGAAGCCATGTTTCCATGAACGTGCCCTTTTTCTTTGTTCCTCTGATTATGATCATATATTATGATATATTAACTTTTCAGCTAAAATTACTGTCAAATTACAAATTTTGAGAAGCCATCCACTCGTCCATATATCTTCAACTTGTTTTCGAATACTGAGCTATTTCCATCCTTCCTGCCGCTAACAGCAACAAAATTAGGTTCTTATGCAATGACTGTTTCTGTGTGTCATCAAAAATAGATAAAGGGCCAACAGTGTTGTGTTGTGTATTGTTTGTATGGTTATCTGTGAGAGATAATTGAAAACAGATGTCTAGAATACTTGAACATATTCACATGGGCAGGGGATACTTCTTTAAATCTAGGCATTTTGCTTCTCTTTTCAATTGCCTTCTAAACTTGCTCTCAGAAAAGACAAGACAGGTACCGGTAGATCTTTTTTCTCCCAAGCGTGACGCTGGGCTCCTGCCTAGATCAGCAGCTCCTCGCCTGCCAAGTTTCAGAGTTCATCTGGTTGGGGTTGAAGAGTCTGAGAGAAGCGTGACCACACTGTCATGTGTTTTTGACAGCCAGGGGCGGGGAGCTTTTGTTTTTCTGCCTCCCTGCACTCCAAAGCAGCTGTGAGATTTTTTAAAAAGGCCTTTTAGCTAGCAGCTGGGCCCATGCATGGCAAACGTGGGCTTGAAGGGAGGAGTTCCTCCAACCGTTGAGTGGGTGATGGGAGTGAATAGGGGGTTAGAACTGAAGACATTCTACAGAGTGGTTTGCCACCAGAACTGTGTGTGCTGGTTTCATCCACCTCCTACATGATGTTAAAGAGAGCTCCTCTAGTCCCAGCTGCTTGGGTCTTTATTTATTTATTCATTCATTCATTCATTCATTTATTATATTTATACCCCACTTTTTTTCCTGCAAGGAACCCAAGGCGGCTTACATAATCCTCCTCCTCCTCTCCGTTTTTATCCTCACAACAACCCTGTGAGGTAGGTTAGGCGGAGAGTCAGTGACTGGCCCAAAGTCACCCAGTGAGTTTCATGGCCGAGCGGGGACTAGAACCCGGATCACCCGAGTCCCAGCCCAACACTCTCACCACTACGCCACACTGGCTCTACTTGGAGATGGGAGTGGGTGAGGTTGATCCCTGCGGAGAGACCTTGGTCTTAATCTGCAGCACTATCTAGTGTTTGCTGGTGGTAGACATCTGGAGAGGTGTTCTTGGTTGGTGCCCCACAGCTGTGGCATATTTTCCCTTCTTCATTTACATTTTCTCCCTCCAGGAAACCCTTTTGGCATCAGCTTGTCTTTACTGAAAAACCTCTGTACCTCTACCATGAGACACTGCTTGTTGCAAAGGATTCTGGGCACTGTCTAGGCCTCTTGGGTGTTGCCATTGCTCTGCATGAACTGAACGCCTGCCCTAGAATAGAACTCTGAGACTTCACAGTGCAAGAAAGGAAGATCAATAGTGGTGGATCAGCTGCCATTTTGGAGTATCTTGTGCTCCATTGCTGATTTTCTCAGTGAGGAGCCCGATAAGCTTGTAACGGCTCCCTGGGATGCATTTTGAAAGCTACAACCCTAGAGATCACACACACACACACGCACACACACACACAAGACTGAACCTCAGTATGTTGTGGAAGCACTGCAAGTATGGTTATGGCAATGCCTCAAGTTCTTTAGAACTCCCTGCAGAGAGGAGCTGCGAGCTGTTGCTCATTTTCTTGGCTTGCCGATCTTTTGTTTATAATCTTTATTGTATATATCAGTGTTCTCCAACCTTGGGTCCCCAGATGTTTTTGGCCTACAACTCCCAGCATGCCCCAGCCAGCTACGCTCCAGCTAAGGTTGGAGAACACTGGTATATATAGTTTAACAAATAATTTACATGAGTAAGAAAGTTTCAAGAGAGATTTCTGAGCTAACATAAGTAAATAATTGATTTATCAAGAGATAAATGATCTGTTATGACATGGGGCATGGGGGCGGGGCGGGGCGGTCATGCATGGTTGCTCTTTGTCCTGCTTCTTGTTGTTCCAAAACTTCGCAAATGGCAACCATCTCTCAATAGATGTATCCGTTTGACATCCAAAATGGCTTCTTGTAATTTTAATTAATTAAAATTAAATAACTTGTAATTAAGTTAATTTTATTAACAAGGCCACCTCCCAAATCTTAAGACATTCAGATATTTTATTTATTATTTAAAATTATTTTAGGCTACTATAAGGGTAAAACTTTGGAATATCATTGGAATATCTGATTTCCAGTACTTAGTAATATAAATTTTTGCCTGGCTAGTAAAAAAAAAAAAAGAGTACTGAGTATCTTAACATTCTACATTTCTCTCTTTTTTTTTTTAAAGACAAGCTTTTGATCTCCTACTATTTAGTAGGAATTTTACCTTTGAATGGGAATTCTTTTTTTGTTTGTGGAAGAGGATGAGACCTTTACAATATTAGTAAATATTAAAGGTTAGGGTTGCAATTTTAAGTTTTTCTCTTTCTGTTCAAGAGACTTTTCTTCCTGTTTGCAAGATGTTTTAGCCAGGGTGGGTGCAATTTTGTGTGTGCCTTTTTGAATGCCTTTTGTGTAAAGTTGTGGGTTTTGGAGGGTGATGTTGTCTCTCGTCGATTGCAACATGGCGGTGGAGAGTGGAGCTCTTGTAATAAAAAGTACTGTGTGTGTGTGTGTGTGAGAGAGAGAGAGAGAGAGAGAGAGAGAGTGTGTGTATACTTCACTGATCACTTGCTAATATTTGTCCTGGTGTTGTGTTCTCTGTCCTCAACAGGATGTAACTTGAAGATTTTTAACAACCAGGAATTTGCCGCCCTCCTGGCTCAGTCTGTGAACCAGGGCTTCGAGGCTGTCTATCAGCTGACGAGAATGTGCACCATCCGGATGAGCTTTGTCAAGGGCTGGGGTGCCGAGTACAGGTAGAGCCTTTGTCCAGAGGGCTGGGAGTGGGGAGAGAAGAGGCAGGGTCCCCAGAATTTCTCTCTTCTGGGGTTCCAGTGGGTTGCTGCTGCTGCTGCTTTCCTTCCTCCTCTCTGTGCAAATCAGCAAAGAAAGGGGAGGACGTACCTGTTGTGTCCAGAGCTGGCAGAGTGCATTGAAGACGGGAGGGGAAGGCCGCAGTCCCCAGACTGTGACACTGCTGTTGCTGCCGCCGGCGGGGATGCACATTGGGGCTCCCTTGTGCTTTGCCTCCTGGAGGTGTTTGCTTTTTCTTTCTTTCTTTCTTTCTTTCTTTCTTTCTTTTTTTTTAAATCGGTTTTATAGTTTATGGGGCAGGTCCAGGGAATTGGGCATGTTCCTCAAGTAGGGAAGTAAGTGACTTTTCTACACGAGGAACAAACGGCAAGAGTGTATTAGAAAGGCGGGGAGCAGGATAAGGCAGTCTGCAAGCAGAGGGTGGAAATGTGGAAATCCAGTGAATGTTTCCAGTTATACAAGGCGGGGTGGTGGTGGTGGTGGTATTGGATAGAGCCCAATGGAACACTGTGCCGGCAGCACGCGCCCAAGGGGGCTCCCCAAAGGGTGTCCTGCAAAATTGCTCCTTGGAATCCGTGCTCTTGTTCGGAGGGCTCGCCGAGCGTCTGGGAGCAGCTTTCAGCCACAGCGTCGCAGTCCCTCCTTCCCATCGAGTGGCTGATGCTGGAGTCTGAGCTGGAGCCCGGGCCTCTCGGGTTACCTCTTGCAGTTTCTCCAGATGTCTGGAGTCCATTTTGTTTTGAAATGGGCTCACTCCCTGCCCAGGCTGCTTTGTCGCCTTGGCCGATGGCCACGGCTCTTAATGAGATCCAGATGAGCAAGTTGCATGGGGTGGGGAGGAACTGGCCCTCGTCCGGCTATTGTAGTACAGTCCAGAGCGGGCTTTGCACTTGGCGTGAGCCCCCCCCCTCCCCCGCCGTCCTCCTGCGAGTGATCATAGGTGTCACCAGGGGACTGCGTCTGACGTCTCCATCCCGGCACAAAACCTCCCCCCCCTGAATCGGTCGGCTGAGCCGCTTTTGCCGTCTTCCGGGTTTGGAGACACCATGTTGTGCAGGGGGCGTGCTTTTGGAGCCATGGAGCTGCAGCAAGATAAGCCAGCCAGGCGACCCTCTGCTATGGCAGGACATAGACTGTGGCCAGCCCCTCCCAGTCTGGGAATGGGTGTGGTGGCGCTCTCTGAAGATTATAGGGTAGCCAACATGGGTTAGGGCGGTGCCGCTGAGAGCCGGGACGGATGCCCCCGAGAACCTGCAGCGCTCGCAGGGAAGATTTAGAGCAGCGCAGATTGAACCCGTGGGCTCCAGAGGTGGAGCTACAGAAATTGGCATCCTGAAAAAATCCTCCCTTTCCCTCTTTTTTCCCCCCTTAATGTTTTTTAAAAAGCACATTTCGAGTTCTCAAGGCTACGTACACAGAGAGACTTCCATTTGTGTGACAAAACCTTGTGAAATGTCAGGCCCGAGGCCTAATACACCCCTTTGCCAAGTTTGCACAATTTGCCACCCGCCCAGCTGAACAGAGCCTGCCTGCCTGCCTGCCAGCCGCTCCCCAGGGGCTCAGTAAGCCTTCTCTTTCTGATTGCCAAGCACTTGGCAGTTCACAATATTTAGCCGGAGGGCTGCCTTGGGTTTGGGTTTGTCACGGGCCTTTGCTCCACCGTGGATTAGAAGCAGAGCATGTGATGTACACTTTCGGATAGACAACCTTCCTGAATTGGCATCCTTTATAAGGCTGCAGGATTTTATTTTATTTTTTCTTGACACAGAACTTTGACACCTTCTCCCCCTCCCCCCCCCCTCTCCACCTTTTTTTTTAATTTTTTTTATTGTGGGAAATGCATTGCTGTGTTAGTAATCCTTTTCCTTCTTGCCATTTCTAGGCGGCAGACGGTCACAAGCACGCCCTGCTGGATTGAGCTTCACCTGAACGGGCCACTGCAGTGGCTGGACAAGGTGCTTACCCAGATGGGTTCGCCCAGCATCCGCTGCTCCAGCGTGTCAGTAAAGAAGTCGAGGCAGACGCCAAGGCTTGAAAGTAGAACCCGTTCAACTTCTGGCGAAGAGCAAAATAAGTCAGTCCCTTACCTGAGAATGTACCTGTCTGTCTGAATAACCGGTAACAATGAAACGACGAGCATGTTGGCTTGTGGGCACACATCTTCCGAGGCCCAATCCTGCCTAGTGACCGTTCCTTCCTTTCAGTGAAAGACTTCGTTCCGGCACCGTTGAAATGAACAGAGACTTTGCAAATTGCAATAGCATCGTTTGACGGACCTTGCCCAAATTGTTGGCACTTCACTCGTAGTGATACTTCGGACCATTATAGAAGGCGTTTTGATGCACCGCCAGCGTGGATTTCCAGTTAGTGGAGCAAGGCTTGTTTGGGGTGACTTTCCTCACCAAGGCTCTGCGGTGTGCGTTGGGGCTCTGTGCGCACATAGTGGCTCTTAACGGCAGTTCTCAGGGTGGGAGAGAGCGAGGGAAATGGTTTCTTCTTCCCCGCCCCCTGCACTTCACTAGAGAAGATCCACCTGGCACTGGGTGGCACAGCTCAGGAAGGACCCAGACAGCTTTTAACATTCCTTTGTAAGTGTTTGCTTCTGCGTCTGCATTTCCTCCTGCTGGGCCCATCTCTGCTGGACCATTTGCAGGAATGGTGAGGAAAGCGTTTTGGATTAAAATCTGTAGCAATGGGCGCAGGTGGGGAGGGAAGAGAGTTGGAATTACATGAAGAAGCATCGCCCCAAGAGGAGGAATCTCTCACTTCTTGCAGCGTGGAAAGCATAAATTGTCGCAGTGATCTCAGAGGTGGGATTAACTGTAAAGCACACAGACCACAACCACCTCGTCCCACATCAGTGCATGTCTTCATGTTGCTTTTTTCTTTCATATCGTGCCACTTCCTGTGGAGAAGTTTGGCACTTGCCAAATCCGGGGGTCCTTTTTGCATTAACGTTGCATATCTCCTGTGTTGTCCTCCTGATGTGCCATCTTAACTTTTAAAGATTGTTTGAAGGGTTCTGAGATTTCAGTAGTAGGGAGCTAACCAGCCCTGCTTAAGGGGCTAACAGTCAAAAGGCTCAGCTAGAAGGGAGAAGGGCTGGAAAGAGGGAGGTTAAACAAATTCAGCCAAAGGTGTGATATCGTGCAGTCATTGCAATGGCCTTGTAATCTCCTTGGTCACTGGACCATCTCGTGAAAATCTTTTCCTCTGCTAAGGACAGGTAACGTCAGTCATTGATAAGAAATGCATGTCTGACCATTGTGCAATTCTAAGATTACTTAATTGACAGTACATTTTTGGTTCTCAGTGATTCATGAGCTGTAAAAACAGATTTATGGATGCTCTTACTGCCCCGTTAGAATGGCAGGTGTGTGTGTGTGTGTGTGTGTGTGTGTGTGGTGGCCAGTATTCTTGATTGTGAGACAAAAACAGAGTGTGGTGACTTTCTTGATTGAATCCAGAAATAAGAGATTATCGGTGCCCAGCCAGGACATGCAATAGGCACTTGGGAATGTGTAGGCTCTTAAATCACATTTCCAGGAGATTTTCAAGATTTCTAGGTGATTCTCACAGCCCAGAGCAGCCAAATCTCTTCAGCACTGCAGCTGAGAATCACTTGACTGTTATATTGGCTAAGGGCATCAACAGATTCTTATTAAGTATACCTGCCTAAAATAATTCCTGAGATCATGATTTGAGACACCTTGTGGCCACTGTACAATAACTCAAGGAGTTTTTTTTAAAAATGTGTTAAATGGATTATGTGCCTATGCAACATGGTGGATACCATTTCAGTTGTTGTAGTTTAATGTTTTCACATATTAAGCCAAGTATCTGCCTCCCACCCTGCTGAAACAGAAACTGCTCCGTGGACAGGAGAGGTCCCTGCTTGGACTGTGTGTAATAGCAGAAATGGGGGCCTTGAGAAATATTTTAAACCCAGCTGGTTTTGCTACAGAAAAATCATTGCCAGATAGGTGTTTTCCTTTGGCAAACATGGGAATGCAAGAGCAGTCTCAAGACTGTGGACTTATAGGGCATTGCCCTAAAAGGTTCACCTGCATGTACAAATCAGTCAAGACGGCTGTATAGAATCTGGACACTTCCTGCATGCCTTGTGATGAGAGATCACACAGGAGAGTCTTTGAATGTTCAGGGAGAAGGCTCTTTTCCAGAGATGGTTTTGCTAATTCAGGGAGAGGAAACATTTCTACAATGTTCTGTTGTAACATTTGTGACTACAGAGAGTAGTCAATCCAAAGATATTCTTTGCCAGCTTTTTCAAAATGGCCCTCAATTGAGTCACGCATATCTTGTATTCACCCATGTTGAACTATTTCAGCTTGAGCTGCTGAACAAATTTTGAGTTGAATAGCCACTCTTGGGCTTCAGTGGGCTTGTTGGAGCATGGGCCGTTGGATACTTTTAGATCAATCAGGTATTTCATAATGGAAATGAAACTTCTGGATCAGGGAATTCCATTTCTTTCATCATCTATTCTTTACCTGAGACACTACAATGCCACTAAACTCAGTGGGACTACTCACATTAATGAAACTATGTGATATAGTTGTAGCATCTGGTAGACATAAACATTCATAACTGGATGGTTATGGATCTGACATATGTACGTATTCTGCTTTGATACTATATTCATTACCCAAGGGATTGGTCATGCAGACTCCCATTATAGTCTGCAAGAGTCAGGAGAAGAAACCTTCAAAATTCAAAAACTACCATAGAGGACTTCCTTTTCCAGCCTGCATGTATGTATTTGAGCAGCTTCTCAGGAACACTTTACACAAGCCAGATTTCCCTCATGGATATTACTTCTGTCTGTGCAGGAGATCACATGTACGCAACCATTTGTCATTACCTACTTGTGTGTGTCTTTCTCTCCCTCCCATATCAAGCCACTTACTGCCAGCGGAGGCTTCCGCAGTCTGTACATACGGCAGAAGAGATGTGTGGTCGGGCACATAGAATGCGGGGTGCGTGCAGTTTCCAGTGTCCGTGCTCTTCCTCTAGGAAATTTCTCTTATGTGAAGTGCCCCTAAAAAGTGTTGTAAGCTCCCCATTTACCACATTTTCTCAGAATGCAAATGGTCCCTTAAGACAGCAAGGTATGCAACACCACCACGCCTTCCATGGAGAGGCTGTTGTGGTTTTAATAGATGTGGCGAATACTCTTCACATCCAAACAGAAGAACTCAGATTGTTCAGTGAGATTCTCAGAGGTACCTAAATGGGATTTCAAGGCTCAGATCCTTTCAGTATACAGTAATATCTTGGATTGCAAGTAACTTGGTTTGAGAGCGTTTTGCAAGACAAGCAAATTTTTAAATATTTATTTAATTTTTTTTTTACTTGATATACAAACAACGTCTTGCAATACAAGTACTGTAGTACGGCTTAAATTAAAAATCTCTGTACAAATTTTTTGGGAGGATTTCGTTTTGATATAAGAGTGTTTTGGATTACAAGCACGTTTCCGGAACAAATTATGCTCTCAATCCAAGGCATGACTGTATAACTTTTCGCCCTCATCATCTGGCCCAGTGATGGGAATGAGCTTCCTTTAGGGGAGCCTCCACAACCCTTTTGTGCTGTTTAAAAAAAACCTACACTAAATCCAGCTGGCTTTTCTTTATATATAAACTTCCTACATTGCTCTTTTATTAGTCACTTTTAAAGAAAAATGAGATTTTAGTTTCCAGATACAGGGTGCAATCTAACAAAATTTACTCAAGTGCACTTAACGTTCTCTGAATTGCATCCTTGCAACCAGTCTGGGAGCTCCTTGTGCCTTGCTGGTGGTCGCCACATAGCAGCCTGGAAATGGTGCTGCAAAAGGGGACGGAACTATGGCTTCCCTTGCCCTGCCCCGCTCCTTCCCTCCCACCTGCTAAAACACAATTCCCATGTTGCCCCATTTCATGCGGGGAGGGTGGGCAGGCAATAGGAGCAGGGCAGTAGCAGGACAGGGGGAGGTTTCCTCCTCTCTTGCAGCTGTGGATCTGTGGGAAAGAGAGGTTCCATGCCAGAAGACCCTCTTCCCCTGTGCCAGCACATGGAAGGTCCTCCCTATTCTCTTCTGCTGAAGACGACCACGTGACCCCCTTCAGATCGGTGCAGGACCTGCAAATTTTATTCTGCAGATTTTTAAAAATGCAAACTTAAATGCCACACGCAGAACTCTCCAGATCTCACGCTTGTTGCCTGAAATGATATTTTTTACGGGGGTGGGGGGGGGGGTGGGTTGTGAAACAAGCACATGCCATGTAAAAGCCGCACAGAACCTTGCAACTTCCTTGTTTAGGCTGGAACTGCACTTTATTTCACACAATCCTGATTGGTTCAGAGTGGCACAAAGGTGCTTTTTTTCTTTAATAAAGAGAGAGAGAGAGAGAGAACAGACTTCAGTGTGGAAAGCTTTTGCCCAGCCGAAGTGACAGTTTGATCAGACATCCATATAAAGCAGTGTTTCTCAACCTTGGGTCCCCAGATGTTTTTGGCCTACAACTCCCAGCATGCCCAGCCAGCATAGCTGGCTGGGGCATGCTGGGAGTTGTAGGCCAAAAACATCTGGGGACCCAAGGTTGAGAAACACTGATAAAGTGAGTTCAAGAGACATATTGTCCCGTACTGCCGAAAGGATAAACTCTTTGAGATACTGCCTTGAATCGTGTGGTAGCTCCTCCTCTTCCTTGCCTGCTGTTTCAGTTTATATCAAAGGAATGTAGCCCTGCTTCCTCAGCTGAAATGAATGGGGCACCATATGGCAGCAGGGGAATCCTGGGCTCACGGCAAGCACTGAAATAGGGCAATCACATGGCCTGCTTCTCATGTGGCCGCTGCATAGGAGAAATAGAACTTTCTACTTCCCTTAAAATGTAATCCCCTTCTCCTGTCTTAAATAGGCCTGTTTGACGCTAATTGGGAGGGAATCGTAAGCACTTGGGCCTTGCTCATCACAGTCTGTAACTTCTATGTGCCATATTTAACTTGTGAGATGAGAGACACTAGTGCTCACCCTGGTGGCTTTATGAAATTAACCGTACACATGTTCAGGGGGAACCCTCCTGTGAACCATGACTGTGTGTGTTCCTGGCTTTTAAATTATGTTTTGGGGCAGGGCCCTGGCTGAAGTGAAGCTCTGCTGCCCTCATGCTAAAAGGGGGACGTGTGTGTGTGTGTGTGTGTGTCAGTATGGCTTTAAAAGTTTTAACTTGTACAGGTCTTGGATATGTAGCGCCAGTGTCCGCTGTCAGATTATGTGTGTATCCATACTGGAATCTCCTCCGTTCAGCTGCGCTCCCTGGCTATTGTGCGAGGAGCCCCTTGGTCTTTTGTTGCCGGTTATCGAGTCACTAGCTGGCCCTTTGACTCTTACACTTGTCCTTGTCTTGTACGGCTGCTGGCAGGCATACCCAGATAGCCCGTTTTCTTTTTCTTAAGTGACTGTGGTGAAACTATTGTTTGTTTTTTAATTAACGTATTGAACCAGATTGCAGTGTGTATTATTTTGCATTTAGTTTGCTGTAGAGTTAAGGCCTGTGCCGTAGAATTTAAATTAGCAGCAATAACTTGCAGGAGGAATTGGAAATATGTCTGTGGCTGAATAGATGTGGCAGTTGGAGGAGTGGTCGGGAGCAGGCAGGTGTAAGCGCTCCAGCCGAGCCTTCTGAAAAGTCAAGCAGCTCTCTGCCACCATCTGATGCCAGTTTCTGTTTGAACGAAACAGGCTGGATGTGGGCGAGGCTGTGATCGGGACATCAACAGCGTGATGGTTGTTCTCCTAGCTCTTTTAACAGGCACATGGGGTAGGGAAGGGGCAGATGGTGTCATAACTTAGAACTTTGCTAGGGTAGAGTGGAAAATTATTAGCCCCCTTTATAGGATAGTCAATTTTGAGCTGTGTGCCTTTGTTTAATATAGCTTTATATATTTCCTTATTTATGTAACTTCTTTCAGTAGTCAGGTTGGATCAGATATTTAATTTTGTCTAAACATAACATTTTGAGGTTGAAGATTTAAAGACTTAATTTGGGGGGGAGGTATTAAAAAAATAAAATAAAAACCACAACTACTGATGGAGCTGTATTTGGATAGTAACAAACAGCAGAACCGGAGAAGAGAAGAGACAAATGGCACAGTCCAGTTATAGTTAAGCACTTCTACATCTCATTGACAGAAACAGGAGTTACACATACGCATATTCCAACCATATCAATGGAAAAGTAGTTAACCTTGGCTGGATTGTTCCCACAATGTTCCCCTCGCCCCAGCATGAAACGTTTGATAATTTACTTATTCTTGGTACAATACGCCAAATGCTGCTATTATGAATCCTCCATTGCAGGATGGTTAAATGGAGATTCTGTGCTAACCTAAATGAAATGAATGACGGCTGGGCCATAACAGTCCTCTAGAGCAGTGTTCTCCAACCTTGGGTCCCCAGATGTTTTTGGCCTACAACTCCCAGCATGCCCCTAGCCAGCTAGGGCATGCTGGGAGTTGTAGGCCAAAAACATCTGGGGACCCAAGGTTGGAGAACACTGCTCTAGGCATTGTCCTGCTTAGTAGTTAACATCTTCATGTAGGTGAGCTGTTACTCTCTATGCTCTTAAGTATTCTGAGTATTTGAGACTGTTTGTTTAGCAATGAAACGTGTACTGAGTAAACGGTTTGGTTCACCTTTTCCCATCCATTCCCCTGCAATTACTAGCTTCTCATTTTAGGAGGCTGCAGTGTTCTTCAAGGTCATCATAGGTAATCCTTCATCTTTAGATAAAGGTAGTTGAGTTCTTGAGGAGAAACAGTTTATCTCTAGCTGATGTGAAGTGGTTTGCATCCATTGCTTATTTTCTACTTATTTTATACCTGAGACTGTGTATTAATGAAGCTTTGTCTATCATCTATAGGTCTTTAGCTTGTTAAGCTTATTTTTTTATCAAAAGCCTGTAACATCCTTGCCCTGAAATTTCGTTCATGAAACCTGTAAGTTCTGTTTTTGTCATCCTAATAAACTTTTAATGATCCCTCTTTACTCCCTAGAAGAGCTTTTGAATTAAAATGCCACCTAGGCCAGTAACAGAGCAGCCACTTCATCCAGGAAGGGCCAGGTCGAACAGGAGGGGGGATTCAGAGACCTGCTTCTGCTGAAATGCAAGTTGGTTAGCTGTGAAATGTAAATTGTTAATCCCTTGGGTGAGCACAGTCTGCCTGATTGTTTAGGTCAGTGTTCTCCAACCTTGGGTCTCCCAATGTTTTTGGCCTACAACTCCCAGCATGCCCCAGCCAGCATAGCTGGCTGGGGCATGCTGGGAGTTGTAGGCCAAAAACATCTGGGGACCCAAGGTTGGAGAACACTGGTTTAGGTAATTCAAATGAGAAGTTTCTAATGGCTGGACTAAACACATGGACAGACCTTCTGGTTTGTTTTTTTTTAGAAGTTAGAGCAACTTGTGGCCCTCCATATGTTTTGACCTGCAACTCCTATGGGACTGCAAGGGAAACATCTGGATGGCTACAAGTTGCCCACCCCTGAGTGGGAGAGGCTAAGAGCCGTGGCCTCACTCCCTGTTCCAAGAAGGACTGTGTTGCTGCTGGAACAAAACATAAGGTACCACACAGGTAGTTTTCAGTCTAGTTGTTCTGTTTCTTGCATTTATTTTGAGCACAAGTCCGAACTACTCTTTGCAGATGACAAAGAAAACACAATTTTGACTAAAAAGTTGGTGGGTGACCATGTATTCCTGTTCTCCTCCACTCAGGGGTGTGTGTGTGTTCCAAACTTGCTTTGGGAATCTGCTCCTCCCCTTTATGGTGGCAGCTATGGGGTCAACCAACCTTGACTGCTCCAGAAGGACCTCTCTCCACAGCCCCACAGAGCACTAGTGTTCGAGAGGCAGGGCTTGTTCACAGCTTCAAAAAAAACCCGCTTTGGTCTTTCTCCTGCCTGTCAGCAATTAAGACAGGGAGGATAAGAACCAGGCAGAGCAGTGTTAGGAAAGTGGCTGGTAGGAAGCTTGATTTCTCAGGAGTTGTACATTTAAATGATGAATGGAGCATGAATGGCTTTCTGCCCAAAAAAATAATAATAAAAAATCAATGTGTGGCTAGTTCATTTTATGACCCTGAATTATTCTCCAGAAAACAAGCCACATTCCTCACTCAAAGGCCCAGAAACATATTGGTCCTTACCTGGATTCTTTTACCAAAAAAGCAAACACTGCAGTAAAAGCAAAGGTAAGAATTGTCTTTTGCTCGTTAAGGCAACATTCTGTCAAAGAGATCCGGGTTCTAGTCCCCGCTCGGCCATGAAACTCACTGGGTGACTCTGGGCCAGTCACTGACTCTCAGCCTAACCTACCTCACAGGGTTGTTGTGAGGGTAAAATGGAGAGGGGGAGGATCATGTAAGCCGCCTTGGGTTCCTTGCAGGAAAAAGGCAGGGTATAAATATAATAAATAAATAAAAATAAGGCATGGTGAAGCCATCAAGGGTTGTCCCTAGCCTTCTGGGAGGCAGGTGTGCCATGTCTAAACGTGGAGGTGTGGTTAAGCTGCCACAGTTTACAATAATTTGGGTCCCCAGATGTTTTTGGCCTACAACTCCCAGCATGCCCCACCCAGGCATGCTGGGAGTTGTAGGCCAAAAACATCTGGGGACCCAAGGTTGGAGAACACTGGTCTATCCTTTATTAATGTGTCCAATCCTTTTTAAAGCCATCTAACCTAAGAGACATCTTAGGGTTACCACTTTCTGGAAAGTCAGGGAAATGGAAATTGGTCAGGGAAAGTGTGATTAAGTTATACTCCTTCCGTAATGGAATTTTTGAGATGCCACTGCAAGAGGACAGTCTGCACTTGAGGCAGTTGGAGTAGAGAAGCGGCAGAATACAAGCATAATGTAATGATACACACATATTCCATAACATGATTTTGAAGATGTTGATCAGCCACGGTGGGTCATGTGAACCCAGTCCCAATGTTTAAAGCAGCTCATATTGAAGATCCTGTCCTGCCAAAAAGAAAAATGCCTTTCAGTACTTGTGTAGTTTTAAACCATTTACGGTAATAAAACCGTTATTTAATGTAATGTAACCTATACATTCTTTTAACTTGGGGTTAAGTTTTGAATGGTCAGGGGAATGGAAAATGAAATTTTAGTGGAAACCCTGCATCTCTACGTCAGGAGTGGGGAACTACTTCAGGGTGCCCCGCCCCGAACTGCCCTCCAGGTTGGATGATGTGGGATGGCTATGCCTACTGCCGTGACCCCCACTCCACCCATTTCACCTTTCTCTCTACTGAGCAAGGCACAGAGAACTGCCACTCCCAGCGGAGCCCCTTTATCCGTGCTGGCGTCACCCCCAATGGGAACGGTGAGTGAACAGACTACGCCAGCGCACGCCACCAAGTGCGCATCTTGCCATCACCATGCAAAAGAAGCCAGTGTGGCGCAGTGGTGAGAGTGCTGGGCTGGGACTCGGGAGATCCGGGTTCTAGTCACCGCTCGGCCATGAAACTCACTGGGTGACTTTGGGCCAGTCACTGACTCTCAGCCTAACCCACCTCACAGGGTTGTTGTTGTGAGGATAAAATGGCGAGGAGGAGGAGGATTATCTAAGCCGCCTTGGGTTCCTTTCAGGAAAAAAGGCGGGGTATAAATATAAAGAAAGAAAGAAAGAAAGACGACTTGGCCAACCATCAACCAAGTTCCTGGTTTCGCATGCACCTACATCCCCATTATTTTCTATCAGAAAAAACCAGTGGGGATTCTTCCGGGGAATGACCACCCCCTGGAGGAATCCGTGGAGGTTCCCCCTCCCTGCTCTACATCTTTAGGATTCCCACGTTCCTATGCACTCACTGTAGTACCACCTTTAGTCAGTCCTGAACTGATTACTACTCAATTCAGTGAGTATCCCACATTCCAATAGTGTGAGTGGGAAGAAGTTTCTCTGTACCATATATTCATTCGTAATTATATACACCTATATTTTATATACCTCCCCTTCTCTTCTAACCCCACCCCCTTGCTTTAGACCAGCCTCCCCTAACCTGGGTCTCCAATTATTTTGGCCTACAGTTCCCATCATCCCTGACCATGGGCCATGCTGGCTGTAGCTGATGGAAGTTGTAGGCCAAACATCAAAGTCCTCCCTGGGCTATAATCACCTTGCTCTTTCCCCCTCAACCTCTCCATCCTTCACTTTTTATTTATTACATTTATATCCCACCTTTTTTCCTATTGCAAGAACCCAAGGCGGCTTACAAGATCCCCCTCTTCTCCGTTTTTATCCTCACAACAACCCTGTGAGGTAGGTTAGGCTGAGAGTCCGTGACTGGCCCAAAGTCACTCACTGAGCTTCATGGCCGAGCGGGGACTAGAACCCGGATCTCCCGAGTTCCAGTCCAACACTCTCTCCACTGCGCCACACTGGCAAAGTTTGCAAGTGGGCCAAGTTTTAGTTGCGCTGCTCCAAGCCCAGTCTACATCCTAAGACTTCAAAGAGAGAGATAATGATGCAAAACTACTGTGCAGGAGGCTGTATTTTAAGCAAACTTTATTCAGCCCATTTATAGTACACAAGAGAGAAAAACAAAAAGGGCACAACAGGCTTTTGCTGTGTTTTTCCATTACTGCCTAGGCCACAACCTATCGCAAAGCTCTTCTACATAAGCCCCTGTGATGAACTGAAGCTATGCAAGAACTCTGTGTTCTTACCGTATGCAGGGAAGTTTTCCAGTGGATTGTGGCTGGAATCTACTTTTAAAGGAGAAAAGGAAACCCCACGGCTTTTACAAACTGAACTGGATGCAGTTTCTACCCACTCTTACATTTTAACTGGATTCTTTAAGGTTTAAAGTGCTTCAACTGACGGGAAAGATGCTTACACCAAGAGCAGTTGGATTCCTTTGTTCCAGTGTAATAGATCATTATGTTCAGACATTGATTGGTCAGAAATAAAATCCACCCCTCTTGGGGGATGTATACAGTACACAGCCTTTTGCCCTAAACAACTACTCTTCAAGATTGCAATCTGGCTAAATCTCCAGATGTATAAGAACCTTTGAGTGCTGCAGCACTCTAACCCGGGCGGCTCCTTGGGCTGGTAGAGATTTGAGGTGTGTGTGAACATCACACTCATCAAGCTGCTATTGTGACTTGAGGGCCAAGATAGATTAGTGGTGGTCATTTAGCCTCTGGTCAGAGATCCATTTGCGAACACAAGAATTGCAGAAGTGACTGCCCTCAGCTTCATTCTTTAAATCGAGGTGAGGACTGCAGCTCTCCACATTCAACCTCTAAAATATATTTTCTCATTCATCTTGTACAAGTCACAGGGAGCTGGTGGCCAATACCCATTTGTCACAGGGGCAAATAAGTTGAAAACCAACTGGGCATGTCAAAATGTATGATTGAAGCAATGCATGATTATTTTTCTCCTCCTGCCCGTTATTGCCATGTATTTTTCAGCTGCCAGAGGAGGGGGAAGGCAGGGGCCACTCAAAACCATATCTTTTTCATGCCTGCCATGACAATTGGTTGATAAATATTCAAAATAAAGATCCAAAATACATTTTAGTCTATGCAAGTTACCATTGTGGCCCAGAGCTTGTCCTTCATGTGTAAGTATTTCCAGAGAGATCAAGTCTCCACTCCCCCTCCCCCCCCTGGGGAAAAAAGGGCTTCTTATCCCCCCCCATCCCCCCACTGCTGCCTCAGACCTTGGTCTCTGCTTTGAAATGAGGACAAATGAAAGGGGGAGGAGGAACAGGGCACACAAAGGAGACAGTTACAATGAGATACCATACAACTCTTTCTGTTTGGTCTGGGCCATTATGTTTTCAGAGATGCAACAAGATCACCAGAACACATCTGCTACTTTGTTGCCTTGATAACCTATGTTCCCACGGCTGAATCAAGGCAAGGAAACAAAACTGAGCCATCTACTTTTCAACGTGGTGGCACATTAACAAAATAAGCAAGGAATAGCCTCTCGAGTCTCTGTACCCACTGCAAAAAACTAGGCCTTTGTCAACAAAAAATCACCATGGCAGCCAACAAGTGCTGGTACTTGCGACACAATAATCTCCATCTTCACGATGGCACACCATCCCATAGGTCTTAGTTGTCTTCTTCAGAAGAGAGGCCTTCGATCTCATCTCTGTCTCCTCCAATGGCCATCCAGAATGCTTTGGCAACCTAGAAGTCAAGAGTTAACAAGACAAGCTAAAGCCCATGGAGATCTTCATACCACACGTGCAGCAGATACAAAACATGATCTGCCAAGCCCACCCCGCCACACACACACATACCCCATGTTAGGTCTTTAGACATGACAGACGCTGGCTGGGGCATGCTGGGAGTTGTAGGCCAAAAACATCTGGGGACCCAAGGTTGGAGAACACGAATAGGAGGACACAGCTGTATGGATTCCACACTTAAGCCAAATTCTGCAACCTGCATAAGGTTGAACAAGTTCTCCATCCTGGTTTTGCTAACAAGGAGAAACAAACCCCCTTGGCTTTAGTTGGTAATATGTTAATTAACTACGATCGGACCAGAGCTAATTTTTCAAAATGGTTGGCGATCTGGCCTTCCTTCCCGCCCCAAAGAGTGCTTGTAGTGGGAATTGCTACTTCAAATAGAAAGGTTGGATAGGAGTGACACCTCTGGGATTTCCAGCCCTTCTGGACCCCTTACCTTTTCTGCATGCAGTTTCCTCTGTTCATGAGGCAGTGTTGCCGCCTTTTCTGCAGGGATAAAAGGGAAAGAAAAGTTACCTTTAGAATTTGCCAAAGGTGTCTACCTGCAGCAGAAGGGCATTTCTCCACTTGGACAGATCAGATAAAGATACACAAAAGGAAGCAAAAAGATAAAACAGAAACTGAGCACTGCAACCATCTTAAGGATTTCATTGCTCAAGAACCAGAGCCCTGCTGCAAACTGCTCCCACAATCGGTACAGAAATGTGATACACCAAATACACATCCAATCCCAGTAATGGCATAGAGAACTGCACTTAGTAAGGCGGGGATGTGCGCACATGCACACACAGACACACACACACACACTTCCAGGCATTGCCTCTTCCATATACTGGCTTGCAGCATAATCTTCCAGAAACTTGTAAGGTGCGGCTGCCTGACAGCCTAGCTGTTTGCCACTTGCCTGCAGCGAATGGCAACTGCCCGGAGGGGAGCAGCTGCTGGGTGGAAAATGGGATCTGTTGCATTTCTGCCCCAGTGTTACCAGTTCCCAGCTACAGAAGTCCAGTGTGAGCAAGCAGGAACAAGCAGGGAGTTTGATGGAAGAGGCAAAGAGGAGCGGAGTTCGTGGCTTCCTGGCTTGAGGCTGCTTAGTGTTTTTGGAACGGCTCTGGTTCTGTTTGCTTTCTGTTTCTTCTCGGTAGCTGCTAAGTTACTTTACTCCCAACTCAAGGATGGAAAGCGGAATATCGGTGGTCAATATACGGTAAGAGGTTGAAAGATGTTCATAAGGCTAATCTAAAAAAATGCAATATAAACATTGAAAACTGGGAAGCTCTGGCCCATGAACGATCTAAATGGAGGTTGGCCTTTCACAAAGGTTCCATGGACTTTGAAGAAGCCCGAGTGCAAGGTGAAAGGGAGAAACGTGCTAAGCGAAAAGCACGTCAAATGAATCCTTTACAGGACCATCTTCCATCTGGTAACCTGTGTCCTCACTGTGGGAAGCTGTGTGGATCTAGAATTGGCCTCCACAGTCACTTACGGAGCCATCGCTAGAGTCTACACAATCTCTTTAGAATTTCCTCCTTTTATCCCGGAAGACAATCTTACTCGGTCACGAGTGATCGCCTGATGATGATGATGATGATGATGATGATGGTGGGAGGGGCTTCTGCCGCTCAGAGGTGAGTCACCGAGCTGGCTGGGGGCAGCTACACACCGCTGTAAGGAGCCTGCCAGTCCCGGGGAGCTCACGAGGCAGAGCTGTGGACAGAGGCAGCAAACAGGGGGAGTTTAGTGGGGAAAGCAGAGGGGGAGGACCGGCCGCTGCATGAGCACGGGGCGAAGCCCAGCGGAAGCATCTCAGTCCCAAGGGCAGGATGTGAGGGCAAGAAGACGACGAGCGGTTTGCCGAGTTCAGCAACAGAGCAAGGGGACCAGGGCAGTTTCCAGGTGAACAGCAGGGGGGTGGTAGCTATCCAGAGCATTGTGCGCAAGAGTGCCACATCTCCAGCCATCTCTGGCTCTCTGGGAACAGGTTCATTCCCTTGAGGCCAAGCTGGCAGACCTGGAGAAAACGGGGCTCAAACAGAGCTCCCTCGATGGGTCTGATGGTCAGCTAGTTTCTCTCTCCTTGTGCCCTCAGTTTATGGCCTGGCCTACACACGTAGCAGAAGGAGATAGCAGGCCGCAGAAGTGGAAGAAGAGGCTGTGCCTTTGCAGCCTGCAAGGGGTAATCATATTTTTGATAGCTCACCTGTGTGAAAACCATGCGCAAGTAGAAAAGTATCCTAGCAGGGAAGCAGCCTGCACTAGGCACTCGTTTTTTTTTACTTGCAGATTTCTTTTAATGTGGGGGAGAAATCAAAAGCAGTATTCCACATTTCGAATACAGCGCACTCTCCCCGCAGGGCTTTGTCGCCAGACATGGCAATGTTTGGAAATAGGCTCACATTCTCTCTCTGGATTTTTTTAAAATTCTCCCCTACATATTTTTTCCTAGGTGGGGCCTGCACAGCACGGGTGGAAGAGAAGTGGGAGGAGGGTCGTCCCACAGCCACACGTTCACCACAGGTACCAAAAAGGGGACAACGGCAACGGACCTCTCGCACTTCTCCAGGCCTCAGTAGCCATCTCCCTTCCCCCTCGCTCGGCCCCAGCTTTGGGCATGTTCAAGTCTGCTCTCTCTCCTCTCCACATAGTTCACTGCTTCGAGCAGCTTTCGGCCGTCAGCAACTCTCTCCCTCCTTCCCACGCCTCGTTAGGCAGCTGCTTCCATCTCCTTCCACTCCCACTTCTTCAAGCAGCTGCCTCCTCCTCCTCCGCCTCCTCCCCTGCATGCCGCCCAGGTCTCTCCAGTATGCCTGATGCGTCCCCTTTGCCCTCAGAGGCCGCCTGGTTCTTTGGCATCTCGGGGAGGATGCTGGGATCCACAACATGTATGGACACCTTTGCTGGATCAAGGAGACGCAACCAAACTGTCAGAGCTGCATGTTGCTTCCAAGCCACCGTTTGGCCATGCCTGGCCTAAATGCTTCTGTGCAATAAACACTCATAGGTTGAAAGGGACCACGCAGTCATCTAGTCCTCATGTTTCTTAGGCCTTCCACACGTGGTCTAGTCACTGGTTCCAGTTAGTACTATGGCTGTTTTGCTTACCTAGATTTCTACCACACCAAATCCATATGGCTCAATACAGGTTGAAACCACGGATGAATCCAAAACATGTAAATAACAATTTGGGTGGTTTGAAATGTTCACCTCAAAAGGAAGGCCAGCATCATGGGCCCAGAAGTGCTTCTCCAGCTCAGTTTTAATGCAAGCTGAAGATTACTTTATCCTTCACCCCTGCTCCCTCCTAACCCTCTCACTGGGGTGGGGTGGGGGCTTCTCTGTCTGTCCGTCCCTCCGCCCCTCCCAGATACTTGAGATGTTGCTATGGCAGCATACCAGGGCATAAGGAGCACTGGGCAGTGCATTTTTCTCCACATCACTTGTCAGCAACATTGGGGGAAACTACATTTCCCAGCATTCCTCCTTCCTGGCACACTGCTGAGGCAGTGCACCAGGTGTTGGGGAGGGGAGAGATCCCTCCCTTCAGTCCCCTGATGAAGCAGCAAATTAGACAGACTACTGCTCTCCAATGTCACCTCAGGGGGGCACAAACAGGCTTGGAATAAAACCAAGCTGCTTTCTGAGTTTGGGAAAATAGTTCAAGAGAGTACCTTTCATTTCCTTCAACTTCGAGAACAGCCGCTCAAAGTTCTCTAGATCTCCTTCTCCTGCAGTGAGACTAGCAAGCTCTTGAATGTCCATATCCAGCATGGGATCTACAAGAAGCACAGGAGTGGATCTAAGCCAGGCTTTTTTTGGCTCAGCAAGGGGGTTCAGACCCAAAGACACCCGCAATTCAGATACATTCAGATTCTTGATGGTCCTGCTTGGCGCGAAGAGTTGGGGTGGACTTGGTCTGCAGGATGCTTACTGAGTGACAGGGCCCTCGTGGGTCCAAGGGAGAAGTTCCTGCCTCCCTTGCTCTTTCCTACTAAACAAAGACATATCTCACCAGCAGCGGGGTCAGCCTGCAAGCCGTTTACATCAGCCGCATCTTCTCCTGGGTCTACAGTGGACTCCGCTCTCTCGGATGGCAAGGGACGGGGCTGGGAGAGAGGGGGAAATACAATTAGATGCAACAACATAAACAAGAAAAGAAAGCGCAGCGCTCCAGCTTGAACTGCGGTGAGCCGTTCCCAGGGCTTTCTTGGGCTGTGATGGCAACACGTCTTCCCCAAATTCAGGGAGGGCGGGGGCGGGGTTTATTCCACACGTTTGACCATTGTGGCCAAGAGTGGAACCTGGTACTGGACAAAGAATCCCTGGAATCTGATTAATTTTATTATTATTATTATTTTTAAGTGACTGTAAAGAACAAGTTATGTTTACAGCCCTTACGACTGTGATGAAAAGCTTGAGGGAAAGTTATGGACAATGTGTGGTGAAGCTAAAAAAGCCAGAGCAAGGATTTGCAAGCTGAACACCCGCCAAGGGCCACCGACACGGGAAGCCCAGCGAGGCTAGCTGCCGCGAAGGAGGCAGGAGTGTCAGGAAGGCTGAGCCACCGAGGATGGGGAAGCTGAACCAGCAAGGGGGAAAACCAAATACACAAAAAGGAATTAAGAAATTACTGTTTACTTCTGGAGCGTCATTCTCTTCTGACTGAATGCTGCGATTTGCGCCCGCTAAGGCAGGAAGAAAGCCAAAGCCCTGATTCATATCTGAAAAGAAAGAGCTGTTAGTTTAACACGAGTGCCTTCCTGAAGCCATGCTAGTTGCGGGGGCAGGCGGGGGGGGGAGGAGGAATTGGGGCTCTCTCACTATATAGGAATGTGGGAAGGCGACCTACAGGGGCATCGTGTGACCAAGGGGCATGGCTGGATAAGGGATATTAAAAGGGGGAGTTCCTGTGTGAGAAAGGTCTTGGGCTAGAAAGGAGCTCCAACTCGGGTTTGGCTTAAGCCACCTGGCTAGGAGAGAGATGCCTGGGCAGCAACTAGGCCAGTGTTCTCCAACCTTGGGTCCCCAGATGTTTTTGGCCTACAACTCCCAGCATGCCCCAGCCAGCAAAGCACGCAGGCACGCACATAGGTCGTGATGGACCCAAAGTCACCCAGTGAGCTTCATGGCTGAGTGGGGACTGGACCTGGATCTCCCGAGTCCCAGCCCAACACTCAAACCACTACGCCACACTGGTTCTCATATTGTGGTTTCCCTTGATGAACAATCTTTCACTCTGAACAGGAACAAGACGCAGCTTGCAGGCTTCCCCAAGCAGCCCTGGCAAGCCACAAGGGAGCTCACTTCCTCTGCCATCTGCTGCAGTGGTGCCACCTTGGAACTTTTGCAGCTGGGTGCAGAAGGCCTTTGAGCTCAGCTATCCGCGTGATGAGTGGGGAATTTCCCTCCTCGCTCTCCCCATGGAATCCAGCAGATGACAATTAACCTACCTCACAGGGTTGTTGTGAGGATAAAATGGAGAGGAGGAGGAGGATTATGTAAGCTGCCTTAGGTTCCTTGCAGGAAAAAAGGCGGGGTATAAATATAATAAATAAATAAATGACAATATTTGACACCCCGTGTGTGTAACATCTGGGACTGCAGGTTAAAAAAAAACCCCGGAACCCTAAAGAACCCCAAGCCTCCCACCTTGAGGCCACAAGACTTTTTATGTATCACCAGCTAAACGGATGTGCTTCAAATCTTCCGAAATCTCACTCAGATGCCATGGGACTATTGAGCATGAAATATTCAAACAGCAAGTTTCCACAGTCACACTTACGCCTTAACCGTGGTGGCGTGGTGGTGAGAGTGTTGGACTGGGACTCGGGAGATCCGGGTTCAAATCCCCGCTCGGCCATGAAACTCACTGGGTGACTTTGGGCCAGTCACTGACTCTCAGCCTAACCTACCTCACAGGGTTGTTGTGAGGATAACATGGAGAGGAGGAGGAGGAGGATTCTGTAAGCCGCCTGGGGTTCCTTGCAGGAAAAAAGGCGGGGTATAAATGTAATAAATAAATAAATAAAACCGCATTCGACTTGGATGCAAAACATGGTGAACGCCAGGCCCATTTCCACACACCCCAGAACGCAAAGGCGGAAAACGAAAGGCGGAAGGGAACGAATGCAGTATGAGACAAAGGAACTAAGACTACTTTCCGCTAGTATCAATCATAATTTCCGCGTTAAAAAATAATGTGGCTAAATTGGTCATATGAGCTGACTGATCAAGGCCCATTTTGCTTCTCCTCAAGGCAAAGAAAGCAATCCATTCCGAGCAGCCGGCGAATCAGCCCAGCCAGGTGTTTCCCGCAAGCTGCATCATTTCAGACCCTGTTTTAGGAGACGTCCTCCAAGCCATCAGTCTGTGATGGGATGCAAGGCAGTCAATTTGGTCGGGAAGCACACAGCACCAGAGGCAGCTTCAGTACTAATTTCAGGGGCTAGAGCCGACCCGAGGCTGGCGGCTGGGCTGCCACAGCTCTGCTTGAATGAGCTTTAATTTCTCACAAGCCTCAAGTGCCAATTCTGCCACAGACAGATAGGAAGTGGAGCCTAATCGAAGCAGTGACAAAATGCAGGAAGCTCCGGCTGAAAAGGAAACATCAGAAGATACCGGGGGGGGGGGGGGGGGACGGGACTGCAAGGATTCCCTTGGGGTTTGCCTTTTACAACAAGGAGACTGTGTGAAGTATTGCCGGCCTATTTCCCAAGAAACTCTGGCTTGCATGCGCATTGTTAGCCAAAGTGCTCACTTTGCAGAGAAACTGGGTGACCGGTCGATGTACAGCAAAAAGTGAAGTTATGGTACTTAGGGTTACAATCCTGGGCACACTTACTGGGGAGTAAATCCCATTGAACACAGTGGGACTTAGTTCTGAGTAAATATTGCTTAAAATCACTCTGCACACATGCCAGACACACTGATTTTTAAAAGCAGACTAAAAACATACCATTTTTCATCACCACGTTTGACCAGACATTGGCATTCAAGGCTTGGATGATTCGTTTCACTCCTGTAGATTCTGGAAAGTCATCTAAACAGGGAAGGGGGTGCAAAGTGCTTTTAAACAGCTTCTTCAGAAACAGATTAAAGTGAGCTTAGAAGCTGAGAAGAAGGACACACAAGGTCTCAACTATTATGTGTACATTAATTTAAACATACAGAGAGGCCTCTCTGAGAACACAGTTTGTTTGTTTTTTAAAGCCTCTCTGTAAATTCTGGGAAACCCTTTCTGACAGTCTGCAGATAAACATCAATTTAGATTATTCATCCAAATTCCTGAGATCAGCACAAAACTTGTTTTGCTGCAGTGAATAATATCACACTCTTACTTACTTCCCAATTAAATATAAAAGTGGTGTTATCCATCCTGAACATTTGGGACAGAGCAGGATGCAAATAAGGCCAAACTGCATGTGATGCTAGTTGTGTGGTTTGTGACTGAGTGCAGGATTTTTCTTTCACAAAGAGCCGGGGCGGGGCAGGGGTGGATCCAGACTGAGACCCCAACATATGGCGGGGGTAGTGTGGCTTTAACACTTTGCCTGCTAGCTATGGTCCCAATCTGGACTGAACCCTTTGTGCCAGCTATTTGCAGGGGGGGGGGGAAGCTCACATTGAAGCCAGCGGGATCTCCCCGCCACCACACTGCAATACAAACTGCAGGCACGGAGGCCCAATCCAGACCACAACGGGGGAGGAGTGTTAAAGCCCCCCTTCTGCCCATGGAAGAAAAGCCCTGCATTCAAAGGCAAACCAGGTGACTAATGCCATGTGTTGCTTGGCCCCAAGACAACGGAATGTGAGTACCATAAATGAACACGGGGGCGGGTTTTTCTCCAGCACTGACTCAAAACCAGCTACAGAAATGGCAGCACTATCAAAAGGCTGGGAACAATTTACGTAGCTGGCTCAATTATATTGTTAAACTGATGACTCACTTTGAATCCACCCCCCCCCACACACACACACACACACACAAGCTCTCAAATGAAGTATTAGTAATTTTTTAAAACCAAAACTCTGAAAAAAGGTGACGGCGCATCGTAAAGCAATGGCAGGCAACATGCAGCTCTGACATGACTTATGACAGGAAAGACAGCCTGGTCATCACTCTGATGCCATAGGCCAGTGTTCTCCAACCTTGGGTCCCCAGATGTTTTTGGCCTACAACTCCCAGCATGCTCCAGGGCAGGAGCAGCTTTGCTGTCTTTCAGAGGGCTTTGTCGTTCCTTTGCTTGCCACCTGTAATTATTCAGTGCAATTGTAATTATGCAAAATGGTCTGGCGTTATTACTTAGGTATATACCAGTGTTCTCCAATCTTGGGTCCCCAGATGTTTTTGGCCTACAACTCCCAGCATGCCCCAGCCAGCTACGCTGGCTGGGGCATGCTGGGAGTTGTAGGCCAAAAACATCTGGGGACCCAAGGTTGGAGAACACTGCCATAGGCACTATCCACAGCAGAAGGCAGAGTTGCAGGCAGAGAAACTGGAGGAACAAACAGCGAGAGGCTGGAAGAGATCAGGAGAAGAAAGGCGCTCAGAAGCGAGAATCTGCAGCCGTCTACGCAGAAAGCAAAGGAGACGACCTGTGAAGTTCACTCCATGGAAGCCAACGTCTGGTATTATGTTCTTTCAGGAGGGGGAGAGGCAAGAGGCTGGAACTCACCATCCTCATCCGGCAGCTCCTCTGGGCTGAGTTCCACCAGTTCAAAACTGTGCTTGATGCACCACTCTTGGGCTTTCTGGCGGCTGACGCCTAAAATAAGTAGACAGAATTTGGTTTTCCAGAAAGGCGTTACCCTCCCGTTTGCATCTCTGCTAGAACTATAGTACAGAGAATTCCTCACACAGGATGCATTGGTGCCAACACCTGGTTTGTTTTGGTGGAAGCTATACATGGACAAGTTGCTCTGCACAAAACCGCACAGTGACAGAGGTCCTTTAAGCACTGCATCATCATGCTCGAAATGAATTTCTGCAACCATAAGGACCAGAAACCTAAAAATGGAAGGAGGGATTTTCAGCAGTCTAATGGCTGCAGCTCGTGCGTAATGTCAATTGCTGCTCTGTGCACCACGATGGAAGAAAGGCAGGATACAGGTGCTCTAAATAAATACATAAAGGGTCAGCATTCAGCACAATATCCCAAATGGTGGCACTGCACTGATGGAGAGTAATTGTGCCTAGTCCTGGCTCCTGCTGGCCACCCCATAACACCAAGGACAGTTTCTCACTTTACTCTGTGCATCCACACGCACACACGTGTGCGCACACCCACCCCTTAAATCTTACAATCTGCGCTAGTTTCATTCCTGAGTAAATGCTCCATGTGCAACTGTAAGTTACCATCTAAAGTGGCCCTAAGATATGTGGGTGTTAACACTGATAGTGGCAAAATTTCTCCATGGAATCCAGCTGAAAGTGACACATCAACAGACAAGTTCTCAGGCTCAGATTTTTCCAATCCCCCCACAAACACTGTTGCTCATCCTGACTTGAACCGAGTTGCCCGCCCGCCCGCCCGCCCCCAAAAGCTTGTCCTTACCATTTTCAGAGACTCTGTCACAGACCAGGATCATCACTTCTGGAAGCCACTCTTCTACCAGGGGAAGCCACGTAGAGATGCTGTCCAGCCCAGATATCTGTAAAGAGACCTAAGAGTTGCTGGCTTCCTCTCCAGGTAATTTTTTACAGTACTGCAAGTGAAAATGTAAGGAAGCAAAGCTGAGAGTCAGAGAGTGGGTAGGGTACATGGCTTTGTATGCAGAAGGTCCCAGGCTCGATTCCCGGCATCTCTGGGTAGGGCTGGAAAAATCCTTCCTGAAACCATGGAGAGCTGCTGCCAGTCGGCACTGGGCTAGATGGACCAAGGGTCTGACTCAGTCCAAGGCAGCTTCCGATGCTCCTCACTAAGGGACAAAGGCAGGATGCAGAGGACTGGCCTGCTGTGAGTCAACATACAGTCTATTTCAATCCAGTTACTCTGGCTAAACCATTTTGTGCTCAGTGAAATACACTCCTAATTGGGTTTTTTTTTTAAAAAAGGCAACCGAAGGCATACCATTCATTGTTGTGTTTTGACAGGGAATGAATGTGTGGAAGAGCAACTTGCTCAAGGATATTTACAAGGCAGGATTTGGAACCGACGTCTAACCCTAGTTGGTAAACACCGGCTTTCTACGGGGAGAAAAAGGAAAGAGATTTGGGTTCCAAGTTCACTTCCACTGCTTTTGAGAACACTGCTCAATTACGCCACACTTGATTTCTTCCTGTTCTTCAATTGCCACCACTTAGTGACATTCAGGCATCTCCAAGTAAGCTGGAAACTCCTGCCTGTTGCGGTGAATGAAATGGGGGGAAGGGGGCAGGTTCAGGCGGGAGCTCAACTCACTGCAGCCCTTGGTCTCTCGACCACCTCTCCCTTTCAGGAAGGAAGGCTTGCAAGCATCACGAAGGACTCTTGCACTAGTCATCTCAGGAGCTTCTGTGGTTAAGGGAGGGACCAGTGTGGAAGACTTGACGCTGCAGCCGAATGCCTGCAAGGAATTACGCTGCTCATTGCCTTGGAAGGAATCGTGGCTCGCCTGCCTTGAAGCGCCACTGCAACGCGGCAACCCTGCAATTTGGTGCCTGCCTCCCTGGTCCCCAGGAGAGGTGTTTGCCGAGAGAGAGGCCTGCGGCTGTTTGGTTAAAAGGCTGGCTCTAGCGAGGGAGTGAGAGGTGCCTCCTGGTCCAGCCCAGCCTAGTCTTTCTTCTGGAAAAGAGCCTGCCTCCTAGTGGACAGAGCAGGAAAGAGCAACTCGCTGACTTTCTGAAATCTAGATTAAACCTACATTTGTATTCCAAAGGTATTGTTTAACCAACATAGTTGTTACAAAAAAATGAAATAAAATGCAGAAGTAATATAAGCCTCTGTTAAAACAGGAACAACATTCTAATATAGCCAGAGCAAATCTCACAACACCATGGATAACAAAGCCAACTGGACTGGACAGAAGCTATACGATTTTTTCATGTAGAACCAGCAACATCTTGCAAGCTGCTTAACAAGTTATCAGTAATGTTATTTCTGAGAGCATTTTGTATAGAATGTAATGACATTTCCCCTGACTGTGCTCCACAAATGGAAATGATACTTCTGTGTTGGAATTTCCCTGCAACCACCTTCCAAAAGGTGGGAGGATTTGGTGTTGAAAGCAGAGCGCTACAAAGGCAATATTAAAGCAGGTTTGGGGAACGCGTGGGCTCCGGATGTTGTTGGACCGCAACTCCCATCATCCCTCCCCGTGAACTACGCTGGCTAGGGCTGATTGGGACTGCTCTTCAACAACACCTGGAGGGCCACACCTTCCCCACATGCGTTGAATGAAGAAACATTAAGCAAATGTGAGCATCACCACTAGAATTATCAGTGTACACGCTGCCGTTCCAAAAGGGCTGCGGAGGGCCATTTTTGGCGGAAGGGCAGCCAAATATAAATTTTATGAACAAATAATACATAAAGGAGCACCAATGAGTGTCCTCTTGTTGTTACAAGCTCTAAATCAGGGCTCTCCAACCTTGGGTCCCCAGATGTTGCTGGCCTACAGCTCCCAGCATACCCAGCCAACATGGCTAATGGCAAGGGATTCTGGGAGCTGTAGTCCAGCAACATCTAGGGATCCAAGGTTGGAGAGCCCTGCTCTAAATTATCTAGGTATTTGGAATAAACAACCCAAGAACGACCTTGACAGACTTACTTATTTGTTGGAGTCAGTTCTATTATTGGCCGTTACAATTTCCAGGGACAGCGTTACAAAGATCAAGATTAATTAAAGCAGGCAACAGTGATGTCCAGAAGTACTCACCGTTGTGCTGTCAAAATAAACCAAGAAGGCTTGCACGGACTCTGCAATTTCAGCTGTCACAAGAAACTTATTTGTCACAACACAGAGATGGATGTCAGCTGAATAGTATTTGTTGTCTATTGTCCAGGGGTAAAATCGGGCTCCACTCCCTGTGGAAACATCCTCTGGAAGCTCTCCTTTCCCAATAATACCTGTGAAAAGGAATAAAAGGCACCTGCAGATATGCCAATAATCATTTTTCTTGTTGGAAAGCCCTAGCTGAAAAGTGAGCCTAGGGGGGAGAAAAGAGATGTCTCCCACAGAGTGCCTTTGCCCATGCTTTCCCAAGCACAAGTTAAGGAAGGAACATATTGCAGTCAAATGCTTCACTTCTGCAGTATTCTTTCCATTTTAGTAGATGAAATACTGCTGTTCCTTTTTGTTTTGCTTTCAAGTTTATTTACTTGCTACATTTAGGCTGGAGCTCTGGGCTGAAAACAACAGAATGAAATTTAATAGGGATAAATGCCAAGTTCTGCACCTAGGAAAAAGAAACCAAATGCACAGTTACAGGATGGGGGATTGGGGGATACTTGGCTCAACAATACTACTAGCGAGAAGGATTTTGGAATTGTTGTAGATCACAAGCTGAATATGAGCCAACAATGTGATGTGGCTGCAAAAAAGGCAAATGCTGTTTTGGGCTGCATTAATAGAAGTACAGCTTCCAAATCACGTGAAGTACTAGTTCCCCTCTACTCAGCACTGCTTAGGCATCTTGACTGCTGTGTCCAGTTCTGGGAACCACACTTTAAGAAGGATGCAGACAACCTGGAAAAGGTTCAGAGGAGGGCAACAAAGATGATCAGGGGACTGGAAACAAAGCCCTATGAGGAGAGACTGAAAGAACTGGGCATGTTTAGCCTTCAGAAGAGAAGACTGAGGGAGATATGATAGCACTCCTCCAGTTCTTGAAAGGTTGTCACACACAGGAGGGCCAGGATCTCTTCTCAACCATCCCAGAGTGCAGGACACAGAATAATGGGCTCAAGTTACAGGAAGCCAGATTCCACCCGGACATCCGGAAAAATGTCCTGACTGTTAGAGCAATATGACAATGGAACCAACTACCTAGGGAGGTCGTGGGCTGTCCCACACTGGAGGCATTCAAGGTGCAGCTGGACAGCCATCTGTCAGGGATGCTTTGACTTGGATTCTTGCACTGTTGGACTCAATGGCCTTATAGGCCCCTTCCAACTCTACTATGATTCTATGGTTTATATCTTGCCTTTCCCTCCTAGGAGCTCAAGGCTTCGGATGTGGCTCCTTACCCTTCGTTATAACCACCCTATGAGGTAGGTGGGGCTGAGTGCATGTGACTGGCCCAAGGTGAGTACCATGGCGAAAGGAAAGAGATGCTGCCCAAAGAGGCCGCTTGGTCAAACTTAGGCTGCAATCTTACTCACACCTACCTCACTGAACACAATGGCTTTGCTTTTGAGTAAACATGCATGGCACAGCCCTATACCAGCTCATCTAGAGATTATCAACTGAAAGTTGCTATGGCAAAATCCAGCCTACACTATTCATTCATTTATAAACTGCCCTCCAGGATGAGACTCCCAGGGCAGCGTCGTGCAACTGATATATAACAACAGATACAATAAAACTCAACATAAGACCAACCCCAGTTAGTAAAACATGGTGAGATGCCTAGGCAATTTTTATTTTTTAAAAATGTAGGTGTCTGGCGAGCTTCTACGGGGAGGGTATTCTAGGCACATCACAACAGGGAAATCCCTCTTGCTGGTCACCACCCCACCTAGCTCAGGTAGTGAGGGGACCAGAGGAGGGGTCTCTGATAATGAACAAGGGCTTTGGGCAGGCTTGGGAAGGAGGTGGCAGCCACTAAAGACCAGTCCTGAACTTTCCTCCTCCAGAGGCAACAAGAATTGTGCAAAGAGTCATGTGGCCATAGGGTTTACTCACAGTTCACTTTGTGGTTTGGGGAGAATTGTGGCCTGGCACCATCCACCCTTTCCTCAAAGTGGCCCACCCATAAAACTAGTTGTTTTACAACCATTTTGTATTAAATAGCTCAGACTTATATCCCACGCACCAGTGGATAAGAACACCCACAAGTCTTCCAGAACCTTAGAATAGATGTGTTCAGACCACTGGGTTTCAGAAATTTCCCCCCAAACAGTGTACATTTTAATGCAACTATCATATAGCCCTCCCACTGTAATGACACCTTTCTATATCTAGCTGTAGAGAACATACCCATTGAAGGATAAGCTTTTAAGTCCACACTTGCTTTTGGTCCCCAAAGTGTCTTCTCCGAAAACTGCTATTGCAAAAGTACGTGGGTTTGGAAACAACCATGTGTTAAGAGAATTGCTCACTTTTCATTTTTGATCTTCCCAACCACTGGGAAGGCCTGTGGTTTCACATCCAAAGAGTTTTGAAAAAAAAATTTAGCTGACGCACTTGATGACCACAACAGTGCAGCATGCCTCAAAGACCAAACCCTGGTGTGTGTTTTCACAGAACATATGCCAGCTCTTTGACACTATCTTTCTCTGCTTCTACAGACCTGTTGCAGGCATGTATCTACCCCAGTTTTTGTAAAGTGAACTGCAAAAGACAGAGACAGATGCAGGCTACCATTTGAACCAGAGAACCCATTCTGAATCCAAGAACATGGCCTAGAGAAATCAAAAGGATTCAACAACTGCTGCAGTCCTGTACACAAGGCCTGGCCTTAGAACTGAATCAACAGACCGCCTTCCTTCACTCACTTGGGATTGGAAGCAGGGTCCAGGTCAGAGGCTTCAGCTGTGCCACTTTTGGGGTGTCAGACACAACTAAACCAGACTCATTTTTCATCTCCTACATCAAGAAATGGGTGTCAGGGACTCTTCCTCCATCATCTCATTTAGTTTTTTTTTTTTTTTTTTTTTTTTTTAAAGATATAAGTTATCCAAGTTATCATAGTAATTGTGTTGAAATCTACCTTACGCTTTTCGGGCTACAACTTCATTCATATTTATTATATGCTCTCTTATCCATGTTTGTGATTTGTTTTTGTCATACATATATGTTCTTGTACCAAAGATTCCAGTGCAGCCTACCCATTTCCAACCCCATTAAACGAGGACAGCTGTTCACCTCAAAGACATAACATTTTTAACTGCTATACCACACCTTTTTGTGGAATGCGTTCTGTGCTCCAGGCTTTGTACAAGAGTGCTAAAGCAGGAGAACAGGAAGAGACCATGCAGAAGTAGAATTCTGGCTTTCCACATCAAGTTAATAGCTAGTTTGTCTTCACTCCAATCCAGAACTTTAAAAATGCTATTCTTGGTATGGTAGAACTAGCTGAACTATTAAAGCTTCAAAACCACCCCTGCAAATTCCTTCTGACCTAAACCTTTGACAGTGTTCCCAACTGGTCCTTCAGCTAGCTTTACAGTGTAAGCAGTTTAATTCTCCCAAGCATTTTTACAGTGATCCCATTTATTTTCCTCTGTTGGGTGAGTGCGTAAAGAGAGCTACTCCTTTGTGTGTCTGGAGAGCCACCTGGTGGAATGAACCTCAGAAATCCTCCAATACAACTACAAGGAAGTACCGTATGTGTGTCCAGAAGCCTTTACAGGAACTGTTTTAAGAGATTCAAGCAAAAATAAAACCAGAAACAAAACCCTCTTGCTAAGACAAAACCTGTAATTCAAGTAGCATCTTTTCCTGTTCCATACAGACTGCATAGGAATGTATGTTTGCTGGTATGATTCCAGTTGCTTCCAAAAATAATTTCTGCTATACAGATACAACAGGTTTATAGTTCAATTGTAATTTTAATCGTTTAATTTTCTGCATAATTGCAGCAGTTAGTTCCACAGATACTTTATGCAAAACCATTATAATGGATGCTTTATTGCGCATTTTTAGGATGAGACATAAGAATGTCTCCAAAGTAAAACATCCAGCTTTTAAAAGGAAAACCAGCAATCCCCTGTTAGTTGGGAAGCAATATTTTGAAATACTGCTACAGCTAACTCATCCTACTGCAAACGTTAGGCCCGAGATTCAAAGGTAATGTTAATTATTATAGCACTGTGGTATTTGACTAAATTACTAAACAAGCAACAGGACTTGATGTTGGGAAATTATTTTCAAACATCACAGAATACAGAACACCTTTAGGTATTTGGTCAAGGAATGCACCCTGGTTGTCTTCCAAGCTTATGACACCTGCAATATGGTGGCAAAGGTCAGGGGGGGACGACGATTGTATAGCACAGCCTCTGACAGCTCTTGCTTCTTATTTGCCTCAGTTTCTCCATCTTCTGCAATAATTGAAATAAACTGACAAATATTTGAAGATGCACACAGAAATCAAGGCACAAGCCAACATGTGAAAGGTTGAGAAGCTTGTTTCAATTCATGCAAACCTTCCATTTTCAAAAGTCCAGGAAGCTCAAAGTGAAACTTTGGAATCAGAAGCTATGGATCTTCCAGACATGGATTCTGCTTAGAGAAATAAGTTTGAGCTGTGCTAGTATTTTCAAGGTTATATTATTTACTGGGACAACATGGTATATATTTGTATTATTATTATTATACAAAAATAAATAAATATGGGTGCAAGATGTTGTCTATAGTTACTATGGCACGTGCAACCTGATCTTATGCATTATCTACTCAGAAGCAAGTCCCACTGGGTTCAATTACTATGAAATTTAACCAAATAGCTAAGTTTACTGTTACCCCTTAATTATATTATATGCATATTTATTTTCAGAGAGCCAGTGTGATACAGTGGTTACAGTGTTGGACTGGGACTCCGGAGATCCAGGCTCTAGTCCTCACTCAGACATGAAGCTCACTGAGTGACTCTGGGTCAGTCACAGACCTGGTTCACATGAAACAGCTGACTCATCATGGGTTATTTAACCCACAATGAGCTGCAGTGTGTTCCAGGAGTGTGCAGCCACTCTTCTGAATGCTCATAACCCTCAATTAGTAGTAGGGGTATGAGAGGGTTGTTTAATCATCAAATAACCCACGATGGCCAGGTTTGCACAACATGGCACAAATCACCTACTGCCCTGATTGGGGATTGCATATTCAAAATGGCAGCTGCACATGCCGCAGCTCATTGTGGGTTAAATAACCCACAGTGAGCCAGCTGTGTTGTGCAAACCAGCTCACTGACTCAGCCTAACCTACCTCACAGGGTTGTTCTGAGGATAAAATAGAGAGAAGGAGAAACTGACAAACAGGACATTTTTTACATTAGGAATGGAGGCATCAAAATATTATTGTTGTTGCAATGATGATGCTATTGGATCGGTTGGTGGCAACAATGAAGAGGGCCTTTTCTGTGGTAGCCCCCCAATTATGGAAGAAGCTCCCCATTGAGGCCCACCTGGCACCAACTCTACTATCCTTTCGGTGCCAGGTTAAGACTACCCTCTATGCCGAGGCATTTAACAGCTCTACACAGAACATGGGGGCGGGGGTGGTTATATCAGCTTTCTAACAGGTCTAGTTGTATTAACTTGTTCTTAGTTATTTAAATCATTTTCATTTGTTTTTAATTTTTAGTAGTGAAATTGTTACGATGTTCTTATTCTTTGTATTTTATTGTATTTCATGAATTGTTGTAAACTGCCCAGAGAGCTTTGGCTATTGAACGGTATAGAAATAAAATAAATAAATAAAATTAAAAAATAATATATGCCACCTTGGGCTCCTTAGAGGAAAAGGCAGGGATATACATGTAACAAATAAGTATACAAATAAAAATACATTTCTTCTATTTCTGCAGGATAACACAGAAATCTCTGCACCAGCCAGGATCCAAAGAGGAACGTTAGGCATGCCCAGGGTATGAGTATGTCCAGTGGGATTTTTGATTCCCCCCATCCCATGTTTTGAATGGCAGATACTAATGCCATACTGCTAACTACCGTTGAAACCCCCTCAGTTTCAAAAAAGGATTGCCATGCAGCAAGGGTGAGTGAGAAATGCAAACCCAAAGTCTTCTTGAGCATACAAAACTTAGTTGTGTGGTTCTTTAGATCCAGGCCCTAGAGGACTGAGGGCCACTGGGAGGCTGCACCCCATGCCTCTCAGGAGTAACATCACGGCAAGGGGGAGACCAGCCTGGCCCCATACATCAGCCGAAGAGGGAGCAGCTGCAGGGAGTTTGTTTTGCTCTTCCCGGCCAGAAAAAAAAGAAAGAAAAAGAGAAAAAAAAGTTGATAAGAACCTTGTAACTAAGAACTGGTGCCTGAGTTTTGCTATCTTCTTCCCTCCCAATCCCTTTTCCTTTTGTGTCATGTCTTTCAGATTATAAGGCTGAGGGCAGGGACTGTCTAATATTAATCTTTGTAAGCCACTCTGGGAGCCTTTTCTGGCTGAAGAGCGGGGTAAAAATACTGTAAATAAATAAATAAAGCCGTCTTTTTGTTTGCTGTAAGATTGATAGTTAGTACAATGTGGACAATTCCCATCTTCATATTTTATTGTATTCCTATTTTTCCAAGTGGCAAGAACTAAGATGTAAGTGCCTTAGGGGGCAATCCTATGCATGTGTAGACAGGAAAAAAAAAAAAAAAGGCCTACAACTCCCCGTATGCCCTAGTCAGCTATGCTGACTGGGGCATGCTGGGAGTTATAGGCCTCCCCCCCCCCCCCCGTCTAAACACACATATGATTGTGCCTTTAGAAATAAAGCTGCAACCTCCCGTAGCATATTACTGGGTTTATTGAAATTGTTTGGATGAAATTAAGGCATTTATACCTTTACATTCCATAAATATACCAAACGGTACAATTTTACTTGCTAAGTTATACATGATGCATGTTCTTAAATAAAGATAGCATTGTGTAAATTTCAATGTTTCCCAACAGTCGGACACTTGTCAGCAGTGGTGGGGGAGATAAGCAGCAGTTATTACTGTGGCTTCAAAATTTCTGGATATTTTAAACCTGGGGGTGGGGTGGGGTAGAGTGGAAGTGGAAGAAGGCAACACAAGTCTCCATGCCAGATTGCTATTCCTTCCTTTCCTTCCAACCTTTTCTCCCAAGTCTGGCCCAGCAAACCGGGACCAACTTTATTTTCTAGCTCCCTATCAGGTTTGTGGTCTTCCCAATTTTTTTTTTTTTATCCTGTTCTCACCAAGAAAGTAGTTGCAATAAGTACTATTTTAGGAGCACAGAAGTTTGGCAGGAATTTTGGGGTATAAGGCAGAGAAGTTAAAGAAAATATACCCTGTACATAGACTGTCAGAAGAGCCTGCCTGTTCATAGAAGCAACTTAGGACGCAATTCTATGCATGTGTAGGAAAAAGTCCTTCAACTCCCAGCATCCCTCAGCCAGCATGGTTGTAGGACTTTTTTCTGCCTTAACACGCATAGGACTGCACCCTTTAGACAAGCAACATACTAACAGCTTTGATCCCCTCCCTGTACAATGGGAGTGACAACAATCCACTGCACAGACTGGTGTAGAGGATTTGCCCAGGGGTGGGGGTCAGACTATTGCCATCTGTTTAACCATTGCTTTACTGGACTTGTGTTTTTGTTGTTTTATCACACACCATTTTGAGCATATGATAGGAAAATGGCATAGAAATGTTATAAGCACATAAAATAAGTTAGAGGAAAGCATTCTATACAAATGATGGGGAAAGGCAAACATAGAAGGTATTGATGGGGAAGGCCAGAGAGGGAATAGTGACTTTCTACTGGAGAAAGCTCCCCAACTTGAAGATGATTAAAGGCAGGGTAATCATTAGAGAACCCATGGCTACTTTAAACGCATTCAAGTGTCCAGGGCCAGATGAATTATATCCCAGAATATTGACGAAGCTTGCTGTCAAATCTTTTGAGTATTTTTGGAGAACAGGTGAGGTGCCAGAAGAGCGGAGATAGAATCAACATTTGCCTATCTTCAAAAGGCAGTGGCGGGATGGGGGAGGCAGATCTGCGCAACTACAAATGGGCCAGCCTGATGTTGCTACTGAGCATAATTCTAGAAGACATTATTAGGCAGCCAGTTTGTTAGTACAGTCATGCCTTGGATTGAGAGCATAATTCATTCCGGAAACATGCTTGTAATCCAAAAAACTCTTATATCAAAACGAAATCCCCTCAAAAAAATTTGTACAGAGATTTTTAATTTACCGGTAAGTCGTAGTACAGTACTTGTATTGCAAGACGTTGCTTGTATATCAAGTCAAAAAAATTAAATAAATATTTAAAAATTTGCTTGTCTTGCAAAACGCTCTCAAACCAAGTTACTTGCAATCCAAGGTATTACTGTATCTAAAAAAAAAGAACACATTAGGAGCCAGCACAGGTTTATCCAGAATAAGTCATGCCAGACAAATCTCTCTCCCCCCACCCTTTTTTTATAGACATACATACATAGGCGATCACTCGTGACCGAGTAAGATTGCCTTCCAGGATAAAAATTACAAAAAGAAAATTTTAAAAAGAGGAAATTCTAAAAAAATTAATTGGGTAGATCGTAGGCATAGTCTATCTTGATTTCAGCAATGCATTTGAAGAAGTCTCCCATGATTCTAGTTGACAAGATGGTAAAACCTGTGGATCCACCCAACAAGACTGTTAGCTGGATCCACAGCTGATTGAACGCCCGCACCTGGTGAGTACGGTACTCATTAATGGGTCAACCTAGAGGGGTCTCTCAAGTGGAGACCCACAGGGCTTTGTCTTTGGCCATGTGCTGTTCAATGTTTTTATAAATTACTTGTATGAAAGTGTAGAGGGCATACTTATCTAGGGTGATTCGCGAATACTACAGAAGACAGAATCAAGATTCAGAATAACCTTGACAGGCTGTAACGCTGGAAGGGGGTGAAAGATGCTGAAATTCAATAGAGATAAGTCTAAATTCCTGCATTTAGATACAAAAAAAGGCAAATGCAAAAGTATGGGATGGGGGAGAATTGCCTTCGTTGATCACAAGCTGAACACGAGACAGCTGATGCAATCTTAGAAGCATAGTGTCTAGATCATGAGAACTAACAATTCCACTCTGTTCTATGCTGGTCAGACTGCACCTGGAGTACTTGTCCTGTTCTGAGCACCAAGTTTTAAGAAGGACATTGACAAACAGGTGAGCAGGATGGTCTGGAAAACATTTCCTACAAAAAATAGTTGAAACAGCTGGATATGTTTAGTCTGGATAAGAGAAGGTCAAAGGGAGTGGCCTTCAATATCTGAAAGACTGCCATGCAAAAGATAGGGCAGGCTACCTACCCATAATAGGTAGAAATGATAGGGAAACAGATTCCAGCGAAACATTAGAAGAAACCTTCTGCTGATACTGGCTGTTCAACAGGGGAACAAACTGCCTTGCGAGGTGGTGGGCTCTCCTTCATTGTAAGTATTTAAGCAGAGGCTGGACTGGCCCTCTCTCAGTTGCCTCCTGCATTGCACATACTGCTTTGAGCAGGGGGTTGGGCTAGATGACCTCCAAGATATCTTCTAACTCTACGATTTTAGGAACGTGGAAGGCCTTCCCCTACTTATGCGAGGACTGCCTCCAACCACCAAGGAGGCAAGCACAAGCCCTTCTACACACGAGATTCCAAGGCATTATTCATTACTTGACAAGTCTCAAGACACGAAATCCAAGGTTCAGAGCCTGGCCTTTGAGCACCTAAATGTAACCCGCTTTATAAAAGCTTCCTCCACACTTTGGAAAAAGCACTCAACACAGAATACAGAGACAGCTTGCCCTCGATCTCTCGTTTGACATTAAAGCATTTCCACCCCTGGCACCGAGAACAGTAGCTTTTACAAAGCCTTCATCTGTTGGTGGCAATCCGCACATGCTCAAGGAGTCTTCGTTATCTTACAAATTGTAGCGAGGGGGAATTCTGACGTTACTGTGTGTGTGGGGGGGATCCCAAGGGAATCACTGCCACACTCAGAGGCGGCACTGGGAGATGACGTCAGAGCGGGTATTACGAAAGAGAGAGAGAGAGAGAGACGGGGGGGCTTGAGCCGACTCACGTTTCACCAGCTCTTCCCCGGGGAACCCCGCGGCGCAGCTCGTGATCAAGGCGCAAGGGACGGCCATGGCACTCACTAGTCCTCCTGAAGCGGCCCAGCGCTTCCTTTTCCGGTGTACGTCCCGCCTTTTCCGTCCAATTTGGGATGTACCACTATAGTGCCAGAGACGGGGTGGCGACGTAAACTGCAGCTTAAGCATTGTACGCTGGGGAACCGAGAGGTCAAGTAGAGGCTCCTCTCCCGCCGGGAGGAGGAGTCGAGGCGCTTCCCCCCCCCCGCCCCGGTTACATTTTCTCCCTGCTCCTCCCCCCTCCTCTAATAGGCGCAAATGGTCCCGCCCAGGCCTCGCGTCCCGTTGCTAAGGCCGTGGTCACGTGGCGCGCAGCTCGGCAGCCCCGCTCCTGTGCGGAGGGACCCTCCGGCGGGAGGAGCCATGGCTGAGGTGGCCGGGCTGCGGGCGGAGATAGGGAGCATTTTAGTCCAGGTGGGTCGAAGGAGGGCTGTCAGGCCCTGGCGCCTTGCGGGCCTCATTGACCAAGTGGCCGCTTGACCAAACTCCCATGAGCATTTGCTCCTGTCACCCCACCCCAAATTTCCCAAGGTGCCTCGTTCCAGTGTATTCATCAACGCATTACATGGATGGGAGCCAGCGTGGAGTGACTGGCTAATGGTGGCCTTGATATTGGGGAGGCCCAGCTGCAAGCCCCCCCCCCCACTTGACCCCCCAGCGCTGAAGCTCACTGGGGGCCTGGCCTAATTCTCTCTGAGGTGGTCAACCACTGTGCCGCTTTGGGGTCGGATGGCTGGGAAGAGTTCATGTGATTGCACAAAGTGGAAATCGGCCTCCACATAGACAAGTAGCATCTCAGAAAGATGGTTTGGAGCCAAGTCTTCTGCCTGGTGTGCTGGATTTCTACATGGAGGGAGTTCTCTTGTTTTGTGTATGAAGAAATGTGCTTTAGCGTTGCCTTACCTGCATTGCAATATACTGGATTTGGTTTTGTTCACCGCTCAGATATTTCTTATGGATTGAATGGTATACCCATTTAATTAAATAAATAAGAAATCAAGCAAGCAAGTCCCCACCTGCAGTCTGAAGTGGTCCAGTCCAGATGAGCAGATTGACCACCTTTGTGAGAACTAAGCTCTTTCCCTTCCCCACCTTAACCTAACGCACAGGAATGTTGTGTGAGCATAAAATGGGGCGGTGGGTGTGTACTCAGTCCTGGACATGTTGGAGGAAGAGTGAAGTAAAAATGTAATCGCTGCTTAGGTTGCTTCTTGGCCTACTTCCCACTTTCTGCTTTTTGACTGCAGATTTCATGTGACTCCTATGAGTCTTGATGCTCTTCATCTTTTCAAAGAGTCCCTTCTCCATTGCATAACTCGGCATAGGCTTGATAAATGATTCCTTCTCCTGCACCTTTGATGTAACTCGATGATCCTTCAGATTTTAATGTTGTTTTTCCTCTCTCTTTGCACATTTAAGTTTATCTTTCTGGCAGAGAAATATCAGGTTTAGCACTGTTAACTGTTAACGTGCGATGGAGCTGAGGATACAATCTTATTCGTACTTACATACATACTTATTCAATTGGGGGTGGAAAACCTCCATTGAACTCTGGGCCTTATTTATTCGATTTGTACCCCACCTTTCTACCAAGAAAAATGGCACTCAAGGCGACTTACAATCATAAATAAAAGTTGGTTAAAACAATAATAAAACCAATGCATTAAAACACCATTAAAAATACAGTAACATAATTACTTCTGAGTAAAAATATTTAGGATTGGACAACACATTTGATTAGTCTGCAGTGGAGCTGGCCTTGCTTTAATCTTGGAAAGGTTTCTTTAATTGCCAGTAACACTGTTTAGGAAATGGAATCCATGAATGTGGAATTGACCAGAAGGAAGGCAGTGCTGAGAAATTATGTTTCAACTCAAGAGGGCGATCTGCCTTAAAATCAGGTGATTCCTGATTGCAGAGGATATAGGCACAGGGGTGAGCAACTTGTGGCCCTCCAGAAGTTTCCAGCTATAACTCCCACAATCCCTCACAATTGGCTATGCTGGCTACGGCTGATGGGAGTTGTAGGCCACAACATCTGAAGGGCCACAAGTTGCCTCTCTTGAGGAAAGGTTTTCTTTGGCAAAATTCTCATTAGCCTTTATAATAGGTGGGCAGCTTGTGGCCCTCCATGTGCTATTGGACTGCAACTCCCATCATTATCATTGACTTCTGGTTGCTGGGCCTGGGAGTTGTACTCCCCAACATCTGGAGGGCCAGAAGTTGCCACCCTTGCTTTGCAATATGCTCTCTCACATGAGACTAGCTTCCTTTTCCACCATTTTATGTTCTTGTTCCCTTTGTCTAAATTCCCATGAACCTTTGCATCATGCTTTCTTTGGAGGATGGTACCTTCCAGGTAGCTACCCACTGGTAGCAGACACCACTGTTCTACCAGATGCGGAATGAGCCTGCCACCTTCCTAATGCAGAAGGTTTCTGGACGCATATTCCAACAGGAAGACAGGCATTTCTTGTTTCCAGATGCAGTTTGAGGTGCTCATGTTAGCCTATACGGTCCTAAATGCCTTGGGCCCTGTGGACCTTAGAAACCACTTCCTTCCGTGTGACACTTTGCCATCTTGGCTGTCTGCTGAGATCACCCTCTTTGTTGTTATAATCCAACACTCATTTGCTCATAGTGTATGGAATGACATTCTTGGTGGCTGTCCTCTTCCCCTAGAGAGTTGGCAAAGTCCATGCCCAAAGTATTGTGAGCCTTTCTTGTTTAGTTCAAGCCCCATGGAGTTAATTTTAATTTGAAACTTTACTTCATATTTAATGGATATTTTCACCTGTTGTTTTAACTAGAGATTACTATGGTTACTTTCCCTAAGCACTTTGGATGATTGTGGATTAGAAATCTGACAGTACTGTCCTAAACAGGATTACTCAAACGCAAGTTCCATTCAATCCGATAGGACTTACTCCCATATAAGTGTGCATAGGATTGCAATCATGCAGTGCTATCTAATGCAGGTTTATTCAAGTAAGTTCCAGTGCATTCAGTGAATGTGCTTCCTAGGAAGTGTGTTTCAGATTGCAGCCTAAGGGTGCAATCCTATGCATGTTTAGACAGAAAAATGTCCTACAACGCCCAGCATTTCTCAGCCAGCCATGCTGGCTGAGGAATGCTGGGAATTGTAGGACATTTTTCTGTCTAAACATGCATAGGATTGGACCTGGATGGAGGGGCCATAGGATACTTCGGACGCCCGGCTCCGAGGTCAGAGACAATGCTCCAACCTCAGAGGAGGGAATCGGAGCTCTGACCCCCCCCCCCCCCTGCAGCCAGCATGGAAAGAGCTGTACCGGCTGTCTCTTAGAGGTGAGGAAAGCAACCTAGGATGGGGGAAAGGGGGTGTTTTCGTGGGCAGGGAGGGGAGGAGGCTGAAGAGGCCAGGATATGAGCTATCCTGAAGCCTCTCCAGCCTCCTTCCGCCCGCCCGCCCGAAACGCCCGCCCGCCCGAAACGCCCGCCCGCCCGAAACGCCCAAGCTAGACAGGCAAAAAAGCTTGTCTAGTGAAAATGCAGTGCTGGAGGTGAAGATCACCTCCACCGCTCCCCCCACTCTGCATTGGATGACCGTAAGCCTCTAAATTCGTGGGCTTTCGATCATTGCAATAGGATTGCACCCCCAAACAGTTAAGTTACCAGTTTCTTCTGTATGCCCTTTTGGGGGAATGTTTTACACGTGCAGTATTTTGCCCCATCCCACCCCATCACTTCAAAAGCTAGCTTTGCTAACTTTCAGCCTGCTCTTCTACGTTCTGTGTTCCATTAAATTGCAGGGTTCCCAGAGGTGTCTTTGTGTGCTGTGATTAAGAAATCTGTTTTGCTCTCAGTCTTAGTGAAACATGTTATATTTTCTGGTGATTCATGTGTTCATTGCAAGCTTCAACTTATTTTCTAGGTTCAAGAAGATCTTCAACAGCTGAAGGAGAAACTACGAGGTGTCAGCCATGACCAGGAAGCAGTGGATGCTCAGAGCCTTGAAGCTGCTATTGAAAGGACAGAGAGTGGATTGAGGGTAAATGGATTGCGACTCTTCCAGTGGAAAAGGAAAAACTGGCCCCCAGTGAAGTCTGAATCAGTATTGCCTTCTCACTTGATGGGGCCAAATGTCATATTTGTAATAAAGAGTTTGATGTGCCAAGTATTGTAGTGCAGAGCCATGATTGTACTTTTTGGGTGGTCAGCATTTGGCTGGCTTCTTGCCTTAGACGTGGTATAATCTCTGAGAAATGCAGAACCTGTTATGTCTTTCACTTCGTTATCAAAGGCCAAATTTGGCCAGATCCCTTAGCTCAACTAGCTCTGCCTAATAGTCTGCCTTTTTCTTTCCTGCTGCTCCTAAACAGAAGCATGCTGAGAAATATTTGAATGCTATAAACAGATCTGTGTTAACTATTTCATCAACTGATAATGTGGACCTAAGTTCAAGACAGATTTCCAAATGGTAAGAACACTTGGTTTGTTGCATATTTAACAAATGGGACTTTTATTTGTGTATTTTGAAAACTAGAATATATGAATAACTGCAATATTTGGTTATTTGTACTGTTCAGAGGGTGTTTTTACAAATGACCCCCAAAAACTGCTGTCCCGGAAGGATTGTCTTTTGTTGCTGGGGAACATGGGCAGGAGGGTGCTTTTGTACTCATGTCCTGCTTGTGGGATCCCGTGGGCAGCTGGTTGGCCACTGTGTGGAACAGAATGCTGGACTAGATGGACCCTTGGTCTGATCCAGCATGGCTCTTCTTACGTTCTTATGTTCTTATGTCTCATAGTGGGGTTGGACTAGATATTGCCTGGACTCCTCAAATTTCTATGTCTATTTTATAGAGTTAAGGACAATGACTGTTGTGGTTTTCTGTAGTTCACCCAGATTGCAGCAGTTTTGGGTCTTCTGCACGTAGAAATAAAGCTGAAACTGAACCCAACCTTGCAGCTCTTTACTATTTCATTCTCTCTTTGAATCTCTAACTCAGGGGGATACCACTGGAGACTTCTCAGAAAGAAATAATTTTCCCAGAGGTGTCTGCGATTGCTGCTCAGCATGACAGACCTTCACTGCAAATGTCTTCAGGTTCAAAGGTGTGAAGCAACGTCTACTCCATAATCTTTCCAATGGTTTTGCAGCCATCTTATGCTCCTGGCTGCTCCCCCTTCCCCAAGTTATCTCCCAAAGAACCCTCTGACTTGGTTCACATGATGAAACAAGCCAGTTTGTTTTGGAGCATGCGGAAACAAGAGAGAGTGCTGGCTCTTGACCGCTCTCCTGCTTCCAGTGTGCAAAACAACACAGGCACACCTTGTCCCTGGGTTGTTCTTTGTGATGTGTGAATCCAGAACTCTGGGTTGTTGAGGGAGAAACAACCCAGAGCTATAACCCAGGAACAAACCATGGGCTGTAATTATAATTCTGGGTTGTTTCTCCCTCAGCAGTCCAAAGTTCCAGGTTTGTACCAGAAGCAGGCGAGCGGTCAGGAGCCAGTATGCTCGCTTGGTCCTGTGTCCTCCCAAACAACCCATGGTTAACAAACGGTGGGTTCTTTCACCATGTGAACCAGGTCTCTTGTGTCCTCAGGGTCAGGCTCAGTGTTGGGTTTTGTTGTGCATGGCAAAAAGTGGATATCAAAACCGGTTCCAGGGTCCTTGCCACACCAATGGCATGGATGTAGCTGTACCATGTGAGGCCTTGCATGGGTCAGATGTGGCTGGAGAAAAGTGTGGCAAGTCAAGAGGATGAGGATTCCCGCTGCTTCTAACAACGATGTAACATTGTGACTACAAAACATGAGCCTCATCTAAAAAATGGCAGTACTAAGAGTAGCATATTTTCTTTTGACAGTGTGAGTACAGCATTTCATAGGGCAATGTGGTGCCATGATAAACAGCAAGTGCGCAGGCAAGATGGAGGCCCCGGGGCAGAAGATCAGGGGCAGGTTGGCCAAGCCTGCAGTTGAGCTGAGAGACATTGAACTAAGAAAGGAACCCACTGCCCCAATGAAAGTCTCCAGTGTGCATGGCTGGTCTCAATTTAGGGAGGGGCATGCACTATAGCCTACCCATGGTGTACCTTGTGTGGCGGGAGCCCTGCTGCCCTTTCGTGTCATATCACTATGACATCTGCTGACACATTAGAGAGCCCTAATAATTTCCTTCAGAAAATAAATGTATGCTGTTTTGCCAGCTGCTCTCTGTGATTGGCAAAATTGCAGAATGGCTTTTTATTATTAAATAGTTGTGAAATCCAGCTAAGAAACTGATGGCTGTTACCTCCCTTTGCTTCTGGGCGCAGGGCAGGTTAGAAATTTACATGAGTGGATTATGTTTTCTAAATTCAGTGAAAACCCATCACTTAAAAGTGGCATAGAAATCTTCAAAACAAATAAATTAAATTCAAATGAGACAAATTTGGCAAATCTGTGTAATTTTCCATTATGTTGAGGATCTGGGCTTTGTTAGGATAGAAATTTTGAATCCTTTTGGGTGCCAAATCTTCAGCCTCAATAGCTTGGTACTCTTAGATCTAGCAAATTCAGCAGAGCTGTAAGCGGGTGCAGCCATGCTTGTTTTTCATCCATCAACTGGGGAATAAACCTGTGATCAGTTTCAATGCCGTGTTTTCAGGAAAACTACAGGGAGGTATTACTGCTCTTGATGCAGGTCCAAATGTTTTGTTGCTTCTTCAGCACAATTAAAACAGAGGCTGTGTATGAAATGCAAGTGCCTTCACACAGGGATAATTTTACCCTGTGTATTAACTTCTGAGGCTTCTATTTTTATATCCATATCCATAAAACAGAGGGTATTATATTTGGTAAGCCAGAGATGATATTATTAAAGAGATGTTGCCCCCCAACCTGCTTTGCTCTAGCATTTCTGTGAAGGACTGCCAACCGGTCCTTTTTCTCAAGACCAGAGATCAAAGGTGCAAAACTGCCAGCCTTAGCTCTGCCGTCTTGACACTGATTCTCTCAGGGCCTTGCCCTTGTCTATACACTGGATTTAGCACTGAACCACAGAGGAACCACACACCCCGTGTGGGGTAAAACCAGGAACGTTTATTTAAGGTAAACAGATTACAATAAAAGGTGGGGAATGAGGGAAATAGGGAGAAAGGTGGGGAGACACTTTGGTACATACACAGTAGAGCTATAAAACAACAAAACTAGTTCTTTACTATCTAAATACCCAGGCACTCCCTTCACCTGGTGGTTGGTCTTCTTTAGAGCTTGCCTCAGCCAAAAGCCCTACTCCCGCGAAAGCGTGCAGACAACAACGAAACCCAAAAGCCACAGCAGCAGTATAGGTTCTTCCCCCCACCCCTCCTTTCAGTAGCCCAGGTGTCTTTAGCCAATCAGGATGAACTTCATCTGGGCCAGGCAGGGGAGGGGTGGCTCTTGCCGCATTTGCATGCGAATAGCTGTGGCACCGGCCCCATTGCGGAGTCAGGAGCCATCAGAGAAACTATGTACATTTTGCATTTCCCAGCCCCCAGCTGGGATTATACTTGTTTACACGTGAGGAGTGGTGTGTGTGTGTGTGTGTGTGTGGTGCAGGAAACTCTTGACGCTTTTTCTCCACAATTTCCTTCCACACTCATTTTTTTCAAGCAAAACAGCTGAATCTATTCCATCCAGATAAAAACAAAACATCACTTCCTTCAGGATTTGATTTCCCATTTCTTTAATTATTATTTATTTGTCATTTACTTCCCAAACAAGTTCTTTACCTGCATGGACTCAGTAAATTGAACCTGAACTGGAAGAAGCTGTTTTAGCTCACGGAGCCAGTAATCCCTGATTAAAAGAAAACAAAAAACTACAGTAACTTTAGCAGGGCCACAAATGCAGCTGCTCATGTGAGGGGAAATTGGCTATATCCACTTAGCACAGGAGAGAGTTCAGGGCAGAAGAGACTAAGCAGAGGTACCCTTGGCCAAACACGACACCTAGAATAGAAGGGATGGGGCACTCTTTCTATCCAGCCCACCAGCCTTTCTGCTGAGGCATCACCCTGGCCCCACAGTGCCCCCTCCTACTCTGCCCCAACATGCACGGAGGTGGGATTCTTACTAGGATTGCAGCACAGAGAGGTTTTAAGCCTAATTGCAACATGTGGCGAGGTGGGATGGATGATCCTTGCTGGGACTGCAGTGCCTGAGGATGGGAGGCTTCATCCTTCCCTCTCTCGCTGCCATCCCAGTGGGAATACCCCCCCCCAACTCTACAGTTAGGATTTACATTGGAGAAAAGGGGAATGTGTGTGAATGTGGTCTATGTGGGTGGATGGTGGATGTGTGTGAGAGAGTGGTAATGATCTTCAGTCAAGATGATCACCACCTTTCTTAAGAGATACAGGGCTGGTTCACACGACACAGGAACCGCGGGGGAAGTCCCCCGTGGTTCCCATGTTGCACAAATGCCGGCCGGGGGCGGCCCCCGTGGAACGGCCGCGTGCGCCCCTGCGGGATGGCCGCGTGCGGGAAGCACAGGAAGTCACTATGGGCAGTAGAGGGGTAAGCCCCTACCGCGTGTGGCGGCCCTGCTGTGCGAACAGCGGGCGGCCATTGCACCCGTGGCCGCACAGAGGCCTGTAGGGGCAAACGGCCCCGCTGGGAATCCCGAGCTGCCACCCCCTCGTGCTGGGAGGGCCGCGCTGCGCCGCGGGGTCTGCCGGCTCCACCGGAGTCCGCCCACGCAGGCGGGGCGCTGGTCGTCTGCGGTGCCCCGCTGGACCCTGCGGACAGACCCGTGGTGCCTCCCCCGCTTGCCGCCCGGGTCGTATGAACCGGCCCACAGAGAGAGAGAGGGTGGTGTTGGTGTTCTGAAGAGGCAATGACCTGGTTTGTGCATAAAGAGAAGCCACTGTGAGCGATTTTCCCGGTAGGGCTTCTCGTTGTGGCGCCCACTGCCATTTTGAATATTCGAGCCGTGGCGGGGGGCATGCCATAGCTTGTCATTACATGCAAACTCAGCAAGAGTGGGTTGTCGGGGTGGTTCACAAGCCACCCAGAACCCATCGGCTGTTTTAGGGTCATGGGTAGCTTGTCAACCACCCCAACAACCCACCCTCGGCTGGGTTCACACGAGAAGCTATGTAACGAGAACCTGTATTCGCCATGCCCTGAATATTCGGAAGGGCGGCAGCCAACGCAATGAGAAGCCTTATGGGGAAATTCACCCATGGACTGTTTGTTAGCCATGCCAGCAACCCACCCTTCGCCAGGTTCAGACGAAATGACAAGCCGCAAATGCAGCTTGAATATTCAGAATGGCCGCCGGCACCACAGCCCACCATGGCTTAAATATGCCACGGTGGGCTGCTTGATCGTGCAAACTGGCCCAGTGTGTGTAGGGCGGCTCTTGCTCCACCCTCTGCTGGTATGCAGCCCAAAAACATTGCCCTCAAGGTAATGCAGCACTTAGTAGAAAGCAGGTTCTCCACCCCTGTAGAATAAGATTTTCGGGCTTATTCAGCATCCAGAGAATTTCAGCTTTGGTGTTCAAAAAAGAAGTAGTCTGTATGCACCCAAGGGTGCAAAAGGTGAGTTCAATACATATGGATGGTTTTTGCCGAAGGACTTAACTGGCTATAACAGAGTAGCCTTGTCACTGCGCCCCTGCAGCCGAGATCCTGCAGCCTGGATCCGTGCTTCCGTGGGTCCCTTGCAGACAGTTGCTTGACAAAGCATGGCCAGGCCATGAGTGTTGCTTTCAGAATGCTGTGGGCAGTGGTGCAGCTCGGGCTGGACCTCAGGGCTGAAGCCCCAGGCCCCCCCAATTACTACACAGAGTGCATCCGACAATGGGGATGGCGGAAAGCAGCAGCAGCTGGCAGGCATGGGCATGCTTGGACTCACCGGGGCTGATGCTGCTTGACGCAGCATCCTTCTCATTTTTATAGTCGGGTGTTGTTGGCCAGCTGGGCATTACATGGTTACAGATGCATTTCCCTTTTCTACAAGAAAATGGTGCTTATTCCGAAGTAAATGTGTTTAACATCAGGGCAGCAGAAAGAAAATCCATTTTATTCTTGTACTCATGATGGTGCTATGATTTAAGTAAGTTTGAAATGTGGAACTGCATATACTCAGAGACAGTATTCCTGTTTTGAAAACCAGGATTGACAAACAGTTTTGCTTTGTGTTTTTTGCTCTAACGTATCAGGAATATAGATGCAGTTGTAAAGCGTGGAATAATGCTGGTGGGAAGAAGAGAAATGCTAGTTGTGTGCTTCACAATGGAAGTAATACACATCTGGCCATCTAAACGTGGGTGGAGGGCACAAGACCATAAAGTCCAGGGTCTAGAATTACCTAGCTACACCATGACTGCGGAAGAGCTGCTCAAGCTTCCTGTGGTGTCAGGCAGTGGTGAAGAGGTAGACATGCCGCTGGCCCAAGGAGACACTCTTGTTGGTGGAGAGGGGCAACCGATCCAGAAGTTGTAGGCTCAGCAACAAATGTGTAGCAGGATTCAGGTGAGGGCTACCACCACCACCACCAAAGGCCAGAGTTCTCTGACTGAAGTGGGGCAAAAGACATCTCCTGCAAAGGGCCTCAGAGATAAGAACAGCTCTTGCTACGGACACCTGGGAGATGACAAAGGTAGTGGCTAAGAGTTTAGCCTCCTGTTTGGTGGTAGAAGGACAAAAGCCGGGGTTCAATCATTAGCCTGTGCCACTATAGTGCTCCTCCCTAGTCGTCGTCCTGCTATCCTCCCTCATCCACACAGGATACATGCTTTTGTTTTAGGCAATAAGGTGCTTGCTTTTTCTTTGTAGCCATTTTCTTTGCTTTCTGCACTGGTGGTTGTACATCAGTGCACTAAACCAAATGCCCCAGAAACCCTATGCAAGCATACCCTTAGCAATGCCCTAGAACAGGGCTCTCCAACCTTGAGTCCCCAGGTGTTGCTGGCCTACAGCTCCCAGCATACCCAGCCAGCATGGCTAATGGCAAGGGATTCTGGGAGCTGTAGTCCAGCAACATCTGGGGACCCAAGGTTGGAGAGGCCTGCCCTAGAATTCTATACGTGCTTTCAAATGGCATGTGTAAAATATCAGCAGGGCTTGTACTAGGTGATCATTTTCCCTTTGGGGAGGGGGGTTTCCACATAGAATCCATGTATAGCTTTTTCTTACAGCACAAGCTTTCAATGATGGTGAAGATTATGTATGATCCACAAAACGCCTGCCACCGAAGTGTTCTAAATCAGAACTATGGAGTCAGCTTGCCATTAATTAATCGGAGGGAAACAGCTCCTGTAAGTAACCATGATGTATTTAATGGTTTATTGCAAAATTAAGCCTGCTGTACGTTCTTCCTTGGAACATTCCCAACAGCTTTTTTGAGCAGAAGATCCAGCTCAGAAGGTTCCCTAGTTCAAGAAGTTCAGCACCAGAGCAGCACTTTGCACCAACAAAAAATATTGTCGGGGCTTCTAAGGGCTAGTTCACATATGCATGTACACTGCTTGATTTCTTTACGCTTGATTACCATACCTTGGATGACCAGAAGCTGAATGTGTGAACAAATTCCATTTGAAAGCTTAATATGCGAGGTGATGGGAGGTAAAATGAAAGATCTTACCATTGTGTTATATCTGTGATCAGTGCCATTCATATACTGTATGCAAGAAACCACTTGATGTTGCAGTAATCTGATGATTACCTTGCATATACGAATTAGCCTTCCATGTTTCCTTGAGATCCCCAGGCTTTCTGTGGTTACACTTCTTTAGCTATATGTTTACAATAGCTAGCAATTTGGATCTTGGAAGTTGTTACAGATAATGCATTTTTATTTATAAAAGCATCTTATGCTGCTTTTTGGCTTTAATCAGGGCCGTCAAAGCAGTTTACATAAAAGGACAAAATGTCATCAAATAATAAAAATTAAAATGAAAGCCTTAAAATCAAAAAGAGCAAAGTTAAAACGTTCAGTTTAAAAACCTCTAAAAGCCAAGTGAAATAAGAATGTTTTCACTGCCCATCTCAGTGCCGTGAGGAATAAGCAACCCACGCTGCCTGGCAGGGTGACAAACACAATAAACTGTGCCCACCCCCTACCGGAGGTTGAATATTCAAAATAGCCACCAGCACACACCACAACCCACCATGGCTTAAATAAGCCACGGTGGGCTGCAGTGATCGTGTGAACCAGGTTATAGTCTCGCCTCCTTTGGAAGGGAATTCCATAACCAGGGTACTGCCATAGAAAAGGCACTGTCTTGTGTTCCCACCAACCGAACCTCGTTTGGTGATGGAACATATAACAAGGCCTCTGAAGGTAATGTCAGCCTATGGGCAGGTTCATATGGGAGGTGATCTCATATCCTGGCCCTAAGTTGTATAGGTAAGGTAAGCATCTGTGCCTTGAATTGGGCCCAGAAACTAATCAGAAGCCAGTTTAGTTCACAGAAGATTGTGTAATATTTATTTATTTAATTAATACATTTTTATACCGCCCAATAGCTGAAGCTCTCTGGGCGGTTTACAACAGTTAAAATCATAAAATACAATATAAAATTTAAAACCACAGATTAAAAACAAACAGCAGAGCTAGCAGCAGCAGTTACAATAATGGAATTAAAAACAACTACAAGATTAAAATGATTAAGATGATTAAAATGCCTGGGAGAACAGAAAGATCTTCACCTGGCGCCGGAAAGAATACAAAGTAGGCGCCAAGCGAACCTCTTTGGGGAGCTCGTTCCATAACTGGGGTGCCACAGCAGAAAAGGCCCTCCTCCTGGTAGCCACCTGCCTCACTTCCTTTGGCAGGGGCTCTCGGAGAAGGACCGCTGATACAGATCTTAGTGTCCGGGCAGGAACATATGGGAGGAGACGATCCTTCAGATACCCTGGCCCCAAGCCATTTAGGGCTTTAAATGTTAGCACCAGCACTTTTTAATACAGACTAAAGAGCATACACCAGAGAGCAATCTGGTTGTGCTGCATTTTGCACCAGCTCCAGTTTCTGAAAACCTTCCAAGGGTAAACCCACATAGAGTGCATTCAGGTAAACTAATTGGGGGATGACCAGGGCATGTATCACTGTGGCCAGATCCAACTTTTCCAGGTGCACCGGCTGAGGCTGGGCAAATGCACATGAGCATCCAGGACTGAAACCCAGTCCAGGAACATACCCAGGCTGTGAATGTTGCAGCTGTTGCATATGGCAATGGGGAGTGTGACCCCATCCAGAACACCCAATACCAGGTTAGTTGGTTGTTTTTAGCTATTTTATCTCCTGGTATGAACCTACCCATTCACCTACCCATATATAGCAATCAATACCTCAGGTTTGGAGGAGGTTCGGAGGATAACAACAAGGGAGAGAGCCCTTTTAGTGGTGGCCTCCCTGGAGAGGCCTGCCTGGTGCCAACACGGTTATCTTTTCAGTTCCAGGTCAAGAGTTGCCTCTACTCCCAGGCTTTTGAAGGCATATGATGGGCTTTTTATGCATACGTTGTTTTGGTTATGGTGTGTACTGATGTTGTAGTTGTTTTGTTATGTTTCGGTACTTTTAATGGAAATTGGTTTTAGCTATTATTTATATTTATGTTTTAATAATTTTGTTGTAAGTCACCTTGAGGGGTTTTTTTTTAAAGAGAAGGGCAGCTAAGAAAATAGTAAGTAAATAAATAATTAGTATTGACCAACAGTACCTCTGTCTAGTCTGGATTGAGTTCAATTTGTTAGCTCACATCCAATCTGTCACTGCATCCAGTCATGTTTAGGCAACTCTTGCAATTAACCATGGGTCTTTTGTTACTTTGCACCAGGGCTAGATTTTAGGGGACTAGCTTTTTCCACCTCTGTTTGAAATCAAAATATGCAAATCAGCACTGTGTTGTTGTTTTTAAGCTTAGTCAATTATATTAATCACAAGCAACTTGAATATACAACTTAGCAGTGTTGGTGAAAAATTATCTGCAAATTATATTAATTACATATAACTATGATATACAAGTTAGCAGTGTTTGTGAAAATGAGAAATTATGTTAATTACAGGCAATGGAAATATACAAATTAGCACTGTTAATTAAAATTGCATGCAAATTATGTTAATTGCAAGCAATTAAAATGTATAGATTAGCAGTGTTTGAGAGTATACAAAATTATGTTAATTACATGTGGCTAAAATATGCAGATTAGTAGTGTTAATTAAAATGGTATGCAAATTATGTTAATTACGTGCATTCTAGAAATACAAATTAGCTGCAGCCCTCTAACACTCCCTTCTCCAGCGATTTCTGACATGGCCTAATGAATTCATCACCTTTGTCATAGAACATACAATAAGCAAAATACCCATTGAAATTGCCACAAAGATAATTCTAAATAATTGCTGTGACCTGGAAGGGGCTTTCTTTCGTTCTCATTTTCATAAGGTTGTTGCACGGCCATAGACTTATACTGGCACTTTGGTCCCAATCTCTAAATAAATAAATAAATAAATAATGTAGTGTAAACTTAGAACCTTTTCATTTATTCATGAGGAAGAATTTAATGCTGTGGCGATGTCGAGTTTTTACGAGTTGCTGTCTTCTGCTGCCCGTTTAACTAAGTTACTCCAATTGCTCCTTTTCCCTCTTCTTGCTTTTACCCTGTGTGTGCGCGCGCGTGCAATACACATATGTATATGAATTAATCTCCTATGGGAGGCATGCATGCATTTTTGAAATAACAGGAATAAAACAATTTCTTTCATTCCAAATGAACAGCAGAGTGGACAGGAGAGGTTTAAGATCTGAAAAAAGCACATGCACATTCAAATCATACTGCGATGACAAAGAAAACCATAGTTTTGGCATCAGTAGCAGAATTAGACTTAAACAAATTGATGTTCCACTGCAGTAATTTGGAATACGTTTGCTGCATTTATAAAACATAACAAGAGACAACAATGAATTAATAAACTGTCCTTCTCACCCAAAACAAGAAAGGGAATAATTGGTGAGACAGAGCTAAGTGAACAGATGACTACATTCAGCCTCCTCTCAACCTAGAAATGGGAATGTGAAGGTCACCCCTATCCTGGATGACAAACGGAGAGCTTTTTGTTGGTAAACAAATTAATCTTTGGAAAGGTCACCATTTGTTTTACATTTTTTATCCAGTTCTTGTCATCTGGAATTCAAGATTGACTGTCATTCTGCAAGGCAGAGTGCAGTTGAAGCTGCTTCCGTCCATATCAGCATTCTTTGATGGAACTCGGCGCCTGATTGAGATGCTATGGGCTGCTGGCTTACAGCTGTCGCCGGACAAGAATGGAGGCCCAGCCCGGAATTCCAATAAGCAGGGCTGGCCGATTCTGCCTGGTGTAAGCTGGCCCTCTGCCCACAAGTAAAATGTGTGGCCGTTCGAGCCAGCAATTATCTCGCTTACTTCCTTCTGTGCTGCTTCTGTTCCGTTTTGTGGAAAAAAACACATGTGCTGTTGACTGGAGTTGTGCATCTATTCTTGCACACACACCTGGTAGAGCAGAGTTTTGAGACCGGTAGATTATGGGGGGAAACTTATGGTAGGTTCTCAGTTAGGAATCTTTCCTATCATTTTAAAGATGGAGTCCTCCCCGCCCGCCCCCCGCCCATGCACACCGCACGCACAGAGGGAGAGGTGAATTACACTGGCACCGTGGGATGGCGGAGAAGCCGCAGATTTCGCCGAGTGGCTAACAGAATGAGTTGTGAGCTGTGAAGTCTCTAGCTCAGTGTTCTCCAACCTTGGGTCCCCAGATGTTTTTGGCCTACAACTCCCAGCATGCCCCAGCCAGCATAGCTGGCTGGGGCATGCTGGGAGTTGTAGGCCAAAAACATCTGGGGACCCAAGGTTGGAGAACACTGCTCTAGCTCAAATGTCACATAAGCCATGAATTCACTGGGTGGCCTTGAGCTGCCTTTGCGCTGCACCCCTAATATTGGCCTATTATCCAAGGTTGTTGGAAGGATGACTGACATGTATGTGAATCACTAAACACCATGGGAAAGGGCCCACATGCTTAAGACGAGCAGATGGAAATCACTAAGTATAGATTATTTTGTGGTGTTCTTGATTACGGTTTTTAAAAGTGCTTATGTATACGTATAGTTTACATTCCTTTTATATTTAATGCTTCCTGTTGCCCACAATCAGAAGCATTTTCATAGGAAATAACAAAATCTGGTGTGTGTGTGTGTGTGTGTTTAACTCAGAAGGACATTAAATATGAGAACTCAGAGTTTCATCACAGATGGAAAGTGTTCACTTTTTGCATGGACTATATATTTTCCATGTGTCCGTAGTTTTGTGGAATCATTTCCATGGGCCAGTGGTAATATGAAATCATTATCCAACTAATTTATCAGTGTCACTAAAGAGTAGCAACTAACCAGCCATAAATCTGGAGCCAAATGTTCTGCTTGTGCCCCGTCATCAGAATCGATCTGATGCTCTGAGAAAACTTGTCTGTCAGCTGCTCAGCTGTGAAGGTAGAATGTGGACAATGAAATGGTCTTGTGTGTGCAGCATCCAGATCCAGCATCCATTTGCTTTTCTGCAATATGCAGCATGCCTCTTCCCCCTGTAAAGTTGTTTTGCCTCAGCGCTGTTTTGTTAATAACGAAAGAAAAAAAACCCAGTAAAACAGAAAATCCCTTTTAAGAAATGCTCCGCTTAAATGAAATCATAGAAAAATAACCAAATTGAGTGGGATGTTTTTATCCACAAGAGAAATGCACTTCAAAAAGACTAATAGAATGGTTTTGTCTCATGCCTCAAGTTAATTATACACAGAATTGCTTGAGATAAGAGGGGAAATACTTCTGCAGCACGTTCCAGGCATATTATGCAGAGTAAATGTTTGCCTGCAACCCAAATTAAGATCTCTGTTCTAACCTTTGAAAATTGTGTTCTGATGTAATGTTTCTCTCTACCATAATGTTTTCATGAAATTAGACATGTCAAATTCATTGTGTTGGAATGAGTCATTTGTTTGAATTGTTCAGGAAGGTTCCTTCCTGCTCAATGGGTTCATTGCTAACCACTCCACATGCCCAGCCAATTGCAAAGAGAGGTTTCTTGTGTGTAAGCTTCTGTAGAATTAATCCGAAAACCAGCATAGTGTTGGAAGAGGCTCTAAGGGTGAAATCCTATGCATGTTTAGACAGAAAAAAGGCTGTCTGCGGCATGCTGGGAGTCGTAGGCTTTTTTCCCCGGTCTAAACATGCATAGGAGGGCACCCTAAAATTGTGCGTTCAGACCAGCAACGAATTGCTAGCTTACTCTTGGAGTGGCAGTCAAACATGTCCCTGCAGTTGTAAGGCTCACTCTTGCAGGACCGGTGCAAGGCAGTTTGGTGCCCTAGGCAAGATCAGATATTTAGCGCCCCCCTTCCCACTTGAGAGCGCTGTCTTTTTTTTCCCCAAGGTGTTTCTGGCACCCCCTTTAGCCCTGCGCCCTAGGCGGCTGCCTAGTTGGCCTAATGGTAGCACCGGCCCTGCACTCTTGATTGACAGCAGTTTGGTGTCTGGTGTATTTGGTTACTTATTTGGATAGTGGAAATCACAAGATTCTGTTTCTCTGATTCAAAAATCCAGAAGGACCACTTGATTTTTGACTAAATTATTCTGCTAGCTTTTTAAGGTAAATTCCACAATCTTTGGTCCTCAGCAACAACCTGAAAATGACATTTATTTGAGAACTTTCACTCAAGCTGAAAAGTGCTTTATTCCCTTGGCCTCACAACTTCTCCCCTAATTCTCTTACTAAGAAGACTAGTCTGTCATGGTGACAAATAAGTGCAATCCATCTGTGCCACACCCCACTTTCTAGATGAGTACAGAGCTATTTCCAGGAATCATTAATTGATGTATTGAACATGGGGGATGCAGACAATCAGCAAAGCACTTTTTGTTCCCTCCTGTTTTCCTTATGGTATGTTATTCTCTTCTCCTGACAGCTCTTTGCTGTGGCCTTTGCTTCACTTCTGATGAAAGATATTTCAGTTGTGAAGATAATTGAACAGCCTTTGATGGTCAAGCCCAACACCTGTATTTTTTTTTTCTGTTCTGTGCTGAAACAGAGGTGTAAATTGACAGCCCAAGCACAGGTTTTGCAGCTCACATATTTGACATGAAGTAGTGAATAAGCATCAAATGTTGCAGCTGTTGCATACAGCGATGAGCTATTCATGCGTACCGCTTTGCCAGAGGATTGAGTGGTTTTTGCTAGGCACCACAAGCATCCCCAAGAGACAGGCTTGTGGTGGAAGGATGAAACTTGCCTGAACTGTATGATGAACTACCGCGGAGAGCAATTTTAAGTGGCCTTTCTGTGGTGATTGTTTCATATGTACCAACCTTACATTTACAAAGTATAGTCACTGAAACCTAGCCAGCTTCTTGCAAGAGGCCAAGGGTGGTTTTTAAATAATATTTATTTGATTATTTATTGCATAGCAGACATCACAAGGCATTGATTAGATTTTAATTAACTCTCCTTTCAATTACATTAACTGCTGACAGTCAACAATACTGTCGCATGTTCCTAAGCAGTAAAATCTGAGCTCGTACTGTTTTTTGTTATTAACCTTAATGAAACTATTCATAGCAGACGTAGTATTTATTATTTAGCCACGCGTGAGTGAAGAGCTCTGTAATATTGAAAAGGTTTGCAGCTGAAGGAAGGCGTTTCCTCTAATCTCTCCTTAGGCACCAGCTCAGAAGGTAGCAAAAGGTGTTACAGTGGGCAGCCTCTCGGTAGCTCCACCTTCCTTTCATTTGAATAACGTTCCTGCTGTTTTGCCTGTGTCTGAAATGGATGCAGAGAAAGGTCAGTTACAGCCTCTTGCCCATTCTGTTGGGGTTATTCCATTATTATTACTCTAGCACGTATATTATGTAACTCCACCTAGATCATTGGTAGGTAATTGGTTTTACTGGTGGGCCACTTTAAATAGGGGTGAGTGGGCTAAATCCCCCCCCCCCATGCCAACCTCTGAGTAGCCTGCCAGAAAGTCCAAACACTGCTTCACCCTTCTGTCCCCTCTTCTTTGCCTGATGTGGAATCGGGTTGGGGCAGGGAGGGGGAGTTGGAAGAGAAGAGATCAGCGCCTTCTGTCACAGATGTTTCTTGCTTCCCTGTCCTAATCGTGTTCTCGCTGCAGGAGACTGAGAAAGGAGGTAAAGGAGAAAAAGAACACTCCCCTTTGTACAAGCTTCTGACTCCCCCCTCCCTGCCCCTTTACTCCTTTTCAACCAAAAGGATAAGAGGGCGAGAGAGATGGTGGTGGAACCCATGAGCAAGAGAATTTTCTTCCCCACCCATCCTTCTCCCTCCTTTTCACCCTTAGTGAAGGCAAACACATTGGTCTTAAAAACATTACTGAGAAAAGAGCCCACTGACATCTGACATTGGTGGGATGGGTTTAGGATCGGAAATAACTGGTTGAACCTTGCTACTTTTGTCTAGGTATCCTGAGTCTCACTGAAAGGGGTCTGATCCCACGTGCTGCCAGGATTACGCTAGAGAAGCCTCTTGTTCTACCCAAACCTGTTGTTCTTCATGAATTTCACACAAAATTCAAGAAACCACCAGCAGGTAGGGACAAAGACATGCTGCTGATAATGCCAATAACAACTTTCACTATCATATGGCCAGTGGTGCCTATATATCCCACAACTTGGCAGTGATGGTGGTGGCTTCTGCCCACTTTATAGCAGAAAATGCATCCAGCGCAATACTGCTTGTGTCAAAAAACTGTGACCTCATAGTTGATTATAATGGATCTGTATAGTTGTAGTTTTTGTTGGAACTATTGTGGACAACAAAACAGACCTGGCCTTGGTCATTGCCATGGTTATCTTTTGAGATTTGAGATCTGAGGTTTGAAGGTCGGATATTTACTTTTAATAGAAGCTTTTAAAAATATTTAATTGGTTCTATAGATGGAGGTGTGGAGAGCAAGAAGGTGGAAACGCGCCCTCCTCTTAATCAAAAGCCCCCACGTACGTCCACTTACACAAGCAAGGGAAGCAAAGGAAGCAAAGGCAGCATCGCTCCACCCCCATCCTGCATCTCTGTTGTTCCACCCAAGAAATCAAAGCAGCAGTTAATTCAGGCATTTCAAAAGCGGGAGTTGGCCACTTCTTCTACTTGGTCGCCAAAGGTATGACAGCATTACAAAGAACGAGTTCCCATCCTGAAAATGTTGAGCATTCATTTGATTCATGTATCCAGCCACTGAGCTACATAGCACCATGGTTCAAGCCAGATGACTTAGTAACTTGAGCCCTGTATGCAAGTGAGTTTCCCTGGGCATCAGATGTTCTGAGGCTGGAGCCCAGCAGACATTGCTGAGGGACCAAGGCAGGAATCGGAGCCAAAGACCACACCAGAACTTGTTCAGGCAAAGTCTCAGCCCAAACAGGAAGCCTTTTATAGCCCTTCCTGTTGGTGTTGAAAGAAAAATTGTAGTAAAAATCATAACATGTTGTTAATACTCCAACACTTCCTGTCCAGGAGGGCCCAATGGCAAGCATGGGTGGGTAGGGCCTGTCCAGAGCCTCAGAGTGCTTCACGGCTAGGAAGATGTTCTAAGCTGCAGTTCTCATAGTTCGCCATACAGGGCATCTGCATGGAGAGCTGAAGGTTCCTGGTTCTAGCCCCAGTGATTTCTGACACATCTTTCACATGAAGAGTGCAGTTAACACATCATGGCCTGGTCTTGTTGGCCCTAGGCCCCTCCCTGTGACAGCCATTTCGGTATACATTTAGGCAATTGCTAATTTTCTTGAGTTGACACATAAGGTAAGATTTTTCTGTTAATGGGTTTTATGGTAAGATAAAAACAGACTTTGCATTGGCAAAATCTGCACGTTGAATCATTAGAACCTTTTAGATCAGGGATGGGGACCCTGTGGCCTCCAGATGTTGCTGGACATCAGCCCCAGTCATGTAGGATGGGAATTGTCGTCCAGCAACATTTGGAGGGCCATGGGTTCCCCACCCCTGATCTACATCCAAGACTCTCACAGTAAATAATAATAGGACCGCATGTCTCTGCTTCTCATTTTATTATGAAGGGCTCCTTCACATTTATTCCCATTCTCTCTTTCCATAGACCCCAGAAGTGACACCAGCTCAGGCATTCCAGAATCTGTTTTTGGAATTTGACATACCTATTTGCAAAGGAGCCATAGACCATGCAGCTTCTGATCTCCTTGGGTTTAAACAGCACTGCTGCTTATTCTGGGGAAGTGCCCTTTCCTTCTTGGAGCAAGTCGCAAATCTTCTGAAGGATTATGCCGTGCCCTCCGCCATCATCAAGGGGAAGAAGGTGATGGAGATCATTCCGGATTTTGAACTTAACCAGAGGCCAACCAGGGAGGATCTTCTCTCAGTGATAAAAAATGGGGCAGTGGATCAGGAAGCTCTTAAGTCAGCCTGGCCAGAGATACAAAGGCCAAAATGGTACTGAAGTGGCAGCCACCAAGATCCAGGCAACGTGGAGGTGTTACCAATTCAGAAAAGCTTATATCAAATTCAGGCAGCAGCAGTGGGCCTCAGGCGTGATTGCCATCTCCTGGCTTGTGCATGTTCACATGGGGCGTGTCAGAAAGATCCTGAAGGAATCGCGACAGAGACACCTGGAGAATTTCTACATCAGGGCCAAGGTGCGCAAAGCTGCCAGCTGTTTTGGCAATGCTCCTTTTCTAAAAATCAGACCTGCTTGAGCAATTACAATAAAATATTCCTAATTTTCCTCATTTAACTATACACTTGTCTGAGCATATTTCATGCTTCATTAAATGTTCAGCCTTTGTGGCTACAATCCCTCCCCCCTTCCTAAACCCCCCCCCCGAACTACTGTTGTTTTTTTTGTCACTCTCCATAAAATTGGATTTCCCCCCCTTTCCCTTTGAGCTGGGGCAGTCTTGTTAGAAAAAAAATATCCAGAGATTTGAATGCATTACAGAGGCTGTAACTAGATTATTATTGTTGTTGTCCTCATCGTTGTCGTTGTCGTCCTCCTCCTCCTCAGCTGCATTTTTACCTCATTCCTCAACTGAAAAAGACTTCCAGAGCGGTTTACAAAGATCAATAATGTCAGACCTTGCCCTCAGCCTTACAATCGAAAAGACACAACACAAAAAGAAAAGGGATTGGGAGGGAGGAGGAATGAACATGGTGTTGCTGCTGAAAATGGCAACCCTGCCAAGTTCCCCTTCTCCTTCATTATGGGTAGATCTGGAAATGTGTAATATTGCCATGTATTTTTGCCATGTATTTTTCTTTCCCCCCACACCATGCTATCAGCTGCTGGCAGAGCGAGGGAAAGCACATTGTGATGGGGCCAACATTGCGTTTCCGTAAGTACACAGTGTAGGGGGGAGGAGGAGGAGGAGGAGGAACTTGGTACAACGCTCCCATTTTCAGCAGCAAACCGTGTATGTCTTCACATCTAGTTCTACTCCTGGCTCCCTTCATGTGTATATTCTCTGTCTGTCGTCCCCCTTCCCTTTACACCTATATTGTGCACTTGATTTGTTGTAGGAAAATAATCTCACTTGCTTCTGTGGCAGTCACTACTTTGTCAGAAAGTACTTAAGTTTGCAGACAGGCTTTTAATTAGTGCTCACCATTTCATTTATGTTTGCTTTCTTTTTTTTCATTCATATTCTGTTAATTAAGTGATCAGCCTCTAATCTTCCCCTGCCAGTAGCTTCATGTAGCCATCTAATTAAATTAATTGGGGAAGATGTTTTAAGTATGTGATTAAATCAATTAATATAATTTATGCCTGGCTTAACTGTACAGTGGGAAAAGCGGGGGTGAGGGGAGGGAAACAGCTGAAGTTTGACTGGATTGTATCTTCTGCAGCTTCCCCCTGTCACTGATCAATGCCTTCTCTTGATTTTTAGCATCTGGCCGCCAACTGGAATCGCATCAGGACCTCTAGGAGGACCATTATCCATATCCCATCATTAGGTATAACGCTTTTGTCTGTGGATCTATCAGCAACCTCTATTACCCACCACATTATGACTCCTTGATTGAGTTCAAGGAAGGCCCTTGTTTTATTCAAATTGGTCTCGGCAGGAAAATGTTGTCGACATGATGAGAGTAATAACGCAGGGCCTTCGCTTGAAACAGCGTTTAATTTGGGGATTAAGCAAATAAAGTCATTATGTAGAGGCCGCTATTCAGTGGAGAGGTGATTTGCTGTAATTCGCTTTCGTCTGTATGAAATGAACTAAAAAGTTGTATTCCTCCCCCCTTCCCTCTCTCCCCTCCCCTCGAAACAACAGATAATGTTTCCAGTCTCCTTTAATGACGGGGGAACATGGGCTTGCCTGCTTTGTTGCTATTACGCCAATAAGCTGGGATGTTGCTTGCGCCCTGTTTTTAATCAAATGTGCAGTCAAAATGATAAGCTGCATTCTCTGAAATTATTTAGTTCTAATTACGAGCAGATGGGATGCTTTATTTGCACCTTGGGCGCCTGAGCAAAAGGAAATGCTGTGTGCACAAGAATAATTAAGAAGTTGAATAGTGGGGTTTTTTTGTGCTTAAATAATCTGTAGTTTCATGTTAATTAGCACTAATGTAATTATTTAATTACATTTATGAATTGGGGGGCTTAAAAACCGTTTTCCTAGCAAGTGGTGAAGAAACATAGGTGTTTTTCAAAAGGGCAGAAATTCCCTTTCTAGGAAACTGCTGAAAACATAAGCTATGGTCCCAGATTTAAAATCCAATTAATTTCATGAAATGTAGGTGATTTAATCTGGAGGGGTGAAAACTAGGTAGGAGGTATGACACTTCTCTTTCATGCATGCATCGTTGCTCTTATTTGCGGTTGAAGCATGAAAGGCTTGTCTAGGAGCAACTTGGCCTACACAGGCAGGCCCTGCTGGTACAAACTGTGTGAACGGGCAACCACATAGCTATGCATGTGCTGGTGGAGTGTAGAAACATTTCCAAACGATCATTCTTTTTCAGAGTCTTACATGAATTGTTGCACTGGCTTGCAACATGCAGCAAAACTCCGTTTTCCACCGTAACATATTACTATTTTTTAAACTTTCTACTGCTTTTCACTGAAATGCAAGGTGGAGTGGGGCCAGGATTTATAGCAGACAAGCAAACATTTTTAGATCTTTAAAATCAGATGTCAGTAATATTACCACATGCTAAATGCTTTTAGAAGACCTTTCTAATTCTTTGATATAATAAAAAATAGATGAAGATCTTTCTGCAAGTGAAATGCATTAATATTCTATATACCCTTTTACTTTCTGTTACCTCTAGCAAAATATAGAAATGTCATTGGAAATTATGCAAATGTCTCAAAGACTATTTTAAAGACATTATTTGATCCTCTTTTTTGAGGACATTCGATGGGGGGGGGGGAATAAAACGAGGGAGTTACAACTAAAGGGGTAGAAATGAGCTTCTTTGGAGTACCCGCAGTTTCAAAAGACCTCTTATGTTTCTGAACTGACATTTTGGTCTGTGGAGGCCACTCTCTGATACCCAGAAACCAACATGGTTTTGCATGGAAATGATGTCCAGCCCTATTTTATGGAAGTGTGCTTAGAGTTGCAGGCTGAGGCAAGGGTTTTGCCTTTTTACTGTCACTTTCAGCTATATTTGAGGTTCTCTAATTTGCAGTAGTGCTAAGCAATATTATATACTCAAGAAAAATTCTATTAAGGCTGCAATCCTATACACACTTGCCTGGGAGTAAGCGCCATTGAACCCAAATGGGACTTAATTCTGAGTAGATATTCATAGGATTGCACTGTTAATCTTTTAAAAACAAACAAACAAACAAAGCCACAAAAGACCAAACCAACTTTTTTTTAACCCTAAGCAAGTACTAGTATAAATAAGCCAATTTGAATTTTTCTCCGTGAGGTTAACAGTCTGATCCTTCGGCTGCAATTGTAAACATAAATTCCCATAATTCCCCTTCGAATGAGTGGGATGTTCTTCCCCATAAACATGTTTAGGATCTCAGGTTGTCAGGTTTTCTATGACAGCAAATGCTTAAAAAAATATTGGCCACCGTATTAGCACAGTAGCAAAAAACATGACATTAAATTGTTATGTCTGGGACATTGTGCCAGTGTTTGCAAATGTTTTAGCTTCAGGTGCAAACTAATTTTTCATTTCATAATATACGAAGATACACCTAAAACAAGGACCTCTGTTCTTTTACCACTTATATAAGCAAGGCATGTTATTTTTCTTTCTCTCTGGAAGAGTAATTACTTGGTATAATTTTAATGCTGGATTTAGTTTAATGGCCCAAAATAAAACACACATGGTGCCCTTCATTGATGAGTGTGTATCTTGTGTATTTGATTCCTGAGCATCAAGGCACAGTATCAATACTAACACTAATAGTTTTCCTTAGTTTAAGGGACACTTGTTGAGGGGACGGGGGGAGACAGTGCCTTTTCTGCAGCCCATACAAAAGGAAGGATGTCTTTGCTTTTTAAAAAGCCCCTCTATTAAAATTGCATGTGCACTGTATTACTAATACAAACCTTGTGATTTGAAAAAATAAAAATATTTTAATTAGTTGAGGAGGTGGTTAATTATTCTCCAGCTGTACATCTTTACCTGGATGGCAAAACACCCAGGAATGGAGCTGGAATGCTTCATATATATACAGCATAACCTTGTAAAAAATGAAATCTTTTTATTTGTTTGTAGCCCCTTTCATGTGTAATAATACTGAAGGGCAATTATGTAGCCTGCATGGTCCCCCCCCCCTCCCCGGAAGAATGTTTCATGGTTTTAAAATAATTCTTCCAATCAGATGTTTCATTTTTGATAGAAACTTCTTTCTCAATTGTAAGTGATGTTAAATCTCTAAATCAGGGGCTATGCTTAATATATTATCCAGTTCCCCTCCATTATCTATTGTAACCTGTAGGAATTTTTCTGATTACACAAGACTATGGGCATGTTAAGCAAATGCAGTAATGTCCACTGAGAATGTACCCTCCCATTTCCTAAATTAATATGTGAATTTCAAAAATTAATACTGGTTTTATAATTGCAATAAGACAATCTGGTCCATTGGGTTATCTCTGTGTGGAAAAGGATTCTCTCACCAAGTCAAAATGCTGGGCTTTTGTGTGTGTGTGTGTGTGTGGGGGGGTTATCTAACGAAATAAACAGTTCTGCTCCACAGCACAGCTCTGTGGAAAAACTGTGTATAATGTATGATTATGGAAGCATCCTTTTCTCCCATGTAATCCATTAACCCCCATCTTAAACCTCCTTTAGCTGCTGAACAGGAATCCCATCTCTGGCTACTGCTCAGTTTCTCTACACCAGTGTTCTCCAACCTTGGGTCCCCAGATGTTTTTGGCCTACAACTCCCAGCATGCCCCAGCCAGCGTAGTTCTGGCTGGGGCATGCTGGGAGTTGTAGGCCAAAAACATCTGGGGACCCAAGGTTGGAGAACACTGCTCTACACACATGCAGAGCTGTGAGGGTCACAAAGACAGCTCTTTAATGCATGGAGCCCAGCCAGGCACTGTAACCTGCAATTCCGAGAAGGCTGAGAGTGAGACATGCTGTCTCACTGGGGTATGGGCAGGTGGTATCTGAATGCGATTCTGGGTTTTATGGATAAAACCTGACATCCAGCAAGGAGGTAAATGTTTCTGTCAGAAACCAATCTGTTTCAATTGCATTGGAGAGCCATTTAAAGCCGGGTCCTTCAGCATCCTGGAATATCTCAGAACCATCATTTCCTGTACACTCTTATTTATTTATTATATTTATATCCCGCCTTTTTTCCTGCAAAGAACCCAAGGTGGCTTACGTAATCCTCCTCCTCTCCATTTTATCCTAACAAGAACCCTGTGAGGTAGATTAGGCTGAGAGTCAGTGACTAGCCCAAAGTCACCCGTACACAGTGTGATACCACACCAAGATCTCAGTTTCCTACTCATAACTTGTTTTGTCTTAAAAAAAATTCCTGCCTCCACCACTTCCCCTAAGGTTCAAGATAATTAGAATTGCAGGGGTGGGGTGCTGTGGAAAGGTCAGCCTATAACTATTGTCCCACAGTTTTGGGATTCCTGGCTCTGCACCAGTATGATGCCACAACTCAGACACATTGCGCTGCTATTAGGATATTCATCCTGGCATCTTATCCAGGCTAGCTTTGAGGGTTGGTCATAAAGCAGTTTTTTTTCCTTGGTAAGTTTTGGCAGATTTTGCTTTCTCACGTAGGATCTTATAATGAATCATCACGTTGGGGAGCAGAAGGAACTTCCCCCTAGGGGAAACCGCTGCGTAATCCTTCACCTACTGTTGTGGTTTGTATTTTTGGTTTGCTTGTATGAGCATCTGGAAATGTTTTGCTAAACTTTCTCCTTGCTCTGCTGGCAAGTTGCACCTTGGCATGTGCCTTCCAAATCATCTGGACCATCTGAGATGGTAAGTCAGGTTGCCATCTTAAGTGCCTTTACTTGGATATATTCCACTGCCTGAATGGCTTTTCCAAAGAAATATGTTTAAGAACAGAATCTCACGGGGTTATGATATAGAAAGGATCTTAATTTCACTAAGGTGATTAAATCAATCACTTCCAGATATCTTCTGTATCAGCCATGATATGCATCAGCCATAATATAAATGGAACGTGTGTTTAGAGGCTGTATATTTTTGCATTTCAGGCGGGTAGCTGTTGTCTTCAAATACTGCTTGTAAGCTTTCCGAAAGCATCTGGCTGATCACTGCTGGAAATGCTATGCTGTAGATAGCAAGGCAATTCACATGTTCTATAATTAATTCTCAGTGATCAAAATCTGTTTCTGCAGCTCCTCCCCAAGTCAGGCATATATCTCTATGCCTAAAATGTCTGCTATCCCCGTTTTTCCAAAATGTAGTGCCTCAAATGCAACTTTTCCATGTTGCAGCTTTTCTGCATGAATTTAGCCCCATTCCCCAAGATTCTGGGGGTGTTAGTCATATGCATTTGTATGGAAAATACATTGCTTTAATCTTGTTATTAGACATTTCAAGAACATACATCAAATCAAACCTCCAGTTGTTAAGCAGCACTTGCTATTGATTTCATGACAACTCTTCCTGCCATCAAATGGTCTTGTTTTTTGCTTTTTTTTTTCTTTACAACAGGACAATTTTTAGGCAGGTGAATTTGGAATTAGCCAAGTTTCAAAATCCTTTTAGATGGGAACAGAAACTGCCAACAATGTGCTATATAGGAATCATTTTGAAGAATATCATGTAATCGGTTTCAAGTAATCATTCTAGCTTTAATAGCTTATGTATCCTATTTACACATTTCTATCCTATGAAAAAGGGGTTGCCATCCGCCAGGCAGTGTGCACTGGGGGAACCCCAGGCAAGTTTTATTTTAATGAATGGAAAGTGCCCAGCAGAAGTCCTTGGTGGACTGGGTGCAAAGTGATCCAATGTCACTGCAATTGTAAATTAAAAATCCTTTTACTAGAGAGAGAATGTGGGTGTGAAATGTCAAGTCATATCATTTAAAAGGAAAATGATCTTTAATTGTGAGTCTATCAAGAAAAGATCCTTGATTTTATAATTTAATTAACTTTTATATTTTAATACAAATGCATATGCATTTTGGGATGCAGAATTAATTCTGTGTGGATATAGCATCACGGTCCTCTTTAACAAACAATCTGGTCATATTTGTATGTGGTATTACTCATAAAATAATATTTTTTAAAAAATCTAGTTCTGTTCATTGTCTTTCATTATGCAATCTTCCAGTTCTTATCGTGGCTTGCTCTTAGTGAATTGATAGCAAACAAGACAATTAAACATCCTAAATTAGGAATGCTATGTTTGAACCTAGGGATGCCTCATTTCCCCTGCTTCTGAACAATATTGCGGGGAGATGTGGATATTCTTGGCTCTTAAAGATTCTTTAAAAGGTTGTAGATTAGGTTTCCACTGACAGAAAAACAAACAAAAAATCTAGGCTCCTGCTCTCGCTGTTTAATGGAAGTATAATTTCCTGTAATTCACAGGAAAGGATATTTGCCTGCCATATTCAAAATGAATCCAGGGTACAATTTTGACAAATTTCAGTTGGATTTAAAGTTCAGTGAAAATGTGTGGCATTGATTACACAATACTGTTTTCTATCCTTCCTTCTGTGGGTTGATCATGGCGGTCTGAGAATTTTAGGTAAAAAATTTAGGTCATTGGTAAACTTTTTTAGTAACTGCAGAGTGTAGGACAACTTTTATACTGAATTTCAACTTCATATATATTGTTGAAGAACCTTATGAATTTTGATATCCCTTTCAGTGAGTGAGGCCTAATATAAAACATAATTTTATGAATAACTAATATATAATAAACATTTATATATACGTGTGTGTATAGGTTTTAAGTTCATTATATATAGTTCAGTGTATTTAAGTTGTATTCCACCCCAAACTGAAGGAAGAGTGCAGGCCAGACATCTCTCCCGTTGAAATCAATGAGATTTCAACCAAATGGTTCCAAGGGCAGTTCACGCTGATGCTGTTCAGACAAATGCCCACACATGCCGGCGGCCATTTTGGATATTCAAGCTGCGGCTTGTCATGTTGTCTGAACCTGGGGACTGTGGGTTATGCAAGGCTTAAACACCTCTCACATAACCCAACAACATGCCACGTTGTTGTTTAACCCTCGCATAACCCATGGGCCCCGGGTTCGCACGGGATGACAAGCAAACAGATTTTGATCACTGAGAATTAATTATAGAACATGTGAATTGCCTTGCTATCTACAGCATAGCATTTCCAGCAGTGATCAGCCAGATGCTTTCGGAAAGCTTACAAGCAGTATTTGAAGACAACAGCTACCCGCCTGAAATGCAAAAATATACAGCCTCTAAACACACGTTCCATTTATATTATGGCTGATGCATATCATGGCTGATACAGAAGATATCTGGAAGTGATTGATTTAATCACCTTAGTGAAATTAAGATCCTTTCTATATCATAACCCCGTGAGATTCTGTTCTTAAACATATTTCTTTGGAAAAGCCATTCAGGCAGTGGAATATATCCAAGTAAAGGCACTTAAGATGGCAACCTGACTTACCATCTCAGATGGTCCAGATGATTTGGAAGGCACATGCCAAGGTGCAACTTGCCAGCAGAGCAAGGAGAAAGTTTAGCAAAACATTTCCAGATGCTCATACAAGCAAACCAAAAATACAAACCACAACAGTAGGTGAAGGATTACGCAGCGGTTTCCCCTAGGGGGAAGTTCCTTCTGCTCCCCAACGTGATGATTCATTATAAGATCCTACGTGAGAAAGCAAAATCTGCCAAAACTTACCAACCTTAGGTCCCCAGATGTTTTTGGCCTACAACCCCCAGCATGCTGGCTGGGGCATGGTGGGAGTTGTAGGCCAAAAACATCTGGGGACCCAAGGTTGGAGAACACTGTTCTAAGCAGTGAAACGGCTACAAAATGTTGACAACAAAAGTTTGCCCTTCTCAGGGAAAACAAAATATAACAGCCCACATTTGCAAACCTAGGCTCGCTTGAACTTTGCTTGAAGATCTTTGTGAGTGTGACTCATGCTAATGTACTGCGGTGGCTCCTTTCAGGCTATCCTCAGCATGTTCGGGATGCAACTTCTGATTTCCCGATTCATCAGGGATTGCAGATTGGACGGCTATGTGAAATACGAGGTACAGACGTGCTCCCACCCGCCATACAGCCTTCTTGTTTCTTCAAGAAAAATCTCCATTTCAGCAGATTGTTGCCCCTAAAGACATTTTAGCCTCTCAGCTCCCACAAGAATCCACAACAAATTGACAGTTTCCTGCTAAAGATTTCATGATTGTCTCTCTTTAAGGCCTTTTGGGACTTATTTCCAAGTAAACATGCATAGGATAGTAATTTCCCCGGCAAATCACAAAAAATTGTAGCCTGCAAACAGTGTTTCACTAGCATACGTGCCCACACATTGTTAGTCACTCATTGGTCATTTGTGCCCTACGAGAATGGAGGAGCCAACATTTGTACATCTTCCCTGCCTAATCAGCTGGAGGAACCATGTGGTAGGATTCCATTTAAGTGCAATTCATTCTGTTTTTCTATCATACCCCAAGTCTCTTTCGCTGGTAGAAAGGTTCTGCAGTGCTCACAGGGGCCAAAAAACGACACAACTAGCTTTAAGCAGCCAAGGGAGCATTCGGCTCATGCAGCCCACTGCAGCACAAAGCAAACAACTTTTGAAACTGAGGCACTACATCAGGTATGGCAGTTTTGAAACTACCGTACCTGCATGGAGCACCTCTACCGGTACTGTACACTATAACCAACATCTGAGGCCCTTCTCCAAGTGCCTCCTCCAAGGGAGGTTCAGAGGATGGCTAACAAGGGAGAGGGCCTTCTTGGTGGTGCCCCCCCCCCCTGACCGTGGAATGCTCTCCAGAGAGGTCTGTCTGGAGCCAACATTATTATCCTTTTGGTGCCAGGTTAAGATATTCCTCTATGCCAGTGTTCTCCAACCTTGGGTCCCCAGATGTTTTTGGCCTACAACTCCCAGCATGCCCCAGCCAGACTACTGCTGGCTGGGGCATGCTGGGAGTTGTAGGCCAAAAACACCTGGGGACCCACGGTTGGAGAACACTGCTCTATGCCCAGGCATTTGACACTGACAGCATATGATGGGCGGTTTCATTTTTTTTCAGGTTGTGATAGTTTTATTGTCAATTGTTTTTAACTTGTTTTTAAACTGTTTTAGATTTTTGAATGCTAAAGGTTTTACATTTTTTATCATGTGAACTGCCCAGAGAGCTTTGGCTATCCTTGGGCAGTATAGAAAATGAATGAATGAATGAATGAATGAGGGTTGTTTTAAAAGCAGTTTGTGATCTAGCATTGCGGGTGGGACTTGCAGTTCAAAGGAAAAAAAGTTAAAAACTCCACTGGACATGCTGAAGCGCTTAGGTGGGCCTGAAGTAGCTCTTTGAATCTGTGACAAACTGGTATGTCTGCACCTCCACCCTGTGAGGTAGGACAGGCTGCAGGACACCCTTTATCTATTTTCCTCAGAGATAGGCTGCCACCATCCACATATTAATAACTCTTATTGAATATTAATATTGAATAACTCCTTACCTGGATACGTCGGAATCCAGGCATATAGTTTTCTATATGGAGACAGATGGCCCCCTTTGCCAGAACTTCCTTTAAACTCTTTAACAACCAAGTTAGCATGTTTGCTGAGCAGTCCAGCTCATGAGTAAGGCCAGCTCCAAGCTAGGTGAGGCAAATCTAGTCCAGTTTCCAATTCAATTTATTTATTAAAGAACCAAGCCGAGAGAAGTTCAGAAATAGTCAGTGGCTTTTAAAAATAAAATGAAACATCAAACTAGCTCATTAATCCTCAGTTCTCAAGAACCTAAGATTGACTCACCAAAGCAGCTTTGCAGAGGGAGGCAGTATCCTCCCCTGGACATCCAGAGCGTGGAAGTGTTTTTCCGTGACTCTTGGCCAACCACCCAAAAGACAAAAAGTTTCACAATGCAGGTATTTCAGGGGTGGGTGGGATTCAAACTGACCAGGCCTCCAGGTGATTTCTGCAGTGCCTGCTTCGCAGAGTGCTGAGTTAGCCTGGAATGTGTCTACAAAGGCAGATGTTGGGGTATGTCACATCCTGATCATGCTTGTTAGAAGATCTTCCAGGATCTTTGTTAGAAGATCTTTCCAGGAAGAAGGGGAGTGGGTGGGGTGGGGAAGTTTGGCTCATCACTGGACCCCCACCAGGGCTTTGCCATTCTGTCTTAAAAATATAACTGGGAAGTCGTCGTCCCTTTGTGGCAGCCCTTCCTTAAGCAAAGCAATGGAAAATATTAATTTGCCGGTGGCCAACTTTGCTGGCTCCCCAGAATGACATACTTTACATGATTCATTTATATTTCAGCATCATTATTATTTCATAAATGCCATTTAGGAAGTTTGCACAAAAATGTATTCTGAAAATTTATAGGAGCCTAAAATAATCACTTAATTGCCTTTATATATTATGAAGGCACTAATGTTGTTTTGTCCTCAGTACGGTTCTTTTATGTTGTAGTGTTTATTTTAGGAAAGATTTGTTACTTCTGGATGACTTAGAAAGTGAGAGGCAGCATGTAACCACACGCTTCCGTTTAGAGCAGTGTTCTCCAACCTTGGGTCCCCAGATGTTTTTGGCCTACAATTCCCAGCATGCCCCAGTCAGCTATGCTGGCTGCGGCATGCTGGGAGTTGTAGGCCAAAAACATCTGGGGGCCCAAGGTTGGAGAACACTGGTTTAGAAGGTTTGCAGCTCCTTGTATTAAAAATCTTCTCCACCCTCAGTTTATTTGTTACATCTGTATTCATCCTTCTCCAAGCAACCTCCTAGGAAATATTAAAATATTACCTCGTCAAGCGGCCACCTGGTTTGCTTGTGCATTTGGATTGGCCCTGCCTGTTGACAGATGACGGTGGTAGAGTAGTAGCATGGCAGCCTGCAGCACTGTTATTTATTATTTTTATTCTTCATACAGCACCATCAATGTGGAGGGTGGCTTACAGTGTACAAGAGGAAAGGACCCTGCCCTAAGGAGCTTACAATCTATAATTCAGCATGGCAGAGATAACAGAGGAAGGGGAAATGGAGACAGGGGTAAACAGGAGAAGAATATGCTATTATTTCAGTAATATGTGCTTAGACTTACCCTACTGGGGTTTCACTGAAAAGTTTTTGAGGTGGTGGTGGTGGGGGGTTTGAAGGTAGAGAGAGAGGTGGTATCATGCAGGTGTTCTGGGGCAGCAAAGGAGAAAGGATGAGGTTATTTCAGGGAGCAGGAATCCTTCAGACAGGTGGTGGAACTGGAAGAGCAAAGGTTATGGGCAGGGATGCGTTGGGACAGAAGAGTGGAGAGAGCAGTGGGCCAAGGCCATGGCACGCCTCCCAAGCGACACCGCAGACTTCAGCTGCGGCTTGAACATTCCACGTTTGATTGGTGGTTCAGAACGTGGTGACAAAACAGTGGAAAAGAAGTGGCATGGGAAAGAGAGCATTTGTTGCTAGCCACGTTTCACTCTTGTGAATGATTTTATTGGGGTATTTAGGAAATTGCAGGGGGAATCTCAAAATAAAGTCACATAACATTGCACTGAAATGCTCAGCTGTTTTCTTTAGAGATGCTGAGAGGTTTCCCTTTTGTAGGCAAAACCCTGATACATTCTGTCTGGTGTCAGGATCACTCTTTCCAACTTGAAGGTGATCTTGTTCCTTTAATAGCTCCATAACAAGAGAGAAACTCAGGAGGTGCAGTTTCTTCAGCCATAGTCTTACATGGTAAGAGTGTAAGATCCCTACTGGATCAGACCTAAAGGACCTATCTAGTCCAGTGTTCTGTTCCCACAATGGCCCACAACCAGGACATGAGTACAATACCACCCTCTTGCTCATGTTCCCCAGCAACTGGTATTGGGTGGCGTACTGTCTCTGATACTGGAGGTAATAAATCCTGATCTAACTCTGAATCAGACTCCAAAGCCACAGGGCCCACTGCACTTGGGCTATGCCCGACAGCCACAGGGCTGAAGTGTGTTGAGCTACTTTGAAGAATAAAACTTCATTTTCCTACTTCTTGAGACTTGTTCTCTCTTTTCCATCTTACAAAGACAATGTGCAATATCCACAACCTTTGCACTGGTCAGGCAATTCACCATGTGGTCTACATGCCTGTCACAAATGCAGCTGTCTATTTCTCTAATGAATGAATTGCCTGCTACCACAATCCCCCTGCCCTCTGGAGGCATATCAGCAGGAGAGGATATCTGTTCATCCCCCAAGGAATGGGTCCCTTCCAGGGGATTATTTTCCTCTTTCCCCAAGACCCAGAAGAGCTGTCCCCCTGGGAGTGGAACTCTACTATCCTGTCCTCAAAGGTCACCTCCACCAACCTCTCTACCTCTCTCAGCTTCTCCAGGTCAGCTGCCTTGGCCTCAAGGGAATGAACTTGTTCCCTGAGAGCCAGGAGCTCACTGTACTGAGTGAGCACACATCCACAATTTCTGTCCAGCAGTCAGATAGTCATACATTTGATACTCTGTACAATACCCTGTATAACCCCTGCTATTTATTTGGGAATGTATATCCTGCCCTTCAAAAAAATAAAAATCTCATATATGCTCGGAGTGCTTCAGCATGAACCCTGGGGAAAGCAAGCAGAATCCAGACAGAGAGACTAGCTGTAGGATATAAACACTCCTGTCTCAGGAGAGGAAGAGTGGAATCCTGCATCTTTGGGATTCCAAGTACCAATAAATAGACCATACCCTTTGGAGCCGCAAGCACGACACTCATCTCCTGCAAGAATACCTTCAGGGAGGAATCCCAACAGCACCATATCGTATTGTGTATTTGTCAAAAATACACATCAAGAATCCTTTACGATCAGATTGTGAGTTGCTTAAGACATAGGTCTGACCAAGTTCAAGCAGTGTATGAAATGGATTTTTCTGCAGTTAATAGCAATTCCTGTCAACAGTAAAGCAGGTCACTTGACTAAGTCTCTCTCTCTCTCTGCAACACCCCTGAAGTTCTTGGACCAATGATCCCCCAATTTGTACCATTCAACTTCATTCTGAAAACTAGCTGTTCCTCTGGCTTGTTGTCCCTTCTCCAGAGAGAGAGAGAGAGAGATTTGAGTGCAGGATGGGGGTGGGGGGAGATAAAAGGTTCATGATATTTGTGAAACAGATACCTGCTTTCTCTGTCACGGTGGTTATAAACAGTGATCCTGGTGTATAATGTTACCTTTATACCAATAATTAATAGTTAGTCTCTACATATTTTTTTTGAAGATTCTAATGTGGACGTCATCTATGTTTGCCCCCTTCAAATGAGCGAGGAGATGCTGCAATATTACAATAAACTCTTGGGTCTGCAGCCAGCCATTAGGTCTGGGAACCCTGAGGACATCACTGACCTGCAGGACAGGTTCAAAATCCTCACCCCTGAAGCCATAAACAGCTTTCCTGTGAGTTTGTATCTTCTAATTACTACAGCTGGGGGGAATGCCGTAAAATTAAATTGGAAATTTTATAACTTGCAATGCTCTGGTACCCATCAGTGAAATATTATTGCAAGTTTTAAGAGCTTCACAGATTAAGTGACTAGTTAAGAGTGTTGGAAATAAATACCCTGGTTTAGCTTTGCAGGCTGAAAGCTGAGCTGAGCTAAGCCCTTCTCCATTGGTCCCTGCCCAATGTCTGACCCCTTCTAGAACTCTGAACTTAAGAGATTTATAGTGTGATGGAAAGCAGAACACTCAAAATGCTTCTTCTGCTCAAACTTTCCTTCTTTGCATCTGTGTAAATAGTTGTTCCCTCACTCACTCTTTCCTCTCTTGTTTTTATTGTGGCAAAATCCAATTTAAGACTCCTTTTTCCCTTGGATTGTTTAATGGCTTTAATTGAGAGGTGTTAGATACGTTCGTTGTTTTGAACCCATCTAGCCATTTTTAATTCACTGGAACACACTCTAAAGGGATGACCCCCCCCTCCAATTCTCCAGCCCCTTCGACTACTAGTACTCTTAATTTTTAAAGTGCTTTTGATAATGCTGCAATGCAGTACGCTCATTTATGGCGGGGAGTGTTGGGGCGCTCCTGTGGTCATTTGAAATTCACAAAAACTCAGCTGAAAGTTGGTGGTCTTGGCTATATTAAAGCAATGCTCATTTGTCTCTGCCCAGGTTTTCTTAAAATATAAAACATCTTTCACTGCAAGATTGTGGCTCGGTCATTATTTGTACCATAAAACTATGATGCCTCACCATATGAGAACTCTTTATGTACTGTTATCACAACATGCAAAATTTTCAGCTCTTAAATTTTGCCCTATTGGAAGCATGTTCTTTCAGTTCAGCCAATCCATGCTTTTCACACTGACATAACTCAATTAAGCCATCACTTAGTGGTTCAGTCCAATACAGTTCAGCTCATCAGCCTCAATTATACAAAACATGTCTGTGCACATTGACCTTAAGGATATAAGTAGTACCACTGGCATAAGGGGGGTTACTCACCATCATAGGCAAAAGTATATGTATAAATTTGGAGGATGAAGGCTGAGTATTGAATACCTTGCATGAGCAGGACATGAACACTTTGTCAGAGAGGCGTAGACCATTCTGTTGAAGCGATAATTGCACATTTTATCAGGTGTACTTAAAGATGAGAAATGTAGAGTTGAGTAGCAGTGTGAATTATATCATTAGCAATTAATCTGCACAAAAATCTAGACGGCCTACAAAGTAAGAGCTTTTAAAGACAGACCAAACTCAGATATATATTTTTTGAAGCCTCAGTGGCTAGGCTCCATAAAACCTGCATGCCACAAAAGGGGTTTGGGCTTGGATTTCTCAAGCAGCAGCCCCAGATGCCACATGGCAAATCGCTTTTAAAACCTCAGGGACTTTAAGGTACAGTAGATGGTGATATGACACAGGAGGTTTGCTATTTAAAGAAAAATGTCAAAAAAACCACAAAACCCTACTGGGCATGCTCAAGCCCTTGGGCACATTAGATCCCACTCCAAATGTTAAACTTCAGCACAGTGTTGTAAAGCTTTTCCAAACATATCTCTTATCTTTGAAATGAGTAGGAGATGGGCTTGTGCATAACTTCCATGCATTCTAAGGGAGGTTGCACAAGAGATGTTCCCAGAGGATTCTTATGATTCTAAATATTAAGATTCCTGTAAGTGAGGTACATGGCTGGAAGTTTTTAAAATCTTAGCAAAGTCATTTACAGTAATACCTTGGATTAGCAAGTAACTTGGTTTGAGAGCGTTTTGCAAGACAAGCAGATTTTTAAATATTTATTTAATATATATTTTTACTTGATATACAAGCGACGTCTTGCAATACAAGTACTGTAGTACGGCTTAAATTAAAAATCTCTGTACAAATTTTTTTTGGGGGGGATTTCGTTTTGATAGAAGAGTGTTTTGGATTACAAGCACATTTCCAGAACGAATTATGCTCTCAATCCAAGGCATGACTGTATTTGGGCTTTCTACTGCCAGATCGCTCCATATGGTCATGCTTTTTCTCTTTCCATTTCTAGGTATCCGTTTTCTTTGTGTCCCTTCCCTGTTTTGGATACACCTTTATTGTAAACACAGGTCCTTTTCACACAAGACGAAGAGGCAATGTAGGTGTGTCACTGGGCGGGTTTGCACGACACAACAACCCACCCTGTGAATAAGCTATGCAGTGTGGGTGCACCCAACAGATGATCGGGCACACGGTGGGTTGTTCCCCCCCCCTTGGCAAGTGCGTTCTGCTGCGGTGTCCCCTGGGATACCCGCGGGAGGACTGAAGGGGAACTGAAGGGGAACGAGATGGGTAGGGCGGGGGCCAATGACCCACAGTGAGCCCGATCATTTGTCAGGCACACCGTGGCTTATTGTGCAAAGCTTATTGCCAGGTGTGGGTTGGCATGACATGCGAACGCACCCACTGCGTGTCTCATTAAGAGAGAATTGCAGCCCACCACAGCTCCCTGATGAGTGCACCAGCACAATACACATGTTTGCAAGCATGTATTCCTCGTATTCATACTTTACTTTTTAGGTGTACAGTGTGGCGGAGAGCCAGTGTGGCGTAGTGGTGAGAGTGTTGGACTGGGACTCGGGAGATCCGGGTTCTCGTCCCCGCTCGGCCATGAAGCTCCCTGGGTGACTTTGGGCCAGTCACTGACTCTCTCTCTCTCTCTCTTTTTTTTTTTTAATATATTTTTTATTTAAATTTTTTCCTCTCTGACTCTCAGCCTGACCTACCTCACAGGGTTGTTGTGAGGACAAAATGGAGAGGAGGAGGATTATGTAAGCCACCTTGGGTTCCTTACAGGAAAAAAGGTGGGGTATAAATATAATAAATAAGTAAAATAAATGTGTGAAGTAACCCAAACCTGTATCTGCCAATGTTTCCAAATAACCAGAATTCTCCCATATTTGACCTGGATGATCATTGGAATAAGGACTTGTGTCTAATGAAAATGTTTATCCTGTGGCATGTGACCTGTAAAAGGTGTTTTGTAAATCAAAGTGTTTAGTTCTGAAAGAACTATTTAAGTTGCTGCTCCCCATAAGATGAAATATAGCCCCAGCTATATTGAGGATTCTTCTTTTTTTTGGTATTGATTTTTCCCCCTGACGCGGTAGAATCAAACTGTGCCAGAAGTGTTGAGATGAATCACCGTTATCCGAAGGCTGCAAGCCTCTCTTCCGAGTGACAGAAGGAGGATTCCGCGTGGATCAAATAAATACAGATGTGTAGTAATTAGTTCTATTCCCAGCGAGCCCATTTCCAGCACACTAAAGATGTGAGCGATTATGGAGCCTCACCCCAACAGCTTTTATCAATTTAAACTGCTACGCTACAGGATAGGTCATAACCCAGCCTGCTATTAATAATGTATTTATTGCACTCAACATTATAAATTAGCCTTGTGGAAGAAAGAGAAAGAACACCTCTTAACGAGACTAATGTGATCTCCATACAGAACCGCCCCATGTCTCTGGCTACCTTCTTGAAGTACAGCCCCAAGACAATCAAAAGGATCAGAAACCTGATCCAGGGCAAAGAGGCCTATATTGTTGGAGGGCTCCTGAACCAAGATGACCTGGAAGTGGCTGATGCGTTAGATGTGCCCATTTTTGGCTCTGACCCGGAAGTAGCTCATCTCTACAGCTCTAAGTCAGGAAGCAAAAGGATATTTGCTGCTGCTTGTGTGCCAATGCCACCAGGACAATATGACATCTACAACAGGCAGCAGGTAAGAGCGGCTGCAGTTTTGGCAATTTGAGAATTCCAATTAGAAAGACCATTCAAACACCTGGTTGTCCCTAGTCAGCTCTTCCTTTGATGGTCAGGGCTTACCGTAACTTGTGCCAGGGCTCATCAGGGACTGAGCCTCAGAAATCGTTTTCAATGCCAGAGCTCAGCCCTTGAATCTGTGAGTGGATTACTAATGCCTTTGCCAGTGAGCTTTATGGCTGAACAGGGGTTTGAACTTGAGTCCTGCTTGCCCATGTCCAACAATCTATCTGCAACACCACACTGATTCTCATGCATGATTTCAACAAGAATTACAGCCTGGCTGGCACCTTTTAATCCTGAATACATTTGCTTGGAAATAAGTTACGTAGAAATGGATGGGCCCTTCTTCCAAGTAACAAAGCTTACGATTGGGGTGCTTGTTTGCTTTAGCATCAGTCTGCACAATAACTCACAAGTTATTTATTTATTGCATTTCTATACTGCCTATTAGCCAAAGCTTTCTGGGCAGTTCACAAAACGAAACTTAAAACTATAAAATACAGTGGCATAGTAAAACATAATATAAAAACCATAGGTTTTAAACTAAATAAAACGTAAGTAGGAACCAAGATAAAAGCCAGCAGGAGTGCAAAGATCTTAAAAAGCACTAGCAATTTTTAAAACTGAAGGACTAAACAGCCTGGGAAAATAAAACTGTTTTCATCTGGTGCCAAAAAAGACCACAATGTAAGTGCTAGGTGAGCCTCTCTGGGGAGGGCATTCCACAACTGGGGTGCCACCACTGAGAAGGCCCTCTCCTTACTAGCCACCTGCCCCACCTCATTTGGCAGGGCCCCACTGGAGAAGGGCCTCTGAGGATGATCTTAGGGTCCAGGCAGGCATATATGGAAGGAGACAATCCTTCAGGTAACCTGGCTCCAAGCTGTTTGTCGGTTAATACCGGCACTTTGAATTGGGCCTGGAAATGGACTGGCAGCCAGTGCAGTTCATAAAGCACTGACGTAATATGATCATATCAGCCAGTCCCTGTTAACAATCTTGCTGCCCACCCTATTTTGGACCAGCTGAAGTTTTCAGAAGCAGCCCCACGTACAGTAATACCTTGGATTGCAAGCATAATTCGTTCTGGGACCGTGCTTGTAACCTAAAACACTCTTATATCAAAGCGAGTCTCTGGCGGGCGTGAGCAGGGCCGATTTCGGCCCGCTACACCCGCTCGAGGCGAGTGGTTACATCCCTACACTACTCGTATTGCAAGACGTCGCTTGTTTATCAAGTCAAAATTTATTTTAAAAATTTGCTTGTCTTGCAAAACGCTCTCAGACCAAGTTACTTGCAATCCAAGGTATTACTGTATAAGACATTGTAATCCAACTGCGAGGTTACCAGAGCATGGATAACTGTAGCTAGGCTATCTCTGTCCAGATAGGATTGTAGTTTGCATATCAGCCTAAGCTGATAAAGGGTACACCATGCCCCTGAGGCCACCTGTGCCTCCAGTGACAGTGCTGGATCGAAGAGCACCCCCAAACTACAAACCTTATCGTTTAGGGGGAGTGCAACCTCCAGAACAGGTTGAACATCACTCATCCAGGCAGAAGAACACCCACTAACAGTATCTTCATCTTACCTGGATTGAGTCTCAGTTTATTGGTCCTCATCCAGTCAATTACCACACCCAGGCACTGATTCAGAACACTCTCTGCCTCACCTGGATTTTATAAAAAGGAGAGATAGAACTGGGTGTCATCTGCATATTGGTGACACCTCAGTCCATATTTCTAGAAACCTCCCCCAGTGGTTGAACAGCATGGGGGATAAAATAGAGACCTGTGGCATCCCATGGCATAACTACCATGGGTAAGAGCAATACTCCCCCAGCACCACCTTCTGGAATCAGCCATCCAAACAGGACTGGAAGCACAGCAGCACAGTACCTCCAACACCCAGTCCAGATAACCTATCCAGAAGGATACCGTGTTCGATGGTATCAAAAGCCACTGAGAGGTCCAAGAGAATCAACAGGGTCACACTCTCCCTGTCCTTCTCTTGGTAAAGGTCACCCCACAGGGCAACCAAGGCAATTTCCACTCCAAAACCAGTCCGTAAGCTCAGTTGAAATGGATCTAGATAATCAGTTTCATTCAAGAGTGCTTGGAGTTGGCTGGCAACCTCCCGCTCAAGCACCTTGCCCAGGAAGGGGACGTCATGTTGGCAACCAGCCTATAGTTAACATCTTCCAAGTCCTTTCACAATATACCGTACTTCTTGATCTGTGGCCCAGCTCATATACATATCAACTGCACTATGATAGCTAATCAAACACAACTGTACAGAGGCAGCTCTGCATGACAAACTGGCTGTGCGAAGCAATTGCTTGTGCAATTTGTAAGATTTCAGAGTTGTTGTGTAGATTTCTGAGATGCCTTCTCAAAACAGCCTCAAGGTGACTTACAACAAAATTAAAACATGCAAAATTTTAAATGGCTAAAACAATTATCCACTAAAATACAGTCACACTATATTGCTTGGGGAGCTGCTTCACACAAACTGCTTCCGCCATACAGCTGTTTCTATATGGTAGCGCTTTGAAAAGTTTTCTCATGGCAGTTTACATATGTGAATCGGGCCTCTAAAGGAGAAGTGCCATGACAAAAAGGCCCTCACCCCAGCTCCCATCTTTTGAATCTATTTCCCCAATTTTAGAGGAGAGTTTCACAGATGCCAGAACTGCATACTGAGGCCATGTGCAACCATAACTGAATCTAGACATAGAGGGTGTGTATTCAGTCTCATAGTGAAGCAGGAGTCTGAAGTGTAGTAGAGAGAAGGTGATACTCAGTTGATCAGGCAATGCTAGAAGGCCAGGCTCTGAGTTTTTTCATACCAGTCCAGCTTTTTAATTTGGCACATGTAAACATTCCCAAGATGAAGCATTTCCAGTTCTAAATTGATTTCATCTTATGAAGTAACAAACTGAAATCATATGTATAAAGATGAGAGATGAAGAGTTGTGGAGGGTAAACCAAGTTAGCAAGGTAAGAACTGAAAATGGGAACTCAGATCCTGATGGAGCATATGAGAAGTAAAGAGTTTTCTAGAGCATTATAGTAGCAATTACTTGCTGAAGTTGGATCACATATGACTCAAGCCATTGCTCTTTAATTTAGAGCCATTCATGGTGTTGAAGGGCTCTGGAGTATCAGCAGCTATGATGGAATTTTCTTTTAGCACTCATTTATAATTTGGCACACACAAACTTTACTCAGACTAGTAGCATTTCCAGTTTTAAATTGGCTACATAACTAGAAGTTTCTTAGAAACAAACCCCACACCTGTTTGCGTTCTAGTTTGAAAATTACAGTCTGTTTTATATCGTCCAAACGCAAGAATCAACAGGGTTTTTGCTTGATGATGATATGAATCATAAGTGATTTTGGAAAGTTGTGATTACTATTGGATTTATGAATACTGTTGGTTTTCATAAGAGTTGCTTTCTTTTTTTGCTCATAACCATTGGCTTGTAAACAGTGGAAGTCAACCTAATCTATTGCAAATTTCAGATGGTAGATAAAATACACATCATCAGTGATCAGAAGAAAGCAACCAATGTCTTGTCTGCACTAGTTGTTTACTGCATATCAGAGCCAACTAGATATACAGCACATCTAAACTGTGTTTCATACACTGAAAAGAATGCCCAGGAAAGCATGTAGATGTTAGGGGCCGGGCTGATCGTCGTATGATGAAGCCCAGGGATGAATGCATGCAGGATCAGGTAGAATGATAGGCAGGACCCAGGTGATAGAATAGGTGGGAGCCAGGTGGGAACCAGGATGTAAACCACAGTACAGAAAATCATGCTCAGCTTGTCCAAACTCAGAGGGCCAAGTGCCTGAAGAAGTTGCATTTGCACCCTCACTGGATGGAATGCAAATGTTAGGTGGGCATCTTGCCTAGGCTGAAAGGATGTAGCTTGCTCAGGAAGAAAGAAGACATTATCTGCAGTGGCCATTTCATGGGCCCACAGTGGTGCAGAGTGGCTCCGTCCCAGTAACATCCATTAGATGCAGAAGCAAATGGCATAAGGTCAGTTCATAGTCAAAGCTAACCTAATTTATCATGGTGCAGACATGGCCCAAGTGTTGGCTTTAATATTACTTGCCTCACTGTTACAAATTGTACCCTGCAAGCCTACTTACACATTAGCTTTCCTTTCAATTTGTTTCAGATTGTTTTTGTTTCCTGCTGTAAGCTTCATATGAAATATTGGTGGGGGGTGTTAAATAATCAAAGGAAGGTGACAATAATTTAAAGCACAGTTCAATTTTCACTTAAAGATAGCTCATAACTCTTTCTATTGGTGCAATCTTTACAATACTATCGACCCATTTCATTTCTGTAGGGGAGTCGTCAACAGAAAACCTATTTATTGGGCTTTCAAAAGCAACAAATAACGGGACACAGAGCAAACAAATAATAATTCCATTTGTGATTGAAGTTCAAGTAATAAAAAGTGACTTAGAATCCAGAGGATTGCTGTTGTAACAAATACCTCGTACGCCAATCTCTTTTGCAAGGTTACATTCAAACCCACTAATAATGAATCCACAAGAGATAGTTTTTAAAATGCCTCTTTCTAGTTTAAAATAGGTTAATAGTAAATACTGTGTCTGTCACCACTATTCAATAGTGCCTGCCTCCTACTCAATCTGCCTCCACAGTTTTATCTGTGCCTCACGCAGGACATCTCTGTGGAAAAGTAGGTGATGAGTTATAGATGGAGAGTGACTTGGCTGGTATCTGTTTGAACTTAAGTGAAAACCTCACGTTTTTGTCCCCAGATGGTTGAAGTCCTAAGTCAGCTGATAATAGATTACACAGAAGTGAAACGCTGGTTGTTCAAAGTGGACAACGACTTTGGGGGAAATGGTACAGCATACTGTGACATCACCACACATCTTAAATGCTACCCTTGGATTCTGAAGGAGAGTCATAGATACGGTCCTGAGATATGGAAGAAGAGGTGGGCGCATGTAAGTCCACTGGTCATTTCACGTTTCTTGTATTGACCTTCATCCAGTTTTCCCCAGGTTTAGTACTATGTGCAATTTTTATTTTATTTATTTGTATAATGATAACCTACCATTCCAGATAAAATCAACATTATCCTTATAACAACAGAGAAATAATAAATACATGTAAATTGCCATAAAATACAAAAAAAACCCGCAGTCAGCAATAAAATAAAATCAGCAGCAAGGATGTAAAATGAAGCCAAAGACAAGAGAGAGAAAAAACTCCAAGTGCCAACAGAGATCTTTGTGTATTTTTATTTGTGCCCGACGCGTTTCAGCCTAAGCCTTTTCACGGGCTATAATACAAAAATATATACCGGTACATTAAAAAGAGCATACATTAAAGAGTACTATCCAGTAGTTTTCCAAAGAACAAATGTACTATTCACAGTCATTACATGACATTAAAAACATATCCATTCTAAAATGTTAATCCTTAATTATCATGTAAAAAAAGCCTTCACCACCACATACTCAAACTCGCATTCGCATTACAGTCATGCCTTGGATTGAGAGCATAATTCGTTCCGGAAACGTGCTTGTAATCATTCTGTTCCTGACTCCAGGCTGAGCAGGAGCACAACAGGAGAGAGGCTCCAGCTGTTTTCGGGGCTGTGATAAGCGGGCAGGCTCCCAGAGAGCGAGCGAACAGAGCGAGCGATCAGGGAGAGCAAACAGGAGTTTGGCAGCGGAGTTCAAGGGGGAGGTCCCTAAGAAATTTTCTAGGAAGACAGAAACATAAAGGGAACAGAGCACTATGGAAGGAAAGGACTCAGCAGTGGTGGTGACTTGCAATGGGTGTGCAATGTTTGTTTTCCTGCCGGAGATCAACATGGCCTACACGTGCAACAAGTGCAAGCTGGTCACGCTGTTGGAAGAAAAGGTCAGAGGACTGGAGCAGCAAGTGCCAACCCTCAGGAGCATAAGAGAAAGTGAGTTCTTAGACAGAACGGTGGATCTACAGCACCAAAGCGTAGAACAGGAGCCAGAAGGGCAACGGCAGGATGAGGCGGAGTCGGAGACTGCAGAGGCAAGGGAAAATAACGTAGGGAGAACTCCCTGGAAAAGAGTGACTGTTAGGAGCAGAAGAACTACAAGACATTCTGCGCCTGTGGAAGCAGTGGAGCTATGGAACCGCTTCCAGGTACTTGAGGACGAGAGCAGAGGACAGCCTGCAGAGGACGGATTACCGGGCACCCAACGTGACAGCGAGCAAGAGGCTGAGGGTCAGTCAAGTGGAGGCAATCAAACCAAGGCCTACAGCAAGAGGAAGAGAAGAGTACTCGTAGTGGGAGACTCCCTCCTGCGGGGGATCGAAGCCAAAGTATGTCGCGAAGACCCATGGACTCGCCAGGTGTGCTGTCTCCCCGGGGCACGGATTAAGGATGTGACAGAGCAGTTGCCGAGGCTCATGCAGCCCACCGACACATACCCCTTTCTTCTCTTCCACGTGGGTACAAATGATACTGCCAAGCGGAATCACGGCAGACTTTGAAGAGCTGGGAAGGGAACTCAAGAACTTCGGGGCCCAGATAGTTTCCTCATCCATCCTTCCAGTACTTGGAAGAGGCATAGAAAGGGAAAGAAAAATACTCAGAGTGAATGACTGGCTACGAAGGTGGAGCCGACGTGAGGGATTTGGATTCTGGGACCACGGGCTACACCTCCTGGAAGATGGACTGCTGGCAAAGGATGGGTTGTACCTCACAAGGACTGGGAAGAATGTGTTTGGCCACAGCATGAGGAACTTAATCAGGAGGGCTTTAAACAGAATCCAACAGGGGAGGGAGACATAAACTCGGGGGTACCAATGGAAGAAGGCCTCTATGCCACAATGGAGAGAACAGCTCCAGCGGTGCCCATTGATAGTCTACCACAAAATGTAGGGGAAAAGTCGGACTATAAAGCACAGAGTCTTCGATGTCTCTATACTAATGCCCAGAGTATGGGCAACAAACAAGACGAACTTGAACTCTTGATACATGAGGGCAAGTACGACTTGATAGGGATAACTGAAACCTGGTGAGATGACTCCCATGACTGGAATACAGCAATTGAAGGGTATAACTTGTTCAAAAGAAACAGAAGCAACAGAAAGGGAGGTGGAGTTGCACTGTATGTTAAAAATACGTCTCTCTGCACAGAGATACAGGAAGAGGAGCTTGGCAGCCCCATTGAGAGCATATGGGTTAAAATAAAGGGGGCAAAGAATAAAACGAACATGGCGGTTGGAGTCTACTACCAACCACCCAATCAAGGAGAAGACGAGGATGAAACTTTTGAAAAGCAAATTGCCATTGTTTCAAGGAGGCACGATGTGGTAGTAATGGGTGACTTCAATTTCCCTGATATCTGTTGGGAGACTTATTCAGCCAAACATGGCCCCTCCAAGAAATTCCTGAGCTGTACTGCTGATAACTTCCTCCTACAGAAAGTGGAGGAAGGAACTAGAGGATCGGCTATCCTTGACCTGATTCTAACCAACAGAGACGAGTTAGTGGATAAAGTGGCAGTTTCGGGAACTCTGGGGGAAAGTGACCATGTTATACTTGAGTTCTTGATTCTAACGGAAGCAAAAGCTGAGTGCAGCCAAACACGTACCCTGGATTTTAGGAAAGCCAATTTTAACAAACTCAGAACAATGATTAGTAAGATCCCATGGCAAGCGACTCTAATGAGAAAAGGAGCCCTGGATGGGTGGGTGTTTTTTAAAAAGGAAATTTTAAAGGCACAATTGCAAACAATTCCCACAAGGAAAAAAGGCAGAGGGCAACAGAAGAAGCCAATGTGGCCTCACAATAAACTCAAAGATGACCTGAAAACAAAAAAGGACACGTATAGGAAGTGGAAGGAAGGACAGGCTACAAGAGAAGAGTACAGGCAGGTAGCACAGAACTGCAGGAATAGTGTCAGGAAGGCTAAAGCTGAGAATGAGCTAAGGTTAGCGAGGAATGCTAAAAGCAACAAAAAAGCTTTCTTCAGATACATGCACAGTAAAAGACAGAAGAAAGAACTGGTGGTTCAACTACGCAATGAGGATGGCAAATTGATAACAGAAGACAAAGAAAAGGCAGAAGTGTTCAATTCCTACTTCAGCTCGGTCTTCTCCCAAAAGAGGGTCTATGACCCCCCTGGCAAACCTGAAGTGCAGACTGAAGGGGCAGGATTGCAGCTTGAGATTGATAGGCAAATGGTCAAGGAGCACCTGATTGCTCTGAACGAGTTTAAATCTCCAGGGCCTGATGGGCTGCATCCTAGAATAATAAAGGAACTGGCAGAAGAACTCTCAGAACCACTGTCTACTATCTTTGAGAAATCATGGAGGACAGGTGATGTGCCAGACGACTGGAGGAGGGCAAATGTTGTTCCCATCTTCAAAAAGGGCAAGAAGAAGGAACCTGGGATCTATAGACCAGTCAGTCTGACATCAATCCCCGGGAAGATTTTGGAGCAGATTATAAAGAAGTCAGTCTGCAAGCACCTTGAAAACAATGCAGTGATTACTAGAAGCCAGCATGGATTTGTCAAGAACAAATCCTGTCAGACTAATCTGATCTCATTTTTTGATCGGGTAACCTCCCTTGTGGACTGTGGGAATTCTGTGGACATTATATATCTGGACTTCAGCAAAGCTTTCGACAAAGTGCCTCATGATATCCTGATTAGTAAGCTAGCTAAGAGTGGGCTAGATGGAACAACTATCAGGTGGAACCACAGGTGGCTCTGTATCAAGTGGCTACAGAATCGGACTCAAAGAGTGCTTATCAATGGTTCCTTCTCAAACTGGGGAGAGGTAACAAGCGGGGTACCACAGGGCTCGGTCCTGGGCCTGGTGCTCTTCAACATTTTTATTAATGACTTGGATCAGGAGGTACAGGGAATGCTTATCAAATTTGCAGATGACACAAAGTTGGGTGGAACAGCTAATACTCTGGAAGACAGAAACAAAATTCAAAGTGACCTCGATAGGCTGGAGCGCTGGGCCGAAAACAACAGAATGAAATTTAATAGGGATAAATGCCAAGTGCTGCACCTAGGGAGAGGAAACCAAATGCAGAGTTACAGAATGGGGGATACTTGGCTCAACAATACTACAAGTGAGAAGGATCTTGGAATTGTGGTAGATCACAAACTGAATATGAGCCAGCAATGCGATGTGGCTGCAAAGAAGGCAAATGCAATTTTGGGCTGTATCAATAGAAGTATAGCTTCCAAATTCACGGGAAGTGATAATTCCCCTTTACTCGGCACTGGTTAGGCCTCATCTTGAGTACTGCGTCCAGTTCTGGGCACCTCACTTTAGAAGGACATAGACAAACTGGAGAGGTTCAGAGGAGGGCAACAAGGATGATAAAGGGACTGGAAACAAGGCCCTATGAGGAGAGACTGAAAGAACTGGGCATGTTTAGCCTTCAGAAGAGGAGACTGAAGGGAGATATGATCGCACTCTTCCAGTATTTGAAGGGATGTCACACAGAGGAGGGCCAGGATCTCTTCTCGATCATCCCAGTTTGCAGGACACGGAATAATGGGCTCAAGTTACAGGAACCTAGATTCCACCTAAACATCAGGAAAAATTTCATGACTGTCAGAGCAATAAGACAATGGAACCAACTACCTAGGGAGGTGGTGGGCTCTCCCACTCTGGAGGCATTCAAGGTGCAGCTGGACGGCCATCTGTCAGGGATGCTTTGACCTGGATTCCTGCATTGAGCAGGGGGTTGGACTCGATGGCCTTGTAGGCCCCTTCCAACTCTACTTTTCTATGATTCTATGATTCTATGATAATCCAAAACACTCTTATATTAAAACGAAATTCCCCCAAAAAAATTTGTACAGAGATTTTTAATTTAAGTCGTACTACAGTACTTATATTGCAAGATGTCGCTTGTATATCAAGTCAAAAAATTTTTATTAGATATTTAAAAATTTGCTTATCTTGCAAAACGCTCTCAAACCAAGTTACTTGCAATCCAAGGTATTACGAAAGCTTACACCAGAGTAAATGTGCCATGAGACTCTTGGTTGTATTTGCTGCAGTAGATTAACATAGCGACCCTTTGAAAAAATGTAAATCCCTATTATGTTTATCAAAGTCAATCATGGTCTGTTCTCTGTTCTCCAAACTTTTTTTTTCTCTTAATGGAAGTATCTTAACCTTTCTTATATTCTTCTCATATGAAAGGCATTCCATTCTAGCTATGAACCACAATGCATAGCCCCAGCTGTATTTCAAAATTCTCTTTCTCTGGATTAGCGTCTGTCGCTATTCTGCAGATTGTCTCTGTGAAGCGTATTTTCATTAGGCTTACCCCACCTTGTGTATATCTGGGGTGTTGCAATTGTTTCAATAGTGTTACTCTTAGTCTTACCTTCTTAACTAATAGGCTTTTAATAGCCTGTCCTAGAAGGTTTTTCTGGATACCTGCCCTGCTTGGGTAAAAATAATCTCAGTCATATTTTCACATAAAAGCAAGTTTAAATTAGGGTCATTCTAATATAAATTTTGGTGCCATTCATTAGATTGCTAAAAAACACACACACCCAAATCAAGAAAGTCACTAAACTAAAATGTCCAATTAAAAGCCATTAAGGTGTGAGAGAAAGGAAAATAACTTGTATCACCTTGATCCAGAGGTCTGTGTATGATTAGATATGCTCCATGGATCTCTCGTGTGTACAGACTGCCCCATTCATTGGAATGCAAGCATCAGATCCATGTGCATAAAAGATCCTCCTCCATTAGAACAAACAGGACATGGTCGTACGCGGGGGAGTTGGTTTGTAAATCCAAGCTTCCCTGTCCATAAATGGCTGGACTATGGGATGCCCTTTCTTCAGCTACTGGAAAGCAGATTTTCACAGGTTAAAAATGCAGAAAATATAGTAGGCAAGAAAAACAGTGGACAGAAAAATGTTCAAGTGAAGTTTCCATAATAGTCTTGAAGGTCTGAGTGTGATTTCTGTAGACTGACAGATGGATATATTCCAAACTTGATGTGCCAATAATTTGAATTTAGATTTTAAAAAAGAGAGTGATTTAGGGCTCAATCTTATGGCCCTTCGACCTTGCCGGGGGGGCAGGGGGGGCATAGGATAGGTTGGACACCCTGCTGCAACCTCAGAAATCCCTTTTGAGGTCACAGCGGGGAGTCCACCCTCACAGCGTCCTCCCCCCCCCACCTCGTAGCCCGCGCAGTTCTTTCTGCACCAGCTGGGAACCAAAGATGGAAGACCCGTCTTCGGTTCTAGCATGGGGGGGGGGCATTTCTGGGGGCGGGGAGGGGAGGAGTGAGGCATTGCATCTTCCGCTGAATCCAGGCGGAGCCTCAGCCTCTCCTCCTCACGAGGAGGAGTAAAACATTTAGATGGCTGAAATCGGCTGTCTGAATGTTTTGGAAGGCAAGGGGAGCGCAGCGCCAATCCTGTCCACTGTGCTCCTCCCACCGTCAATTGGATCGGAGGGTTAAGGGTGTCCACATAGGATGGGGCTGCCCTAGATTTAACTGCTGCTAGTGTTTAAATGTTTGATTTCAGTATTCATTCCACGCTAAATTTACATTCATTAAAGCCAGAGTCGGGGCATATCCTTGCAGTACTGCAGTAGCTATGTGTAGAAATCAGCAAAATAATTATACGGGCAAATGTGGGAATAAAACATTTAAATCAGCAAATTTGAACTACAATTTCTTTTTTTAATCCAGTCAGATTAGGTGGAATGTGCGAACACTTGTTTTTATTTTATATTGCCTGGTATATAAACGCATGTTATACATTGGATTGCTGAAGATACTGAACCCCATCAATAGAAACCTTTTGCAATTTGAAAACTTTGGAGGGAGATCATACGGCCTGGGATTGCCATGCATTTAAGGCATCTCAAAAGCAACCAAGAATGCCCCTAAAATGCCCCTACTGGAGAATACCTTGTGGTCAAAATAAACCCTCTAGTGGGAGGGGCTTGTTTCCACACACCCCAAGTTAATGAAATGGGGGAAGCAAGCCAGTTTGCCCTCTTGTGTGACTTGGAACAAGCACGAGGCAACAGGAGCAGGTCTCTCACAGTGATGATGGAGATGGGGCTGCAGGAGGGAGAAACCATTTGTGGGGAGCGGGGAACCATATTGCTAATTTTAAACTGCCCATTGCCAGGCTTTTCAAAGTGTGTGAGATGGGCCTCCAGTGAACGTATAAGCAGCTGCAAAAGGATACACCCTCTCCTTTCTGAAACTCCCCTCAAGTACTCAGAATTGTATTTATCTTGATTGAGCTGCCCTCTCTTTGCCTGTATCCCAGTCAGCTGGGCTCAGATGGTGTACCCTCCCAGCTCCTTTGTATTGATTGATGGTGCTGGTGGCCAATGGAGCTGTAGATTCTGGGATCTTTTGCATGGTATGTGTCCTTCCCACACTGGAAACCTTAGAGTCATTTGGCACGGCCTCCTCCTGTTTCTGTCAATCTACCCATCCCCTTGCCTAGTACAAGAGTGAGTTGCTCCAACCACTTCTTGATTCTAACCACTTTGTCTTCGGGTGGGTGTGGGAACACAACATTGTTTTGTGTCTTGACATAGAACAGGTAGTCCCCATGGCAAAGCTTGAGAGCCCTTAATTTAGTTGGGCTCGCCTAAGAACACACCCACTGCCAACCCAGAAGGCTAAAAAGTCACTATTTTATTGACTTAAACTGCAAGTTTGCCATGGAAGTTGAATGGCAGGTCGAACTTTGAAAACAAAGTTACTCAGTTATTTCCTGGGAGGGGCTTTTCCATACCTTGTCAACGTGGGTGCTGGCTGACACATTTCCCAGTGAGTCTCTGTGCACATAATCTGCAGTGGGAGAAGTGGGGAAGAGACAGCCAGAGCCTTGAGTAAATTGATCGGGTGACCCACAGGCTGCGGACTGGGGAACACGGTCAACTTTTATATATCACTGAGAAATATATCCCTTTAATCCATCTCAGCACTGTGGAAGGCTTAGACCAGAGTGATACGGCCCACCAGGGCCGGCGCTACCACTAGGCAGACCCAGGCGGCTGCCTAGGGCGCGTGGCGGAAGAGGGCGCAGCGTTTCTGCGCCCCTTCCTCGCCTCCGGCGCGCTCCTGCCCCGCCTGCCGCCTCCGCCGCGCCTGCCCGCCTGCCAGCCGCCGCCGCCGCCACTGCACCTCCCCCCCCGCGCGCCCGCCCGCCCGCCCGCCAGCCAGCCACCTACCTACCTTCCCGTCGTTTCTGGAGCCCCACCGGCGTTGTTTTGGCGGGAGGAGGAACCAGGGCAACAGGGCTTAAACAGCCCTGTTGCCCTGGTTTCCCCGGCAAAAAAAAAAAGCATGGGGGTCCCGTCGCGTCGGAGGAGGAGGAGGTGGCGGCGGCGGCGGCAGCAGCAGCAGCAGCCAGCAGCAGGGGCGGAGGGAAGGTAGGTGGTGATGGGGCGGCGGCGGCGGCGCGGGGGGGGGGGTTGCAGAGCAGGGCTGCTTTGCTCCGGAGCCCCCCCCACGGCACGAGAGGGGGGGCGCTAAATATAATTTGGCCTAGGGCGCCAAACAGCCCTGCATCGTTCCTGCGGCCCACTCATTCTGCACTGCATCTCCAGAGTGAACGCACCAGTTACACTGCATGCGGCCCACTGGTGTTCTTTTCATAGGGGCACTCCAGTGCACAGAACAGAGAGCCAGTGTGGCGCAGCAGTTAGATTGTTGGACTGGGACTTGGGAGACCCGGGTTCTAGTCCCCACTAGACCATGGAGCTCACTTTGGGCCAGTCACTGACTCTCAGGCTAACCTACCTCACAGGGTTGTTGTGAGGATAAAATGGAGAGGAGGAGGAGGACGGCGACAAAAGCCACCTTGGGTTCCTTGCAACAGGAAAAAAGTGGGATATAAATGTAATAATAAATAATAATACAGGGAGAAAGAGCACATGCAATGCAATAAAGCTCCTCGAGAGCATCTTTCCCCCCTTTCAAAAAATATCTGGCTATTTCTCACCTTTACATTTCAGCTCTGTTTTCTACTAGCACCAATCTTTTGTATTTAGAAATTAATTGCAATCTCCATTGAATATTGCCACTGAGTGCAGTGGATTAAAATCTTCCTTTGTTACTGAATGCTCTTGTAATGCTTCTGCATTTAGACATCAAAGCATTAGTTTATGAGCACAGGCATGCTTTAATGTCCTATTACAGTATGGAGACCTGCTTCCTTCGATAATGAAGACATTGTGTCATCGACTTAAGCTGCCACGTACCAAACATATGCTGGCAGGTTATTAAAAAATTCAGCTTCATGATGAAAGACTATCCTGCAGGCTAGGAGTACATGGCAAAAGACTCTCCATTCCAGTAGAGTTATTAGAAACGAGAATATGACTCTAAGCACTAAATTATGTTAATACTTACAAATAGCATCATTTGCATAGCAGTTTATGACATGATCCCAAGGTTTTTCCTTCATTGGTATGTAGTAGGGCAACCGATTAAACATAATGCAGTTTACAGGAGTTTATACTGAGTCTCTCTATTCCATTTAAAAAATGGAGTCCAATTGTTGGGTCCTCCAGACAGGATGATGACTATCCTACCTAGGACATGCAATCATCTTGCTTTCTTGGCTTTGCCATCTGAAAGTTTCTGTGATTCAAAGACAATCCTGAGGATGTTGGTGGCGCTTTGAATCTCAAGCCGAGCGTATTCACTCCCTAGAATTTGTGCCCAAAACACCTAGCACAGATGCCAGGTACTCTGGAGGTTTACATTTTGTTTGTTTGTTTATTAACATTTATATACCACCTTATCTGCTAAAAAGCTATCAAGGGAGTGTACAATAATTTAAAACAATAAAACCTTAAAACAATGTAGGTAGAACACACTGACAGTTTTCCGTCGATTGACTAACTTTTGCGTGAAATGTACTTCTCAACCCGTCGGGATAAAATGAGACACAGTCAGGAACAAAACACTTTGAAATGAAAGACAAGGAGGGTCATCCCGTTTGTAGAAAAAAAAAATGAAGTGTATGGAAAGTTGTGGGACTTCCTTTGTGAAAGATGAGCTGTCTTTGGGAGAACTCGGAGCTGTAGGAATTGGAGCCCCAGTAGCAGATGCTTAAATCAAGCAACAGGGAACGGGAATCACTTTCATGCCCTTCTTTGTGAGCTTTCCAGAGGCATCTGGCTGGCCACTGCTGGAAACAGAATGTTAGACCAGATGGGCCCTTGGTCTGATCCAGCAAGGCAATTCTTACATTCTTATGGTATGAAAGCCAAAATGCTCATTATTTCATTATCAGGCCCCACCTTCATCCAGCAATTTATCATGGGTATAGGAGTTTCAGTGCTCACACAGAGCTCCACTGCCTACAGGGGGTTACCCCATTCAGTTCAGTGTAGAAAGCAAACGGCTGTGTGGTCCTACCCAACTCCCAGAGCTCCTGAGCATTACTGATGATGGATAAGGGCACACCTCAACTATGCAGTCTCTCAAGCATTGGGCTTCTGTCCCCAACCATGCTGAACACTGCTCAGAGCCAGGTGCGGCTATAGAATAGGGACATGTGTGAAGACCCTTCACCAATGTGGCTCCTCCAGCAACCCAGAAATTGGCTTCAGGGAGCACTGGTCTACTCCCCACATTTCAGGGCTTTTTTTCTGGTGGAACTCACCGGAACTGAGTTCCAGCACCTTTTCTTCTATTAATTGCATTACAATTTAATCGCCATCTACTCCCGAGGAAATGTAATCCAAGAGTTCCGGTACCTTTTTCTCCAGAAAAAAAGCACTGGTTGTGGATACCCACTCCCCTGACCCAAGAGCTGGCTTTGGGAAAGGGAGGCAATGCATCTTCGACTCCAGCCAGTGTCACACAACCTTTGTTTCATGAGATGCTGCTAGAGTGTGCCAAAGAAAACTAATGATTATTATAGGTGCCTATATAATTGTTACATAGGAGACGATCTTCTAGCCAGATTGCGGTCTGAAATAAATAAGCAAACAGACATCATTGCTGTAGTAGTATTTTGATAGCTGCTTCTGAATGTCATGTAGCTTAATAGTGGATGGTAAAATTATATTGGCTAACAGAAGAGGTCTCCACTAGTCTCTAAACTATATAGCTGTCAACAGGATATCATGTTGTGTTTACCTATCACATCAGAGAACAAGCTGTGATGCTGTTGCTCAGTTGGGTATTATATTTAATGTGGCGACTGGCGTTCGGGTTTCAGGTGATTCCCTGATTCCTTAATAAAATAACAAGGCACAACAATTATGTCCCTTGGTTAAATTCCTAGGACCTACAATAATCAGATATGCAAGCTGTTGGTTTGCATGTCCTATTGATTTAATATTCTTCTAATCAGTACATAAAGCTATGGGCCTGCGGTGTTAATTTTTCATATGCTTACAAAGCACCCTTTGATTTTCTGTCACGCGTTAATTACAGCGTTTTGCCATTAAATAGGAAGCTTTGTGTAAACTAATTACTAGGTAATCATTGTCTACCGCGAGCCGTGCTGTTTGGTACCTTTTATTTTATTCCGTGAAAATGCACGGATCTCTCGCAGTCTGGAACCACTATACCTTCCAGCCATTAGCTCTCACTAATTCATAGCATTATTGTGTTAAGATTGTAGGAGTTGTAATTGTTGTGGTATCAGTGCTGTTAATTACCGGAGTAAACAGTTGAAATGGTGCCAAGGTCTATTGTACAAAGCAGAGAAAAGGAGGTTTAAATGTTACTTCCACCATCTGGGGACTGAAGTCTTTGCAAATGCTACAAAACAGCAGCGAGGCAATATCAGAGCTTCAAGCTTCAGGGTTTTAGGCCATATGGATTCAGAATATTTTGAATCAATTGAATTTAACTGCCAGTTTTTAGCAATAACCGTGCGGAGATGAAGAGGATAAAACAAGATCACGAAAGAAAATCTGGAATTCGTTAGTGTTATCACATGTCATAAAATGCCTCCGTAGATTATATTAAAATGTTTATTTTGCTAAATTCAAGGAAGCAGAGAGAGGCTAAAAAATGAATACAGATTTAACGGCGTGTTGCTGCATAGGGTGTTGTTTTGGTTTTCCTTACCTTTTGTTTTGTTTTATATATCATATCAACAATTAATATGGGGTTCCAGTGAATTTCTGCAGACTTCTGATTAATTGATCGATTGATTGATTATTGTAATTGTGTTTTTACCATTTGTAGACTTTTTTGCCTTACAAGAGTAAAGAAAAGATATTGAGGATAGCAACATAAAATAAATTAAAAATGTGCTTTAAAAATGAAAGTATTGGGGAAATCTTCATTCTGGAAGCTTGAAATAAGATTTTGCTTTCACTTTTGGTCCTGCTTCGGGCTTCAGTGGCAAGATAAGGCAGAACCCACTGGCTCGTTTGCACAAGCCCCACTGGAGTAAATAGGGACGTTTGCAAGGGTATGTATGCCCATACATAATGACCTTGCTATTTTCTGCTTCTGCAACAAACATACTACATTCTAAGACATCAGTGGGAAAGGTTATATATATCCATGTATATATATATATATGTACATGTACAATGGCTTTTGAGTCTGAACAGGTATTTTGGTTTGCTACAAATGAACAAGATACCTTTCCCTGAAGCAACACTTGCTGGTTAAAGAAAAATATCTTTTAGACAGTATTAAGGAAATAAAGTCCAACCAGCTCTGCAAGCCATTATGGCTTAATTTTAAGCAGCACAATGGCAAAATGTATTGTCCAGACCAATTGCTCTACCAAAAATAAAATAAAAACTAGCAACAGCAGAATGACTTGATAACATTGTTAACAGCTCAATTAGATTGACCCACTGATGAATATAAATATATGTCATTACTTTGGATTGCTACGAAGTTGTCCCTGTGTGTAGGTGTGGGTGATTTTTTCCAGGCACGTAGCCTTAAAAAAATTTGGGTTGACTCCAGATTTTGTGAAATATACCGTTCCCCCAAAAGATGCCCCTGTGGTCCCTCTATGGCTTATTCAGTGGGCTTGGATGGGGAGAGGGGAACATTCTTTCCCTCCGTCCTAGTTTGTTTGTTTTTATTGGCCCGTTAACAGATGTTGATGTGGTTCAGGGCACAAGGCAAACATGTGCTTTTGAATGGAGAGATCATAAGCACTGAGTTCCACAATGAAGCTTGGAGCTGTGGGGGATTGTTTGGGGCTAGAACAATGTTCTCTTGGCTTTGTGTTTGCGGCCAGATTCAGAAAGAAAAAGGATTGATTAATATGTACGTACTGAAATCCTCAGCAAGCACAGTGAGCCAAAAGAGAATAGCATGACCCATGTGGTGTGGAAAAACAGGAACAGCAGTTTAAGTGGTGGAAAGTTGAAAGAGGACTAACCTCCTTGTTCTAATAGTCGAGGCAAGTGTCTGTTTCGTGGTCTGCTATTGAAGCGCAACATATGTGTCTCCGTTTGACAAAGGCCCTCTTCATCCCAAAGCAGCCCTCGGCCTGTGCACTGATCCAGAGCAAAGAGCCATGGTAATGAGGGACAGGCCTCTCAAGAAGCAGAGAGGAGATAATACCGCATAAGCGGAGAATTCTGTAGAGTGTTCTCGCCATTCAACATAATGCAAGGCGCTACCCTGGCGAATCGCTTGCCATCCAGCTGAAATGCGCCATTAGGTATCGAGGAAAATTGTCTTTTGCTACTTTCAGCAGATGGAGCAAATATTTTACAAAGCCATTTTACATACAAAAACCATTTGCGTGACTTGGTAATGGCAGCTGTTTTACATGATGTTACCTTCCAAAAGAATGTCTCTCATGAAAGGCAAAATCAGGACTTTTTTAATTTTAAAATTTGCAGTAGCACACTCAAGCATTCAGCCCTAAAAGCGGCATTTGAATTCTAAGTAAGTGTGGCAGGCGATTGATTGCCTCCAAAAATATTTCCAGCATTTTTGTTCTTTTGAATAGTTTGCAGCTCCAGAGAGTAACAAAAAAAATTAACAACAAAACAAAGTCTGAAGTACTTGCTAAGCATTGGATGGTGTGTGTGTGTGTGTGTGTGTGTGTGTGTGTATGCCTATAGAGAGAGGAAGAAACCCACCAGTGTTTGCATTTTAGTCTGCCTCACAAGTTTAGTAAGCTTTTTCTTAAACCCAGTGGCTGAAACTATGAGGAACTCAACATTTACTTATTTATTTATTTATTTCATTTCTATACTGCCCCACAGCCGAAGCTCTCTGGGCAGTTCACAACAATCCATACAATAAAATCAAGATAAAACCTACAATAAAAACAACATTGTAATTTAAAAATTTAAAACCAAAGTTAAAAACATAGTTTAAACTATACAATACTAAAAGTTAATAAAACTAAGTCTACCAGTGACAATCACCCCCCAGGCCCCCCCATGTGCTATTTTGAACAGATTAAATATCAAATGCCTTGGCATAGAGGGAAGTCTTAACCTGGCACCGAAAAGATAGTAAGGTTGGCGCCAGGCGGGCCTCAGTAGGGAGCTTATTCCATAATTGGGGGGCTACCACTAAGACCCTCCCCCTTGTTGCCACCAACCGAGCCTCCCTTGGAGGTGGCAGTCAAAACTTTTGATTTTGGGGGGTTGGGTTTTTTTTAAACTAAGTACCTTTTCACTCCTTGGGTTTCTTAAACAGTGGCAAGGACTCAGAAACTGGGAGGTGAAAATGTACAACCACCCCCATCTTTCTCCACATTGTCCTTCCGATGGAGGAGTCTTTGCCTATGAATAGTCAGGCTACACTTTCATTTTATTTGTTCAGCGCATGAACACCACTTTTCAAGGACCTCAGGGCAGTGTACATGGGGTTATCCCTTCATATCCCCTCAATGACCCTGTAAGGTAGGTTGGGTGAGAGCTAGTGACTGGTTCAAGACCATCATGGCAGATTTGAACCTAGATCTCCCTGGTCCAAGTCTAACATTCTTTCCACTCTACTGTCTAGAATAAACTAGTTTTTGTCTCAAAGGAAGGGACGTCAAGATTGATTCATGGTACTGCAACTAACTGCGGAGCAAAAATTGGTAGCCAACATGCAATACTATATATTGTAAGGATCTGATATTTTTTTTCTGATTAGAAACAAATGTATGCATTGGAACCCAGCCCAAAGTGACTAGATGGAATGGCTGTATCTAGTTCGATGAAAATACGACCAAAGCAACTGAATGGTGCATATTGATTTGAAAATAGAGCATCTCGCTAGCATTAATCAATGAAGAGAAAATTTCTGTGGACCAAGCAATCCTCCCCTTCCCCCCCGTATGGGAAATCATTAGTTCTCACTAGTTCTCAAATTAGTTATACATGAAAGAAAAGCACAAGCCATTCATTCTTCCTTCTCTTGTCTATATAGTACTTTTAGGCCAGTTCAATGCTACTACATTGGCATTGGAATCTATAGCCTATTAGTGAACTCCACCTCAGTGTACAGATAGCCCTGCATGGTTGCCAGTAGTAACTGTTGGCACCAGTGGCCCTTACAAGCACAGGCAGGCTTTCTGTACACATGATCCCTCCTTAAATATATGATTGGACCATACATTTTTCAAAGCCTTTCAAAACCCTACAGTATAAACTGGATCATCCATATCAACAGGCAAGTTGACACCCACAAAGAATTCCAAAAAGTTCATGATGCAAAACTTCCCTTTGCAGAAGTTGTGCTGATTCTTCATCAGCAAGGCTTGTTCTTCTATAGATCTAACAATGTTAGTATTACCTACTCGTGCTTTCTACCAGTTTACCTGGCATGAAAGGTAGATGGAATGCAGTGTAATTTCCTGTAGTGTTCTCCCTGCCACCATCTCAGATACTTTAAAAAAAAATGGCTGCCTTCTGGAGCTCTCTACTCTGCAGGCATTAGAAGCCCCAAATAAATGAGTCAAGCCACATGCTGCAGGGAACAGTAGTTTGTTCCCAGAGGAGGATCAATGATGTTCACTTGTGTTCAAAATTCACAAACTGGCATTTGACAAACACAACAAAGCAGTTTTCATAGATTTCATAGATCATAGAGTTGGAAGGAGCCTACAAGGCTATCGAGTCCAACCCCCTGCTCAGTGCAGGAAACTAGAGGAGGGGTCTCCCATCCAAGTAACAACCAGGCCTGACCCTGCTTAGCTTTCCACGCTCAGACAAGCTGAGCCAGCATAAGCCACAGTTTTACTTTGCAGTATGTTGTTTTGATAATATGCTGCTTCTTTAGAGAGCTTTTCTACATGAGGAATTTACTGTGTGCTCGTCATCCCTCACTCACGATTGTGTATGGGTTTTTTAGGTGACGTCATGACCCTCCAGTTTTGCTTTTGTTTTTTAAGAGCACTTTTGTTGGTCTTTTGGAGAAGGGAAAAGCAATATAATTTGTGAAAGCGAAACAAAACTCATTTCACCACTTGTGTAATTGCATTATTCTGCTACACCACAGTGCCACCTAGAGGATATGTAGCAGAAAAAAAGGAAAGGAAAAGCTCTTTATGCAGAGCTTGGATCTTAATTCTGCAAGAAAACCGAAAGTAGATACAGCGAATTAACAACCTGGTATAGAAAAACTTATACAGTGTATCAGATACGCTATATCCCAGCACAAAACATTTAAAATGGAGAGAAACCCCTATCTACCAAGGAGAAGAAATGAGTGTGATGCTTCACTAGCCCATTCCCAGTCAAGAGGAGCAAGAATAGAGTTCCAGGATTGTTGTGTGCAGTGGGCAATTGGTCCTCTTTTGGAGCATGGAACATTTCCAGTTTCAAGGGGTCATGAAGCAGAAGGAAAGAGGCCCAAGGGAAGTGATCATGAAGTAGTGAGAGAGATGAGCAACCTGGAGTTTAATATGCAGAGTCCCTATGCTCTATGTGTTTGCTCAGCTCTCAGACTTTGGGGCATGGTAGAGGCCATGGTGTTAAGATTGGATTTTCTTGTTTTTGGTATTGTGCAAATCTGTGGTTGTTTTTAGGTGGTTTGGGATAGCCCCAAGGAAAATATCTCTATTATAGCCCTACTCATCTTGCATATACCTGACCCCTAGATCTCCTTAATGCTCTTTGACTTAACATGATCATTTTGTACGATCACAGCCAAGGAGGTTGAGTCAAAGCCAGATTGGTTCTTTAAAGAGGTCCAGTAGCCAGAGGCTAAAGGACAAAAACATAGTCAATAGCCAAATAGAGATCCATTGCGAGCCCTCAGGATAGAGTGTGGAAATGCCTTTGAATCAATGGATTTTTTAAAAGGATTACTACTAGAGTTATTGTTAGTCATGGTAGACCAATAAAAATGGTTCTAAACTGTCACCTTCCCCTTTTTAAAAAATTCAACTTTCTGCTTAAAAAAAGGAATAATGGAAGAAATGGTTGAAAGAAAGACATATTTCAAGGGAAAACATGCTCAGATACATGAAAGAGGAGGGAGAAAAGATAAGGGAAACATTTAAAAAAGACTTTCTGGCTGTGGTTAAACAGTAACCACACTGCCTGTTGGAGGCCTGGTTTTTAATCACCCCACAAGCAGTTTTCATTTCTGCAGTAAAATTGCTTGTGGTTCTATTTAATTTGTTTCTGCAGGAACCAGCTTTGGCGAAGATCTCCCAGGAGCTGCCGGGCCTTTTAGCACAGCACGCTCAGGCTGTCAATGAGAAACGATTTCCTACATGGGGAAAATTCCTCCAAATGTTTGTGAGTCAAGGTAAATAAGACTGCTAAGTTCCTGCTAAGTGCTATAAGGGATAATTATATCACCGGCACTTTGTTCTCATTCATTGGGATATTTCTCCACCCCCTTTCATTTCCTCATTACAGTTTTTAACTGTTTAAGAATGAAATACAGGCAGCCATCTTTGATCTTGCCAAGTTTGGGCAGGCTTTGCCCACTTGCTGAAAAGAGTATTTATTTATTTAAATTATTTTTAGGCCACCTTTCATTCAAAGATACCAGGGTGGTTAAACCTCCCACCTCCCCCTATTTAGATATCATAGGGAAACAAACACGTGGCTAGGGCTTGTGAGGGTGGCAAAGTTCTCTGAGGAGAAGCTTTGAGCAAAAGAGGCTTTCCGAGGGATTCTGGCAACACTGTGTGACTTCAAGTCAGTAGGAAGTGGTAGTGGTGATCATGCGTTTTGTGGTTTTTCCCAGGGTAATGCACATTCTTGTAATAAAAGTATGTCCACATCTGGTACAAATTCTGCACAGTGGAATTGTGCAGCCTGGTGAGCACATTATGCAAATATGTATTTATTCCCCATATTTTTCATTATTCTCTGTCCTTTCATTAGCAGTTCAGCTTTGGCCAGTCTGATGGGGTAGGGGCAAGCAGCTATGCAGATCACTGAAGCCTCATCATGCCCTGACTACTGGAAATTCTGTTTAGCCCTTTCCTCTGGCTTCTGGAGATCTGATCAGATATGTTCAAGCATAATCCGTTGCAGCCATAAGGATTAGGAACTTGAAGCTGAGCTTCTCTAGGTATCAAGTTCCATGCTGGCACATATAATCACAGAAGAGCTGGAAAAAATGTAGAAAAGAGCAGGGGGTTGGACTCGATAGCCTTGTAGGCTCCTTCCAACTCTATGATCTATCTATGAAACCAAAATGATCCAGGGGCTGAAGCAACTTACCTATAAGGAAAGGTTACAACATTTGGGACTCTTTAGCTTAGTAAAAAGGCAAGTAAGGGGGACCTGATTGAGGTGTATAAAATTATGTATGGTGTAGAGAAAGTGGATAGGGAGAAGTTTATCCCCCTCTCAAAATACTAGAACCCTCTACTAGCATACTAGAACCCTCATGAAACTGAACGGTGAGAGATTCAGGGTATGGAGCTACTTCCCCACACAGCGCATAGTTAAAACTATGGAATTCACTTCCATAAGGTGTAGTGATGGCCACCAACTTGGACAGCTTTAAAAAGGGATTTGACAAATTCATGGAGGATAGGGCTATCGGTGGTTACTAGTCATGATGGGCTATGTATTACCTCCAATATCAGAAACAGTATGTTGCTCAATTCCAGTTGCTGGGAAACATGAACAGAAGGGTGCTATTGCACCCATGTCCTGCTTGTGGGCCACTGTGAGAACAGACTGCTGGACTAGATAGGTTTTCAGTCTGATCCCTCACGGCTCTTCTCATGTTAAGCACAGGATATTTCTTTATCAATTACATATTTATGCCTCCCCTCTCCAAGAAGCTCACACTTGTGGCTATGCCCATTTCATCATATCTTCTGGGTAATCTTGATCTAGTGATCTAGCTTCATACACAAAACAATAATTTTCCAAGTAATGAATCTATAACAATGAATAAGCCCTTCCAGGTTGTATCAAAGGCTAGCAAATGGCTCTTGTTAAAGAAATTTCTCCTCTGCCAAATGCTCCGAGGGATTTTAGCAATCACTGAGACTGAGTCCTTAAAAGAAGGTAAAGAGAGTACGTACTTTTATTAAAACAGACAATGTGCATGGGGGAGAGAGCCCTCAGCACTTGACTTTGGGCCAACTCTGCCCACTTTCTCTAAAAAACCCTTTTTATACATTTTCAGGGTTAGCTATGCAGTACAAAACTATGCATGCTCTAAAGAAAAACGCTACGTACACATTCTGATTCACACGTTTCTCCCCTCACACCACTAACATAAGTGAACACCACTTGCTTTGTTCTTTCTATACACATTCTCAGCCTTGGCATTATCAGTGGAATAAGACACTAACAGTTCTTCAGGGAGGAGGAAGAGACGAAGGAGTGAGAAGCAATTAAACTAGGCCATTGAGACCATTGGGGCCAGTTTAGGGTCAGGCCTGTTCTCAGGCCTCGTTCTGCTTTGGTTCATAGGGAGAACATTCAGGCCTGTTTTCAGGCCTTGTTCTGGTTTGGTTCAGGTGAGCTTGCACCTTCCCATAGGCAGGGACATTTTTCATTATCACTCTCCTTGTAACCATAATCACTAATTGAAACCCAGTTGAAGTCAAGATCAATAGGTCTTTTAAACCAAGGACCTTCCATGATACTGATAGGGTTTGAATGTATTTGTTTTTGGAAGCCAATTCCATTCTCAGGTGTATTTTTTAATAGTGATTAAAAAATACTAGAAATAGCCTGGCGCACCTACAGCAAGTGCTTCATTCATACAGCAAATGGGCCATATGTTCTTGACTTGACAGTGACTTTTTTCTCTCTAACTAGGAGGAATCATAGAAGCCTTCCCACCCTCAGACAGCATCACTAATCTCACAGTGGATATGCTAATAGACCCAATGGGAGAGATCACAATGGTTTCCTGTGGAGACCAGTTCCATGCCAATGGTCCTTTGCGGTCTTCAGGAACCACCTTTCCTCAGTGTTCTGTTGAACCACGGGTCCTTAACTTGCTGTGTTTTAAGATTGGAGAGGCCTGCAAATCCAGGGGAGTGGTTGGATACTTTTCCATTGACTTTGTGACATTCATCCACCCCCAAACAATGGGGCAGCAGGTGAGCCAGTGAAGCAGAATCTTAAATTCCTATGACACTCTTGCAAATACTGTGAAATGTAATTATGACTTAAAGGGGATGAGGGGAGGAGAGTTTTCTGTCCTTCTCCTGTTCTCACAATCTAGATAAGTATGCTAGTTAACATTGATCTTCAGAAAATATGCTGTACTAAGAATACAGAACAGATGGTCATCTGCTTTAGGGTGGTTCTCCACTAGTTCTATTGGAATCAGACCAGACAGGAAAAGTTGGCATGTTGAAATAAGACACTCTGGGGAAAGTGGCAATGTCACACTCTGTGTGCACTCCCTCTTTCTCAGGGAGGACATCCACAGAACCTTACCTTGAAAATGACCATCAGTGTTTAAAAATTAATTTTCTTGTCCTTAGCAGAGAAACGGTTGGAAATGTGTAGGTCAGGGGTGGGAAACCTTTTCTGGGAAGGGTCTTGGGGGGTGCATTCCAGCTGTGGGTGGGATCAAAGCAAAGTTCAATTTTAGGCATATCTACTCAGGAGTAATCCCCAGTGTAACCGTCTTCAGGTATACAAACCAAAGGTTAATTCAGTGTAGGTAATTTCTGGTGAGATCTTTTTTTAAAAACCCAGAAGGATTAGGCTGAGTTTGCACTGGAATATACTTCAGTACCTCTTTTTTCTTAGCATCTCCGCCCCCAGACTTAGCCAAACTGTTCCAAATTCTTGGAAAATTGGAAATATTTGGAGACAAGACAAGGTAAGATTTTATCAGGATGCAGAATTTGGGGTGCAGACCTTTGGAGCAGAACTAGCCTAGCTAATGTGACCCTGAGGTTCACATGTGTAACTTGATGTTCACATTGTTAGCATACTAGCATACTAGAACCCTCATGAAACTGAACGGTCAGAGATTCAGGGTATGTAAGAGGAGCTACTTCCCCACACAGCGCATAGTTAAAACTATGGAATTCACTTCCATAAGGTGTAGTGATGGCTCTACACAGTGCTCTAGGGGAGGCAAACATTTAGTACCTTTTGGTTGGCAATAGTCCCGGCACAAGAGCCCCTGAACCATTCTCGTATTCCTCCCACAATAGTGATGACAGATCTACAGCAAAGATCTCACTTTCTCCGTACTTTTATTATGCACATCAGCTCCTCTTTTTCCCTTTTCATCCTGTTGTTCTACCTTGCAGTTTCCTACATTTCTTAGCTTGTGCCACAACTTTAGCATTACTTAAGCTGAGTTTTCCCCCCCAACTTAATTAGATATAGAGGCAATTAATGATGCCATCTGTCTTGTTGTGAGGGAGAGAGATTACACCAAAGATTGTGCTTCTGAAAGCATTATTTTTTTGGCAAACTAGAAATCCTATTAGAGTGGTTCGAACACTCTCACACTAATTTCCCAGTTCCCATTTTAGATCAGTAGCTCAAAGGCTCAAATAAATTCTCCAGAACTACTGTACACTTAGGCATCCTTCCGGAGATATACGTTACAGAAAATAACCGATGATCTATGCTTGTTTTGCTAAACCTAAAAATTAAATATATCATTAAACATCTGTTACCAGTACAGTCAAACAGTAGTTAAATATCTTAAAATCTGAAAAACTGTCGTAGTGATATGAATCTTTTGCATAAACACAGATGTTTAGGTAACATAAAATGGCCACAATTTTACTGGGTGCTCACAATTTTGAGCAATTTTGGTGCAGCTGAAAAATGACAGCATCTCCAGTGGCTTGGGTCGATTGTGCAAGCACTTGCTTGGGATGTTGATATTACTAGAGGCACCACCAGTGAGGCAGCTCAGGGGTGGCTTCAGATTTTTAGGGACCCCCTGATAAGAAACCATCCATGGGTTTCCTTAAACAGCAGAGTGAAGGCAGTGGGGCACACAGACTGAGAGAGCACCAGGTGACTTATGCAAGCAAGCCAATCCACATGCCACATTCTCTTTACCTTTCAGTTCTCTGTGGTATAACTGAAAACAGTGTTATCATTCTCTAGGACACGACTGTCCAGGAATAGTTCACTTTGATTTCCTTGGTTGGCCCCTGTCACTCTCAGAGCCCCAGCAACTGCCCTACCTTTCCATCCGCAGGGGCTAGTCAAGAAGCAGCCATATGGGACCTGAAAGTTGCACCCTGCCACCCTCACATTGGCAGGACAGCGGGAGATCAACCTTTTGCCACCTCTGGCATAAGGCAGCTGCCCAGCTGCAGCACAGTATCTTCGGTTTGTAAATTGACTGGTTGCACTGTCTGTGCGTGTCAGTGTGGAGGGAGAGAGAGAACGGAGGCCAATGAAAAGGATCAACATGGCACAATGGGAATGTGGGTCAAGTAGAATTGCGCGTGTGTTCCAGTGGTTGCGATAGCAACTCCACTCACACGCAGTACAGCCGCCGCAAACCTGCTGTACACTACCCCTTAAGCTTTTTGCCACCAGTATGGCCTGATTTACACATTACTTTGGGCAGTGTCGTTGCTGCTGCCCCCCTGCTTACTCCCACACCACTCATGCTTACTTTCCATCCACATGGCTGGAGTGGGTCCACTCAAGGCAGTGCTTCTCAATTATTTTCTGTCATGCCCCCCCTAGGAAGAAGAAAATATTTCGCGCCCCCCGCGCGACTGTAAATAGTATCATTTGTCTATAAAATTGTTATAAGTACACCTCTGCATAACACTGTATCCTTATTAACGTATAAGAGAATAAAAAAAGAAAGAAATGTGGATCAATTTACAACAAAGAATAGCTTTATTAACTGTAGCAGAAAAGATTTAAAGGAGCACAGGATTTAAAGGAACACAATATTAAAAAAAACTTTTAACTGAGGTCAAACGAGCCCCCCTTTACGGAGCCTCGCGCCCCCCCTGGGGGGCCCCGCCCCACTATTTGAGAAGCACTGACTCAAGGGAACATGTAAATCCGGACTATGTTTCATATGAATTGGCCCTTAGCTCAGATTGAATCTGCACACAGTAACGTGGCTGTCTGTCAGAGCTCTCTCTCACTCTCTCTCTCTTCTCTCTCTCTCTCTCTCTCTCTCTCTCTCTGTTGGGGGGCAGGTTCCTGGCCTACAGGGTTATTGGTTGTCAGTCTAATGGGGCCAGCAGCAAGTAGTACACTCCAGGACAGGACAGGGTAGCATTCTAGAAACAATAACCAAAGGTCAGAAGTGCCAGAGGCAGTTGATGTCGAGGACAGGCAGGAGATGAAATTCCAAGGGTACCAGGTGAAAAGCAGGAGGACCAGAGGCAAATAATGTTGAAGACAGGCAAGAAAGAGGTCACATTCAAAGAAGGCAGCAGTGTGGGAAAAGAGAACAGGCATTTAGCCAGGCAGGGTCTCTCTAGTGAGACAAATTGCTCTGAGGCTGGGGCTTTTATAGGGCCTGTTGGTTAGGGATTGGTCCTTGGGGCTAACTGTTCCCTTTCGGGCACTGGTCTCAGCCCAAGCAGGGAGGAGTGTTAGGCATGAGCTTGTTTGTGGCAAGGGATGCACAGCAAAGTCAAGCAAGTCCAACAGGTCAGGTTCCGAAAGGCAAAGCCAGCACAGCAGTACCCTGGATAGCTCCATGGGAAGCTCAGGCTGAGGAGCCATGCAAGTGGGCTACTCAAATGACGCTGCTTCAGTGACAGGAGAACCCAGAGACGGAGCCTTGAACAGAGCTGCAGATCCATCTGGCTGGCTAGCATCACCTCTGGAGTGGAGAGAGTAGCCTCTTTGGTTAAAAAGGCCTTGCCTGCTTCAACAGCCATTGACCCCTGATGATGTGGGGGAGTCGTGGCATGGGGTTCCACGGGGGCTCATGGGCTGGAGTCCAAGGATGACGATGCAGCCTCTTCAGTTCCTTGAGAGGTCCTGCAAAACAGGCTCCTCTTGAGCTTGATGACCAACTTGGTTTGATGACCAACTTGGAGGAGGCGATGATGGCCCAGATCGAAGTGCTGTGTACTCTTCTTGCACTTTCCAGCAATTAAAACCCATTCTTCCATTGACTAGTCAGATCCCAAGGACTGTGATGTTCATATATCAGGCAGGGGATGTACATATAATTTCATAGGTATCAAGCAGAATTCAGCTGTTGCAAAATTGGAGCTTCTGGGACAGTGGGGATGCCCGATTCTGCCCCCGAGGGCGATTCCCTCTCCCACTCTTCTACTAACTCCAAGCCCATGGCATCATCCGCAGGGGTCATGACATCAGCTGAGTTAGTGCTCCATCAGGTGGCAGGACTGGTACTGCCGCCACCCCTGCAGTACAGAGATTAGCCTGCAAGGCTTGTGGTATAGGAGGAAGCGCATGGGCCTCTGCTGCTCAGACCCAGTTCAAGGGCACCCTCACCCCAGGGTGTTTGTTTATTATGCAATACTGCCGAAACATACGGAGGGGATATTAAAATGAAACCAGGACTCTTGGTGGTTTAAGAGCACTGAGTCTGCCGCCACTTGAGTTCTGACAGACTTTACTGTGTGCATATTCAGTCTGAGCTGAGGGCCCATTCACATGGGACATGGGCTGGATGTTCCCTTGAGTGGATCCACCCCAACCATGGGGGGTCTGGTCAGATTATAACCACATGCTGGTCTCTTCCTTGATCCTGTTGCTGCAGTTGTTTACACACTCACTTAATCATCTCCTTGATTCCTCCTCTGTAAAGCAAGGCAGGAAAGTTTGCAGGAACCAAGCTGCGTGCCTGCGCCTTCTGAGAAACTATAGACTCCCCAGTGTTGTTGTTTTTCTGAAGAGCAGCAATGAAACTGTTCACATCCAACTTCTTTCACCGATGGATCATATTCTGGGTGTACATTAAAGATCCATTTAAAAATCATGAAAACAGTTATGCAAACAACAACAATCCAGGCACTGGGTGTTTCCTGGGGTTTGATGACCAACTTGGAGGAGGTGATGATGGCCCAGATCGAAGTGCTGTGTACTCTTCTTGCACTTTCCAGCAATTAAAACCCATTCTTCCATTGACTAGTCAGATCCCAAGGACTGTGATGTTCATATATCAGGCAGGGATGACATATAATTTCATAGGTATCAAGCAGAATTCAGCTGTTGCAAAATTCACATTCAGATGTGAAATGTGTTTGCCTTGAATGAGTCTCTCCCTGAGGAATGCCTCAAACATTGAGGGGAATCATTTCTGGATTATTCTAGAGTCCAGCCTCCCGGCAGGAATGGCACACACCTCCTTTGTAATGGTTGTCCAGAAGAGACGGTGAAAAGGCACAAACCCATTTCAGCACTACATCCTTCCTGCTGGATTGGGTATTCAGATTTCAAAAGAGGGAGGGAAGGAGATGATGGACAGGTTACAAAAGAATAATGGCACTTCTGCTTGAAGTGCAATGCAGGAAATGTTGCTCTAATTTCTGTGGCGAGATAGTCTGTCATTCCTTTCAGGCACAGGTTTCCTGGTGGTGACAAGGAAAAACAACAGTCTGCAGAAAACAAATATGGTTGTCAGTGAATGCATACTGAAAGCATCATTAACAGAAACCACTTAATTATTAGGCATTATCAATATGGCCAGAACTAAAGAGCAGCTCAGAGTGCTCTAATTTATACATGGAGCTTCTCTTTCCCTAGGGACTGCCTCTTTCAGTTCAGTAGGGAGAGCAACTTCATGTGCATATCCCATTGTATGCATGGTGCTGAGCCCTTTATTGTAGTGAATGGGAGCCCTCATGAACGGAAGCTCTGTGAGCTCTCTGGCGCACATGTGAGGCTCTGCATCCAGGTTTGTGTGTTTACGTCTCTTTATTTATGCTGTGTTTTAAGATGATTTTCCAAACAAATTATGATCATTTATCGTGTTACATTTTAATATGTTTGTGTTTTTATACTACTTTTGTTGTTATTTTTGTGTTGCTTTGTTTTGTAACAAGCTCCCAGGGAGCCTTTTGGCTGATGGGTGGTGAATAAATGTATTAAATAAATAAATAATATTTAGTTGAGAAAAATGGTTATCCACTATGGGCAGTATCCAGCACCTGTTGCACCAGCGTACACTGTTGGCGTACCACTAGAGGCCGCTTACACTAGTGGATACAACAACAGTGTAAGCAGACCAGCAGTGTTGGATACTGCCTAATGTTTCATTGGAACCAAAGAAATACCTACTTGAATCTGCTATTCCATTGATCAAATGCTAGACAGATAATGGAGGAAAGTGTCTCTTAATTAGTTTAGCAAACAAGCCTAGAAACTACCGTACCCAAATGATCTGTTGAAAGGGATGATGTAATTGGCTGAGGAGCTAGCTGGTAAATATGAAGCCTTTTGTGCATGTCAGTGTAATGATTAAAGGGATTTGAAAACTTTCAATGCACCAAACGACGACAGCACTAAAGCAAAAGGAAGCAAATCAACATCTTAAATGAAAGCAGCATATACTACTTTGAGAAAGGGAATGGAAACCTTCTCATCAGGGAGGCAAGTGGCCTTTAAATGCTGTTTTTGCTTGCTTGTCAAGATCTATATTCTCAAGCCTTGGTTTTATAAGCACTTTGTCTTTCACAAGTGCTATAAAGGCGGAAGCTGGGTCTACTGAGAGATAAACAGTGTAATGGAAGTTATTGGTGAAAACGGAACATTTTGTAAAACATATAAACCTTCATTATATACCGGTACATATCTCCAGTGGGATGCAGCCTACTCCAAAGGAATGCCTCAAAATATCGTAGGTGACTTTAGCTATATAATTGGGGGAGATGTAATAGAAAGAACCAGGCACACTGTGGCTTAGCAACACAGAGCGATTCCTGCTGGAGCTTTTCCTGTCATTTCCCATGTAGCCTACAGAGAGCTCTCTTAGTTTTAAAGGCAATTAAGGGCAGTGGGCTGGGTACAATCCAACAGGAACCTCCCCTGAGCGCAGGCTTCACTGCAGTGAAAAGGGACCATGTTAAGAGCATGCCATGTGCTCTTCCATTCAGGTGAGTAGAGCTTGAACTGGAGAACATCCGGCAGCTGGTACTGTTAAGATGACAAAGACAGGTTGGAATTACTGTATAAGTTTTAAAGAAACGTATACCTGAGAATTCAGGTATCGTAATTTACAGACTGAAGCCGTATTCAGGCATTTGCCTGAACACGCGAGGACCTGAAGCTAGCAGTTCTATGCAGTCTTGGCCGAATGTGCATAGAAGTCTGATAAGGCAGGGTTCCCTAATGCAGGGAAGTTTCTAAGCACGTTCAGCTGAATGTGCTTAGAAATCCCTCTTCAGATCTTTGTGCTGAACAAGTGGCAGTCTGAAGAGGATCCCACTTGCTTGGGGATGTTGGCAGCAGGGCTTGCATGTGCACCCTCCTTATAGTGTGTCTCAGGTATGGAAAAAACCATGGCTGTCTAATTCCATGGGAGTACAGGGAGAGGGCTGAATGTGGCACGAAGGACAGAATTCAACTTCCTGACAATCTCAGCTTTCCATTTTTGATGTGTGTGTGTGTGTGTGTTTGAATGGCATCTTTTCAGCACTCGCAGCTGCAAAGATATGCTGCAGAGTATGTGAACGGTCACAAGCATCAGAATAAGATTTCCAGCAGTTGAAACTTGGGCCTCAGTGCCTGCATTGTCCCTCTCCATGACTAGCAAAACTGGACTGAATTATGCAAAATAAGAGAAAATATGCAAATGTGTGTAAGTTGCAAAATCCAGCTTTTCCTGGTACAGAATTTGAATCTCCTGAGCACTGAACGTTTGTGTGTTTTTGTTTTTAGCAAGAAGTGCAAACAACCCTGGTTTTGAGGGGGGTGGGATTGAAATTCTAGGATGAACATGCACAAAATGCCTGGCAAAGCATTGTGGATTTCAGTAAGGGAGCCAGAATTTCTAGACTATTTAATGGAGGTTGTTGGAACCTCTATATTCACCTTCAGTTCTGCTGTTTGTCAATTTTGGAGCAGTGTTAACTCATTCCAGATGTCACCTGGACAGAGTTTAGTCTTTATCTCAGGAAATCTGAATTGCCACCTTTCAAAAACAACTGCCAAGAAATCTAGCTTTGGAAACCTATCACTGTCCTGTAAGAATAGCTGCATTGATCTCCTGTGTCAGAAAGTTATGAATTGCACAGCCTGCAGAGTGAAAATATAGAACTCTATAAACACCTCGTTGAACATGAGAGGAAAAGAGCAAGCCCATATGGCTCCTGTGAAATGAAACCAAGCTGGGTTTTTCTCTCTCTTCTTTTTCTCCAGTCTTAGAATTCTTTGAACGTTGCCCTAGAAAACTAGAAAACGGAGAAGTAGCTGATGTAATTTATTTGAACTTTCAAACAGCCTTTAACTAAGTCCCTTGCAAGGCAACGAAAAGAGTCATAGGGTGAGGGATAGAGTACTTCAGAGGCAGGGAAATGGCTGAGAAACAGCAAAGAGTGAGACTAAACAGTCAATTTTCAACATAACATGATCCAAAGAGCATTCTTCCCAAAGGTTACATTCTGGGACTGATACTATTAATAAATGTCTTGCTGGGAAAGGAAGCAAGTGGTCACTTGGCTGCATTTTTCCGTTGATATTTCCTGAGCTAAAAGCACATTCACCTGGTTTTTCTTCACATGTGCAAGTCAATGACCTGGTTCTCACAACATGACAACCCATCTTGGGTAACTAGCCATGGTAGGTTGTCATGTTGTGTGAATCCAGACCGCTTCCCTCAGGGTGGCTTTCCCCCCCCCCCCAACAAGCCACCCTGAGAACCCGTGGGCTGTTGTAGGGGTTGGTCAACCCACAATAGGTTGTCGTGTTGTACTAACCTGGGCAACCAATCCCTCCATAGGTTGCGGGAAGCAGTGAGCGAGGTGCTCAGCAAGAGTGGAAAAAAAACCCTTGCCACTCTTGGTGATCTCGCCCATGCCACCGCCAGTGACAGCCCCTCCAAAGTACCCAAGTGGCCCATTGGAGGGGCTGTCACTGGTTGGCCATCTTAAAAAAAATAAAAAATTGCACCCCAAATCCACAGGTCCAAAAATGGGAAGCCTTGCCTGGGCAATGTCTGAGGGGGCACCTGCTATCAAAATGCACCAGCCCTGGACATTGACCCAAAGAGGCTCCAGATAGGCTCCCCCCCACCCTTTGCTTCCCCTGAGAGCTGTCAAAAGGTGAGCTGTCAAGTTAAAGCAAAGCTGTAAGTGATCCTTGCTAGTAAAAGGGGGTAGGCAACATTTTCCCCCTTCGCAGCAAGTTCCTCAGGGTTTTCAGTGTCCCCCACCATAGGTCCCAGGGCCCCCAACTTTTCCACCCATTCCCAAGAGTGTAGGTACTTGGGAAGGTGGAAAAGTGCACTCCACCCCCTTTTTGTGAACACTTGTTTTTGACAGCTGTCAGAAGTATGGATTTCTTTGAAAACAGGGATTTAGGCAGGGCTAAACAGGGTAGGTTGGACAGTTTGTCATGTCAAAACAAAGTTTAAAAAAAAACTTATTTAGATCCTTTCTGGGTCACTGTCTAGGGCTGGTGCCTGCTTCACTTTGGCAACAGGTACCGCCCCCCCCCCCGGACACTGCCCAGGTGAGGCTTCCCATTTTTGGACCTGAAAATTTACCAAAACAAATTGTGCACATTTGGGGAGATTTTTTTAAAGGTGGCCAGCCAGTGGCAGCCCCTCCAATGTCAATGGCTGTCAATTTATTCGCAATCTCTGGAGAAAAAAGGGGAAAGGGGGGGGGAACCACGTCGAGCGAAAAAGTAGGTAGAGCGATCGCAGTGGGTAGAGGAGACAAGGGGGCTTCTGCCACCAAATCCCCTGGGATACTGTCTGGAGGACTGAAGGGGAGAACAACCCACAGTGAACCCGATCGTCCGTCATGTACACCGTGGATTGTTTGCGCAACAACCCACCCACCGTGGCTTATTGCCAGGGTGGGTTAGCGTAATGTGCGAACCTGCCCAACACGTGTGTAGATCCTTTCCATGGACTTGTGCATGTTGAACTGGCCTTGTGAATGGTTCCAGTGTGTGTGTGTGTGTGTAAATTTTTAATCCACCTTTCATCTATACCAGGTGGTGCACAAAGGGCATGACTAAAACTAATCATACCAAGATAAAATACAATAAAACAATAAACAGAGTATACAATAAACAATTCAGAGGCAGTTAAAATAGTAGAGCAGACTAATCATATAACCAAACTTAAGATGCCTGGGCAAATAAAAAAGCAAAGGTAACCATGCTGGGCCATTAAAAAAAAATCCAAAATACTGCCACGTAGTTCTGGCTGGGGCATGCTGGGAGTTGTAGGCCAAAAACATCCAGGGACCCAAGGTTGGAGAACACTGTATTAGTGTAATACCTTTATAAGGCCAACTCCACAGGTCACAAAAATGTGCAATCATTAGAGATCTCCAGATCTCCATCAGGCAATATGTACTAAAGCAGGTGGGGGGGGGATTTTTATTTTTATTTTTTGGTAGCATCTTGCCTGATGAATAGATCTGAAGATCTTGAAAGCTTGCACACTTTTGTAACCTTTGAGTTGGCCTAATAAAGGTATTGCACTAATATGGATTTTGGGGCCAATAAGAAAGCTCTGGCCTGGCGCCGAAATGAAGGTAGTGCCAGTGCCAGTCATACTCCTGTGGGGAAGGATATCCTTATTTGGTTGCTGGCCATGACCTCTTTAGTGAACCATGTATCTTCATATGTAGTCTTTCGATGCAAATCCTTGAACCCCGCCTGTACTGTGTTTTTGGCTTGAACGTGCTTTGCAAATTTGAGGTATCCTACCAGTTACCACTAGATGGCAGTCAAATAAGAGAACTGTTTTCAGTCCCAGCTAAAATATTCAGTCCCGTGGTGAATTTTAACCATAATAAAGAGAGCTCTCTTCTGAGAACTGACTTGCATTAATATTTTACTAATTGGCATTTTTACAGTGTCATCCAACCTCTTCTTTTAAAAAAGCAGGTGCACTCCTTATAATAATGTAGAAGTCAATATTGGAAGCGGAGAGAAACAATTAAACCGAGGGAAGAAAACGATAATTTAGTAACTGTTTAAGAATTTATGCTTCTCTGCCCTTCCCAGGTTTTAAACCTGAAACATTTTTTATGGCAGCTGTAAAGAATGACAGCATAACTGTGACTTTATTCACTTGCAACATTTATATTTTGCAGGCCAGCCTCTAGGGCCATTGGCTTTAGGAGTTGGAAGGAAAGGACTTTGTTGTTGTTTTGCTGTGGATCCGTCTACTGTAGCTGAGACCTTCCCCACCCCATACCCCCTATTAAATCCCCCATGTGGGAATTTCAAGTCAGCCAGTCACACACACTCACTGATCATACCCAAAGGCCGTGAGAAGGCGAGAGAGGTGTGGAAGAGCTGGAGGCCTTGTCCCTTCCCAGCCATGACTGTCCGGCGTAAGCAACCCAAGCCATTGCTTGGAGGGGAATACTCAACAGGCACCAGTGGTGTAGGAGGTGCGTCCCTGGATCCCTTGCCCAGGATCAGGCCAGGCAGTGGGGGCGGAGGTGGCAAAATGTCATGCCTTGGCTTTCCTTGGAAGGAAAATGGGGGTGTTTCTAAGTCTGCACATTGCCTTCAGATTGCGAGGAGGAGGGCCATTTCAGGGTTTTCTTGTTCCTTCGGCTTTACAGTGAGGCAGCAGAGCACATCCTTCAGACAGTCCCTAAGAGCCCGTGTGACCCTGGCATTTCCCCTGCAGAACAGAACAGGCCACAACTCACGGGACTCTGACCAGATCCAGTTAAATCAGAGAAAGTTTGGAGATGGAGAGCTAATTTTTTATTTATTTATTTTATTATATTTATACCCCGCCCTTTTTCCTGCAAGGAACCCAAGGCGGCTTACATAATCCTCCTCTCCATTTTATCCTCACAACAACCCTGTGAGGTAGGTTAGGCTGAGAGTCAGCGACTGGCCCAAAGTCACCCAGTGAGCTTCATGGCCGAGCGGGGCCTAGAACCCGGATCTAATGTTTACTTGGTATCACCACCATTTATTTAACCCCTATTTGGCCCTATTTGCTATATAAGGAAACACAGTCCCTGCCAAGGCTTTGCAAAGATGCAGCAAAAACAGGGCAGGGGAAGGTAAACTGGCACCAAGCAATAGAGGACAGCTGAATACATGTGGTGGCGGCCTTGGGAAGGCTTTGCAGGAGGGTTTATTGGCTCAAGGCATAGGAAGCAGCCTGAAAGAAGGAATGAAAGATGGGTGGATGGATGGATGGATAGCATGAGAAGGGGAAGAGAAGGAGGGAGGGAATATACTTGGGGCAGAGAGAGTCTTAAACGTAAGGATTAGGAGCCTGAAGTTGATGCAAGCTATGACCGATTCTGGTGCAGAGACTTAAGAGAAGAGTTATGGGATCATAGCAATGGGAGAGAAATATGATTTTAGCAGAAGCACTCTGCTCAAGGCACTCTGAGATCAATATCTGGCTCCACTGGAGTCAACAGCAAAACCCTTCACTGGATTTTTCTTCCCCCCAGGAAAATAAGAGGCTAATAATAGGATTCCACTTACACCTGTTCTCAGCTCCCCCTTTATCTAAAATGCCTACCTTTCTTGAGCTTTCAACATACTGTCAAAAAAGCAGACCTACCCAAATGACATACAACTGGAAGCAGTTTGGATTTATGAAAGTCACAGGCATGAAGTATCAATGCATTCTCATGCTAAGCAGTTGAGATTATTGCTCAAGGCGGTGGCTCAAAGATACGGGTTCGAGGGGGAAGTTTCTGCCTTTCCCCCCAGCCAACAGGGCCCCAGCTGCTATGCTGTACCTCTAGTTTTAGACAAGGGTATCGATAGCTAGAAGCTGGGATTGTAGCTCAGTTACCTTTGTTGCTTCTCACAACGGAGGGGAAACTGTTCTCTTTTTATTTATCTCTTTAAGAGTAGCATTGCCAGAGCTGGGCAATACCTGCATTGACAACTTACATTCTGCAACCTGTGCAAACTGAACAGATTTGGCTGTATCTGTTCATTTGCATAGTTTATTCTGCTTTTGCTAAGAATTGCCCTTGATCGACCAGATCAGCGGCCATCTGGTTGCACCACGAAAGCACAGTGTGATGGGGGCTGAGAGAGCGGTTCCTTACCATAATTGCACCATAACAATCAGAAGCAGACTCCCTCTGAATGCCACCTCTTGGTTCTCATTGCTAGTCGTCACCTTTGATAAACCTGTAGCAAAATCAAGACATCATTAGTACATCAAAATAGACAATCTAGACAATGCTGTACATTTTTAAAAGGCAGTATTTCCAAAATTATAAATGAGCCAAGGATGGATTCTTGTTAATACAGGAAATAAATGGAAACCACACACTGAAAAAGAGGTCACTATAATCTAGCTTGGTAGGTTAATTTTCCTAAAAGGGCAAGACACCAAACCCTGCAGAAACAATTTTATAGAATGCAGGATCCGGGGACTTCCAATGTTGTGCAATTTCCATGCTACAACTAATAAGAAGGCAATGAAATCTTTGTGTGCAACTACTTCATATTCTTCCCCATATACAATTGAGAGAACCAATTTAGGCTGTAGGAAAAATAAACAACTTTAGAATTTTTTTCCAAATACCTCATTCCAAAAGGTAGCCACAACTTATCAGCTCCGTGATAATGGTTTTTTAAAGCCATCTGGGCTTTAGTGTGGCTGTCATATCAATCTTTGGTGGCAGTGAATTCCGTAAGCTGGAATGGACTGGGCAGGAGGAGCAAAGAGTGTGGAGGGTTGGACACACATCTAGTATCCTAAGAGCAGGGGACAAAAAACTTCTTTTGCTCTACTTGGGGCATTTCCCCCATTTCCAGTTGCACATTCTAGAGCCAAACAGGTGCATGGGAAGCTGCAGTCAGCAGATGGTCTTTTGCCCTCTTCACTATCCAGACTGGAAGACTTATGAAGGCAGTAAGGGGGGAGGGCAGGTGTTGAGGAAACAGCAGCAAGCTCTGAAGAAAGTGTCCGCTTCTTCATTGGACACTTATATACCATTAAAAAGAGGCACTGATATATCTATATCTTTATTCTGGCCGTGTTCGTACAACATGCTAAGCCACCCTGCAAATAAGCTAGGCAGTGTGGGTTGTTTGTGGAACAACCAGTGGTGTGCCCGACATGATCGGGCTCGCCATGGCTTGTTTTCCCCCCTCGGTCCTCCAGCAGGTATCCCAGCACCCTTCACAGCAGAACCCATCTTGCCTCCCCCTCCCCCCTCCAATCACTGCCCCTTTTCGTTTGCTGCCACCACCACCCCCCGAGCCTCAACTAAGCGCAAGTTGAGTTGTGTTTGTGTGTTTTTGCCGGCCCCTGAAAATTGTGCAAATGTATTTGTAATTTTGGTTTTTTTTTGTCTTTCACAAGTGCGCACTTGCGACTGTCCAATATGTGTAGTCTTGCCTTGTCAATGTCCTTCTAAGTTTCAGCTGTCAAACAGCAAAATGCAGTAGGTAACATACACTGAAATTGACAAGCAGATTCCCACAGTTGCCAGTGACCAAGTGCCTCGCTGTCAGTTGAAAAGCACCAGTAAGGGGCGGGGGGGGGGAGCGGCAAAAGTAGGTTCACCAAAAGGGGGTGGGGGCGACATCACCCACTTAGCAATGTAATCCTCTCGATTTTAAGTGTTGAACTGACACTTCTCACTCTCCTCCACCATTTCAACACTTCACCAAGTCTCCAGCTACTCCAGAAATGGGAGATATTAAAGCCCCCCCCCTCTTTTCAGAGCACTTACTGCTGCGGTTCCCTGGCAGTTCTAAAAAAACACACACACATGTGGGGGTGGATGAATGGACCAAGTGAAGGATGGCCCGTTGTGGGGGTGGGTGTAAGTATGGCTGGTGCTGCTGGCACCCCATTCTGCCACTTATAAGGGTTTTAAAAAAAAAAAAATTCGGGGAAGAGTTGCTCGGGTTTTTTGGACTGGTAAATATATACACATTTAATGTCTGGGAAGTAAATGCTCTGTTACTGCAGGTGCGCAAATTTCCCCTCCATTTACTTCCCAGACATTAAATTTGTGTATATTTCTGCGTTTGTTTGTTTTCTAGAACTGTCAGGGAAACTACGAACACAGTTGTGCAATTTTCTGGGACCAAAAAAATATTTTTGAAACAGGTGCTGAACCAGTGGTGGCCCCTCCAAAGTGCTGCCTGGGCATCACTGGGGGCAGCATGGGCAAGACTGCCAAGAGTGGCAGGTGGTTTTTTTGCTATTCTTGCTGAGTGGCTCGCTAGCTGATCTCCACAACCCACAATAAAATTGCTCTCCCGGGTTTGGATGTCATGGCAACCTATTGTGGGTTGAACAACCCCTAGAACAAACCAGGAGTTGTCAAGAGTGGCTTGTTGCCAAAAAAAAAATAAGCCACCCTGCGGGAAGCAGTGTAGATTTGGACAACACGACAACCCACTGTGACAAGTTACCCAGGATGGGTTGTTGTGTCGTGCAACAAACCCAGTCATTACCTCCAGTATTGGAGGCAGCAGTATCCCTATGTATACCAGTTGCTGGGGAACACAACCAGGAGGGTGTTGTTGCGCACTCCTGTCTTGCTTGTGGCTTTCTCACAGGCAGCTGGTTGGCCACTGTGTGAACAGAATGCTGAACTAGATAAGCCTTTGGCCTGATCCTGCGTGGCTCTTCTTAGAGTCTTATAAGAATCTTAAAGGAGATTTCCAATCAAATAAATAAGCAAACAGCTCCCAGGAAGCTCATTTAAGCTTCTGCACCATGCTAAGCCCAGTCCAGGGAAGGGCCTTTGCCTCTTCACAGAGCAAATTTGGGGGTGGGTGAGGAAGGAAAGAAAGAAAGAAAGAATTGTAATTGGCAACTCTTCCCCCTGAATTGTACCAAAGGAAGCTGGCAATCAACATCCAATTTACATTTTCCTCATGCAGTGGGAAATATTTAAGTTGACAAATAGGATATTTAACAGCGCAACAGATACTTGGCAGTTCGTTATTAACAACTGTTACTGATGTGATTTATTTGCTGTTATAAAAAGGGCATTATTTTGTGAATATGATTCAGAAATTAGCTCCAGTTTAGCAAGAGGCCTTGACTGCCTGACCTCTTAATAGCCTTATAATGATGCCATTTACCATTCAGTGGCTTATTCAAGTCACTCTGTGCAAGATTTGTTTTAAAGGACTGATGTTCACAGATCAGACTGGTGTGTGGATGGCTCACAGGAGGGAGAACTCTGGGGGTAGATGCATTCCCAGGACCACAATTATCTAGGAGTTAGGAAAAGGCAGGTGTGTGGAACTACCGGTACCTTTTTTTTTCCCCCAGCCCCTTTTGCAGATCTTCCCTCATATTTGTTTAGGCTTGCCTAGCTGAAAAAACGAATGTGATATCTGGAAAGAGTACTTTGTGATCCTCAATCACTTGATATATGAAATGGCAGAAACAGAAATGAGCAGCCAAAGAGTTGGATGGTTAGTTCAAATTACCTGTCACCCCTTTGCTCTTGTTGCCACCTGGCCCATACTATGCCCCCCCCACAGCTTCCTTGCTTGATATTCCTGCTTTGCCAAACCCACAAAGCCCCACTTGTCCATGGGCCCATGTGAGGCTTTCCCCCCTGTCAGACTGATCTTTCCTTAAAGGAGCTTGACTGTTTGTTAACATTCTGTTTCTGACAGCTTCACTCTAGTTGGAAGGAATACTTATGAACATTCAATTACATCATGGCAGGCAGACTACTGTCAGTGCAGTCACTCTGCTTTGCCCCGTGCTTTGCTTCCTTTTCCTTCCGTGACCTCCAGTCCCCTCTGTGCTTTCTTTCTGCTCGTTGGACTCTGCAGTTTGCACTTTTCAAGTCATCCTTGTCCTCCACTCTTGACACATTTGCCCCACTCGCTCAATGAACTATTTACTGCTCTCATCTCCAGCCCTGGCTCACTCACTCCGTTTGATATCTCTGTTCATGTTCTAGCACAGCTGAATCCCTCTGGAGGAAACCAAGAGTTGACTGACTTTGTCAACTCTGCTTAATATTCTGTTTCTTTTCTTCTGTCATCAATCTGTCTAAATAACACTACTTCACCTCTCTGGGTCATGTTCGGTCTCAACACCCCTCCTCAAGTTCAGAGGCTGACCTGGATGAGGAGTCTCCATCCTCCCTACTGGGTCCTTTCTGACTAGACACTACTGCTTTACCAGACTCATTGGATTCAGAGGACTCTCCTGTACAGCCCCTGTCACACACACACACACCCCCATGGTAAGAATCAATGACTATTGAATAAGGCAACAGTGTTTTAAGATCCTAGGCAGCTTCTGAGCTGGGCTGAAGCCAACAGCACTATCAGGCCAGCCAACCCTTATGTCAGAAGTCCTTTGCACCCTGCTGAAGCAACAGCTTCCCTTGCTGTAAGTTAGAAAACTTCAGCCAACCTCTGCCCATGGTCCTCATTAGTTCTATCTAGATCTGGCCTAATCTTGCTCTACCAACTGAGGCTGGATCTTTCTAAGCAAGACTTTGTCCAAGCTTACCTTCATTTTACCTACTGAAACCTGATCTCAGCAAACATGCCTCTACCACCACATCAGATGCTACACCAGCCATCTGGCTTTGTGGTATTGCAGCCATAGCCTACTTCCCTGGGAACCCAGAGCCTAGCTGATGCAGGACAGGACAATCTGATCCATATCAATTCTAGGAATCCCAAGCACTTCTCTACCTTTGGTGCTCTGCTATGGCCTACCCCTCCACCTTCCCCCCTCCTTGATCCCCGCTCAAGTTTTTTCTTCCTTCTTGAATGCTAACATTGAATCTATCCATTCTGACTTCTCTCACACTCTCACCCCTCTTCCAGCTCTTCCTCCTCCAGCACTTACTTCTACCCTTTCTTTTTCTCCCGTCACGTTTGATGAGTTGACTGCCTTATTACCCTTGTCTAACCCCACCACGTGTCCCCTTGATCCTGTCCCCTCCCAGCTTCTAGCTGCCATTATCCATCCTCTGTCCATCCACTTTATCAAGCTATCTGGCTCTTTCTCTTCATCATTCAAACATGCCACCGTTTCCCCTATTCTAAAAAAAAAAAGAACAGAAAACAACCCGTAAGCCATCCTCCCTCTGCAACTAATGCCCAGTTTCCTTTTATCTTCAAACTCCTGGAGTGTACTGCTTACTCTGCTGTGTCTCCTCTGCTTTTGACCCGCCCTCCAACCTGGCCTGCACTCCGCTGAAATTGCCCTTGCAAAAGTCACTGATGACCTCCCCACTGCCCAATCCAAAGGCCCTTTCTCCTTCCTCATCCTCTTGACCAGGGGTCCTCAAACTTTTTAAACAGGGGGCCAGTTCATTGTCCCTCAGACTGTTGGGGTGCCGGACTATAGTTTGAAAAAAATATGAACAAATGGATCAAGTAAAAAAAATGGACCCGGGTCCTTTTTTTTTTAACTTGATAGGGGTGAATTTTTCCCCCCTTAAATGGAAAGTTATTTTATTTATTTATTTCATTTCATTTCATTTCTATACCGTTCAATAGTCGAAGCTCTCTGGGTGGTTTACAGCAATTAACAAGACAGTCCCTGCCCACAGGCTTACAATCTAAAAAGACACGACACACAAGGAAAAAGGAATGGGGAGGGAAGAAGGGTGAATATGAATGAATACTCCTGGCAGGGCTGGTGGTATTTACATATATAGTTGCACAATTGTTTCATGCCTAACACGAATATACTTTTGTTTTTGCCATCACACAAATGAGCATACTCTGCTTCAATCCAAGGTAGCATTTTTGAAACATTAGAAATCTGACTTAGCTACATCAGCTCATTACATAAGAGGTAAAACACCACCACTAATTTTTCCATATTATGGAAAAGAATAAAAGAATCGGCACTTGAAGCGAAAGAGTTAAAAAAAAAGTCTGCTTCCGCCGATCGGCCGCCGGGCCGGATAAAAAGGCAAGGCGGGCCGGATGTGGCCTGCGGGCCTTAGCTTTGAAGACCCCTGCTCTTGACCTTTCTGGAGAGGTCCTCAGGAAGTATTGTCCTTGATGCAGCCACTCTTGCCTGCCTGGTTCCCTTTATGCTCTAGGTCTCCACAATTCTGTCTTCAGCTGGTTCTCTTCCTTTAATCACTCTTTTCAATGTTTCCATAGGGGGAGGCTCTTCCTCTGCTTTCCCTCTCTCCACTGGCATCCCTAATGGCTCTGTACTTGGTCCTCTTCTCTCTCTCTCTCTCTCTCTCTCTCTCTCTCTCTCTCTCTCTATATATATATATATATATATATATAAAATCCCTGGGTAGCCTTATCACACCCCATTACTTACAGTATCACCCAGCTCTACCTCTCTACCCCAGAACTTGCATCCTCACTCCAGTCCTACACCTTCAATCTCCTCCCTGGTATTTCCGCTGGGCAATACTGCAGACAACAAACAGTAAGCCCAAGACCAGCCTTCTTATCTTTCCTCCTCATTCACTCTCCTTTTCCACTGATGTCACCATCCATCTCGCTGATCAGGTATGAAGCCTTGGTTTTCTTTTACTCTTCCTTCTCCCCCCACCCCCATCAAGCATTGTGTCAGCACCCACCATGGTCAGGCAGATGCCAGAGCCCACTGGCACTGAGGCCAGGATTCCTTTTTAAAAATTTAATTTCATGGACTTGATGCAATAGCCTCCAAGTGGTCACTAATAGGAGATCAGAGCCGTGGGAACCCCGCCCATCCCACTCCCGCAGCCTCACAAGGGAAAACATCTCCAAACCCTGAGGTCCACCAGCCAGAGCCAGGTGTACAATAGTGGCCCGGTAGGGCGGGCCACAGACATACACTTACAATGAAGGAACAGGGTACCTCTGTCTGAGTACAAGTTCAGCCTAGGAGTTTAATTTCAGTAACAGAGCCGAACTCACAGTCCTTTCACACAAAAATCAACTCCGGGTTTTCCTCAAGCTTTCCTTTCTCAGCCTGCCTGCCTTCTGGTTGCTCCTGCTGTTAAGCAATTAGTAGTCAGAAAGCCTTGCTGATTGTGAAGGATTGAGGCCTACACAGGCTTGAGTTAGGTTGAAGCCTGAAGGCCCAGAATATCTCCTGATGGGAGGGGGCATTTGTGAGTTTCATTTCACCTCAGAGAGTTACGTTTCCTTTCCCCCCTAATGGAGTTAAGTTTCATTTCCCCAGTTTGAGGTCACCTGATTGTAGCCTCCTAAAGTTGTGGGAGTGTATAAGGAGAGAGAGAGAGAAGCTGTGGAGGAGAGGTTCTGCAGGCACCAAGAAGCAGAGACAGACAGAGAAGCAGAGTTTGAATATCACTGAAGAATGCAGAACAGCCAGGGCTAGGCCGGGAAAGGAATCTCTTAACTGAGGCATACAGGTGAAAGAGTAATTAGGTTAGAGAGAACTGCGTTATTTCTTTTATTTCTATTATACCTACTTTTTAAAAGTATACAGCTCTATTTGTGTAATTACCTTAAGTTATTGTGAATCTACTATACCAAAATTTACTAAAGTAAACAGTTATTGTTAACAGCAAGTTGTTTGGAGTGTCTTTTGCACCACGCCTAAGCCTAATCCCACTTTACTGGGAAGAGAAGGTAAAAGACAGAGAATTGGCATCCTGATACAGGAGGGGCTCTTAAAGAGGCAAAATATCTCTAAGGAGCTGATCAAGGTGAACTGGTACAGGTGAAACCTTGACACTGATCTACTGCAAATCACCCAGAGATTCACCAGTAGATCCTGATCGACCTTCAACCTACCTGTGACATAATCCTATCCGATTGTAGAATTGAGAGATGGCTTGTATCCCAAAGCTGTCTCTGGGGCAAGTTAGTGTCAGAACTCCTAAAATGCAACTGTAAATACGTTTTACAGTGTAGCTACCAAGGCTGCAAATATTTTGCTGCTGTTGCCTGATGCATTTCAATTACACTGAAAGATCCTTGCTAGTGGAGTTGAATGGATATGTACTCCTAAGTAGGAAAGCTTGTTTAGCATTCATTTTTTAAAATACAGTAATACCTTGGATTGCAAGCATAATTCGTTCCGGAACCGTGCTTGTAATCCAAAACACTCTTATATCAAAGTGAGTCTCTGGCGGGCGTGAGCGGGGCCGATTCCAGCCCGCTATGCCTGCTCGAGGCGAGCGGTTACATCCCTACACTACTTGTCTTGCAAGACCTTGCTTGTTTATCAAGTCAAAATTGTTTTAAAAAATTTGCTTGTCTTGCAAAACGCTCTCAGACCAAGTTACTTGCAGTCCAAGGTATTACTGTAACAGTACTGCTCTTTGGGCACATTTCTATAAGAATTGCACTTCAGCTGCTTGTATGCACCCCAAACTATCTCAAAAGTGCAGTTGTGTGCATTGGGTAGTTTATCATCCACTTCACTGCCATCAGTTTGCACAGATGCATGGATCTGCGGGTGTTGATTCCACCTTCTGCAGATCCCAAAGGTAAGTGGTCTCCCATTAGACCATTCTCTGGGCTTGTAGAATGTTGTATTTGTTGACTGGCAATATGCATCTTCAAGCTTCTATATTAAGGTACATGTTGGTGTTGCCTATTAGCAGGCACACATCTGCATATTTCACTGCTGAGACGTGAATTTCATTGTTTTCTGTAGCTTACTTTTAAAGTGTGATGGTCACAATATTCATGCTTTGCTTGCAAATTACTTTCAAGTGATTAAAATTATAATAATATTCTTAAGAAACTTACCAAAGAAGCAAGTTACATATTAGATTATGCGCAGATTCTAAAAATACTGATATGAGACATGTTTACAAACAATTGTGCAGTTTCAGAGCAACTGGGCCACTACTTATTTATTTAATGTATTTCTACACTGCCCATCAGCCAAAAGGCTCCCTGGGTGGTGCCCCCCCCCCCCCCCCAGCAGCAAGTAAGTCACTATTGGTGACTTACTTGCATTTTCTGTTCTCATATAAAGTATGGCTATTTTAAGTTCAAAACAGTGTGATGTCTGTTTCTTAGCTTAGGAGAGCTGCATTGTACAGTTACACAGCAGAGGGGAAATGACTGTTCCTTTACGTGGGTATTGCCATGAAAACTTCTCTTACTTTTCTTTCTGTGCTGTAATAGGTGTGGGCATTAGACCTGGATCTGCGCTATAGTGATCATCTGGCTTTGACACAGGTCTTGCTTTACGTAACTAATGGGACGCTGGATTGCACATTAAGCCACTTTGAAGCGCAACTGGTTCCAAAGAAACCAAAAGGTCGCCATCCCCAGAAAGAACAGCCCCAAGCTGTAAGTGATGTCCTCTTCACATTATTAAACGAATAACCCCATCCTACAACCCAATGTGTTGGCAAGTAGTAAGTGTTGGCTGCCTCATTCTTTGTTGCATTGGTATCCTGAGCTACCTTGGGACATTATTATTTTTATTATTTGCATTTATCTATCGCCCATCTGGCCAGCAAACCGGCCACCCTGGGCGATGTACAGAAAATAAAACAGAACAAAATACATTAAAACATTTTCTCCATTAAAATACATTAAACAGTATAAAATTTTAAAATCTTAGCCCACCCCATATTCCCGCCTGAATAACCAAGTTTTTAATGAGCGGCGGAAGCTCAGCAGAGAGGGGGCATGGCGGAGGTCACTTGGGAGAGAGTTCCATAGTACGGGGGCTGCCACAGAGAAGGCCCTCTTCCTCGTCCCGACCAGTCTAGCTGCTCTGGCTGAAGGGACAAGGAGACGGCCGTCTGTGGCAGATCTTGTTGAGCGGACACTTGGTGTTGCTGGGCGCGCCTTGAGATAGAGGACCGGAGCAGTTAGGGTTTTAAAGTCAAGGCCAACACCTTGAATTCAGTCGGTAAGCAACTGGAAGCAATTGTAGTACTGAGCATGCGTGATGTGATCCGCCGGCGGCTGCATTTAACCAGGCGAGCCGCCGCGTTCTGCCAGCACAGTAAGCTGGGTCAGTGTTACTATGTTGGGAGCAGCCACTGTCACCTGATGTGTGCTACCTCCAGGATGCATCTTGATATTTAGCTCAATATTTATATTTAGTTCAATATTTATTTATTTACTTACTTACTTACAGTATTTGTATACTGCTCTATAGCAAGCAGATTCCGGAGTGGTGAACAATAAAAAGATAAAAGCAGACAAAAGAAACAAAAACAATACATTGGAAACAAGGTAACATTAAAAAGGTGGTTCGGCAACAGAGCAGGCTTCCCGGACACAAGGAGGTCTTCAGCAGGTGCCGAAAGCGACACAGTGTGGGAGCCTGCCTGACCTCCAGAGGCAGGGAGTTCCATACAAATGGAGTCGTCACACTGAAGGCTCTTCTCCTGGTGGACTCCAATCAGGCCAAAGGTCTATGAGGAACCACCTGGAGAATGTCCTCCGATATTGTATGTAGTTTATAATAATTAAATAGGATTAATTTTTTTAAAAAGAAAAGAATGTCCTCCGATGACCTCAGTGACCAGGCAGGTTGGTATGGGAGGATGCACTCTCTCAGGTAACCTGGTCCCAAGTTGTTTCAGGCTTTGTACACAAGTACCAGAACCTTACCTGGCCTGGTAGAGAATAGGCAGCCAGGGCAGTTCCTTCAGCAAAGGAGTTGTGTGCTGAAAAAGGGGCAGCTCCTGACAACAGCCGAGCTGCTGCATTCTGCACTAGCTAATTTAGATGTAGTTGCCTAATCTTCAAACCCAGGGCTCTCCTAGCTCATCTTTGACTACCAAATGCCTGATCAGTTGAAATGGTCTTACTTTGCTTCTGGAAGATACTTGGTACCCAGGTGGCTCGATCTCTGTGGGACAGCATTTTGAAGTTCAGGAGTGACATTGTGAATGCCTCCTTAAATTTCATTGCTCTTCTCACTTACCACAGTGGGGAGATCTTTGCTTTTACCAGTGCTTAATCCCAAAGGTAGACACAGTAACTTGCTATTCCTAGAAAAAATAATTCAGAGATCTCTTTAATATCTGCTGCTGTTGCCTGCAAAACAACTCCCATTTTAATGCATGGTCAGCATGGGCCAGAAACCTGCTCCTGTCCATCTACAGATAGAGATGTTGTGTCATTCCAAAAAGTGCCAGAGCTTTGTAATTTAGAGGTTAATGAGCTTCTGATCTATTGTTCTTGTCAAACTACTACTTTGAGTTGGAGAGGAGTAAATTAGGTATGATTAGTCCCAGTAGTACATGTTTTAGAAATGAAAAGTAATCAAGTAGCAACTTTTTAATTAAAATTCTGTCAGGATTAACGTAAATTTGTCACTCCCGGCCTATAATCCACCCCCACCCACCCCACAGTCTTTTTATCCTTTCCCATCTTGTTTGCCTAGCAGTCAGGCAACAAAAAGAGAACCAGCATGTCAGAGTTATCTTTTAAAGAACCCAAGGAAATAAACAGGAGACAAATCTTTTTACAGCGCATGATCTGTAATGAATGATTAAGTAAAAACACTTTATGTGAAATTATGATGTTAATAATGCTTCTGTCCCCGTGAATTTATTACACATTCACCAGGCTGCTTGCTTTGATTTTGATAAAATGGAGCGGTGACCGAGTGCGAGTGATGATTTTTATTTTTAGAAAACTCCTTTGCAAGAGCAAATTTCCTAGATACTGCTGCTACTGTAATTATGTACAAAACCAATCACTCATTATACTTAGGATACATTATCTCCGAGACAGATGAGGCTAAATAAGCAAGACATTAATAATTCATCCGGCAGTTCATTATGCATGTGTTTGCCTGCTTTGTAGCTGAAATAAGCACCTCATCAAACTGATGCTTGCGCTTAAACAATAGTTCTGTGTTATTGCCGCTACGTTCAAGTTTACGCTTGTTAAACTGCTACTTGGATTATTTTATCAAGCATTCATTTATTTTATTTGTGGCCCTCTGTTGCCAAAAACAAATTACTGAGAGCTTTGGATACCTGATTTGATCATGTATACTCTTAGTCCTCTGACTCACTGTTCTCAACCAAGCCTGGATTACCCCTTATGCTAAATAAGCTTCAGGGCAGGACCCCAGCCAAATTGTGGGTCCTGCTGCTCACCGAGGCTGCCAGTGTCAATCTCCTGCATACTTTATTTCCTTATACTTGTGCACATGGGCACAAGTATGCATGCCTAGTAACATCAGCAGCCATGGAAAAGCAGGACTATGGCACTGACTGAGGGCCACTGTGAATAGCACTTGCACGCAGCAGCTAATGGCCCACAGAGCAGCAGACTGGGGATGGAGCAGGGGAGGCTGGCCTGGCCTGGCCTGCCCTCACAGTGTTCTTGACTTAGGTCTGAGGGTAAGACTAAAAAGCTACTGGGGTTTCTCCAAACTCTTGAAAATTAACATTTTAATGTAACCAAAAAAGGTTTGTACAAAACATCAAGAAAGGCTACAACACACAGATTCTGCTCACCTTTCCAAACTGCTCTCGTGGAGACTGCACATTTAGGATCTGTGTGCACCCCATTGAAATTCAGCTGTTTGGTGGATTTTCTCTGAAACAACTAGACAAACATCAAGTATCAAATATCAGTATCATTGGTTGAGACTCCTTGGGTCTTCTTCCAGAAATGGAACATGTGTAAAATGTGTACAAAGCCCGAAACAACTTGGGACCAGGTTACCTGAGAGAGCGCATCGTCCCATACCAACCTACCAGGTCACTGAGGTCGTCAGATGGCATGCTCCTGGCCTGGTGGTTCCTCGTGGACCTTTGGCCCGATTGGAGTCCACCAGGAGAAGAGCCTTCAGTGTGGTGGCTCCATTTCTGTGGAACTCCCTGCCTCTGGAGGTCAGGCAGGCTCCGACATGGTGCTGCTTTCAGCGCCTGCTGAAGACCTCTTTGTTCTGGGAAGCCGTCTCTGCTCTCCAACCACCACTGTAATTGTTACTTTGTTTTCAATGTATGGCTTTTGTTTCTTTTATCTGTTTTTGTCTTTTTACTGTTCACTGCGGCAGAATCTACTTAGACATGTTTACAGTATTTGTATACTGTTCCAACAACAACAACGATGTTTTGCTTACGCATTATTATTTACTTCTTTATTGAAGCTGTCCAGTCAATAGCACTTTGCTAAGAAATAATAGAAAGTGAGAAAACACATATTTGGCTAAAATTCTTGCTAGTAGCACACCGCTAAAAAACCAACTGTTTAAGGAGTTCCTAAAATCATGCTTATAAGATATATCCCAGAAAATTTACCGGTAAATGGGTAACCATTTATGTAATGCCATGTTTATACACTCGGGGCACCACTTTAAGAAGTGCCAAATGTTGCATCAGAAGAACCCCTAGTCAAAAGCAAAATCATGTTCATATTTCATTATACAGTAATACCTTGGATTGCAAGTAACTTGGTCTGAAAGTGTTTTGCCAGACAAGCAAAAATTTTAAAAATTTTTGACTTGATAAACGAGCAAGGTCTTGCAAGACAAGTAGTCGTAGGGATGTAACCGCTCACCTCGAGTGGGCATAGCAGGCCGAAATCAGCCCCGCTCACGCCCGCTAGAGACTCGCTTTGATATAAGAGTGTTTTGGATTACAAGCATGTTTTCGGAACGAATTATGCTCTCAATCCAAGGCATTACTGTAATTTAAAGGTGAGAAACAACATGGTGTGGTATTGAACCTGGACCAGCAGAGACTTGGAATGAAGTCTCCACTCACCCATGAAGCTCATTGGGTGACCTTGGACCAGTCATTACCTCTCAACCTAAACTACCTTTACAGGGTTGTTGTGAAGGGAAAACATGTAGGGAGAGACCCATGTATGCTGCCTTGAACTCCCTGGAGAGGTGTGGAATACACATGTAGTATACCTTGACCCCTCCTCCAAGCAGAAATCTAAATCAGCATAGCTTTCAAAGTGTGCGGAGTTGGATATCACTTGAATTTTCAAACATCATACAAATTTCTCAGAATAATTTGGTTTACTTCAAAACCATAGAAAGTTAAAAAAAATATTGAGTGGTTTATATTTGCCTTGTGGGTTCAGAGCTTTCAGGTCATATGTAACACATTTTCAAATGTCTCTTTGCCACCCCAGTGGCTCGATGGTTTCTGTTTCAAGCCATGCGCACAGTCAGTTATTACACTTTAACAACTACTTAATGTACTCGAATTCCTCCATTGGTCTCACTGAGGGTCAGATCACATGACTGTAGAGTGATTTGTGTTAGGGGAATGTAATCTTATGTGTAGTGTGTGAACAGTACTTAGGTAAGGCAATGCCCTCTTGAATTATTGTTACCAAACATTGCTTATCTTTGTTCATGTGACTATGAAGTTAATTGCCAGGGTTGAAATGTGTTTCTTTTAGAAAGCAAAATATTACAGCAGGACATAGGGTTTAGCCAATAATGTATAAATGTGCTTTGTGCTGAAGCAGGAATCTGTTACTACTTCATAAAATTTATTTATTTGCTTTTGCTTTTCTCCCAGGCTTCCATTGTCAGCCGCTCTGCTCTCATGAGCAGTTCGATTATGCATGTCAACCTTTCCCTCATCTACTATAATGTTTTCCTTCAGATGTGCAAGGCTCATGGGATTGGATATGATGTCCAGGTGGGAAGTTTGTGTGCTTTATATTTAAATGACATAGAGACAGGAAAATAGGAAGAGACGGGGAAATTTTTGTTTATTTTATTTACATATACTGCTCAATAGCTGACGTTCTCCAGGCAGTTCACAAAACAGAATGCTGGACTAGATGGGCCCTTGGGCCGGATCCACACCTAAGGTTTATTGCAGTACTGTATCACTGCTGTAACTTGCAGGGCACACGACACACACACTTTTCAGTGCCAGTCGCACTAGTCCTGCATAATCATTCTTTGTTTCTTCCGGAATTTCCCGGACTACGTTTATCAGTTTTTTCAGTTCTTGCGATTTGCTGTCGCAGCTAGTGTGTGCTAAAGTGGCACTGTTGTTGCCCACCTGAGGTGTGGCCATGAAAGTGTCGTCACTGGAGTTAGCCAATTGTTTTCAAGGAGTGGGGGAAATGCAGCAATACGTGTGTCTCCCAAACTGGTGGGGAAAAGAGGTATCTGCCATTTGTTGTTGTGCGGTGGGCATGGGGCAGGAAAAGCTTTCCCCCCTTTTTAAAAAATCTCGCTCCTTCACACATTCACTCCTTCGCACAGCTGATCAACAAAACAAAAAAACAAAAAATCCCTTTCTCTTAAAAGCCCCCCCCCCAAAGAACAAGGAGGTATAAATTGGCCAAAAAGCATGTCTACTCAGAAGTAAATCACATTCCCTTCACTGACCATGCTCCCAGGTAAATCACATTGATTTCAGTGGAGCTCATGCAGGGGAAGACTGCTTTGGGAAATTGGTTTTGGGTGGAGGGGAAAGCCGAGAGCCAGTGTGGCGTAGTGGTGAGAGTGTCGGACTGGGACTCGGGAGATCTGGGTTCTAGTTCCCGGTCAGCCATGAAACTCATTGGGTGACTTTGGGGCAGTCACTGGCTCTCAGCCTAACCTATCTCACAGGGTTGTTGTGAGGATAACGTGGAGAGGAGGAAGATTATGTAAGCCGCCTTGGGTTCCTTTCAGGTTCCTTTCTTTAATTTTAATTATCCTCACATAAAATGGTCAAGCATCTTATTTAAATCAAAGTCATTGTTATAATTTCTAGGCAGTTGTATTTATAACTTCTAGGCAGTTTGTATGCAAATTGTAATACCTTTTCCCATTCTCAACAGCTAAAAGAAGGCACGATTTTTCTAATGTTTGAAGATCAGAAGAGATACAAATTTGGAATGTTGTAAGTTTGCAGAAGATAACTGTAAGGCTGGAAACATCTTGGCAATCCTATAGTTAGTGTTCCCCAACTTTGGGTCCCCAGATGTTTTTGGCTGGGGCATGCTGGGAGTTGTAGGCCAAAAACATCTGGGGACCCAAGGTTGCAGAACACTGCTCTAGTTGAACACCCCTCCTCCCTGCTGAGGTTTAGACCTCCATACCCAAACGCTCCTGAGAGGGGTAGCTGTACTAACTTGTGGACAAAAAAACAAGGAAGAGTCTTGTGACATAAAACATCCGCCATAATACATTTGTTAGTATTTAAGGTGCCACAAGACTCTTTGTTGTTACTCCTGAGAGAGTAGCTTTCACAGACGCCCATGGCCTCGAGTAAGGCCCAAAATGGTGCAAGGAGGACCAGGTCAGAGATAGATAGCACTTGTAAACTGTGTCTTGTGCTCTTCATCAGCACAGAGCAAGCAGCAAGGCCCTGCCCAAGCCCCACTGAAACAGTTCAATCCCCATTTGCTGCAGTGGGACTTAGAAAGGACAAGTTTCCAGCAGAATGCTCTAGTACTATTAGTACTACAGTGTTATCTCATACCATTGGTGGTATCTGGTCACATATTTGAAGCCCAGTGTGGCAGCAGTCTTTTGCAAATGGCTGAACCTCTTGCTCTCCTCTGCTACTTGATTAATAAAAATTATTTATTACACAAATCCTTTTTACTGACAAGTTAAAATGGAGCCTCATCTTTCATATCTCCCTGAAGATTGCCACCTTACGAGATTGAAAATACTCATTAAATTCCACCGTCTGACAAGCCCAAATGAGAGGGCGATTGTTTTTAAGCATGCGAATGGAATCATTGGCAAAGTCATTTGTTTGGATATCATTAACAGAACAATTGGAGAACATCTCCAGGGGGTCCTCATGACCTTTGCTCAGCATCTCTTCATCATCTATCAAGAATTATCAGCACCTAATATGCATGCCGAGACCAATTTTAAGGTGAGGTGTTAATTAACTAACGATTCCAGTTAAATTTCTGTTGGAGGACAGAAAACACCTCATGCTGTATTATAAACAAGTGCTAAACCATCCTGGTTTCTGTTCTTAGCAGTACATATTTTACAGCATGCAGGTCAATATTGTGAGATTCCCAGTGAATCTGTTAGTTAAATCTTAAGAGTTTTAGATGTGGTAACATAGATTTGCTTGTGCTGGGAGCCACAGGTTTATTTGAAAGGAAGTCCTCACTCTAGCGATACTGCTAGCTTCAAGGGGAACTTGGTTTTCATCTCAAATTTATCCATTCTTGGAGTTGCTAATTGAAGAGGCAAAACAGTCTTCATGCTCTCCTCCGCCCTAAAGCCTGCTCATTGATTTATAAAAGGAAACTGTTGAGATATTAAAACACATACAATAAGAAGTGACAAATAAACAAGCATGATTGTTTTCTGATATCCATTTATAGGCTACATCTTGTAAACCCAGAGGCTGCGCCTGCATCCCCTCTGTGGAGTACTGTAGGTCTCAAACCATGGTCCATGAAGAGAATTCACAGAGCCTTACTCCAAGTACTTCTAGACCAGACAAGGGACTTTAGTATTTACTAGACTGCAGCAAGGTCTAACTAAGCTGATGCCTACCCTGTGTGGATGTCTCGTCACCCGTTCCCTGCCTGGCATTGCTGCCAGAAGCTATTGGTGCTGGGGGACTTCAACATACACTCGGAGGCTGCCATCATGGGGGCACCTCGGGACTTCATGGAGACCATGGCTTCTTGGGAGCTGCACCCTGTATCAACTGGACCTACCCATGTAGCCGGTCATGCGCTAGACTTGGTTTTCGTTTCCGGAGAGGGAGGAAATGATCTGGAAATTGGGGGTATATCCACCACCCCCTTGTCATGGTCAGATCACTATCTGGTAGGGCTGGATTTCTTGGTGCCACAACCCAAGGGGTGAAGGACCTATTAGGATGGTCCGCCCCAGGCGTCTTATGGATCCGGATGGATTCCTGGACGCGCTTGGGGAACTGGAGCACGCAAACGGTAGCTCGGTCAAGACCCGGTGGATGACTGGAATGCTGCAATCACCAGGGCATTAGACCGAGTTGCCCCGAAGCGCCCTCTTCACCTGAACAGAGCTCGCACGGCACCTTGGTTTACTCCATTGCTGCGAGCTCTGAAGCGGGAGGTGAGAAGGCTAGAGCGCCGATGGCGTAAATCCCACTCTGAAGACGATCGGACACAGGTCAGAGCTGCATCTTCAGCCTACCAGGTGGCGGTGAAGGCAGCAAAGAAGAATTTCTATGCTGCCTCCATCGTGTCTGCGGAGTGCTGCCCCAGGAGGCTGTTCCAAGTGGTCCGGAGCCTGGTCGGTCCAGTTGCTCCGGATCTGTTGGAACAGTCTAAAGCCTCCTGTGAGGCTTTAGCGAAGCACTTTGCAGATAAAATTGATCGGATTAGGAGTGGGATTCCGTGCGTCGTGGACACAGTGGATGAACGGGAGGAGGCCAGTGGCAGTCCGGTTTTGTGGAATCGGTTCCAGCTTCTTCCTTCTGGTGAAGTGGACAAGGTGCTTTCTTCTGTTAAGCTGACCACCTGCTTGCTTGATCCTTGCCCGTCCTGGCTTGTTATGAGCTGCAGGGAAAAACTGGGTGGGGAGATCAGAGCGGTAGTGAATGCCTCCCTCGAGGAGGGAGTGTTGCCATCAGCCCTTAAGGAGGCAGTAATAAGACCGCTTCTAAAGAAGCCCTCCTTAGATCCCCAAGATTTGAACAACTTTCGCCCAGTCTCCAATTTGCCATTTCTGGGCAAGCTGATTGAGCGAGTGGTGGGGGCTCAGTTGAAGGCACATTTGGATGAAGCCGATTATTTAGATCCATGCCAGTCGAGCTTCAGGCCTGGACATGGGACAGAAACGGCCTTGGTCGCCTTGGTGGATGATATGAGGAGGGCTTTGGATAGGGGCGAATGCTCTTTTCTAGTCCTCCTCGATCTCTCAGCAGCTTTTGATACCGTTGACCACGGTATCCTCCTGAACCGCCTGGAGGGGTTGGGCGTGGGAGAGGCACTGTATTGCAGTGGTTCCGGTCCTTCCTCTCTGGAAGGTACCAGAGGGTAGTTCTTGGGGAGGAGGCTTCGGACCCTCAGCCGCTCACTTGTGGGGTGCCGCAGGGTTCCATCCTCTCCCCGATGTTATTTAACATCTACCTGAAGCCGCTGGGAGCTATCATCAGGAGGTTTGGGGTGCGCTGTCATCAATATGCGGATGACACACAGCTCTACCTCTCCTTCAAGTCCTCACCAAGGTTGGCTGTTGAAATCCTGTCCAAGTGCCTGGAGGCAGTGGGTGGCTGGATGGGAGGGAACATGCTGAAACTGAACCCCGACAAGACCGAGGTACTTCTGGTGGGAGACAAGGGAAGGTTAGGGGATGTTGACCTGGTGCTGAATGGGGTACATCTACCCCTGAAGGATCAGGTCCGCAGCTTGGGGGTCATTCTAGGCTCCCAGCTGTCCTTGGAAGCTCAGGTGTCAGCTCCATCTGATACGGCAGTTGCGCCCCTACCTTCCTAATCATCTGCTCCCATCAGTGGTTCATGCCTTGGTCTCCTCTCGCCTAGACTACTGTAATGCGCTCTACATGGGGTTACCCTGGAAGACGGTTCAGAAGTTGCAGCTGGTACAGAATGCGGCCGCTCACCTGAAAAGGCTGCTGCCGGCGTGATCACATCACTCCGGTGCTCAAAGAGTTGCACTGGCTACCAGTTGTTTGCCGAGCCGAATTCAAGGTGTTGGCGTTGACCTTTAAAACCCTGTACGGCTCCGGTCCAATATATCTCAAGGAGCGCCTCCAGCAACATCAAGTAGGCCGCTCAATAAGATCTGCCACAGACGGCCTTCTCCCTGTCCCATCAGCCAGAGAAACCAGGCTGGTGGGGACTAGGAGGAGGGCCTTTTCTGTGGCAGCCCCCAATTTATGGAACTCTCTCCCCAGTGACCTCCGCCATGCCCCTTCCTCAATTAGCTTCCGCCGTGCATTAAAAACGTGGCTTTTCAGGCGGGAATATGGGGTGGGTTAGGATTTTTAAGTTTTGTTCTGTTTTTAATTGTGCTTTATACTATGTGTGTGTGTCCCCTCTCTTGTATTTTATTGGATTGTAAATCGCTCAGAGTGGCCGGATGTCTGGCCAGATAAGCGATTCATAAATATATATAAATAAATAAATAAATAATACAATTAAGCATAAAAATAAAAATTCCATAAGTTTCCTTAAAAATTGATAAAAGTTCCATAAAAGTGTAATAAAATACTATAAAAGGAAGTCCTGCCGGAATAGTAAGGTCTTCAGTGCCTGCTTCAAAGCATTAGAGAAGTCAGCAGAGGCATTTCAATTGGCAGATCATTCCACAACTGAGGGGCAGCAAAGGAAAAAGTCCTTCAGCTGTCTATTAAGTCCTATAGCTGCCAGTCTCACATTGGGCAACTGCAACAGCTGATCCTCAGAGGACCTTAAGTGGCGTGGTGGCTCATAGGGGAGGAGGCGTTCCCTAAGGACACAGCACCTGGTACCAGGGCCGGTGCTACCATTAGGCCAACTAGGCAGCTGCCTAGGGTGCAGGGCTAAAGGGGGCGCCAGAAATAGGGAGGGAGGGCTCAAGTGGGAGCGGGGGCGCTAAATATCTGATCTTGCCTAGGGCACCAAAGTGCCTTGCACCGGCCCTGCCTGGTACCCAGAACCTCTTCAGTTATCAAGGGAAGCAACCTGTCTCACTAAGGGAAGATGATTTCATAGATCATAGAGTTGGAAGGAGCCTACAAGGCCATCGAGTCCAACCCCCTGCTCAATGCAGGAAACTAGAGGAGGGGTCTCCCATCCAAGTAACAACCAGGCCTGACCCTGCTTAGCTTTCCACGCTCAGACAAGCTGAGCCAGTGTAAGCCACATGCATGACCTCAATCTAAATTTTAGACAGATTCTAGTAGATTATGTTGCACCGAGAGGCTCCAGGCACTCCCACCCCCCAAGAGCACATACCACAAAAGGATCCAGGTTGAAGCTCTATAGCAGTGTTCTCCAAGCTTGGGTCCCCAGATGTTTTTGGCCTACAACTCCCAACATGCCCCAGCCAGCATAGGCCAAAAACATCTGGGGACCCAAGCTTGGAGAACACTGCTCTATAGCAATGCTAAATGATCAGTTATTGGGGCCTTGTGCTCTTAAAAATCACAGTACTTCAAAGGAGTCAAGGAAGCTCATTTGGTATTTGAAGCAGTCGCAGTTAAACTGCTACTGGTGGAATGGTTATTTTGGTACTTGAGCCTCAATAGTCCTTCCTGCAGCTCCCTCTTCCTGCAGCCTTAGCCTGAATGTGGTCTGATTCTGTTGCTTGAGCTCTGCGTTAACATAGACTGTAGCCACTAGTTAGAATTGGAAGAAACCACCTGCTGCATTTGGAGGGCCGTTCCTGAAGAGTCACTCTTTGTGTGAGTTTCCGGTATTCCTGGCCCAATGGTGGGAATGGGAGGGACATCTTGTAGCATAAACAACTGTTCCACCACTTGAGCGGTTTGACTTTGTTACAGGGAGCAGTCCAAGATATTGAAAGAATTTTGGGAGTTACGGAACAAAACAAGTTAAAATTTGAAGAGGATCAGCAGACAAAAGCTTCCACAAAATAGTTAGTAAACTTTTAAGTCTTCTTTCTTTATCTTCGTGCCTCTGGGGAAATAAAATATTCATTTTCAAATACCCCTTTCAGTTATGCTATGCTCAGACTAGAAGCTTACCAGCTCTACCACTGTGGGGCTCTCTGCTGTCTGGCCTGGGTTGTTTATGGTAACTTTTTTCTTCATTTTCTGGCTATGAGTGGTCCACTACAGTCAAAGCTTTATTTTTTTAGGGTTGGGTTGTGCCTGAGTTTTTAAAAATTTAGAAGATAAAATATCTTGAGCACAAACTGTGGAGGGAGATGTATTCCTTTAATTCCACGCAAACTCTTTGGTTGTATGCTTACTTTCCAATTTAATAGAACTGCTTTAGAATCTCATAATTCAAGTATTTTAGAAACAAACTGTAGTAAAATGCATGGATGGTGTTAGGAAAGGCCCAGCTAGGCATGGGCCCTGGATCTTTTGAGCAGTGCCCCGGATCTTTAGTGCTGCCCCAGTTACCCTCATCTGCCCTAATACAAGCCTGCTTCTTCCCTCTGAACTCAGTAGCCTTGCAGTTGCTAGGAGACCTTAGGGCTCACTCCCTTAGCAGACTAATAGGAAGTGTAGCATGAAGGCACCAGCCTTTGAAACTAGAGGGGAGACGGCCACCTTCCCTTCCACAGTCTGCTCATTGTTTTCACTAAGTCCAGAGTCCAAAATTGCCTAACAGCACCACTGTCACCAGCTTTCTCAGAGCATGCCTGACTCTTCAGAGACCTGCCCAGCCAATTGCTACTGGGCAATTGCACTTGAGCCCTGGGCCAATGTAGGCAGTGAGGCCCTGACGAGAGGAAGAGCAGGCACATTGGCTGCACACATATCACATGGAGTGCCAAAAGCCTTTCTCATCTGTTGCTTCCTTCAAGCTGGCACAGGCCTTGGGGGAAAATAGAAGTGGGTTTGCTGGTAAAAAGAGTTTGAATGAGCAGCAGTGTCTGAATTTAGGGCAAGTTAATATATGAGTGTACGGCTTCTCCGGCTTGCTTGAGTGTGTCTGGAGCTCCTTGGCTCTGCCAGCATCTTTCTGGAGTGCACCTGCTGTTTGCATGATCCATGTGGCCAGATTCTGGTAGGTGTGGATGGTCCTCCTTGGCATTGGGTTTGCACTAGGCTAGAGAAAGGTGAATAGATGTGGGAGGAACATAGGGGTTTCTTGCTCTTTTGTGTTCAAAAGCCACAATGCCTTGTGACACCTTAAAGACTGACAAATGTACTGTGGCATAATAAAGCTTTCATAGACAGGAGTCCACTGTATAGAAAGTTATTTTGAAAGATGTTGCTTTTCATGTAACTGGAGAAAAATGGCACTTGCTGAAATAAAGGTACAGGGGCCCTGATGATCTTTGTTGCATCTGATCCACCTGGATTAGCTGACTTTTTACCCTTGTGTGCTTCCCCTCCTGCTGCCTCCCTTGAATCTTTCTGCCTGAGTTCTTTTTTTCTTTCCTGAAATCAAATGCCCCCATCCAGACATCCCTTTTTACAAATAGGGGTGTCCTTAGGAAGCAGGGTCCTTTAAAGACCCACATGCTTTAGATCCTGAGGCAGCTACCTCAGACAGCTGATTTGAGATTCATGAAAATGCAGCAAATTATTCATTTTATTTATTTGTTATTATTGTATTTTCACTGCCAGGGAAGGGGAGAGAGGTGCTTGCAGGATTTTCTGCCTCAGGGGCCAAAATGACTAGACTGAGTGCTACTATGCACTTTGACTGGGGTTGTGGGGGAAGGCTCCATTTGCTTCCTCCACAAATCTGGATGACTGGCCAGATGGGCGATTTAAAAATATAAATAAAAGGCTCCATTTGCTGCTGTGCCTCAGGCAGCAAAATATCTTGGGGCCAGCCCTGGACATGACTATAGACACCTGTGGGGTGGGGAAAGGTAGCGGAGATAGTACAGGAAATTATGTGGTGTAGGGAAACACCTGGGGCTACAGAAACATCTGTGGGTGGGGGAACATGTTCAGGATTACATCAAACATACTGTGTAACCCGAAGCATGTTTACTCCAAAGTAAGTTGCACTAAGTTAAATGGAATTTACTCCCAGGTAAGTGTATGTAGGATTGGAGTATTACTCCTTAGCAAATGTACTCAGAGCTGCAACTTGCCTTATACACCCTGAAGATAGTTCCAATATCTGGATCTAGAGAGAAACCAGGGGAATGATAAGTTTGGTAATTTAAAGACCAACCAACCAAAAACAAAGGTAGCCATGCTGGTCTATGAGAAATATAAACCCAAATTCTACAGTCGGGCAATACCTTTTATTAGGAATTTTGGTTGATCCCAATATGCATTTTGGTATTTTAAGAGCAGCAAAGCAATGCCCTCCAGTCTTAAGGTCAATGTCCAGTGCTGTTGTGCTTATTGGTGATGTGTGTGGGGAAGAGCCAGTGAGGATTTACTCAGAAGTAAATCCCACTATGTTTAATAGGGTTTACTCCCTACTAATTGTGTAAGTTTGCAGCCCAAGAGCATGGGTTATCTACAATACATTCCCACACTCTCCCTTGACAGTGTGCCATGTGCAGTTTGCAATGTATTGGTAAATATTTAAGGTGCCCCTCAGCTCTTTGCTGGTCCCAAGCACTCCATCCTCCCCATCTGGATTTGGGCCTGAAAGACCACGGGAAAGGTGTGAGCACATCAAGGGTGAGTTTTAAGCAAGCACAATTCGGGAACATTGCACAGCTCTGTTGTGAAAGCAAGTAAGATGTTAATTAGCTTGTCTTCTATAAAATTTAAATTATACTAATTATTTCTAATTATGTACATAAATTTGCATATGTATATTAGTATATGCAAATTTGTGCAATTTCTGTCCTATGGGCAGAAAATTGGACCTAGCACCACCCCTAGTAAAATGTTAGTTATTACCAAGTCTCTTTCCAATCCTGTCTTTAGGGCAGGATAGCAGTGAAAGCAAAAAGAGTGTACTGGGGTGGCGGGGGTGTGTGTGTACAAAAAACACACTTGAAGATTATCTTAAGTCACAATTTATTTCTTCCTGTAGGTTAAACTCTATTCCACTTGCCATCATGTGTTTCTCACTGAACATCTTCAAATTCTTCATGAAGTTGCCAATGTTCAAGTCATCCACACTGCAATAAGCACTGCACATACAACTGTGTTTTGGATTTTTGACAGCAGTTAGCTGAAGATACAGTATACAGGTGTCAATAGTGCATCCCAGACTCATAGAAATTTTCTCAGTCGGAATTGTATCAGATGCTATTCCTTCTACATGGCTTAAATTAATATTGATGTATTCTTTCAATAAAATGTAATGTGTGTGTTTTTAACTAGCTTGGCCTTTTTAGTTGCCTTTTTGGGGTCCTATAATTTTTTGGGTGTGGGTATAATTTTTGTGGATGTGTGCAAACGTTTTCCAATAAGCTAGGAAATGCACCTAGGAAGTTCATCTGCCCTGAGGCAGTCTGGAAATGCAGGCAGCACTTTTTTCTCCCTTTTAGCACAATCCTATGTACTTACTCAGAAGTAAGTCCTACTTCTAGATGTGTATAGTATAAATATTATTTATTATTAATTTAATACATTTGTATACTGCCCAATAGCCGAAGCTCTCTGGGCGGTTTACAACAGTTAAAACCATAAAATAAAATAAAATATAGGATTTAAAACTACAGATTAAACATGATTTCCCAGCTGCATACAGAATATATATAAAGAGCTGAAGTAGGATTGTATGGAAACAGAACCAATGGCCAGGTTCATCTGTGACAGATCACACTGCAATGTGAAGTGAAATACTGTATGAATACAAGTTCTTCCGGGGTTGAGCTCTGTAACTGAAGGGGAAAAGAAAAGGTTCTGGAGCTGAGCTGTTGTGCAAATTAAACCCTCTTGTTCTTATCCCCACTTATGAAATGTACTAAGCACTACACACAGATTAAAAACAAAGCAGTCCTCACCTACACATGCTTATAATCTAAATGGGGGGGGGGGGGTTTGAGGCCTTCCAGATATTTTGGCCTATAACTCCCATTATCCCATTCATCTAAATACATTTTTCAATGTATTTTATCTTGTTTTTATCCTATGTACATCGCCCAGGGTGGCCGGTTGCCGGCCAGATGGGCGATTAATAAATGTAAATAAATAAAATAAATAAAAAATCTAGATAGGGCCAAAAAGGAGTCCAACAACATCTGGAGGGCCACAAGTTGCGCACCCCTGAAAAGGAAAAAAAGGCAGAGAGAAGGAAAACAGCACCCTCAGGCACCAGTTAACATCCAAATAGGTGACTAACAATGCCATCCTGTGCATATTTACTTGGAAGTCAGTCCCACTATGTTCAAAGGGCACTATGTCCCACTCCTAGGTAAGTGTGTGTAAGATCTTTAAAGTCACTTATTGCAGCTATCCTTATTTACGGTATATTTTTACCCCGCCTTTTTTCCTGCAAGGAACCCAAGGTGGCTTACATAATCCTCCTCCTCTCCCATCTTATCCTCACAACAACCCTGTGAGGTAGGTTAGGCGGAAAGCCAGTGACTGGCCCAAAGTCACCCAGGGAGCTTCACGGCTGATGTGTGCAGGAAGAGGTATGTGCAACTCAGTTATCTCCTCCACGAAGGCAGGCTAGATTAAATATCCCGGCTACAACCCATCATTTCCCCACCATTGCAATCTCACCACAGGCGAGTTGTTGGGGCTCCGGGATGAATACTGGCTGCCCACGAAATGCAGGGGCACCCAACAGGCCCCCGCCGGCAGCCCCTCATCCAGCAAAGCCCCCCCCCCCGCGCCCATATCATGGTTTCAGCTAATCCAGAAATATATTAAAGGTCTCTGCGCTCTATTAATTATCAAAAGGTAAAAAGTTGAGTCAGAATTTGTTACTGACGATGATTAATAATTAGTGGCGTGTAGCGCATTCTACTACATAAACAGGGTATGTTGTTGCGTAGTAATTGATTAATTAGCAGCAATCTTACTCTCCCGCTCGCTGGTCTAAGATTGCTGAGTTTGAAATATTGTTCATAATTATCCGACGCGGGGGCTGCTCGCACTGCTCAGTTTGCTCTGCGGTGGAGTTATGCCCCCGCGCGCCCCCCACCGGTGATGCCTAATGGGTCAAAGCCGGCAGTTTCGCTCGGATAAATCGTCACATCCAGGGATTTGGTTTGGGAGGCGGCGGCGGCGGCGGCAGATTTCCAGTCGGGAAGGCCCCTTCGATGGGCGGCCCTCGTGCCCGGCGCGTGAGGGCCTCCCCCGGTCCCCTCCGCAAAGGACCCTCTCAGGCGCTTCCCGCTCCCGCGAGCCTGAGCGGCCGCGCTCTGCCTCGCTGCACGGGCTCGCGATAGGAACCGTGCCGCCGCGCGCGCAAGGCCGGCGCCTGCGCAGACGCAGAGCAAGGCCGCAGGGAAGTTGCTGCGCAGGCGCGGAATGCTCGAGGGACGGGCGCTACTTGTGGACCTATAGCAGCAGCAGCAGCAAGTGTGTGTGTGTGTGGGGGCTTTTTCAGGGTAATGAGGGGGTGGGTGTTGGCGCCTCTTCCTTCAGGTTAGGGAGGGAAATTGTAGCAGGAAGCTAGCTGAGGAAGGAATTCTTCCCCCCTCTCCAGAGTAATTGACAGGAGCGGTTTTCAGAAAGAAGGAGGAGGCAGTCGAGGGGCGGGGGGAGAAGGCATGCCAACAGTGGAACCCACCTGGGAGGGGTGCGTCAGCCGGTAGCGTGAGGGGGAGGGTCTCGAGGAAGAAACTGCTGCCCCTCCCCCCCAAGCTGAAGGACACTCTTCGTGGGACCCCCCGCAGGATATTGTGCGGGGGTGGGTGTGAGTGGAGTGGCTCATGGGGAAGCCGGCGGGCCGGGGTGCCCTCCAGCCCATCCTGGCAGGCCTGGTCCTCCTGCGGAAGCTGCGCGAGCGGCTCCTCAGGCTGGCCCTCCTGCCCGCGCGGGGCCCCACGAAGCCCAGGGCCTCTGAAGTGCTGAGCCAGCACCTCCTGCAGAGGAGGCTGCCCCACTGGACATCCTTCTGCGTCAAGTATAGCTCCGTGCGCAACGACCAGTTTGGGCTCTCCAACTTCAACTGGGAGGTGAAAGGGACAAACTACCACATCCTGCGGACTGGCTGCTTCCCCTTCATCAAGTACCACTGCTCCCGGGCACCCCACCGAGACCTGGCCATGCAGAACTGCTTCTTTACAACTCTTAAATTAATAAACTTTGGTGAGTGTCACCTTGCAACATACTGCCCACATACAGAGATGGTGCACACGACAAGGGTTCAAGGTGGTACTAGAACTAGAATTGTTACTCTGGTTTAAAATACCATGAACACACTTTAATGACTTTTCTCATGGGGGAAAGAACTTTCTAGGAAGGAGCGGGAATATAGCCTTTTTCAAGTGTACTTGTCTACTCTTGAACTACTGGTTCATCTAACATAACCACAAGACAAGCCCCATGCCATCCCAGTGTGCCTATGTGTGCTATAGAGAGGATATTTTATAATATCCTAGAGTTTATCTTTCTAAATACATAGCAGTGGATTGTCCACAACAATGGGTATTGTTGTCCACACTAGGATATCATCACACTAAATATGTGCCAAAATCAGGAATATTTATTCCTATTCCTACAAATACGCCAGGAGTCTTTGTTCATATGAATGCAGCCTGTGCTCTCATATTCCCCAAGGGCTTTTGACTGTCTTGTGAACTGGGTAAGCATATGTGGCCAAAGTCATGGGACTGCTGGATAAATAAAATAATGATCTCTGGGGAGTGATCTAAAGATCTGTTAGTGCAGATCATGGGTTATCCCTTAACATGCTTTAATGAAGTTTGTTTACAAGGAACAAGATGGTTTTAAAGTGTGGTAAAATAATGTCTTTTAACTCAGACATGTAGTGTGCTACTTGCAACCTGTTTTGGGGGGAGCTAATGCAATACAGCTATGTCTGCTCCCTCCCTACTTACAACATTAAGCCCAAGAAGAAAAAGAGGAGGAAACCAGCAACCACTGTCCTACATTTTCCCATGGGAGAGATGCACTATGACAACTTTAAGTCTTGAGGATATTCATTCATTTCTCAGACTTGAAGTCTCCATGCATCTTTTGTCTATGTATTTGGTACTTCTTTTTGCTGCTACGTACAAACTAATGTGGCTAATAGTCTTAGGGTGCAATCCTATGCATACCTTCCTGGAAGTAAGACCCTTTGAATTCATTGGGCTGGTTCGCACAACACGGCTGGGCCATTGTGGGTTATTTAACTCACAATGAGCTGCAGTGTGTGTGGCCACCATTTTGAGTATTCAACCTCCAATCGGGTGGTGCTGTGTCATGAGAACGTGGCTACCATGTGTTATTTGAGGCTTAAGCAACCCGCACATAACCTGCAATTAGTAGTAGATGGCTGGGTTTGCACTGACACTGCATTGATTGTGGGTTGCATATTCAAAACTGTGTCTGCACACACTGTGGCTCACCATGGGGTGATTTAACCCACAGCCCACCAGTGTTGTGCAAAAACCAGGTCAATGAAGCTTACTTCTAAATAGATATGCATAGGAATTGTACTGTAAACCATATAAGGTTTTGACTCTTTTTGATCTGTGTCTATTGTTTTTTTTATTATTATTATTGATAGGTATCCCAACTTTATTATATGGAATTGGCTCCTGGTTCCTTGCCAGTGTCACAGAGACAGGTTCATACGCACAGTGGCCCAGTCACTATTTACTTTCTGAATAAAGAAGATGAAGGTGCCATGTACTAAAAAGCTGCTTTTAAGAATGGATACTTTTGTTGCTTATTGTAGCAAAGTGTATATTCCGTGGTCTGTGCCACTTCAAACACAGGCACAGGGGTGGATTGCTCTTTGTAGTCTATTATATAATATGTGGAGGTTTCATAACATGTCCCTATTTTTCCTTCCGTACCATTTTGGTCTTCCTTTGAGTCTGGCAAACACAAGAAGTGTACTCGGTCCTAAAAAAAAACTGATTCTAGCTGTGAATAATGAAAATATATATTGTTGGGATTTTTTTCTGCTTATCTACTGACTGTGTAATGTGTGTTTGTTCTCATATATTAGATTGTTGCCCAGCATTTTAATGCAATTCAGAAATGACTACATTCTCCAAAATGAGTTAACTTTTGAGTTTTTAAACAATAAAACTGATCTGCAAAACGGTTTCAATCCTGTATAATTCAAGAAGTGCTTTGTGGAAAAATCAGAAGTCTGAGAAAAATGTTTATTATTTCTGTTTTGCATGTACAATTCAGGCATTGTAATAAATAAGTGGTTTGTGGTGCTTATGTCTGGTTTGGTATGAGCCACAGAGGTTGGGTATGATCCAGCCAAACTTGAGCTCTTTTTTGGCCCATTGATTTCAGTGATTTAAGAATGTGCTTTACTCTCCCATTGAACTCATTGGAACTTAAAAGTAATTATTAGTTGGATCATGCCCATAGTTTTGCGTTTATGTGTAGTTAATACATGCAGCTGTTGTGTTCTCCAACCCAAATGAGCACTCCAGTTTGCTTTGGAAATCTTTGCATCTACTGTCAATGCTTAATTAATAATGAAGAAAGCATTGTCAAAAGATTGGTGGGCAGCTCTAAGAGTGTATGGAGAAATTTGTTTGCTTTAAAATTAGTATTTTAGCAAATTATGTTCCTAGGGAAGAGACATTTGCTCTATTGAAAATAAATACTGTCATTTATTTTTGCAGCATAGGGCTACAATGAAATTATGCAGAAGTATATATCTTAAAATAACTTAACATCAGATTTGAATTGTGAAAGGGTTCCATACAGTAGAGGAGTAATATATTTGCTTTGTTTAAAAGCAACTCTAAATAAATTTGTAATCAAAGAAACACTTACCCCAGTATAGTTGGTACCAAATAATATTTCTTAACACAAGTTAAATAAATAGTTTACACAGTGGAGTAGCTGGTGTGTTACATTAAGCTTCATTAATAATAAAAGTGACTATTAGCATTTTGCTAGATTGGCTAGAACTGATTTTCCCAGTAACGGGCAAAATTAAATAAGCACAGCTCATAAGTTTAAAGTCAAATACTGCTCATTCATTGCTCCTGATTTTGTCAATATTCTGCTGTGAAGATTTGGTCTCAACACAAGACTGATAAAATGTTTTTTAATTACTACACTATAAATACAGCTTTTCCTTGGAGTGGCCCCTCCACTAGCTGCAGCTTATTTGATTTCTGATAATGGAGACTGCTGACTTTGCTTACCTGTTTTTCAATAACTAAAGGCAACATGACTCCTTGTCCATACAGTGATGGGCAACCCTCCTCGGAGAACCTTTTTGACAAACTACTCTTATTGATCCAGTACAATTCAAAACTGCTTGCAACATTAATAGAGACTTGATTTCTTGCTCAATGTTCTCACTGTGTAACAATTAAGCAAATGTAATATTTTCTTTTATTACATGAAAATCAATGGACCTCTTGCACTTTTGGAGTTGATCATGGTGAAGGATGAACTTGGAAGATGGCTGAGGGCAGAGTTCAATTATAATAATATCACTTGCTGGATTCATTAGGATGTGTGTGTGTGACCTGTTGAAGTATTTAAAGGGAACGTATGCTATTCATGAAATGCAAGGCTTTCTTTCTATAACAGAGAGAGAAAGAGTTTGTCCATTTTGTGGGGAATTGCTTTTTTTTGCAGTGGCATTCTCAGAATTCCTGTTTCTCATAAGGACATGTGTAGCTGAGGATATGTGAATATGTAATTTGGAAAAGGATGTCCCCTGCAGCTTAGTAGTGAGGCATAGACCTCAGAGGCTCAGATTACCACTGGCTTTTATCAACTAAAATGAACTCCATCAAACATTCTGCCCTTTTTTCCTAAGTGGGTATAAATGATATTTTAACTTAGGGCAAGTGCTCAGCCATTAATAGTCTAAGGCAGAGCTTCTCAAATTGTGGATCATGACTCTCAGGCAGATTTCAGTGTGTTCCTGGTTTGTACAATGAGGTGTTGTTTTCATTCCCAGAAGTCTTTTCTCTTTCACTGGACTGACCGATCACCACTACTTATTTTATTTTTTTAAATTATAAACTGCCCTCCAGAAGGGATCCAAGGGCGGTGTACACAACATTTTAAAAAGAAGTTCAATATAAAAACTTACAATTACAAAGTAAGAGAAAATAAAACTCTTCAGACAATAAATGAACAAAAACACATTTAAATTTTAAAAAAATAGAAATGAGGTTTTAAAATTTTAACATGTTAAACGTTTTTTAAATGTTATAATGCCTATGCAAAAAGGAACATTTTGATTTGGTGCTGAAAAGAAAACAAAGTGGGTACCAAATGTCTCTCCTTTGGGAGGGCATTCCAAAGTTAGGGTGCCACCACAGAGAAGGCCCTCTGCTTTGTAAATGCATAGTGTATTTCTCTCACTGATGGTATTTGGAGAAGGGACTCTGAAGATCTTAATGCATGGGTAGGCTAATATAGGAAGATGTACTGCTTCAGGTATTTGGGCCTTAAGTTGTTTAGGGCTTTAAAGGTGATAGCAGTACCCTGAATTGGGCTTGGTAGCAAATAGGGAGCCAATGTAATAAGTGTAATATGTCTCAATTATGATGAACTAGCCAGAATTCTGGTTACTGAATTTTGCACAAGTTGCAGATTTTGAACCATCTCCAAGGACAGCCTTACATATAATGCATTACAGTAATCCAACCTAGATGCTACCAGAGCATGAATTACGGTGGCAAGGTGATCCCTATCCAGGAAAGGCTGAAGCTGGTAAAAGTTGCTCAGCCCCTTGAAGAGACAAGTTCCTTGCCTATATGTCATGCTTAAATTCTTTTCAAATACATACTGCTTATATATACCTACATTAACATTAAAAATGAAATATAAACTTGTTCACTATGAACTACTGATGCGGTATTCTTGTATTCTCTGGTGTGGGTGTGCAGGAAGTAGGGCTCAAAACGGAGAGTTAGTTTACAAGTGGGTCCTGAAGCGTTATGTAAGTTTACAGAATGGTCCCACCGTATAGTGTTTGAGAAGCACTGGTCTAAGTACTGAGAGATCCCATACATGTTTCCTACACAGCCTGTTTGTCTCAGTCCCAAAGGTGAACCCACAATGCTTTCTTATATAGTCTTATCTATGGAGTATGTCCTTTGTAGGAGACCAGAAAATCTAGAAAATTTGAAGATAAAGGTCATTTCCATCTCGTATAAAATCAGCTTAAATTAGTTATCACAGTTATTAGCAACTTTGCTTCAACTTTGTGATGTATTAAAGCATTTTCTAGGTAGCTGATAAACACAGATTAGCTTAGACAGTTGGCCCAGAACAGTTTCCAGTTGAGGACTTCAGGCTTGGCTTTTTCTTTTTGAAATATTAACTCCCCCACCCCCACCCTGCCATGCTTTTGGATTTGAGGGGAGTTCAAATCCCACTCTTGATTCTTGGCCATCCTGTCCAATCAACCATACGTAACAGTTGACATGTATTTTATACACACTCTTGAAATGTATTTGTGTGGTATATTTAAGATGACTGGAAGACATAATGACCCTTCAAGTTGCAGGAAATGTGATCTGCTCTATTCTCCTTTGAAACACAATAGGAGTGGCCTTGTACCTCTTGCTTTAATTATCTCTTTCACTCTATACAAGGATGATGTTTAAAAGAGCGAGGGGGGTGACATTATAAAGGCTGGGAACTTTGTTGTTAAGTGCGATGAAACAAATGCCGATAACGGAAACCTTAGACTAAACTTAGTTGATAGGTATCTGCATTTTTCAGCATCCCCTTTTAAACAGTAATGACTGGTGGGAGCATCTTAACCTAAACAAGTGCTTAGCCTGACATCTTACCCGGGTCAATGGTCTAAGGTATCGGAGTTAAACTGTTACTGTAAATTAATGGAAAATGTAACTGCGCTTTGCTGAAAGATCAATGTCCAATAAAGGCCACACAATCAAATCTTGTTGCAATGATTGAGGTCCTTAATTGCCTTTCAAAGATAAGGTGGTAATCAACATAGGTTAAACTGATCTTTTTTACTAGTTCAATTACATGCTAATGGCTAGTGCCAAGGCAGAATCTTTAACTACTTTTATGTATTAAATCTTATGCTAGTAATGAAAAATTACTTAAGCTGCCCAATCAATAAAGTGAGAGTCTTAATTACTATTTTTCACTTTTAGACCTTTTGTGTGTTTGACAAATTTGGTCCAATAGAGATTTCCCAACAATAAGAAACATTATTAACAGAAACCTTGTCCATGGAGTATTGTTTGCTAATCCAAATGGCTGGGATTTGTTGGTTGTTTTGTGTATTTGTGTTAATGGAAATGTCCTGCTTGCATTAATGCCTACTAATGCCAATATGTAATGGTCTTAAGCATCTATGTTTGTATAAAGATCGATTTCTGGGATCTCATGGGAATTTCTTTTAATTCCAAAACTAAGCTTTAACCAGTATGTTTTAAGTTAGAGACACTGACAAAGCCAAAGTAGCACTTGGATACATTGGCACTTGAACCGAACTAGCACTTGGATGTTGTAGTTCCATTTTGGCACACCAATGAATTGGAAACCCATTTTTTTAAGCACAGTTTTTTAAAAATGAGAATCAAAACAAAGCCAGAATGTAGGCTAATGAAACTATTCACAGAGATATTTAAGGGTTGGTTTAAACAATAAAAAATAACACCTAGTGGAAAGAAACCCAGTGATTTGACTATTTCAGAATGGCCTTGCATCTTAGATTTTCCATTAAAAAAAAAAAAAAAACCCTCAACAAATTATGTTGTATACAGAAAATAAAAACTTGTTTCTTTTCATTCATCATAAACTGGCCATTCCAAATATCTGTCATTTGTTGATCTGGCAAAACTGCTATTGTAAAACTTTACTGTCATAAACAGTCCAGAAGGATAATTTATCATAGATAATTTATCAGAGACTAAAAGCTACTTTTATGTATCTTAATTATTTACAGTAGTACGTTATAATGTTAAAGTAAATGTTTTATTTGTAATATAATGTAATCATGATAATACAGGACTTAGTTATGTCCGACTGCTATTAAGTATCTCTTGAGGAATTTTTAATAGGTCAGGAACACCTGACACATTTGAGCGCACGCATGTTTCACTGCCAGTGTGCAGTTAAGCAAAGTTCAAATAAGAAGTATTTGTTGTTTTTAGTACTGATGTGTATTGACACATGTATAAAAAGTCAAGTGAGGAGTGATACCACAAACTGTTTTTAAAAAGCAAGGTAGAATACTCTTAGAGCTAAGTCTTCGTTTAATGATATTTGCATCATTTTAAGCACAGTTTATGAGCTCTGGGCTAGTTCATTACAAAACCATTATTTCAATAGTACTAATAATACTAACTGAACTGCAAAACGTGATATAAAGCAGTTTTTAACACAAAACTCTGATTTTTCTCTCCAAAGGAAAGCTTTGAATTTTAACAGATTTTTAAAATGTAGCACTTTAAAGAAAATGATGTTTGCTGTTTCTTTTTGGAGGGTGGGAGCAGGTAGAGTTATGAACACTATAAAATCAATGTGCCTTAGTTAACCTGAATACATAAATCTATTTGAATTCTTCTTTGAAGAAATGACATTAAGATATGGTCATTATATGCCTTGTGATTCATGGGCCTTGTTACATACATGCTTTGTAATGTATGAATAATTTAGTAAGAAAAATCACAATAATTTTGTTGTTACTCAAAAATTTATAGGTTGGCAAAAACAATTACACAGCCCCTGAAGCCGGTGGAGGGAGGTTGAGTAACATTGTTAATGTTGCCCAATCTATACCTTTCATGCTGAATGTTTTCTGTAATAATGTGCATATTGTGCTTAAGCACCTTTTAATTTTGTTTTGGAAAAGAAGGGTAGAATTGCCAGCGTGTCCCAGTGAAATGCATGGGATGTGCACATGAGTCAATGGACAGATAACAAGACTGGTGTATTCTTCAGCTTTAGCCCACCAAGATCAGGAAGGTAGGCCAAAAACATGTGGGGACCCAAGGTTGGAGAACACTGAGCTAGAGCCATCGATTTTGGTCCAATGTGAACTTTTGAAGAAAACATGATGGCTCCTGCTTGGGTGAATCATCCAATCTTCTGTTAAGATGAGGAAAAATATTGGTAATGGGTTTGTACATCCCAAATGGGCTCCTGCTCCCCTTCCCCTGTACTATAATAAGGAACTACTTATAATCTTGTCGTTTCCCCTCAGAGGTATTTATTTATTTATTTATTTATTACATTTTTATATTGCCTAATAGCCGAAGTTCTCTGGGCGGTTCACAACAATTAAAACCATAAAATACGATATAAAAGTTTAAAACTACAGTATAAAATTAAAAATTTAAAACCAAAATAAATCCTAGCAGCAATGCAAAGATTTAAAATACAGTAACATATTTAAAACAGAAACTGAAAGACTAATTTGCCTAGGAAACCTAAGATCTTCACCTGGCACTGAAAAGAGCACAAATACTGTAAATAATAATGTGAGCCTCTCTGGGAAGCTCATTTCACAGCTGGGATGCCACAGCAGAAAAGGCCCTCTTCTTAGTATCAGAAATTGTCAAATCAGAGGCAGAACATTAGGTAGCAATATATGTAGTTACATTTACACTTGGGTAGAGGGAGGAAATTTAGTTTTGCTCATGCTGTGGACCTGTCTAATCACCATGGATGGGTTACCATGAGCTACTTTAGGTGTCCTCACATGCCCAGTGAGAATTCTGATGCCTCCCTGCTCCCGCCTTTGAACAACAGAGGCTGGCCCATACATTGGCCAAAGAAGGAACAGCTGCAGGGAGCTTGCCAGAAAAAAAGAAGAAGCAAGAAAAACCTGTAAGAACCTTTTAACTAAGAACTGGTGCCTGAGTTCTGCTTTCTTCCTCCTCCCTCCCAATCCCTTTTCCTTTTGTGTCATGTCTTTTAGATTGTAAGCCTGAGGGCAGGGACTGTCTTATTATTAACCTTTGGGAGCCTTTTCTGGCTAAAGAGTGGGGTATAAATGCTGTAAATAAATAAATAATGACAAATGGCTTATGAAACTTTCTCAGTTTCAAAAAAGTCTTGCTAAGTGGCATAGGGAACTGCTATTTGAGAAATGCAATGCTGCTTAGGTGCATAGCTCTTTGGATTCAGGCCTGTCTGGAGTTGAGGAGGAATTTGGCCATTTGTGTCCCGTCCCCTGTCACACACACATTTTTGCAGCATTTGAATTTGCAACCCGGAATGAGTTATTTCAAGCTAATTGTTCTGTAAGCACTTTTCTGTGGTGTTACTTACCCTATGACTGTAGCACTCAGTGGTCTAAATGCCATCCATAGGTTCCTCTTTGTGAGGCTAATTGGATGGTTGGGCCTCCCCGACAGCAAACAGTTGAACTCGCTAGCCTTTTAGTTCCTTCCAGTTCTGGGTTGGCTTGCACATGGGATGTACATCACCTGATTTCCCAATGATTGATGACTTATGGTTGAATATTTATTTATTTAGGAATGTATATGCTGTGTTTCAAAACCAAATTATTATTTTTAAAGCAGATTAGTTAATACCATAAGAACATTTACAATGTCTAAAAACATGAATTGTGTGAATTGACTCCATTGGAACACAATGAACTGGAGGTGATATGAAAGTCCTATCTGTGGTCACCACTTGAAACTGTAACCAAGTAAACTAGCCTTGTGATTCTGTGACCGCATATATTGGCAGAGCTTGGAACGTACACGTGACATTTGGAAAATGGTAAGTTGGGAGACTGGTAGAATGAATTCATGCTTCTTGTCTGTTTAACCTTTGTGTAGTACAAACTCCTTTGGTACTGTGCTTTGAATAAATTAATCAATAAATGTCTTAAGGGGTAACTCATTGACATTAAGTGATCTTGAGTATGCAATCTAAGTCAATGTCAGAGTCATTGTTTTATGGGTTTAGGATTTCTTTTTTTAAGCTTTTGTTGCTGTTTTGTTTGTTCCTGTATTCTCCATAGGATTGAAAACACTGCTGCCAGCTATACAAATATTTGAGGTGCTTTAGAGGGGAAAATATTAAAAAGCTGAAGTTTGATTACTGCTGTCTCAACACAAACTGGAATAAGGAACTGTAGCTAAGAATAGCCATGCTGGAAAAGCTACATAATATTTATGCAAATCTGCCAAGTTGAACTGGTTTTCCCTGTAGGTTTACCAATGAAAAAATATATTAAGGGGGGGGGGAACCTATGAGGCTATAGAAATGCCATGATTCCATCGCCTATTCTTTACAACTTAATAGAAAATGAATCTTCATTGAGAGGTACACAGGGACTTCATGCAGACGGTTCATTTCAACAGAACAGAAGTCCATGTGGACAGTCACTATTCCTGGAATATTCACGAGATGAGACTATTAAAAAAAAATGTAGCAGTTTAAATTATAAAGTTATTGAACAGAAAGATAAATTATCTTCACTAATGGCCATTCAAGGATTAAATGCTTTTTAAAAACCTTAAACCACATAGAATCTTAATGAGGGGGAGGAAGACTGTCATGAATTTTATCAAATACAGCTGGCAGATCTCTTATTTATTTTATTTTTACTGAACATGTAATGAAATTGAATCAAATTAGGTTTATCATTTACCTTGAATAATAAAGATCGCGGCAGGTTCCATATGCATGCATGGTACCGTATGGGCTTTGTTGTTTGTTTTGACAGTTGTCCATTCATGGAGGATAAGGCCAAAAACGACTACTGGTCCTGATGGCTATATGCTACCTGCAGTATCAGAGGCAGTATGCCTAGGTACCCCAGTTGCTGGGGACCATGGGTAGGAGGGTGCTGTTGCACTGGCCACTGTGTGAGCAGAATGCTGGGCCTGATGGACCCTTGGTCTGATCCAGCATCAGGGCACTTGTTGTTCCACACACATTTTTACTAGTGCAGGATATGATGGTTTTAGCCATCCCCTGTTGTTTTTCACCTAAGCATGGGCTCCTCAGAGGATTACCACTGCTGAACATAGAGGTTCTAACCCGCCTATGCTAGGGACCACCACCATATTTTGCGGTAATGAGTCCCATAAGTTAATGCCACATTTATTTATAACATTTTATTTCGTTTGTCTAGCAGTGCTTAAGTGCCGCCCCCTTCACAACCTGCCCTCAAATCCCCTTCCACCGCTCCTGAGGCCTCCCTTGGCCTTGGCCTTCGCCTGCCTTGGGAGGTGCCCCAGGTGTGGCGGGAGGCACGGCGGGGCCTTTTCTAGGCAGAAACGAACACAAAAGTGTGCGGTGGGGGGGAAGTCTCTGGCTTGTGGGGTGGCGTTGAGCAAGGGGCCCTGAACGGAGCGGGCTGGGGAGGGGGGGATCTTGGAGGGCGTAGGAGCCGCCCAGGCCGGGGGCTCTTGCGGGAGCGGCTGAGCTGGTGGCTTTCCGTGCGCGGCGGCGTCCGGGCGAGGGGCCCTTTCTTCCCGTCCGGGCGGGCGAGCGAGCGCCTGCCCCCCCCCCCCGGGCAACGCCACCGCCGCCCCCTCAGCCTTTCCGGCCTTCCCTTCAGCTTGGTCCCCGGCGCAGCGGCAACGCCCGGCCCGGCCTAGTCCTGGCTGGCTGAGGAGAAGCCCGGCTCTCCGCTCGCTCTCAGGCCCGCCTCGGCCTAGCCCAGGCAGCCCGGCCCCAGCATTTGCTGCCGCCGGCGCCGTCATGTGAGGAAGCCTCCGCCTCGCTCTCCCTTCGTCAGCCCCGGCGGCGGCGGCGGCGGCTGCTGCTGCTCCGGGGATGCTCTTGCTGGCCGTGGGCGGCCCCAACCCCGCCATGGAGCCCCCCAACCCAGCGCTGGTCATCCGCATCCGCGTCCCGGACGGCGGCGCCGTGGATTGGACTGTCCACCCCGCGCCCCAGCTGCTCTTCAGGGACGTGCTGGTGAGTGTGGCAGGCATTTCGGGGATCCCCCCCTGTTATCTTGGCTGCCAGAGGAATGGGGTGCCATTGCCCCCCTTGACGGAGGTCCCCGCGGATGCCGGTAGGGTGCCGCTTCTCCTGGCGCTCGGAAGCGCCCCCCTGTCCGGCAGCCGCCCCTTTGGCGGCGTCCCTGCTTTCCTACCCCCGCCCCACATATGCTTATTTAACGGGGTTGGGGTTCATAGATAGAGTTGGAAGGAGCCTACAAGGCCATCGAGTCCAACCCCCTGCTCATTGCAGGAAACTAGAGGAGGGGTCTCCCATCCAAGTAATCACCAGGCCTGACCCTGCTTAGCTGTCCAGGATCTTATAATTGATCCTCGGGAGCTGTGATGTTTCGGCGAGAAAACATATCTGATATGTTCTGTGGGGTTTCTGGGGCATCTTTACTCCGGATTAACGTTGGTCAGCCTGGAACTACTGCTGCGAAATAGTCTGGACTCCATCCCTGTTATTACATTGGACTAGAACCACCACTTTGCTCACTGGGTGGCTCTGGGCCAGTCACCGACTCTTGGTCTACCTCACAGGGTTCTTGTGAGCATAAAATGGAGAGGAGGATAATGTAAGCCACCTTGGGTTCCTTGCAAGAGGGAAAAAGGCAGGATATAAATACAATAAATAATGACTTGGAAACACTCAATGAATGCAAACTGCTGCTCAACAGTATTGAGTCTAGTATCAAGAAACCTGGAACGCACCAACCTTTCTGAAGCTAAGCAGAAAGGTTGGCTGGCTTTGGTCAGTGCCTGGATGAAGAAAGGGGAATATAAATATTAGAAACATGTAAAAACCTTGCCCCCTTTTTTCCTTAGTGGGAAGAGTTTCCCTGATCACAATTCTAATGACAAGGGATTTTCATTTTTGCAAGTGTTGTGTGGTATATGAGAATAATGAACATTCATCCTGGGTTTTGGTAAACCTGTGCATTTTTGCTTGGAGGTAAGATTGGATTTACGCCCAAGCAAGTGTGCATAGGACTGTAGCCTTAAGATGCAATCCTATGTACGTATGTTTAGACAGAAAAAAGTCCTACACCTCACAGCATGCCCCAGCCAGCCTGGGAGTTGTAGGCCTTTTCTGTCTAAACATGCATAGGATTGTGCCTTTAATGTAGCATCACACATGATTAAAGTTAATCTCTGTGCTAGTATCTGGATCTCGGAGGTGGTCAATGCCTCCTTGAGGGACAGTGAGGTTCCCACAGCTTTGAAAGACACAGTGGTGAGCCCCTTGTTGAAGAAACCAAATTTACTGTAGATCCAATGGTTTTGGATAACTACTGCCCTATGTCAAATTTGCCATTCTTGGGCAAGGTGCTGGAGCGGGTGGTGGCCTCACAACTCTAATTTAGCGTTGGATGATAATGATGATTTAGATCCATTCCAATCAGGTTTTGCACCTGGGTATGGGATGGAAACAACCTTGGTCATCCTGCTTGATTATTTACGCCGGGGAATGGATGAGGGCAAAGCGACCCCGTTGGTCTTTCTGGACCTCGCAGCAGCTTTCAGTAACATCAACTGTGGTATCCTTTTGGATCATCTATTTGGGTTGGGCTTAGCTAGGAGGCACAGTGCTAAAGTGGTTCCAGTACTTCCTGGAGGAGTGGTCTTAGAAGGTGGTGCTGTTGGACTTCTGCTCCATCCTATGGCCGTTAGCCTGTGGGGTGCTGCAAGATTCTATCTTGCCCCCCATGTTTTTTAACATCTATATCAGTGTCCTCCAACCTTGGGTCCCCAGATGTTTTTGGCCTACAACTCCCAGCATGTGGCTGGGGCATGCTGGGAGTTGTAGGCCAAAAACATCTGGGGACCCAAGGTTGGAGAACACTGATCTATATGAAACCACCCGGAGGCTTGGGCCGAAGTGTCATCAGTATGTGGATGATACCCATCTCTACCTCTCGTTTCCATCTACACATCCCAGGGAGGCTGTGGAACTCCTGAACCAGTGTCTGGAGGCTGTTTTGGAGTCAATGAGGGTGAACAAGCTGAGACTTAGGCCAGAAAAGACAGAGGTACTGTGGATTGGGAAATCAACTACTATGGATGGAGATTTACAGCTGGTCTCTCCCTGTAGTGTGTGTAGTCTGGGAGTCCTCCTGGACTCTGTGCTGACTGGGAAAGCCCAGGTGGCTGCAGTGTATGCTAGCTGCGGCCTTATCTGGAGAGATGGCCCTTGCCTTGGTTATCCATGCACTGGTGATGTCCAAGCTGGACTTCTGTAATGCGCTGTATGTGGGGCTGCCTTTGAAGATGGTCTGGACACTTCAGCTGGTGCAGAATGCAGCTGTTCTAGTGCTGGTGTGGGCGAGGTGATCAGCTTATATAACACCCGTGCTGTAACAGCTGCACTGGTTACCAGTGTGTTCCCGAGCCCAGTTTAAAGTGCTGGTTTTGACGTTTAAAGCCTTAAACATGTTTGGGACCACATTACTCGAAGAACCACCTTCACCCATATCAGCCCGCCTGTACTCTAAGATCAGGAACAGAGGCCCTTCTCACTTGCCCACTTTTGAAGGCAGTTAGGTGGGCACTGCATGAGAGAGGGCCTTTTCTGCCCCACACCTCTGGAATAAGTTGCCATCAGGTCTGCCAGGCCCCATCATTGCAGGCTTTTAAGAAGGCCCTGAAGACTTGTTTACTCTGGGCTTCCTCTGATTATGTTTTATCAGACTGGGTTGTAGCTGCAGTTGTGTTTTAGGTTCTGTGACAGCAAAATTCCATCCTCCATTTAATCACTTATTAACATTATAATCATTAATTTATACCCACTTTTGCCATCGAAATAAAATTCCATCCTCCATTTAATCACTTATTAACATTATAATCATTAATTTATATTAACTTTACATTTAAGGGGGGGGAAATTCACCCCTATCAAGTAAAAAAAAAAGGACCCGGGTCCTTTTTTTTTACTTGATCCATTCGTTCATATTTTTTTCAAACTATAGTCTGGCCCCTCAACAGTCTGAGGGACAATGAACTGGCCCCCTGTTTAAAAAGTTTGAGGACCCCTGCTTTAATGCATTTCAATCTTACTTTTGTACTTGTTTTTAAAGGTGGCTAATCAGCGGTAAAAGGATGGGTTCCTCCCTGCTGTTTCATTCTATATTTGGGAGTGTTAATTAACGCGTAATATTTTGTAGAGAAGGGCTATCCCCAACAGGAATGTCAAGGTCAGTATATTAAGATCCTCCTCAATGTTGTATCAGTTTCTCCTCATTTTAAGAAGCACCAAAAGCTTATTTCCCCAGTGAAACTGACTTCAGATTACGGTGGCAATATTTGATACTTCTAAAGTTAACATTGGCATGAATTTTGGAAATGGGACTCTGAAGATGTGTTGATTAAAAAAAATCAGCAAAGTAGCTCTATGTGTATCCATACTGTTGTTGTGTTCACACTTGCCAAGTGTGAACTTCAGCATTAATTTAGCATTAAATTTGCTTGAAAGAGACAGTACAGGTGGCTCTGAAGTAGAGTGCAAGTAGTTCTGTCCTGCTGGGCAGAAATAGTTGGGTAGAGTGTTCTTTTCCTAGGCAGTATCCTTGGCACACTATTATTGAGTGCGTATGGGAATAGAGAGTAGCTACTTCTAATCTGAGCATGTGGGCAAAGCAAACAGGGACAGCAGAAGTTTAAACTCCATTGAAGTAGCCTTGTGAAACAGTGCAGAAGAGAAGTGTATGCTGGAGTAAACCACATCTATTTGGAAAGTTAGGTTCATGTGTATAGCAGGAAAAGCAGGAAAAGATGAAATTATTTCCCCTTGCCTCCTTTAGACACTGACAGTTTGTAGTGACTTGAGCTGTCATAGGCAACAGACTACTTCATCAGATGCATGGAATGGAATGAGGAGAGCGGGCTGTGTACGTGCGGGCTGAGGTACACCATAACTTCAATTCTACACTTAGGCTACTTAAGTCCAGTTGATTACACTGGGATTGATACAGTTCGCATGTAACGGCTAACAATGGATTGTTTAATCCAGTGTTCTCCAACCTTGGGTCCCCAGATGTTTGTGGCCTACAACTCCCAGCATGCCCCAGCATAGCTGGCTGGGGCATGCTGGGAGTTGTAGGCCACAAACATCTGGAGACCCAAGGTTGGAGAACACTGGTTTAATCCATAGTTGTGGCCACGCAGCAGTGAGCCTGGCATTGCCTCCTGCACACTTGTCACTTCCTTTTTCAATCAACAACCCAGGAATGCCCCATCCGAACCTGGAACTCTGGGTTGTTTAGGAGTTAAACAACCCAGAGTTTTAGTTTTGTATAAATCTTTTTATTTGCAACACAACAGTAACAACAACAACAGTAACAGTAACAACAACAAAAGCAAAAAAAGGGGAGAATCAAATCTACATAGGCATCCACAGGCATGGTTGTAGGAGATATACGTACTTAAATGAAGCAAGAGCAATGAGATCTTCAGTCCATTGAGTGATAGGTGGTGGGTGCTTTTCCTTCCAAGCTTGGAGTATAAGTCTTTGCAATTGTAAGGACTCTCAGTATCCATTTTTTGCTGTCCATCAGTTAATCCCCACATCACAGGGATGTAATTTGAAAGCGCATTAACATCCACTATGTATCAGATTTTTCAAGAACAAAATTTATATGAGCAATAACTTCCAACCAAAAGGAAGCCACTACAGAACATCCATCCCCACATCATATGCCTCACTGAGGCGTTGTCTTCATTACATCGCCAGCATCTAGCAGAGCTAGCCAGCTTCTTCTTAACAAGCCTCTTTGGTGTCCAACATACGCGAACATCAGTTTTTGTTGAATCAGCCTCAGTTTTAAGTCTACAGAAATAGTACATTGGGAAGCTGAGGCAACCTTCCATTAATTAGGCTGTATAGAGCATTCCAACTCCTTATTCCATTCATCTCTGACCTATGAACATCTACGTTACTACTTTCCAAAAGACTTTGACTACATTCCAAAAGACTTTTAGAAACAGCTATTGTAGGCTTAGCTTTCTGTATGGAACTAATGAACTCTTTCAACAGTGCAGGAAGGGCTGAAGCACTCATCGCTGATGGCCCATCTATAGACTCCCGACAAATACTGAAGCTGAATGTACTGCCAAGTTCTAGGAATGTACAGATTTTGTTAAATCCGTTCTGTCTGTGTTCCGTGGATTTTCAGGCGGCTTTTGTTCCGTAGTCTGTTCATTGATGGACCTGGATTTTTTGTAGGAGAATTTCATTCTACTTGCGCATGTGCGCCAGTATGCGTATATGCGCCAGTATGCATTAACTAATGTGCATTAGTGCTAACCCGCATTAGGTGATGCAAATTTGCATGAAGTAACCTGCATCCACTCTAACCTGTATTAGTTTATGCAAATTTATGCAAATCCCCCAAAGTGGAAAAAAAATAAAAATGCACAAAGTGTGAATGCATTTTCACACTTTAGCCTATGGGGGGGAAATATGCAATTTTTGGTCCGTGTTTTTTTTCCCCTTCGTATTTTTTTTTAAATTATTTAGTTACTATAAACTACATACAAGACTGTAAAACAAAAACATACAACTAAAGTAAATCATAAGGCGCACCCCCCACCCGCCTAGGGACCAACTAATGTACTTCTATCCCCTTAATCAATTGAATTCCACATTCCAAAAATATAACATCCTGACAAGGCGTACTCCCCTTCCCCTTTATTAATTCATAGTCTAATAATTGATTCCATATATCCATAAAATTATTCTTTAACTGTCCCTTTTTGCATTCGATACTACAAGTTAGTTTATCGTTTAGGGCTATATCCCATACTTCCTTATACCAATCAGTTATTAGAAAAGCATGTTGTACTTTCCATTTCCACGCTGTCATTAACCTAGCCGCAGTTAACAAGTTTACAATTAGTTCCTTCGTATTTTGGGCCCAAGTGACTTTATCGGTTATTGATGACAATGCAAGTTTAGGACAGACCTCTAGATTAATACCAATAATTCCCGATATTTCTGTAAAAACCTCTTGCCAAAATTCCAGTACATTTTTACAACTCCACTACATTTGGGCATATGTACCTATTTCCTGAAATCCTCTCCAACAGTGTGTGGAGCAATTGTTATCCTATTTAATCTTACTGGAGTTAGGTACCATCTCCATATTAATTTATAGAAATTCTCCTTTATCCTAGTTGACATAACTTTCACAATCCGTCTATCCCATATATTGTTCCAGCCCATTCCTTCATATTTTTGTATGACTAAATTCACTTACAATTCCTGGAGCATTAAAAAAATGGTACACAACTCAGCGGAATCCGCGTGACTCGGAAAAAGCTGGTCTGCTGCGAAATCCATGAATCGGATTAATAGAAATCCGAATTCATTTGAATCTGTTGAGGATTTCTGCGGCATCCTTAGTGCCAACTACTGCACCTAGGGAAAGGAAACCAAATGCAGAGTTACAGAATGGGGGACACTTGGCTCAACAATACTACAAGTGAGAAGGATCTTGGAATTGTGGTAGATCACAAACTGAATATGAGCCAGCAATGCAATGTGACTGCAGAGAAGGCAACTGCTATTTTGCGCTGCATTAATAAAAGTATAGCTTCCAAATCGCGGGAAGTGATAATTCCCCTTTACTCAGCACTGGTTAGGCCTCATCTTGAGTACTGTGTCCAGTTCTGGGCACCACACTTTCAGAAGGACGTAGACAAACTGGAGAGGGTTCAGAGGAGGGCAACAAGGATGATAAAGGGACTGGAAACAAGGCCCTGTGACAGGGGTCCTCAAACCTTTTAAACAGGGGGCCAGTTCATTGTCCCTCAGACTGTTGGGGGGCTGGACTATAGTTTGGAAAAAATATGAACGAATGGATCAAGTAAAAAAAAAGGATCCAAGTCCTTTTTTTTAAACTTGATTAAATGGAAAGTTATTATAAATTAATTATAAATTAATTATGAATTAATTTGCTGTCTAAAATTGAAATACATTAAATTTTAAAAAGGCATAGAAAGGCGTGATTTACATACTGCACATATCTTATTTATTTGTAGTGCAAAAAAACCAGGAAAAAACAATACAATATTTAAAATGAAGAACAACTTTAATCAACATAAGCTTATTATTATTTCAATGGGAAGTATGGGCCTGCTTTTGGCTAATGAGATGGTCAGTGTCCGGTTCCATATATATGTATTTTTTAGTCGTAACAAGTGATGCAGCAGGGCGGGCAGCAGCGGTGGAGGAAGCGTGGCAGAGCCGGCGGCGGCAGGATGTGAGCCGCCTGGCAGAGCGGGCAGCAGCAGCGCCGCGGCCAGCGTCTCCTCCGGTGGAGGAGCCTCTCCTCCTCCGGAAACTCTGCAAAAACTCTGCGTACCTCTCTAGACTGGCTGCTGCCTGCCACCACCACGACTTGGGGCCCATCCTCCTCGAGGCGCTCATGTGGGCTCATGCTGATGTCATGCCCCCTCCCCATTCTCCTCCTCCTTCCCCAGCGGGAGCGTCAGGCTGAGGCGTAAGCAGCAGCAACTTTTGCCCGAGGCAATTCCGTTTTTGCGCGGTAAGAGTGCCTCTAGACTAGATCGGCCGCCGGGCCGGATGAAAGGACACATTGGGCCGGATGTGTCCCGCGGGCCGTTGTTTGAGGACCCCTGCCCTATGAGGAGAGACTGAAAGAACTGGGCATGTTTAGTCTTCAGAAGAGGAGACTGAGGGGAGATGGGATCGCACTCTTCCGGTACTTGAAGGGATGTCACACAGAGGAGGGCCAGGATCTCTTCTCGATCATCCCAGTTTGCAGGACACGGAATAATGGGCTCAAGTTACAGGAACCCAGATTCCACCTAAACATCAAGAAAAATCTCCTGACTCTCAGAGCAATAAGACAATGGAACCAACTACCTAGGGAGGTGGTGGGCTCTCCCACTCTGGAGGCATTCAAGGTGCGGCTGGACAGCCATCTGTCGGGGATGCTTTGACCTGGATTCCTGCATTGAGTGGGGGGTTGGACTCGATGGCCTTGTAGGCCCCTTCCAACTCTACTTTTCTATGATTCTATCTAGCACTAGACAATAAATTATATCTAATCTGCAATGCTGAAAATGCTAACAATTTATCATACAAACCTGTTAACTGATCTAAAGTATAAATTCCATTATCAGCCCAACTTCTTCACATGAACGGTCAATCTTTATGTTCAAAACCTGATTCTCCCATAATCTTACTTTAGCATGAGAATATGGCTCAAACAGCAGCTGACAAGCCATTGCATTCCAAGTCTCTCTTGCTGCTAAAATTGTTAGTGGGGCTGTTCCTTTCTTTTTAATACATCTGTCAGACAGACAGAGATACCAAATAATTTGACTCCAAAACTACCCATGGAGGAGTATTAAAATAAAAAGTTGTTTTCCAATCATTAGTGCAGGTTAACAAATAAGCTATGGCTTATTTGTTAACCTGCACTAAAGAGTATAAAATGGCTTATTACACAGATCATTTGTTGTTGTTTATTAGTAGGTTAGAGTCTTCAATACCGAAATAATAATAATAATAATAATAATAATTATTATTATTATTATTATTATTATTATTATTATTAACAGTATTTGCATACTGCTCCACATCAAGCAGATTCTGGAGTGGTGGACAATAAAAAGACAAAAACATAAAAGAAACAAAAACAGCACATTGAAAACAAAGTAACAATTACAGTAGTGGTTGGAGAGCAGAGAAGGCTTCCCGGAACAAGGAGGTCTTCAGCAGGCGCTGAAAGCAGCACAATGTCGGAGCCTGCCTGACCTCCAGAGGCAGGGAGTTCCACAGAAATGGAGCCGCCACACTGAAGGCTCTTCTCCAGGTGGACTCCAGTCAGGCCAAAGGTCCATGAGGAACCATCAGGAGCATGCCATCTGATGACCTCAGTGACCGGGCAGGTTGGTATGGGAGGAGGCGCTCTCTCAGGTAACCTGGTCCCAAGTTGTTTCAGGCTTTGTACACAAGTGCCAGAACCTTAAACCTGACCCGGTTGCAAATAGGTTGCCAGTGTAGTTCTTTCAGCAACTTTTGTCCTCCACACAAAAGCTGCACTAGCTCCAGCTTCCGGGGCAGCTTAAGAGCAGCCCCACATAGAGCGCATTGCAGTAATCCAGTCTTGAGGTTACTAGCGCCTGTATCACTGTGGCCAAGCTATCCCTGTCCAGGAGAGGCCGTAGGTGGCGAACCAATAGAAGATGGTAAAAGGCACTCCGAGCCGCCGCAGTCACTTGGAACTCCAATGACAATTATGGATCTAGGAGTACCCCCAGACTAGGAACCTGATCTTTCAAAGGGAGCGCAACCCCATCCAGAACCGGCAATGAGCCTATCTCCCAGACTTGGGAACCACTCACCCACAGGCCTTCTATCCTGCCAGGATTCAGCCTGTTTATTGGCCCTCATCCAGTCCATCACTGAGTTCAGGCACTGCTGATCCAGGCTTGTACAGCCTCTCCTGATTCAGTTGTCACAGGGATATAAAGCTGTGTGTCATCAGTGTACTGATGACACTTGGCTCCAAATCTGCTAATGACTGCTCCCAGCGGCTTCATATAGATGTTAAACAACATTGGGGACAAGATGGTACCCTGTGGAACCCCATAGCGCAATTGTCAAGGGTCCGAGGAATAGTCACCCAATCTTACTTTCTGAAATAAACCCGCAGGTAGGACTGAAACCACTGTAACACAGTGCTTCCAATGCCCAACCTGCAGACTTGATCCAGGAGGATACCATGGTCTATGGTATTGAAAGCCGCTGAGAGATGGAGTAGAATTAACAGGGTCGCACTCCCACTATTCTTCATTCGATAAAGGTCATCCATTAGGGTGACCAAGGCTGATTCAGTCCCATAACGAGGTCGAAACCCAGACTGGAATAATCAGTATCCTCCAAGAGTGCCTGCAGTTGCTTTGCCACGACCCTCTCAAGAACCTTCCCTAAGAAGGATGTATTTGCAACTGGGTGAGTGTTATCAAGTACTGTTGGGTCCAGAGTGGGTTTTTTCAGGAGTGGTCACACTACTGCCTCCTTAAGGAGAGCAGGAACCACCCCTTCGCGTAGAGATGTGTTTACCCCTGGTAAGCGCGCTCCCTGGACACACCCAGCCGTGTCACTTTAAGATCTGGCTTCTAACCGTCCCCGTCCCCCCGCCTTCCAGTAATCTTCCCTGGCCCCAGCAGAACATCGTCAGGGCAGTTGGAAACACCTGGCCCTAGGAATCCAGCAGCCTCCTTTCCAACATTACATGTTAATGTAATAATAAAAGCTGAATATGAATTATGCTGCAAAAAGTCTTAGGTCAGAAAGATAACTAACTCTACCTCCATTCTTTTACAGGATGTGATCAGTCAGGTTCTGCCTGATGCAACGACAACAGCCTTTGAATGTGAGTATGGCTCGTCTGTGAGAGGGGGCCGGTACTCACATTATTTATTTAAAAAATGACAACTGCATATTGTCATATTGTTTATGTTCAGATATGTTACAGTTAAATATTTATACACGAATGCAAGTTTAATGACGATCCCAAGCTAAGTAATATTTTATTATTTAATCACATCTTGAGAGCGCATATTTCTACAATATAGCTTTAATTACCAGCATGACCTTACAGTGCTCTTCGTACGTACTGCAATTATATTGCTCAAATTAAATGAAAAGTATAAAGTACCTGGAGGCTTTGTAGGTTGAGATTTTAATTTTCAGATTTTTTTTATTATTAAAAGCAGAAATTAGTAGCTAGCTTTTAGAAGAGCTGGTTCTACAAACATAGAACGTTAAATTAGTTGCTGAAATGTCATCTTCTCTAGATTGAGGCGACCCCCAGCCCCGACCAGCCTGTCAGTGGGAGAACAGCTGTGGACAGCTCAGTCTCCAAAAAGCTTAATCAGTGTACGTTCCTGACATCAAGTCCTTGATGGCAGAACCATCAGTACTGGTGTAGCATATTAGTTAAGAGCATGCACTACGAACTTGATATCTTGGGTTCAAACCTTAACTCAGTTATGGACACAGAGGGTGGTCTTAAGCAAGCTGCTGTCTCTCAGCCCTAGAGATGTGAAGGGGGGAAACTCAGAAAAATTGAGGTGGGGGACCCAGAAAAAATAAATAAAATGAAAATACATTTTTCCCATTTTGTTTCTAGGGATTTTGGGGGGGAATTTTTTTTGGGGGGGAATCCCCCTCCCAATTTTTCTGTTCCTGCCCATTGTTTCCCCCCCAAGCCTTCTCATCTCTACTCAGCCACCCCACCCCACCCCCAAATCCGTAATGTGTAGAAAATAATACTGGCCTGATTTACAGGCTTGTTATACAGCGATTATTGAGATAATATATGTGAAGGCTATGAACATTTAGGAAAAGCACTTATTTGGTATTCTTATTATTGCTGGAGAAGAGCTTTTAAGGCATGGGCCAGGCTTAAAGAGTTTGGGGTTGGTCAAGCTGGTGTAATTGTTCGTGCGAAGCCAACTGCTTGCTGCCAGACCAAACCTTTCCGCTTTCGTGCATCGTGCTTTAACCTCCACTGAACTCTGTGTACCGCTCGCCAGCACTGCGGTCAGAGCAGTACCCCTATTACTAGCAGCATCATTGGCAGAATCTGCCTGAAAAATATGGATTTCATTGCTTCTCTTTAACATCTGCTGCTCTGCTCTCCAGTTCTTGTCTTTAGCCTGTCATTTTACATCAGCACGACACTGTTTCCCCTGCCATTTAAGTGGCATCAGAAATATGTTAACGTATATTGATGCTGCTTTGTTTCTGGGTTATCTTCTCCATGCCGAAAGCCTGAAATTTACTAGTTTAAACATCTTCTCAGCTACTTGATGGCTTTCTTGGAGGCAGTTAATTGCCATCCACAGCAGCTTCCTCTCCTGTTTGCTTAGTTATTGCTATCTCCGGTGTGTCTTCTGTGGCTGCCTCTACCTGGGGCTGTATTCTCCCTCACCAATGGACCTTGATGGGCCTTTCACTGTTATATGCCATGTTGCTACAAATAAAACGACTAACGACATATGGCTCGTTATGGTCCTTTTATCCCAAACCATTTTGCGCGCGCATGACACACTGCGTCTTTTGCAAAGATTGCTCTGGAATATTTGGCTGCCATCTGCTGCATTCTATTTGGTGTCTTGTGAGGATGTGACATTAGCAAAATCCAGGCTTTATTTTAGTTCTACTTTTGCTTCCCTAATGGACTGGAAGATCATGTTTGTGCTCTAGGCAAGCAGAGGGGCTTGGTAAACCCCTTCTAAACCTCTTGTGTTAGGCAGAATAATTTTGAGGGAGGTTCCATTTTTTTTCAGTGGGGTGGTAAAGAATCTTCCTACTTAATCTGAGAAATACAGTATCTGGAGTGTGTGTGTGTGGCGGGGTGTTCCCTCCCATCAAATACAAATTATGCTAATTTGTTTTAGACAGACACGGCTTCTTTTAATACCCATCAACCGTCTGTCTTGTACATAAATGTTTGTGCTATAAGAACAGGAAAGGCACCCCACTTCACCTGCGAATTCCAAAATTTAGTGTTGCTTTTAGAGCTAATCTACAGTAATGAGGTGCTTTTTAAGTTGCTTTTGTGAGCTTCTCAAATTGTGGCCCTTCACTACAAAATATTCCTTCAAGGTATCTGCTTTAAAAGGCTTCTATTCTCTTTCCTATTCTGTTTTGTTTTTTATTAGCGCTTTCATTTTAGAGTCAGATTGTGTTGAGAATTTTCATTGCAGTTACTATTGTAATGACTTCTGTTGGACAGAAAAAATATATTTGTATATGAAGCGAGAGATCTTGTGTTCCTATCTCCTGTTGTGGTACAGTGTTATAGAGTGATAGAACTGAGACCCAATGGACGGTCTAGTTTACCTACAGCATTGTTATTGTTACAGCGCCATCTATGCACATAGGGTTTACAGAGTACAATAAGCCCCAAGGCACTTACCGTAATCTAAAAAGTGGGAGGGGCAGGATGAGGGACAGACAGAGGAAAAGCATCATCTGCAGCTGCCTTTGCAAGTCATCTTTGAAAACCTCCAAAGGAGGAATGGCCACAGCTTTCTTAAGCAACATTCTGGTACTGAATCACTTTGGGAGTTAGGCATGTCACCAAATGTTTACCTAATTCTACCTGTGTCAACACCAGTTGCAGACATCATGGTTTATATTATGACCCTGAAATTATATAGCCATATAATTCTAGCTGAAGAAAGTGAAATCATTCAAATGTCATTTTTTCAGTTATGTCCTTGAGGAAGTAGCTCTAGTCCAGTGTTCTCCAACCTTGGGTCCCCAGATGTTTTTGGCCTACAACTCCCAGCATGCCCCAGACAGCTATGCTGGCTGTGGCATGCTGGGAGTTGTAGACCAAAAACATCTGGGGACCCAAGGTTGGAGAACACTGCTCTAGTCCATACACAGAGTATCTGAAGACCTAACATTCACGTGACTCCATTCTGTTTTGTGTCATCTTCTCGCTCTTTCATACCTCCTCATCCAATGGGCTACTAGTTTTATGTCTAGGCTCATCTGAAGTTGCTTTGGTACTAATGCATTCATATTTTAAATTCCCCCAATACTGTTAAATGTGTGCTGCTGGTCTCTTAAACTAGTCATTCTAAACACAGGGGACTTTATTTATTTATTTTGCAGATGAAGATGAGGATGGTGATCGGATTACTGTTCGAAGCGATGAAGAAATGAAAGCTATGCTGTCCTATGTAGGTATATCTTACAACAAATTGGGTGAGATGTCAGCCGTTATCCACCAGCAAACTTCTCCTTCACAAGAAACTTTGAACTGAAGGGGAAATGTGTAGGATAATGTGACTTCATTTCAATGTGACTTGTGCAGAACCTTCTGGAGACATGTGATCAGCTTTATTAATTCCTCCTTTTTCTGACAATACCAAATTGTTAAAAAGCAAACATTGAAACTTGAGATTTTTTTTTAGTATAATATTGGTTGAATGTATTGTTGCATACATCTCACACGAAAGTTTGAAGTGCTCTCTTTTTTAGAAAAAAAAGTGAGTACACTTACAGATCATATCATGAACATTAAGAGTAATGCATCCTAATGACTTTTGCATTAGATATAGTGCAAGCTAAATGGACTATCAATTTCTTGTATTTTTTTTGCAGTACTTAAAGTAACGGCTCATTAAAAATGAACCCCTTGGCTCTAAATTTAAAAAACAACCCCCCCCCAAAACCCAAATCTGCTTTCATCTGGAGACTTTTTCACCCCTTCTCTCAGAAGAGTTATATTTTAGCTGCAGGCTCAGAATGCAGAGAAGATTTAAAGATGCATTGTCTGTTAATAACTCTAAAAATATGAAAACAAGGTTACTTACTGAATTGCAATGACTTATGTATATCTTTATAAATGACTTTGTCCTTTGTGTTTTATAAATGAGTATGAGTTTAGCCATTAGCGTTTATTTTCAATTAAAATAGAGTAACATGATATTATTCAGCGATCTTCCACATCTTTTCTTTTAAAGGGGGTGATGACTGACGGTTCTTTTTCAAAGCAAGCCTGAGTTTTACATTGTGCTCCGTCAGCCCAGCCCAGCGGTTCCTTATGCACATGGAGCCCCCCCACGCACACCTAGAGCTTCAGTGGGTGCCGTGGATTCCCAATCATTTCAGTGAAGAGGGAACAGCTGGGAATGCATCTCCCCACTGCCCTTGTCACTGAAGTAAATGGGCAAACTTATGCATGCAAGCACTCTACAGCCATTGTCCCAAAAAAACCATTTTGAATAGTGCTATTCCTGATGTCAGATTTGTGTCCATTTATTCTTTTGCATAGAGACTGGCCTGTTTGTCCTCTGTAGATTGCAGTAGGGCATTACTGGCAAATGGTGGCATATATAACATTGGAAGATGAGCTCTTCATCTTCGGCGTGGGAGATCAGTCAAGAAGTAGAGCAGGGACCGGTAAGGTGGTTTGCATGAGTTTGGAAGCTGAAAGACATGTGTTGTTTCAGCAGCTACCAGACTTCAGCTGTGGACTTACATAGTACTGGTCTTCTGGAGCCCACCCATGTCCACCTGCAAACCGTTAGTTCTGCTCTCAAAGGGACCTGTTCTCTCACAGAGCCCCCTACTCATAAGTAGCTCTGCTGCTTTGGGCCTTCAGGCACCTGCTCCCTAGCTGGGTGACCACCCGAGTCTGCACTTTCTGGCACCTATACTCTCTGAGGCCAGGAGGCAGTTAAGCCTTCCCCTCCAGCTTGGAAAGGGGTTCTTCTGGCGCAGGTGAGCTGGGGACCCACCCTAAGGGTCCTTCCAGGACATCCTCTGGAGACAGGCCTGGTGAGGTCTCTCCCTGGATACGTGGTCTCTCTCTGGGTCTTCCTGGTCAGTGATGGGGTTGAGGGGCTCATTGGGGTTGAGGGGCTCATTCTGCCTTCTAGGGTCCCCGAGCTCGTTGAGCTCTGGGTCCTCATCTGAGGAGGAGTCATCCTGAGTCGGGTCAGGCGTGACACACAGTTCGAGAAGTTGCAACCTGCAATTGTAACTGCAAGGTGTGTTCTTGAGGGTTTTCAGAGTAGGATGAAATATCTCCAAGAATGTTGCTATGCTGTCATCAAAGCAAACATCTAGAAAGACTCAGTTTCATCTTTCTAGATGTTAACATTTAACTGAAAAATAAATGATATAATAGAAGTGAGCTTCGGAGAAGCTTCTGTGGACAGAAAAAATGTTGTGTTTCATCTGAACCTCGTTATCTTCTGAGGCTATTTGTTGCTAAATGTTGCCACAAGCTGTTTGAAAGTGAGGCTGTACAGACCACAAAGGTTTCTTTTTAAAAAATAATATTTTAGAAGCCTTACAGTGAAATAATCAAAATGAATTTCTTACTGTACTGTTGGTTAATTAAAAAAGAGGCATTAAGTGACTGTGGAGCTGCACTGCCACTGCTGTCTCCTATTGGTATAAAAAGGCAGTAATTTTTTTGACAGCCACTGATTGGAAAGTTGCTTGCAGCCATCTGGAAGCAAAGGGTACATGTTTTGGATCAATAACTGGCAAATTTTCCATTAAAAAGAATACTTGAACAGGGTTCCAAATAGCCACTGGCATCTTAACTTTCCATGGCAACCTCAAGTGCTCATATGTGGAGGACAAATCATTTTTGGACAATTTTTCCAGACTACTTGTTAACAGTTATTGCTGTCCCAAAAGGTTGACAGCTGACATGATTGATATTTCATTTACTTGTCATCTCTGTTTGAGTAATGGAGAAGGCCACATTACTTTTTTTTATTTTTAAAGAAACATAGGGCAAAATCTACTGGGAACTTCTCTGGTGTAAGCCCCAGTGAAGTGAGTTGGAGTTGTGTAAGAATCTGGTTCTGAAGCTGGCGTTGGGCCTTGGAGCGTGTCTGTGATATCAGGCTTTTTTAAGCTCATGCTGTTTTTCTCTGCTCCTCCGGGGCATGGGCAGATACACAGGGGTTCAAACTTTTGCTCAGCTTAGTCAAGCCACAGCTTCCTATCCTCAGTTAGAACTAAGAACTGTCGTGCTGGAACAGACCAAAGTTCCACCTAGTTCTGCGTTCTATTACCAGCAGTGGCCGGCCAGATGCTTCTGGAGACTTGGAGCAAGCTCCATTTAGCTGTCATGACTATTGGTAGAGATGCCCATACATTTGTCTAATCCATTTATTTATTATATTTATACCCCGCCTTTTCCCCCTGAAAGGAACCCAAGGTGGCTTACATAATCCTCCTCCTCCTCCTCCCCCTCCTCCTCCCCCCCATTTTATCCTCACAACAACCCTGTGGGGTAGGTTAGGCTGAGAGACCGTGACTGGCCCAAAGTCACCCAGTGAGTTTCATGACCAAGTGGGGACTAGAATCCCGGATCTCCCGAGTCCCAGTCCAACACTCTAACCACTATGCCACACTGGCTTTTAAAAGCTAGTGGCCATCACCACATCTTGTGTTGATCCCCTGTCAGTAAAATTAGGATATTGCTGACCTATTGTGCGGGCTTGTAGTAAAAGACCATTCAAAATGATAATTGTAAAGCTATATGCTATAGAAATGGTAAACAACAGAGTAAGGCCATAGACCAGTGGCAAGCAAGATCGGCCGGGGCTACTCTGGTGCAAGATCTGCTGCATCCAGTCACCCTGGCTCCAGATGGGAGGGACACCCACCAGCAAATGGAAAACAGTGCGGGGGGGGGGGGGAGAAACAGCCATACCTGCACATCCATGGAAACTGTGCCACCAGCAACCAACCAGGAGCTTCCATCCACAACACACCCACAGATTGTCTAGCAACGCTGGCAGCCATTGAGGGACTGGAAGCCACCTACCGCACACGCGCACACCCCCTCCCAGCAGTGTCACTGCCCACATGGCCTGCAGTAAGCCAGGCTCCATGGTGGTGCCGCTTAGGAATGTGGCCAAACACAGTAGCAGGATGTCGGTGGTTCGACTCCTGCCGAGAACTTGGGTTATATTTTGCCCCCCCCCACAAATAAACCAAGAGTCTGCAGCCTCACTAAAGACCCACACACACATGACACTACAAAGCCACAAAGCATGTCTGGCTGTTAGAAAGATCAAGTGTTTATTACGAGGATGCCCCCCCCCCCCGTAATACAAAGCCAGCCTTGGGCAGAAAACCCAAGGAGTGCAACAAGCCACCAACCCCAAATTAAATCCCCTCAGCACAGTTCCCTAGTGATTGGGCTGCTGTGCGAGGAGGGGTGTGTGTGCCTAAGGCTGGTGATGCAGGAAGGGGCCAAACTCAGCAAGTGTGGGCGAGGGGCATGTATGCTGGCAGAGTGTGAAAAAGGAATCCCACCTTGCCGAGAGAGGCCACGCCACCATGTGCTCCTGCCACCCAGGCCCCAACCTCAGGGAAGCAGAGGCTGGGCGAGGATGAGCCCAGGCAGAGCGTCAAAGCCTCACTCTGATGAGACCAGCCTTCATGATGGAGAGCGAGCCACGAGCTCTCTGCCCTTCCCCTCCTTTGGGCTACCTTGCTAGGTGGGTGGGCGCCATCTGCATTTCTTCCCCACCTTCAAGCCAAAGCAGGAGCTTGTCTGCCAGGACACAGCATGTCACAAAAAACGGGGGGCCAAAAACCAAAAGTATCACAAAAGTTGCTGTTGGTTTTGTGCCCACCGGCCCAATGTTTCAGAGCTGAACTCCTTTGCAGAGATGGGGGGCCAGCTGCTCCAACTCAGTGGTGAGGCCACCCCCTCTGTTACATACTGTGTCAATGGCACCTGTGGGGATATGTGTGTCTGAAAGCCCCCACCCACAGATCTGAGCAACCCTTGCATGGTGATGAAGAAGCCACACACCATCTCCGTCAGAGCCCCCCAGCCCACCTAGATGTTCGTAAGGGCCAATTGAAAGGCCATGGCGACTTCCTGCCGCAAACACCTGGCATCAAGCCAAGCATATTCCAAATGCCCCCGGAAAGCTGAAACTGACTGGGCAAGGGCAGGCCTTCCTGCCTACAGGCACAGAGAGGGTGTGACCTCCACCTCCCTGCTCCCAGTTGCCTACTAGGCAAGAGTTGGTGGGTGGAGGGGGAGCCACTTGCAAAGCCCAGCAGAGTATACTTTATACCCCTCCGTGTCTGTTCTTCAGTAGTCAATGGTAGACCACTGTTCAATCTTTTTTCTTTTTGTTTTAAATGAGGACACAATGGCTGTGTTCACACCTAACACTAAGCCATGGTGTATGTTAATCATGGTTTGTTACTTTAGCCATGAATTGTCTTGCAGACGAGCAAGCAAGCAAACTGTGTCTTCTTTCCCTATTTCTGGTTTGTTTCTCTCCTGCCCATTTTGCTAGCCTTCAGTGTGGTTTTATTTTCAGACTGCTCATGCTGGACGCCTCCATTTCAGGGCGAACAGCAGCACAAGCAAGCAATGGATAAGCCACAGTTCTGGGTTCAGAGATCTAGATAAGCCATGATTTAAACAAGCCAGGCTCCATAAGCCTTCTATTTGTGGTTTGTAGCTGGTTAACACACATGATTTGTTTACGGGGCTGAATTCAGACACAACAACAAGCCAGATTTCAACAAACCACACCATGGCATAGCATTATGTGTGAACCAGGCCAATATCTTGTAGCAACTGAAAGAGTATTGATCAGCATCTTTGCCAACTTTGCTGCTGCAACTAACATGGTTACTTTAGGAATTTGGGAATTCAGCAAGGCACACAAGCACTGTTTCCAGTCTATGTATGGTACTGAGTGATCTCTCTCTCTCTCTCATCTTTTTGTAGTATTACACCACAGTAATGGAGCAACAAGTAAATGGACAGTTAATAGTACCTCTGCAGATCTACCCAAGAGGTAATGTTTAAATCATTTCTAATCACCAGCAGTTATCCCTGTAAGTGGCTCCATCAGCAGTTATATTTTCTGGAAGTTTGGAGGCACGTAATGTCACATTTCTGTCTTAATTTTGGCTTGAGGAATCCAGTGTTCTGGAGAAGCTGCAGTTACTGCAGGTAAAAAGCCAGATTCCATAGCAAATTAGGCTGACAAGACTGAGTTTGCATTGTACAACTTATGTACACTTAAAAATGTGTGTGTGTGTGTGTGTGTGTGTGTGTGGATCTCCAAAGCATATTAATACGTTAAGTCAAGCCTACACAACTTGCAACATCAAACATAGCCCACTAGCCCTGTTAGCTCACATATTTACCACCTACCAGGGGCTGCAAAAATGGGAATATTTACAAAACCCTGGGATAAGGGGTCTTTTTTTCAACACACATATATGGGCATGTTATGCCATTTTTGCCATTCACTCAAGCATTCCCCCTTTCCCATCTTTGAAAGTGTAGTTAATTGCTGAAAGAGAGTTGGCTTTAAATTCTCCAAGTAAATCTCCTTGCAATAAATTAATTGGAATAATTAAAAATTAAACTCTTCCTCAGTTAAGTGATACTATACAAATAATCATAACATGATCTTCCCAATTAAAACACTGTAGACTTTTCATTACTTATAACTCTCTGAAGTTTGAATTGGGCAATTAGCCAACAGGATTCTCTAACACATGCTAATAAGGCCAGTTAAGAGATCTTTTATGCAGAAGAGGATATGGGCTTGGAGCAGAGAGGGGCAACCCTTTTGACTTTGAGGGCCGCATTCCTTCAGGATAAAGTAGTCGGTGGCCTCACTCCTTTTCTCTCCCCTTATTTCCTTTTTCTCTCTTTTTTTTTAAAAAAAATTATTTTAAAAATTTTCAACAATACAAAGAAAATAACACACATATAATTTATATAGTGCTCCCATCACCACGGGACCAAATAATACAATATCTCTATAATTGTTCATTATTCCAAAAATACAACATGTCTTGACACAGCATACTCCCTTTCCCCTTTTTTAACACATATTCCAAAAATAAACCCCAAATATCCTTAAAAATATTTTTCTTTAATTGACCCCTTTTGCATTTGATATTACAAGTCAACATATCATTTAATGCCATATCCCATACTTCTTTATACCAATCGGTAATAGTGAAAACTTGCTGGATTTTCCATTTCCTTGCTATCATTAATCTACCTGCCGTTAACAAATTTATAAGTAATTCTTTAACATTTTGAGGACCGGCCACCTTTTCAGTTATTGATAGCAAAGCTAATTTAGGACAAACCTCTAGGTCAACTCTTCAAAATATTTCCTTTTTCTCATCTTCATCATTCATTTATCCATTCATTTCTCACTCTCACCCCCCCACCGACACAGTAAACCCCACACACCTATCTATTCATCTATTCTCTCTCTCTCTCTCTCTCTCTCTCTCATGCATGCACCAGTGCCCCCCATCACCCATTCATTATCTCTCTGTCCCACACATGCGCACACTGCCCTGCTCCCCCCACCCCCTGCTCCCCCCTTCCTCTGTTCTTCCCCTGGTATCTCCTGTTCCTTTCCTTAATCCCCAAGGAGACAGCGGTGGTGGTTTGGAGAGGAAATGGAAAGTGAGGTGAGGGAGGCGCGCATGTGAGCTTGGAGGCCTTATCATGGAGCATGAACATTTCCCCGCAGGATGTTCTAGCTAGCTGCCGCACCCCATGGTTGAGTCCTGAGCTTGTGCATGCTCCCTGCCTCTTCTTGCTTTCCGTTGCCTCTCGGGACTGTCACTGCTGCTTCTGCAGAGATTGAGGAAAGGAATGGGAGGTGCTGGGGTGTGCTCCGGGGCTGCATACAACAAGGCCACACGTGCGCCATGGATTGCCCACCTGTGGTTTAGAGGAATATAGAAGCTCCTTTTCATTCCAGGCCAGGGAAGCATGAAATGCCTGTAGATCCCACCAGTAGGAAGATACCGGTAGTTCATCTCTCACCACATCAGTTTCCAAGCTCTTTTTAGTGCTCCCCAAATGCAGGTATAACAAGATAATTTAATGTTTAAAGTGCAAACTTGCCCCGAAACATGTCTGCCTTTTTGCTTTTGGGGAAAACACCTTTTGTAGTGAATGCTTGAAATCTGGTTGTGGGAGAGAAATGGTTTAAAGGCATGCAGGAAATTGGTTAGGGCATGTAACCCATTAAGTTGAGCTGATTACTTATTTATTAAATCATTCTTATTCATTAAGGGGTATACCCTCACAAAATGGTGTACAGTCAAGTCGAAAGGCAAAAAACCAAGATAAAAATGGCCACATTAACAAACTACAGGATATGTTGAGAAGCTGCTCTCAGATACGTATGCTAATTACAATACCACATTAAATGCTATATTGAAGAGGAAGATCTTCAAGTCCCAGCTGACCGCCCATACTGAAGGGGAAGTCAGTCAGGAAGGGAGTTCCACAGTTTTAGAATGACTGCCAAGAAGGCCCTGCCCCTGTGTCTTCTGCTTGCTAACCTGACTGCTGTTAACAGCAGGCATCCGAGACAGGTCTGTGAGGCAAATCTTAAAGTATAGACAGGAGTACATGGATGCAGGCAGCTGTTCAGATAACCTGGTTTCAAGCCAGTTTGCTTTTATTTAATGGGCAAAAATCCACTGAGTGAAGAATAAGTCAAAGGGTTAGAATGATTTAAATACCAAAAAGCAAGTTCACATTTCCTTACGATAACCCGGTTTCTGGGCCTGTACAGAAGCAAGTGCGCTGCCTCGCAGCCACTTGCTGCTTTGTTTCCAGCTTACAGGGTGTTCCTGGGTTGTTTGCTGTAAAGTCTGAACCAGGTTCTTGAGGGAGAAACAACCCAGAGTTTTAACCCATGGTTTTTTTCCTGGGTTGTTTTGTAAACCGGAAACAAAGTGGAAGTGGCAAGTGGTCGCCAGACAACTCGCTCACTCCCATGTGGCCCCAACAACCCATGGGTTGTCAGTGCGTGAGAACTGGGTCTTTATCTCCTGCTGTCCAGAGTTAAGGATACCATGATGGTTGTTGTCTGTTAGAATTGCTGCATTTTGCATTTCTCTGATTTTGGTATTTAAATTGTCGTCAGATCATGGCTCAACTCTGAAACTAGCTGAATTTGATGCTAGTATATGTCCTGAAAATAAAGGACCATTTTTTAAATATATACACACACATTCCTGCCCCCCCCCCCACTCCTTCCTCAAATTAGGAACGGCTGATGTCATTTTCATTGGATACTTTTTTTGATTTTCCACATAGCCCCATCTTCTGCCTTCAGACTAGCAATCCAGTATTTCTTATTTAAGAATATAATAGTAATGTTTAATGTAGTTTAAATTGCATGAGCCTACTCTAACTGCTGTGTTTAATAACTATCATCTGTGTCCCTTTGACTAATAAATCGCTTTGTTTCCTGCTGTCAAAACCAGGAGTGAAATGCATGTATTTCTGAGGAAGGGGGAGAGGAGGGGGGGGGGTACCAAATTCATCCTTTCCCAGACAATCAATCAAAATTGACAGGCCCTTTAACATACAATTTGTAGGGCACTGTAGTTTTAAAATGGGAACTGTCTGTAACATCTAGCTCGAAGCCTTTGCAGCTTTAACATTTGGCAAAAGTACATGCACTGCATAGAGTGGGGGAGACGAAGGCAATGTGGAATTTGAGAGGTTTTAAGGAAGTAATTTTTCTTGTTCTGCAGTAGTTTTTCTTTAAACTTATATTTAATAATAAGTCTGTTGGACATCTTGTGTAAATAACTAAGGAGATCATTTATAATGTACCTGGTCTTTGGTGCCCTGAGATGCTTGAGTTTTGGCCCCAGCTTTTTATTTTCCATGTGAAAATATAGAATAAAATATGCTCATAATATAGAATGCAAACCATTGGCCTGTGGGTTGTCTGTCATATAGATATGCCAATGTCATCTCCCCCCCCCCCGCCTGCCCCCCATCGAGTTTGGTTATCACTCACTCCCAAATACAGTATCTCCTGAAAGATGTTGAGCTAAACTATGTGAAAAAGAAGAATGGAAAACACAGAGTTATTGGAAGGTGGAACAGAGGATGTTGCTCACAGTTATCTTGATTTGGATAACTTAGAATTTATATCAGCTGGTTTCAGAAAGCTCTTTGTGGGATTTTTTTTTTTTAAGTGCATTTTTGCAGGTCTAGAAACTCTGCTGTATAATTCTTGCTTTGGGTTTTGGGAGCCACTTCACAATCATTTCTCTCTGCTAATTTTTGTATCGCCCTCATTAAAAAAAAAAAAGATTTCATTTTGAGCAAATTTGTAAATGGCCCTGATGTGTTCTACAATTTAGTCAATTACTGTTTCAGCCTGCAAGCCTCCTGGGAAACGGAACATACATGGCCTGAAGGTAGGAATTTCAATAATTGTTTCAGTAAACTTAGATGGATTTGCAGTGCTGTGTTCCACTTATTGAAATGTCAAATAAAACTGCACTTTCTGAGCCTTGACAAGCAGATTTAAAAAAAAAAAAATGGTATGGAGGAAAGATTCCTTCCTTGTGGTGTTGACTGTCCTATCTGAATATCTTGTGCTGGTTTATTACCAAATGAAACTGATTCCTTTCTTGCTTTTGTTAATACAGTTCTTAAATAAAACCTAAAAGGCACTGGCCACCCTGCTGCTGCTCCTGTGCGTGCCCCATTCAAATGTGAAAGTTGTTCAGGAGCAGTACTCTTGAACTGTGCCCAAACATTGTGTAGTATTTATGTTTTAACTTTCATTTTATTGAGACATGTCTTTGTAATGCTATGTGTATTTTGAATTATGAATTGCACATAATGTGCGGGGAATGTCTCAGCCTTTCTGATGACATTAGACAAATGTAATTGATATATTAGTGCGAAAAGGTTGCAGGGAGGGGAGAGGAGGAGAGAGATGTATTTAATAGGAACTGAATGAAAGGCTTATTGTGTGTGTGGGCTTGATTGTATTACTTAACCAAGCATTTCAAATGCAGAGTGAATAAAAGAGCATGATTCCTCAATAACACAATGTGGTAACCTACATAGAGGCTGGATTTCTACCATGGGCAACTAGCTAATTAACCTTCCTAGCGAAATAGGAAATTCATGGCAAATTACAGGTTAATTAGAACCATGTCCTCTGAATAGAAACAACTGATAAAGATTCCTTTCCTGCCTGCAGGTAAATACGCGAGCAGGTTCTGCTAACAATAGTGGTGCAGCCGTCCCAGACTCCCTTCCAACCAATAGGTAAGAATCGAGGAGAAGAGTGCGCGTGCATTTTATTAAAGCAGAACTCCAGAAGTGATTTCTGCATAGTAATTAACAGAAGCAAATGGGGAAATGCTGGATAACTTCAGGGGGATTCAGTTGACCAGTTTTCAGCAAGATTTGTGTGGCTTGTCGAAAGCAATGTTAGTCTTTGAGCCTATTATACAATGAGCTCCTTTGGACAACCTAATTCTATGAAGATTTCTCTGCGTGGTTGCCCCAGTGACATGCTCTGTAGTATACACATGGACCTCCTGAGCTTATGGTTGTTTTACCTTACTGGTTAAGGAGTTGCTTCGAATGTGCTGAATAGAAGTTGTCTCTGCATAAATGTGAGGTATCAGGCAGCCAGTTTGAGGCATTGTGGTCAAGGACCTCAAAGACCAGATTTCAAGTCCTCGTCTAGCTGTGGATTCACTGGGTGGTTATGAACAAGTCACCACTTTTCAACCTCGGGTTAAACTTGTAAAATGGGAATATTAGTGACACCGCTGATGAAGGGTTGCAAGTTAAACATGATAAAGATAGTAAAACTCTGCATATTAAGTTTCATAAATGTATACAGTATGATAGGACTGTTCCTTTATCTTTCTGGAATATGTGAAGCAGACAATACTGCCCTGCTGTGATCTGATCTCATTAAATTAAGTGGCAGTCCTTGTTCTTGTCACCTGTCACCCACTGGAGAGCTAAGGAGAGGAGGGAAGTGAGGGGGGGGAGGATAAGAGGTCATCCAAATCAGCTGAAGACAGGAGCAAGATCTGTGGCCAGGGGATTTTAATAATAGGTGGAAGAAAAAGTGGATCTTGGAAAAGGAGAACTGGAAATGGTTTCAACTTGGCTGTGGCAAGTTGAACGAAATGGAGGAGTCAAAGATTACTCCAGGTTTGCAATCCTGTAAGATTGGATGCCTGTAAGTTGTACTTCATCAGGGAAATAGAGGGGGTAGCTAGAAAGTTTAAGAGTTCTGTCTTCTAGTTCAGGACATCTGTCTTGCTGACAGTTGTCAAAAACAAAAGAGAGGGGGGGGACGACTTCTCAGGTGCCTGGAAATAATATTTATTTTGCCCCACAGTTCTGCAAAATACAGGATTGGGCAGAAGTTCAAAGGGGTGAAGGACAGAACAGTAGACTTTCTTTAGTGCAGAGGTGGGCAACCTGTGGCCCTTGGCAAATTTCAGCCTCATTTCAGAAGCCCTCTGCATGCAGTCAGTGTCGTGCCCCCGCTAGAGGAATCCTCCTCTGAGGAGGAGCAGGAGCTCCCGGAAACTGACACCACCAAGGAGGCACCCATGTCAGGAGATCTGAGGGAGCCTGGGCCCTCAGGGGAGATCACTGCTAGTCCATCTCCGCAGGAGGTGGGGGGGGAGTTCTGTCTCTGAGGTAGAGGCTGGGCAACCACCTAGCCCCTGAGAGCATCATCGCTTCGAGAGGCAGGCCAGCAGGGCTCCTTGGAGAAGAAGTGCTTGGTTACAAAGGAAGACTCCTTGGGAGCAAGGCCCTCCTCCGAATAGGACTTTTGCCAGAGGGCCTGTAACGGACTTGCAGCTGAGCCCTGGCTATATGAGCCTTCAGTTTTAGCCTGGCCAGTGCTGGAACAACATCATTCTTTCAGCTCCAGTGCCTTGTACTTTGTTTTCCGGACCTTGTCTTGTGATTGACCCTCAGTGCTACTGACCCTTGGACTCCTGCTTGACTCTGGTTCTGGACAGTGTATTGTATCTGACTGCTTAACTGTGCTTTGACCGTTGCTTGTATCTTGACCACTCCTGCCTTAGCCTGATCCCATACTGGACTAAAACCTTTGTGCTTGACCATTGCCTTGTTTTGTTGCCTTGCCTTCTGGGTTGCCCCATAATTTGTGCTAACACTGAGTCTGACTCAGCCATAGCAGAACAATCAGTTGGACCTCTGTCAAGAGCAATTTGTCCTTTCCATGCAGACTGCTGGGTGGGAAGGGGGGGGGGAGAGAGAGAGAGAAGGGGGTGGCAGAAAGTGAGTGAAAAGAGGTGACCCACCCTACGTTTGGCTCTGGCCCTGCCTACTGGTAGCTTTAGCTCCACCCACCCTTGAGATGCACACACACACCCAACAGATTACCTGCAAGGGAGTGCAACCCTCCACAGAAAAAAGGTTGTGCCCTCCTCTGCTTTAGTGTAAACTTGATTACAAAACTGTGACAATGAATGAAGTCTTGGGGGGCCATAGGAAGAGACACTGGAGATGAACTCAAGTAAGTTATCAAGGACTGAGGCTAGGAACCCTCTGAATATGTGAGAAGTGAAGATGAAGAGACACACAGACGGAGATAGAAGGAAAGGCTTGAGAGACAGGGATAGTTTTTCTATTACCTGTTACATTTAGGAAGTGCGAGGAAATATCCAAAAGCTATGTTGTTTTAGGGGATCAAGAAGGGTTTTCATACAGTTACAATTGCTATCAAAGTGTTGGAATATTATGTGTTCTGTTTAGTCTAGCCCAGGAGAAATGATTCTGTGTTGTGTTTGGCCAGAGCTTAAATGGATGAACTTGGAGTTGAAAATAAAACTATTGCTTATCAAGAAGAGAAGGATCCTTAGCAAAGTATTAGGAGTGTAACTTCTTTTATTAAGCATTTGATGCTGAACAGTCAGACTTTACATCTGTCCCTCCACTCCCAGTTCTGTGGTCCTTTGTTTTCTCCACGCACTTTGAGCGGCTTCTGAAAGTGCCCTATAAACAATGCCTTGAGTAGAGGCTGACACCTAATGGGGCAGCTAATTGGCTTTCATTTTCCAAAACCCATCTGCATTAGGAATGACTGTTTTGAAGTCATTGACAGTCTTCCTCTGTTTCATGTTCACAAAACAGTTGGTTGCAAGAGATGACAAGATCAGCATACATTTCATTTGGCAAAGTACACTTTCTTTAAAGTAGCCCAGCAAACAAGAGGCTTATTAAAGAACAAAGGCACCACATACATGTGTTTTATTTTCAGTCATGATCAATGATCAAGACACTTGTGCCTGTCAAAAATATATCTTTTCCTTTTTCTTTTCTTTTTTAAGTTCCAGGATTGACTTGCTTCTCAGTTCTATTTTTCTGTAGTACTTAGGTAGCCTGGTAGGTATTTAATTTGGAGGGCACAATCCAGCAGGAAGTTTTCTTGAATGAGCCATACTAAAATGAATGGGGCCTGTGCAAAATAACTCTTTGTTCATGCACAGCCAACTTTCTGCTGGATTGTGCCTGTAGCCCACCCCATCCCAAAGCCTCAAGTAGATGTCGGTAATCTAGGAATATCCTATTAAAACCGAATTTAAAGCATTAGTGCTTAAACTGATTTGACATGTTTATCCTCTCCACAGCCATGAATGGTACATTGCAACCATTCCCATTTTACAGATGCAGAACTGAGACAGAGGTGATCCAGAGACTCCTTGGATAGAATCTGAAATTGGGGCCTCCCAACCAGTAACTTTCTGCCCACTGCATCACTCTGACTTTCTCATTGCTCTCTCCCCCCCCCCCCCCCGACTCCCCATTTTCTCTTTGCCACTCCATCCTTCCCCAAGGAAGTTCACATTTGGGTGGTGGGGGAAGAGGAAATCTGAATCTTGAGAAGACGGTAAATGAAATGGGATAAATCTGTGGAGGCATCCTTTTCATAATTAATTCTAGATGTTAATTTAGGTGCTGAGTTATCACAGCTGTGATCATAGGCAGGTGCAACAATAAGCCATGGTGTGTTCTCTTAGTTAGGTACGAGTTGCGGTTCCACTCAATAAGGTGCAGTTGTGCAATCACGTAATATAACTCCCCCTTTTTTTCCTTCCCAATTCTGCAGTTTGAAGAAGTCTTCTGCAGAACTGAAGAAGATATTAGCTAATGGCCAGGTAGGTGCATTGGATTGGGGCTGGGTGCAGGCAAGATGAGCTTTCGCATGAATACAGAAATGCCTGGTGTTCTAGGATAGCCTCAAGAGATGCTTACTGCTCACTTATTAGTAATGTGTTCTTTTAATAAAGTAGAAGAGAGGCTGTGAAAGAGCTTGTCTTGTGGAGGAGCCTCTTTCTTGATTGATTTGGATTGGCACGCCAATTTGCTTCCCCTTTCTCAAAACGCACTAATCAGATTTAGCTCCAAATAGATTGAAATGCCTTTTGCACCCGTCGTTCTCCTGCCTCAATTTCGGGAAGAAAACTTAATCAATTTTGATACGCAAAATAGGATTTCTGGCTTGTTAGATCTTTGCATATAGGCTTAAATGCACAAGCTGCCAAGTGCTGAATAATGAAGGTGGTAGTAGAAGGTATGTGTTATTGTTTTCTTTGGAGCCCCAGGTTATTGGTTTGCTCTGTAAAAGAAGAAAATCGTAGATGGCTTCCTTGCCTTCCTTCCTCTGGCATCTGCAATTGAATGCAATAGCCTTACAATTGATGGCCAAATGTACACCTCCGGGCACGTCCTTCCTGGCCAGTTTTGATTCAAACAGGCAGGGAAGGCCCAAAGTAGCATAATGACTTTAAATATACACCACTAAATGAAAGTACCTGCAAGGCAGCAGGATTCTTCAATAGCAACATAAATAAGTTTTAATGTTTGTCATGGTGAAAGCCCTTTGATAGCCTTGGAGGCAGGCACCTGTCCACTGCGATCAAGCTTGCCTATTAGACACTATTGACTGAGACATCTGTGTCACTGCAAATAAAAGACTCTTATTGATTTTCTTAACTGCTGTTCACTTCCCTTCCATGTTTCGAAGGCTGAAATCTTAATTATCTCAGATGCGTATTCAGTGCCTTCACACAGTGACCTCTCCAAGCCTCATTGGCATTTCATGAATCAAGTAGTTGTAGTTGAGCGTGTCAAGAAGATAAAAGCTGGTCTTCACGCTTGTCCTTCAGCGGATCACCTGTAACATTGTGCTCTTAATAGATGAGAATGGTCCCACTAGTGTCACCTGCATTGCAGCTTTGCTTATTTGTGATCAGAATTGTTTAAATAAAACTTAGGAATATGGATTTCAGTTCTTCTTTTTAAAGCATAGATTGCGGCTCTTCCTTTAAAGTTAGGTATAGAGGGTTTTTTAAGCTTTATAAAAATAAAATATATGCCTTTTGTTTTTAACCCAGCCTCAGTATTTTATTTAATCTTTCACAAATGCTTTTCTGTAATAAATATTTAAGATTTGTGGGGTAGAGGAGATGAAAAAGGTGTAATTAGGAAAACAAAATTTAAAAGACCTGTCTGAGAACATATGTGTTTAAAATGTTCTTAATGGAATTAAGAGGATTTTTAATACCTGATAGGAAAAGAAGATGATCCTTGTAGGTTACTTTGGGAGGACCAACACATGCATGTAGAGTTCTCAGGAATAGTAGTAGTAGGTGATCACCCGTGACCGAGTAAGATTGTCTTCCAGGATAAAATTACAAAAGAAAATTATATAAAGAGGAAATTGTATAAAGTTGTGTAGACTCTAGCGATGGGTCCATAAGTGACTGTGGAGGCCAATTCTAGATCCACACAGCTTCCCACAGTGAGTACACAGGTTACCAGATGGGAGATGGTCCTGTAAAGGATTCGTTTGACGTGCTTTTCGCTTAGCACGTTTCTCCCTTTCACCTTGCACTCGGGCTTCTTCAAAGTCCATAGAACCTTTGTGAAAGGCCAACCTCCAGTTAAAGCGTTCATGGGCCAGAGCTTCCCAGTTCTCAACGTTTATATTGCGGATGGTACAGTATGGAGACTAGCCTAGCAGAGTTTGAACACTAAAAGCATTAGCAATGCTCCTTTAGTGTTGCTGAATGCTCCTCTTAAAAAGTAATTGTACAGTTGTTAGACTGGATGAGTAACTTCACCTTTAATTTATTTCGGGTATGTTGACCAGCCATTCTTTAAGGAGTTCCAGTGTGTATTTGAAGTTCTTCCAGTCATGTGTTTTTCCTAGTCACTTCAGCAGAGCAGTGAGCTCTACGTGGGCAACAGGATGTGGGTGATGATATTTCCCCCCCCCCAATTGAGGCGAATGAGAAAGCCTCCTTGCACAAGGAAGCACACAGAGAGCTGGGGGGGGGGGTCATGGGTATTATCCATGCCAAGTCTATACTGCTTAAGTTCTCTTGATGTTGGGGGGGGGGCTGAACATACTTAATGGGGTATGGGTGTGGTTAGGCTCTAAACTGTTAGGTTTCCTAAGAGCATGGTGGTCTTCTTACTATTATGGGCTCTGTTTAATACAAAGGTACAACATGTATAAGGCAGTGGTTTCTTTGGTTGTAACTTTTAGGTTTTGTTGGGTTTTTAAAAACAATTTTGGCGGTTTCAGCCACACCTTAGTACAAGGGATATTTTTTATTTCGTGTTGTTTTGCACCTTCTGCTTGAAAGCATTAATAAAGACATTTTTCCCTGATAGCCTCCACTTAGGTTTAATAAGGAATTCATATTAATCATTAAAAGAAAGGGGACACGATTCCTCAAGATAATCAAATATTGACAGGTTAGAAATAGCTTTCTGCCTAGGTTCATTGATATAGGTTATGTGATATAAATATTTATTTCTTTTCTGTCACTCAGAGAAAATGCCGCCAATTGATTCAGCATTGATGTAGTGTCAACAGTTCATAAGAAACATTTGACTGGCTTGTGTTTTCCGATTAGTCTCTGCTCTATAAAGTGGGATTTACTAAATCTCTTCAATTGTCTGCTCATAGAGTGTGACTGCTTTCTGAAGCCATTAGGGCTTCGATTGGTAGAGAGGAGGTATAGCTTATAGGGCCAGACTTCTGTTAGAGCTTTACGTATCAAATAAGAATTAATTGAGCATTTTTGCTTCTAATGATTTATAAGAGATGCATGCTGATTTGCTCCAAGACAGCAGATATAAACAGTGTTTTGTTTGTTGATCCGTAATTGGATACTCTTTCACTTTCCATTTGTTCTGTTAATATCAGCAGCCAATCAAAATGGCTTCACAAAAGTTAATATTCCAGCACTTGCTATGAAGTTGTAGTTATGATTTGATCGAGGCTTCCAGTTTCCCAAGTACAATAGACAAAATGCTAGGTACCTTGGACATGTCTCTCTGAGTTGATAAATTGGGTAAAGTAGAGCTTCAGCACCACGCTGAGGTATTTGAGACTCCACACATTGCGCGTGTATAGGTGAGATAATGAAGAGTCAGACACAAGTATATATGGTTTAAAATCAGGGCCACATTTATTGAATTGAAGATGTGGGAAGGGCGAAGGGTGGTGCTAATCTACTCCTGGCCATTGGCCAGGAAAACCAAGATTTGAGCGAAGCTATCTTAACCAAATCGGAGGCGGGATGCTCCGCCACCGTCCAGTTGCACTCCATGTGGAGTTGGAGGGCCTTACCAGTGTCGCCTCCCATTGGCGCCACGGGACAGCCAATGTAGGTGAGGCCTGGTAGGGGTCTGACTCCCCATCCCTCTCCCACACGCAAACTTCTCCCCGACCCCAGAAGGCGGGGCTGGGGGAAGTTCATTGTGAAGCCAAAGCAAAGATGGGCTGGCTCACAGTTCCTATCTCATCAAGGGATAGGTGGGACTGATCTGAAGAATCTTTGAATTGGGGTCTTCTTGGAAGAAAAAGTCCTGTGATTAAACAGGACTTCCCAGTTTAGAGTAATTCTAATGACAACCTCAGCTTGATCAGTCAGCAGGGATATAGACTAGCAATTCTGATACAACTGCCTCTGCTTTCTGGGGGAGGGTGGGGGCAGTGGAGACACCTAGGGTAGCCCTGTCATGTAGCAAGGTAGGGTAGCCACCTCAGCCACCTTTTTGCACATTCTTTAGGGGCGGTGGAGTGGTAGACAGGCGTGCAGCTCCATTTCAGTGGAGAATTCCTTGGTGGAGTATGTCCCATGTTAGTTAGTGTGGCAGTGGGGCAAGGGAATGCCATTTGGAAAATTTCCTTAAGCACAAAATGTCTCAGACCAGCCCTTGGCCCACTTTACACTTTGAGAATTGTAGCTGTACATGTTTCCCGGTGTGTGGGTGCCTCTGTTTCTTCCATCATCAGTTCCAGGCATAAGAAAGTTCAAAAGGAAACACAGTGAAGAATATATGCTCTAGCCTAGAGAGTGGTTGAGGGAAAACAAGTCCTTTTAAAACAGGTGACCTAGGTGAGGCCCATTCACTTCACACCACTTGACCAAAGGCAGGTTAAATGAACTGGGGTGAGAAATCACTCTTGCAAAATCCCCAACACAGTTGTGCTTGTGAAACCTCTACTGGTCCTTCCTGAATCGAAGCTCACATAATTAAGCCTCAATACTGCTGTTCCCAAAAGGATTTGCTTCTCATTGCAGCTGCGAATCTATTTGCAGCGATGCAAATCTGAAGTGTTTGCCTTCCGATGTCTGTGAACAAAGGTAGATTAAAGTAAGTGACCTACATCAGAATTCATTGGGGGAACTTTTCCAATGCAAGCCCCATTGAAATTATCAGTAATTGCTCGTGTGGATTTCATGGCTTGTTCAAGAGACGTTGTTGTGGATTGTGTCCCAAAATGTGCCCATGCCATGGTTCTAGCTGTCGGGCAAGAAGACCTTCAGATATGTCTTCTAAATTCCTGAGTCAAGGTAGCATTTTCTCTTAGGGCATTTTTAGGCCTGCCTTTAGCTCAGGAAAGGCAGGATTTCTCCACATGTTTGCTGCTTCTTGGCCTGCTTTTGTTAAAAGGATCATTAAAAAAATATATTCCATAATATAAGCCATAATTTTGATTCATGGCTGTCCATTGTGTATTAATTAATTTCAATATATTAAGTTTACTGCAACAACCTAAAGAGGCAATTTATATGAAGTCCACTTTTGTGCCTTTGGGCTTCTAATGATCACAGATTGCCCAAGCTTTAGACCTGAATGTTTATAGAAGGAAAAATATTTCCCTGGATAAATAATCATTGCATTGTAGTGTAGCGGAGAGCATTTTAAGCGTGGCTTTTGTGGCCTTCAAGTAGATTACTTTTTCTTTAAAAATTACCCTTGCATGTGATTTGTTACTAAAATCCACTTTCTACAGCTGAAAGCATGCTGAATTTTCTCCCCAACAAAACTCGTGTGTCAGGATTTTACCTCTCATGACATGAATATGCTCTTGTTTTAGTCCATTTGTGAAACTACTTTTATTTTCACTGGTGCTCGAGTGCCAGTGGTTGACCCTGCGTCTGTCAATTCACAATTCAAGGTGCTACATTTGACCTCAAACCTTAAGGTTGGACAGGTGTGACAGGGTTGACCTCTTAACTGCTGTAGCTGTAAATATGGCCAGGGTGGGAAGGGGGAATTTGACAGTACTTGAACCTGCAGCTGACTCTCAGTCACTTAACTGCAAAGAGACTGACTCATACTCTATGTACTTTGGAAACTGCTTCATTTGTGATCTCAGGTCAGCCAAGAATCCCTTCTTAAGCAGCTTTGCAACAAGTGTGAACATCTTGCTCTTGGTGACTTCCCCAGCTCTAGAACAAAATTGTACATGGGTTCAGCAATACATTCCTGGCTGCGTTTGAGGTCAAACTATTGGCCATGGGGCTCACTAGCACGCACACCCCAACCTAGGCCTTGGTTATACTCTGTACTCAAGACCCTTTTTCTCCTCTCCATATCTGTGATCTGCTCCTCTTGAGCTATGTTATCATTCCATTTTGACACCTTTTATCAAACTTTAATGAAATGACCCAGGCAAACAAATTGTCATTAAACTTTCCATCACTTTGTCCCTTGGTATTGTCTTTTATAAATTGGACAGCAAATGTTGTATTGATCTCCTCGTTCTTGCAGCTGAACTTGAAATGACCCAGACGGCTGGTTGTTTATGGCCTAGAGTTGCTTTTCCTTGACACTTCCATCCACGGCATGACATCTCTCTTGTTTTTCTTCCTTCCTTGTGGAGATGAATGAACAAGACATACGGTATCGAGACATCCTCGGTCATGGCAATGGAGGAACTGTCTACAAGTAAGTGTTCCCCCACCACCACCACCTTTTTTGTTGTTGTTGTTGCTGCTCCAACTTTTGGGAAAGAAAAGACAGTGACTTTTTCCCTCTTCCCCATGAATGTGTCATAAGGTGCCTGGCCTTTATTCCTCCTCTGTGAAGTGCTGATTGCATTTAATGTTTCTAGGAGCTGCCTTCATAACTACTTTAGATCTTGAAAAATTACCCCTATTTTAATATATCTTGTATGCTGTCCTTGTTTGAATCCCAGGTGGATGTGGAAAGTAGCTACAGTAATCTGAAAATACTGTTTCTGGAGCGATGCAACCATAGCTTCAGGGGGCTGCGGTGGGGAGAGCAGAACAGCCCTGTGTGGTTCTATTCACCAGACAATATCCTCTTCTTGCAGCGTTTCATATCTTGTTAGGCAGTAGGCTTAAGACAAGCGCCGCCCCCCAAGTTCTTTACAGAATGCAGAATCACACTCATGGAATCTCTTGCTACTAGATGCTGTGATGAGCACAAGCATAAATAGCTCTGCAAAGGGGTTAGATGAATACATGGAGGATATAGGATCAATCTGCAGCTAGTAGCCACATAAGGCATAATCATCCTGTGGAACTCATGGCCACGGATTATTGTGATGGCCACTAAGAAGGATCACGCATGTACATGGGGGTGGGGCATGGCAAAGCCTCTTTCAGAATTGGGCCTTTACTCTGGTTATTCACACAACCTGAAAGTAAGAGGTGTGTGCACCACACCGTCCCCAGTTATACCTCTTCAACTGCCCTGGAAAGTTAATGCATTGTTTATGTTTACAACTCCTCCCTTGATGTTCTTCTTCTGTCTTGCCTCTCCCCAGTCTGAAAAAAAAGCCGCAAATGCACCCCAGTGGGAATCATATGGTATGGACTCACTCCCCCGACCATTTGCCAGAAGAAGCCACCTACATAAAGCCTTATTAATGTTAATGTATTAAGGATTACTGTAGCAAAGAGGTGGTTTACTTGACAGGAAAGCCTTTATCATCTGCATAGTGCAAAAGTTTAAGTCCCATAATACAAATATTCACACTTAATAGTCTGCAGTAGTGTGTGAAAAATATTCCACTAGGAATTAAAATTAAACTCCATAAGAAAAGCCCTGAGGGAATGATAAAGATTTCTTCAAGAAAGATCTGTTTTCCATATACAAAACACATGTTTTTGTTATATTAGAAGGTGGTATAAGTTTTCTTTTTAAAGAGCATTTTAAAACCACAATATGTTTTAAAGTTATGGATTTTACCACAGCCTTCCCCAACCTGGTGCCCTCCAGATGTGCTGGACTACAACTCCCATAATCCCCTAGCCAGCATGCAACTCCCATAATCCCCCGGCCAGTGTCCCATGTAAGATGTAGCTCTGCCCATGAGTGAAGAACCAGTTACTTGGTCCATTTCATGTGTTCAGTGGTGACCATTACCTGTGAAAGCTCATGGCATAATAAACTTTATCAGCTTTATTAGATCAGAGTTTAGATGTGGATCTTTATTTTGGGATATTTTCTGGTATTTGGGTGGAAGACTCCCCTTAAGACATATCCTGTGTTGGATTGTACTGCCTTTGTGTTGTAGCAGAAGCCAAATTGAAATTACCACATTTGAAAGCTTACAGGTGGCTGGATTCTGCTCTGGTTATAAGTAGAAGCCACACATACTTCATTGGAGGCAATTGATGATCATTTTGTCAAATAAAATGAATTACAAATGCTTCTGCTGATAAGTTTTGTATTTTCTGGCTGCCAGCTTTCCACACTGTGGGCTTGTTTCTGAAATGTGTGCACCTCATATTGATTTGTAACTGAAGAACAAAAGCATGCATGTTTGTGTGTGTGTCTTCCTAAAACCCTGCACCAAGTCATATCCATTATAGCAATGAAATATTACTCACATTCAACAAACAAGAAGGCACGTTTCAGATCGCTGAACAGAAGCATTCCGTTTCTGTTTCCAGGTGAACTAACTATTATTGAAATAGTTTATGGAGATTGAGATATTGATCACTTTCGTACTAACCGTGGCTTAAGGGAAGAGCAAGAGAAGGGAGGGGGTTTTGTGCTGTTTGGAAGACACCATTTCATTGGAGTACGTATATATGTGTGTGTGTTCAGGGTTTTTACTGCCTCTGTGGGTTTATTGCTTGAAGAGAAGGGTATCTTTGCTTCATTTTTATGACAATATAATTATACTTCAGAAATGCACTTGATTACTCTGTGCAGCAAAATTGTTCCAGTGCATTGCTTAGGCCAATACTGCTATTCAAACAACTTTTCAGTCAATTGAGTTGGGTAAAAAAAAATCAATACTTTTATAGCAATATTTCTAGGGAGAACTTGCTGAATCCAATCTTTTTTTGTCCTTCTGTTTGTTTGTTTAAAGAAAAGGTGGTTTATAGCTCTTAGCTTCCTATTACGTAAGTTTATTTCTCCCATTTTCTTAACTAAGGGATGGTAAGCATTTAGAAGTTAGATTTGAGTGTTGCTGAGTTCAGGTGGCTCTGGACAAGCTGCTGAGGCAGCGAAGCAACCACAAGGCGTGTATTTCAGCATATGGACAGTTGGTTCAAACATAACACTAACATATGGTTTATTTAACCCAGTGTTTCTCAACCTTGGGTCCCCAGATGTTTTTGGCCTACAACTCCCAGCATGCCCCAGCCAGCATAGCTGGCTGGGGCATGCTGGGAGTTGTAGGCCAAAAACATCTGGGGACCCAAGGTTGAGAAACACTGATTTAACCCATGGTTTGTTGCCCTGCCCTGACTTTGTCTGGCCGACAGTCAAGCAAACCATGGTTTATTTTCTCAATCCCTGGATTGTTTGTTCTCTTTCTGGGTTCCTGGTTAGCCGACCATAGTTAACATGGCCACGTTAGCACAGCCATGTTCACACATCACGACAAGCCAGAATTCAACAACCTGGCGAAGGCCCACACCTCAGAGCTGCTCAAGGCACCACACACATTTCCTCTCTCTCTGCCCCAGCTATCTTATTTAGTAGAATGTGCCACAAGAGTTTTGTCCAACATTGTGAACGGCATTTGATTTCAGTTGAGTTGCTTTTAGAATTCAATTCAGTGTAGCTATGCTGCAGATTTATAACTCTACCTAATTTAAACTAGGTATTGTAATTTTTTTTACCCCTCAAATATTTTCAAAAGCAGGTATGATGGAGCATACAGGCTCTTGTGGATATATTGGAAAATAGTTGTATACTGCAGCATCTAGGGTATTTACCTAAATTGCTTTTTTGAAAAATAATTCACTGGAAAGGCCAAATAGCATGGAAAGTGGGTTTGCTTCCTGCCACATTTTTTAACTCCATTGCTGCTTTACAGAGCTCTAAGACATCACATTTTTTGCAAAATTGCTTCCTCATTTCCAGTGAAATACGTTAACAATGTGATTTATAAGGCAGCATCCCCTTTCTAACATTTGTGGCTGAGCAGAAACAGCACTAAATATTTAGAACAAAAACACCTTATTAAGTATCATATAAAATTGTGTCACTAGTAAATAACACATAATATTTCTCACGTGAATCACATCATCTAAGCTTTTTTAACATAGTATTCTGGCTCTAACACAACTAGGAGCTGGGGCTCAGTGGTAGAGCACCTGCTTTGCATGCAGAAGGTCCCAGGTTCTATCCCCGGCATCTCTAGGTAGGGCTGGAAAAATTCTTGCTTGAAACCCTGGAGAGCAGCTGCCAGCCAATGTGACAATACTTAGCTAGATGGATCAATGTTCTGACTCAGTAGAAGGCAGCTTCCTATGTTCTGAAGTCTGCTGGATCGGACAAAGTGGGTCCATCTAGTTTCCAACAGCAGCCAACCAGATGTGTCCGCCGGGGCATCTATCCCTGTCAGTTTCTCATACCTGTATACTGCCTCTGAACATGGAGGTTCCATTTAGCTGTCATGACCAGGAATATCTTCTGTACAAGCCCGTGTGGGGAGAGAGAAATCCCCTTGGCTTGTGCCTGTTGGAAGTTCCTGAAAATAAGAAGGGATTGTGTGTACAACTACCAGAAGATATGGAGATGACCACTAGATTAGGTGACTTTTGAAAAGCCCCTAAACAGATTGATGGAGGATAGGCCTATCATTAGCTGTAAGCCATGATAGCTGAACAGAGCCTCCATATTCAGAGGCAGTATACATGATGCTGGGGACAAATGCAGTTCAATGTAAGCAAGTGTAAAGTAATGCATGTTGGGGTGAAAAATCCCAGCTTCAAGTATAATCTGATGGGATCTGAGCTAGCGGTGACTGACCAAGAAAGAGATCTTGGGGTTGCGGTGGACAGCTCGATGAAAATGTCGACCCAGTGTGCGGCTGCTGTGAAAAAGGCAAACTCCACATTGGGCATAATTAGGACAGGAACTGAAAATTATGCCAATATCATACTTCCCTTAAACAAATCTATGATCTATGATGATACACACTTAGAATACTGTGTACAGTTCTGGTCACCACACATAGAAAAGGACATTGTAGAGATGGAAAAAGTGCAGAAAAGGGAAACTAAAACAATCAAGGGGCTGGAGCAACTCCCCTATGAGGAAAGGTTACAGCAGCTGGGATTGTTTAGCTTAGAAAAAAGGCGACTAAGGGGAGACATGACAAGAGGTGGACAAAATTATGCATGGTGTGGAGAAACTGGATAGGGAGACATTTTTCTCCCTCTCACATAATACTAGAACCCAGGGTCATCCCATGAAGCTGATTGGTGGGAGATTCAGGACAGATAAAAGGAAGTACTTCTTCACACAGCACATAGTTAAACGATGGAATTCACTTCCACAGGATGTGGTGATGGCCACCAATTTGGATGGCTTTAAGGGGAATGGACAAATTCATGGAGGAGAAGGCCATTGGTGGCTACTAGTCCTAATGTGCTTCCTCCAGTATGCCCCTGTACACCAGTTGCTGGGGAATATGGGCAGGAGGCTGCTGTTGCACTCATGTCCTGCTTGTGGGATCCGTGGGCAGCTGGTTGGCCACTGTGTGAACAGAATGCTGGACTAGATGGACCCTTGCTCTGATCCGGCATGGCTTGTCTTATGTTCTTACAAGCAACAGGGAAAGACCATCCTGCTTGTGAGCTTCCCAGAAGCGTATGGGTGGCTGCTGCTGGAAACAGAATGCTGAACTTAGATGTACCTTTGGGGTCGGATCCAGCAGGGCAGTTCCTATGATGTTCTGTTCTTATCCTGGCTTAACAAATCTAGTGCACAAATAGTCCTTTTAGTTTGTGTGTTTCAGACACTGTACTATCAGCCCATTTTTTCCACAGGGCCTTGTATCTTCTGTCTCCCTTGTCTGTTTTTACTGTCTCACATTTGTCTAACAATTGCTTCAACTTTAGCTGGGCTACAACCCTACCAAATTCCTGTGGACAATTGTTACAGGTTAACCAAGACTGACCGGTGATTGCAGTTCACTTGTTTCCATTGACCTCAGCCATTCGCTGCCCGGCTCATAAAATCTGTTATGCACAAAAGTGCATAAAATGAAGATGAAGTGCCTCCTCCCAGCCTTGACAAAAAACATTCCTTCTGCTGAACTGGCGCTGCAGTGAAAGTAAATAAATGAATGGACAGCAATCACAGCCTAGTTGATGAAACTGTTCAATTAAAGCACAGACATTTACATGGTGTAATTTCCCTAAATTGCCAATGAGCCCCTTTAGACACAACCAGTGTTCAAATTGATTTCAGCATTGATTTTGGCTGAAGCTGATAAATTTCTGCTTGTTAGTTAAAGTAATTTTGCAGAAGACTTTGTACTGCAGTATTGAAGTGTTCATTTAGCTGATGGTTAAAAGAGGAGTTATTTACCGAGGGCTGCACTGTTGTTCTGAGATGGAGCAATTCCCCAATCATCTTTTACTTTTACTTTTAATTTTTTAAGCTTCAGTATCCCAATCAATAGGTGACTGAAACTGATTAAAACTTATCCAACCAGCTGCCTATGGCAGTTTAATTAGAAACTGGTTGATTCTTAAATTAAACTTGTTTTTTTGCACTGTGTACTCATCCTCCTGAAGATTCAGCAAAAAGTTAAGTTGTTCTTGATTAAAAATAAGCCAGGTATTTTGGTAAGGAAAAACAGAAGACTATTACTTAAGACAATATCAGGAGATTTGATCCAGTGCCTTTTACCATTCTGCATGAGAGCTCACATTGCTGACTAAATGTGGTCTATTGCAATCTTTCTTGAATTCCACTGAGTTTAGGTGAAGGACAGTCATGATTGGCCTTTAGTAACCTGCAACCTAATTGGCTCTCTTCCCCTATAAGAACAGGGAAAAGTATAGTTACTTCCATTTTGAGCCCGCTCTTTTCGGGCTGTTGCTTTTCAGATTCCTCAAAGAACGAGAGCTAGTCCTACAAGCTGATCAGTGCACAGTAAGGTATTATGATGTAAGTGAATGTCACCAGTTGACTGTTTTGATAAATTATTGTTCACTTAATTCGTGTGTGTGTGTGTGTGTGTGTGTGTGTGTGATAGATACATATTTATATTTAAAAACACCTTGCAAGTAGAAAACTATCCCCACCTTCTCTCTATTTTGCACGTTTTCTACTTAGAATCATAGAATCATAGAAAAGTAGAGTTGGAAGGGGCCTACAAGGCCATCGAGTCCAACCCCCTGCTCAATGCAGGAATCCAGGTCAAAGCATCCCCCACAGATGGCTGTCCAGCTGCGCCTTGAACGCCTCCAGATTGGGAGAGCCCACCACCTCCCTAGGTAGTTGATTCCATTGTCTTATTGCTCTGACAGTCAGGAATTTTTTCCTGATGTTTAGGTGGAATCTAGGTTCCTGTAACTTGAGCCCATTATTCTGTGTCCTGCAAACTGGGATGATCGATAAGAGATCCTGGCCCTCCTCTGTGTGACATCCCTTCAAGTACTGGAAGAGTGCGATCATATCTCCCCTCAGTCTCCTCTTCTTGCAGGAAGGTTTTAAAAAACAAAGCAAGGGACCATTAAAAAATATGATCCCTTGCAGCCTGAAAGGGTACTGACCATTCTATCACCTCAGGTCTCAGGACTCCTACCTCTTCATTCTGTTGCCTGTCTTGAGTTGTTGGAAGAGTTTACAATTTAGAGGCAAACAATCTGTGGGCTAGAGGGTGCCTTCAAATTAATAACAAATCATTTTGCAGTCATCATTCAAGCATCTGCGGTGGGATTTTGGACAGAAGGAAGATTGGCATAGATTAGTGCTTTGAATGAGCAGAGTCCCAATAAGGGCTGCTCTTTACTAGCGCTGCTCACTTCTGAATTTCCTCTTTTTAACAACCAGTGAGTCAGACTAATGGGCTTGCCTATTACAGAAGGCAACAACTGTCAAAGTGCTAATTTCCTGGAAGCCATCTGAACCTCTTCCTTTTTAGATGGCTGTTTCAGGACGTGAAAATATTGTCATTAAAACTCCCAAACTCTGGCCATTAGCATAGAGCAGAGTGCTAAATCTAGCACACCCAAAAAGGCCTGGAACTAAATCTGTGTGTGATTTGCTGCATGTTGTCTGCAGCTGGTGACCATCATATTCTTGCACAATGTATAATGCTTAGAGAAACTGAACTTATGCATGAGGTTGTAATGAGTTGTTTTCCCCTCTTATTTCCGTATTGGTGGGGCAGTGCTCCACATTTGATTCAGGAGGTTTTGAGCACTGAGAGCTATCATTGAGTAATATATGATGGAGCCAAGACAACAGCTGCCTTGTGGTAGTGTTGCATCCAGAATAAAAGGGTGGAGATGATTGGAGTCACCGTTGCTTCCAGTACGCTTACTGAGCTACAGCTTCCTTCTTCTTGGGCAGCCTGTGGCATAATTGTTTACATACGGTTCCATATACTCCATAAATCTCTGTTTGAGCTTTAAATACCCATCAGTGCTCCCTATCCCATAACCAAAAAGGAATAAAGGAGAGCAGTACAGTTTCAGCCAGGAGGGAGAAATGTTGGTAACTGAGAGCTACCTACCTCTCTCTTGTGCTTTGAACAAGCTGGTCACAAGAGGCAACTCTCATTTACAGAACTGTGTTTCTAACTTTGAACATTCTGGATCAGGTAGATACTGGCTCTTTTCTCTGTAGAAACTGTCAATGTTCTTGGGCTTGAGTGTAGGATTTGCAGTGTAAACAATAGAACTAAATAGCACTTGAGAGCTTTTCCTTCACCAACTTGCCCGCTGGGACCGTTGTTCTGGATCCTCCCCCCTCCCCTACCCCAAATAACTGATGATCTCACCAGTGAGTGTATGTATAACCCCTTCCATCAGGAACGAACGTTGAGGGGAAATTTGGACGGTTCTGCTCAAGTGGGGTGTATGTGTGTGCCTCCGATCACACAGTCTGTCTTTCTGTGCCTAAAATAGCTATCTTAGCAGGTCTGGGCACATTGCCTTCTCAGAATGCCCTGCAGGGAAGCATTTGAATTTTCCAAGCGGTAGAAGCTCACAGTTATGCAAAATGGACTTGGCCCACACTGGTACCTTCAGGGTTTCAAATGTCTTGGGATATGGTTAATAGTCAAGGTTAATAAAATATTTGACACAATTGTGCCAGTCCTGCTTTAAAGCTGTTCTTTGTAAATGGATATAGAAGGCTCAGAGTAATGAACACTAATAGGTAACATTAAGCAAAAGAGTTCTATATTTTTGTTTTCCTGGCAGGGAGGTGTCAAAAAAGCAGCAACTGGCACTTCTCTTTCCTGTAGTTAGTTTATACTAGAGAAGTGGGGTAGGAACACCAGATGTATTCTTACAGCTTATTAAAATGACCACTCCAACCATTTAACACTGGAAGAGTGAAAATTCCCGCATTCTGGTTGGGTAAGCAAAATGTGATCGTTATGGATTCAGAGATCTCATGAGTGGAAAGGTGTGCTCTTCTTATTTAGAAATAATGCTGTTTTGTTTGAGAGGATGGTTTATACTGTGCATTCTTCTACAGGGCTTCTAGCCTGGCCAAAATGTTTTAGTTTATCTCAAGCAGTATTATATATTGAGGATGGATATTCTGACCACATCACAACACAAGCAAATCATGTATTATTTACGAGAGTCACCTTAAAGATATTCACCTGGATCCAGCAAATTGCTAGAAGCACGAGAGCTCTGAAACAGTGCGTGGAGCAGCTCTGCTCCCATTCGTTTTCCTGAGAGAGCAGATGGGCACATACATTCTCTGGCATGTATGACTCTTCTGCCTATTGAAACAAATTGCAGGAATCAATAATTGTAGGAGCCCCATGTGTGCATAGCAGTATACGTGCATCTCTGAGTTGGGATAGATAACTGGACCAAGGTAGCAGGTACATAATTTAAATGACCAATGTTGACTGGTAGTTCTACTTAGTATTTGGGCAGAAAATGTTTTTCCAGCAAACTCATTGGGACAGGTAATTACTGCAGCAGCTACAGCCTAATTTGAAGTGTTAGCTGTTAATTAAAACACTGCCGAGGTGTCCGGTTTTCTTTTGGTGTAACCAAAGCTCCCATTCAGTCTCCATTAATCACTTTACAGTTAATGTGCTGGAGGAGGTCAAGCCAATTGAGATGCCATGGCGGTCAGGAGTAAACAAATTTCCTTTCTTCCAGGTAGTGTGGCACTTGCAGAAGCCAAGGGATGCTCTGCCCCCTTGGGCATGATATCTGTTTTCTGATCTCTTTCTCAATGATAATTAAATGTTAAATTGCTACTGTCAATGCTCTGTAAACCAAACCAGGTACTTGCTCTTTGCTGGAAATTTAACCCAAACTTCCACGGATGAATTGGCGTGCATCATAATTAAATCATCAAGTCTTTCCTTTTAATTCACTTGGAAACAAGAGACCCCCCCTTCCTTTCATGGAAGAAGAGGAGGGGGGAAGGATCGGCTTTCTTGACAAGCTAATTAAGTTGCCAAACTGCCCGGCACAGTACATACTAAACTAACAGACGTTAAGCATGCTATCTCAGCTGCTTGTTTTCTTATCGTTTCTGCTGATGTGAAAGTCAAAATGTTTTGCCACTGTTGGTTCATCCATAGTTACTTCATGGTTAGCCTTATCCCCTTTGGTTTATTGACTGCGCTTTCCACTGTCAATCTCTCAATTAACACTTTGGTGAATATTCATTTTTTCTGCTCTTAAATGCTTTTTTCTTCAGATATATTTAAGATTTACATGAAATACTGCTAATTTTAAAAACATATGATTACGTTCGTAGACAAAGGTCTCATCTCTTAAGGAAAACTACTCTTGTTAATAAAAAAACCCAAAATGTTATTGTATTGTGCACTTTCTCTCTCCCCCTCTCATATATAAACTATAGGAACAAAGCCACTAAAGATGCAGTCCTCCAGCTATTGCAGCTGGGGTGCCTCTGTGCATTTTGTTTTGCGGGTGCCTCATTCTTTAGGTCGGTCCTGCACATTTTGTCACCTATCAAGTCAAACATAGCTCATGTATCTTAGCCTGCCCATGTGCTTGATAACCTCCTTGTTTTTGCTGCCCAAAGTAGGCAGAAAAAAATGGGAGACTTGTGGGGCTCTTAATTGACCGACCGTGTTACATAGATGATGGGTGGTATTCAGTTTGGTGAGTCATGAGTTGTGCAGGATTGATTTGGGTTCCAGAAGTGGAAGGAGGTCTAAAGCTGGCCGCTTCATAGAAACTAGAGTTTGATACCTGTAGCACCTCAATGAACAAATTGGATAGCTCAAGAATGCTATTAGCTATAAACCTTAAATGTAAGTCCCAAATCAAACTATGAATGTGATTTTTCTCTCATTTAACCTGACTTCTTTTTTTCTGGATGCAGAGCAAACCATGTCCCCAGTGGGAAAATACTAGCAGTAAAGGTATGTCGTCATCCCCCCCCCCCCATGTTCTTCTTTCTGTGGTGGTCTTAATTTGCTTTGTTGCAGGAATGCAAGCTGCACAGCAAATCATACACACACACACACACACATACACACTTTTGCTGTAGTGCAAAAAAGTCACATGGCAAAGAATACAGCTTATACAGTGATGAACTATATAGGACCTCAACACTTTCTTGCTCACAGAAGTAGTCCTGGGGAGAATTTGCATGGGATGGAAAAATGCATATCAGTTGATGAACTGGTGACTGTGGTTTTATGACAATCAGAAAATCACAGTTATTAAGAACTGTTGAACTTCCTATGGACTTGTGCCTTGCCCCTTATGTACAGGTGTGACTTGAAGACCTTCCCCTTCAATGCTGCCTTTAATCTGAGACTGTAGTTCATACACATCTCTGAGAGCAGTGTCTCAGTGTATCCTGTATGTTTGCTAATGTGGCAAATATCTTTGTTTCTTGCCTTTATTCTTGCCTGTATGTTGCTTTGTAAGGGCAACAAGCATTAAAAAGTGACTTAAAATGATAAATACGTAAGTGTTGGATAGGGCCGGGCATTCTGGGCCACCTTTGTCTGTTCCATTGCCAAAGTCTTCAGTGTTCCTGGATCATGTTTTTGAGTGCTTTCTTCAGCTTCCTTCTTCAGCTTCCTGCGGGCAGGGACTGTCTTGTTAATTGTTGTAAACCGCCCAGAGAGCTTCAGCTATTGGGCGGCATAAAAATGAAATAAATAAATAAATAAATAAATATGGGGTCTCCCTCCCCGCTTCCCCTCAGAAGCCTTCTCTTCCATCTGGATGTTCTGGGAGAACAACAAATTCTTCTTACAGTTGCCTTCCATTAGATTCATTGTATTGAATTCCTTTTTGCAATTCACTGCTTCTTGTCTGGAAAAATGAAATCTCCTTTCTTCTGTCAAATAATGGCAAACCAAATATTTCCTGAGGCCTGATCCTAAGACTGCCTGTGCCAGTAAATCAAGTTTTAAGATGTGGTGCACTAAGTGCAGCGCCAACACAGCCATTACATTGTGCCTGTGTTGCTCAGGTGTAGTGATACACAGATTTAGGATCACTGTAGCTATTCATGGGAGTGTTAGGACTGGTGGGCTAACACCAGTTAGGACCAGGCACTAACCCGGGAGAGCTAGTATGGAGTAGTGGCTAGATCATTGAGCTAGGACTGGGGAGAACTGGATTCAAATCCCCACTCAGCCAGGAAGGCATTCTGCTTTGCCTCTGTTGTGGTGAGGGCTTAACATTGTTGGATACTGATGAGGCCTGGGTTACAGGGTTCCACTACGGCTTGGGTCTTTACCAGGGTTTTGGGCAAGTCAGGTTTCCCAGGAGGCAGGAATGGGAATTGGACAGCACCACGGAGAGCTCCCAACCAAGTGGTGCTGCTGGGGCTGGAAGCAGGGCTAGCTTGTCTCTGTGTTACTCCAACAAGCAGCACATCCTGACTGAGCCTTAAGTAGGGATTTGGCTTCCTTTCAGCTGGTTAGCCCCGCCTCCACACTGATTAAGGCCTTTTCTCTTAAAGGGGCTTGGTCTGATTTAGTAGCCTCAGGCTGTGGCAGTGCAGGGATAGCTGCAATATGCTGTTGTTTTCTTGGTTGGCATCCCCAGACTCCGAGGATGGCAATGCAACGTGTTCTGGAGATCTAGGTCCTGAGGAGGTGGGAGCCTCACGGTGCCTTTCTGCAACCAAGTCTTCTCCTTAAGCCGTTAATACGGGAACCTCTTCTTCTGAGGATCAGAGATAGGGCTCCTCTGAGGACAAGGGTTCAGGGTCCTCGTCCATGACAAGGTCACTGGGTGACCTTAGGCCAGGCACTATCTCTCACTCTGATTTACCTCAAGGGTTGTCATGATAAAACGGTGGAGGGACCCATGTATGCTGCCTTGAGGTCCTCAGGGGGAAGGTAATACTAGGCAAGCACTCAAGCTAGAGCCAGAAAGCTGGTTGGCAGGCCAGATGGTGGGCAGAGCTAGGTGGTCTGAGAGCAGCAAGAACTTTTACTGCTCTAGACTAAGGAGCTACACTGGAATATAGCACCAGGAGGGACCTCATTGGTCTCCTATGTCACCTGCCCCACCTTCTGGCTGCCTGCAGTGGGGGCCCATAAGCACAGTGCAGAGCAGACCAGCAGCTCTCTCCTCCTGACCAGTCATCTCAGAGCGAGATGACTTGGTTTAGCCACCAGAATTCCCAAGCTGAGATCAGCCACCGCACCTTACACTGGGGATACAGATGTCATTTAACTTATTGCTTCAGGTGTGAAAATGACTTAAGACTGGCTCTGTGGATAGTGGGGAAAACTTTCTCAATCTAAAAAGGGTTGGGGGTGGGTGGGTAGAAAGAGCGGCATGTGCATTAGATGGGCAAGAAATCGGAGTAGAAAGAAACAAAAATGCAGCTTTGTTGACTGAGTTCTCTGTATCTTCTCAAAGCCCTTTCTATCTGCTGATGCTTGTGGGACTTACTATATTTCCTTGTACGCCTTCCTTTCTGTTGTGGGGAGGCACACAATTGGGGCCTTCCCTCGTATCATGTCCTCTGTGGCTGCGTGCTGTTCTGTACCTACCGTGAGTTTCCTCTGTTCTTAACCTAGCATTTAAATGGTCCATTTGATTAATCATTTGTATACCGACTATCGTACTCCCAAATTTCCTCTGAGTTGTACATACTGTAAAAGACAATTATGTTGCCGCAGATTAAATAAGTGAATTAAAATGGAGTTGCAGCTTAATTTGACCTGTGATTTTGCTCTCATTCCCTTTAGTAGCGCACACACCGTGCCAGCAAATAGATGAAGTCATCCATGACAGCCAGTGATGAATTGCCATCGCGATACTGTATATTTTAATAGCCTCTCACTAATTTAAATTGAGCACCGAGTAAATTATAATTCAGTCACTTGACTGCTTGTATTTGACTTGACAACTCATCCTTATTTGTCCTGGAGGTGTAGCAGAGAAACGGGAAAAATGGGCTCAGGTATTTCGCATGGGGTTAACCCTTCCCCTTGAAGCATGCTGTGTCAGAGTCATTGCAGATAGGAAGCGGATTCTGTTTCTGTTGCTCCTGTTATTTAACGTAAGGGAGGGTGAATCGTTTTAGGGTCTGGGACCTGTGTTGTCCATCTTAAATTTGGAAATGGGACATACATTCAAGTGTGGACATTTTCCCTGACCCCATTCCTTCCTTACAGCTGCTCTACCTGATTCACTCTTTGCACAAATGAAATAATAAAATGAAATATTAGGGGCCTGAATATAAATACAAGCCCCAGCACTCAGGACCTATTACCCATGTCTGCATTTAGAGTAATTAAAATCATGTAAATCTGAAGGTGTTTTAGTCAGTCAGTTCAAATATGTCTAATGGCATAATCCCAAACATGTTTACTCTTGGCAAGCCTTGGTGAGTTTAGAGGAACTTACTTCATGTTCACGTTTATGCATACCTAACTACACTTCAGATCAGGCAGTAATTTAAATTCCCTGCCGTTTTCTCATCCCCTAAATAGAGTTGTGGTTAAGACCAGTGTGGCGTAGTGGTGAGAGTGCTGGACTGGGACTCGGGAGATCCGGGTTCTAGTCCCCGCTCGGCCATGAAACTCACTGGGTGACTTTGGGCCAGTCACTGACTCTCAGCCTAACCTACCTCACAGGGTTGTTGTGAGGATAAGATGGAGAGGAGGAGGAGGAGGAGGAGGATTATGTAAGCCGCCTTGGGTTCCTTGCAGGAAAAAAGGCGGGGTATAAAAATAATAAATAAATAAATAAATGAAGCAGCTATTACCATCTCCAACTTACTTCAAGCAAAATGGCCACTTCATAGAGGCTCCTTAAAATTGTACGGTGGACGGTGCACATGGCATGCTGTAGCCACAATGTTTTGCAGCGGTGTTGGAGCCAGATTGAGTGGTGGAAGCCAATCCACACAACGAGCCTTTGCTTGTGGACGCACTGCAGTGTGGAGCAGTTGCCAACATGAATACAGTTCAAAGTAGCAGCCATTTTGTATAAAGCAGGACGTAGCCCCTTCCGTTCTTAAAAATCAATGTACCTGTAATTCACAGCAGCTTAGGGACTTTGCTTCTTCATTTCATGGCTTGGCTGATGCAGCATTTGCCATCCGTGACATCGAATCCAGTCAATATTGAGCTAAAGCTTTTGCAATGGGGAAGGTTGGTTTTGAGCAGGGTTTAACAATTGGAAAGCAATCGCTTTTAGATATGATAGAGGGTTAAATTTTGTTGCTGTTTTAATGGGCAAAATTGATACAGTGTTCCAGCAGGTTACTTTGTTTTAAGCTTTCCACCTAGGAAAAAAAATGTAAGTGAATATTGTTGGCAAATGACTATTGATCTGGAGAAATGTGTTAAATGTTTTCTTGGCAGCCTTTCTATTACAGTTACAATTTAGTTTAGTGAGAGCTTTTATAAATAACCCTAAAGCAAATTCTTGATGGAAACTGGTTATGCTCCTTTTTCCCCATTTAGACAGACATCAATACTGTAAAATGTAGGTTTGAAAATAGGCTCCTTGGTTGTGGGATTTTTTCCCCCATTGACAGCATGGACTGTGGGTTGTGTTAATTCTGCAAAGCATTCTTGAGCCTCAAATTACTACCCAAATCCTTGGGAGTTTGTATGTTAAGCCCTTACATTATTCCTTCTAGGACAGAGATGATCAACTTCTTAATTTTGTGGGAAGTGGGGCACTAATTTCTCCAGATAGGGGTCTGGAAATGTATTTTGCCACACAAACCCATCCCTCATGAATGATCAGGATACATAATAAAATTGGCACTATCTTGTAGTCAGAACTTCCAAGTCACAGAGCACGTGCTGTCAGGCATTGCTACACACACACACACACACACACACACACACAGCATACAAAGTTAAAGTAAGCTATATAATATTAGAATGGAATATATTTTACAACTCAAACATTTTTCTTTTATTTAGAAATAAAACTGTGGGCAAACCATACTTTATTAAAAATGAATTGCCAAAGGCCCAGTAAAATTGATTTGGTGGCTGCCTGTTGGCAATCCATTGTCTAGGGCAGTGTTCTCCAACCTTGGGTCCCCAGATGTTTTTGGCCTACAACTCCCAGCATGCCCCAGCCAACATAGTTGTAGGCCAAAAACATCTGGGGACCCAAGGTTGGAGAACACTGGTCTAGGGCAACTCAGGTGATACAATGCAGGTAGATTTCAGTCTATAATTTGCCAAGACTGAGTTTTAAGTAGCCAAAATCTTGAGAGGTGGTGATGTCACTTGAGTGGCCCTGTCTGTCAGCCACAAAGTGACAGTCAGTCAGTTGGTGGTGGCCAGTTGACTTTAGTGGTAGTGGGGCAGAAGGATGTGAAAAATATATCAGGTAATCCTTTTTTTTTGCCAAAGCACTGCAGCTTGGGTTTAAGAGTTAAAAGGGGGGAAAAAACAGTAATATGATTGTTAATGGCCATGATGTTTACATCTAATTTCCAGAGAGATAATTTTTAAATGCTTACTTTCAGGTGATCCCTTTAGATATTACTCTGGAACTTCAGAAGCAGATTATGTCTGAGTTAGAAATTCTTTACAAGGTATGCTGTCTCTAGCATTTGCATTTTAATTCGATGTTTGTCATTTCTCTCTAAAATTAACAGCCTCTTTCTTCCTTTTTTACAGTGTGATTCATCCTATATCATAGGATTTTATGGTGCTTTTTTTGTAGAAAACAGGATTTCCCTTTGTACTGAATTCATGGATGGTGAGTAGTATGTTGGCTCACGCTGGCTCAGCTTGTCTGAGTGTGGAAAGCTAAGCAGGGTCAGGCCTGGTGATTACTTGGATGGGAGACCCCTCCTCTAGTTTCCTGCACTGAGCAGGGGGTTGGACTCGATGGCCTTGTAGGCCCCTTCCAACTCTATGGTCTATGAAATCTATGAAAAGCCTCAACTGGTGTGGTGTTGTGTTTTTTTTTTAGTAATTGGCAAATCAGTTTAAATATTTATTCAGTACACATCCTAAAGAAGCAGAAAGTGATCCCTACAGATGGTGCGAGATAGTGATTTTTATTTTTATTTTTAAAAGAAGGTATTTTAAAAATAATAATAACCATTCACAAGCCTTAATACATCAGGCAGGCGAGAGTTATGATTACATGATGTTAAGTACATTATGTTTTCCTGAATGGAGTTGCATTGACTTTTATTGAAAATGTAAACAGAACAGAAGTAAATGCTGGTTTATCTGTGGTTTGATATTTCCCACTTCCATGCAATCTGTCTTTACTGACAAAACAGCTGTTCCCTCTTTTAGTGCTTCAGTCGCCAACACAGATTTTCTTTCAAAGAAGCCTATTAGCTCGCTCAGTGTCCTGTGCATTTTCAGCAAGCAATTGACTGGGAATGGCAAGATAAAGAGTTTTAGTCCAACTCTGATAAGAGAGGCTTATTGCACTGTGGCTTTGCAATTGATCCCCAGTGTTCATCAAATTATGAATGCCTCAAACAAGCAAGGCAGGTGCACCTGCACAGGTGACTCAAAGAAAAGGTATGCCCTGCCCTGGTATCCTTTACCATGTCACAAAAAATGCTGAAGCACTGCTCTGGGATTGTGCATCCGTCTCAGGTGATGTGGTGCAGTGGTCTGGGCCAGCAAGATGCATTGTGAGTCTCACTTTGCTTATCACAGGCTAAATCCATTCATCTGGGTTATCATGTGTTGTTTTGTTTTGTTTTTTAAATTGATGTTAACTTAGTGTATTTTGTTTGACCCTGCAGGGGGCTCTTTGGATGTTTACAGAAAAATTCCAGAACACGTACTGGGAAGAATAGCTGTAGCTGTGAGTACTTTCAGGTTTTGTTTTTAATGTAGTAATATTAAACACTTAGCATAGCTGAAATGTGCAGACCCAATGAAAATGATATAGAAGGACAAAAAAAGAAAGAAAGAAAAGCAACAGTCTTGTGGGACCTTGAAAACGAACAGATTTATTATGGCATAAGCTTTCGTGGACTGGAGTCCACTTGATTACATGCATCTGATGAAGTAGACTCTAGTTCATAATGAATTTGATAGTCTTCAGGGTTCCCCAAGATTCTATGTTGTTTTGTCTGCCACATGGTAAGCATGGCTACTCCTCTGGAAAGAGAAAAATGGTTTGCACGGATACTGCATCATGTGTCTTCAGACCATGCCATGGGATACTCACAACCTGCATTTTTCAACTCTTAAGGAGAGAATGTATCATAATTTTAAAGCTGCAGTGAGGACCAGTGGGAAGAAAGCCTTGTTTAAATGTCATGGGGTAGGGTGTTGCTGAACAATTGCTAAATCTGAAGCAGGCTTTGATAGTTTAAGTGGTTTAAAGCATAACAAAGTTATTCTATAATGTACCATTTAATTAAATGCCTGTTTTCCACACTCATTATACATCAAGCTGACAAATGAAATCCTTTAATCTAACGCAAGCAGCTATTTAGGCTTCTTTCATTGTAATTCGCAGCTCGGCTTCTTTCTCTCCACTTTAGCTACGTGCGTGAAGAGTATCTTTTCATCTGACGTGGTCTTTTTGGACCAGTTCCAGATGGGCTTACATTTTTTTAGGCTCAGTGTGGTTTCTTATGGTACGTGAGTGTGTTTGGCTTTTTTTTGTTTTTTTAGGCGAGACTAAAGTGAAATAAAAGTGTTTCATTTTTGCTGTTTGTTGGATTTGCATGGTAGTATTCAATACTCATTTATATAGCTCACAGTAAATTAAAAGTCCTTTACAGTCCTGAACATCTTTTGCGTCTTAACAACAAGCATCCTTTAACAATTTCACAGGCAGGGAGCTTGTGGTGTATCCAAGGCCGCGCAATGCATCTGTGGCTAAGCTGAAATAAAAATTAGAACAAATTTTGAAAATTTGATTTCAGGGGATTGTTTTAGGTAATTTAAACACTTTAAAACTCCAGTTCAGTCTAGTGCACGTGGAGTAGCAGGGGCAGTGTGATCAGAGTTTGTTTTGTTTTGTTTTAAACAACTAACTACCAGTCAGCTGTGTAACAAAGGAGGCGGTGGGGGGAGGGGGGAGTCTAAATTCCCTTGCTCCTCTTCCTGTACAGCCAATTGGTGGGCATTTAGGCTGTTCGAATGGGGAAGAGGAACAGCAAGTGCAGTGTCTGTTTGAATAAAGGGTCCGTGTCCATCCCCCCCCCCCCCCAGCTAGAGATATGGATGTGGACCCCTCCAGTTGGATTAGGGCAAATGTCTTGCAGATGCATTTTAAGAGATCAGTGCTAAGTATCAACTTGTCAAATTCAGTGTGCATCCTTTTTATAGGAATCCAGTTTCAGAGAAAGTAGATCTGAATTTGCACAAGCAAATGCTAATTAAGAGGAGTCCAGGATTTTTTGTCTCCAAATCCATTTTAGTTCTGAGTTGAACCCAGGTCCTTATGCAACAGTCTTGCCACTTTTAAAAGCCTTTGAAAGTGCAGCTTGGAAGCAGCCATAGAATGGCCCATCCTAAGTACGGTACATTCCTCGAGCGTTGTGTCTAAGTGAAGCTCGGCTACCAAATGTTCATAAGCTGCCTTTTGCATGCTACTTCACAAATTTCCCTTTCCATTTCTGAAGCAGTGACACCATGCACTGTACTTTGAGTGTTAATGTTGATTGAAGTTTTTTCCTGCAAAAGATGTGCACTTAAACTGTCAAGAGAGTGAGTGATTGATGGTAGATATAACTACTATTTGTGTCAAGGCTTTGTCACGTCGCTGTTGTCAAACCTATTTTACTGAATGCCAGAAATATCTTCTGGAGTATTCAGTCAAAAGAAATTCTATGCCGGAATCTCTTTAACATAATGCTTAATACTTTGTGTCTACATTCTGAATTGGAAAATGGCCTCTCATTTAGTGTAAATGAATAGCTGTAATGTCTGATCAATGTACAAGGGGTTATGGGGCATCCTTGGACCTGTACTTGTAAAACATTCTTTTAAAAAAAAAGTTGAAATGGAAAATTATCTGTTAGTTGGTTAAGAGTGTGCTTTTCAGCAGACATACCTTACCACACAAGCACTTTGTGAACTCAGTTGAGTAGGTTTTTAGACGTACAACATTCTTATATTTGTTGTTAAAAATCTATAATTAAAAATCAATGCAAACTGTGTACCTGTACTGTAATGAACAGAGAAATACATTTGCCGTTGGTGTGGGCTCAGCTCCCTGACATGTTGCTTCAGTATGCACACAGTGAAAAACAAGGATGTTTCACCACCTCTTATGTTATAGGATATAACTGTTTATGGGATAAAACTGATTTTTTTCCACCCATACCCCCCCCCCCCACACTTCTGCTGTAGTATGTGAAAACTGAAACTATATCCACTTTCTGGTCTTGGACCGTAATAAAGATTTGATTTGATTTGATATCCACTTTCTAGTATTTTTCTTCCACCATGAGAACTGGACACTTATTCCTTGTTCACTTTAACAAAATGAAAGCTACATTCTGGAATCCCAAAGAAACAGCTTTATTTGTTCAAAGAAGTCAAACTGTAAATTTCTAGACTCCATGAGAGGCAGACCTCTGGATGGGTCCAGGGAGTGGTAAATGCATCTCTACACAAAACGGTGGTTCCTGCTGCCCTTAATGAGGTAGTAGTGTGTGACCACTCCTGAAGAAACCCACTTAGGACCCAATGGTATTTGACAACTACCACCCAGGTGTACATACTCCTTTTGGGGGGAAGGTACTTGGGAGGGTCCTGGTAGGCAACTGCAAGTACTCTTGGAGGATACCGATTATCTAACCAATTTCAGTCTGGGTTCCAGTCTGGTTACAGGATTGAATCAGCCTTGGTCGCCCTGATGGTTAACCTTTATCAAGAGCGGGTCAGGGGGAGTGTGACCCTGTTAATTCTGCTTGATCTCTCATCAGCTTTTGGTACCATTTGACCATGGTATTATCCTGGATCAGATCTGTGGGCTGGGCATTGGACTTACTGTGTTACAGTGCTTCTGCTCCTACCTGCAGGGTTGATTTCAGAGAGTAACACTGGGTGACTATTCCTTGGCCCCTTGGCAATTGAGCTATGGGGTTCCATTTATCCCCAGTGTTATTTAACATCTACGTATATGAAGCCACTGGGAGCGGTCATTAAGGGATTTCAGACACTTTCAGCTCAGAACACTTTTTTTTGCTGGTCATAATAATTTGGGATATTATGCTATGTAGTGCTGCTCTTTGGGGTTTTACACACACACACACACACACACACACACACACACACACACGCTGGATCAACACACTGGCCTGTATTTGGGAGGGTGTTGTTATGGGGGCTGTCATGCTGAGCTCCTGTACTTCAAAATTTACCACTACCTGAGAGTAAGCCCTGTTGATCTTAGTGGAACTTACTTCTGAGTAGTCATCTATTGGATCACATTATTAATTACTTAGGTATTGATTGGACTGAGCTACACAGAAAGCCAAGAAGAAAGTAAAGAAATACATTCTTCTTTTTTGCTGCAGAATTTGGATAAATGTTCTCAACACAGCAATATGAAACAAAGAAAATCAGGCAACAACTGCTCCTTACATCTGCCAGCCTATGTTATTAATAGATATAAAATGAAGGGTAATTTGGTACGTGTGTATGCACATGCACAGACGAGCAGCTTCCCTGTGGCTTCATGGCACTCCATTGCAGTAATATGAGGAAGCCTGGAACTCACTGCCATAGGATATAGCGACAGTAATTAGCTTTAAAAAAAGGATCAGGGCCATCAGTGGCTACTAATTATAGTCAGAAATGAACAACAAATGTATATAGGGTATATGTTGACTCATCTCCTCAAATGTGGACAAAAATGTATTTTTTCATTTTTGCAGTGCAATAAAATATATTCCAATTTAAGTCTAGATTAGAAAATAAAAATGCACACCTGTGTTATATATTTATTAAATACCTTCAACTATTTCTTTCTGTCTCATTTGTAGGTTGTTAAAGGCCTTACATATTTATGGAGCTTGAAAATTTTACATAGAGGTGAGTTGTGGATTTGTTCTTACCTGTTCCAAGTGAATATCATAGTTCATTCTAATTTCAGCAGAGGAATCATTGTGAAGTCTTAAAGATTAACTGGTTTATGCTGAGATTACCGTAGTTTTTATTTTAAGGCATCAGTTTACTTCATCTGTTGCATGCAAATTTGGCTGGATACAAATAAACCAAGGTTTCAAGACAGAACTGAGAATTGTGGGAATTCAAATTGCTTCTAATGTCTGGAATGCTAAATATTGTGAATACAATCTATAAGCAAATGAGAAACAGTTTACATTTTGATATTTCTATGCCCGTGCACCCACCAAAAGTCAGAGGGGTGTATCAGTCACACAGTTTGTCAGTAATTCAGCACCTTACTGGAGCTCCTGAGGTCACTATATAGTACAGCACTCTCTGCTCTGGAGCCGGTTGGCTCTTGTCTTGCCAGTTTTCTTTTTGGGGACTGACTAGTTTCCAGAGCCAGCTCTAGGGGTGGGTGAGTTGGGTGTTTGCCCTGGGTGCAGAGCTGAGCTTGGTGATGGAATTTTTTTTAGTGTACTGTCTGCAGTGAGGTAGGTTGATAAAAAGCAGTAAGTGTCTTTATCCTTTTTTCAAAGTTCTACAGGTTGTTTGGGTACTAATTACAAAAATGAACATCCATCAATTAGCTTTAAAGTATTCCACCCCACCCACCTATTTCCAATTTGATGTCATTCATTGTAGATAAAAATCCGCAGGACACAGCTTTACTTTGGGCAACATTACCAAGCTCTGTAAGCACTACAAATACTATAAGTACTATGAGCAAAGCTGTAAGTTGATCGGGGGTGCAGAAGTTGTTCCTTACCCAGGGCGCCATTTATCTTAGGGTGCTCAACCTGATGTACAGATGAGACTGTATGGCTGATAGGTGCATACGCACATGTGCGCGCACACATGCAGATGTTGACAAACTTCTCTTGCTGAGGACTTGGCATAGGGCTGCATTTTCATCTGGAGCACACACGTCTGCCATCAGCTGCTGAAACATGTAGACTCAGTAGCCAGGGAAGTGAAAAACATTCAGTGTGAACCCAACCTGCAGATTTTGACCAGAACAGAAATGCTCCTAATGACACAGCCATCTAATCTTTAAATGAGCTAATGTGTGCACGCACCCTTGAGTTCTTAAAATAACTGACAACCTTTAGAAGAAGGACGCGAACAGGATCAGAACGGCAGCAACAAAATTGCTAATGGACAAGAAAAACATACATATATATTGTGTTGCTGCCGATTATGATCTCCTAGCAATTCGCATCTCTAACTAGGGTTTGTATTGCTCAGCTTCCTTGAACTTTGGAATTCTGCACTCTAATGCTTGTGCAATCAAGGTGGAGAGTGTGGTTTTTAAAAATGATTTTGAATAAAATGGATTGTGAGTGTGTGTGTTTTTAAAATCTATTTGCTTTTGAATAAGGCGACTGAAATGTTTCTGTATTCAACATCCTGACCCCCTCCTTGACAGTTCGGGTAATGGCAAGGAAAGAGCACCCATGTCCCATTCATCTAGTAGTCTGATAAAAACAGCTCAGATGGAGGTGGAATGAAAAGGCGTCTGTTCATCCTCCATAAGGCTTGTCTCATATAAATAATTTGTATTAAGGAAACACTTGTGATGATGGGAACATAATGTCCCATTTTGGCTGTTGTTTAAATTCTTCCACATTCAAAATGGAAGTATTAATCACAAACAGATGCCCTGGAAGAGCATTACACATGTACACAGTGCTTTCTCTTATTTATTTTTCTTATCCAAAGAAATAAATACATGTGGGTTTTTTTTTAAAAAATGAAATATATTTTGTGGTGGATTTTCGTATTCCTGATTGGCTTCCCACTATCTGTCTGTCTTAAGCTCTAGTGAACACTCTTGCTTCAGAAAAGGAAACACTTGGCCCTTTCCAAAAAGCTAGCTCCCCCTTCCAAAGCCAGCTAGAATTAGCCTAGTTGAATGGCTGCTAAGTAGATGGAAGGAATAAATTCCTAGTACAGACTTTTATAGCTATTATTTTTAATGGCTTAATAAAAACCCTAATGTGGTTGATGCTAACAGCATTAATAGTGTTACTTTAATGTTGAGACGTGATCTAAAGGAACATGAAGGGAGCTCCATACATGCTGTGGACTTCCAAGGCCCCTCCTAACTGCAGGCCTTCATGCCATGCATTTAGCTTGTTCCCAATCTCAGGAAGTGATCTCCAGTACTGCTGTCAGAGACAAATGCAGGGGACCATTGTTGCATGGAGAGAAGCATGTGCACATCTCTCATGCACCCTCTAGATCACAACCATGGTATTCACCTACATGTGAATCTGTCGCAAGGCTATTAACGTGGTAAGCACCATATTAAATGAAAGAAACTGGTAGTAGGTTTAGGACCAACAAAAGGAAGCCATGTTTCACACAGTGGATAACTAATTTACAGAATTCAGTGCAGCAGGATGCAATGATGGCTGCTAGCTTAAGTGACTTTTTGAAAGGCTTGGACATATTCAACCTTAAGAACTGGTGCCTGAGTTTTGCTTTCTTCTTCCTCCCTCCCAACCCCTTTTCCTTTTGTGTCATGTCTTTTAGATTGTAAGCCTGAGGGCAGGGACTGTCTAATACTAATCTATGTAAGCCTCTCTAGGAGCCTTTTTTGGCTGAAGAGCGGGGTAAAAATGCTGTAAGTAAGTAAATTCATGCAAGATTGGCCTATCCATCCTGCTTTGGCTGGTTCAAGCTTAGTCCTGAAGCAGTCTATGGGGCAAATCCATCTCAAAGGACAAAAAGCAGGCAGAGGTCAGAAGCACAGGCAAACAGTCCAATACAAGCACAATCCAAGAAACAGGGTCTTATCCATGGATCAGCAACACAAGAGATTAGTCCGAGGAGAACCAAGGTCAAGGAAGCAAGGTTTCAAGGTACTGGGAGCTGAAATAAGATGTTGTTCTAGCAAGCCTCCCTATGTAGTACTAAGGCTTATAAGCGGAACCTTCCAAGGCCCAACCTAGACTCAGCTGCAGCATATTAGAAGCTTCTGGAAGAAGTCCTCCTTTTAAGGAAGGCCCTGACTCATGAGGAGTGCTTTACTCATGAGAAACTTTGCTTTGTAAACTGGCACTCCTCAGAGGGGTTGTTCTAGCCTGCCTCTAGAGATGCTTATGCTCTTGGGGACTAGGTGGTTGCTCAGCCTCTGTCTCAGAAGTGGAGTTCCCCTCCTCTTGCGAGGATGAACCTGTGGCCATCTCCACTAAGCACCCAGTCTCCTCCTGGTCTTCTAGCATGGGCTGCTCTTTGATACTGTTTGTCTCTGGGAGCTCTAAATCCTTCTCTGAAGAGGTTTCCTCCAGAGGGGGCATGACACTATCAATGGCTATTGGCCATGATAGGTAGATGGGACTATAACTCCATGTTATAGAAGTGGTATACCTCTGAATGGTGGGAACAAACAACAAGGCAAAACCATCGTCTTCATGCCCTTCTTTGTGAGCTTTCCATTGGCATCTGGCCAGCTTCTGTTGGAAATAGGATGCTGGACTAGCTAGATCTTGTTCTTACATTAAGCTATTAGGACATGGTAGCACTGATGCACCTTATTATTACCCATCCCTGAGCCCTTGGGATTAGGTAGGTTGAAAGGTAGCTCAGAATAAGCCCACTGTGGTATTTTGCTTATGTGATGAGAGACGAGACAGCAGAGAGCTTCGGCTATTGGGCGGCATAGAAATGTAATAAATAAATAAAATGATCCCCTGCTTCTGGTTAGCTGGGATGACCTGCCATTTGACTCCTCCTTTCCCAGAATTCTCTTTCTCAATGGCTATTCCTTGTGCTCTTTAAATATTTATGTAACTTTATGGAAAAACTGGTGCCTGGATTTGCTTACTTTCCTGCCCCCTACCCATCCCCTTTACATTTTTTGTGTTGTATCTCTTTGATTGCAAGCCTGTAGGCCTGGGCTGTGTTGTTGTTCTTTTAATTTTAGCACAGTGCCTAGAAAACCTTCAGCACTTTATAACGAATAATATTTATTTTTTATTTATTTATTTTATTTATACCCCGCCTTTTTTCCTGCAAGGAACCCAAGGCAGCTTACATAATCATCCTCCTCCTCCTCTCCATTTTATCCTCACAACAACCCTGTGAGGTAGGTTAGGCTGAGAGTCAATGACTGACCCAAAGTCACCCAGTGAGTTTCATGCCGAGCGGGGACTAGAACCCAGATCTCCCGAGTCCCAGTCAACACTCTCACCACTACGCTACACTGGCTCTGAATGGGATGGTGCTTCCTGCACTCACATCCTGCTTCTAGGTTTCCCAGAGGCACCTGGTTGGCCCGTGTGTGAACAGAATGCTGAATTAAATAGGCCCTTGGTCTGATCCAGCACAGCTGTTCTGATGTCTAACCTAATGGGCAGCAGTGGCTCTCCAAGGTCTTTCCCAGCCCTACCTGAAAATGTCATGGATTGAACCTGGGATCTTGCATACGCAAAGCACGGCTCTACCAGTAAGCTACAGTCCTTCCCATAAATGAATCCCCGGGTGCGTTGCCATGTACCTGGCCCAGCACAAGTAAATACAGGGATGCCTTGGGGAGAGTTCTAGCGTGGCATGGAAAGAGGGCAGGGCAGAAAAGTACAGGTATTCTGTTATCAGCAAGCATAGAAATTAGATGCAGACACCTAGCAACCTGAATTATTTTTAAGCTCTGTGCAGGTCCGATACTTAAAAATGTGAGACTGTATCCTTAAAAACACAATCTGTTGTAACTGACAGAGATTTGAATGTTTTCAGCCCTGGCCTATTAGCTTCTTAAGCGCAAGAACAATTGGGCAGCGGTCTAAGTGGAACACAGAAATGACCGACCCAAAATGAAAATTTGCACACCATGAGATATTTTGGAAACGTTGAAAATTTGACTCTGGGATTCTTGAGAAATGATTTTTAATTAAATAATAATAATTTGTAATTAGTAAGATATATTTAATATAAAGTTAAAGCTGTATGACTTTGTTTCATGATCATGTTTTGCTCTTCCCGTACAGACGTGAAGCCCTCAAATATGTTGGTGAACACGAGAGGCCAGGTGAAACTATGCGACTTTGGGGTTAGCACGCAGGTATGGTCCCTCGGCCGCCTTCTCCCCCCTTCATGCCACTGTTAGCTCTGCTTCCCAAACTGTCCACGAGACAAACGGGAGCCCCCCTGCAGCCATCCCGCCTCTTCTGGGAACGAGCGGTTTATCCTTTTAATCTCCTGGTGACTTTTCTTCATCAGAATATGATTGTTCATTGTTTAATGACAGTAAAAACTGCTGATATTGTAATTACTACTTACGAATAGGAAACTTCATTGATATGCAGCTTGGCTATGAAAGCGTTTGGGCCAAACAAAAGGGAGGGCAGAACAGAGAGAAGCGCCTGGGGAGACTGACTGGCCCACAGTAAAAATTAATATTGGGAGCAACAATAGTGGTGGGCTTCAACAATGTGCAGCACAAATTTTAATTAATTTCCATTTTGGGCTTCCCCTGAGGACCTCTGTGATACTGACCCATGAGCTTGCTGCGATGTTGAATTGAATTGCAGCCACCTTTCCTCCCAGCCAAACATGAGGACCAAAGAGAAGGTCACTGCTGCATTATACGTTGTCAAAGTCTGTTGTCCCTCTAGCATATTTAGTGTTCATTCCAGCCTGATAATGAAGGTGGCTTTATTCACATCTTGAGCCAGCTGACAGTGGGGGGAGGAGGAGGTAGGAAACTGACTGAATATGCTGCACAATAAAAAAATAAAATCCTTCTTCCAATAGACTTTTTATATCCAACTGGTTGGTGGGGTACTAAAAACTCTTAAGCATCCTGTTTAAAACACAATTGTCTTTAAGGTTATCTACCATAAACTTAAATGTTGTGGTTGTTTTAAATTAGGGCTCTTGTTCAAAAGGGAAGGGGAACTTAATCATTTTTAATGCCTTCACAGGCAAATTTGTCTCCCTCCTCCCCTTTATATAATTTTTAGCTGATTTATACATAGAATGATTGTAGGTTAAATGAGGAATAATTGCCCGTTTTATTCCCACATTATCTTTATATGGCTCTAACAGACTGTTTTGTCTGATAGCTGGTGAATTCCATAGCCAAGACGTATGTTGGGACAAATGCTTATATGGCGGTAAGTAAATTTATGCCGATACTTGTATTATACACTAAAAGCCTTTCGTGGGCTGCTCAGTTTTGTCTGAAGTTTAGTTTAGACTCTAGTTCTTCTACTGTCATGTGTGTCTTGCATATTTTTTTTGTAACTAGATATGAAAATAAGTCTATAAAAACATGAAATGCAGAATAGTAACATAAAAACCTACGGTGCACATTATAAAGCGCCCCCATGCCTGCAAGGTCTACCTATTCATTTCGATAGATGAGGCAGCTCTATGTGTGCACCCCTGTAATGAATAGAGCAGCCCATGTATACACACAGGTTTTGTGTGGGCATAGGAAGACGCGTGGAGCTCTGGAGCAAAGCACCTGACCTGGGGATGCCCAGGGGGGATTTATGTAAAAAATCTGTGCTCTGCCATGAAGGTCCCTGGGGTGATCTTTGACGTTCTGTGCTCCCTCAGTGTAACCAGGGGTCATAAGAAGAACGGTAACGGTGGTAGACGTAATGGTCGCAGTGCTGAAAAATGCTATGGAAATAATAGGTACAATAGAATTGCACAAAACCAAGACAAATGGTTCTAGCTTGCGTCAGGAAGTTCATGGGATGAAACCGATGTCACAGTGTAGGCTCTGGCCATGCAGAAAGGTGAGCGGTGGGGATGCAGGAGATAGTAATTCTTGACTTGCTGCTGTCAGAGATTATGGAGTTTAAATAGTTTCCTAGGCTGAGGTAGGGGCTTCACCTAATGAGCTACTTTGGGTGCTGAGACCTCAAGAACAGATCAGCCTCTTCATTTGGTAGGCAGTATGTGAAGACTCTGGATTGGGGGTTGGCCTTTTTCTCTTGCCTACAGAGCAGTTGCTCCTGCCGGCTGCTGTTCATGCTTTCTCGTGCGAGCCCTGTTTCCAGCCCTGGCTCCAGCTTACCGTTCAGTACTCCAACTGTTTTGAGAAAAGAGGATATAATGTGTGACCCTTAATTGCATTTGGGCATGTTTGCAGGTTGGGTGTGCTCAGATGTGCATCCGGCCCACAAAGAATCATAGAAAAGTAGAGTTGGAAGGGGCCTACAAGGCCATCGAGTTCAACCCCCTGCTCAATGCAGGAATCCAGGTCAAAGCATCCCTGACAGATGGCCATCCAGCTTCACCTTGAATGCCTCCAGAGTGGGAGAGCCCACCACCTCCCTAGGTAGTTGATTCCATTGTCTTATTGCTCTGAGAGTCAGGAATTTTTTCCTGATGTTTAGGTGGAATCTGGGTTCCTGTAAGTTGAGCCCATTATTCCGTGTCCTGCAAACTGAGATGATGGAGAAGAGATCCTGGCCCTCCTCTGTGTGACAACCCTTCAAGTACTGGAAGAGTGCGATCCTATCTCCCCTCAGTCTCCTCTCCTGAAGGCTAAACGTGCCCAGTTCTTTCAGTCTCTCCTCATAGGGCCTTGTTTCCAGTCCCTTTATCATCCTTGTTGCCCTCCTCTGAACCCTCTCCTTCTTGTCTACATCCTTCTTAAAGTGAGGTGCCCAGAACTGGACGCAGTACTCAAGATGAGGCCTAACCAGTGCCGAGTAAAGGGGAATTATCACTTCCCGCGATTTGGAAGCTATACTTCTATTAATGCAGCCCCAAATAGCATTTGCCTTCTTTGCAGCCACATTGCATAGATCAGGCTCGTGTCATTCTGGAACCCTGTCTACACAGTAGATAAAACGGATGGTGGTGCCAGTATGTTGGGCAATATCTCCACCTTCACAGGAGTGATGTCATGCCAGGATCCCCATTGCCACCTTGTTTCTGAGAGGTTTCTTCTACTCCCACTGTGTGAGCAAGAATATGAATTGCAAACAGTCTATTTTCCTTGCTTTTCCAGTCACTGATTTGCTTTTCGTTTTTCTGATCAGTGTATATACATCGGTTAACCTCTTAAAGTTCAGAAGAGGAAATGTAGAAGAGCTCAAATGGATTGCTATTGGTAGTCTGCTTTTCTGGTGGCCTCATCTCCAGTCTCCAAAAGAGCTGGAACATTCTGATTTAAGTGGAGGAGACTTCAAACAAATTATTTCATCTAACTCCAGCTCCTCTTCTTGATTCCCTTAAATAGCAGTAATAATTAAATTGTATTATTCCTTTTAATGTACAAACCTCAATTACACATCTATTTCCCAGGTGTGCATTAAAGAAATTACTTTTTTTTCTTATTGTTTACGGATGACTGTGATACATCCATCTGTTAATTGAAAAAAGTGAGTATTAAAGCTATAAGATGTTTCATCAGTTCTTTGTTAGGACTGCTTCGCTTCTTGAAAGAATTTGGTTCCTGCCATCAGATTTTTTTATTTTTATTTTATTTTTTGTTTAATCTTAAAAGAAAAAAAAATCTATAACACTCAGAATTAAGAGAGAGGAGCAAACCTGTATCCCATTCCATCTGGTGCACAGGGAATGAGATGGACAGATGTAACTGTTTTGTGGGCCCCTTACAGTGCCTGTTTTGTTTGGAGTGCTGACATGGGGCTGAATAAAATGCAAACAACAAAAGCCAATCGACTCGCCTCAGACAAGGAAGAGCTTGTAACACAAAAAAATACAACAGTGTGCAGTCAGTCTTCACATGCGTCTGCACAAGGAGCGACTTGCCTTGAATACACACACGAGCACACTTCTTTCCAAAGACTGGAACACCAATTTTTGTTACGACAAAATTTTAGCGCCACATCCAACTGCTTCAAGCTTCCTGCTCAAATATATTTACAAAAGGACATCTTTAGTGGTGGATCAGGTGTCTCATGGCTGGCCTGCCATTGCTTGGCATGTGAGCAACTCAGAAATGTTGCCTCAAGCTGTCAAAAGTGCTTTCCCCCTCCTGGCCCTTCAGCTGTGTTATCAGAAACCATCTTTAAGGCATTTGCAAGGTGATGCATAAGCAACATGACTGTGTGTGGCCACTACAAGTTTTTACTTGGAAACATTTTTCATAATATTATGATTATTTGCTTAAAATTGTACTAAGCGCTGTACAAAAGGTTAAAAATGGACAAATACCTGACAAGTCCAAAACAGGGATGGCAAACTGGCAGTTAGATGCAGCCCACAGAGCAATTCTATTTAGCCCCTAACAGATTTGCCAAATTTCAATCAAGGTGTTGCAGAAAATGTGGTTGTAATTCTACTAGATTAAAAAAAAGTGTCATCAAAAGTTGGGTGGCAAAGAGATTTCCAGAGCTTTGTGTCTCCATGATTATATGTGTGGATTCTTCACCCAGGCAATTAAAACTCTGTGTAAGAAAAGCTGTATCCTGTATTAATTATGCAAATTTAGTCCATTTGCACAATCTATCTGAGGTTTTTTTTATTGCACAATTCTGCTGTTAGTCACAGAGAGGAGCATGAGGCGGTGTGCAGGGCACTGAAAACACTGCACTCTGACAGAGATTGCCCACACATTTTCAAGCACATATTTGCCGCAATAAGGGCTAGAAACTTGGTATTTCTTCAAAACAGCAAAAACAGAGATTTTCAGAAAGCAAAATTCTGCACCAATACTACATTCTGTACTTTTACTGTGATCCCACAGCATTGCAGCATACATGCAGCCTACATTTCTTCTTGTGTTTTGCTTGTAGTGCCCTGGCTGTGCCTGAACGTGTGTAATTTTGTATACTTCTGTGATGTCTCCACTTGCTTGCCTTTTTTCTAAGCCAAGTGGTAAACAGAACTGTACACAGTATTCCAAGTGTGGTTGCACCATAGATTTGTATAAGGGCAGTATGATACTAGCAGTTTTATTCAATTCCTTTTCTAATTTTGCCCATGATGGAATTTGCCCTTTTCACAACAGCCACACACCAGGCCAACATTTTCATAGAGCTAGCCAGTACAACCTGAAGATCTCTTTCTTGGTCAGTCACCACTAGTTTAGATCCCATCAGTGTATATGTGAAGTTGGATTTTTTTTTGCCCAAGCATGCATCACTTTACACTTGCTCACACTGAACCAAATTTGTCATTTTATTGCCTATTCTCCCAGTCTGTAGAGATCCTTTTGGAGTTCTTCAGAATTTCTTTTTGTTTTAACTGCCCTAAATAATTTGGTGAAATCAACAAACTTTACCACCTCGCTGCTCATTCCTAATTCCAGATCAATTATGAACAAGTTAAAATGCACTGGTTCCAATACAGATCCTTGTGGGATACCACTGTTTATTTCTCTCCGAGAATTGACAATTTATTCCTCCTCTCTATTTTCTGTTCGTTAACCAGTTACGGATCTCTCCTCTTATCCCATGACTGCTAAGTTTTCTCAGGAGTCTTTGGTGAGGGATTTTGTTACTTGGGACTTCTAAAATTAAACAATATCTACTAGATCACCCTTGCTGAAGCCATGTTGATTCTTTTTCAGCAGGACTTGTCCTTCTATATGCTTGTTACTTTAACTTTAGTAACACTTTCCACCAGTTTATCTGGAACCAATGTTAAGCTAGCCAACCTGTAATTTCTTCGACCCCCCCCCCCCCCGTATTCCTTTTTAAAAGTTGGTGTTACATTGGCCACTCTCCTGTCCTCTGGTTTAGAGGGTGATCTTAGGGACATGTTACATATTTTTGTTAGAAGATCAACATTTTAATTCTTTAAGAACTCTTGTATGGATACCATCTGGACCCGGTGATTCAATTTGTCAATAAAGTCTAGAACTTACCGTAATCTCTTTTCACCACTATTTGACTCATTTTTTCAGAATCCCTTCCTGAAAATACCAATTCCCTGTCCTACATCTTCTGCGGTGAAGACAGATGCAAAGAATTAATTCAGCTTCTCTGAAATCTCCTTATCCTCTTTTAGTACTATTTATTTATTGTTATTTTTTAACTTTAAGATATTAATATTCCTTTAACTCCTTTGTCATCCCAGCATGTCTCCTGCTTCTGATGTATTTAAAGAATTATTTATCATTGGCCTTGATGTTATTAGCCAAAATACATTTTTCATCTCTTATTGTCTGCTTGCATTTCCTTTCTGCAAGTTTGTTCCTTTTTGTTCTCCCCTTGAAGGATATGACTTGTTCAAAAGGAACAGAAGCAACAGAAAGGGAGGTGGAGTAGTGCTGTATGTTAAAGATACGTATCTCTGCACAGAGATACAGGAAGAGGAGCTTGGCAGCCCCATTGAGAGCATCTGGGTTAAAATAAAGGGGGCAAAGAATAAAACGAACATGGCTGTTGGAGTCTACTCAGGGCCAGCGCTACCGCTAGGCAAACTAGGCGGTTGCCTAGGGCGCGTGGCTGAAGAGGGCGCAGAAGCGCTGCGATCCTCTTCGCTGCCGCCGCCACGCCGCCCCCGCCGGGCCTCCGCCCCGCCCACCCGCGTCCCACCCGCCTGCCGCTGCCGCGCCTCCCCGCCCGCCCGCCCGCCGCCCTGCCTCCCCCCCCCGCCCGCCACCTACTTTCTCCGCATCGCTTCCGGAGCCCCGCCCGCGTTGTTTTGGCGGGAGGAACCAGGGCAAAAGGGCTTAAACAGCCCTGTTGCCCTGGTTTCCCCGGCAAAATACAGAGCGCGGGGGCCCCGTCGCGTCACTTCCTCCTCGGAGGAGGAGGAGGCGGCAGCGGCAGCCAGGGCGGGGGGAAGGTAGGTAGGTGGTGGCAGCGCGGGGGGGGGGTTGCAGAGCAGGGCTGCTTTGCTCCAGAGCCCCCCCCCCACGGCACGAGAGGGGGGGCGCTAAATATAAGTTCGCCTAGGGCGCCAACTGCCCTGCACCGGTCCTGAGTCTACCGACCACCCAATCAAGGAGAAGACGAGGATGAAACTTTTGAAAAGCAAATTGCCAATGTTTCAAGGAGGCATGATGTAGCAGTGATGGGTGACTTCAATTTCCCCAATATCTGTTGGGAGACTTATTCAGGCAAACATGGCCCCTCCAAGAAATTCCTGACTTGTGTTGCTGATAACCTCCTCCTACAGAAAGTAGAGGAAGGGACTAGAGGATCGGCTATCCTTGACCTGATTCTAACCAACAGAGAGGACTTAGTGGATAAAGTGGCAGTTTCGGGAACTCTGGGGGGAAGTGACCATGTTATACTTGCGTTCTTGATTCTAAAGGAAGCAAAAGCTGAGTGTAGCCAAACGTGTACCCTGGATTTTAGGAAAGGCAATTTTAACAAACTCAGAACAATGATAAGTAAGGTCCCATGGCAAACGACTCTAATGAGAAAAGGAGCCCAGGATGGGTGGGAGTTTTTAAAAAAGGGAATTCTAAAGGCACAATGGCAAACAATTCCCACAAGGAAAAAAGGCAGAGGGCAACAGAAGAAGCCAGTGTGGTTTCACAAAAAACTCAGAGATGACCTGAGAACAAAAAAGGACACATATAGGAAGTGGAAGGAAGGCCAGGCTACAAGGGAAGAGTACAGGCAGGTAGCACAGAACTGCAGGAATAGTGTCAGGAAGGCTAAAGCTGAGAATGAGCTAAGGTTAGCGAGGGATGCTAAAAGCAACAAAAAAGCTTTCTTCAGATACGTGCACAGTAAAAGACAGAGGAAAGAAATGGTGGTTCAGCTACACAATGAGGATGGCAAATTGATAACAGAAGACAAAGAAAAGGCAGAAGTGTTCAATTCCTACTTGGGCTCAGTCTTCTCCCAAAAGAGGGTCTATGACCCCCCTGGCAAACCTGAAGTGCAGACTGTAGGGGCAGGATTGCAGCTTGAGATTGATAGGCAAATGGTCAAGGAACACCTGATTACTCTGAACGAGTTTAAATCTTCATGGCCTGATGAGCTGCATCCTAGAGTAATAAAGGAACTGGCAGAAGAACTCTCAGAACCACTGTCTATTATCTTTGAGAAATCATGGAGGACAGGTGAAGTGCCAGATGACTGGAGAAGGGCAAATGTTGTTCCTATCGTCAAAAAGGGCAAGAAGAAGGAACCTGGGAACTATAGACCAGTCAGTCTGACATCAATCCCGGGGAAAATTTTGGAGCAAATTATAAAGAAGTCAGTCTGCAAGCACCTTGAAAACAATGCAGTGATTACTAGAAGCCAGCATGGATTTGTCAAGAACAAATCCTGCCAGACTAATCTGATCTCATGTTTTGATCGGGTAACCTCCCTTGTGGACTGTGGGAATGCTGTGGGAATTCTGTTACGGTATTACATACCGTAATATATCTGGACATCAGCAAAGCTTTCGACGAAGTGCCTCATGATATCCTGATTAGCAAGCTAGCTAAAAGTGGGCTGGATGGAACAACTATCAGGTGGATCCACAATTGGCTACAGAATCGGACTCAAAGGGTGCCTTCTCAAACTGGGGAGAGGTAACGAGTAGGGTACCACAAGGCTCGGTCGTGGGCCCAGTGCTCTTCAACATTTTTATTAATGACTTGGATGAGGAGGTACAGGGAATGCTTATCAGATTTGCAGACAACACAAAGTTGGGTGGAACAGCTAATACTCTGGAAGAGAAAAACAAAATTCAAAGTGATCTCAATAGGCTGGAGCGCTGGGCCGAAAACAACAGAATGAAATTTAATAGGGATAAATGCTAAGTGCTGCACTTAGGGAAAGGAAACCAAATGCAGAGTTACAGAATGGGGGACACTTGGCTCAACAATACAAAAAGTGAGAAGGATCTTGGAATTGTGGTAGATCACAAACTGAATATGAGCCAGCAATGCGATGTGGCTGCAAAAAAGGCAAATGCTATTTTGGGCTGCATTAATCGAAGTATAACTTCCAAATCGCGGGAAGTGATAATTCCCCTTTACTCTGCACCTGTTAGGCCTCATCTTGAGTGCTGCGTCCAGTTCTGGGCACCACACTTTAAGAAGGATGTAGACAAACTGGAGAGGGTTCAGAGGAGGGCAACAAAGATGATAAAGGGACTGGAAACAAGGCCCTATGAGGAGAGACTGAAAGAACTGGGCATGTTTAGCCTTCAGAAGAGGAGACTGAGGGGAGATAGGATCGCACTCTTCCAGTACTTGAAGGGTTGTCGCACAGAGGAGGGCCGGGATCTTTTCTCTATCATCCCAGTTTGCAGGACACGGAATAATGGGCTCAAGTTACAGGAACCCAGATTCCACCTAAACATCAGGAAAAATTTCCTGACTGTTAGAGCAATAAGACAATGGAACCAATTACCTAGAGAGGTGGTGAGCTCTCCCACTGTGGAGACATTCAAGGTGAAGCTGGACAGCCATCTGTCAGGGATGCTTTGACCTGGATTCCTGCATTGAGCAGGGGGTTGGACGTGATGCCCTTTTTGGCATACAGAGAGACACACCACCTCCAGTACACCCTTTCCTGCCCTTCTATAGAGTTTGTATCCAGAGATGACCATATCCCACTGGTTCTCTTAAATTCTGCCAGGTTTCTGTTATACCCACTGTATATAAGTTATCATTTAAAAAACCAAGCATTCCAACTCTCTTATCTTGACTTGGAGGCTTCTAGCATTAGCATAGAAACAGCTATACTTGGTGCCTGTCTCCAGACGTCTCTGGCATGTGCATTTCTACCTCTTAGGGCTTTTTGACTGGCTGTCATGTTTTGTTTTATTTTATTATTACATTTATGAATCGCCCGTCTGGCCAGTCACCCGGCCAGATGCCAGATGCTCATGGCCTATTTCCTCCCTGTCCCCATTTGGGCAATTGGAAACATTTCACCTTCCCAAACCGGATGCTTCCCAGCTCCGGTGATACCATTTGGCTCCCCAACAGGCTTTCTCTGTGGTGGCACCCTCCCTCTGGAATGACATCCCCACTGTGATACATCTGGCACTGATGATCATGTGCTTTTGACAGTTACGAAATACTTTCTTGTTACCCTGGCTTTTCCCAACAACTAACTTATCTAGTTCGTTTTTATACTAAACGCCCCGTACAAAAGATGTGCTATTATCTTGGCAGCATAGACTTTTACCGTGGGTTCAACTAAATGATGTCCCTCTGTGTACTACAACTTTTTTATAGGGCCCAGGAGGCGAGTGGCACATGTAATCGCTTTAATGTGGGCATGCCACAAGGTGTAAAAGCAGGGATTCTTGCCGGTCCGCACAGCCTGATGTCCACTCTCTGTGGAGCTTCCCTGGACAGAGGGGAGAGCAGCAGTCCTGGGATCTTTACAGAGGCTGGGATTCACTCCCCGGGATCATCTGCCTGGGGTTTTCTCCCCTAACCAGCAGCCATGGTGGTGCAGGCAGCAGGGAACTGGTGTCTGATCCAGCAGGCCCCCAGTTCAAGCCCTGCAGCCTGGAGAAGATCAGGGCCAAGGCATACTTTCCCAGATAGACCCTACTAGTTTTCCTTTGTTCATGGGAACTCAGCTCAGAAGTGCAATGATCTGTTCTCTGCTGGTTTTTGCTTGTGAGATAGTTCTGTCTCTAGTGTCTAGAAGGCTGAGTCTTAAAGATCATTTAGGCCATTGTGTCTGTGTTTTTTACTTAACATTTACTTGGCGCTAAAAGCTCCTGACCTGGGATTAGCGGCTGCAAGGAAGCATCCTTGAGCACGTTCGACTGGCACTAATTTGGGCACATTTGTTTTTCTCTAAAGGCTTCTGGGTTATTATAGAATGGAGGGAGGAGGAGTTGAGCAAGGTGCCTGAGCTAGACAGGTGCATTAACAGCACAGTGGGAAAAGAGAGTCTCGTCAAGTCTTTTTATTGTTCCATTTCACACTGTACTTGACCTTGGCGATACCTAGAGCATAGCTTCTGAGTAAAAGAGCTGGCTGGCTATTTTGCGTTCCTGGAATGGTATTAAACTGGCCGCTAATTGGTGTGATCCAAGCCTCTTTCATTTGTTAGTTGCAGTGTACATTAGCTTGGGAACATTTAAATGAAAGCTGGGTTTCTGTGGCATCCTTCCTTGCTTACAAAATACATGCACACAAATATTCTAGCTACTTGCATAAAATGGGAGACATGTGACTGGGAGAGTGTATGAGGAGGGAGGTGGAAAAGTGGTCCTGAGTGGTTCAAGAGGCCTAATTTTATTTTCACTGTTTTATTGCATATGTTTAAATTTATTATAATCTGATAAGAGCCTCCAGGATTGAGTGGGATTAAAATAGAAATAAATAAATAGCATTGAAGTATTCATATAGTGAGGACTGACCTTGCTTCTACGGGACTTCCAAGAAGTTCCCCTAATTGTGGCATTTTTAGGAGTGCTGCAGATGGAGGGAAATTGGCTTCCCCAGGGACACTTGGGGCCATGTGCTGCTCACGTACAGAAAAGTGTGAAGAGGGGATGGAAGTCCTCATGCTATAAGCAGGAAAACACAAGGAAATTTAGCCCCACGTGGAAACATTTGGGCAAAGGGTTCAGTGGGCAGAGAGTGGAGTAAGTTGGTTGGGATTTGAGGGCCAGCACCTTGGAAATGGAGTGGAGGAGGGGGGAAAGGAAACATAAAGCCACACGGCCAGCTGGACTGGGGCGGGTTATGTGAGTAGCAGAGAGCTTGTGAGGCATTTCTGGTTACCCACTGGGAACTAAAGGGTTTGCAGGGGGTGCTTGCAACTTGGCCTGGCTACTGCCCAAAGGGCAGTATGTCAGCCTCAAATTGTAGCTTTGCCTCGCACGGTAAAATTGCACCATGCGTGGTGGCAAAGGGTCGGACTATGCCTGCCACCCTAACCCAACTGCCATCTGCCATACAATACTAGACGGAGGTTACAGCATCAGGGATTGCCTTGACTGTGATTCCACCAGTGAAGCCTGCCTACGTCCTCCTCGTGATGCAGTCGCATTCTGCAGCAGAGTCACCACTCATCCTGTGGTTGTGCAGCTCTTGATTGCACCCTCCCCTTCTGCTCGACATTGCCTGTGCTTGTCTCATGGATCCTTGTGAAATGGGTGAGAGCTGCTGGAGTCTTTAGGCTCTGGACTAATTGGATTTGCTGGGTGGAGAGGATGAAACCATTCAAATATTTTGTCTAGGGCACCAAAATATGTGTGTGGGTCACAGGCTTGGACCTAGAACTCTGCATTCAGATGTGCCCCGTGGTTCTGAAATCATCTGCATAAACAATTGACTTGGTTTCCATGTTGAGCCAGTATCTCCCAAAAAATAAACCTGAGAAAATCAAATGTTATCAATATAAATCAGAGCAGTAAATGCCTTCTGCCATTTTATCAAAACTTGAGAATCTGAGCTTTTACCTTTTGTGTGTGTGTGTGCAAAATTTATGTCATGTACCTCTTGACATTTTGTTAGGTTCAACTGTCTCCTCTCTCTTCCCCACCCACCCCGGATTTGTTTTCAATAGCCAGAACGAATTTCAGGAGAGCAATATGGCATTCACTCTGATGTCTGGAGTCTAGGAATTTCCTTCATGGAGGTAAGTGCATTTATATGATATTCTTTCAACTATACAAAGAGCACAGTTAAGTTTGAGCCTCGCGTTCTTGCAAGCCGGGCCAGGGAAAGTGACTTCCGGGTTCCGGCGCTACATTGTTTATGCAGAAAACAGCCTAATTTGCGCAAGTTGTGGCCTAATTTGTGCAAATTAGGCCGTTTTGTATGTAAACAACATAGCGCCGGGGACCCGGAAGTCCAGCAAGCACCTCAGCTGGCGCTCCCTACCTGTATGTGAAGCCACAACACAGGGAAGTGACATGATGAGCTGAGGCGCCCAGGCTGGTGCCCAAAACAGGGAAGCTCCATTCATCCCTTTTGAGGGGAAAGGATCATATTAAGGCTGAGGTGACAGGGCTGCTCCAAATGAGAGATTTCTAAATGTATTGTGATGTTACCATACCATGGAGTGTGCTTTTACACGTTCACTGGTATGGAACGATCATTCTGTGTTGCATTTACAATGGATTTGTTCTGCAGGGAGAAGTGTCTCCTGACGGTGAAAAGTCCCGATACTTACTACTTCATCTTATAGCGATAGAAGGGACTTAAAATTCAGCCTTCCTCTCCTTTTATGCATGCCTGCAACTTGGGCTGCCAGGTGGTAGGTCTGATTTGCTTGACATGTATGTTATAGTGGCCATTCCAGTGCCAGAGCACTGGGGGGTGCTAAGATTGGGGGTTCAGGGCCAGATTTGTGCTTACTCAGTCAGAACAAATCAATGGACCGTTTTTATATATATATATATATATATATATATATATATATATATATATATTTGGAATATCCATTTTAGAATTGCAGTTGTTCTTAAGAGTGTTAATTTCCTGACGCTTTCCTGGCATGATGGGTACAATTTGTATACGCTGGCTATCATCACCACTGTCATTTATTTATTTATTATTTTTATACCTCGCCTTTTTTCCTGCAAGGAACCCAAGGCGGCTTACTTACATAATCCTCCTCCTCCTCTCCATTTTATCCTCACAACAACCCTGTGAGGTAGGGTTAGGCTGAGAGTCAGTGACTGGCCCAAAGTCACCCAGTGAGTTTCATGGCTGAGCGGGGACTAGAACCCGGATCTCCCGAGTCCCAGCCCAACACTCTCACCACTACGCCACACTGTCATCATCCCAGCACGTATTTTCCACCGTGTCAGATGGGCTAGTCACCTGCAGCAGGGGAGTTTGTTTTCTGTTCCGGCAACAGTTTCTAGTGTGGCTGGACAGTGCAGCTTTTTTCCTGCTTGGGGCAGACTGTGCTTGGTTTGTGTGGTGCAGTCATGAACCTCCTCTCTCAGCCTAACCTGCCTCTCATAGTTGTTGTGACGATAAAATGGGAGGAACCCTTCTACGTCCCGTTTGTTATCATTGCATGTGACATCATATAACTATTCTGCTACCCCACAACTCAGTATTTGAGTCTTGCTGGGGCGGCACTTGACACCAGGGGGTTTGTGCATGCAGCACTGGGCCTGGGCAATGCCATCATTTTTGCATCGGGAGGGCCTACTTACTGCCGCCTCTCACACAAACTCCCTTCTCGCTTTTTCTCCTTTTGCCTGTCTGTCTCCTGAGTCAGATGCATAGAACAATTTGTCTCTTGTGTGGTTTGTTAATTGGTGTGTCATCTGCTCCTCAGAGACCTCTCTTCAACATGATCGTTGTTTTATTGAAGTGGTTTGAGTGATGTGTTAAATGAGGAAAGTGAGGGAAACTGTCTTTAGAAAGGTGAAGGTGGTGCTCTGGGAAGCCATGCAAGGTCACTGCCATTAAAGTCACGCTGTCTGTTGACACTCAGCTTTCAGGGAGGGCTGCTGGAATTTCCAGATCCCTCGTTTGAACCAGACTTCATGTCACAGAGCGTGCATGTTGATTTGAATAAGTAGGTAATCAAGCCAAGGAAATTCTTCCTGCACTTTTATCTGAAAAAAGAAAACATGCCAGGCTTATTTCTGTAATGTCATAACATTGAGGCATTCTGTGAAAGTAGAAACACTCCCTTCTGAATGGTTACTTCACGTGTGCCAATGCCGAGATCTAGTACTGAAAGTTTCTGGGGTTGCTAGTCAAACTGCATGGGTCCTAGAGTGGACCACAGTCTTCACCTGGTCATAGAAGAGGGCCACTTCGATGTTGTCGATTCAGTAACCGAATGGTAACAAGCTGAGAATTGAAGAAACCCAACTTCCACGCCATGTGGAACCAGCAATGGCTGGCTGGGGCATGCTGGGAATTGTAGGCCTTTTTTCTGTCTAAACTTGCATAGGATTGCGCCTTTATTGGGCTCCAAAAAAGGGTTACTCTTTGCAGCAAGATGCAGGGACAAGCAGCCCAGTCTTGCTGCTGCCGAGTTTCTTTCCCCGGATCACCTGCTTAGCTTCACAAATTCTATAGCCAATCCACTAGTGCTTTCAGTCAACTTCCTTCCAGGCTTGGAGCCTGATAGGGGTGTGCCTTATACCAGCTCAGCCTATTTGTCCATCTAGCCCAGTACTGTCTACTCTGAGGGCCAAGCTACACATTATGTTGTTTTCGCTTTTAAGAAAGTGCACTTAAACTTCTGTTTTGAAGGAAAAGCTTCCAGGGCCCTGTGCTAGTTTCCTGCTGAAAATCTCCTCCCCCTCCCTCAGTAAAACAACGCTTTGGGGGGGGGGGCAAATAGCAGCAGCTGCGGGAGGGGATTTTCAACAGCATGTTCCGAATCAGGGCCTGTGGCTGCTTTCTCTTCAAAATAAGCGGCCTTTTAAAACATGACTTTTTATAAAGCAAAAACAATGTAATCTGTCATTTTAGCCCTGATTGGCGGCAGCTCTCTGGGGCGCCGTGGAGAGAACTTCCACATCACTTGCTACCTCGCCCTTTTTTTTTGCTGGAGATGTTGGAGATTGTTCCTGGGAACCTTCTGCATGCCAAATACAAATAGTCTACTACTGAGCTACAGTCAGGGCTGACTCAGGTTTCAGGGGGTGCTGGGCAAAGTGGCCCCTTAAAGGAGGTGCCCCCCATGTCCCTGTGCATTCTCTCTCTGACGTATCAGACGTTTGGGCGGGCAGCAGCAGTCGCACCAAGAGGTGCATTGGGCGGCTGCACCTGAGTGAGAAAGCAAGCCACCGTTCTAATTTCCCCTCCCCGTGCCCCCTACATAGCTCCACTCTGGAGCACCTGCTATGTCAAGAGCGCTGGGAGGCAAGGATAAAAGATTCTGAAAGGGCGCTGGTGGTGTAAGGCGCTTTCAAGGCAAGTTGTATCTTCTCTGGTAGAATATGGTGGCCATTTGAAGATCTTCCAGGTTGCCCCTTGCCTCGGCAGGAGGCAAGGCTGGCTTGCAGCTTTGACTCCTCTGCTGCAGGAGGAGCTCCCAGTTTCCTAGACCGGCTCTGCCTCGTGATTAGGAAGCAGGGTCTCTGTGGGCTCTCTTCAACCCATCACTTAATGCTAGCAGCTTTTTAATTGTTTTTTATTTTCTATTTTCTTCTTCTTCACAGGACTAGCCATTGTTTTGGTAAGTGGCAGTACAGCTAGGTTTCGTAGATTTCATAGATCATAGAGTTGGAAGGAGCCTACAAGGCCATCGAGTCCAACCCCCCTGCTCTACGCAGGAAACTATAGGAGGGGTCTCCCATCCAAGTAACAACCAGGCCTGACCCTGCTTAGCTTTCCACGCTCAGGCAAGCTGAGCCAGCGTAAGGTTGCTGCCTTCCTTTCTGTCATGCCAGGCACGACTTAAGTTGGCACACACTCTCCCGACCTTCCCCTCAGGGCCCAGTTGGGAGGGTCTGGAAGGAGGGAGCTGGGCTGTTTATTGCTGCGGCCACCGCCAGAGCAGCAAAGAACAGCCATGTGGCTCTCTTGCAGCTCAGTCACAGCTTGCTCTGGGCCGGCCCAAGCAGGGCAGGCTCCCAGAGCTTTACTGTGACGCTTTCCGCACAACATTCCTCTTCAGCAGCCCCTCAGCCCTTTCCCCAGAGCCGGGCCTTGTGGGTACAAAGAATTCAAGGGTGGGTTCACTCTGGTGGGTTGCTCTCCCTGAATTCAGCTTTGGGGACGCCAGGGAGGATTTTTTTATTTGACACTACCTTGGTTTGCCTTATCCTCTGGGCCAGGCATACTGACAATAATCTTCCCAACTGCCCCTGCCTTATTCTCCAGTCTGGGCAGCAGAGTTCAGGAGAAGCCTCTTTACCTTCCCATCTGACTCAGATAGGATGCAGAGAGAAGGGGGTGTTTCAGAAGCAGAGGCTTTGTGGGGCTCACTTAGAGCAGAAAGCTATTCTGGGGAGGCTGCAACCTCCAAATCTGGTCATATGGGGGGTCATCAAGGGCCCCTCTTCTGACTCCAGATTAGGTTCAAGGGCTGGTGGCTAAAGAGGTGCGTAGTAGAGCCCTTAGAGCAGCCTTCAGGGATAATAGATCTCCCTCGCCTGGCAGAAAACGCCGCAAACATAAAAAAACCACAAAAAGGGAGTTGATCCAGGGGTCATTCCTCCCATAGGCATTACAAGAAGAGACACAGATCCCTAGTTCCGCTGCTGTTTCTGATTCTGACTGTACATCTTCTTCCAGTGCCAACAGCCAGAAATGCAGAAAGAGGCTGAAGCATTCAATCAGGGCACTCCCTGAGGTGGCATCCAGCTAAGGCAGGAACTTCTTCGCTGTGTATCTCTTCCATAGTTTTGGGTGGGGTTGTTTTGGGAAGTCCTAGTCCTTCACGTTCAGTCACCCCAGCCCAGTCAATTCAGAGGTTTCCCTGAAGGAACCGCAAGGGCTTTCTAAACAGCCAGAACAACATATGAACAGGTTGTTCAAGGCGGATTTCCCCCCTAGACTTTTAACTAAAGTGATTCAGACTCTGCATCTTTCCTCAGCTCCTGCAGTCCACTGAAGGGGAAGTTGATTCTCTGCCTTCAGGGATTCAGACAGTTTTCTGTCAGGACAGTTTTCCCTCAGGAGCCAGACAGTCCAGCTACAGTTCCTTTTCCCTGATCTTTTATCAAGATTTTGTCAGCAGAACGGGTGACTCCAGTTTGACCCAGACCTCTTCATCCTTTACTTAACAAGCATTATTCTCATCCAGATGCAGTAATTGATTGTCTGAATATGCCTTCGGTAGATGCTCCAGTGGTTGCACTCTCACGGTCAGCCATCTTACTCACTGAAGGGGAGGGGGTGCCAAGGACACTTGCGGAAAATGCATAGAGTCAGCTCTAAAGAAATGATTTGAGGTCTCGTCTGCAAGATTTTGAGCCTCAGTAACTATCCCCTCTTTTTGCCTGGGCCACTTATATTTGGGTAGAGGAGCTGGTGGCTGTAGACCCTAATATTTCAAAGACTCTCAAGGATGGTTTGCACAAAATTTCCTTGTCAACAGCTCTTCTGGCTGACTCCTCTTTGGATTCCATCCAGCTAAATGCTAGAGCTGTAGCAGCCAATGTTCTGGCTAGAAGGAATGTCTGGCCCCATCACTGGGAGGTACCTCCTGGGTCCCAATCACGTCTGGCAAGCAAGGCCTTTGCAGGATCTGAACTGTTTGGGAAAGTTCTAGAGCCAGTCCTAGTAGAGATTAGGGACAAAAGCTTTACCTGCAACTAAAAAAAGAGGACAAAAGAAACATCTCATTTTCAGTCCTTTCATCCCTGTAAGCAGTCCTTCAGGCCCAAAGAGAGTTCAGGCTTCAAATGCAAGTGGCAGCGCTCTAGGACTTCCAACAAACAGTTATCAAGGAGCAATGCCAGTTCGTCCTCTTCTTTCAAGGGCAGCCAGGCCCAGCATAACAATGGACGCCTTGCCTTCCATCTCTCCCCTTAGCATTGATGGTTGTCTCCTGTCATTTGTGACAAGATGCAGGAGGATTACCACTGATGAGTGGGTCAGGGAGACGGTTGTTCTGGGTTATGGACTGGAGGTCATGCAGCACCCACAGGATCTGTTCTGGGGTTTCTCCATGATTCAAGCGCAAGGAAAAATGCCTCCTCATTCTCCAGGCGATTCATCACCTGTTGGATATTGGAGCCATTGAACTGGTGCCGATGGGACAGCAGCACTCAAAGGTTTACTCAATTCTTTTTTTAGTACCAAAGAGAAATGGGGGTGTTTGGCCCATTCTCGATCTGAAATGGATTAACAAGTTCATGGTAAGTAAACCTTTTTGTATGGACACCTTGAAGACTTACCATGGCAGCGATAGAATGTCAGGATTTCCTAGCATCTATAGACCTTTTGGAGGCCTACCTCCATGTCCCAATCCGAGTCACCCATCAGAGGTTTCTTCACTTCTATTAGAGTCACAGCCATTTTCAGATCAGGGCTCTTCCTTTTGGTCTCACCATGACACCCAGGGTTTTCACCAAAGTGTTAGTAGTGCTGGTGGCCCATCTGAGGTTGAAAGGAGTATTCCTTCATCCTTATTTGGACAACATTCTCATTTGGTCCAGTTCCAGAATTCAGAGTCTGAACACCATTCAGACCACACTTCTATGTCTACGTCAGCATGGGTTCGTGGTGAGCGAGGAAATGAGTTCCCTGACTCCATTCCAACAGTTGGTATACCTGGGAGTCCAGCTAGACACAGTCTGCTTTTCAATGTTCCTCTCTGAAGAAAGCATTCAGAAGATTGTGGAGATGATTCACCTATTCCTGGGATCTCATCAGGTGCCACTCATGGCTCTGGCACAGCTCTTAGGCATGATAATTTCATGCCAGGATCTTGTTCCCTGGGCACATTTTCACATGTGGCCTCTACAATCTCTTCTCCTTCCCCTTCAAGCAAAAATTGCAGATCAGGTCAAATTCCTGTTTCCATCTCTCTCAAGGAACATTTGAGGTAGTGGTTGACCGAAGAGAGGCTGTCAGAGGGGGTCAACCTTGCTGTTCCAAGGAGGGTGGTGATTACCACAGACAGGAGCCTTTTGGCCTGGGGAGCACACGTGGAGAACTTGGTTGCTCAAGGGACATGAGAGATGCCCAAGACAGCAGAAAAAATATCAACTGGCTTCAGTTTTGGGCAGTCAGGCTGGTTCTTCAATATTTCAGCAAACACATTAAGGATCTGCACATCCTTATTCACACAGACAGCACCTCGGTGAAAGCTTACTTAAACAAAGTGGTATGAAGTCAAGGTCGCTTCATTGGGAGGCCTGTAAGATCTTTCTTTGGGCGGAGGAACACCTGGCATCTCTGCAGGAGGAGCATCTTGCGGGAATGACCAACACTGTAGCAGATTGGTTGAGCAGGTCTTGCATTCAAGAAGCCAAATGGTCGTTGCACCCTCAGGTTGCACCCTCAGGTCACCAGATGTCTGGAGAGACCAGTAATAGATGTTTTTGCGAATCTAGAGAACAGACAAGTTCATCAGTTTATGTCCAGTTATTTCTGCCCAGAGACGGAAGGAATGGATGCCTTGGAAGCGGAGTTGCCTTAGGGGCTTTGTATATGCCTTTCTTCCCACCAAGTTGATTCCCATGGTTCTGAGGAGGATCAGGCAGCAGAAGGTGGGCATCATTCCTATTGCGCCCCATTGACCCAGGAGGCATTGTTTTCCAGAGCTTCTGCGGATGTCGGTCAGGAGACACTGGAGCCTACCAATCAGGGAGCTTTCTCAGGGTCCAGTGCTGCATCCAAATCCTCACATCTTCAAATTAGTAGTGTGGAGGCTGAGAGGTTTTGGTTGAAGCAACACGAATACCCGGATGATGTCCTCTTTACTCTACCAGGGAAAACAGGAATTTTTTTTACTGTAAATCTCCTGTTCTGGGGAGACTAGGGAGGGCATTCGACCCACCCTGTTTTCTTGGTGATTTTGTCCTTGTTCTTTTGGAGGTAGAACAAGAGGGTGGTAGTTAGGTTTTCCTTACCAATACCTATGTTTTCTTTATTCAGTGTTTTATCCTTCAGCCTGTTCGACTGAAGAGTTTGTTCACTGGTATGTGTTTAGTTTGTTTGTTTTGGAGGTAGTTCCTGATTTTGCCAGTTCCAGTCTGGGAAGTTGGGAGCTCCTCCCCCAACAGAGGAGTCAAAGTTGCAAGCTCGCCCTGCCTCCTGCAGAGGGGAGGAACAACCTGAAGGATCTTCAAATGCCCTCTTTTCTCTCCCCAGAACAGGAGATTTACAGCGAGAAAATTCCCCCCTTTTCAGCAGGGTTTGAGCTGTAGTATTATTTAAGTGCTTTCTGGCTGAGAAGTCAAACTTAATTTAAACAGGTAGCATTGCTGTCAATGCAGTTAAAACTTAGGTCAGCATTTTTCATGCAAACCTTTGCTTTTCAGGGCCTACCTTATAAATCAAGATGTTATGAATCAAATTGTTATGAATCAGGTGTTTTGACAATATCTGTTTCAGGTGTTTGCTTGGTTTGGGTTATGTTACATATCAGATGCCTCTTGCTGCCAGTAAGAGCCTCAAATTTGTGTCTGATTAGATGCATAGCAATCGCCCATGGCCCTGCTGGAACCAAGAAACCAGGGAGATAAGGCAGCCATTAAAAAAAAAAACCCTTCCGTGTCATGCTGCTTCCTTAATGCTGCCAGAAATGTTCCACAGGACCCTCATAGCATGTGGGCTACCTGATGCATATTGAGCATTGAAAAGGTGGTACAGCAACTTAAGAACATTTTTTTAAATAAATCTCTTGCTGAATCAAATGAGGTCCACCTGGTCCCTCCAGATGCCTCTGAAATCCCACAAGTAGGACATGATGGGGATGACCATCCCCTGCTCTGTGTCTCTAGCATCACCCATAAAAAAATGTTTGATCCTGCAAGACTTAAGGATGCCTCCAGACAGAGGGCTTCTCGCGCTAACAGTCAAAAGGCATTGTGCAGCTTTCCATCTTTTCTTCCTTAATGGATTTTTTCTGGTAGGAAAAAGAAGTGGTGGGAAAACAGTGGAGGGCTACATACTGGAGATGACATTGTCTGGACCATCCTTAAAATTCTGTGAATGAGGCACTGCAATTGCACAATAGAAGCCTCATCTTCAAGTACTCTTAATCTAAAAATCTTGAGTACCCAACAGTGTGTGATGGATAGGATACAGTAGTAAACTAATGGTTATCATTTGTACGTATTGATAATTCTTGATTCTCACCAAAGCAGTGGAGATTTGCAGACATTGCTGTTGGGAGTGTAGAATCAAAATGGTATTTAAATAATGGATGTAAAGTGGAAGATGGTGAAAAAGGAGTTACAACAAGTGATACTTTTAAGGATGATTGTCAAGTCCAGTAAACCACTTGGACCTTTGTGATGGTTTTCTGTAGCGGACACAAAGCCACAAGTATATGCTGGTAGAAAGCAGAGAACAAGAAGAAATCATAACTCAAGGATCAACAATAATGTTTGAGATTAATACCATCACAGCTGGTGGTAAGGTGTCAGTACTGAGAGTGGGGTCTTGATTCCCTTGATAGGAGGATTCCCAACTATCTCTTAAATCCACTCTAATCTTTGTTGTGGGGATGGTAGTGTATTTAAACATCAAATGGGCCTTACGCAGAAGAGGGGTTTCCACCCAGAGAATCTAGGAAAAGGTCACTGAAGAGAGAAGGATGCTTGGAATTGTTGGAAAACATCTCTGTTGCCTTAGAAATACAGGTTCTTGGAAGGAAGGAGCTGTAGTTCAGTGATAGGGCACCTCTTTGCATTCCAAAGGTTCCAGGTTCAATCCCTGGCATTGCCAGGATTTGAAAAGACCTCTCTTCTTGGATAGCTGCTGCCAGAGAGAGCAGACAGTACTGGGCTTGATGGGCCAGATGGCTTTGAGTGGTGTAAGGTAGCTTCATATGATCAAGTCATCCTGAACCACAACCAGCCTTGACACGTCCACAATAGCAGGTCTTCTGGGTCCAAGGGTGTAATTTCCAGGTAGACTTGAGCTCTGGCCTCTCTCATTTTGGAAATTAAGCCTTATTTGTATGGGAAATGTTTTGAATGAAGTTAATGCCCTTTCTTGAAATGTGTTTGCTGAAAAAAATATAAACTAAAACATAGCAGTTGGTTGGTTTTCCATTTTTTCCTGGTAGTATTAAAAAAGATAAATTGGACAGCAGCAAGAGAGACTTGAGCCCTCTCTTGGGATATGGTTATGAAATGTGATATTGTGCTGGGGCCACTGTTGTCACCTTTGTGCTGTAAAACTTCCCAAGAGTTTCTTGCAACAATTGTTTGGGGTGTTTTGCTTGAGCTTCATCCTGTGCTGTCATTCCTATCTGATCATCAGAGCGTGGCATTTTTCTAGCAAATGTCTTCCGCCTAACATCCAGGCACAGGCTGGTGAAGCAGCTGAGAATATAGCACTGAAAAGTGCTAAAGGAGTTGTCACTATCATCGCAGTGCCATTGTGCCCCTCACTACCTCCACTTGTCTTGAAAAAATGCACCCGTCAGTAGATCCTGCTACCATGGTGCAGTGTCCTAGTCTCAATATAGTTCTGTTTGGTACATCATCATCATCATCAGGCGTGACCGAGTAAGATTGTCTTCTGGGATAAGAGGAGGAAATTCTTTGTTGGGTTGGGTTGGGTTGGGTTGGAAGACGCCTGTGCGTGAAACTGTTTTATGTGGGGAGATCGGTGCACAACGAATCACCACACAAACTTGACAGAGTATACCAGGCAAATAGGGATTGCACCATTGAGATGTGGCGGTTGGACGACACCCCTATCTGCATCCTTAAGAGAGTCATGGCCAGTGTTCGCTTTCAATTCACTTCTGGAAGTTCAAGATGTGTGTCACTCATCTTTAACTCTGTGTCTGCTTCTCCAAGGTGGTCAATATTAACTAATCCCATTTAAAGTAGCATTATTTCCTCATTCTTACTGTGAAGATTTCAAGTAGTTGTTAATTGAACACATTAGATGGATCTGGGCACATTTCAGTAGTTATGGTACAATTTGTTTTAATTACTTTAACTATTTCCATACCACATTTCCAACCTTCTTTAATAAAAATCACCCTTTTATAACCAACTACCCAAGGAACCAGCCAGTGATTTGGTGGCTTTAAATCACTCTATTATAACAGGCAGACCAAAAGGATGTGTTACAGTCTTTAAAATATCTTTATAATAAAATGCCTTGTGCCTCAAGAGGCATCCCATAGATTACATCCAGCTCAGACCTCTAGAGCCTCTGACTCTTTCACTGCCCTTCCATGACCTTTGCCTCTTTTTTTTTATCTGCTGACCCCAGTTCCAGTTACCCCAGTTCCTAATTAATACTATGTACATGCACGCAGCCATCAGGACCAGCAAAGGCACCAGACGGGTGACTGCCCCAGAATGATCTTGCAACCCTAGATAAGCTAGAGCCAGTTCCTTAAGGGAGAAATACTACCTTCTGAGAGGGAACTAACTCCGTTTTGGTGTCAGATTCTGTACATATTAAAAATTGACACAAGCACTACTGAAAGTAGAAGGACTGTGTCTTTCTGTTTAGGCTGCCAGGAATTGAAATTGTTGCATACAGCCGATACTTGGTCAGTGTGACTTGCTGAGATGAGATGACAGCTGGCAAAAAAAACAAAAAAACACCAGCCTCATTTCGTTCTCTTTTGCAGTTGACTGTTTTGCATTATTGAAGGGCATATCTCTTACTCATAAAGTTTAATGCGGGGAGGGGGGGCTGGGTGGTTTTTGGACTATTTCTGGATACACAGGCTAACCTTTTAGTCCTTACTGTGTAATGCTATTTATTTTTATTTGTGTTGATAACTAGTTGTATTCAGAGTAGATAAAAACCATTACAGAGTAGATAAAAACCATTATCTCAAGGAGTGCCTCCAGCAACATCAAGTAGGCCGCTCAACAAGATCTGCCACGGATGGCCTTCTCCCTGTCCCATCAGCCAGAGAAACCAGGCTGGTGGGGACTAGGAAGCGGGCCTTCTCTGTGGCTGCCCCCACGTTATGGAACTCCCTCCCTAGTGACCTTCGCCATGCCCCCTCCGTGATGAGCTTCCGCCGTGCATTAAAAACATGGCTGTTCGGGCGGGAATATGGGTGGGTTAGGATTTTAAAAGAATTTTTTATACTGTTTTAATTATCATATTTTATTGTACTGTTTTATTGTATTGTTTTAATTGTACATCGCCCATCTGGCCGGGTGGCCGGCCAGATGGGCGATTAATAAATATAAGAAATAAATAAATAAATAAATAAATTACACAGATCGGACAGAAAGTGTTTGTTTGTTTGAAATATTTCTATACCACCCTTCATCAAATCGCATTCCAGGGAAGTATACAACAGCGTAGATAATAAGGGTGCAATCCTAAGCAAGTTTAGACAGAAAAAAGGCCTACAACTCCCAGCATGCCCCATTCAGCATAGCTGGCTGGGGTATGCTGGGAGTTGTAGGCCTTTTTTCTGTCTAAACTTGCTTAGGATTGCTCCTTAAATGACTTAAATCCTAATACAAACAGTATAACACTACCATTAGACAACTATAATAAATGACAGCAAATAAAATTATGAAGCAGAGGGATTATGCAAATTAAAAAACTAAAAACCATCTTAATTGGCACTGAAAAGATGGTAAAGTACATGCCAGGTGTACCTCTTTAGGGAAGCTATTCCAGTGCTGGGGAATCACCTCCTTTGTGATTACACAGCACTTTTCTGATAAGGAAGGCACTTGGAGTAGGGCCTCTGCAGAAGATCTTAGGACTTAGGCCGGCTGGTATGGGAAGAGGTGCTCCTTCAGATATTTGGGTTCCAAGCCATTTAGAGCAGGGGTAGGCAAACTTCAGGCTTGTGGGATCTGCTTTGTTTTTTATTAGAACCCTGAGATCCACCAACTGAAGCCTGGTGCAAAACACATGCATTTAGAATTAAAGAATTTTGAGCCCAGTAATGGGTTTTGAGTACCAGAACTGAATGCAGCTCACAGTCCTTCCACACAAGCTTTCTTTATTTCAGCAGGATAATTGAGCAGTACGGGGACGGGGAGTCATTTTGTTGCTGCTATTGTTAAACGGTAGTCAGAAATCGTTGCTGAACGCAAATCACCAAGAGATCTACCAGTATATCCAGACCCAGCTTCTGCACTGCCCTGATTTAGAGCACCTTACATAAAACACCTTGAGTTTTATAATAAAACTGTAAATTTAAACATAAATTTACTGTCAAAGTCCTGGCTGATCTGTGGAATATGGAACTGGCCCAGGCTGTTGACACTATCAACACACCTAAGTGCCATCTCTCTTCTGGTGCAGGCAGTTCAGCTCCCTGGTTTAAGAGGACATTGAGGGCAGAAACAGGATGGATGTCGGCTAGAGTGCTGTTGGAGAAGAACTTGGGACAAGTCTGACCGAGCATGGGATGAAACACCATTTAAAGACCTGTACTGTGGCAATTATGGCACAGAGGAAAGCTCGCTTCTCTGTTGCCACTTCTCTGCGGCTCACTTCTTGTGTTCACACAGAATAGACCGGCAATGCTTTCCAAGCTGTACCAGGCCTTATTTGCCACAATGCTGGAGAGGGGGAGCAGTCAGCTCGCTGTGAACAATTTGCTTCATTCTTTGCAGATAAAGTTGCTTGCATTCGCCTTTACTTCAATATTGGAGCAAGTCAGAGTAATGTAACCTTGGCAACCGCTTGTCCAGCTGTTTTGGATTATTTTCGGCTTGTAGATCTTGAGGATGTGGGCAGGCTATCTGGTGCCGGAGGGCCACCACCTGTGTACTCAACCCTTGCCCTTCTTGGCTAATTAAATTGGCCAAGGTGAGACTGATGCTGTGGCTAGGGGAAGTGATTAATGCTATTTTGTGGGATGGGGTTGTTCCATCTTGCAGTAATAAGACCTTTATTAAAGAAATCTTCCCTTCACCCAGGAGATCGGTCTAACTATAGGCTAGTCTCAAATGTACCATTCTTGACAAAGGTGATTGAGAAGGTGGTAGTGTTGCAACTCCAGATGCATCTGGATGAAACTGATTATCTGGGCCCATTTCAATTGGACTTTTGGCTGGGATGTGGGACTGAGACAGCTTTGGTCACCTTGGTGGATGACATACACCAGAAACTGGATATGGGGAGAGTGCAACCCTATTAGTTCTCCTGGACCTCTTGGTGGCTTTCAATACAATCAGCCTTGGTATCCTTCTGGACCACCTGGTGGGGCTGGACCATAGGAGTGCTGTTTTGCCATTGTCCTATGGTGTCCCACAGGGTTCTATCTTGTCCCCGATGTTATTTAATATTTACATGAAACCGTTGGGAGAGGTCATTCGGAGCTTTGGAGTAAGGTGCCACCAATGTGCTGATAACACCCAGCTCTATTGCTCTTTGTCACCTAATGCCAAGGAAGCAGTCAAAACCCTTGAACATTGCCTAGGTTCGACAATAGGCTCGATGAGGGTGAAGAAGCGGAGCTTAAGCCGAGACAAGAAGGAGGTGTGGTTGGTCAGTAGAAAGCCTGACTTGGGAATTGTGCAACCCGTTCCTGTTTTGGAAGGGGTCGGCTCTCCCCATGAAGGGTAAGGTTCGTCGTTTGTGAGTGCTCCTTCATCCTGCATTGTCCCTGGATCTTCAGACAGTGGTGGTGGCAAGGAGTGTGTTTTGCACAATTACACTTAATGCGCCAGCTGCAACCCTTCCTGAGTCTGACTTGGCAACAGTTATCCATGCCTTGGTAACATCATGTTTACACTTGCAAGTGGGCTCTACATGGGGCTACCCCTGAAGAGTACCGTATCCGGAAGCTTCACTTTATGTAAATGCGGCAGCTAGGCTGAAAACAGCTGCTTAGTATCGGGACCATATTACACCTGTCTTGAAAGACTTGCACTGCTTGCCAATTGCTTTCTGGGCTCAATTCATAGATTCATAGATCATAGAGTTGGAAGGAGCCTACAAGGCTATCGAGTCCAACCCCCTGCTCAATGCAGGAAACTAGAGGAGGGGTCTCCCATCCAAGTAACAACCAGGCCTGACCCTGCTTAGCTTTCCATGCTCAGACAAGCTGAGGTGTTGGTTTTAACCTTTAAAGGCCTAAATGGCTTGGGACCTGTCTATCTAACAGACTGCTAGTCTTGTTATGAACCTGCCCGGTTATTAAGATCTGCAGGAGAAGCCCTCCTGTGGGCACCATTTCCTGCAGAGGCCCGGTTGCTGGGCACACATAAAAGGACTTTCTCCTGTGTAGCTCCCAAACTGTGGAATGTGCTGTGGAGAGTGGTCTCCACTCTCTCGGCTCTTTAAAATTTAGCCTTTTACATTTTGTAGTTTTGTTTTCTACTGTTTTGTAGTCTACTGTTTTTAATTTGTTTTTTAATTGTGTTAAAAGTTTTATTTTAAATTATACACTGCCTTGATGGCCTTTTAGCAAATAAATCTATAAATGTTAATTAATAAACAAATAAATAATAAAGAAAGAAAGTTACCCATTTAAAAATATACTGTGTAAGGTTTTACTTTGCTCTGTTGTCATGCAAAATTCTACCTCGCCTTTGGCAGGTATTTGGACACTGAAGAGCATTTCAGAGCTAATGAGCAACCACAGGAAGAATGCTTCCCGCCCCGGTGCCTTTGTTCTGACTTGCCACACAGATGGTAAACTTAAGAGGGCGCTCTTGCTTGGCCTTCGAGATTGTAATGGGGGGTTACATAGAGGAGGTGGACTCATTGAGCTATGTAGAGGTCGAACCATGTAGTATTTGGTAGGTCAAAACCCAGCACTTTTAAATCATTCCTAGAAGACTAGGAAGCTAGTGGCTGTGCTGGGGCACCAAGATTCAGTGCTCCCTGTGAATGTGACACATTCACATTGGGATGCCGCGGCTGCATCCTGGACCAACCGCATTTTTCAAACAATGGAAGTGTGTAGGTCTGAGACCGGCAATTATAGTTGTTGTTTTGTTGTGATTTTTGCCAGATGAAGGTCATCTACATGAAATCCACTTTTCCACTGTGGCAATGGGAGCTGATGTCCAGCTTTAGTGGTATTTTAGTGGCGGTAGAATGGGAAGTAAAGGTTCCAGTGCCTAAGGCCTGGGTCATGAATTAATAATTGCCTCGGTGGCGGGTGAGGCCCGTCAGAAAAGCTGGGAATGAAGAAGTTGCCTTGCAGAGTGCTATCAATCACCCAGTGACCATAACTTCTAGTAATTAGTGTATTTTATGGGGCTCTGCTTCAGTGGCTTGGAAGCGCATATGCTCCAGTCACAGCGAAACTTAGCCAGAGTAATATTCCAGGATGATTTATCCACTTGCTGCGTTGGGAGGTAACCCCATATTAGGGGAAGATTGTGAACTAAGCTGCAATAAAGTGTAAGTTTAGGTAAAGTTTGCCCAGGTTGAGACCTCAATATATCATTCTTTTTCCAGCATTCATTGCTGGCCAGCAGTAGGCAGGCCTTGTACTGGGGAAATAAATTACATAATTATTTGAACAGAGGTGTACAAGCAAGGAAAGAAATACATATGATTAGTGTACAAATCCATCTATAAACCAAACTCTAAAGCAGAAATTATTCTAAAGCAGAAATGATTAGCCATATTTGTTGCTACTTTTGCTTTTTTTGGGGGGGGGGGTCACAAAAACGGCTGAGGCAAGCCAAAGTGCAAACAGATCAGCCCCTCCTTCGAGTACCCCTTGAGAGAAGTTTGGAGCAGGATGGGAGCTCAGATCCCATCTCTCCCCAGTCTCTCTCAATAAGCTTCGTGGGATGGTAACCAGATGGTGCCTAAGTCACCAGCAGCATCTTGGCATCTGGCTCTTCATTCACTGGCTCCACGCCTTGCCCGTATTTGGGTGGGGCTTAGAGTGCACAAATAACAATCAGAAAATTACAGGTTGGGCTCGTGGGAATTCGCTTGCATTTCTTGGGCACATGATTTATTTATCAATTATTAATCATTTACATCATCCCATCGGTGTAAATGGTGCTTTTCCAGCGTATGAGAGAACGAATCCCTGCCCCTAGGAGCTTACGGTCTAAAAATTGACACAGGGGAAACAACAGAGGAAATGGGGGGGCCCCACTAGGGGTACACAGGGATGCGCCCGTGCAGTTGTTCAGTTGCATGTGCTAAGGCTTAGCTACGGCCCGAGTCACGGTCGGGCATGGGAATTAGGAGCAGTGCCAAAGTCTTTACGGGAAAGGCGGGCTTTGAAGAGGGATTTGAAGAAAGCAAGAGAGGTGGCATCACACGGGTGTTCTGGGAGGCAATTGCAATTCTCCTCCAAGGTAGCACAAATTTTGGGATCCAAATAGATTATTTGAGTTAAACACTGTTGCATATATTTGTGTATGTTGCCAGGTTATTCTTTTTCTACTGGCTGAGGAGAGGGACAATGAGCTATGCAGGGCATCAAAGCCTTATCCACCAGACCACAGAAAATCCCGTTTAGGTCCTGAATTGCACACATTGATTTCAGCTCACCAGCTTTATATAGCTTTAGGTAACTTCGCATCAATAAACCTTTTTTTTTCTTCTTTTTTTTTAACTTTTCAGAAACTGGACTTCCGTACCTTAAGTAATCATAAAATGATTTTGTAGATCAAAAACATATGTAGAATCTATTAGCATTATTTAATTCTTTTAGATGATGATTCTTTAATGAAGGTGAATTAAGCATGGGGTTTTGCCTGGAGGTCTCAGAGGGCATGTTTTCTGCTTGGCCTGGTGGCATTCCTCCCTGGTCTAGGTGCAGACCCAAACAGACATGTCATTTCATCTGTCTCTGTTACTCGGGCTCGTGGCCCTCTGCAGGGGTCGCACATTCCACAAGTTACCGGCTAATGGTCTTGTACATTAAAAATGGAAGCTTCCTTTGCTCTGTGGCCTTGCGTTGCTTTGTTTCTAAGCCCCAGACACTTTGGAGTGCAGCTGCGAAGTATAGGCAGAAGATTAAATTAATTTGTAACTCGCCCCCGCCCCCACCACCCCCCTTCTTTTGGACCTGAGTTACTAAATCCTTCTCATTTAATTGAAACCCTATTTCAAGGTGGTTTGTGTCCCTGTTCTTTGTTGCCAATTTAACCTCCAAAGCACTTTAACATGGGGTAAATTGCAGTTATATCCTCCTGGATTCTTTTTTAAACTGCGCAGTAAGAGGACAGTGGAATTGGTATAGGTGAGAAGGAGAAATGATAGGGCTTCTCTTTGCAGTATTTAATATTTATCAGGGTCTTTGTCAGTGAAATGTTAAGGTGATTTTAAACCTTGTATCTGGGAATCTACAAATTGGTCTTGGAAATGGAATCTTACCGTGAGTTTCAGGTAATCCAGTTGTTATGTCTGGGTTAAAAAAAAAAAGTTTCCAATGTCTGAATGTTCCAAACTGGCGGCTGCTTTCCTCTAAATTGAGGGTTTAACGGCAGTGCACAATCTAAATGCAAAATCTTGAGATGGAAATTTAATTGTGTAAAATGTGCACAAAGTAATTAAGAACAAATTTTAGAACATTTCAGACTATAAAGTCCTTCTTTAGCTCGATCACAAGCAGTATCGTAAGTGCTTATTTTCAATTTGCAGTTATGCTGAGAAACATGGAATGTGACTAAATAAAGCCATCCCGTGCTCTTCAGTATAACTGTAAATTAAAAAAAACAAACTTGCAAGTCGTGCAGAGTAATCTAAGGAAAGGGGGGCAGGGGACTTGATAGCATAATTGTCCTTAAAAACAACATTCAAAATGTCCTTGCCTCAGTTGCTTCCTGAATATGATCATTGTCAGGACTCAAGCCTAAAGTCAGTCTACTCTTGAACTGGCAACTTGAGAGACCTCAGGCTGGGATTCAACTTCTGCCTTGCCACTCAGCTCTGGCCAAAGTAGGGAACTGCAGAGAGACCGGCTAAGGCCACCTCTTGATGCCAATAAACCAGAGAGGGGCAGGTGATGCTCTCTGACCCCTATAAAAGCTTTGAGGGCAGGCTTACTTGCTATTTGAGCATATGAACACACAAATCCACCTTATATCCATCGAGCTCAGTATTGTCTCCTCTGAGGACAGCAGCTCTCCAGAGTGTCAGGCAGAGACAGCCCTGCTACCTGAGATGCTGGGGATTGAACCTGGGACCTTCTGCATGCAGTCAGAGCATGTGCTCTTGCTGCTATAGACAGTCTTCACCGTATAGCCCCTCTGTCTCTGTCTCCCCACAACCGTGACTCCACAATAGCCAAGTCTGACAGATGCAACTTGTTAAATGGCACACTACAGAAAAAGATGGATTCCCACATGTCTATGGTGGGTTGACCATAACTCTTCTGCCACTTTTACTGGAGAGATGCATGTAGGCAAACATGCAGTTGTTTGCTCATAGACAATACTAATTTTTATTGGATTAGCTACCGTAGATTTAAAAAATAAAGATATGGGAAAAGGGCCAAAATAAAGTATGTTGTGGCATTGTGCAGTGGTCAGAGATAATACCAGTTTTAAAATTGTGAGAGACTGAGGAGGAAGGAGAGCATCTTGATATTAGTGTGTAGATAAAGTACATGCAGTTAACTTTTAAAAATATTATCTTTAAGATAAAAAGGCAGGTCAAATTCCAGAATCCCATCTGCAGTGGATGTCCGGTGCCTTGTTCCCCGAAAAGGGCCACACAGTATTCTTGTGTGAAATGTATCTTCATGTCTTGCAAAATATTTATTTATTTCAGGTTGCACTTTGGGATTCTCTGGACATAGATTTGGGATGCTATTGAGCAGAGTTTATTGTCTTAGAAGTAAAATCACAGTAGCCTCAAGTTGGTTTTCTAGGTTCTGGCTTTTAAGAAACTGCCAGAGAAGGTTGAAAGGCTTATAGGTATGGAATGCTAGCTACCGTATATTTCTGATAATGTGGAGAGAATTACAGCAGCCATATGCATCTTGGAAGATCATTGAGCAGCATAGCTGAAGGCATGTTGAACGTTTTATGGTAGAATGCAGAGGGAGGTGTATCAAAATGTATTCCTAGCTAGGGAGTACTGTAGGAAAACCTGAAGTACCTTTTCTATGATTCTGTGAACGTTAAAGTTTTTAACCTTATAAACTATTACTATTCTTAATCATAGTCACAGCTAATGGCTTCACAGTAATCTTTATCATTCATTAATGCCCTTTAAGGCATTATGCCTGTTTTACAGAGATATTTGAATAGATGACTGTCTGCCCATTGGTCTAGCTAGCCCACTGTAGTCGTCTCCTACTGGCAGTGGCTCCTCAAGGAGTCAGGCTGAGAGAGGTATTTTCCTACCTTGCATGCTCAGGATTCTTGCTTTTCAGTAACGGAGCTAATGTGGCAGTTGTTTGTCCTTATGGGGGAATGACCTGTCATTGACCTGGTTCACACCTAACAACAACCCTGAGTACAGGTTTCATAGATTTCATAGATTTCATAGATCATAGAGTTGGAAGGAGCCTACAAGGCTATCGAGTCCAACCCCCTGCTCAATGCAGGGAACTAGAGGAGGGGTCTCCCATCCAAGTAATAACCAGGCTTGACCCTGCTTAGCTTTCCACACTCAGACAAGCTGAGCCAGCATAAGCCAATGTGGGTTGTTGTTGAATTATGGTTTGGTTTAAAACTAGGAAAAACTCATTTGCTTATGAGTTGCACTGTTATTTTCTTAATTAAATTTACTGAGTAAAATGGTTTTAAGTTCAGCCAACCAATGACCTCTGTATGTAGATTTAGATTTATAAATAGGCTAACAGCTAAAGCATAAAAGCCAGAAGAAGAAAAAAAGGGGGGGGGGAACCCTCACAAAAACAAAAAACAATTACATGTGATGGGTTGTTAACCACAAACAACCCAGAGTTCACAACCCAACAACAAACCATGGGTTCTCTTCCTGGGTTGTTCGTGATTAACAGCCTATAGTTAAACCATAGTGTGTAGGGTTTGCACGTAACAACAACCCATGATTCAACAACAGCCCACAATTTAACGATAACCCATACTCAGCCCATACGCTGGGTTGTTGTTACGCACAAACCAGGCCATTTTGTCAGTTGTGGAAACAAGTTTTGATTCAGTGCTTACTTTTCTGCATATCTACAGGATGTGTAGCATCTGGACCTCTTCATACAGCAACAATCATCTGGGTGTATAGCAGTTATGTGGAAAAGTCTGCACATGTAGGCTCCTAACCCATGGCAAGCTGGATTCAGTGACATTCTGGAATATAGTGGGAGGTGATGAATTTAAATAATCAGGAAAGTTGGATAATCGAGATTCAAATAAGAAGGGTTCCACTGTGTTGAGGCATTGATCTATTAGCTTGTCAAGCCAGGGGGATTCAAAAGCTAAGAGGAGCAATGAGAATATGTTCCCAAACCTGCAAGGGAAAATGGAAGATTTTTCTGATTGACTGCCTTAACTTATATGCTTTTATCTTTTCAATTTTCCTTTGGGGATTATATATCATTTTATGTTCAAATGGCTTCTCTTGTGTGGATACAATGCTTCCATTGGCAAAACCCTAATCTGTTTGTTTTTGTGAGGGTCCCCCCCCCTTTTTTTCTTTTGGCTATGCTTTAGCTGTTAGCCTATTTATAAATCTAAATCTACATACAGAGGTCATTGGTTGGCTGAACTTAAAACCATTTTACTCAGTAAATTTAATTAAGAAAATACAGTGCAACTCATAAGCAAATGAGTTTTTCCTAGTTTTAAACCAAACCATCCTCTTGAGTGTTGATTGCCTTGCTCGACCCCTGGTGATACTGAAACAGGCAAAATTAAAAAGGACATTAAAGCTTCATTAAATCTGAAACACATTTAGTACAGTGACATATCTGCAGGCTATTTCAGGGAAGATTACAGACTCTTTTGTGAGTTTCTTAATTTATAATACCTTGACAATCTTGGAAAGGGGGAGGACTCGGCATAGCCCAATGGAACAATGGTTCTTGGAGCCACTGAATTGGGTTTCTTGCTGCTTGGGTGCTGCAGGCATGTTTGGTGGCATTTCCTCTTCATGTGTACAAAACAAATTGCAACAGAGGTGCTCGTATTTTTGTTTAACTTCTTACTGTCAAGGTTTGTATGTATTTTATCTTTAAAAAAATAACAATTTCTATGCCAATGAAACCCAATTCTGCATGCAAAATGAATTATATTTGCATAAATGTGCCTAATTTGCATAAGCATGCTTCATTTACATTAATTTGAATAATATTTAAGAATAGCACTGTTGTCCTGGACTGTTGAACTGTTTTTGCAGTTTCTGTTTAGGAACAGCCAGACATTTACTCTCCTTCACTTCACACTTCAGCAAACAAGTGAAATATCAAAAGCTTGTTTTTATGAGTACTTAGTTTGAATTCTTTCTCACCATATTCTCAGAGGATCAGGGCAGGTTGCAACATATTCTGTTTCCCTCTTTAAAATAACCCTGTAAAATAGGATAGGAGAGAGAATGATTTTGCCAAGGCCTCCCAATGAACTATATGGATTTGAAATGTGATTTTGCACATCCAGCACCCTAACTGCTACCCCACACAAGCACTACAAGCATCTACGAGAAGGCATCCAGGAAGTTTGTCCATTTTGTAGTGAGTAATCGGAAGGGGAAAGCACCCTTACCTGGAAAGGCAAGGCCTGGGCCAAGTTAAAGAGCTGTGATCATGTTGGAGGAGGAATTGTATGAGCTGCTCTAGCTCTGTGTGTCCAGTTTGGAGAGATGATATCCGGCTGCTTGAAGAATTCAGAAGGACTGGAGCCAAAGTTGAACAGAACTGGCTGGGGGGAACCTGTGTGGCCCCCATAGAGGGAGAAATTACTTCTCTTGGATTTATTACTCTGTTAAATGCCTTTCAATACTTTGAGTCAGGGCAGTAAGAGAAATACCTTCTCATCCTTTTAGTGAATGCATATGGGTGGATTCTAATCCATTTAATAATAGTAAATAGAGAAGCAAAGGGTGATGGCTCTTCTATATTAGTATGAAGTACAATGCTGTGGTGTTAGGTATGTTGAGTTTTGAAACTGAAAGAGGCTCCAGTTATGGCTTCCACTCCTGGCACTGTCAACTCCCTGGCTTTGTGGCACTTTGACAGTACTATTTGTAACTCCCCAACTCTGATGGCTTTCTGTCTTCATCCAAATACCTTGAATTCCTTAACTCCCATATTGAAATCCAAATAGATGATGTCAATCATATCTACGTTTCCCAACAATTTATTTGTGAGCACAGAATTTGGGTAAGGTGGGACAGGGTGGGGTAGGCAGGCAAGCAGGCAGATGTGTTACAAATGTGTTCCTTGTATGTGCTTGTCTATTCTAAAAATAGCTGTTCTTGTTTAGAGATTATATTTATTTCAGTATCTCCTCCTGTCTGTACATCTTTGCACTCAATAATGTACTGATCTTTTTTAGTTTTCCCCCACAAGGAAAATCTCTTCTTCCTCTCTCCACCCCTCCTCCTTTTGCCCACCCCCTAATGCAAATCTCTCTAACTAGACAAATATTATTTCCTTTCCCAGCTTGCTCTCGGGAGGTTCCCGTATCCTCAGGTAAGAATGTTCATTATCGCTGCCTGCCACTGCGGCGTTCATTCCTATGTATGAAGTTGCAGAGAGCAATTGTGAGCCTTGTAACCAGATTCATATAAATCTACCCTGTTAAATCAAAAAGTAATATCTTCACAGTTGTCCAAAACTGCCATTGATTTTGTTCTGTTTTTAAACTCAAGATTTATTTTATATACTTGAGGTCATTTAATGAGTTTGGAAATAAGTTGTGGGGGACATGAAGCTTTGCATTCATGGACAGATTGCAACCATTTTTATTATTTGAATTCTTAATGCAGATTTTAATTTTGAAAAACCTGTTTAGCGGGGCGGGGGGGGGAACACAACAGAATGGCTGTAGATAGCATTTTAAATGTTCCTTTTTTCTTTTAAATGGGCTTGCTTTAATCAATTACAGCATGCAGTTGGGATAGTGCTATAGCTGCTAATATTATTGACTCTAGCCTGTAGTCATTTCCAATGCCAGACGGAACCCCCGGGCAACTAGGCCTAATTCCCACCGGCCTCAAGCTCATGCCCAGGTAGGCTGCTGTTAGCCAGAGTCTGCTGGTCACATTCCCTTCTGATGGCTTGACAGCAGAAATGCTCCTGCATGTTATCATTCATGGGCATGGGAAGAAAAGCACTCTGTGCACCCCCCTCCAAAGGCAAAATTCACCTTGTCTCTGCTTATGTGTGTACCTAGACTGAAGTGTGATCAATATTGCTGTTTGCACCTCAGGTGGCAAAAGCTGGATGTTGCAACAAGCATGAAGTGATCTGAGAAAGGGTCTTCTGTCCACATGGATCACTAAGACCTGTACCGTACTGCTCACCTGGCAATCAGTGTGAAGTGGCCTGTGTACACATGTAGGGAAGATTGCTTCTGAAGGGGTCGGTGCCTGTCAGACTGGTGTCAACTAACCCTTGTTCAGCAATGGCTTTATTTTTAAAGGCACTGTTACTCAGATTCAAGATCTGTTGAGCGATTCGCAGGACCATGTGAATGTCCATCATAGAGTGGCTAAAACATTGCCACCTTAATGCTGGGGAAAAAACTGTTCGACATGGTCTGGTGCATCTGTCCTTTTTACCTCCCAAGGTACCCGAGGCCCTGTTCTCACTGGGATGGTAAACCCTGTACCGTATCAGACTACAGGTGGTGGCTCTCATAACTGCGTGCTCCTCTATACCAAACAGAAAACTGTCATGTCTGGGAAACAGCAAGACTAGAACCTTCCTCTGATGTCTAACTTGGGTTTTTGGTGTGTGTGGTTTGTGATAGGTGACCATTCAGTCATGGGGCCTCCAACTGTTGTCTGAAGTGGTACAGCCAAGACACAGGCTTGCCATCTCAATGAGAACTAGGCCATAGGTGCTGACTAAAAGTGTAGGACCTACCATCCTGTATGGGCAACTTTCTTATTCTCCCAAATCAAGATCTATCTTGTCTACCATCTTACTTAAGTCAAAAAACCCAGTAATACTGCACATGAACTCCATGAGGAAATATTTTTAGACTTCCCTGTAACTGTTGTTAAGGCAATGCTGTTTTAGATACCATAGAAGCCCTTCCCACACTACATGCACCCTTATTGAGTATACTCTTTAAAAATAATATGCGGGGTGAGGGAGAGTTTATTCAGCTGCATCTTTCTGACTGTATTTCTTTGCTGATATTCATCATGGCCAAAATTGAGGCCTGATGTTACTCTTTCTAGAAAAGTATCTCTTTGATTTCTAGAAGAATTATGTGAGATACCCATGAGGCAAAATGAGTTATTTGGGATGTTCTTTTTTCTTTTTTCAACATGGGATACAACCCTCCAGGAGCATTGCCTGTGCACTGAAATGAATGGACGCCCTACACAAGCACTTTGGAGCTCTTGCATAATACCCAATCATTTCAATGCCCATGTGTAGGAGCTATTCCTTGGTGGATTGTACCACTTTTCCTGGTTGATACAGGCCAAAGTGCCTGGAGGCATGTCTGATTTAAAGCCGGTGTTGGTCTGTGCTCTTTAAGCATCTATTAACTTGTTATTATTATGCAAATAACACAGACTAATTTATGCATGGTTAGATTATGCAGATGCCTCACCACTGTGGTTATTGAATAATAGGAAGAGTTTTGTTCCCTTCCTTGTGTTTTGGAGCACTTTTTTGAAACAAATTCTTCTGATGCTTTTATGGACTTAAAAGATTCATTCAGCAGATGCAGCCTGTGCTTGCCCTTAACTTGCTGCTGTTTGGTGTTTTTGGTAGCCAGGAAGTAGATCCATATTTAAACAGGTGGTGGTCTGATGTAGAGTAAATGTGCAGAAACATCACATCACACGCCTAACTGTGGCTACATGAAGCCTAATTCTGTAAACCCAAACTCAGTCTATGGTGCAGGCGTAACTGGGGAGCAGGTGAGGATGAAGGGTGAGAGCAGGTTGCTGTCCATGTTACACAGGTCATAGCAGGGCCGGATTAAGAGCATTATGGGCCTGGTGCTGAGGAGGGTGCGCGGCTGAAGAGGGCGCAGAAACGCTGCGCTCCTCTTCGCTGCCACTGCGCCGCCCCCGCCAGGCCTCTGCCTCCGCTGCGCCGGCTCCGCTGCGCCGCCCCCGCCAGGCCTCCGCCTCCCCACCCTCCCTCCCGCCGCCGCCACCACACCCTCCCGTCCCGCTCGCCGCTGCGCTCCCCCCGCCCTCCCGCTCGCCGCGCTGCGCCTCCCGCCGCCGCCGCCATCACCACCTCCCCCGACCCCCCCCGCCACTTACCTTCTCCGCGTCGTGTCGCTTCTGGAGCCCCGCCCGCGTTGTTTTGGCGGGAGGAACCAGGGCAACAGGGCTTAAACAGCCCCATTGCCATGGTTTCCCCGGCAAAAAACAGCGCGGGGGTCCCGTCGCGTCACTTCTCCTCGGCAGCAGCAGCAGCCGCTGCCAGGGCGGGGGGAGGGTAGGTTGGTGGTGGCAGCGCAGGGGTTGGTTTTTTTTTTTGCAGAGCAGGGCTGCTTTGGAGAGGGCCCCCCGCTAAATATTATTTCGCCTGGGGCGCCAAACTGCCCTGCACCGGTCCTGATTGTGGGCCTGTTTTGGGATAGGGGCCTGGAGCTGCAGCTCCAATAGCCCCTATCTTAATCCGGCCCTGGAGAGGTGTGCATGTTTTGGCAGCCACCTAGCGAAATGCATATGTAGAAATAGCTGGGGAAGAGAAGGAGGATAGTTCAAAATTGTGTTGGGCATTCAGTTTAGTAGTGGGTGTGTATCAAAGGGTGGGTAACATGAAAACCTGCCCAAATCAAGATGTGCATGAGGAAAGCCAAGTCTGAGATGCCTTCAGTTGTACTAGGTAGGAGGATGCAGGGCCTACATCTTGGCCTATTTCCCTCCACTTATCCTTTTTGACAGCCATTATAACACAGGAATGACTTAACCCCTGACTGATAAATAGCAAAGATCTTGAACTACATCTATTTGCACATTTAACCATACATGTTTTAAATCCCAAGATTGCCTTCAAATTGTAAGCCAATGGAACACTCTGACTAGTTTTAAGGATTAGGCTGTCATTTCCCACCCAGGAGCAGAATTGGCTCTCTAGAACATGACTTGATCCAGTTATTGGTAGCCTGGCTGTGATGGGATTCCCACAGAGTGGGCCATTCCTTGCCACCCCTTTTCAGGCCACCACGTTCATCTATAGCTTCCTGCTATCAAACTTTTTTTTTTTTTGCATCATTTATTTATTTTTATTTATTACATTTATAGGCCCGCCTTTTTTCCTACAAGGAACTCAAGGCAGCTTACATAATCCTCCTCCTCCTCTCCATTTTATCCTCACAACAACCCTGTGAGGTAGGTTAGGCTGAGAGGCAGTGACTGGCCCAAAGTCACCCAGTGAGTCTCATGGCCGAGCGGGGACTAGAACCCAGATCTCCCGAGTCCCAGTCCAACACTCTAACCACTACGCCACACTGGCGTATATGCATATAGTATATGTATATGTATATAGTGCCCTTCATTCCTCTCAGGTTGGGGGCAGGACAACATGATTGAACTCAGAAGCATTTGGGGATTCAAACAGCATGGATATCCTAAAGTGGGACTCATATGTCTTCCTCCTCAGCTGAAAATGTTTGTGTAAACTGCTTTGAAATCTTTAGATGTAAGTGGTTTATAAATACTCATAGATAGATAGATAGATAGATAGATAAAAATATAACAACTGAGGGTATAACAGGGTATCGATAACACATGTGCTACACAGAATCATAGAAGAGTAGAGTTGGAAGGGGCCTATAAGGCCATCAAGTCCAACCCCCTGCTCAGTGCAGGAATCCAAGTCATGTGGAACAGCTCCCACTGGTTTCAAGAGGGACTTGCAAAGAGTACTTTCCTAGTGAAGATTTTCCTGTTGAATGTTTTTCAATCTTATGTACAATTTACACCTCACTCTTAAGCATGAAAAACAACTGCTTATGGAAGCCACATTTTCACATAAGTAAGATGCTTTCAGGATTTTGGTTTTGATGAATGGTGAATTTTATTGTATTTTTTTTCCCATTTGCAGTTCACTTGCAAATGTGTCAATTTGCAGAGAAAACATTTAAATATTGTGATAATTAGCCCAGGCACTGCTATTGCCAGGTGTTTACACAAGCAAACTCTACCGTTTGACCAATCCAGCAAATTCCTGATTCACTTGATGTTTTTATTAACCTATAATTGTGATAATTGTCACTCATTTTTTGCTGAGGAAAAAAAAAATCTTGAGGAAGACATCAGCTATAGTCCTTTAGAAATTCTGAATTCTTTAGAAGGAAGTACAAGGCCTGGCATATTTTCTATCAATAGATAGATTTTAATATTCCTGTCCTGGTTATGTGCAAACATCTACTAAAGCTCAGAGTGAAGTATTTACCTTAAGCACATGTTTGTTCCATGGGAAGAAATGTCTTTTTCTATATGTGTCAGTATGAAATCAAAACATCTACCAAACTACTTTGTCCCCAAAGCTGCAGTTAGCAAAGTTGTACTACATCATGTTTATGTGGATTTGGCAGCATTTTCTGATTCTGTACAGGAAGGATGGTACAGAACTAAGAGACAGTGCAGTGTTGAAAGGATCACAGATTGCAAACTGCAACTCTTTGAAGGTACCTGAAGGCGTTGATAGCTATATAGTTACTTCTTCCAGAGAGTCAGATTGTCCTGATTAAATCAGAGCATAACAGAAGGCAATGACGTGTTTTACAGTCATGAAATTGCAGAGAAATGCCAACAGCTGCCCCTGTCAAATAGTCTCTCCTTGTGCTCAAACTCTTCATCCTGTTTCGGCAGGATGAATCCATCAGGAAGTGGAGTCTAAACGCGGAGTCTGTACTCTTCTGGAGGATTCTGAGAAATGTATTTAAGCTAGTCCTGAATCTGGCTAAAACACCCTTTCCCTCTTTTTGGATACACTTGCAGATCTTTGTTAATAAATTACATCAAAATGACTTGAAGTTTGGAAGGGGAGGATGCTTGCCCCCCCTTCCTTTAAAAAAAAAAATAAAAAAATATCTGAGCAAATAGTGCCCCTGGTATTGTAAAGCTTTGAATGTTTTCACACCCCATTAATTTATTACTTCTCCTTCTTCATCTTTAAATTTCATTTTCCCCCCCCCCCAAAAAAAAAAATACAGCTCCCTGCTGCTTGCGAGATTTCCATCTTGTTGTTAATTTTCTCTGCTCCATATGGAGCACCAGACATTTCACCTGGAGGCTGTACTAGATTTTTCTGTAGTGATCGCACTTCCGGAGGGCAGAACTGTCATTTCAGGTTCCTGGTGCATCTGTCTGTGCCAGCCTTCTCCGCCCCCCTCCCCCCTCCCCCCTCCCCCAATTTTCCACTGGCACAGGAGAGTGTGAATAACAAATTGGGTGCACCTGAGATTGGGATGGTGTGTGTGTGTGTGTGTGTGTGTGTGTGTGTGTGTGTGTGTGTGTGATCTCTCCAACTTGCAAACAGATTTTTCCAGGGCTGGGGAGATCTGGGCAGCTCTGGATGTGGGCAAATTTACTCTCTCACCTTCCATTTGGGCTTGGCTTGGGGAGCGCAACCCTGAACACAGACAAGCATTGGGGGTGGGAGTGAGGGAGAGAGAGAGAGAAAGAGGAGTAAATATTTCATCCTGCCTTGTCATTGATTAGAAAAGAGCCTTTAATTTCATCTCACCCCATGTTGCGATTAATTTGCATTCTTTGTCAGAAGTTAATGGAGTTTTTTATGGTTCAGTCTGAAATCCTCGAAGACATCAGTGAGTTGATCTGATGTTTATACAACCGCCAGCGGAAATTTTTTTGCTTTTGATTGATGGTGAGCTTGATGTTTATTCCAAACGGCTTTTAAAGCTGTTTTTAAGAATTATTTGAATAAAATGCAAGCAAGATATTGTTATAATGAGCAAGATTATCTGTTAAAAATCTGTTTCAAATAAGGAACATGATAAGTAGGGGAGGGGAGGGAGGAAACCCCCAAAAGAGGAGAGAGAACTGGCAAATGGAGATGTGTTTTCAAACATTCATCTAGCAAGCATTGAAACGACTTCTTACAAAACTGCAGTGGTGAGACTGATGTAGGTGGCACCATGTGAGCTTTTCCTTCAAAAAGGGACAACTTTTGTGGCCAAGCACCTTTTAAATTTTTTTAAATAATGGCCAAAAAAGTAACTGAATTTGCAAACTTGGCTGCTTCCCATTTCTTCTGCCAGCCTTTTCTGCCTGGCTTTTGCCAACGGTTTGATGAAGTGTTGCTGTCTTGTTCCTAACTCAAAGGGACAAGACTGTTAGGCCGGTTAGCTCAACAAAATGATGACATATTGCTTCTCTCCGGGTAGAGGCACCCAGCGTGAGGGAAACAAAAGTGAATAATAGAGAATGTTAAAGAGCAAGATGCAGCATGCTCCTCTTTTGGGTTGATTTTACAAAAGAAGGCAGCAGTCCAAAATATTATTAATGTAGGAGTATGAGTGGAAATCCTGTATTGGATCAGTTCTCAAGAATTACCCTGATCCAGAGCCCTATATGGATTCTGGTGTGATGTTTTATTTATCTATTTAAAATATTTTCCGACTGCCTTCCAGGGCAGGTGCCCTCCCAAGGTGGAAGCATCTCTACACATGCTGCATGCACATGTTCACCCACGTACACACAGGGATGCCAGTGTGCGGCACACCCTGCTGGTCATAGTTCTGTGTGCTTGGACAATCACTAGATTGGGCCAACTGTTTTCTCCTCCTCATTCTGTGTCTTATACTGTCTGTCACACCAAAACAGTGTGGCATCACTCAGCTAAGGTCAGCAAATCTCAGGGCTCCACCATACACTAGAAATCCACAGTGTTCATTTATTTTTATTAGTTTTAATGAGTTTTGTTATTTTAATTCTGGTTTTTATCTGCTGGGGGAGGGGTCCCATTTGTGAAACAGAAGGGTGGAATATAAATGTCATTGTAAGTATTTGTTGTGAATCTCTTATATCACCTTGGGTATGTCATAAATAGGGTACACACTGCATGAGAGAGCATGTAGCAAATATTGGCGTAAAACTTGCAGTCCCATAGTGGGTTGTGAATGAAAGTTCTAATTTCTCCAGTGGTTTGATAATGCCTATCCAAAGTTCCTCTGTTCCAGAGGTTTTTTTGGCCACTCTTGTCTTCCCAGTTTCATTTGAGTGAGACTTGGATGATATTTCATGTACTGGTTGTTGTCGCCTCTTCCATGATACACACTAAGGACAAGGTAGGAAAAAAATAACATTAGGAATTGGATTTCTCCCTCCAGTGCCAAAGAATTTGATGCATCCGTATAAAGTCCCACAGGTGCTCCATTGCACACACATAGAGCATAATCTTCCTCATCCACTGCATTGTTGGGAGAAGTCTTGTGTATACCACAGAGCTGTGTGCATGTCCTGACATCATAGGGGAAGCCTTGTGCGCACAAGGAGCTTCCACATGTGCTATAAGCCTCTAGTTTGGGGTGAAAATTTGCCCAGCATCACCAAGTGGAGGGAGCCACAGAGAGGTACTGTAAGAATTCAGTGATGGAAAAGTAACTTGTAAACAAAACCCAAGGTGACCCATGCCACTTTATAATCTAGCCCTTCTCTTCCCATTGCAATAGAGAACATTTTGCAAATGCCTCTTGATTACTAATTCAAAAGCCATTTTTTTCCCTTCCAGGGGAGAAAAAAAATATTTTGTTTCAGCAAATTCCTTCCTCATTATGATTCCTGCTAGTGCAATTGAATTGTGGGTCAAAGAGCTCTTCATCCAAGGACTTCCATTTAAAAGCAATTCATTTATTTGCAGCATCTTAAAGGGCTGAATAATTGGCTGGTTTTAATTGAAGCTGTTGCTTTCTGCTCCTTGATATTAGTAAGGTCCAAGGTTCTTTTTCTTATATGTAATCTATAATATTGACCAAATTTGGCCGGTTTTCATTTCAACGCAAGAGCCACTTGTCAAAGAAGGAGAGGGGGGAAACATAATTTTGTTTAACGGGGTGCATAGAAAAGCTGTTTTTCTGGGCTTTTCTTTTTCAATTGACAGAAATGTCATTTAAACATTCATTTATTTAGTGAGAATAAATTGAGTGGCAGCAGTCAGTTTCAAAATAAGAGTAAAACTCTGTGTTGTCATTAACATACATTATGATATTCAACTATTTAAAGCACATTAAACATTGTTCACACATTAATGCCAAAGTGATGCTGCTTTCCATGCTGACTTCCTTCTAATCAAAGATCTTTATGATCATATTTTATTATATGTAATATTTGTCAGTCTTCATAGTCGACGGTTCTCTTTGTAAAAAATATTGGAAGAGCTCTGTTGTTTGCGTTTTTATATTCAGGGCAATGATGTAAAGTTGATTTGACAGCATATATTATTATCCCATGAATGTACTGTAAGATCTGTATGTGTATAGATTTTTCCTGATCTGATTAGACATTCTAAGTCCATATCAAAACTATAATTCTTTGGGATATTGATTTTATGTTTGGAAATGGATGTCTGTTCTGCACCCACCCACTTACTTATGTAAGAATAGTTTACATAATTTTTCTGTGAGTTAGTGAAAAGGCTATAGAAGTAACTAAATAAAGGTTAAAATATCCGCCTAGAGAACATTAGTTATTCGGCGGACTAGAAATGTAAACCAACATAAGTAGACCCATTGAAATGAATGGGATTTAAGTTAGTCATGACTAAAGTCTCATTCATTTCAGTGGGTCTACTCAAAGTAGCTTATGTTGGATTTTACCCATAGATCATGTATTTTAGAGTACATCACAGCTGAAAACAAGTAAAAGGGAACACTTTATTTATTTATTTATTTATTATATTTTAACATCTCCCATCTGGCTGGTCACCCGGCCACCCTGGGCGATGTACAGTCAAGATAAAATACAATAAAACAGCATTAAAACACAATTAAAACAATATAAGAGTTTTTTTAAAAAATCCTAACCCACCCCATATTCCCGCCTGAACAGGCTACTGAAATGGTTGCAGGGGAGGGAGCATACTTTTTAGGGGCTCCAGTGAAGCCCCATGTGATCCAAGGCTGGGCAGTAAAATTATGTCCTATCACTGATGTTATTGCCATGATGTACAGTCATGGTTCCTCCCCACTTTGGAGCATGGAAGAACATATCCTTTGAACACAGAGCACTCACAGAAGCTCTGTTATAACACGTGGTGTAATATTCACAACTAAACCATTGGAAGGTTGTTTTCAAATTGTTTCAAAAGAGCCTTTCCCATATTTCCAGGCTTATTGCCTCTTTTGACTAGGTGGCTGGAGTTTTCAAGCTCAAAAATAAATAATGGGGATTTTATGAGAAACACACTGGATCCGTGGTTAAGAATAGCACAAAATACAGATCAAGAAGAGAAAATAGAAAGGCGGTAGAAAGTCTCTAACTGTAAGGCAACATCTTTTTCTATTATGCCATAATAAAAGCACAGAAAGGATGAGGTACTCATGCTGCCTTTGATCCAAAAATCAATTATTTATTCAGGGAAATTGAGCATTTTAACATATAAAAATAAAGCAGGTTCATCTTTAGAAGCTAGAATTGCTCAGAGCTTGAGAAGAAAGAGGTACAGCAGATGCTTTCAAAATGACCCGTGATTTTTCTGGGTACTTCTTTTTCTTTTCTTTTCTTCTGTCCCTCTTTCTGGGAAGATCTAACCTCACTTGTCCACAATTATCTCCAACAAAAGCTACAGGGCAGGTTCTAATGTAATATAGAAAAAGAGGAAATAGCAACTGTTGCATATGTCATCACATGGTAATCTACAGAAGGAGGAATTCATTTTAAGTTAGTATATGCCCTAACGCAGAAAGGATTAGCAGAGAGTTTCTCTGCCACTTCCCATCAAAAGTATTTCCAAAGAGGCAGAAGTAGGTCTGGGTGGGTCTCAAGCATGGTTTTCAAAATAAAGGCATTAATTAAAACAGTACATGTGACATAAGAAAAACCTTTTGCATTTTTAACCAGTTTCTCTGACTGGCTGATTCTCCTCCCAGTCAAAGAAATAACAAGAATGTTTTTGGTAAGCATATTATCCAGCTTGCCAGAACCTGGGAACTTATGGAATATAATATTTCCTCCTTTTCTTAGCTTTCTTCTATATGCTATACTAAATTGCATCTCTGAAATGTAATCACCCAGCGTTAAAAATGGGAGAAATTAGTAGTACTGGTCGTCATCGTAGTAACATGAATGAGAATAATGCAAAATATACATTTGTACAGAAGTTTTCAAAGTGCCTCACGTACACCATCTCTGTAATCGCTGCGAGAATGATCGTAAGGGAGGGCAATATGGTTGTCTGCATGTTGCCGGTCAGTGCCGAAGGCCAAGAGAGGGTGGCTTGCCTAAAGCAACCTGGTGAGTTTGTAGTTCAAGTGAGGTTTGAATCAGGGGCTTCCTGGTTCATAGGTTAGTCTCTTAACCACTACACTACAAATGGGAAAGAGGAGAGACCAGAGAGCATCAGTTCTAGGAGTGCTTCAGCTCTCTAGGAAAACCTCTAGGCTCTAGCAGAGTAGCTTCTAAGGAAGAGGACATGCAAAGCCTCCTCCTGATATTAAACCTCACCTAAGGGGAAGAAGGACTGGGCCGTCAGAGCCTCTACGAACAACGTGTCCAGCAGCATCTACGGTTGCAGTGGGGGAACCTCCAATTGTGTAACGTTGTATATTGGAAGTTATTTTTAAAAGGTAATATTTCAATAGGCCATAAAATCAGATGCCTTGCTTTTTCGTGAACTGTGTGCAATTCTGCCTGTAGAGTTGTTTTATGTTTACTGAGACACTCCATTGTTGTGGGCTTGGAAAAGGTAAACACAGTTTTACAGTGAAAAATATGCCTAATATAAATACAGCTTGAATAGTTTGCCGTTGAGGGCTTGGGAAAAATATGGTTGTAGCACTTAGACTTTCTAGCTGCGTTAACAGATGAAGAAAGAGCACAGCCATACACACATTTCTACCTCCAGAGCAGTAGACTGCAATAAATACATCCAACTTCCTAGTGTAGATGGTTTGTATGTGTCTGTAGTATGCACACGGCAAAAAAAGCAGAACAACCTGCTCTTCTCCGTAGTGGCATTAAGAAGTAATTGAGAGTCTTAAGAGCTCTGAATCGGTTTTAGGACAATGCAAAATTGATGAAGAAGGGGGTGTGGTATTGGTAATACGTTGCCATCCAAAGAAGCCACTGCAGTCCAGCAGTCATGTGCTGTGTGTGTGTTTCTATTGAAAAGGTTTACATGAGTGTAAAGCTACTACAAACACCCACAGAGGCCAGACAAGCAAAATGAGAGGAGAACCTCAGACCAGTGCCTAAAGGAGAATTTATGGGTTCCAGTGCCCTGTCCGACAGGTTTCAACAAATGTCTTCTTCGGGGGCAACAATTACAAGGTGCTCCAGAGTTATACTTCATGCTGCATGTTTCTCCAAAGCACCCTTTGGAATGGGAGAATTGTAATTGTCCTCCCTGAAGAAAACATTTGTCTACTTTAGCACTGGTTTCAGGGTCGCCTCTCTCTTTGCTATTAATGTAAAGCTGCCACATCATTAAAAAGCCAGGAATTCTGTTTGTATGTCCCTGATACTGATGTGTAGTGGTAGCACTAAGAGCATTTACAAGCATCATTTTCCCTCAGTTCTGTTCAGTTCCACACTATATTGTGCTCTTCTTCCATAATCGACGACTAAGATTGTCTCAGTTTCAAGGAAATAGGGCCAGTTTGCTCCCCCGGCCATGGAGGTAGTGGCCACCTTCTCATGGTGAGTGATCCATGCTCCTTGAAAGCGGCCTCCAGTGGAGCAAGTACTTTCTGTATAGTGGCAGCAATATACACAGGCAGGTCCCTCTAGACCTTAAAGCTACAAGCAAGGATTGCTTTGCCTCCTGGAGGTTATTTTCATCATGCTCCCTATGGAGTTAGGCCCTAGAACAGGGCTCTACAACCTTGGGTCCCCAGATGTTGCTGGACTACAGCTCCCAGAATCCCTTGCCATTAGCCATGCTGGCTGGGTATGCTGGGAGCTGTAGGCCAGCAACATCTGGGGGCCCAAGGTTGGAGAGCCCTGCCCCAGAAGGACCGTGTGGATCATCTAACCTTTTTCCTTTTGAGGGTCACATTCCCTTGAGGGTAATCTGTTGGCGACTGTATGCTGGCATGATGGTGGGCTGGGCCAGAGCCAAAGTAGGTGGGGCCACCACCTTTCATTTCCCTCTCCCTTTCCGTCATCCCCTTCTCTCTCCCTCCCAGAAGCCTGCTGGGTAGAGGTGAAGAGAAGAGTGTGTGTGTGGGAGGGTCAGATCACTCTTGAGAGGTCTGAACTGATTGCTTGCAGACAGCTTTGAAGTTAGACCGAGGGCCACAAGCAACCCAGGGGTCATGGGTTGCCCTCCCCTTCATAGAATCATAGAAAAGTAGAGTTGGAAGGGGCCTACAAGGCCATCGAGTCCAACCCCCTTCTCTAATCTCATGTCCAAAGAGAGGCCATCCCCTGGAAGAAGGCACCTACTCAGCTTTGAGTAGATCCTACCTCTGCACTAAGCAGCTTACTCCACTGGCGGGGGCTTATCCAGAATTGAACTTGAGACCTGTTGTGTACCCTAAAGGAGAATTGTACCTTGTGGAAGCATGGTGCCACATGGAAAGGTAAGGAGCTGCTCAAGGAGAGAGTGATTCCTCTCCATGGGAAATTCACTGCCTTTTCCTGCTGCACCAGTGGCAGCAAATTTCCCCTGAAGGGAGAGTTTGTTCTCTCCCTCCATGGGCAGTCCCTTTTCTTTCCCTGCTGCACTGTGCAGTTTCTTGCCTTTCCATGTGGGGGGGGGGAGCGTGGGGGGTGTCAATGGAGAGTGTGCGTGTGAGAGAGAGGGGGGTGCGTGCAGTTTCCATGGATCTAGAGCAGGGGGTCTCCCAACTTTTTTGGGGGTCAGTGCACACATTTGGAATGTTGATAAATAGAGTGCTGTGGGTGCTTTCACAAAATGGCTGTCACGGAGAGTGGCTTGCCCATTCATGAAATGGCTGCCAGGGTGGACATGGTTGGTCACGAAAGGCAAGCTAGTGAGATTAAAAGAAAACTAACTTGCCCAAGAACCTAATTACAAGGCAGCGGTGAGGTCTTAATCTTAAGAAATACAATTCCCAGGATCCTGGCCGATGCCAAGAGAGGTGTCCACCGCGCATTGGTGCCCACAAACACCACGTTAGCAACCCCTGGTCTAGAGCTGAGACCTCCCTGTTTGTGACTGTTGAAGGCTTACAAGTGAGGGTGGGAGATTTTTCACACGCTTGCCTACAGTGACATTGTGTCATGTGGTATAGGCAGAGGGGTAGCTGCAGGTGCCTAGTAATAGCTCCTCCCACCATGAGCAGCAAGTCACCCCTATGTTGCTTGGTGCAGTTTGGTCGGCAAGTTCCAGTCCCCCAGCCTCCCATGAGTGGTTTATGGCATTTCGAAGGGGTACAACCAGAATATTCAAGGGCTGTGATGCTTATTCCGTACCTCATCCTGCTTGGTACACAGGGTTTGTGGGAAACTAGACTCTCTCAATTTGCTACACAATTGTTTATTTTAAAAGGTTTAGCCAGTTCTTCTTCATCTGGCGTCCTATGTATGTTTTCTTCCTGAGGATAGAATCCGATCACTGTGCTTGACAGTGTGCTTTTGCCCACCTAGCCAAAAGACTCAAGTTGAGCCCAAAGTTTGGCTTCAGCCAGGCGCTACCGTAGGAATGAACACATGCGCTCTCTCCCCCACGTCCTGTCCTCAGTCATCCTCCACTGCATGCAACAGGGGCACAGTGCCCCACTTTGAGGAACACTGCCCCCCCAATACATGAGAGAGGAAACTGTCAAGTCTTCCTCCTCCTTCATAAACCCAATTAGCTTTCATTTACTAGTAAATATTCAATACAGGATTGTCGGCCAGATATTTTGCCCCCTGTAATGTAAACAGCATATTGTGTTATGCTGGATCATCGTGATCGCTCCAAATTGTGTGTAGCTGAAAATAAATATGGATACAGCATGCTCCACTTGCACTATGTGATGCTTACTCTGCCTCCCCTCACCCCACCCCACCCCCCGGTGTGGGGCATGCCGTGCATATGTTGTGTCTGATCAGAATGCCAGTGCACACACCCCTTGCCCTCTGGAGAGGGGAATGTGCAGGGTTCTTTGAAGGGAAGGTTTTAGACAGATGGGGGAGTTCACTGCACCAGATTGCAAGCTTATGGAGGGCGTTGCTGCCGAGGGGGTGGTGGTACAGTTTGTTTTGCTTTCTCCTGAGACTTTCCACAAGCCCCGAGTGCCCACATTTCTCAGGATTATGGCCTGTGAAGTGGAGACCCCCAGAACGTTGCCCTGCACTCCCATGCATTTATATCCTGTACATGCTGCTGTAGGGGATGCATTGCAAAAATGCACTGGTAAATTTCTGCCCTAGCGTTGTAGGATAGGGCAGTGTAGTGTAACAGTTAAGAGTGTCAGAAGAGGACTAGGAAGACCCAGATTCAAATCCCTGTGCTTCCATGAAGCTCCCTGGGTGACTTTGGGCCAGTCACAACTTCATAGCCTCATATATACCTCACAGGCTTTTGAGCTTTCCCAGAACTCTTCATCAGGCTGGATGTTGAGTTTGCGCACTTTTTGGTAACAGTGCTGGTAGCTCCTAATAAAGGTTTTTTTTTTCCATATGGACTAATACAGCTTCCTTTGCTTTTTGTCTACCTCATGGTTGCTGTGGGAATAAAATAAAGGAAGAGCAGAACTTTGTACACTGCCTTGAACGGCTTGGAGGAAAGTCAGGATATAAATGTAATAAATGAATAATTCTTGTTTATTTGCCATCAACCTCTTCTATTGAATGAAATATTTCATTACTTAGAATCCATTTAATGCTAATAGTGTCCTCAATGCTGTACAAGATCATAGAAGTACTTCAGTCCCAACTCCAAAATAAAGTTCATCATTGGCTTAAAGTGATGTTTGGGGATGTGTAGAGAACTGAGAAAATCTGTTAGGGGAGATTCATTTTGCTGCTGTTTTAAGGTACAGATGATACTTTTCAATAGACCATATTTATAGGTGACATCCCAAAATATCTGTGTATATATTTCTTTTTTTATAATTTAGATTTTCAAATGTAATAACCCTGAGCTTATGGATTAGAAATCTTAGTAAATAAAATGAAGTTCAACCAGTTTGTTTGGTGCAAGGCTGCACCGATGTTACCTTGTATATTTTCTGAGGGGAACTCCCCATCACCAAGCCAAGAACAGTGAGTGTGTTCTATTTTCGTTTGCTGAATATCGCCATTAAGGTAAAAGGTGCAAGAGAACCCTGATAATGGTACAACCAATTTTCCAGAATCTGACATTCCATCCCCACCCCTTTTTGGGGTTTGGTTTGTGGGTTTAGGGGGTGGCAGCAGTTGTTGCATGGCCTTTTACTACCTGTGTAAGCTATTACTTAGAGAATAATGCCTCTAGCTCGCCGGGGAGAAAAGAGAGCCATTGAAGCCAGTGGCAGAAATACAAGCCATTCATCATCCCTGGCACAGCTCAGCTGAGAATATTGAATAGAAGGGGCAGACCAAGTTAACTGTGAGTGAACCCAAGATGTTTTAGGCAAAGAAGCAAACCGCAAAACGGAGGGGGCATGTTGATATATGCAAGAAGGCCGCACACTCAAATAAGTTTCTGAAAAATAGCAGCTGTATACTCTACTGCAGAGTTTTAGTAGAGTTTGCCACCTAGCCTTACTGGGATGTGGCCACATCAGTCGCCCCACCTTTTAAGTGTTAAAAAGGCTGGTGTGGAAGAAGCCACGTCGCGGTGGCTCTTGTGTCATACTGAGAAAGTATGGATCACCTCTCTGATCCCCTTTGTGCAGACCCTTCGAGGTTCCTGGGAATACTTCAGAGTGAGTCCTGTGAATTTGCAGCCTTGGGAGGGGCAGGCCAGCTGGTGATCTTCAACCACAATCATAACCAAAAAGTTGGTGTTCAGAAAGTTACTGTGGGAGTTTGGTGGCACATAAGAAATTCTAAAGAGTGGAACATAAATAAGTGTTCTCCAAGAAGAGGCAGATAGTTCAGCCACATAATTAAAGTTTTCTTCACAAAAACAAAAACAAAAAAAAACCCCCAAAAAACCAGGGGGGGGATTGTGAGCACACTGGCAGTAATCCAAAATTCTAATTTCTGACTATGATTTAATTTCAATTTTAAATAAATCGGTTTTTAATTTAAAAAGAGTGAGCTTCATAACATTAGCAATGATTGCAACATTAAGCGCAGTGTTCACAATCTAGCAATATAAAACATTATTTATATCTGAATCGTAAACAGCCTTTTGAAATGGATTATGGTTTTTCTCCCTATTCTAATACAACCTGGAGGGTACTAAAAAGTGTTGTGTGAAATTAACATTCTGCTGACTTTCGCCTATAAATGAGAAGCGAGCTATTAACATTTGTGTATTTTCATTATGTAAATTGTGTTAACACATGCCCACAAATTGCCACCAGCGATACAATAATTTTCTCTCAGTGATCATAATGTGTCCAAGTGAGTCATTTTGATTATGACATGCTAATTACATATTGCCTCCCCTTTTTTTTTCTTTTCAGATTCAGAAAAACCAGGGATCTTTAATGGTAAGCTTTATGAGTTCGGGAAAAAAATTCACTTTTCTTTTTCCTGATGGCTGCTTCCTTTGCATGCTTGAATGCCTTGTTTTAAACTTAGCAAATTGCATTTTGTGGAAAATGCAAACCTTTAACTGCCTGTATTAGATTAGGTACCATTAGAAATAATAGGACATCCTGAGCCACGATGTTTTTATAAGAGTTTGCTGCTGTTGATTAATCTTGCTATATTTTATTGCATTAATGATTTTTTCTTTCCACTCCACTGTAAAGATATTGCATATAGCCTAATACTTCTCTTTCTCTCCCCCTACCCTCCCCTTTCCATCACAGCCTCTCCAGTTACTCCAGTGCATTGTTGATGAGGTGAGTCGCCGTCTTATGTGCTTTCACTCCTAAAGTCATTCCTAATGGACTGGAAAGCTTATATTTTGTTTCCTAATGAAGCACAATGGCCCAACGTCCTCAACTGCGAGGCAAGTTGCCTTGTGCAGCTCTGAGCTGTCGAGTGCTGGCTGGCCTTGTCCTGCTTTTGTGCAGTTTTCTGACTCTTCCTATTGCATCCTTGGGAAAATGAGACCATTTCCAGGGAAGTCCATTTTTCTTCTTCTGGATAACAGGGACCCCAGTGCCCCCATGTTAATTGATCACCTCTTCACCTTGCCAGATGTGGTAACGCAAAGAAATGAAAGCTGTCATTTTGCCTTTAAATGAGGCACACTTTAGCTGAGCTTTAGGTGTGGCAACAGGGGCCCTGTTAAAAGGGGTCAGAGTTGAATTGTAAACAAGAGTAGATTTGAATGCTGTGTCTCATTTTGGTTTTGCCAAAGGGAGAAAGCCAAAACAGTAGGAACCCTCTTTATACCTCTCTTATCTGAAGTCCTGACTTCTGAATTCATTTAATCCTGATCCAGCCGTTCCTCAGAGGAACGGAAGGCAGCTCGGATTCTTGTATGGAGCTCCCAACACACAGGGCCTGTTTTGTCCATTTCAGTGTAAGAAGCAAATCTACATAAGTTGTCCTTGGTATAGCTACAGCCACTGCATTTAGTAGTGAATCTTAGCAGTGTGCAAGAGTTTTATGTGCCCCTTGCAGCACGTGTGGGGCTCTGGACCTGAGAATGATTTATCCCTGGCATCAGCAACACAATGCCCACAGGCACTATAGCACCACAGGGCACTTCCCTTGGTACCTGCTGAGGCCCCTGCCCTTCCCAATTTTTTAAATTATTTTTTTTTAATTATCTTGGCTGGGAAGCAGCAGAGCTCTGACCTCCAACTTCCCTGCCTGCTTCCCTTCCTCTTCCCCAGCATGCCTCCGTTTGTATCAGCCCAGTGCATTCTTCAGAAAGGAAAGGAAGGTTCTTTTGTGTTTTGGGGCATCTGTATTCACATTTTTAGGCAAGTTTTTAGGCCTTTGAGCATCATCAGTCTGACTTCCTGTGAAATTTGTGTTTTGTGACTGCCTGTGCCCACCTTTGCAGCCATTTTGTGAATGGGCACCCCTTCCCCCGTGGCAGTCATCCTCTGATGGCAACCACTACACTTTCTCAAAATTCCAAATATGTCCAATGGTCCAAAAAGGTTGGAGATCCCTGATCTTATCATTTCCCCTCATAGTCCTATGGAAACAATGCTCCTGCTTATCTGGATTTCTGGTTATCCAAATTTGTGCTTGTCAGCCATGGAAAGCCATGATGTCTGTTGTGTTGTCTTGTTCAAATGCTCCTGCTGTTTGATCTGTGCACACATCCCATTTTATCTCCCTCCCCCACTCGGCTGTTTGCCAAAATACCACATTCTTCTTCATGGTATCTGTGCGGTTCTACACATGGATTCTGTGCCTGCGCAGATCTCAGTTCAGGAAATGTGTGCAGTTGGGTTACAATTTTGGTAGGAGCCCCACTCCCACCCTCCAGTTGCACACTGAAGGTGCATAGCTCCCACCTTCCTGCTCAGCTCTCTCTCGACCGCCACAGTGGTAGCTTCAGAGAACTTTCTCTCTAGGCTGGAGAAAAAACTCACAAGGAGTTTGGTTCTTTTCTACCGTTTTCTTTGTTTATTAATTCTACCTATCTTCTCAGCCTTTCTGTGCTGTTTGTTTTTATTTATTATTGGCACTTCATTCATTTTTTTGAGGTGGCCCTCTTGACCTATGGCTCAAAGACCACCCTTTTCTACAAACATTGTCTGATGCTTGTATGGAGCTCCCCACACACACATTGGGCTGGTTCTCACGACCCAGGGTGCGGGCGGGGGAGGCACCACTGGGCGATCTGCGGGGTCCGGCGGGGCACCGCAGATGACCTGCGCCCCACGTGCGTGGGCAGACCCCGATGGAGCCGGCAGTCCCCGCACTGCAGTGCAGGCCTCCCGGCACTAGGGGGCGGGGCCCGGGATGCCCAGAGGGGCCGTTTCCCCTTACAGGCTGGAGCGGCGGCAGGTCCGGCCGCTCTGGGCTGCCGCCTCTGTGCGACCCCCGTGGGACGGCAGCCCACTGTTTGCACAGCAGGGTGGCCACGCGCGGTAGGGGCTTACCCCTCTACCGCCCATGGTCACTTTGCGTGCGTCCCAAGCGCGGCCGTCCCGCGGGGGCACCCCTGGTCGGCGTTCACACGACACGGGAACTGCGGGGGACTTCTGCTCCCCCGCGGTTCCCATGTCGTGCGAACACGCCCATTGTCTTTACTAGGAAAATCAGATGTAACAGGGCCTCACAGCTTCGTACTTGCCTGTGGGAGAAGGTGCTCCAAGTAGTGAACTCAAGTAAATTCACTCAGAATTGCCCATCACTGCTCTACTCTACACCGGCTCTGTCAAGCAGCATTCTAATGGACCAACAGGCTGTCATGTCTTCAGGTTCAGCCAATTCTCCAACTTCCAAGGGACTGTGCAGCGGCTCATTGGAGCCTGCCAGGTCTTTGACACTTCCTTTGGTGACAGAACCATCTGGATCAATATTGGTCTTGGTACCAACTGACACACACCCTCCCCCAAGCACCTTAGTCACACCTCCAACTCCTGGCTCCAACCTGGTGGCAAAGCTTCCAGCAAAACTGGCATCAAAACATCATGAAGCAGCTTCTTCCAAGAGTTCTAAGAAGAAAAAGGATACATCTCCAGAGTCTTCAGTCTCACAGCAGTCCATAAATCCTGCAGATACTTAGTTGACATCGACCTACACTTTAGGTCCAACCTTGTCCAAGAAGCCCCCGGTGCCAAAGCAATTTATGCACCAGATGACATCAGGACCGACACTCCTTTACCCAACCACACTGGTCCTAGAAAAAATAGCTGTTGCTTCCCCACCGATCGCACCAGTGAAAGTGTTGCCTCCAGTTTTGTCTCTCAAGTCCAGCCTGCCTGCAAGTATATACGGTAGCTTGAATCTGAGGGGGAAATTATTGAGCTTACCCAAAGAATTCACATACTGTTCACTTGGATTGTGATCCTCCTCATTCTCTGTATTATTATTTTCCACATCACAACCTTTTTTTATATATTGATTTTTTATTTATTTTCAGCAGCAAACACCACAAAGAAAAAACATAGAACAATCAACACAAACTAAAACTAGAATGGACTTCTGATTTTCTCTGAAACAAATATAAGTAACAATATTTTTTCTTACTTTAAAAAAAAACCAAAGTTCTCTTTTTTTCCTATTGTCCAAAAGATCTTCTTCTTATTCATTAAGCCCACAGATAAACAAAAACATTTTCTCTACACATAATCTATTAGAGGTTTCCATTTAACACTCTAATAACATAAATTAGTTAATTCTACTGCAAATATCTTCCCTCATCATACTTCTATTATAAACAATATTAAACATGTAAGCATAAACTAATCACACAAACAGAATAGAATATGAAAAGTTATTTCCACCTCTTTTTAAATCTTTAAATCTTTTGAAATTCAGTTTAGTTAAGTTCCCTCTCCCTTAAAGGTAAGGGTCACACGTTTCAAGGTAATCCTCCTCCCCACAAATAAACAAATCAATATCCCTTAAAAGTGAAGTTCCCACCTTTCAGGATAATCCAAAGGATAATCCACAGTTAAGTCTAAATCCTCCCCTTTCCCACATATGGTAAACACACTCCATTTTGTTATTCATATATCCAACAGACCCTCCAAATACCTTTATACATTTTAGCCAATTCATCCAATAACATAAACCCACAATTACCGCCTCTTATAAAAAAATTCTTTAACCTTTTTAGCACATATTTTCCAGTGTTCCATTAATACATTATAACCAGAATTTTAGGCCCATTTTAACACATATTCACATATTCTTATACAGTATTCCCAAAAAAGGAAAAAGGACATCTCCAGAAATTTTTCCCATCTTATTCCCCCAACCCACCAATAGACAAATCCCTTTTCTCTCTCTCTCTCTCTTTTTACAAATAAATGTCAATTTAGAGGATTCCACTCTGCAATAAGGGTAGATATATTATCTTTTCTTCAATTAATACCATTAGTCATCTTTGCCAGGTTCACCAACCATTTTTCTTGCTGAAATCTTCTTCCTCTATCAAAAGCAATCTTTTCCTGTTTCAATTTTAAAATAAAAAGGGCACAATCTCTCTTGTTACGAATAGCAAATAACATATCCTTCAAAACAGCCATATTCGTGTTGTCCCCCTCCATTTCAGTAGATAAATATTGCTGGGGAAGTTGATTCACTGTTTTCCTTCAGACAAGAAGAACCAGTAAATCCCTTGTGTCATTAGACTCTGAAATAATTCCACATCTCAGGCAATATTTTTCTTCTCTCAGGCATTTTTCTTCTCATCTCAGTTCCAATAGGGCCAAAACTCGTTCTCTATCGGACTCTCTATTTCGTGCTTGTGTTTCGTTCTCTGAGGCTTCAACCTTATCTTTGTTCTGTTTCACTTCTGCAAGTATTTGCTTTACATGACTGTCGAGATTTTTAAATTCTTGTATTATTTCCATCTTGATATCCACCAACCTCTGCACCATTCTGTTCTCCAAAGTGTCCATCCTGATTCCCATGTTTTCCTCCATTCGATCGAGTAAATTATAAACCAAATCCAGTGTAACCATCTTTGCTCTGGTTTATCTTTCTGTCCTCCCTGCTTACATAAACAGAAACTGGTCTCACACTACGGAATGTCTGGCAGCTTCCCCCCGTCAGTACTTTCAGCAGAAGTAAAAGTAATAAGATTAAGAAACCTCTTTCTTTCCCAGCTTCTTCACTCTGTGAGGCTTTTAACCTAATTTCTTAGTTTTAGAAGCCCTTTCAAAATCTCTTGTAGGCGCAGAAAAAAATATAACTCACCATAGGAAAAGTCAAGAAAACCTCTCTTCGTTCCTAAACAGCTAAAGTTCTTAAATCTTAAGAAATGGGGTTGGCAGACTTGATGTCTTCGATATGACTCCGAGTCCGACCTGTCTGTGAGAAGCTGTAAAATCTGACCTCAGGTCACCCCCCCTGTGAGCCAGCTGCAAACTCTTGTTAGTGCAGATAATCCACTAGGAGCAACCCTTAAGGTACGTGTGATTTATCTCTCCTGATCTCCCTTTAATCAAGGGCTATTTGACTGGCTGGAAAAGCCCCTCCAGACCAACTTTTAAGATGCGTCATTTCTCCACTAAAAGTGAAGACTTCAGCCCACCATTACACCCACCGGAAGTCTCTTTTTCCACATCACACCCAATGCTCACGCACCCACTCCATTGTGGTTGCTTTCAGAACACTACTGTCAAGAGTATGATCAATCCATGACCACTCAATCTCAGTAACCAGGATGTTGGGAGTGTCACTCTGCTTCTCAATACTCCTTGGCAGAATTGTGGTAGTCTTACACACTAAAGGACATCGATTGGGCCATACCTATTACCATCATTCATTGTATTCCCCCCATGAATATCGCTGATGAAGTCTCTTGTCCTTGCCTTGATATCATGGCTGGTGATAGCCAGACTCTGTTGTTCTTTCAAGACCATCACCGTCACTTTCCAGGGACGGGGACTGATGAGAATAGCCATTGGTCATGCTACCTAAGTCAGGGCCCTTTATTCTTCCAGCCTCTGTGCATACTTTGATGTCATTGGCACCTACAAGCTTCACACCAGCAATTCTGGCACCAGTTTCGTCCACCACCAAGTCTTCGTTGCTGGGCTTGGCCCCAAATACTACTTCAGTTTCACTCACAACATATATAGCCTTGGATGTTCTCTGGGCAGTGTCATTTACTTTGGTGAAGTTCCCCCTGATTCCTCCAGGATCAACAGGACCTGGGCACGTTGTACCAGCCTCTCTGTCTGTCCCTGCTGTGACTGCAGCCCCCCATGTTCTTCCCTCTTCAGGAATAGAAGACCTAGTTTCAGACTCCAAATCATTCTCATCAGTCTCCCCATTCATTTCATCCTGTGATATTAATGTTAGGGAATCAAACTCCGATCTCCCCCTATGGAGGATACTAGGTTGTACACTGAACAAATCCTCCAAATGGCTAAGTTGTTAGGGTTGCAGGTACAATACCCTGGACCTCTTATCCAGGACCCAGTATTTGATCTCATGCATACATTCTTCGGTACCAGCTGCCATACCTGGGCTGCCTGCCCTCCTTCATGTAGCAAAGAATTTGTGAGCAAGGCACAAATGTACCATCGGCATCTAAGCGAACAGAGAGTTTTCATTGTATACAAGATAAGGATGGTGGCTTTTTACTTAAACATGCTTCATCTAATTCTAGTTAGATAAAGAGTATTCCAGATTGGAAGATCTAAAAGTTTGAAAAATCCAGAGGGACCTCAGAGATTATGTGGAGGGTAGGGTTTATAATTGGGGGATGAAAACAGCCAGAACCTGTAAGTCAGTGTCCTTTGATAGACAGCTTAAAACAGGGCTTTCCAACCTTGGGTCCCCAGATGTTGCTGGCCTACAGCTATACCCAGCCAGCATGGCTAGTGGCAAGGGATTCTGGGAGCTGTAGTCCAGCAACATCTGGGGACCCAAGGTTGGAGAGCCCTGGCTTAAAACAAGCCATGAGGCTGATGCTGATAACAGGTGTTTTTGTTTTTTTTCTAATGGTGGTGAGGGTTCCTCTAATGTTTCATACTTAGGCAGGAATGAGCATTCTTTTGGGGAAACAACTTGGTGTCTGTTATATATGAACATTTTCATGTTTATTCAGTTTGGAGATTGCTTGCTTTTAATTTTAATAAAAGGTGTTACACATGTATCTGAAAAGTGTTTGCTGAATGTATTTGACAAGGCAGACTGTATTGGAGCAGACTGTGTGGTTGGCACAGGACACCTTAAGGAACACATTCCTTTACCAGTGGACAGAGCCATCCCTATAGCCAGTCTCCGCTGTATCCGTTGGAAGTTGAACTGAGAGGGAAGGCAGCTCCCTTTAGCATGCAGTCAGAGGCTGGAGACAGGGATTCTACCAGAACTCTAGTCTAGCTATAGATATTTCCAAAATGGAGCTCTGCACAGGCACAGAACCCCTATGTGTGACTGCACAGATGACCACTGGAGTTACAGCAACCTGTCACTTCCCAAAACGCAGGAAGGTTGCATTTTATCCCAATCATGTTGTGGCTCATTTTTGTCTCTGCATTTCTTTTCTCAGTGTGTATGCAGTGCTTTGTGTAGGCAGTGCTTTATTAATATACCTGTCAGCAACAGCAGCACCTATGCGCTCTATGTGGGACTGCCCTTAAGGCTGCTCAGGAAGCTGGAGCTAGTGCAGTATGCAGCAGCTCGGCTATTGTCGGGAGCTGCCGCTTTTCAGCATGCAACCCCTTTGCTAAAGGAACTTACGTACAAAGCCTGAAACAACTTGGGACCAGGTTACCTGAGAGCATGCCTCCTCCCATACCAACCTGCCCGGTCACTGAGGTCATCAGATGGCATGCTCCTGGTGGTTCCTCATGGACCTTTGGCCCGACTGCAGTCCACCAGGAGAAGGGCCTTCAGTGTGGTGGCTCCATTTCTGTGGAGCTCCCTGCCTCTGGAGGTCAGGCAGGCTCCGACATTGTGCTGCTTTTGGCGCCTGCTGAAGACCTCCTTGTTCCAGGAAGCCTTCTCTGCTCTCCAACCACCACTGTAATTGTTACTTTGTTTTCGATGTGTTGTTTTTGTTTCTTTTATCTGTTTTTGTCTTTTTATTGTTCACCACTCTGTAATCTGCTTGATGTGGAACAGTATACAAATACTGTAAATAATAATAACAACAACAACAACAACAGCTCAATCTGCTGACCAGTGTTTCTTTTGGAGACCTGATTCAGAGTTGTTTGCACCACAAGAGTCAACAGATTCCCCCTTTCAAAGCCAACTACACTGTACTTTATACTGTGCTGGTGGATAGCTTTGTGGGAATGTGGCAACACCCTGATTGTGGAATTCCCTCCCTAGGGAGGTGAGAGTGCCCAGTCTTTGCTCAGCTTTAGGCAGTCACTGAAGACGTTTTTATTCGGCTTTTGGTGGTTGTTAATATGGGGTTGATTCTGCTGTCTGAGGTTTTAACGATAGCCCTGCTGTTAATCTGATTTGTTTAAAATTTGTTTTAATGTTCTTTTTGTACACCACCTTGGGAGCCCTGTTTGGGCCGAAAGGTGGGCTATAATATTTTAATAAATAAAATACTTGTTCACCTCTGAAGTCTGAATCCCTTTGGAATGCAGCAGCACACATTATAAATTGCCCCATAGCAGCTGAAATTCAGCCCTACTCGTAGAAAGTAGGACAGAACTAGTGGGCTTTGATGAGCTGGTCTCCCGTCTGCTTAGTTGCTGCAGCTAATTTCTGTTATTTCAGAGAGCTACATTTATTGGATCACCTTCCGATGACGCCGGCTTACGTTAATGCTATAGAAGCAGAAAAGAGGGTGGGAGCAACCTTTTTAAAGCACGGGGCGGGTTCATGTGTTTAAAGCAGGTTGGGTATCTGCATGTATATAATATTCACCTGTTGATTTCTTGACACTTGATTACTGTGTGCTTGATGACTGGCAGTTGAATTTGTGAACTGACCTGCTTATGCGAAGCATCGTGACTGAGGTGATCTGTGATCCTAGATCTGTGATAATGACCCCATTCACACATGCATGGTATCACTTAATATTGCAGTGAGGTTATGAATGTGTGTGTTTGTGAACCAACGCCATGTTGCATAAGTGTAATGTGGATCAGAGCTGCAAGGATTGATTCGTGCATGTCTTCCTGTGCCCCGGGAAACACCCTTACGAGTGCCTGAAACCCCATCATTTCCAAACTGCTGGACCAAAGGACTCCTGCAGGGTTATAAAAAGCCACATCCTGTGAGGAAGGCAAAAACAATAGAAACAGGGTCACATTTGTCAAAGAAAATATTAGAAAGAATGCATGCAATGTGTGAACTCATTGCATGCAAACAGGTGTCCCATTTCTCTCTGGGCTTGCCATGATAGAGAACATTTTATTATTTTTTTATTTATATAGTGCCTCGGCTCGAACCAATAGGGGCTGTGCAAATTAGTATGTGTACCTTCACTTTCCAGCACACAAGCGAACTCTCATGTGGCAGCCATTCATACGCTACATTGAATGTGTTTTTCCTATCTCAAAGATTAATTTCAACAGCTGCTCTGCTCAATTTTAAGCTCTTCTCTCCAGTCACATTGAGGACTATAAGCTTGTTTTGTGTAAAGTGAGCGAGCATCCTAAGGAAAGCGTCCTGCTTCTGAGCTACATTCTGTGTGGAATGGTGCAATGAAAACCATGCTGGTTTCTAGACACGCTGCCTTCAGCTGACAGCAATTTCCATTTCTCCTTAGGCCTGGTGGGTGCCCTACAGTTTTCCCTCCTATGTCAGCCTAATAGCAGCCCGGTTTTGTTTCCCCCCCCCCCTTGCTTGCTTCATTCTCTTCCTGCTCCCCTCCCTTGGCTCTTTTTAAGATGCAGCCCTGTTGGGGGAGAATAATAGTCCCCACTTATTGTGCTAATGTGTGTGTCTCTTTCTAAATAAGGACCTCATGAGAAAAGGTCTGTTTGCTTTCCGGTATGGTGCAGCTGCTGTTGTTTTCAGTGCATTCATGATAACGCAGAGTGTTAGCTATTAGAAGTGCTTAGTGTTCTAAGACTGATTATTTCAGGCCAAATGCTCCTCTCTGTGGCAACTTCATGAGAGCAGACAAGGGCTGGAAAGGTCCTAAAACTCACAGGATGAGGGGAGTGAAGTTGTTCCCCTCCACTTCGGTCTGCAGCTGTTTTGCATGGCAAGTCTCTTCCCGAACCCGCTCGTAGACATGCACGTTTTCCCAACTTGGGCTGCTGTGGGTCTTGGCTGTGCTAATGCTTTGGATGTTTGGAAGCTTTCCAGGACTGGGGGTGGGAGGGAATTGGGCATCTGTATAAGAGCCTAGCCATCTCCTGGGGTGGTAGATTGGGAGCGCTGCCAGAACCTTCCAGGCCGTAGAATGACGGGAGAGGGGCTCCGAAGAGAGGCTGAACCCGATTCTTTGCAGCTGGGAGCGCACGAGTTCTGATACTCGGGAGCACCTCCCGGCCAGTGATTGAAGGTGACTGGAAGCGAAGGTGAAGAACTGAAGGTTCCAGTGGACACCACAGTAGTAAAGCTCCTGAATGGCAAGATGGATCACCATTTCAGTGAGATATTAGTAGGTCATCTGAATCCATGCCACATCAAAAATGATAGTATTAGCTCATGTCTCCTATAGAACATAGGGTGGCAGCAGCGGGAGCACTTCACTTCTCTGCCCTGCTGTCTTTCCCTCTTCGTTGGCTACTGTTTTGGTCCCCCTGCCTGTGCTGCTCACCTGCCCTGAGTATCTTGCCTCCCCTACACCGTTGTTCAGCAGCAGCAGCAGCAGCGTTTTTCTTCTCCCTGGAACCAGTTTTGAGCTGCTTACTAGGAGACTCTTCGAAGTTGCTTTTAAGAGAACAACCCTAAAATGGTGAGTGTGAGCTCAATCTGGGTTGAAAAGAATGAGAAGAGCATGCATTTAACTCACATAGTTGTTAACCACCATCTTAAATTTATTTATTTATTTAAAATATTTCTTGGCCGCCTTTCAGGGAAGGAGCTCTCCCAAGGCAGCGTACAAAATGCAGAAAACCTGCATGATATTTAAGAGTGGTAAAAAAAAACACAATAAAAACAGTAAGAACACAATAAAACCAGCAGTAAAACCAGCAATAAAACCAAGAACAAAGCCAGCAATAAAAAAGCAGTCATATTAGGAGAAGGCCAGAGTAAAATAATATGTTTTCTTAAAAGCCTGCAATGTTACGAGGAGTATGGCAGACCCCTGGTGGCAACTTATTCCAGAGGTGTGGGGCCGCTGCAGAGGAGACCCTCTCACCCACCAAACTGCTCTCACAGGTGGGCAAATGAGAAGGGCCTTTCTTGCTGATCTTAATGTGCAGGCAGGTTGATATGAGGGAGGGAGGTCCTTGAAGTAATTTGGTCCCAAACTGTTTAAGGCTTTAAAAGTCAAAACCAGGACTTTAAATTGGGCTCAGAAATGCACAGTAACCAGTGCAGCTGGTGCAGTATAGGCATTATATCAGTGTTCTCCAACCTTGGGTCCCCAGATGTTTTTGGCCTACGACATGCTGGGAGTTGTAGGCCAAAAACATCTGGGGACCCAAGGTTGGAGACCACTGCATTATATGATTGCACCTCCTTGCCCCCACCAACACTCGGGCGGCCACATTCTGCAGCATCTGAAGCTTCTGAACCATCTTCAAAGGCAGCCCCACATACAGTAGTCCAATCTGGATGTCACTAGTGCATGGATCACTGAGGCAAGGTCCGTCTTCTCCAGATAGGGGCCACAGCTGGTGTACCAGCCTAAGCTGGTATAAAACACTCCTGGATACTGCAACCACCTGGGCTTCCCCAGCTCAACCCTGATCAGAACCACCAGTAGTGTTTCATCTACTGTTGTCCTCTACTGCTTCAGGATCTGGTTCCATGTCAAGGTGTCCTGGGACAGGTGGAACCTTGACAGGGGGCAAGATAGCCTTGAAGCTTTGCTGGTTCACGTTCTGGCCAGCTGTTCAGGTTGCTCTGCAAGTGATAAAGATGAATATGTCTGAAATGTGATCCCTTTATCTACAACTTTATGTAGCGGAGGAGCAACAACAAAACAGGTGCCTTCTCAAGATCACTGTCCAATACTCTGGATTGATTTGGCTGGAATAGCAAGCAATCATCCTGTGGCTTGTTTCTAACTCTCATGTTAAAAACTACCACTGATATTTTTAGGGTGCATTTTCAGAAATTGCATTAACTTAAAACAAACAAACTGGGGGGGGAGATGTAATTCTGCATGTCTCAGATGTTAAATGTATGTGTACAGAAGAGAGTCAAGTGTCAGAATGTATCTATCCATCATTGCTTCTGCCCTGTCCCAAATGTTTTCTGCTGTTCTCTTTACTGGAGCCAGAAATTGTGACCTTATCCATGTGCATGATTCAAAGGCTAGATGGGAACAAGGTAAAACTACAGGTAGGAATAGCTGAATAATTACCTTTAGACCAACCTGAGAAACAAACCCTCCCAAGAGGCTGAACTCATTTAATGGTTCCTAAAAACTCAATCTTGCAGGTGTCAACGGTCATGCTTGATTATTTGCGGCAGTGTTTTATGAAAAAGCAATAAGACTGCATAGGGTGTTTACAGAGGGGTGAAAGCGAACAATAAATGGGTTCAGTTTTTCGAGGGAAGTCCCTCTGGTGGATTCGGGTTCCAACGGTGTTTTATGCTGCGGTGCCTTAGCTATTTAAAACTGTGAGAGAGGGGGAGGCGTGCAAAGTGCTTCGGTACTTTCTGTAGCAAAAATGGCACCATGACAAAAATGATTTCTTTTGTTATACAGAAGGTAGCAGAGTCATCACTGTTCATTAGCCTACTCAAGTGATTTCCAAACTATTTTCCAGGGAAACCCAGGGTTCATTAGAAGCTTATTGGGGGTTGTTCAGTAATGAGAAGTTCAGTAATGGTGGACAAGCTTTTCTGAAAGACAGCTTGCTAATTGTCACCTGCAATGCCCAGACACAAGAGCATGTTGGGTATGTTCCAGGTTGCATGCTCAGTTCACACAAGCCAACAGGTGAGGCCCAACACCTGTTCAGTGCTTGTTCAGTGACCGTTTTGTTTTACTTTTAAACTCTTGTATCCATTTTTTTTTCAACTAAGGAAATCAAAGTGGCTAACAGCATAGAAACAGATAATTAGAATAATATCAAAACAGCCTAATAAAATACTATAATAATAAAAACAGACAACAGTAGTCAAGAAAATAATAATAAAAACAGACAATAGTAGTCAAGAAAATCCAGCTCATCAGCAAAAATCTGCATTGGTTCAGCTTATTACTGATCTCCTCAGTGAGCTTCCAATATGCACCCTAGAATATGACCCAGAGTCCTCTGCAATATGTAGCAGTCCCACCGCAGACAAGTTGTTACGGAAAGCGTTCTTTGAAGGCAAGAAATGTTGAATAGCCATTTTCCAAGCCACAAGCATGGCACAAGAGAAGCCAGTCCACAAAGGGCTCTGGTGGTGCAGCCTCACTTCATTCTAGCAGCAGGTCTTGTTTGGTATCAGCACTTTGTGCATGACATCATCAGCCAAATCTTTCAGAGATCCCACCCTACAAATTTTAACATTTGGCCACAGCTAGAAATTGAGAATAGGCTTCGAAGGGCCCGCTCAACAAGATCCGCCACGGATGGCCTTCTCCCTGTCCCATCAGCCAGAGAAACCAGGCTGGTGGGGACTAGGAGGAGGGCCTTTTCTGTGGCAGCCCCCAATTTATGGAACTCTCTCCCCAGTGACCTCCGCCATGCCCCTTCCTTGATTAGCTTCCGCCGGGCATTAAAAACGTGGCTTTTCAGGCGGGAATATGGGGTGGGTTAGGATTTTTAATTGTGTTTTATACTCTGTGTGTGTGTGTGTGTCCCCTGTATTTTATTGCATTGTACATCGCTCAGAGTGGCCGGATAGATGGGCGATTCATAAATATAATAAATAAATAAATAAATAATTGTTAGCAGCTAGTTTTACTGGTGCGCTGCTTTGCGGACAGCGATGGGCCAGGGCCCTGTCTGTGCCCCCCCAAATGGGCAGCCAGCATTCTCCTTGGCAACAGCCACCAGCTCTAGGTTGCCTCTTCAGGTGGCTCGGTTTGGCCCCGTTGCTCATCCCTATTGTAGCTCCTTGATAGGGTTTAATTGCACTCTCGTTTCTCAGTAGGTTCTAGAAACCACTTTACAGTAGAAAAAATGGGCTGTGAGAGATCCTGAAATGTCTGGTCTGACCCAAGCCAGACATAAGAGAGATATTAAGTAGATAATAAATGAATAGATATTTGGCCTGATCATTTTAATCTTGCTTCTTCCTGAGACTTTTACATGATTTATATATTTCATACTGGGTGGAAATGTAGGCTACGGGTATGGAGAACGTGCTGATCAGCTGTGTGTTTGTGTGATCAAAGGCATTAAGGAAACAGATTAAAGGTTTCTGGAAAATAACTCTTGGATCACAGGTAGGGAGAAAGCCTTCAAAGAAAGCACGGGGGCGGTGGTGAAAAGTGAGGATTTTGGAGGCGTGGATTGGGCCAGCCCCCCAGGGCTCCTCCCACAGTTGAGCATCCTCGGCCTGAGAAAGGAGAGCTTTGAAGGTGCAAACTGGGTGATCCGTCAGCCCTGGACTGCCTCCCCACCTGAGGAGGGATGCCCGGCCCGGGAGCCCCTGAAAGCGCAGATCCTGTCAGCCATGAGCCCTCAAAGCTCTCCCTTCTCAAGGCTACCTAGAGCAGAAACCCCTCCCCACCTGAGTGAAGAGCACGCTTCTCTGTCCCTTCCCCCTCTGCTCAGATTTCCTGAATCCCCCCACCCATTTGTATTTGGGGTTTCTTTACCCTTTTGGGGGGGGGTACTTCTGCAAATGTTTCTCTGAGCATGCTGATACCTACCTACCTCTTGTGTGTGGGTGGTGCCATTTTGGCTACCTAAGCATCAGCACACCCTGTGAAGTTGGGAAATAGTAGGAATGATACACCAAAACTGGAGACCTTGCTGATCAGCTGTGTGCTTGTCTGATCAAAGGCCTTAAGGGAAAGGATTAAAGGATTCTGGAGGAAAACTCTTGGATTGTGCACAGCTGCTGCAATGTTGCAAAGGATTTCATAAGCATGCCTAAAAATATTGCCGCCTTTGGCAACCACTGAAATACACAACTTTGGTCAACTTTGGTCAATTGGCTCAGCTCTGTACCTGGAGGGCTATCACTTCCACAAATTAAATATTAGGGAGGGAGTTTAAAGTTCAACCTCCTCCCTCCCTCACCCCCCCAGCTTAGATTTTCTGCTACTGTTCTTTGCCTGTTCTGCTTGAGCACCTTGCTGACGACTGCTAATAGCAAAATGCCAAGCAAGGGTCTGGTTGGAGTTTCCCACATATTAAACATTCTGAACTTGTCCTTTTGCTCATAGATTGTGCATAATTAATAATTAAACAGCTTCCGTTGTAATGGGTTGACCTTCCTGAACTGTTCATTATTCACAAGGCAAAGGCATCACTCAAAACATCGTGCCCCCCCCCCTCGAATTGCCCTTCTCTGTACTCCTACTGTAGGTATACATAGCAGTTGGTTGGGTTTTCTTTCCCTTTTTTTGCCAGAACTGGGACTGCCCCTCTCGAATTTGTAAGAACGCAAAGCAGATACATTTATGGAGAGCTGAAAGTCTTTGGAGGAGGAACTACAGCGGAAATTGTTCTTCATTTTTTTAATCATCCATTTTGCAATTCTCACTTCCACAAAGATGTGGGAGCTGAGAATTCCCTAGTTCAAATCTTGTTTCAGCCACAGACTCCCTGAGTGGCCTGTAGCCAAGCCAGTGCCGTCTCCATCTCTGTCAGGTTGATGTGAAGTTGAGGGTGGGGTGAAGCAAGGTGAGCTGGTCTGCACCAGCAAGAGTAGGCCTCCTAATTGCTCAGTGAGCAGAAGCCTTTAGAGAGGATCACCTGACCCTCTCTGTCCTATTGGTGCAAAGAGGCTTCCTTGCTTGTTGCAGCTGGTCTTTTTTGGCCAGAGCTGGATGGTGGCACACAGGCTGCATCCCCAGCTGGTATTGGGGGATACCCCGGGGGTGGGGTGTCGCCAGTCCAAGGTCCACTTTGAGCCATCTGCAACTTGAAGATGGTGGTAATTGGTCTACCTTACAGGGTTGCCTTCGGGATTACTGAGATAAAGTACATGCAGTGTTTTGAATGCTTGACCTGTGCTTGCTGAATAAGCAGGATTTGTATATGCCTCTCTTGTGAAGCCGCCTCCTCTCGGTGTCATTAGTATGCCAAATACGAGAAATGCTACTCCTACCCTCCGCTATTTGTTCAGCTGCCAAGTTCAAAGTAATCTTTCCCACATGGCAGAATTCTCAAAATGTGTGTCAAAGGCAACCCTTGGAATACTGTCGCCTTTTACTCTTCAGTTACTTTTGATTTAATTGTGTTTTGCTGCAATCTCCGATTGTTTGAATTGGAAACAAAGCCTTAATAAGAGTTCTAGTTAATTTTCTGTCTTGTAATTACCACTCTCATTTTTCTGATAATTGGCCGTCGCAATTATATGTATATTTACTAATCACGTCAGCAGCTCGGTGGTCGCATCTCCCTGCCGCCATTGATAACGACATGCGCGCACGTACTGCGGAGGTGCTTTTATCATCATCATCATCATCATCATCATCACCATCTCCTCTCCTTTTTTAATTTTTTTTTTCCTTCTCCCCATCACATCAAAGCTATTTCCCTTGCAACCCACCGTAATGAACCCCACACATGCATTTGACACAGTTGTGTGCGAGAGAAATTGTTTGGCTCCCACCAAATGCTGCACGCTCCGAGTTTCTTGCCTGCAGCACTGGAAGGTTGTATGTGATGATATATGACTCTTGCAAATGGCCAAAGCACTCCAAAGCACGGCAGAGATTAAAATAAGTCATTCCTTTGTTAATTTAAATAGGTGCATGCATCATACTTTGCAGAGCACTCAGGGACGGGGGGGGGGGGGGGGGGTGAGGGAGAAACGGTTGCAAAAGCTGCCGAAAGGTATTTTTAATAGCAAATGAGAATAGATGAGAACGGAGTCATTTGCAGCTGACTCCTGTTTTATGTGGCTCTCTTGTTCCAACTGTAGGTCTAATGAGATGACTGTTAAAGTACTCCACAGTGCAATTTCATTACATCCTGAGCTGTTACACTATAAACACTGGCAAGTCTCTCTGTCATTCTTGCGTGGGGGGGGAGGCAGCAGAACCTGCCTCAATTTGTAAATCCCTCTTTTGCAGATAAAATTATTTCCTTGGAATAATAGGCTTGTTTCTTGTTTTGAATGTATCTGTAGCTTTGTGCTTTGATGGATTTGTTGTTAATTGGCTCAACTCGCAATTTTCTATTTTTGTTTGTTTGTTTGTTTGTAAGTTCTCCGTACTCTCCTGGCCTCTCCTGCTTAAATCTAACAAGATTTGGGATTGCTAAGTGTAAATAAATAGCAACTATGATGCAGGAAGCAAAGGTCAACACAAGAATAATTTCCCAGCTCTTTGTTAATTACAAGACCATTTGGGTATTACTTAAATAATCATTAATTTCTCATTTACACTTTCCCTACCTTCTTTTCTGCCCCGTGGCTATCACTGTCCCTTTTTCACCTCCCCTCAGTCTGATTTCTACATGTTTTACCCATTGTATAACACTCATTACTTCTAAACGCAGGATTTCTAACACGTTCCTAAGACTTCATCTCGTTTCATCTCTCTCTCTCTCTCTCTCTCACTCACACACACACAGTGTATTTTTTGAAATCAACATCATCCCTTGCTTGTTTTCCATCTGAAAGCAACTATACAATTAACAAATTGAACTCACATTTTCTGATTATTCCCCCCCCCCCCCCAATCCAAACTCAATTGCAGGAATCGCCTGTCCTTCCGGTTGGGGAGTTCTCGGAGCCGTTTGTACACTTCATCACTCAATGGTAAGCTTCGTTTGCAAATGTGCTGTGCCCTCAATGTAAATGATACATGCCATTAACTCCACAGTACCACAGGACCTTATGGCTTTCTCTGCATCCTTCCAGAGGGACTTGGCAGGCCTTGGGCAGCTGGGGCAGCAAAGCTGAGCAAACTGTTTAAATTATGTAAACGTTATTTACACAAAGGGTCATAAAAGTACTTCAGAGGGGGGATTTCCCCACCCCACCCCTGTTTTAATAAACGGTTGGGAATCTGGGTGTATTCTCAAGGAATTGGTGGTGGTGGTGGTGTGTGTGTGTGTGTATTTTAAATCACTTGAAGAAGAAGGGTGACAGATAATCATATTTATAACTCCATTATTCAGACATTCTCATATTACTTAGAAAAACAGGCTCCGCTTTTCAGATGGGCTAAAGAGTGCACTTGATTAATTTGTGAGCTTTTCATTTAGAAGTGGTTTTATGGGATGCATCTTTAGGAGGGTGGTCTTGTTGGTAGGGGCTGTATTTTAAACCACACCGTAGGGCATGTTTCATTTCTTCCAGACAAACTGCCTTGTTCAATGGAAGACCACTTAAATTAACTAGGGGAATTTTTTTTAAAGGAATCTAGTGTAAAAAAAAAAAGGAATCTCCTGAGCACCAAAAGGTTAAAGATCTAAGTACAAGCTTTTATAATGGCACATTATTAATGCCTCATTTATATAGAAAGCTAATAAGCAGGCACTTAAGTGATAAAGGATGAGAAAGAATGGTCTAAATTGGTGGATTTGGTAGAGAATTGTTCCTTCCCCCCCCCCCCCAGTCAAATTGAGCTTACTTGACAAATTTTTTCAGGGGGCATAATTTAACAGAGCAAGAAAACCCTGTGCTGCAGTAAGAAGGTAATCAGTTTATGCCAATCCAGTTCGATCACTTTCAGGCAGACTGAGGATCTGCTCTCTATTATGGGAGAGGTAGAATTGAGAGATGTTTTCTTGCAGAAGCTAGGAAAGGAAAAGGATGTCCAGTGTCACAATTGGACCAAGCATTTGTAGTGATGGTAGGAATATCTGTGTGAAAGTATATTGATGCTGACAGTCAAAACTGAAAATAGCTTTAATTCCTTGGTTCTAATTTCCCTTTTCTTTGGAAGTAAGAGTTGGATGAATGCCAATAGAATTGAAGCCCAGGGAGGCAGCCAAGAATCAGTTCCTAAGAGGAAGAAGTATTTGGATAACTTCAGATGATGAACTTAAACTAATGTGAGAGAACCTCCCCCGGAGTGTCCCAAAGGGTGGTGTTCTGACAAAAGAATTAACAGTGTGACTTTAGAGTTAATTGAAATAATAAATACAGGGCTTATGTTTATTAGAAAACTGATCCAGTTTGGGGTAGATTAGGTTTTTATGTTGGAGTCATAATTGTTGGTGATCTATCCTGCTCTCACAAACCGAGGTGCAGGGGGTTGTACCTTTCTGCCTCTACCCAGAGATTAATCTGAGAGCATATCATTTTTATATTTTTTTAATTGAGGCAGAGGAGGGCTAACCTCTGTGGAAATGTCCACAGATGTCAGGCTGAAGCGTAAATGATGGCAGATAATGGCCTTGTTCTCCCACGAGATCCAGCTACTTTGGAATGTCAGATTAAGAGTGTTGCCAAGGCAGCTTTGAATGGCTTGCAAGAATGCAACCCTCAATTGGGCTGTGCATGGTTATTAGTTAGAAGGGGAGCAATCCACCGAGTGCTTCTGCTGCTCTTGTCGCTGCTGCCTAGTTCTCCTTTCAGTTCACTGGGGCTTGTGCAGGAGACCTACACAAATCTCCTGAAATGAATGGAAGTCACATAGCACTGGTACCTGGTGGATTATGCACAAGCCCTGTGCATGGTTGCCCTGTGCAACCTTAATAGCACCATAGACCTTTCTAGGGCAGTGTTCTCTGTGGTCTGATTTGCAGCAGGTGAGGCTGCTCAATTCATATGCTCACCTGCCTCTTCTTTTCTCCCTTTGCCTCTCACAAGAGTGTAGCCTAGTGGTTACAACTTACAAGTATGAGCTGCAAGCAAGGTGAGCTCTCAGTTCAAATCTCATATCAGCCACAATTCAGTGCCTGGCCTTAGGCTACTTTTCTCTCAGTCTCACTCTCCCATCTGCAACAGGGGGATAATAATACTGGCTTTACAAGGCTGTTGTGAGGATTGCTGAAGTGATAATGTGTGTGAATTGTTTAAAAGCTTGAAATATAAATGCCGATTGTGGCAAGTACTCTAATATGGGCGGAGATAGACGTTGATTTCCACAACCTCCTTGATCAGAAAAAAATGAATGGAGCACGGCTGATCTCCCTGGGATTTCCCACGTTGTACAGCTCCTGAAAGCAGCCCCATTCCCATAAGAGTTCGACACATTTGAAATAAAGGGCAGAAGGTAATGTGTGAAGCTTCTTTTAGTCTGCTGATTTTAAAGGGCCATTTCACACATTGCGCAGAATCAAACCTGAGTGGGTCAGTCACACTCCCTGATGAGTCAACTTGTATGACACATCTTTGTCACATCCACTCTTCACATGTTTTACATGTACACCTAATAGGTTCTAAGTGAACTCTTTAAAATGTAATGCATGAAATGGCCCATGAGCAAGCAAAGTGGTGGCTGCTTGCCATATTTCGTCGTGGAAGAAGATTTCAAGCTAAAGAATAGTAGTAACATTTTAATTTTTTAATTTATTTATTATATTTATAGCCCGCCTTTTTTCCTGCAAGGAACCCAAGGCGGCTTACATAATCCTCCTCCTCCTCCTCTCCATTTTATCCTCACCAGTGCTTTTTTTCTGGAGAAAAGGGTACCGGAACTCTTGGATTACATTTCCTCAGGAGTAGATGGCGATTAAATTGTAATGCAATTAATAGAAGAAAAGGTGCTGGAACTCAGTTCCGGTGAGTTCCACCAGAAAAAAAGCCCTGATCCTCACAACAACCCTGTGAGGTAGGTTAGGCTGAGAGTCAGTGAGTGGCCCAAAGTCACCCAGTGAGTTTCATGGCCGAGTGGGGACTAGAACCTGGATCTCCCCAGTCCCAGTCCAACACTCTCACCACTACGCCACACTGGCTCTCTTTAAGCACAATTTGGAGCCGTTCTTAAGGCTTTATATATCAGACCTTTTTGGCGGTTGGGTTGTTTGTTTCCACTGATCAACCATAATCAGACACTAAAAATTATTCGGTATTCTAAACTTCTTAATATGTCATCTATTTTTTCCCTTTTGGTGTACAGTATGAGAAAGCAACCAAAGGAAAGGCCAGCCCCTGAAGAGTTAATGGTGAGTATATCTACCGTGTTCAAACCACAAGTTTTACTAATTTATTACATGTGCAAGTTTGTTGATTGGTTTTTTTTCTCCATAAGTCAACTAACATTAAATCTAAATTTTGCTTCCAGCTCTGACAGCCAGCAGACGTTGTCGAGACATGCATAGACTTATTTCTTAGTTTCATTATCATTTCTAGCTCTCTTCCATAAAGATTGTAATGGTGGGTATGGGACACATTTCAGTGAAAGTCTTATTGGAACTGGGACTCTTGCTGATATTCATGATGGTCTATGTTCAGGTCAGACCAAGAGGCTCTCTTTATTAGAAAGTATTCAGATTTCTTCCTTAATTTATTGAACTCTTTAAAAAAATAAATCCTTAATTTGACAGCAGTTCCTGTGAACTTGGTATCAGCACTTATGGCATTAATGGGATGGGCAATAGTCTATATTCCTATTCTAAAACTGATCTTTGGGTTTTGGTGAGAGATCCGCATTAGGCAAGAGCCAGGCTCTTCATTTCCCCAGGTTGCCCTTTGTTTCCGTCTGTACTAACAATCTGTAATAATGAACCTTTTCTTTCTTCTTAAAATGATACCATCAATACACATTTACTCATGGGTAACCTTTGTTCCCTATTGGGCAGGAGATGCCCCCCTGGCGATGCCTAAAATATCGAAGGTCTGGTCCATGATGGCTCAGAATAGGGACTTCAGTATCAATAGCAATAAACATAAAAATACTGTATAAAACTTAGAAGAGACAATGGGCCTCATTCGCATGTAATGGCAGCGAATAGTGGATTAAGTAACCCAAGATTTGCCGTAGCCTCTTCCGGGCATGTTCCGCAGCCTTTTGGAATATTCAGCCTCTGATCTGGTCGATTAGAAGTTGCCTACATGACATCTGAACCCGGACACTATGGTGTGTGTGCCACACACATGCAGCTGTGCAACCCCAATTTGGGGTTGCGCCGTTTTGTGCACGGTATATTGCTTTAGACATTTCTTTTAAAGTAATCTAGAATCCACAACTAGGCAATACCTTTATTAGGACCAGTCGAAATTCCACAAAAATGTGCAATCTTTTGGCTTCTTCAGAACTCTTCATCAGACTAGGTGGTGCCAAAAGCAGGAGGTAGAGGAAGAAGCAGCAAAGTCCAAAAATGCAGCCAGATTATGTGGCTGTGAGGTCTGCGGTATAGATAGACCCAGTCTCAAAATGGAGATTTGCAGTCTGAATGAATTAGTCAGTGGTAAATGTTGCAGGTATTGGATTACACCTAGCAGTGCATTTTGGGATAGTGAAGTAATGGCTGATCTCTGTTTCTTAAAGCATTCAAGGCCAACTGTAACTCTGATCCGCCTCTTGCCAGTCTCTCTACAGCAGTGTTCTCCAACCTTGGGTCCCCAGATGTTTTTGGCCTACAACTCCCAGCATGCCCCAGCCAGCGTAGCTGGCTCAGCTTATCTGAGTGTGGAAAGCTAAGCAGGGTCAGGCCTGGTTATTACTTGGATGGGAGACCCCTCCTCTAGTTTCCTGCATTGAGCAGGGGGTTGGACTTGATAGCCTTGTAGGCTTCCTTCCAACTTTATGATCTATGAAATCTATGAAATCTGGGGACCCAAGGTTGGAGAACACTGCAGACTTCCATTATGAGACTGTGTCTATCGATGTTGCAGACCTCATGGCCAAAAACACCTGGCCAAGTTCTTGGACTGTGCTGTTCCTTTCCCCATCCACTGCTTTTTGTACCACCTAGCCTGATTAAGAGTTCTGGAGAACTTGTACATGTTTGCGGAATTTTGGTAGGTCTTAATAAAGTTATTGCCCAACTGTGGATTTTGGATTTTTTTCCCCCTCATAGACCAGCACAGCTATCTTTGTTTCTTTTAATGTAAACCATTCATAAACATCAGTAAGCAAATAAATAAAACTGGGGGGTGGGAGATAAGAGGGGTTACGTGCCCGCATCAAAATTAAAGAACAATGGCCAGAATCCCCAGAATTGCACAACTAGTCCTACACACTCAAGGGGGGCTTTCAGCTTGTGTTCCTCAAACAGCGGCACATCCATGTGTACACGCATAAACACACAGCAAACTGCTTTTGAGCCAAAAAGGATATTTCAGAGCTGGCGGGTGGTGGTGGTGGTGGTGTGCGCCTGTTGTTGAAAGTGGAAACGTCCAAAATGCCAGTGGGCTAGTCCAGGCCCTGCAGATGCCAGCTCCCTCCCTCCCTCTCTCCCTCCCTCCTTCTGGGTGTGCATCATGTTTGTGAGTTATTTGACTGTGTGTCTAAATTTGGATGCAAGTAATTTCTATTGATGTTGAAGAGAGCGTTTAGACAATTGCTGAAACACCTTAGCGTGGTGGAACTTTGTAGTTTTCTCCACACCGTCCATTCTCTCTCTGGGTAGTGATGGTTGAGACTGCCTTAATTTGCCTCTTCTTTTTTTTTTTATTAACTTTTGATGGTTGGAAGGTTCCTGCACTTAGTCACATCTGAGAGAACTTGGAACAGGTTCTAGAGATGGAGATGCATTTACCTTATGCGTTGTTATTATTCTATGGCTGGGTAGCTTGACTATTAAACCGACAGAATGGGGTTTCATAAAACCTGTTTCTCTTGGTAAATGCATGTTTTCTGTGATGCAATAGGCCTGCCACTTATAAATAAAACATCTGCAGATCGCACTTCCGACCCTCAGTATATATGTGCGTGTTCAGAAGCTATAACACCACTCCAGGGTGTAAAGTCATAAAGACGGAGGCCAAGGGGTGAGTGCCTATAGGAAAAGCGACGCAGAGTTATATATCTTTCCAACTACCTGCCCTGAAGTGCCTGGTTCTACTCAAAAGACAGAATCTCCCCCCCCCCTTTTAATAATTAAAAAAAAGCATGATGGCTCCAAAAAGAGATGTGGGTTTTTAAGATTTAGTGCTTTCTCCCACATTGCTTTCCTTTCCCTGAAGAAGGGCTTCTTACCCAGCAAGCCTGGCCATTCAGTATTGGAAGGAGCCCCTGGTTGTGGAGGAAAGTCTTGTTGATGCCCTGCTTGATTTTGCAGTTACAGACCCGAAGGGGAAGGGAATATTGCTTGTGCAGGGCCACAAATGGCTCTTGCCCAGTTTCATTCTTTTCAGTGTGGCTTGTGGAGATATTCCTGGTGGATTGTGCCCCCCTTCCTTGTTTAGCTTAGCATTCTTGCTTATGCTCCAGAAATACGGTGGCAGAGACCCATAATTTATGTTTCCTATTCTTGCCACCTTTCCCATCTTAATGAAATAAGTATATGTTGATGTGTTCAAATAACTATGTTTACTGAACATAACAGGAAAGCAATCCTCAGCTACATATTATACTTTCTCACATGCGTGTGTGTGTGCGCGTGCGCGCACACACACACACACACACACACACACACTACACAGAAACCCCTCTACATTTTGCTGCCTTGTCAGGTCCCCAGGAGTTTTGTGGGAATGAAGTGGCATATTGGCATAAGCATCCAAAAGATCAGATCCATGGCTTCAGTGAGAACCCCAGTCCCAGAACACACTGGATCGGAATCTAGGTCCATCTAGTCCAGCATTCTGTTTCCATCTGTGAGCAGCCAAATGTCTCTGGTTATTCACAAGTAAGGCATAAAAGTGATGCAAGTGACTTCCCTTCTTGTTTGTTCCCAGTCTCCAGGTATATTTCCTGGAGGTTCCTTTTAGCTGTCATGGCTAAGATCTGTTGACTTATCTGCCCCCATGAATCACTCTAACCCTTTTGGAACAGGCCTGTGGCTCACGCTGGCTCAGCTTGTCTGAGTGTGGAAAGCTAAGCAGGGTCAGGCCTGGTTATTACTTGGATGGGAGACCCCCTCCTCTAGTTTCCTGCATTGAGCAGGGGGGTTGGACTCGATGGCCTTGTAGGCCCCTTCCAACTCCAGGATCTATGAAATCTATGAAAGCCATCTAAGCGAGTGGCCATCGAATATTCCACAGCCTTTGAGTTGGCCAGAGAGAGATAGTCCGGGATCTGGCCAACGGATCAAGGGAGGGGCAGGAGCTGAGAGGTAAGCCAAGACTTTCCAACTTCTGAAAGCCTCTTGGATAAAAGGATCTTTCTAGGTCACTTGTTGTAAGTCATTCATTCGCAGTGTGCTGGAAGGGGAGGATAAAAATAGATGCTCCTGGCTCTCTGGATATTAGCCCTTGCAGATATTGGGTTAATATTGGGATTGTACAGGCAATTTAGTATAATTAAAGAGTGGCAGCAGAATGAGGATGGCTGGGCTCCAATCTTTCCCCAACTCTCCGTTACTGGTGGCTAAATTATTTAATGCCTTTCAAAAAGCCAAGCTTTTAAGTGCTTATAACCTCATATTCCAAAATCTGTTCCTGCTGCAACGCCCATCAAAGTCAGTGGAATCGATTCCGCGAGGAGTTGGCATGGGGCACAATCTATCAGGAAGTTCCCCTGCACGATGCTCTGTATGAAAATGGATTGAAATGTAAGAGCAAGGCAGTAGAAAGATGATTTTGGCAATACCCAGTGCTTTTGTTTTTGTTTTATTTATTATATTTATACCCCGCCTTTTTTCCTGCAAGGAACCCAAGGCGGCTTACATAATCCTCCTCCTCCTCTCCATTTTATCCTCACAACAACCCTGTGAGGTAGGTTAGGCTGAGAGTCAGTGACTGGCCCAAAGTCACCCAGTGAGTTTCATGGCCAAGTGGGGAATAGAACCCGGATCTCCCAAGTCCCAGTCCGACACTCTCACCACTACGCCACATTGGCTCTCACACAACCTAATTGATGATACAATTGGGCTGATCTACCTGGTAAAGTGGCCAATAAAGTAGCAATCATGCTGCCTCGCTCCAACATAGAAATTGCGTATCAAGAGAACTTGTTCCACATATTTTGTTTTGTCAGTTTGTTGGAGTAAGGTGGCAAATGCTCTGAAGGTGAGAGCTCTTCCCAATTAGCTCATGCCATTTCAATAACTAGATCAGGAGCAAAGCTGAACTTTGTATCATTGTTGCAAATAGATGGAAGTGGACTTCGTCTGACAGTCTATATTAGTGTAATACCATGATTAGGCCAACCAAAGGGTCGCCAAAAATACACAAGCTTTCAAGATCTCCGGATCTCTTCATCAAGCAAGAGGTCACAAAAATCAGGCGAGGGGGGGGAGTGGAAAAAAGCTGATTTGATGTTGAAGACATGATGCCTGCATGATCACAATCTTGACATGGACTTGGCCATTCAACAAAGGCTCTAGCACAGTGTTCTCCAACCTTGGGTCCCCAGATGTTTTTGGCCTACAACTCCAGCATGCCCAGCCAGCTATGCTGGCTGGGGCATGCTGGGAGTTGTAGGCCAAAAACATCTGGGGACCCAAGGTTGGAGAACACTGCTCTAGCAGGTGATATGATGGTCTCAGTCTTCACCTGGAGCTGCCTGCAGGGGTGCTGGGAGCAAGAAAGGCAGGTAAGTTTGATACCCCATTTTTTTAAAATATAAAAATCCAACTCTTACTCAGTAATGTCTCCATGTTGGGCTAAGCACACCGGCTCCTTTATAGTGAAAAACAGAAATTAGTCTTTATATTAACAATGCTGGATATTATTTTAGATGCAGTACTAGGTTTAAAAAAAAAAAAAGTCAGCAGAAGCCAAATTAGGTAGTAGCTGGAGGGGATGAACCCTCAGAGAAATAAGGCCTAATTTCAGGTGGTATAAAGTCCTCTTCCTCCAACATAAGGTTTTGTAAATTCAGTATTCTCTTTCTTTGTGTGTGTTTGGACTGAAAGGATCGGAGAGAAGCTTTCTGAGAGTGTTAATGCAAGTTTCATCTGAATACAAAGTGAAATAAGCTGAAAAGCAGTAAGATCATCCACCTTGACCCAAGTACCTGAGGACATCTAATTAGCAACTATGCCTGCCTTTTGATTGCAGAACTAGCCCAGGCGTGGTCACATTAGAGCATATTCCATGTATTTACTGTTCAGATTAGTATCCTATCCTTCCCCCAAAGAACTCAGGACAGTTATGACTACTGTCTGCTTCACCACACTGCTTAGTCATTTTGCCTGATGAAGAGTTCTGTGAACCTTGAAACCTTGCCTCATTCTTAAACCACTGGTTGATTAAATGAAAGAGATCTTATCTTTCCCTCATCCGATATGCTTACAGACTGGCATCAAACTAAAAAAGAAAGCACCTTTTTCTACTGATGGGAGACCTGCTTTTATCTGGGGAGGCAGGCAGGTGTGGTTCTGCAGGCGTGGCTGAATGCCACAGGGGACACCGTTGATCTGGACACCGTTGATCTCAGCCTCAGTGGCACCGTTTTCACGAAGTGTTCAATTCCTAAGCTCTATTTAATGGAATCTATGCATAGTAAGTAACCGGGTCAGAGAGAGGCAGCCTTCCCCTGTTTGAGATCAATTGCTGGCTAATACTTTATCTAGGTCACTTTATTATCTCATGGCAATGCCGTTCCCATTCGCCTCCTCCTTTTGTAAGACACACTTCAGCTGTGGGGAAAGTGCGTTATCGCATACATATTAAAAACATATACCCATTCTATCTGTATGTAAATGCGTGAGGCACAGCTGGATATTGCCAAGGAGTTTGATTTACTAATGGTTATTATCTGTTCTCGCTGTTCAGTGGCAGAGAGAGTTTCAGCAAGCATGCTAACATGGAAATTGTCTCCCAGTAGCGCTAGCCTGCTTTTGAGAATTGTTTAAAAAGATGGCCCCGTTTCTGGGGGTTTTGCATGGCCGTGTTTCTGAGATGCTGTTCCGTTCCCTTGGTGAGTTTCCTAGTGAAGCGTGTACTATTGCTAGAAAGTTAAAGAGCAACCCAGAGTATTTCTTAAAGCTGTCCCGCACCTCAACCACCCTCTGCTACAGGACCAGAGGTGGAGAAGGAAAATATTCATGGAGTCCCTAGCAGAACAACAGCATATCTCTCGCTCTTCTCCTGCTCCTCCTTGTATCTGTCCCCCACACAAGGCTGCCGGACCTTCTCCACTCTTGCTGTTCTTTGTTTGCTCCAAGTCCCGCTCACATATGAGTTCATCTATAGGAATTTGTTGGGGGCTATTTCTCAGGCGGAGGTCTCCCCTCCCATAGCAAGAAATTCCACAGGGAAGAGGCATGTGGAGGACCCGCTGCCTGCCAGATTGTACTCCAGGGAACCACAGCCGAGCAGGAGGAATTCACCCAAACCGTACAGTGCAGGGAGCAGGATGAGCTGGGCATCTAAGGGGGAAGGAAGGGGTTGAGTATGGGATTGTAGATGTGCAGTGCCAAATTTTCATGAGGGCTGATTTGTGATGCAAAAGTTGCCATGCCATGGGTGGGTGTGAAAGAGTTCCTACACGCACACATTACATTCTACGCTTTCACACATTTTTTTCACACTTCTGAATTTGCTGCTGTTTCAGAGCCCCTTTTCCCCCTTGAAAGAGCGTCTTCATTGCATGATCCCACCCAGTCGGGGATCACATAGACATGATGATAACATGGTGCCATGTGACCAGGCAGGGCAAACAAAACCCTCACTCTGAATCAGGAATCATATTCCTATTCCCCATGCAATTGAGCCGATGTTTCTTGTTGCACTCTGGTGGCTTTCTTGGACGCCAGCCCTAGCAAAATCTGCCATAATAATAAAACAATACACCTTTAACAGAAGAAAATTGCCATATCTGTGTCCAACTATATGATTATCAAAATGTATCTAATTTTTACAAAACCTTGGGAAATGGTTACAAATTGCAGATACTCCTAAGTAGGAAGGCGAGCCAAAAGAATATTGCAGACACAGCCTTTGATTAGGTTAGTTTACTGCACAGATCAAGTATTTTAGCTAGTTGCATATTCATTTTTAAATTTTTATTTTTACTGCCCTCCTCAATGTTTTTATATTGTGAGATCCCATGCTAACCAAATGCTATTATCTTCCCTTAAAACCACCGGGAAGTCCTTGCAGTTTTGTAGCTCACTAGAGAGAGGAAGTAATGTATCCCCCGCCTTCCATTAAAAGTTTGTAGTTGCATAAACTGTGTGACTGCAAAAGCTGGTGACTAAATCTGTGATATATGCAATGCTCACAAGTAATGGGTTTCAGACTCCTAGGCAGGTGCTGTTGTATAATTACAGGACAGGAGAAGCACAGACAGAATGGAGCCTCCTTTCTGGACTACAAAAGCCAGTTCATCAAGTAACACAGGCAGCAAAGGACCCTCTGCCAGCTTGCCCTGTCTATGTATGTAAACATCTCCTACCCCGATGTGGCAGGAAGTAGGATGTGGAGCAATGAGCTATTTTATATCTTTTAAAATGGGTACTCAGATTCATTGGCACCCTCCTGAGTGCTAGAAACAGCCCTGTTCCCCCCCCCCCCGCTCAAAATTCCTACAAACCCATAGACTGTCTAGAGGAATCTTTGTGGTTGGGTATTGTACATACGGTAGGTCATTGACCACAGCGCCATCAAAATGGAGCCTCTCCAATTAAATCACACCTTCTAAAACCTGCACTTAATGAATTATATGATTTTTCAGAGGATACTTCCAGGCTTGCTTTTCCCTATGCTTTTTAAAAACACGTGTTGCCAGATTGAATTAATAACATCAGAAAATAGAAAAATAGCCGCGCTTGCATTTTTATTTTTTATTTATTTTTTTGCCTTGTCTGCGTGATTTGATTTGTGCAACTGAAAACTAGGCATGGCTGTGTAGCCAGTTCAGCCATGACTAGTTTACTGCTAGCTGTGTGGCAAAGCGATCGGCTGATTATTCTGCCAAGTAGTGAGGCTGATTTGCAACACATGATGAGGTTACCTTTTCTCTTTGATTTATTATCATGCTTGTATCCTTCCCTTCAAAAGGAACTTTGCAGCAGCTTCACAAGAGATAAAACAGAACAATCAGTAAAATCATAATCACAATAAAATATAAGCAGCATCAAAGCATTCTGACAGGGAGTAAAAGGTTTTCACCTGGCATTAGAAAGATAACAGAATAAGCATCAGGCAAATCTCCTAGGGAGAGCATTCCACAGCAGGGGCACCACCACCAAAAAGACCATTTTCCCAGTAGTTACCCACTGTGCCTCAGATGGCAGGGTTTTCTACACATCTCACTGCAGGCTGAAAGCTGGTCTAGCTGTATGAGGGCACAATCAGGCCACCATTTTGCCATGTTCACAGAACTCCCTCTATGGTTGTGTGAATTGGTCTGAAACCATTCAGTGTTACAGTAGACGTATAAGTCAACACTTACCGGTACTTGTTAATCTAGGACACAGTCCACTGGGGACTCCTCCTACGCAAGCCCCACTGAAATTAACAGCATTTGCATGCAAGTCCCTTAATGATTTGTCTTAAACAGATAAAAATAGACTTTCAAATGGACCGGGATGAATTGAATTGGCAGATACTAAATGCGGGGGAGAGGGGGGGCTGCGGAGATAGATGTTTTCCCTTTACATAACAAAAACCTGATTGTGGTGGATCTTCATTTCCCATTGGGCAGTGCAAATATTAAAGAAAGGTCTCCCATCCGGTATATACAATGCTATGCCTTTAAAACATTGCTGGCCTGGGTGAATGTCCGGGCTGTGGCTTGAGCCCTCCTGTGCTGGGTGGGATCTGGTCGCAGCTGCAACATTCACAAAGTGGGTGCATGTGTGTGGATTTGAAACATTTCTGTCCTGTGGGGGAGCTGAGCGGGACTGATGTGTGTACACGGGATTTGTGGGAGGAGCTCCTAATTTTTTTTTCTAATGCCTCGGAAGCACTTTCTAATTTGTGGAGTTATGTCTTAAATATTTCTGCTAAAGGGAGCCTATGCTGAATGGTTCTTAATTGGATTTTCATGGTGATTGACAGCATTTCATTATGGCAGTAACTTTCTTTGGCTAGAGTGAAGGCTGAAAGAAGGGGGGGATCTTGTTTGGATCCCCCCCCCTTCTCCATCAAAGCTCTTTTTTATCCCCTGAATTCCCGGTGGCGCAATTGCAATTGTGAAAGAGCCTTTTAGCACCTTTGTTGTTGCCATCCCTCGTGGTGATTGGACCCAGCTGGTTGTAGATAAGAGAATGCGCCTCTCACAAAGCAACTCTGTCTCCTGCCTCCACAGTTTCAATAATTTTAAGAGCCCCCGAAACCTGTTGAGGTTTCGAAGTAGCTTTAGATGTGGAATGAGTGTTAAGTATTAGTTATCGGGAGATTAGGGCCCCAGGGACGGAGTGAGATAAACAACTACAATTAAGGCAAAATCTGCCATAGTAAACAAAATTTAGTGGAAACAGATGCCCCAAACCATTTGGGGGGATTGATCTGAGGGTGACAAGGAATCGATTTTTGTCTTGTTTACACTTTGCAAACCCCATCGTGATAAAACGGGAGAATAGATATTTCGTACACTCCTGATTTTAGTTAATTTTTCCCTCCCCAGCACCTCACAGTCGGCCGGCTGTCTTCTAACAGTGACCAGGCCTAAGCTGATCCTGCATTCACACGGAGCAACTAATTGGCTATGAAGGGCCCCTGTGTTTAAATGGACTTGACAGGAATTTAAATTTTGTTTCAATCAACCTCTACGTCTGCAGCCTGCTCCACTTTCTGATTTTTAAATTAAACATGATTTTAAAAAAGCAAAACTGTGGCTTGGCCTGTTTAAGGTCCCTGATTTTAACTTCCACTGAGGGCAAGGCAAAGCAGCGCCATAAAGTTTGGGTTTATTAAGGCATTGGGGGCTGCTGACAGAAGTCGGTTGTGTTATTAAAATTAATCTGCTTATTTGGAATAGAATTTGAGACATTGAACCAGCTCTTCCTTTACTGATATAAATTGCTCGTTATAATTTAATAAAGCAGCCATTGGCACTGTCGCCACAACTCTGAGCATATATTTAGCCCCCTGTGGTGTCTGCTGGCTGGGGGTTTGTAGAGAAAAGGACTTGCTTGCTACCTGCATAGGAACACGGGAAGCTGCCCGGTACGAAGTCACACCACGGGTCCCCCCAGCCCAGTATGGTTGGCACGGACTGGCAGCAGCGCTTCTCCAGGGTGTCAGGCAGGGTTTTCCCAGCCCTACCTGAGATGCTGAGCATTGAACCCAAGAACCTTCTGCATGAAAAGCAGGGGCTCTGCCGCTGAGCTGTGGGCGGCCCTTCAGTTAGACAAGCATGATGAGAGAATGCAGGAAGAGGCCAGGGACTGAGTAGTGGGGACGGTGTCTTGGTTGGAAGGGAGTTCCAAAACAGGGCTGATCATAGAATCATAGAAAAGTAGAGTTGGACGGGGCCTACAAGGCCATCAAGTCCAACCCCCTGCTCAATGCAGGAATCCAGGTCAAAGCATCCCCGACAGATGGCTGTCCAGCCGCACCTTGAATGCCTCCAGAGTGGGAGAGCCCACCACCTCCCTAGGTAGTTGGTTCCATTGTCTTATTGCTCTGACAGTCAGGACATTTTCCCTGATGTTTAGGTGGAATCTGGGTTCCCGTAACTTGAGCCCATTATTCCGTGTCCTGCAAACTGGGATGATCGAGAAGAGATCCTAGGCCCTCCTCTGTGTGACAACCCTTCAAGTACTGGAAGAGTGCGATCATATCTCCCCTCAGTCTCTCTTCTGAAGGCTAAACATGCCCAGTTCTTTCAGTCTCTCCTCATGGGGCCTTGTTTCCAGTCCCTTTATCATCCTTGTTGCCCTCCTCTGAACCCTCTCCAGTCTGTCTACATCCCTCTTAAAGTGTGGTGCCCAGAACTGGACGCAGTACTCAAGATGAGGCCTAACCAGTGCCGAGTAAAGGGGAATTATCACTTCACACGATTTGGAAGCTATACTTCTATTAATGCAGCCCCAAATAGCATTTTGATTGGAAATGAACTCCTGCAGAAGAGAGGAAGAATATTATTTTGTCACTGGATACACTCTTCCCCAATTTGTTTCAACTCAAACCTGGAAGCATGGATGTAGCAATCACAGGGTAAGTTAGGGGGATATCCGCTATCCAGTTTGGGCTGTAGGCAGAAGTGGTCTCTTTCCCCCACCCTTGCCTCCACACTAAAACAGAATCCCCAAACCCTCTAGCTTTCTTACGTTGTGGCAGTACGGCCCTACAGGACTGTCATAAGGATTACCGTGATGTGAAATGTGCCAAACATTCTATGTAAACCCTGGAGGAGTTGTATGTGACAAAATGTCCATGTCAGCTCCTTCTAGGTCAAAGACGACTAAGTCTGGAACCAAGTCAAGGCCAGAGATGGTTTGTGAACCAGCTGTTGGGTGCCATCAGCTGTCCAAGGAATGCTTTGTTACTTTAAGAATGAGGAAACTGCAGTGCAAGGCTGATCATCCTGTTCCCATCAGATCCTGACCCACAACAACGTTGTTGTTGTTGTTATATTTATTTGTGTCCCGCCTTTCTCCCAACACTGGGACCCAAGGTGGCTCCTCAGTTCACTGAAGGACTTCTTGTGGACCGCCTTATTCGGGCATTACCAGACGGGAATAGTTTTACTCTCTTCTCCCTCCCTCTCCCCCCACTCCCCATCAGTCAGGATTCATCAGATCTCACTAGAAGGGAAGCTGGCACTCAAGATCTTGACAAACACTGGTAAATTAATATATTTTAAGTGTTATGGGCACTTTTGAAAGCCATCATGGATTCCTATGGAACACGACTTCCAAAATAACACTTGCTGTTCTAAACTAGGCTGATACTCTTCCCCAATCCCATACCTTCCCCCCCCACCCCACCCTCTCTCTCTCACACACACACACATGCGCGCACACACACACACGCGCATATGCGCACACACACACACCTCTGATATACTTAGTCCTACAGAGCCTGTGAGGCAATATCATTAGTATGATGATGATCCAGATAGTCACTGTTTCTCCCCAACTGACCTGGCCTAATCTGCCTTTGCAATTTGGAGAGTTTTGTGTGACTTCTCTGGAAGTAACCTTAAATTGTAATCTTGTAAGAATTCCAGTGTTGTATCCTTCACTCCTTCTCCTAATGAGGTTATGACCAAATGCTCATTATAATTGCTTTAGACTCCTTTTAATTTTCAAGCGTATTAATCATAAGAAGAGTTATTTAAAATTGCATAAATTAATCTTAGATTAAAAGCCCATCAAAGCCTCAAAACAATTAAGAATAAGTAGGATTTCCCTGGGGCAGCAAGTTTTATTTTAATAGTGTAGCCAGGTGGATATCAGAACATTTGAAGTGTGGGGATGATTAATGTTTGCAGCAATTTTGAAGGAGAGATTTTAAAATGGCAACTCTTGAAGTCTCATCTTGAGCTTCCTGTACAATTCAAATCTATTGTCTCTCATGTGCACTAATGAACATTTTAATTACAGTGTGTGGCAGGGCACCGAACTGTGCAAGACATCACCACTTTAAAATGGCAGTGGAAGGAAGTCGTTGCACCTTGGCTGCTCTATTTTGTTGTTGTCGCTGTTGCTATGAGAATTGACGTGCGCACCTCCAGCCCTCCGAAGAGCGTTGTCTAACTCAAAAGCTTGCATTCCAACTTTTTGGAACACGTAATTTATCCAAATAAAAGATTATTGTCTTGTTTCCTCTGCTCCTTTACTCCTGAGAGCAAGCATAGCAACACCAAAGTCTGTATTTAGCTGCATAATCACGCAGTAGGCCCAGATACTGATTATTTTTGCTACTACTGTGGATACTGTTTAAACTTTATGCAACATCAACTGTGCCTGTAGTCCAATTAAGGGAGCAACTATAGACTGATGGTGAGTAATAGACACGTGTGTGGGGGGTGTGTCTGGTGGCAGTGAAGTTCACTGCCATCAGACTAAGGTAATATGGCTCAGGAAAGACATTAACATATTTTGGATCTTTAGCAGGGAGGGACTTGAATTAATGAGAAGTGGCTTAACTGGCTTGTATGTGTGTGAAGGGATGCTTTTCCAGTCAAATGGAGCAGTCCTGCAGGAGGTGCCGGGACAGAGGTTTGAGGAGGCGGCAGCAATAGGGTGCTGACCATCAGCTGGTGAAGGTCTCTGGCATTGGTGGTGTCCCCATGTTCTTCAGGACATCTCCAGGGCAATACTAGAATTGACTCCTGCATGTGGTGAGCATGCTTGACCCCAAGATCTGCTTCAGAAACCCTTTCGCTGAGGTTCAACCCATTGTTGTGGCCGCTGGTCAGGAGAAAACAACGGTCAACTGCTTTGGGAATCGTAGAGAACAGGAAAGCATGATAAGTCATAAAAGTGTGTCAGGAGTAGGACTGAGCTGAAGAAGCTTATAAGCTACGCACTGCGAGTTCCAGGCAGAGAGGACCCTGTGAGTCTGCCATATTCTGTTCTGTGAAAAACCCTCCACACTGCACTATGGCATGCACAGAGAACACCAAGCTACCAATCTTGAATACTTCCAGATAAAACTGCGGTGTTCATTGTCAGTGAGAAGAGCACCGTCTCACAATCACACGTTGAGCTGTGTGAAGATCCTTTTATAAATCAGACCCTGTAGCCATGAGGGATATGTGTTTTCTCTGTTTGCTTTAAGCCTCTGAAGGCGCTGTGTGTTTTTCTCTTTCTCTCTGTGCTGCCCTGACTGGAGTCCTGACCAGCAAGCGTGCCGTGCCCCCAGCCCTAATGTGCCGTTAACGATAGGTTAATGTACAGTATAATGTTTGTCAGGCTCTGGGTTCATTACACTTCTGAGTGCAAGGTCTTTCTGCAGAGTGCCCACGGTCCCATTGCATTATATCATGCAATGAAAACACCCTTTTAATATCACACACTAATAAACTGTACTTGAAGTGCCATCTGAGGGCACCACGATCCTTCCGATAAGGTTGCTTCCGACTGCAACAGTTGGGATCTCCCATTGTATTTTATTGCTTCCGGATCCTGATGTTTCCTCCGACCTGTGTCTAATGGAAATGCAATTGTCCCCTCTGTTCTGATTTATATCCGGGCTGGCTCTACCATTAGGCGGACTGAGACGGTCGCCTGAGGCCACAGATGTTGGATGGTATGGTGGCGCCAGCCCCCCTGTCCATTCCTCTCTGTTGGAGGGCACAGCTGTGTATATCCTACCTAAGCTAGACTGCTGCCCTCGGGTGCGGTGGAGGATGCCGAACCATCACCAGTGTCCAGGTAAGATTCAGTTGACGGCCCAGTTGGCTTCTGTAGGCGAACAGGGGCGCGTGGTCTTGTCCTTTGCCTCGCGCAACAAAATGTCTTGTGCTGGCCCTGTTTATAGCTAAATTGAGTCTGCTCCATCTTTCCTTTATTCGCCATTTCGAAAAAATATGGAGAACCTGTCTGGTTTATTGGCAGTGCTGGTCCTGCTTGCACAACCCACATCAGCTGTGTGGACCTCCAACAGAGGAGGGGGGGAGAAGTCCAGTGTGCCTCAGTGCAACATTTGATGGGGTGAAGTTGGTGGGGTCGTCAACACCCCCTCCCTGCAACAAGTAGATTCCAGGCCAATTCAAGATGCTAGGTATGACCTCTAAAACCTTAAGTAGCCTGTTCCACCCTGCCTTAGGAAATGCTTTTCCCTACGTGAGCTCCCACAGCTTTAGTGAGGAGGCCGTGCTCTCCGTCCCCTCGCTTCATCTGTTTGGATGAGGAGCAGGGTGCCCTTTGTGAGGACTCCAGTCTTGTGGAGGCTGCTTCCCCGAGGTCGCCCTGACACGAGGGGCATTTGAAGAAGCAGGCGAAGGGAAGGCCCTTTTTTTCTTTTCCTTTTTGTAAAAGCACTGTTGGCTTGCCCTTGGCTTTGTCGTTTCATTGACGCCGTTGAGGTATTTAACATCTTAAATTGTATTTGTACAATTTGTAATAGAACGTGTTTTCAAGTGTTTGTGCCATGTAATAAGCCACTTTATCTATTTAGAGTATTTTTTATCCCTCTCCTAAGCCAAAAAGGCCGCTGGAGGGCCTTACAAATAATACATAAAATACGACAGTCCCTGCCTCCAAGCTTGCAATCTAAAAAGATGTGGCACTCAAGGAAAAAGGAAGAGGGAGGGAAGAGAGTGTGTGTGTGGGGGGGGGTGTCTTTCAGCGGGGCTGGTGGAAGGTCCCTGCTTCCCGCTCTCCTCTCCCTCAATACATCTTGCTTGAATGGCTTCTGGAGATGACCGTTGAGGGAGGAGGAACCTTCGCTTGGGTGATTTATCTTTCAAGAATGCGGCCCTATCAGGGTGGGGAACCTGCAATCCTGAGGGCCGCATGTGGGCCATGGCCAAGTTTCATGCTGGCCTCAGTCCACTTTGCAAACTCTTCCCACTCGGTGGTGGTGGCAGTTGAAGTGGGTGGGTGGCAGACTGCCTCCCAGAGGACTCCCCACCACCACCACCACCACCACACAGAGACCGCATCATCGCTTTGCTTGGAGCACTGCTTGTGTCGCATCATCAGCACCCGTTCCCTTCCTGCCGAAGCCTGGCAGTGGCTTCAGTTTGCAAACTGAGCATGTGCCTCAATCACACATGCTCAGATCATTCCCCTGCAGTGAGGAAGGCAATGGGGGGGGGGGGGCTGTCTGTGTGTAGGGCACCTTTGGGAAACGATCCCCTCCCACTGTAAATAAATAATGAAAGGGGCTCTCTCTGCCTATATGGAAGGAGGAGGAGCTGTGTAGCCTGGCTATGGGGTGTCACTGTGGGGTGCTCGGAGCCACAGGGCGGTAATCAGAGCGACAAAAAAGGGGAAACCATTCGGCAGCTTCGCAGCAGCAGCAGCAGATCACCTGGCCTACTAGCTGCAGAGCAAGAGCATGGCTGGCGGAGGCAGAGAGCGGGGAACACCATGACCCTGCGTATTTGGGGGGGGTTAAGTTGTTTTTAAGAGGCAGGGAGAGTGAGGCAGTGTGTGAGAGAGAGTGTATTGGAGAGGGCGAGAGAGCACGCAAGGGAGAGAGTGAGCGTGTGCGCGCGTGTGCATTCCTGCCCATATTTCTTTCTGCATTGCGTTTGCAGTGCACTCTTTGAAGTTTTTCTTCTGCTGACCACCAGTAGTATATATGCAAGCTGGATTTTTGCATTGTGCTGCTGCTCACCGCTGTTACCCCTGAGCAGGCATGCAGGTTTGGGGTATGTTTGTGGTGGATATGCAAAGGGGTAGATTTTGGGGGTGTTCTAAGAACTTGCTGCCGTGTTCCAAGGGCTGCTTTCCTGTGTGAGAGGAGGAGGATTCACGATGAGGCATGGCTCTGTGGATTCTCCCTTCCCACTCATGATCTTAAAGCCCCCAACGGAGTGCTTTTGTGTGGATCATTACTACTATTGGTATTGGGGTGGGGGTGGAGGACTGTGAAGTATTTCATGAAAAGCAGGGTATTTTCCTTCATCGTTGTTGACTGTGTGTGCACAAATGTCCTATGTGAGTTCAGTATTGGGGGCAGAGTACGGAGTCCACTACAGATGGCTAGCCCCGGGGCCCTGAGGATGTCTCCATAGGACAGTGATGGCAAACCTATGGCACGGGTGCCACAGCTGGCACGCAGGGACCTCTCTGTGGGCACTCGAGCCATTGGTCACCAGATCGCGAAAAGACCGTCCCCTTCTGCAAAACACTAATGATCTTGTTCTTTCTCACAGTGTGGAACAGAATGATTTCATTCTAGAATTCCTGTTACAGAATTCTTTTCTACATTGTTATCACATTTAAAAGATTTTGAAGAATGATGCACAGAGCATGGCTTCGATGTAAAGCCCTAACAGTTGACCCGAGTGCTGCATGTGTTGCTCTCAAACTAACCGAGTATGAGCCAAGGTTTGACAAATTATCAGCATGCATGCAATAGCAAAAATCACATTAATTGTGCAAAAGCATGCCCAATGCAAACTTTTACCTAATGCAGTGTTTGCAGTCCAAGACATAAAGTGTTTAAAATGTGTTAAGCACGTTTAGTTTTCTTGTTTATCTTGCTCATCCTAGTACAGGTTGACTTTTACTTTTACTAATCCGACACCTGTAGAAGCAGGGAAAGGACCCGGGGTAAGCTTGCCCCATACAATTTCAGTCTGGCATATAATCATATTACAAGTTGAGAATCCTTTATCCAAAAATACATGTGCCTAATTATTTAAAAAGTTTGTATAAATTCCCTTCAGGCTATGTGTACAATGTAGTACTATAATAATTTTTTGAGTTGATTTTTTTTCAACAAAAAAACTGTTTGTATCACTGAAAGCTCTGTTATTGTGTTTTTCTTTAAAGACAAAATATGTTAATTAGTTCGGACAACTGTATGAGTTGTTTTTCTAAAACTAAAACCTCGGTATTCAGGTTTAATTGCAGTGTTGGCACTTTGAAATAAATAAGTTGGTTTTGTGTTGCAGTTTGGGCACTCGGGCTCAAAAAGGTTCGCCATCACTGCCATAGGACATCTTCATTAGCAGCAGCAGCATAATTTTGTATGGGTGTGTGAATTGCCCAGCACCCCACCACACCACACCCCACACCACCCGTGCACTTATGATCTTAGTCACTTGGTTCTCTGTGGAATGGGAGTTCTTGCTGGGACAGAAGAAGGTGGGTCCAAAGGAGTGATTTTGTGTGGCTGTGTGATTTCCCCACCCCCACCCTTTCATGTGCCTCAGTTTGCCCTTTCTGTGGTATGGGTTGCTGGTCGTTGGGGATTCAAAAGACTGTTCTGCCCGTGGTGACCCCCCTCCCATGGCTCCGCCCCCAGTGACCTGCCCTTCACCCTACCTGTCAGATTGGCCACTGGCCGTCACTGTTCCACTTTAGCTGGAGCTAAAGTGCAGTGGGAAAGAACACAAGGTCTTCCTTCCCATCGCACTTCCCATGCTAGTGTGATGGGAAGGAAGGCCTTGTGTTGCGAGGTTGATGCTCCACCTTCTGGTGTGGGCTCCTACTTGTTCTCATATATCCCATCTTTGTTCAGGGGGCTCGGGGGGGGCTGCACATGGCCAGCATGCAGACCCTGACGGGAACACAAAAAAGACTCCCCCACCCCTGCTATATCGGACAGTTTTAATCCATATATTTCTTTCATATATAGATAAGTCTCTTCCACCAAAATATTATGTGTGATGCAAAAATGTAAACCAAGATACAGTGCAATATACAATGTAATAAATGCAAAGAAACAAAAAAGAATACATTTCAAATACCATGTCAATAAGAATAAAGTAAGAGCAGCAGCATCCTTAAATAAGTCAACTCCCATCCATCGCCAGTAGCCGGGGAAAGTTTTTGAATAGGAAAATGTCTTTGCCCACTGGCGGAAGCTTCACCAGGCCATCTCGCTGAGCATCTCCCAGCTGCCTTTTCCTCAAAGGGAGGAGACAGGAACTCAGTGCAAACACTGTTAATTAGATTGTTTAAAGACCTTGTTGGTGAGATTCAAGTTCAAGAGAGTTCTTTCACAGGCAGCGCAAGAAATTAAATATATATGCTCCCTCTGGAAGTGTAACACCCAGGAGTAAGGAGAAACCCACGAAAGCAGGGAAATCCGTAAAGTGTCACTTCAAAGTCATTACTAAATGATGCCAGATAGCCTGAACTATCTCAGTCCACATCCACCAAGAGGTGTTCATCTTGGAAAGGGTTAATCTTTGTGCACAAACCCAGCAGCTTTAAAAAGGCCGCCCTTCTCAAGAAAATGAGATGTGACAAGTTCATTTAAAATGCCCGGTTTGTCATTGTTTATCTCATTTTCAGAGTTGGCAGAGAACATTAGGCTGGCTGACACTCACCCACCTCCATCCCCAGACCCATCTGACCTGACCTTTCCCAGGGCTGAATCTCTTAGTGCAGAAAGAGTGAACTTTCCCCAGAGTCTTTTAAGTTGCTCTAAGGGAGGTGCTCAGACCCTCGCTCTGTCCAGGCTATCCAGATCCCAGGATAAGCGAGAAGCAAAATTCTGGGGGAATTGCAATATTTTTCTCTGTTTCAATATGGGTGGACAGAATAATAATTGCGCGTGTTGCTTCCTAATTCTCATGGAAGTATCGAGGTAGGGGCTAAGGTAATTGATCCATTTTGTAGGTTTAAGAACTGCACTGGCCAAGGGAAATAGGAGGAAGATGGACGAAAACAAATAGGGCTTCTTAATATTTCTTAACAATTTAACAAATAGACTTTCTTCATTTCATTTTCCCAGTACTAATATTAACATGCTTCTTTTACATATGGGGTTCCTCATCTCAGCATCGGGAGCCCTATTCCACCCACCTCCACTTTCTTGGTTTATTTATTTCATTTCTATACTGCCCAGTGGCCGAAGCTCTCTGAGCAATTTACAGCAGTGCCTAAACAAGGCCGTGATGGTTGAGCTCATGCAATGTACTATAGTACTTAGAACTTTGACTGTCAGCTTTCTGGGACTCATGCTTATGAATTAAGTCAACTCGATCTGGCTTTTAAAAAAACACCTCCATGTGTTGCAATCCTGCCAATGCTGGATCTGCGTAGGTCAGTTCAAGACTCTCGGGAGAGACCGGTGCATTGCCTGGTGCTGCAGGAAAGGTGGGCCAAAGTGAGAGACAGGTTAGGGCCAGGCTGCTGAATATGAAGAGAGCTTGCCCTCTGATGACTAAGATCAGAGCTATATAGCTATATAGATGTTGGACCAGCAACTTTCAGGCAGCAACTCAAGGGCGCACTGGTGGATCTCTGAACATGGAGGTACTTCAGTCAAGGAATCTCTCCTCAGGAGCAGTGCTAGTGCGATGGGAATCTACCATATTTATTATTTATTTATTATATTTATACCCCACCTTTTTTCCTGCAAGAAACCCAAGGCGGCTTACATAATCCTTTAAGAAGGAAGACCTTGTGTTGCGAGGTTGATGCTCCACCTTCTGGTGTGGGCTCCTACTTGTTCTCATATCCCATCTTTGTTCTTGGGGCTCAGGGAGCAAATTAGGTAGAGAGCAAGTTCGGCTGATGTGGCTCCACAGATCCTGATTGTGGGGCATCCTCCAAGATGTCCCAGGATTCCTCCCATAGGAAGCTATTACCCCTAGTCTCTCCTTCCACCCCATATAATGGGGCTTGCAGTGAGATCTTCCATCTCCTGACGTTGGAGGTCTGGTCCTAATCCAGCTCCAGGGGCTGGTGCATCCTGACCCCATGCCAAGCAGGTAATTCAAGGTCACCCCTTGTCTGGGGAAGTGTTCTCTACTAGAGAAAATGTGTTTCAAACTTCTGTGCATTTATGTTTCTGCAACATTACCTTGAAAAATGAAGGAAATAAATACGGGAGTAAGTGCCATAGGTTTGCTGCCATCTGGTTTTGGACCAATATTGCTCAAGGATAAAGTGGGTCCCACTGATGCTGCTGACTTTTATTTGCTGCTGAAATGCACAAGGACCAAAATCCCCTTGGAATTTACATTCTTGTTTCTCTCTCTCTCTCTCTCTCTCTCTCTCTCTCTCTCTTTTCTTTTTTATTATTTCCTTCCCTGTGTTGTATTTGTTTCTTCTTTCCTTAGGAATGAGAGTGTCTGGTTAACAAATGGGTTCTGTCTCTTTCTAACAGCCTGGAACTTCATTATACCTGCACAAACTGCCAGTTCCATTTCTGATGTCGTTGGCTTGTTTCTCTTCCCTCCCCCGCCCTTCTTTCAGCTGTAACTCACGTTACCTCCCCGCTTGTCTTCTGCCTCAGTGGAAACTCTTCACCAGTGGGGGGAACACTGAAACAAGTGTAATCAAGAGGGCTGCTCTGCCTTTCTGTTTCCACCTTCCCTTCTGCTTTTCACAATTGTCTGTCCACTCAGAGAAAGCTCCTCTTGCTGGTCTGGGACCACTTTGGCCTGCAAAACATGACAATGTCGACCAAAACCTACAACCCCCACCAAACTCCTAGCCAGAGCAGGTCCTCTCTTTCCTGCAGTCACCATTTTGGGTTTGTATCTCCAGAACATAATACAGGGACATAGGGAGCTGCCTTGTACTAGGTCCATCATCTAGTTCATCCTTCCCTACACCGTCTAGCAGTGGTTCTCCAGGGGTGTTTCTCAGCCCTACCTGGAGATAACTGGGACCTTGGGACCTTCTGCATGCCAAGCGTATACTCAGCCACTGAGCTGGGGCCCCTCCCCAAGGAAAATTTCTGTAATATTTGCATGTATAAATTTGTTTTTGTAGTATTTGTATGTATAAATTTGTGGTCTTCTAAATGGTAAGGAAAGCATTTGTTTTGAAGCTTAAGATTTTCTTAAGCAGTGTTTGCCAGCCACCAGACTCCATGAAAGCAGCAGGTTCCCACACTTGCTCTCCACTTCCCTTGGAGGAACTAGTAAAACAATACAAAACAAGCTTTCCTGTCTTCAGATTATGACTATGGCACTAAGAGATCATGGAAGGAGTTTGCAGCAAGGTGTGAAATTAACTTAAACTCGGACTCTCTGCCTTTCAGGTTAATCCCTGAATCCAAGTCCTTTCATTCCATGGCATACTCAAATCTGCTAGCTGCCAGCCACTTTATTTCCAGATTTCCTTGTGCTCTCGCTTGCTGTGGCTATGTGAAGGAAGGAGCCTTTGGGGGTACCACACACACACACGCCTCCTCATGGGTAAACCAAGTAAGGCCAGGGGGGCTGGGAGGAGGCGAAAGGTACATAAAGCATCGGATGGAATGGGTGGCGCCTGGACGCCCGGAGAAGCTGGCCTAGGGCTTTTTATATGCAAGTGTAGTTCAGGCCCAGTAAGCCATGAGTCATGACATGAGTCTCCCTCCCCCTGCCTGGCCAGGTGAAGTGCTTCATGATTGGCTCAGAAGCAGAAACGCTACAGGAAGGAGGAGGGGAGGGGGAAAGAGCTATTTCCCAACGTGTGGGTTTGGTCTTTGTCTGTCTTTGGGCAATGGCGGTAAGCAAAGGACCCCAGGTAGCTCCTGGTGAAATTAGCTGAATGAGGGCTCTAGTGAAGGCAAGCCTTGTAGGAGTTTACCCATCTCGCACCTTTGGGTAGGTGTGGTAATTCTCCATCGGGCGGCAGGCTGTGCTGGATCTAACCCTGGAAGGAAGAAGGCTGACCCTCAGGTAACTAGTTGTGTGCCTGAGAGATATTAGGAATCAGGTTTTATTATTTTGCAGCTCTATTTCTGTGTGCCAAAGTGTCTGTCTCTCTCTCTCTTTTGTGCTTCTCTCATTTCCCACTTTTGTTGTAAAATGCTACCGGAATAAACCTTGTTTTGGTTTTACCCCACATGGGTGTTGTAGTTGCTCTGTGGCTTCAGTATCTAAATCCAGGTTACAGAATTGAAGGCGAGTCCCTGAACAGAGATTCAAGTAGGGTTGCAAGGAGCTGAGGCTTGGCAATCTGGTACCTTGAGATCTCTGGGGGTCTTGGTTCCTTTGGGGTAGGTAAGGGTGGGGTGGTGGCGGGCCAGCCAGCCCCCCCCCTTCCTCCACAGGCTAATACTAAAGAAGGCAAGTTCCTTCCTTTTCACTTGTGTGAGATGGGTTTTTCCACTGCAGGGAGCTTCTCCATTGTAAAGGAGATTCATGGTAGTAGAAACGGTCTGACTTTGTTTAATGGCTGGTTTTACTGGCCCAGTGCGTGTGCTCTCCTTTTGTCTCCAGGATCTTGATTTGTTTCTCTCTCAATTCTTCCCTGACCCTTGTTTGCCAGTTTTGTTTGTGGTTGGCTTATTTAAAAGGCCAGGCAGGTAATTTTAGGCTTTATTGTGAATAAGGACATTCTTTCCTTTCCTCCAGGGATCTCCCAAGAGTTTTACAAACACTTAAGTGAATTTAACCTTGTGGCATTCTGTGAAGTCAGTAAGAGTAATTACTGTAAGAAACTTGGGTACTGAAAGGCTGAGCACCAAGCTTGACCAGGATGTTGCTAGCTAGGGGACAGATTTTGGTGCCTGACAGATACCAAGTAGGCAGTCTGAAAAATAATGCAAAATTATTTTCCTAATCCCTGTTGTCAACAGTTGGTGTTCCCAGCAGAAACTAGAGGAGAAGGAGGAGAGCATAGAAACTGGTGTTTAAGGGGTAGCGGGGGAAAGAGTATAGGAGGAGAGAGGCTTTCCCAGCACTGTTCCGTCAAAAGCAGCGGGAGAGGCATGCAGCCCCTGGCCCTTGAGAGGGAGATGGACGACAGGCTGGACAAGTCTGTCTCTTGGGCAGATTGCAGAAATGGTGTGAATTTAGCGTGGACCTAAAAATACTTTGGAGTCTTTGTGTCGTCCAGAATGATTGGAGGCTTAAACAATAGATATATCAGGAGGAGACTTGGAAGGGACTTGCCTGCCTAAATGTTAACACTAAACTCAGCAGTTATGGAGTTGTGAACTGGCAGCTGAAGCATTTCGGGCACAAGGGACAGGGCTTTCCTTCATGTCAAAGGGCCTACTGCTAAATCTCCAGTCTTGCTAATGCGATTACTACTTTTCCAGCCTCTTCCTACCATCTCTCCCGCCACCACATGTTCTACCACTTCCATCTCTATCAGCTTTTTGCTAATCGCACCCTTTTTCCCCACCCACCCCTCTTTTGCTTATTTCACTTCCACCTTCTCTTAAGAATTCCCGGGGCCTGCACCAGTTTAATTGTTGCAACTGGCTACTGGGGAACAAAGGAAACAAGAGCCAAGTGTTCTCTCAGACTATGGATGAGATTGGTGCAGTTGTTCCAGAGTGCAGTCATCTTGACTTTTGCTTTGTTGTCCTTTGATCTTACGCAGTTCATCTGGAGCTGGGGCTGTGTGCTGCTGGGTAGAAAGGCCACGTTGAGGAGGAATGGGAAGGCCGTGAGCCCTGCGGTAGGCAGCAAGCTCGGTCTGGCCATGGGAGATCCAGGTTCAAATCCCAGCTCAGCTGGTAGCCTTGAACAAGTCAGTGTTTCTTAGCCTAACCTGCATCTTTTGGAGAATGGAGAAAGGCGAGAATGTGCCAGTGGATGACTTTTTAAAGGGGAAGTTCCATGGCACGTGGCTGCCTAGCAGCGGCACCCTCTGTCCTGGAAATCCTGGCCCCTCAGTGAAAAGATAGGTTGGTTTTAGGCACTTATTCATAGATTCATAGATCATGGAGTTGGAAGGGGCCTACAAGGCCACTGAGTCCAGCCCCCTGCTCAGTGCAGGAAACTAGAGGAGGGGGTCTCCCATCCAAGTAATAACCAGGCCTGACCCTGCTTAGCTTTCCACGCTCAGACAAGCTGAGCCCGCGTGAGCCACAGGCCTGTTGGAAAAAACCTATTTACCTTTCTGCCCTTCAGCTGGACTGAAAAGCCACCACATTCTTCCCCTGCAATGTATTTTATCGAGCATGAGGCAGCGCCCAGGCTGCAGGGACAGAATACTGCCCTTGCGTCGCAGAAGGTCTTCGATTCAGTTCTGGAATCTCCCGTTAAAAGTATCCTGGGTACAAGACTGGGAGATCTTCACATGTTCCATACACTCGCGAGACGCTTGGGTCCCTTGGCTGAGCCCCTTTTTTGCTTCTCTTAGGGCCACCTCTTCATCGTCCAGTACAATGACGGGAATGCCGAGGTTGCCTCCATGTGGGTGTGCCGGATGCTGGAGGAGAGGCGTTCACAGCAGCAGCAGCAGCAGCAGCAGGGAACGGGATCTCAGTGAGCGGAAGAGATGCTACATGGAACGAGATTCTCTGATGCTAGCCAAAGCTTACCTGGACTCTTGTTGCTTTAGTGGGAGACTTTGCTTGTTGAATGCCATTGGATGAAGGCATTTGGATATGTGTGTGGAGGCTTTTTTATTCAGTAATGGTTCCGCAAAGACTAAACCAGTGATGGCGAACCTATGGCACGGGTGCCACAGCTGGCACTCGGGGACCTCTCTGTGGGCACTCGAGCCATTGGTCACCAGATCGCGAAAAGACCGTCCCCTTCTGCAAAACACTAATGATCTTGTTCTTTCTCACAGTGTGGAACAGAATGATTTTATTCTAGAATTCCTGTTACAGAATTCTTTTCTACATTGTTATCACATTTAAAAGATTTTGAAGAATGATGCACAGAGCATGGCTTGGATGTAAAGCCCTAACAGTTGACCCGAGTGCTGCATGTGTTGCTCTCAAACTAACCGAGTATGAGCCAAGGTTTGACAAATTATCAGCATGCATGCAATAGCAAAAATCACATTAATTGTGCAAAAGCATGCCCAATGCAAACTTTTACCTAATGCAGTGTTTGCAGTCCAAGACATAAAGTGTTTAAAATGTGTTAAGCACGTTTAGTTTTCTTGTTTATCTTGCTCATCCTAGTACAGGTTGACTTTTACTTTTACTAATCCGGCACCTGTAGAAGCAGGGAAAGGACCCGGGGTAAAGCTTGCCCCATACAATTTCAGTCTGGCATATAATCATATTACAAGTTGAGAATCCCTTATCCAAAAATACATGTGCCTAATTATTTAAAAAGTTTGTATAAATTCCCTTCAGGCTATGTGTACAATGAAGTACTATTAAAAAAAATTGAGTTGATTTTTTTTCCAACAAAAAACTGTTTGTATCATTGAAAGCTCTGTTATTGTGTTTTTCTTTAAAGACAAAAGATGTTAATTAGTTTGGACAACTGTATGAGTTGTTTTTCTAAAACTAAAACCTCGGTATTCGGGTTTAATTGCAGTGTTGGCACTTTGAAATAAATAAATTGGTTTTGTGTTGCAGTTTGGGCACTCGGGCTCGAAAAGGTTCGCCATCACTGGACTAAACCCTCCCTCTGATCACCATCCATCACGTTGTATCCTGCATCCTTAAGACAATATTATATATTTTATTAAACTTACTGTATATTTCTTGACTTCAGAGTATTTTTATACACTTTTTCTTCTTTTGCTAGCTTAAAAAAAAAGTACACGGGTGTGGATAAATTCCTGGGCATGAATTTAATTGTCCTGTGGACTCAATAATATATCTCCTTTGTAAATATCAGAATGAAGTGGATATTGACCAGCCAGGGGAAATGTGACAATAATGATCTTGGAAGAATAAAAAGTATAACAACGATCAGTTGCCGCATGTGTGCTAAATTCATATTCATTATAGATGAGTGTGCTGTTAATCAGAGTAGCCCCAGGAGGCGCTCTTAGTGGAGGAGAATGAGGACAATCTGCAGATCATTTCAGTGTCTTTGTTTAGTGGGATAGCCTAATAGTGGTTGGTTTGGAGTTTTTTTGTTTTGTTTTCGACCAGCACCAATGTAGCAATTGCCCTGGTGGATCAGGCCAAAGGTCCACATCTCCCAGGACTCTGTTTCCACACTGGCCATCCAGATGTGTGTCAGTGCATTCATTCAGCACACATGAGATGTGCTGGCCAGACGGTTTGTGCCAGACCCACCGATTCCCTATCCGTCCACACAGCAAATGCAAGGAATTGCAAGCTCTGTGCTTGGGCTGTACGTTCAGCACAAAGGTCCCACCTGTGTCACATTTATTTTTATTTATTTATTTATATTTATACCCCGCCTTTTTTCCTGCAAGGAACCCAAGGCGGCTTACATAATCCTCCTCCTCCTCCTCCTCTCCACTTTATCCTCACAACAACCCTGTGAGGTAGGTGAGGCTGAGAGTCCGTGACTGGCCCAAAGTCACCCAGTGAGTTTCATGGCTGAGCGGGGACTAGAACCCGGATCTCCTGAGTCCCAGCCCAACACTCTCACCACTGCGCCATTCTTTCGTTCAGTTAAACTGGTTCCATACGTTTCCTAGTGTGCAGTAAGGACACCATCTCACAACATGGTTGCTCTGTGGCAGGGGTTCTTCTCAACCAGGGGGGAATTCCTTCCAGGGGGGAGAATTTTAGGGTTTTGGGGGGGGGGATTGGGACCACAGACTCAAACTGTTCGGATACTGATCTTTCTAGAAATTACAATTCTGCAGATTGTACATAATCTACAGGACATCACACCTTATTGTATGGCACAGATTAAATTAAAAATAAAGATAAATATTCCACTTGTTATCTGTGGAGATATTCCATTTATAGTTATTATATAGAGTATATGCATATTATTTGGAATGCAACTTTTGAGTTAGACAATTGGGAAGGGGGGAATGACATTCTGACATATGGTGAAAAGGGTGCACGGGGGCAAAAATGGTTGAGAACCACTGCTTTATGGACACATCTCTTCACAGCAACTACGGCATACAACGAACCATTCAAGGCTAGTGGCTCATCATACAGATCAGGCCCCAAATGGAGAATGCTCCGCGCCGCTCTGAATGGTGAGATCGGCCGCCTCCGCCTCGAGGGCCGAGCCAGGAGTGAGCCACGAGCCGACTCCAGGCTTGGCCCCACCACTACCTGTACCTCCTCATCCAAGTCATTAATAAAAATGTTAAAGAGCACCGGGCCCAGGACCGAGCCCTGTGGTATCCCACTCGTTACCTCTCCCCAGTTTGAGAAGGAACCATTGATAAGCACTCTTTGAGTCCGATTCTGTAGCCAGTCGTTGATCCACCTGATAGTTGTAAGTGGAGGACTTACCTGGAGAAGTCAGGGTGGGAAACCTACAGCCCTTGGCCTAATTTCAAGCAGTGCACTCAGACCTCTGATAAGAATGATCTGTCCCTCCCCTGGCAAAGAGAAGGAGAGGGAGGAGAAAGATAAGGGGGTGGCAGAAAGAAAACTGGATGGCCCCACCCACTATTAGCATGCACCCCCCCCCAAATATTACCCCCAAGGGAATGTGGCCCTCAACAAAAAAGAAGGTTACCCATCCCTGCCCTAAAGCAGAGACTACGAGGTCCAAGTGGAAGCATTCACAGCATCATATCCTGAAATGTTTTTCTTTTCTAATTTCCATCGTCCAAATACAAGACTTCCAAGTTAGTAGCCAGTGTGGCGTAGTGGTGAGAGTGTTGGACTGGGACTCGGGAGATCCGGGTTCTAGGCCCCACTCAGCCATGAAACTCACTGGGTGACTTTGGGCCAGTCACTGACTCTCAGCCTAACCTACCTCACAGGGTTGTTGTGAGGATAAAATGGAGAGGAAGAGGAGGATTATGTAAGCCGCCTTGGGTTCTTTGCAGGAAAAAAGGCGGGGTATAAATATAATAAATAAATAAATAACTCTTGAAAGTTTCACCAGTGTTTGTATTAAATATATATATATATATAGTCATAGAAAAGTAGAGTTGAAAGGGGCCTACAAGGCCATCAAGTCCAACCCCCTGCTCAACGCAGGAATCCAGGTCAAAGCATCCCTGACAGATGGCCGTCCAGCTTCACCTTGAATGCCTCCAGATTGGGAGAGCCCACCACCTCCCTAGGTAGTTGGTTCCATTGTCTTATTGCTCTGACAGTCAGGAAATTTTTCCTGATGTTTAGGTGGAATCTGGGTTCCTGTAACTTGAGCCCATTATTCTGTGTCCTGCAAACTGGGATGATCGAGAAGAGATCCTGGCCCTCCTCTGTGTGACAACCCTTTAAGTACTGGAAGAGTGCTATATATTTAAATCGTCTCATAATTCCTTTTTCTTAGTCCATTATTATTCCTCAGGAGGTTCTTCAGAAGTCTGCTGACTTGGGGGACTGTATGACAACAAGCAAAATGTTTATACTGAAGTAGCCATTTGCAGGGCCTTGCAGAAGTATTCACACATACCCCTTTGACATTTCCACAATTTGTTGTGTTACAACCTGGAATTGAAATGGATTTAATTTTCATTGTTACCACTTGATGTACACAAGATAACATTGAAGGTGCAAAATACTTTTTATTGCGGCACAAAAAGTTAAGTAAACAAAAACAAACTGGTACTTGTTGGTTGCATAAGTACCGGTATTCACCCCCCTGAGTCAATACTTGGTAGAAGCACCTTTGGCAGCAATGACAGCTGCAAGTCTTCTTTGGGTAAGTCTCTTATCAGCTTTGCGCATCTGGATCCTTGCAATTTTTATCCATTCTTCCTGGCAAAATTGCTCCAGTTCTGTCGGGTTGGATGGGAACAGCAACTTTCAAGCCTGTGGCTCACGCGGGCTCAGCTTGTCTGAGCGTGGAAAGCTAAGCAGGGTCAGGCCTGGTTATTACTTGGATGGGAGACCCCTCCTCTAGTTTCCTGCATTGAGCAGGGAGTTGGACTCGATGGCCTTGCAGGCTCCTTACAGAACTCTATGATCTATGAAATCTATAAATCTATAAGCCTTGCCACAGATTCTCAAGTAGATTGAGGTCTGGGCTTTGAGTGGGCCATTCTAAGACTTTCAGGTTCTTGTTTTTAAACAACTCCAGTGTTATTTTGGCTGTGTGTTTTGGGGTCATTGTCCTGCTGGAAGGTGAACCTCTGCCCCGGTCCCAAGTCCCTTGCAGTTGGAAACAGGTGTTCCTCTAGAATTTGACTGTATTTGACTTTAGAATGTGACTGTATTTGACTTTATCCATTTTGCCTTCAATCGTGACCAGTTTCCCAGTCCCTGCTGAGGAAAAGAATCCCCATAACATGATGCTGCCATCATCATGCTTCACTGTGGGGATGGTGTTCTCAGGGTAATGAGCACTGTTGACTTTGCGTCACACACAGCGTTTTGCGGCAGGACCAGAAAGTTCAGTCTTGGTCTCATCAGACCTGAGAACCTTTCCCCACATGTTTGCTGTGTCTCCCACATGCCTTTTTGCAAACTCCAAATATGGTTTTATTTCAGCAATGGCTTTCTTCTCGCCACTCTTCCATAAAGCCCAGCTTTGTGAAGTGTCCGGGTGATAGTTGTCCCATGGACGGTTTCTCCCATCTCAGCTGCAGATCTCTCCAGCTCCTTCAGAGTTAACATTTGCCTCTTGGTTGCTTCTCAGACTAATGCCCTCCTTACCTGGTCACTGAGTTTTGGACTCTTGGCAGAGTCGTGGCTGAGCCATATTCTTTCCATTTTGTAATAATGGATTTAACGGTGCTCTGGGGGATGTTCATAGTTTGGGATATTTTTTTTATAACCCAGCCCTAATTGGTGCTTCTGCACAACTTTATCCCGGAGTTGTTTTGATAGCTCCTTGGTCTTCATGATGCTGTCTGTTTAGATATGCTGTCCGACAAACTTGGGGGCCTTCCAGAAACAGGTGTATTTAATCTGAGACCATGTGGCACTGGAATTGCACACAGGTGGACTCCATTCAAATATTGTATGTGACTTCTGGAGGCAGTGGGTTGCACCAGAGCTTATTTAGGCATGTCACAGCAAAGGGGGTGAATACTTATGCAACCAACAAGTGCCAGTTTGTTTTTGTTTACTTAACTTTTGTGCCACAATAAAAATCTTTTGCACCTTCACCGTGTTGAGTATCTTGGGTACATCAAGTGGTAACAATGCCAATTAAATCAATTTCAATTCCAGGTTGTAACACCACAAAATGTGGAAAAGTCAAAGGGGTGTGTGTGTGTGTGAATACTTCTGCAAGGCCCTAAAAATCTGAAAAGGATTATAGTAGATTTGAGATACACAGGCCTCTTGTAGTGAAAAATATCTGTTGAACAATTACGAATCCTAACCATTACTTCAGAGGTACTCTGGAAAATACTTTGCTTCCTTCCTTGGAGGGATCATCAATCTTCAGGTGAAGGATAGAGATTGCAGGCATGAACTTATAGACTAAAGTTTGTCTTAATTGCTCCAATGTCACAACCTTTCTGGCAGATAACAGTACAATGAATGACTCAATGTGACCGGTAGCTGCAGGTGCTTTTTCTAAAAGTGAGACAAATTTCCTTCCTTTGAGGCAACTGGGCTGAGGCAGCTCTTTTATTTATTTTGTAATGCTTTGCATATACTCCAATATAAAAGGTATTTCCATTGAATTTACTTTAGAAGTCCACATAAAAAGTGTTCTCCTTTTGCATTCATCTAAGTAAATATTTTTCCCTAGAACACTGTGTTCTTAATCTTTATCCCTCTGGCCAAAGGAATTGTATAGTTTTTACACACCACTTTCTATTTATCAGCCATACATCAAAGATTGATAAAGGATCCAAATCGATGGTCTAAGCATATTTTAAGTGAAGAGTGTATGTTCTAAAAGTCTCTATTAGCAGATTTAGAGAGAAGGTGGTGACACGGTTAAAAGTGACCTTTTGGACTTGACAATAATTTATATTTATATTTAACCACTTACTCAAACAGCTCTTCATCAAGCATGCAGCAGTAACCCTTTACAAATTGTATAAAAAATTACTTACATGCATGCACCAAGATATATATATATATATATATATATATATATATATATATTATATATATATAAAATGCTGAAGCCATCATACAGTTTTTGCTGAGCATCATATGGATCTACTCGGCCCACATTTATGTCATACCAACTTAGTTTGTGAATAGGTCCTCAGTGTTTTTTTCTCTCTCTATGAAAGGAGTGCTGATACAGCTACATCATATCTCTCCCCCAGCAGAATAATTTACAGATATAAACCATGAATAGAATGGGCATGAATTTCAACTCATTTATTATACCCATCTCTTCCTCCAAAGACATCTGGGACCTTGCTTATGGTTCCCTGGCAATCTCTCAGACTGCTTAAGAGACCAGCCGAGCAGTTTTGTTCCGTTTCAGCACTGCAACTGTTTCATGGGCCTTTGGATCATTTCATAGATTTCATAGATCATAAAGTTGGAAGGGGCCTACAAGGCCATCGAGTCCAACCCCCTGCTCAATGCAGGAAACTAGAGGAGGGGTCTCCCATCCAAATAATAACCAGGCCTGACCCTGCTTAGCTTTCCATGCTCAGACAAGCTGAGCCAGCGTGAGCCACAGGCCTTTCTTGGGACCATTCTCTAAACCAGGGGCTCTCCAGCCTTGGGTCCCCAGATGTTGCTGGCCTACAGCTCCCAGAATCCCTTGCCATTAGCCATGCTGGCTGGGTATGCTGGGAGCTGTAGGCCAGCAACATCTGGGGACCCAAGGTTAGAGAGCCCTGCTCTGAACCCTGCTTTGGCAGCATCGAAGGGAAGTGGCGTGGCCTGTACCAACTGCCAGTGTTAACTGCATTTAAAACTCTTCTCTGGTTCTCCAGAAATGCTATGCACGCATTTGTCAGAATCGCTTCCTAGCATGAGTGAAATGTGCTACTTAAGATTACTTGGGCCAAAAGCCTCAAGACTTCCATTTAACTTAGCTCTGCTGTTAAATTTGCTCAAAGGGAGAGCAAAGCAGAAGACATTGGCTTTCAGTGGCCTTTCATCATGAAACAATATTAAGTGTCTACATGTCTTCCAGGATATATACGGTAAGTACAGTCCCTACCAGGGATGTTGAAGAGTCCTTGGTCTCGAGTCACGAGTCGAGTCACGAGTCTTTGGACCCGAGTCCTTGGTCCAAAATGGTGACTCACGAGTCATGAGTCATGAGTCACTCCCAAAACTGACTCCACGAGTCCCTATTAAAATCAATGGGGTTTCCCCCCAACAAAATAAGGCTACTTCAGATGTGTGGCTTAAATAAATTCTAGGCACAAGTGTGCCTTTTTATTTCAAAACTCTGCAACTGATTTTGGCAAGAACAGACCAGGCAGACAAACCCAAAATAACCAGGCAGACAGAGGAGGCAGGGAACCCCAAAGCAGGCAGGCAGAGGCCTTTGTCTTGGACAATTCAAACTGTGGAACTGGTTAAGAAGAGACCAGGCAGGCAGAGGAGGCAGGGAACCCCAAACAGGCAGGCAGAGGCAGCCAAACCCAAAATGTCTGACCCTAACCCTAACCCCCCACAAAAACACATCAATCAAAATAAATCTCAACACATCGTTGGGGCTGCGCTCCTGGTAGCTGTCCATAGTGGCCAAGCAGCGGCGGCGCACCTCGCCTCCATGCGCTCTTCACCGGTGATCGCGCTCCTTCTGGCACAGCCAGAAGACTCATCAACAGCCCAGGGATGTTGATGAGTCCTTGGTCTCGAGTCCCGAGTCGAGTCTCGAGTCCCATTAAAAATATTGGGACTCGAGTCAGACTCGAGTCAGAGGGGGGACTCAGTCCGACTCACGAGTCGAGTCCTCGAGTCCGAGTCCCCATCCCTGGTCCCTACACCAGATGGCCATGCCCCCTTCCCCTGGCTCCACCCCTTTCCTCCAACCACCAATTGTTTGGTGGCTTCCTGGCTTTTGTGTAGCTTCCCCCCACCTTAAAAGGTTGGAGCGCCTCTCCTAAGGCTTGCTGGCAGGAAGAGCTGTAAGCATCTGTATGCTGGTACTTGGGGCATATTGGTCCTGCCCCGTTGCCTTTGGCCCCACCCAGCACTGGGATGTGGGCCCCCAATAGCTTCTCCAAAATGGAATTCGGCCCTTGGGCTGAAAGAGATTCAACACCCCACTCCCAACAGATGAGACAGACAACGGCAAACAGCCCGGCTCCAATACCTCCTTGTTTCTCTGCACATTCCTGTGGGCTGGGGCTGGCAGTGAGCCTCTCTATGCACTTTGGGAAATAGCGATATGTGGCTTTATATGGTGTGACAAAACTACAGTAATACCTTGGATTGCAAGTAACTTGGTTTGAGAGCGTTTTGCAAGACAAGCAAATTTTTAAATATTTATTTAATATTTATTTATTTATTTATTTATTTATTTATTATATTTATCAATCGCCCATCTGGCCGGTCGCCCGGCCACCCTGGGCGATGTACAATTAAAATACAGTAAAACACAATAAAATATAATAATTAAAACAATATAAAAAATTCTCATTAAAAACCTAACCCACCCCATATTCCCGCCTGAACAGCCATGTTTTTAATGCACGGCGGAAGCTCATCACGGAGGGGGCATGGCGAAGGTCACTAGGGAGGGAGTTCCATAATGTGGGGGCCGCCACAGAGAAGGCCCTCTTCCTAGTCAGTTTTTTTTTTTTTTACTTGATATACAAGCGACGTCTTGCAATACAAGTACTGTAGTACAGCTTAAATTAAAAATCTCTGTACAATCTTTTTTTTTTGCGGGATTTCGTTTTGATATAAGAGTGTTTTGGATTACAAGCACGTTTCCGGAACGAATTATGCTCTCAATCCAAGGCATGACTGTATGTGGAATCATATTCCCAGCAGTTTCCACGTGGTTGGTGTAAGCTTTAAAGATGCTGTAATTCTCATGAAAGATGGCTGGGTAATGTGTTTAATGGCTACAGGATAGCCATGCTAGTGTTAGTAGGGTGACTGCTCCAGTTTTCACAGCAGGTTTCAGAAAAGTACCAAATTTACACCAGCTGTGGATTAATACACAATGCTCACTTTCAGATATTGGGGCACATGATACTCCACATGTGTGTAGCCGACTGAGCATGGTATAAAACTCAGTGACTCATAATCATGCACTTTTTCATACCTGAAACAATATTTTTCAGATGTTTGTTAAATTAAAAGCTAATACAAGTTTTTAACAATGTATGTCCACATTCCTACTTGAGTTCTATGATCCTGTATAGTATTATATGTGGCTAACATAGGCATGTTACTTCGAACGTTTGTGCCTGTCGGGCCCGGCATCAGCAGTCAGGCCTGGGGGTGGGGTGCAGCTGCTGTGGGCCCAGAGCCTCAGAAGGGCCCATCCTTGCCCCTGACCCAGCCGCTGCTGCCACCGTCCTCCGTGCCCTGCCGGCAAAATGAAACACCATGGCCAAACTCCATTTTAAAAGGGGGGGGGGGGACATTTACATTTTGAGTGACAGAGATCTAAACCAATCAGATGCTGCCTTTGGGGGTGACCTGGACAATGAGGGCACAGGGCAGTCTTTACATCACTCCTGTGGTGTAAGTCCCCCCCCCGAGGCAGCATCTGATTGGTTCAGAATGCTGCTACTCAAAATGTAAGTTGTTTTTTTTAAAAAAATGTTTTTAAAACATGCATGGGGTCAGCCTGCTGGGTGCTGCAACAATTTGCCAGAGGGGCTGACTAAGGCAGGTGAGGAGGAAGAGGAGGAGGAGACTTTGGTCCACCACTCTGCCATTGACAGCCATCCAGTTCCAAGGTAGTGGTGAAGCTGGGACTAGCCCCAGCACAAGATACCAGACCATATCCATATTTCCTAAATCACATGTCTTTAAAGGGTGTGACCCTGAACAGCTGTAATTTCAAAGCATTTTGTAGCTTGGGTGAACATGGAAAGCCCTTAACACAACATGTTAAACCAAAAGGTTTTTTTTTGTTAATTGAATCTGATTATATTTTGACAAGGCTCTGATCAGACAAACTTGAAACTCAATGGGGAAAAGTGTAAAGGACCGCAGCCGGTCCTATGTGCGGGTTCGGGGCGGAAAGGGTTAACCGGAGCTGAGAAAACCCTTCCTACGCGGCTCTCCAGCACTTAGGATGAAGCCACGACCAATTTTTGACAGTGGAATAGCGAATGAATGAACTTACTACACTGCTTATGGATAAACAGGTTTAATGAGGCGTATCAAAACAAACAGATAGCGTTAACAAGGTGCTCGCGCCTCCAATCACTTTTGCAGAATCGAGCAGAGACAGAGCGGTACAGGGGTTACCTTAAATGAACCAAGTCTCTCGAAAGCCGCAGCTTGCCAGCTATCGGAGTTCCAGCTTATTCACCGGGAGCTTCCCGGGGTTGAGTCTTTGAGTCCGGACTGGAGCCCTGGACGTCCGTGCAGCCTTGCACCCACCGACCAACAACAACCTGGGGCATGAAGACCCACCTTTACCTCCTGCCTCACTCCTCGCTCCCCCTCCCCTCTCACCTTCAGGTGGGAACCGGTTTTCCCAGTTGCCTTCTCTGTGGCCTGGGTACTTGGTAGTACTTGGCAGCTCTGTGAGACTGCCCAGCACTTAGCGCCCCTCCTGTGCCCGAGGGTTGTTTTCCTGTGGGCAGAAATGGGAGGAAGGAGCTACGGGGTGGGGGGATATGTAGATGGCCCATGGAGGAGAATGTATGCAGATGGCCAAGCCTGCCCTATGCAGAGTCTTTGCTGATTGAGGTGGGAGGGGGTTTGTCTGGGCTAGCTTTCTCTCCACAAAAGGATAGGAAGAAATAGCATAATAAGAAATCACACACCATTTACATAGAGGCACTTTAATTTTTAAAACACACATTCATTCGAATAAAGAAATACGATGCATATGTTTTAATATAAACTGGTGATTATTATTTCAGGAAATTTAGCACTATAAAAATATCCAGAATTCTGAAATAATTTTTATTACACAATCTTACCGGCATAAAACTTTGTTAGGCTTATAAACTGGTACATTTAGGATAGGCTCGCACCCATTCTTAATGGAATTAGTGTATCTGCTTGGTTGTGCTTGTTCCCTTGTCTGCAGACAATTGGCTGCCTGGTTGACTTCAAGTGCATAGAAAATGCCAGCCTGAAAAAATAGTCCAAAAGTCCATGTCAAAATACTTACATTGTACAAAAGGTTTGACTATCTCTGGACATCTTACAAAAGTTGTGGCATCTCTAAAACTGCTAGTCTTATGAGCAACTGCTGGGGCATTTAGAATCATAGAATAGTAGAGTTGGAAGGGGCCTACAAGGCCATCGAGTCCAACCCCCTGCTCAATGCAGGAATCCAAGTCAAAGCATCCTTGACAGGTGGCCATCCAGCTGCACCTTGAATGCCTCCAGATTGGGAGAGCCCACCACGTCCCTAGGTAGTTGGTTCCATTGTCTTATTGCTCTGACAGTCAGGAATTTTTTCTTGATGTTTAGGTGGAATCTGGGTTCCTGTAACTTGAGCCCATTATTCCGTGTCCTGCAAACTGAGATGATCGAGAAGAGATCCTGGAGGCCTGGCCCTCCTCTGTGTGACATCCCTTCAAGTACTGGAAGAGTGCAATCATATCTCCCCTCAGTCTCCTCTTCTGAAGGCTAAACATGCCCAGTTCTTTTAGTCTCTCCTCATAGGGCCTTGTTTCCAGTCCCTTTATCATCTTTGTTGCCCTCCTCTGAACCCTCTCCAGTTTGTCTACATCCTTCTTAAAGTGTGGTGCCCAGAACTGGACGCAGTACTCAAGATGGGGCCTAACCAGTGCTGAGTAAAGGGGAATTATCACTTCACGTGATTTGGAAGCTATACTTCTATGAATGCAGCCCAAAATAGCATTTGCCTTCTTTGCAGCCACATCGCATTGCTGGCTCATATTCAGTTTGTGATCTGCCACAATTCCAAAATCCTTCTCACTCGTAGGGTTGTTGAGCCAAGTGTCCCCCATTCTGTAACTCTGCATTTGGTTTCCTCTCCCTAGGTGCAGCACTTGGCATTTATCCCTATTAGATTTCATTCTGTTGTTTTCGGCCCAGCACTCCAGCCTATCAAGGTCGCTTTGAATTTTGTTTCCCATCCATTTTCAGGGCCAATAATTATGTAATAAGGTGCATGGATGAAACAAGCAGCATCTGTTGGGGAATAGTATATATAATTCCAGACTGCTTAATCTGACTGACTGCTGTAGTGTACCTCCTTTCTGACCCCTTCAAATAGGGGACCGTTAATTATTTCATAGGGTACATGGCTGAAACTGGTACCATTTGGTAGAGAGCACCTTCCTGTATTTTAAAATATCCAATCTGACTGCTTTATCTGGGGCTGACACCAGATTAGATCATTTAATACGATCAGAATCATAACCATTTCCAAAGTACTGAGATAAGTAAGGAATTGATACCACAGCTCCAGAAATATATTGGTGCATCTGTTTTTTTGAGCTTACAGTGGAAAGGAGCCTACAAGATCACCATCAGCCACCAGACAGGGAGGCATGGAACCCGCTAGCAGTGAGATTTCTAGGGGCTGATGTCATTAACAGGTGTAAGCTGGAGATACACAACATTGTTTTACCAAGATGTTGTGTATGTTGTAATGAATGGGCATGTGAAGCCTTTAAAAATGTCTAAATGGTGTTGCAATGAAAAGTATCAAAATAGGAAGACCCTTAAAATTCTTAAATGTCCGGGGCATGGTGTTAGTTGTTGAAAAAACAGGGACTGAATTAACACTCCCATCACTTGGGCGGTGGGCCACCCCAGAAGGAACGAAATTATCACCAGCATTAGTCACAGGGGTTGCCTGGGATATGTCATCACTAGTTATGGAAAGGGGACTCTCCATGACACAGACGGTATCTGTTTTCAAAATTTTGTATGGGAACCCGAAATTGGAGATAGCAGTGCGGATGAGAGGTGGCAGGACCCACCCACATGGGGGGAAAACCCCAACCCCATCCCTGCTGCGATCTCCAATTTCAGACTGGAAATATCTGCAGGAATGCCATCCGAGGGGTTTCCTCCATGGGGCGGGGCTGAGAGCTTAAGCTCCACCCCTTGAGGCACCCCAGTGCAGTGAAGAGAGTTCCTTCGAACGCACCCATGGAGAGGCAATTCCCAGTGGATTTATTTTTATTATTATTATTTTTATACCCCACCTTTTTTTCCTGCAAAGAACTCAAGGCAGCTTACATAATCCTCCTCCTCCTCCTCTCCATTTTATCCTCACAACAACCCTGTGAGGTAGGTTAGGCTGAGAGTCAGTGACTGGCCCAAAGTCACCCAGTGAGTTTCATGGCCGAGCGGGGACTAGAACCCGGATCTCCCGAGTCCCAGTCCTTGCAATGTCATGTACCAACCAAGTAACGTTGTCATCAGTGGAGGCTTGGGGCTCCAGTGTCAGTGGAATGGTGTGTCCACTCTGGGTTGTAGTCTCTGAACCCTCAAGGAGCTATCCATGGTGCTGAACCCCCGCCCCAAAATGGGTTTGGAACCATGGATAGCTCCTGAGAAGTCCAGACTACAACTGCCCCCTTGACACCTGAGCCACCAGCCTCCACTGATTGTGTCGTACACCACAATGGCGCAGAGGGGTTGATCACGCTTCAGAGGAACATTTCACTCTTAAGTTACGAAGTAGATGTTTAGATGGAAGTGTGCCTGCAGTCAAAGAACAGTTTGAGGTTGTCAAGGTTCCACCTGTACCAGGACACCTTGATCAGTTCCTTAAAGATATTATTTAATCTGGCTGTTCTGCATTCTTTCAGTGATATTCAGTCTCTGCTTCTCTGTCTCTGTCGGTGCCTGCAGTTTCTCTGCTCTCTCTCTCCAATTTCGCTCTCTCCCTCTGCTGCTTCTGCCTCCCCTTTATATACACTCTCACCAGGACTAGAAGGCTACCAACCTGTGACCTCAAACTGGGGAAATGAAACTTAACTCTATTAAGGGGGAAAGATGACTTTAACTCCATGAGGGGAAAATGAAACTTATAAATGCCCCCCTCCCATCATGAGATGTTTGGGCCTACAGGCTTCAACCCAACTCAAGCCTGTGTAGGCCTCAATCACTCACAGAGATACACAAGTGTGAGAAAGATTGCAAACTCAGTGGGATCATCAGTGTGCAAATCCTTACCTGGATTTCATTGCTCCACTGCCTGAGACTACCCAAAAGCCTTTTCAAGAAAGGGGAAGATTCTGAAGAGAAATGAGAATGTGCAAACCGCTTTTACTTCCTTAGGGTTTTGGGGCTGGACTACGAGGGGGGAACAGAGAGTTTATGTTGGGCTTTTCTGCGGGTTGCGGGTTGATTTTAATATTTTCATAACTGAAATAAATGAATACAAAAGTATTCTTGTAGCAAAAATGCTTTACTTTCATTTTATTGCTGAAATAGTTCATAATTTCAGAACTATGGTGTGGGTGGGTGTGGGTGAGTGTGGGTGTTTCCAATTAAGTATACTGGAAATTGCTATGACTCTTGTTGCACAAATATGCTCAGAGTCCTCTCCCCAGAGAACCCAATACTTGAGGAGAGAGAAGCAGCACACCCAGTAGTGAGTTTTTCAAAGTTTTATTTCTGCGCAAAAAGGTTCAGCTCTGTGGCTCACACCAGGATCAAAAGCTGAACAAAGGAAGGATGGGGCATGCAGGTCTTCTTATACTTTTTACACTTATGGGTGTATTCATTCTCAGCAAATCGAATGCATTCGCTTAAACGTGCCAACCAATCAGATACATTTCCCCGGACATGACAACACCCAGTCAGGTACATTTATTTGAACATAGTAAGTAACAACCAATTAGAGACTTTTCTTTGAACACAGTAAGTATCTATCTTCAGTTAGATAGAAGGCCACCTGGCTCATCTTTTCTTGGCTAGGCTGGTGCTTCTCATGACCTTTTAGGGCACCCAAGATATCAGGCGACTTATTTTATTTAATTTATTATATTTATACCCCGCCTTTTTTCCTGCATTGAACCCAGGGTGGTTTACATAATCCTCCTAATCCTCCTCTCCATTTTATCCTCACAACAACTCTGTGAGGTAGGTTAGGCTGAGAGTCAGTGACTTATGAGTCTGCTACTCTTGGTACCTCTTATCAATCAAAGAGACTCCTCTTTCGCTTGTATTTCTGGAGTTTGGCACAAGGAAATATACATTTGGGGCAAGATAGCAGCAAAGGAGAAGATATGATGGTCAGGCATACAATTTAGAACAAAGAAGCAACACAGCTCTTCAAGGTTCCCTGTCTGGAACAGCAAAAACAGATGCAGCAGGAGGTGATATGTGGGCAAAAAGCCAGTTCATCCAGCGGGGATGCAACAGAGCTCATCAGGACCTCTGGACTTTTACCTCAGCAAGTGCCTATGGACAGCGGGGTGGTGAGGCAGGTGGCCTCCCAGAGATTTTAGGGGTTCCAGCCTTAGTGGGCCGCTCCCTAATGCCACCCCTGCTGGCCAGGGAATGCTGGGAACCGCAGGGCCTCTGTCTGTCTAAACATGCATAGGACTGGGTCTTTACGTAGCCTTAACTCAGACTCCCATCATGCCAGGTCAGCACAGCCACTGATTGGCAGCAGCTCCCCAGAGCCCCAGATTAGGAGTCCCTCCCAGCCCTGGAGATACTGGGACCCTTTTCATGCAGAGCAGGTGCTCTGACACTTGAGCTTAAAGCTCTTCTTTACATATCCTATGTCAGTGATGGTGAATCTATGGCACGGGTGCCACAGCTGGCACGCAGGGACCTCTCTGTGGGCACTCGAGCCATGGGTCACCAGATCACGAAAAGACCATCCCCTTCTGCAAAACACTAATGTTTTTGTTCTTTCTCACAGTGTGGAACAGAATGATGTCATTCAAGAATTCCTGTTAATAATGTAGAATTCTTTTCTACATTATTATCACATTTAAAAGATTTTGAAGAATGATGCACAGAGCATGGCTTGGATGTAAAGTTGACCTGAGTGCTGCATGTGTTGCTCTCAAACTAATGGAGTATGAGCCAAGGTTTGACAAATTATCAGCATGCATGCAATAGCAAAAATCACATTAATTGTGCAAAAGCATGCCCAATGCAAACTTTTACCTAATGCAGTGTTTGCAGTCCAAGACATAAAGTGTTTAAAATGTGTTAAGCACGTTTAGTTTTCTTGTTTATCTTGCTCATCCTAGTACAGGTTGACTTTTACTTTTACTAATCCGACACCTGTAGAAGCAGGGAAAGGACCCAGGGTAAAGCTTGCCCCATACAATTTCAGTCTGGCATATAATCATATTACAAGTTGAGAATCCTTTATCCAAAAATACATGTGCCTAATTATTTAAAAAGTTTGTATAAATTCCCTTCAGGCTATGTGTACAATGTAGTACTATAATAATTTTTTGAGTTGATTTTTTTTTCAACAAAAAACTGTTTGTATCACTGAAAGCTCTGTTATTGTGTTTTTCTTTAAAGACAAAAGATGTTAATTAGTTCGGAGAACTGTATGAGTTGTTTTTCTAAAACTAAAACCTCGGTATTCGGGTTTAATTGCAGTGTTGGCACTTTGAAATAAATAAGTTGGTTTTGTGTTGCAGTTTGGGCACTCGGGCTCAAAAAGGTTTGCCATCACTGTCCTATGTGAATAGAACAGTGTTCTCCAACCTTGGGTCCCTAGATGTCTTTGGCCTACAATTCTCAGTATCAGAAATATTGCTATGTTAACAGATTGATTATTGCTATATTACTAATTGACTTTAAGTAATCCATTTTGCCTGTCTGTTGTTTGAAAAACAGCTTGTAAAAGGAATTTTCTCAGCTTACTTGTACCAAGATAACTTTCACTATTGAAACATACTACAGAACCTTGAAGAAAGAACAAATAGATAAGAAGTATCCAGGTGTAGAACGAGCTGCTTCTGATGGTCTAGGCTTGTTGCCAACCGACAGAACTTGGCAGAGGCTAGTTAGCTTAAGAGATTAGTTCATCTAACAATGTGTGCTATATACAGCCTTGTTCAATACACGTGTATGGTGGGACTTCATTCTTACACTTTGTATATGCACCATGTCCATTTTTCTAACATTCTGATCATATTGAAGGGTCTGATTGGAGTTGGCCCCACATAAAGCAGTCCAATTAGATATTTTAAGATACAGGAAGGTGCTCTCTTCTAAATGGCACCAGTTTCAGCCATGTGCCCTATGGCATAATTAATGGTCCCCTTTTTGAAGGGGTCAGAAAGGGGGTATATGCCCCAGCAAAGTCAGACCGGACAGTCTGGAATTATGTATACTATTCCCTAACAGATGCTGCTTGTTTCATCCATGTACTTTGTGACATAATTATTGGCCCCGAAAAGGGGTTTTCATCGGAATGCATGCAAGTTGCAACCCTAAGTTAGTAGGTAGCAGCAGATTGGTACTAGTGGAGTGAGGCAGCCGGGCAGACAAAGCACACCTGCAAAGTTGATGTTTTTGTCACTGGTGGAGGTGGCCCGAGCAGGAGCAGACTGGCGTGCTTGCCAGGCTGGCATTTCTGTCACTGCTGGAGGCAGAATGGGCAGGAGCAAATGGGCACACCTGCAAGGCTTGCATTTTTGGCACTGGGGGTGCTGCTTGGTTCACACTTCTCCTCTTCCTCCTCCTCCTCCTAATGTTAACGGTATTCACTTGGCATTTGGACCTCGAGACTCCTAGTCCCGTGTGTAGAGTGACCCCAAACACAGAGCAGCAGCACATAGACATAGTTTATCTGGCCTTTGGACCTTGCAGTCCCCTCACATCATGGGTAAAGAGACCCAAGGTGCAGAGCAGCATTGTGCAGGCACAGTCTATCTGTGTTTTGGTCCCCCATTTTATTCTCACAGCAACCCTGGAAGTGGGTTCGGGTGAAAGAGAATGTCTGGCCCAATGAGCTTGATGGCTGAGTGGGGATTTGAATGGGGACCTAGTCCAGCACTCTTAACTACTAGCCCACACTGGCTGTAGGTTCTGGTTGTGTGTCTTCTCCTCCCATTCCAGTAGCCACACCTATAGGAGCAGTGTAGTACTATACATGCTCCTATAGTATAATACTATGAACTCAAACTTAAAAGGAAGAGGGGGAGAAATTGTGATGAAAGGGTTAACATCCAGTGTTGCCAGGCAGAGTGGATGCGCCCAGCAACCTATCGGGGCTCTCGCCAGCCGCTCTCCCACCATCACATTTGCGGTGCTCTCCAGAGTGGCGATGCTAGCGGGTGCTCCAGAGATGCTGCTGGTCCCACTCTACCTGTGTGGCAAATGCCATAGCCAGACAGTAGCCAGTGGGGGGTCTCCAGAGCATCTGCCCACACTCAGTTTTGCTCTGAGGGAATCCTCACACCTGAGGATCCTCACACTAAATCCTCTTAGCACGAGCCAGAGGGTGGGCGGGCGGGCAGACAGCCTCTCTGGAGCACTGCACTCGCTGGAGGAAGCAGCCAGCAAAGCTCTTCAGAGAGCTGGCCAAGCTGAAATGCCTGGCTCTGAGGAGGTCCTTCCTCAGAGCCAGGCATTGTGGGAGGGGTGTCCCACGAGATCGCCTGTACAGGTGGTGGGAGAGTTTGCACTGGGACTGCTGGTTGGATGATCATAGAATCATAGAATCATAGAAAAGTAGAGTTGGAAGGGGCCTACAAGGCCATCGAGTCCAACCCCCTGCTCAATGCAGGAATCTAGGTCAAAGCATCTCTGACGGATGTCTGTCCAGCTGCACCTTGAATGCCTCCAGAGTGGGAGAGCCCACGACCTCCCTAGGTAGTTGATTCCATTGCCTTATTGCTCTGAAAGTCAGGAAATTTTTCCTGATGTTTAGGTGGAATCTAGGTTCCTGTAACTTGAGCCCATTATTCCGTGTCCTGCAAACTGGGATGAACGAGAGGAGATCTTTGCCCTCCTCTGTGTGACATCCCTTCAAATACTGGAAGAGTGCGATCATATCTCCCCTCAGTCTCCTCTTCTGAAGGCTAAACATGCCCAGTTCTTTCAGTCTCTCCTCATAGGGCCTTGTTTCCAGTCCCTTTATCATCCTTGTTGCCCTCCTCTGAACCCTCTCCAGTTTGTCTATGTCCTTCTTAAAGTGAGGTGCCCAGAACTGGACGCAGTACTCAAGATGAGGCCTAACCAGTGCCGAGTAAAGGGGAATGATCACTTCCCGCGATTTGGAAGCTATACTTCTATTAATACAGCCCAAAATTGCATTTGCCTTCTTTGCAGCCACATCGCATTGCTGGCTCATATTCAGTTTGTGATCTACCACAATTCCAAGATCCTTCTCACTTGTAGTATTGTTGAGCCAAGTGTCCCCCATTCTGTAACTCTGCATTTGGTTTCCTCTCCCTAGGTGCAGCACTTGGCATTTATCCCTATTAAATTTCATTCTGTTTTCGGCCCAGCGCTCCAGCCTATCGAGGTCACTTTGAATTTTGTTTCTGTCTTCCAGAGTATTAGCTGTTCCACCCAACTTTGTGTCATCTGCATATTCGATAAGCATTCCCTGCACCTCCTCATCCAAGTCATTAATAAAAATGTTGAAGAGCACTGGGCCCAGGACCGAGCCCTGTGGTACCCCGCTCGTTACCTCTCCCCAGTTTGAGAAGGAACCATTGATAAGCACTCTTTGAGTCCGATTCTGTAGCCAATTGTGGATTGTGATGTGAAAGGACACCACACACCAGTCAAATGGTGAGAGACATTTCGGTATATATGAGACCAATGCATTCCTGATGCTGCACATTGGAAAATGCGGCCATCCATTTTAGACCTGGCTGAGTGCCTTCCTCCCTCCCTCTTAACTTCTGATTGTTTCAACTTTTCCAACTGCCAAGGAGCAAGAAATGCAATACCACGCAAAATGCAAACCATTTTCAAGAGAAATGAATCCAAATGAAAATAAATGTTAAAGAAAAACCAGGAAGACTGTAATTGAAATTCATATTTCATTAATTCAGATTAATTTTAATTCAGATTAATTACATCTGAATTAAATATGAACAGGGCACTTTCTTATTTATTTTTCTTTGGGATTAAATGAATGTAAATAATCCCTAATTTGAAACTGTCCACTGGAAAAAAAGGTACATGAATTGCTCTCCCATTCTGTCACTAAATTTACAACTGCTCAATGCATAAAATTATTCCCATGAATTTTACCTGAGTGGACATACTAGCAACACAGGTGGGAATGTATGAACTATTAACCATTTATAAGCGCGTGCACATGCACGCACGCGCGCACGCGTGCGCACACACACACACACACACACACACACTTTTGTCATATTTTCTGTTTCTCCCACAATCTCTCTTCAATTCAGGTGGTAATATCTGAACTACTGACAATTTGCAAGTACACACACTTCTTTGAATTTCTCCCGTAATGTGTCTTAGGCTGCAATCCCTATCCCCACTTACTTTGCAGTAAGCCTCATTGAAATCAAAGGGACTTACTCCTGAGTAGACATGTATAGGATTGTTTAATTTATTTTCCTGTTTTTCTGTCCATACTTTCTCAGGGCCGGTTCACACGATACGGGAACCGCGGGGGAGCGGAAGTCCCCCGTGGTTCCTGTGCCGTGCGGACGGCGCCGGCCCAGGGTGCCCCCACGGGACGACCGTGTGCAGGAAGCGCCCAAACTCACCCTGAGGTAGAGGGGTAAGCCCTCCCTGCGTGCGGCCGAGGCGTTGTGCAGACAGAGGGCGGCTCTCCCACGAGGGCTGCCCCCTGCCGCAAAGAGACTGCGGCCCGAGCTGAGGCCGGTCGACAAGGCCACTCTGGCCCACAGGGCGGTATGGCACTCAATTAAAGGAGCCATACCTTGCAACGCCACCAGCACGGCTGGCCCTGGACCCTGGATGGGGAGAGATGGGGTGAGGCAGGGGTGGAGGGCTGCGTGGCCCTTATTGCATTGGGAAATGGGGGGACCCGCCAAAGGGGGGGACCGAGGCCAATGTGGAGGGCAAGCCCCTGCCACTGTCCAGGGCTGGCCACCACCGTCCAGGGCTGGCTGCTGTGAGCGGGGGCGCGCTGCGGAGGGCCCGCCCACCTTGACAGCGGTGGTCAGGCACGCCCAGGGGCGCCCACAGGAGCAGCAGGCGTGGCGCACGCCATGCTGTCAGTTCGCCAAGGCAGCCCCCCCCCCTTGCAGGAGCGCACCCAGCCAAGGAATGCCATGCCCCCATGGACACAGCAGATGAGGGGCATTCCAGGAGCCCATCGGAGGGGTGCCCCAGAGCGCAGGACAGCCCCCCAGGAGGGGACCATGGCGGTAGCTGGGACCCTGGGGAGGCGCATGCTGCAGCCGGGCAGAGGCAGCGTTCCCAATACTGGAGCGAGGAGGAGACGGCCGTGTTGGTAGACCTGTGGGCCAGGCCGGAGTCCCAGCCCCGCCTGGCACGACACCATCTACCCTTGGCTCACCCAGGGCCTTGGACGCAGGGGCCACACGCCCACCGCAGGCCAGCGCAAGGACAAACTGCCCTCCCTGAAGAAGCGTTGCAAGGAGGTGGCCAGCCACAACAAGCGCTCCGGGGTGGCACCCAGGACAATGGCCCACTATGAGCCGCTCGAGGGCATCCTCGCCGACAGGCACAACATGGTCCCGGGCCACACCGCTGGGAGCGGGGTGCCACGGAGCCAGCCGCCCCTCACGCGGCGCTGGCCCAGTGCGGCCGCCGGCCACCCCACAACCGGGCTGGCACCCCCCCCTCCGACACCCACAGTGCGGAGGCCGGGCCCAGCAGTGCCCCTGCCAGCACCAGACGCAAGGCGCCGGCGTCCAAAGAGACCACCGTGGGGGCGGGGTCACGTAAGTGCCGCTCCACCCAGGAGCTGGACCGGCTGGTGGTGCGTGCCATACGTGAAACGGGGCAGCCACCGGACGACCTGGCGTCGGATATCGAGGCTGCCCTGGGCACGCAGGCAGAGGCCACCCAGGGCGCTGCACAGAAATACAGGAGGGTGAGCTTGGTAGTTCCATCTAGAGCAGTGTTCTCCAACCTTGGGTCCCCAGATGTTTTTGGCCTACAACTCCCAGCATGCCCCAGCCAGTTTCTGTCTTCCAGAGTATTAGCTGTTCCACCCAACTTTGTGTCATCTGCAAATTTGATAAGCATTCCCTGTATCTCCTCATCCAAGTCATTAATAAAAATGTTGAAGAGCACCGGGCCCAGGACCGAGCCCTGTGGTACCCCGCTCGTTACCTCTCACCAGTTTGAGAAGGAACCATTGATAAGCACTCTTTGAGTCCGGTTCTGTAGCCAATTGTGGATTGTGATGTGAAAGGACACCACACACCAGTCAAATGGTGAGAGACATTTCGGTATATATGAGACCAATGCATTCCTGATGCTGCACATTGGAAAACGCATTTTCAAGAGAAATGAATCCAAATGAAAATAAATGTTAAAGAAAACCATTTTCAAGGTTGGGAGTTGTAGGCCAAAAACATCTGGGGACCCAAGGTTGGAGAAATCTAGAGCATCTGGATTAAAATAAATGGGGCAAAGAGTAAAACAAATATGGCAGTTGGAGTCTACTACTGACCACCCAATCAAGAAGATGAGGATGAAACTTTTGAAAAGCAAATTGCCCTTGTTTCAAGGAGGCATAATGTGGTAGTAATGGGTGACTTCAATTTCCCCGATATCTGTTGGGAGATAAATTCTGCCAAACATGACCCCTCCAAGAAATTCCTGACCTGTGTTGCTGATAACCTCCTCCTACATAAAGCGGAGGAAGGAACAAAAGGATTGGGTATCCTTGACTTGATTCTCTAACCAACAGATATGAGTTAGTGGATAAAGCAGCAGTTACGGGAACTCTGGGGGAAAGTGACCATGTTATACTTGAACTCTTGATTCTAAAGAACTGGAGAGCCAGTGTGGCGTAGCGGTGAGAGTGTTGGACTGGGACTCAGGAGATCCGGGTTCTAGTCCCCACTCAGCCATGAAACTCACTGGGTGACTTTGGGCCAGTCACTGACTCTCAGCCTAACCTACCTCACAGGGTTGTTGTGGGGATAAAATGGAGAGGAGGAGGAGGAGGATTATGTAAGCTGCCTTGGGTTCCTTGAAGGAAAAAAGGCAGGGTATAAATATAATAAAAAATAAATATAATAATAATAATAATAATAATTATTATTATTATTATTATTATTATTATTAAATAAAGGAAACAAAAGCTGAGTGTTTAGGAACAATGATTAGTAAGGTCCCATGGCAAGTGACTCTGATGAGAAAAGGAGTCCAAGATGGGTGGGAGTTTTTAAAAAAGGAAATTCTAAAGGCATAATTGCAAACAATTCCCACAAGGAAAAAAGACAGAGGGCAACAGAAGAAGCCAATGTGGCTTCACAAAAAGTTTAGAGATGACCTGAGAACAAAAAAGGACACATATAGGAAGTAGAAGGGAGGCCAGGCTACAAGGGAAGAACTGCAGGTAGCACAGAACTGCAGGAATAGTGTCAGGAAGGCTAAAGCTGAGCATGAGCTGAAGCTAGCCAGGGATGCTAAAAGCAACAAAAAAAGCTTTCTTCAGATACATGCATAGTAAAAGACAGAGGAAAGAAATGGTGGTTCAACTATGCAATGTGGATGGCAAAATGATAACAGAAGACAAAGAAAAGACAGAAATGTTCAATTCCTACTTCGGCTTGGTCTTCTCAAGAAAGAGGGTCTATGTCTGGCAAACCTGAAGTACAAGCTGAAGGGGCAGGATTGCCGGGTTAGATTGATAGGCAAATGGTCAAGGAGCACCTAATTACTTTGAACCAGTTCAAATCTCCAGGGCCTGATGAACTGCATCCTAGAATAATAAAGGAACTGGCAGAAGAACTCTCAGAACCACTGTCTATTATCTTTGAGAAATCATGGAGGACAGGTGAAGTGTTGGATGACTGGAGGAGGGCAAATGTTGTTCCTATCTTCAAAAAGGGCAAGAAGGAGGAACCTCGGAACTATAGACCAGTCAGTCTGACATCAATCCCTGGGAAAATTCTGGAGCAGATTATAAAGAAGTCAATCTGCAAGCAGGAAACAGAATTCTGTTTAGTCTTCAGAAGAGAAGAATGAGGGGAGATATGATAGCACTCTTCAAGTATTTGAAAGATTGTCACACAGAGGAGACCCAGCATCTCTTCTTGGTCATCCCAGTTTGCAGGACACGGAATAATGGGCTCAAGTTACAGGAAGCCAGATTCTGCCTGGACATCAGGAAAAATTTCCTGACTGTTAGAGCAATACACAATGGAACCAACTATCCAGGGAGGTGGTGGGCTCTCCCACACTGGAGGCATTCAAGGTGCAGCTGGACAGCCACCTGTCAGGGATGCTTTGACTTGGATTCCTGCGTTGAGCAGGGGGTTGGACTCGATGGCCTTAAAGGTCCCTTCCAACGCTACTATTCTATGATTCTATGAATCTAACCCTGCCAAAACAGGTCACACATTACATAGCTCAAGCAATTTTACTCCTTGTGACTGTAAAGTTATAAAGTTGCTTCAGGGGTGGGGGAATCAGACAGACCAAATATGAAAAGGTAGGTGTGTGTGCGTGTGCGTGTGCGTGTGCGTGTGCGTGCATGTGAGTGAGGGAGAGAGAACACGTTTGAGTATGAGTGTGAATGGGGTCTGGGTAATCACACTGTGCAGGGTCAAACATTAGCAGAGGGGTGTCCTGCTACAGCTGGATCAGGCTCAGTGTTAGGGCAAACTAGGGGGCAAGCCCAATAGCAAGTCGGTAAACAGGCAAAGGTCAAGAGCACAGCGTTGCCAGTCAAGGAGGAGGGTTCCAAGAGAAGGGGCTGAGGCATGGCCAAGGTCAGTGTTTCTCAACCTTGGGTCCCCAGATGTTTTTGGCCTACAACTCCCAGCATGCCCCAGCCAGCATAGCTGGCTGGGGCATGCTGGGAGTTGTAGGCCAAAAACATCTGGGGACCCAAGGTTGAGAAACACTGGCCAAGGTCAAGGCGCAGGTAAGCGGTCCAGCACAAAAGCAGTCCAAGGAGCCGAGTGAAGGAGGGGTGCAGAAGTCAGCAGAGCAGAGGATCAGTCATGAAGCAAGGTCAGGGATACAAGACACTGAAGCTGGTAGAAAGGCATTGTTTCCAGCAGGTCCCAAGATTCAACTGGGAGCTGGTACAGCTGGAGCTTCCAGGGCCTCACCCAGGGCTCCGCCTCATCACAGGCCCCCTAGCAAAAGTCCTCCTCATGAGAAGGGCCTTGCGCCAGAGGATGCCTTCACTCTTGAGGAGTCCTTTTCTGCACGTGGCCAGTCCTTCACCTGGCCACAGTCATAGCCTGTACCTTCAGGCGCTGATGCTCTCAGGAGCTGGGCGGTGGATCAGCATCCCCCTCTGACTCAGAAGCAGAGTTTTCCGCCTTTCGAGCCTTCCTGACACTATTCCTGCAGTTCTGTGCTACCTGCCTGTACTCTTCCCTTGTAGCCTGGCCTCCCTTCCACATCCTATATGTGTCCTTTCGAGGGAGAAGATCTGAAGCCCTCTCTCCCAAGGCACCCAGGAGCTTCTTGGTCAGCCCCAGGGTTCCCTGAAAGGGCTTGCTCCCCAGGGACCTCCGGCTCAGCAGCCTCCAACTCCTCTTCTGCCGAGGATGCCTCCAGGGGCGGGGCATGCATGACATCATGGGGTGGCCCTGCCCACTTTGGTATGTGGCCTCACCCACTGCTGGGATGCGGCCCCTGACATTGCCCAGGGACAATTCAGCCCTTGAGCTGAAAAAGGTTCCCCACGCCCAGGACCGGTGCAGGGCAGTTTGGCGCCCTAGGCTGGCTTATATTTAGCACACCCCCTCTTGTGCCGGGGGGGGGAGGGCTCCAGAGCAAAGCAGCCAGGAAATGCCTGCTTGCCCAGCGCCCCCCCCCCCGCCTGCCCACCCGCCTCCTCCTCCAGCAGCCGCTTTCCCCGCTGCCAACCGGTCGCTGCCGCCGCTGCTGCGCACGCTCCTGACCCGACCTAGCTCCGGGCGCAGAGGAAAACCGAGCGTGCCCGCGAGCCCGCCCGGCGCCCGCAAACCCCCCCCCCGCACAGACCTGGTGGTTGCGGACCAGTGCCTTTGTCGGCGAGGCGGCCAGGTGGGGCAGGAGCGCGCCGGTGGCGAGGAAGGAGCGCAGCGTTTCTGCGCCCTCTTCCGCCACGCGCCCTAGGCAGCCACCTGGGTCTGCCTAGCGGTAGCGCCGGCCCTGCCCACCCCTGCAGTATAACAACAACAAACTCTTCATCTGACCATAATTTCAGTTCTGTTTTCAATGATGGCCAAATCACAATGCCTGAAAAGCTGAGAACCCTCCATTACCCTTCATTGCCTTTCGGCCTCCTGCACTACAGCTCCCTTCCCTTCCCTTCCCTTCCCACCCGCCTCTTTTGTTTTAGCTCACATATTCTGTTTGTTATTAAGGGCTGCATTTACATGGAGGATCAGACCTCTTCATTCTCTGTTTTCAGACTACATGGGATTATTACTCAGGAGCACCTATCCCTTCAATTGTTGTGGGGTATAAAAATAAGCACAACAAATCTCCTTAAATGTAAACAGATTACTTTTTTTGTAATTTAATCTTTAATATATCCCAGAGCAGGCCTCTGAACCGTGTTGTGAATCTGGACCACTCCCCTTTTTCCATCCCCACTCCAAAACCTGAAATGGCACTCCTGAAATGGCACTCCAGTTAACCATCAGTAAATGTCAGCAAATCAAATGGCTGATAAATTTGGGGGCAGGTGAGGGGGGGAGGAGTGCAATGATTTCTCACCAGTTCTTGTTACGTGTGCATCTGTGCCCCATAACATCTTCTGCAACTTTAAGCATTGCTTTATCAGTCCTGCTCATGCTTATTCACCCAACATCGCATATTTCACTGTGCATGAATTTAATTTGTGTTAAGTGCTGGTCCCTGGTTCTGTATTCAGAATCACTAATATGGATTAGAATCCCCACGTCTCACTTAACTGGGCATTGTTTTTTTAAAAACAACAACAACAACAACAAACCCACTTCTGCTATTAAAAAATAAAAAAATAAAATCCTATTTGGGCAATCGTATATGGAACCTGCAAATGTCACATTTTAGTAGTGGAACCGCTCATTAGTAAAGCGTACTTTGGATGGAGTCATCAGAGGTGTTTTGGCCACATGCCGAATGGGTTGAAATGTTGTGGTTTCTAAAAATGTGCTCCCAAGAAAGGAACTCGATTTTTAAGAAGTAACTCTCTTCCCTGAAGCCCCCAAACGCTTGCGATGATTTTGGCTTGTTGTTTTCAAGAGCAGGGTGCTGAGGGGAAAAAATGTGTCTCGCCTCCTTTTTCCAGGCACCCTGCTGTCAGTTTGCCAAGGGCAAAAGCTCATTCTTTGTTTTCTCAACAGCAGTTTGAAAAAGCTCTCTTGGTGTGCGGATTTATTGGCAAAGAAAACAATTCACAGGATGGATCAAACTGTGGCTTCAGAAAAACAGAACCCAAACTCTTCCAGCTGAGGCAAAAACACATTACATCCATCCACCATGCCATCATTGCAGTTGATCACTTGACATTCTGAATGATTTATGTTGATTTTTTCGGCCACTCTGTCTCCAAACAAGGATACTTCATATTTCTATCCCCATGCGATCCCCAGAGGTTACATGTATCTTCTTTAAAGAGCCCATCACTTGCTACAGAATCCACAAATGTACCTCCAAAGGGTACACTGTTCCAGGAGTAAACTGTGTTTGGGGCACTTGAGGAACCGTTCCAAAGTTGGGGAGCAACACCCACCACCACTTGTCTTTGAGTTTAGATCTGATGCATGAAGGACGCTGGACATGACTAGGAGTCAACTTTTCTCTTGACCTCCGGTCAGCAGCCAATGATTGACAGAGGCCACATTTGGAGCGGAGTAAAGGCTGAAAGGCCAGCAATATTCCCCCAGTGATTCTCTCCCACAGGCAAAAGGCTCTTTAACTTCTTCCTGCCCAGGGTGGCTTGGGCAGAGCTCTGCCCTTATGCTTCAGCTAGTCACTTTCCTGGGCAATGGATTGTGCATGGAAGTCAGCAAGTGGGGGGCGCAAAATAAGACATGGACTCTGCCCACGATTCTGTTGCTGTTTGCACTAGAGAGGGAAGGGGGTCAAAGAGCCCTTTGGCCGTGTGTAGGAGAGAGCAATTTGGAAGAGGTGAATAATGGAGGCATTCCTGGGATTAGGTTGAGCTACAAGACTGAGAGCTCCCAGGCTGCCAATAGCCTATCCGTACTGTAAAGATTGTGAGAAGTCAGAGGGAAGGTGATGCACTTCAGTGACAAGGTCAATTGAATAAAGCACAAATTCCAGAGTCATGTGGAACCTGCAAGGCTAAGACAAAGTGTAACCCAAATGTTCACTACTGACAAACAAGGCAGCTGACCCTACTCACACATCTGGACAAGGGCAAGTGAATTAACAAAGATGGATCGAGAGACAACATTAAACACAAGTAGCCCAACCCAGCAGAGTATCATACCGAGATAACCTCAATGAGCCACGGGCCTGTGGCTCACGCTGGCTCAGCTTGTCTGAGCGTGGAAAGCTAAGCAGGGTCAGGCCTGGTTATTACTTGGATGGGAGACCCCTCCTCTAGTTTCCTGCATTGAGCAGGGGGTTGGACTCAATGTCCTTGTAGGCCCCTTCCAACTCTATGATGAGACCTCCATGGAGTAACCAAGCACAGTCACCTGAACAGCTTCCATGGATGGATGGATGGGACACAGATGTCACACAGCAGAGCCTAGTTGCTTCCCCCCACCCACCCCACCCACCCAAAAGGTAGTCACTCTCAGCAGCGGCTCAGGGGCCACTGGGCACCTGCTCTGTATCAGGAGGTACAGGGAATGCTTATCAAATTTGCAGATGACACAAAGTTGGGTGGAACAGCTAATACTCTGGAAGACAGAAACAAAATTCAAAGTGACCTCGATAGGCTGGAGCGCTGGGCCGAAAACAACAGAATGAAATTTAATAGGGATAAATGCCAAGTGCTGCACCTAGGGAGAGGAAACCAAATGCAGTGTTACAGAATGGGGGACACTTGGCTCAACAATACTACAAGTGAGAAGGATCTTGGAATTGTGGTAGATCACAAACTGAATATGAGCCAGCAATGCGACGTGGCTGCAAAGAAGGCAAATGCAATTTTGGGCTGTATTAATAGAAGTATAGCTTCCAAATCGCGGGAAGTGATAATTCCCCTTTACTCGGCACTGGTTAGGCCTCATCTTGAGTACTGCGTCCAGTTCTGGGCACCTCACTTTAAGAAGGACATAGACAAACTGGAGAGGGTTCAGAGGAGGGCAACAAGGATGATAAAGGGACTGGAAACAAGGCCCTATGAGGAGAGACTGAAAGAACTGGGCATGTTTAGCCTTCAGAAGAGGAGACTGAGGGGAGATATGATCGCACTCTTCCAGTATTTGAAGGGATGTCACACAGAGGAGGGCAAAGATCTCTTCTCGTTCATCCCAGTTTGCAGGACACGGAATAATGGGCTTAAGTTACAGGAACCTAGATTCCACCTAAACATCAGGAAAAATTTCCTGACTGTCAGAGCAATAAGACAATGGAATCAACTACCTAGGGAGGTGGTGGGCTCTCCCAGTCTGGAGGCATTCAAGGTGCGGCTGGACAGACATCTGTCAGAGATGCTTTGACCTGGATTCCTGCATTGAGCAGGGGGTTGGACTCGATGGCCTTGTAGGCCCCTTACAACTCTACTTTTCTATGATTCTATGATTCTATGATTCTGTAGAAACCATGAACTCCTGGTCTGTAAAATGGGCTCTGGCTCCTTCCAGGCAGCACTCTCAGTTCCTCAAGCAAGCAAAGCAGCTCTCGGCCCAGGCAGCATCAGCATTATCAGAAGGTAAAGCAATAAATCTCAGCTCTCAAAGAAACTAGAGCAACCTCCTGGTTTCTTGTTGCAATAAGCAGCTCTCTGTCTATTTCAGCTCTTTTTTGATTCAAAAAGTCTTGGGACAAGAATTTTAGCTTGAGTTCCCCACCTTGGTCAGCACGCCCACACTGGCTCCATATACAACAACGCCCTCCAAAACACGGCACAACACAACATTTCTTCATGTTATACGCTCACCTTTATATTTGTACAAACCAAAGAAACTTAAAAGAAACAAATGAATTCCCACCAGCCTTTCCGGGCTTCCTTTTTCTTGCTTAATATACTCCACTAGATGGCAAACTTCTGAGGCCCAGTCTGTTGCATAAGCTTCTGTGGGCTAGAATCATCTACTTCATCAGATGCAAGCACAGACTAGTAGCACCCTCTGGAAGGTAGTTAAAAAGTGTTCAGAGATAACAGTTGCATGCCAAGCATCCCAGTTCCCGCGGGAGGGGGGGAGGGGGCGCGCGGATGCTTCCTTTTCTATTCAAATGGGAAACAACCTGATTTTTCTAAGCAAGAGGGAAGGGGCCGTGACAATGTTCAGAACTGTCAGAGAAGGAAGATTACTATCCCCTTTATTTCTGAACAGGAAGATAAAACTCCTTTATTTAATGTAAAGCATTCCCTGTTCTCCTAAAATCCTACTCAGTGATGTAGACCATGTCATCTCTGTGTTATTTTAGTTGTTCCTTAAAATATTCATTTGATTAAAAGGGAAGATTTTGGCCTCCAAAATCCACTCTTTAATGGTTGATACTTTAAAACCAAGAGGTTATTTTGCAATTAAAAATTTCAGGAAATAAATCAGCTGGCACTTTGTCACTTTGCCAGAGTGAGTAACCCTTTATTCTAGCCAAGTGTCAGCCAGAGACCCCTCTATGTGGTGGGTATGCAGATTGTCAAAATATTCCTTGAGCTGAGGTTTGTTTTCCTTTTTGTTTCTGCAAGGCTGAACTAATCTTCTGCCACATGTCATGAAGTTAGAAATTTAATGTTAAAGAAAGTCTTCGTGTGTGTGTGTGTGTGTGTGTGTGTGTTTAAAGCTTGCACGATGTCAGCAGTTATTCTGGCCTAGCTTAGCCTGTCACAACCCCTTAAGTGTCTTGTGTAGATTTATCTTTGGGGAGTCAATGGATGCATTTTGGCACAGGATTAGCCTAGATCAGTGATGGCGAACCTTTTTGATCCCAAGTGCCCAAACTGCAACACAAAACCAACTTATTTATTTCAAAGTGCCTTAAATTTGGCAGGAAGGAGGAGGGGGCACTAGCTAATCGCGCTCCGCTCTGTCTCAGGGCATGGCTCTTCACCGGGCGCGCAAAGATTCGGGAGTGCGCGCGCTGTGCTTCTGAGCTGTCTGTTCAGTTAGAAGGAGGGCTGCGTGCCAGCGCAGTCCGCTTCTGGGGGTGGAGATGTTGGAGTGTGCCTGCCTGTGGAGGCCAGCGAGGAATGAGTGGAGAGGAGTTATTATAGAAACCTGATGCTGAATGCAGAGGGGGACGGTCTTTTCACGATCTGGCGACCAATGGCTCGAGTGCCCACAGAGAGGTCCCTGCGTGCCAGCTGCGGCACGCATGCCATAGGTTCGCCATCACTGGCCTAGATGGTCCTTGGGTACTTTCCAGTTTAGATCCCATCATTCTTTATTGTGCCCCCCCATCCCGCATCATTCACAGTGTAGGCCATGTCTGTAAATTATCTTCTCCTGAGTCTGTCTTAGAAGGAGCCATCGCACGCACGATCTCTCTTTTAAAAGCGAACACTGCTCCTGTAGCGCTGACCCAACACCAATCCTCTCCCCAGTGCAGATTAATTCTGGGTGAGTCTACACCATGCAGACCTGATCAGGGCACAGCTAATAAGAGAGGTGCCAAGGCCCTGTGGCCATGCTCTCTGATGATCTCTGGAAGCTCAGCCCCCTCATTCTACTTGCATGGTCACTTATTGGTGGAAGCACTCACTCTGCACATGCACAGTGGTACCCCTATTTACATTTCAGTGAGAGAGTTAGTCTGACATAGAGACTCCACTGTGAATCAGGAAGTTCAAATCTCACCTCTGCCATAAACATGAGGTGGCTTTAGTCAAGGCACAGAACATGCAATCCGTAACAGGATCATTGGAAAGATGTTTAAGAGAACATCTTAATATCTTTGAATGTTCGAAAAATGCTACATACTGTAAATGCGAAGTAGGACATTATTACTGCTGTTTCTGATCCAAGGCACTGGGAACAGATTCCAGGACTGACCCCTGGCCAGTCCTGGCTCCAAATTAAGTCCTGCTGGGCTGGATGCACCATGAGACTTGGTCCAAGTCCCCACCTGGGGTCTGGTTCAGCACAGCAAGTGAGATGAGAAGTGGCAATGTACCTGTATCTAACAACTTACCTGTATCTAATGTTCTGAACAGGAGGCCGCCACAATAATTGTCCACAATAATTGTCGTGGGGGTTTGTTTGTTTGTTTGTTTTTCCTTTCTCAGCAGAGTCCTCGAGCAATACTGGTCTCGTTTTTTATAGGAATGGGATTGTGACTGTACAATTGCCAAAGATTTGTACCGACTGGGGACTTTACCTTCACTAAAGGGTAGGCCCATAAACTACAAGTGCAAGCTAAAGACAGGATTTATGGGTTGAGCCTTCCTTGGTATTGAAGAACAAAACCTGTGCAGCTCACCCCTGCTTTTTCACTGCCGCAGCTGCTCTGAGCTGGAATCCTGGAGAGAAAGTTCAAGGTTTATAAGTGGCTGGTCAGCCCAAGAGATTTTTAATGGAAAATGAATGTCTAGGGTTTTTAAAAGGCTTGTAGTGGGGTGGGGTGGGGGTGAGGAATTCTCAACAGCTGATCCACTACACATCCCAGCTGAGAGGGGGAGAGAAGGAGGAGAGACAGACACACAGACAGACTAGATGAACCAGCTCTAAAGACAGGTGAGTGAAAGGCCGCCTCTGGTTTTGCCTGCGTCTGCGTGTTTGGTTGTGTGTACCAAGGTTCCCGGCAGATGCTGGACTAGAAGAGCTTCCTCCCCTTTTCTTCCCTCTCTCCTAGTTTTTCAGCCACTTCTCCAAGGCGCTCTCTACCTCTCCCAAGGAGCTGCTCATTCACACGCCTCCATCTCTCCCCGCATAGGGAAGAGCTGTGTGTGTGTGCGTGCGTGTGTGTGTGTGTGTGTACAGCACAGCTAACGAAAGCATTAATTGTTGTTCCCTTTTAGCTCGTTTTCGCCCCAGCCCGGCTGCCGAAGAAGGCGCTGTTTTAACCTAATCAATAAAGTCTTGTCTATTGATCGTGTAAACTTCATTCTGCAACCCTCACTTCCCACGACCTCCCGATCTCCCGCAGCGCCTCTGTCAGCCAGCCGGAGGGGGCAGGCGGAGAGAGGCGAGGGCCAAGTCGCGGTTGGGGCGTCGCGGGGGGCGTGTGTGCGCGGGGCGCGGGGCGCTGCTTTCCCGGAGGAGCCTGGCGGGAGGCTCCTGCCTGAGTCGCAGTCCTCGAAGAGTTGTCGTGGACCCCACGACGGGAGACCGTCCTTTCCAAGCCCCCCCCCCCCCGCAGTGGGGAGGGAAGCACACGGAAGCACTTCTGGGCTGTGGCCGCTGGCGGTTGAGGGGGGGCTCCTGTACGTGTCTTCGGGGGGGCTTCAAGAGCTGGGCAGGGCCGGCGGGGAAGGCGCAGCTTTAGGCCATGGGGGGAGTGAGCTGGCACGGCCGTCCTGCCTGCGCGCCTGGGGCTCCGCGCCGCTCTCCAAGGTGCTGAAAGGCCTCCGCCCGCTCCGTCTGGGCCAGGGGCCAGGCAGGATCCCGCGCTCCTTGGCGGGGGGGGGCTGTCTTTCTTCCCCCCTCCCGGGGGTCTCCTGCTCGCCTCGCCTGCCCCCCCCCCCGCCGGCGCCTCTGACCTCTGCCCGCCCCGTCCAGGTTGATTACTCCATCAGGCCCGGCCGGGTGTGCCGAGGCTGTAAAGAGCCATTACCCGGATTCTTTTATCAATGTCCAGTAATTAAAATGTCAGCGTTTAATTTTCAGGCCTTCTCGGAGCAATCTTTTCCTAATAAAGAGTCTAATCGAAAGGCTATTTTCCCCGCCAGGAGCCGGCCCGGCAGACGGGCAGAGCAAGCGGCGGAGCGAGGCCCCGGCGCGGATCGATCGCGCGGGCTGGGATTGATCTGCCGCTAAAATGAAATTTATTGGGGTCATGGTTTTATATGGTGCTGATACAACTGTTAAATGGGGAACATTCGTTTCCAATAGGAGGCGTTTATTAAACTTCCACTGAATTAGACCGCCGTGATTTATGGGGCAATCTCCCGCTTGCACGGAGCCCCTCCAGGAACGGGCAGGGCGCAAGGAGGGCCTCCCCCCCCCCCGTAGAGGGATATTTATACAGGGATGACACAGCCCCTGAGTTTTAACCTGGAGAAAGGAAGGAAGGAAGGAAGGAAGGAAGGAAGGAAGGACTTCAGGGGGACAGACGGGCTGGGGCTGCAGCTCTTGGGAAAGCAGGCGGCTCCAGGGGCTTAGGAGACGACCAACCCTGCTCTTCCCCCCCCCCATGAGGGTATCCCCGAGGACTTCAGAAATCCTCCTCCTCTTCGGGCAATAAATGAAGGCTGGGATCCAGTCCAAGCGCCCTCGCCTGCTACTACTCAGTGCCATTGAGCGCAGGGTGTGTGTGTCTTACTTCCGAGTAAACTTGCACTGCACCCTGCTCTCCTAAATAGGCGTATTGCGGTGCAAGTTCCACTGAAGCTGTCTCTGAATCAGCACGGAGAGCCTGAAGGTCAAACTGCCCCCCCCGCTCCGCCCCCGCAGCAGCCTTTTAGCACCCCGTTATATGTAAGCGCAGTACCGCGAGGGACTCCCCAGTTTCGCTTCAAGAGGCGTGCTGAGGGGTTGACAGGGACTTCTAACCCACGTCAACTGATTTGAGGGGAAAGTTTCTTGGTTTCCGTTCTTGGTTCCGTTTTCAAATGTTGTTGTTGCAATGGTTGGAAAATACGGATTACCAGCCAGGGAGAAGAGTTACTGGATTAATAAACAGGGAATATAAGGAGTGTGATTTTATATATTTAGGATTATTTCCATACACTCCCTCCTGCTTTGTTTTGGAATACAAACGAATAGGGGAAGGGATAAAGCACCTCCCCGCCCCCGCCGCCCCCACACTGAATATGCAGGATGAGAGCTGAAATATATGAAACAGTTTATAGGCGATGTAGTCCCAATCCCATCCCAGCCCTTTTAAAATCTCAATAAGGAACTTCGGGAACTCTTCCCAACGCGCACCCCCGCTCGGAGGATCCACCTTTCCAATTAACCTTTGATGTGCCCCCAGAAAAACTGAGGTCACGATCCCTTGTTGCCTTCCTCGCTGATTTGCATTCAACACCATTCCCCCCCCCCTGTGCGCGTCAAAAGTGCAAGCCAGCCACAGCACCCAAAATTTTAAAGCCCCCCCCCATCCATTCCCCTGCACTAATTACTCTCCCACAACTGGGGTGGGGGTGGGGGGGCAGCAATGAGGAGTGAGATCCCCGCATCTGAATTCAAAAAGGGGCGGTGCTGCTGGTGGTGGTGGGAGAATTCAGCCATTCAGACACCATCAGGCTGCGATCGAAAAGGTGGCCAGAACCGACGAGCCTTCATGATTAGGAATCGCCCTGCCCCCCTCTTCTGGCTCTCTGGCCCACCAAGGCCGAGGCCCCATCAGCTTGACAGGCCTGAGGCACTGCGGTGCGGAGTTGTTGTTTTTTTTCTATTGCAGATGGATGGAGAGATAGGGATGTATAGACTAGTTGGCTGAGTCAGAACTGGAGAGGTTCCTGCTTTTCCTTTGAGTTGCCTCCCTGGCTTTTTGAAGTCAGTCCATTTAGAGGGAGATTCGTCTGTCCCTGGGGAGAAATGCCAACAAGGACTGAATCCATGTGTCCAAGTCTAAGAACTGCCACGGCCCCTCAAAGGCCGGCCAGTGGTCTAGTTCCCTCCGCATCTGATAGGACCAAGGAGGAAGGTCCACAAACTGGACACGATGCAATTGGCCACCCCTGCTATTAATTTCCGGCGTCTGGAAGTCAGAGATAGACTCGTGTCTATGAACACTGAGTTCCACTTTGGGTTATTTTGGCTGCTGAGTAGCAAGCAACTGAGGTCCCGTCCCTCATATATTCATCTAATCCCTTTTGAAAATCCGTTTATGCAGGTTGCAATTGCAGCATGTTGAGGCAATGAGTTAGAATCATAGAATCATAATCATTAACATATTAATATAAGTTCCTTATATAAGATAAGTTCCTTATATTAATTGTACACCTGTGAGAAGATCGTCTTCCTTGTGTACAAGAGGCAAGCCTGCTCTTTCTTCCCTGCTCCTGGTTGAAGATGTGGGGCCGAGGTCAACTCCAGGCAGCCCACCCCACACTTCGCTGGAGTTCGTGTGCCAGTCCCCTGAGCTCCAAGCACTCATATTTCCAATTCAAGAAGTAAAACTGGAGAATTTCACCATCTCCTCCACCAACTCTTCCCCCCTCCAAATGTATATCCACCCCCCAATCCTTTGCATTGGGTGATCATTGACTTTTAATTAGAAATTGTTACAATTAAATCCAACACACATGCACGTGCACACGCCTTAATTACATCTGATTTTTAATTCCGAATCCGTGTTTACACAGTAAGCGAGACGTACCTCCTGATTATCCCCAATACTCTTTATACTGTACTAATTATGTAAATTAAACCTAATTAACTGACAAAAAAAACTGCAGTTAATTCAACTGTTAAAAGATATGGGATAGCAAGGAGCTTTGGAGAAGCAATGAAATGAAAGGGGGGAGCAGACACCTTCCTGGGCCCCCTCCCCTTCCTCTGTGCTCCTGGTGGAGGCAGGGAAGAGGGTCATACTGCTGGGCCCCAACCCTGTGCTAATCAAGCCAACAGGTTTCCACTCCCTTGCTGTTGTTGGCTTTCCCTGGATAGAAATCCGAGACCTGGAGGTGCAGGAAGAAGGTCAAAAGAGAAGGTTTTGAATATTTCTTCCTTGGCTTCTTGTTCCTTGTTCCTTCCTTCCCCCCCTTCCCGTTTGCTCCCCTCACTCCCCCTCATAACCCTGAAACGGAATTAGAAATAAGTTTAATTCAGGCTTTAGCACTGGAGAAAGAAACACAAGCGAGCTTAGAATCCGGGGGGGGGGGGACACCCATCCCTCCCTGAGCTGGGGATATGTTGTTGGGTGGGATTGGTTGGTCGGGGCAGTGGAATGTGTGTCCTGGATTCTATGTTGCCCCCAGACTTCCTTTCCTCTAAATTCCCGTGTAAAGGAGAGGATTGGTGGGGGAAGGGGGGGGGCTGAAAAGGCTGGCGATGTAACTGGGCAATTACCTGTCCTGTTGGCCCCTTTTGTGAGCTCTTAGAAAGCACGAGGTGTGCGTGTGTGTTATATGTGTGTAGAAGCTGTAGCTTCCCTTCCTAAAGGGATCCAGAGCCCTTCACCCTCCCGATCCGGCATCTCCCCCTAGAACCGGGCGGCGTTCTTAGATCAGGGCCCCCCTTGGGACAGCGCCTCCTACTGCGGCGGATGGGGATGGCTTTGGCGCTGTCCCAGGTGCTGGATCCGCCGCCGCCGGCCGCAGGGCCTTTGGGGGTCCGGCGGAGGCTCGTTTCAGCACCTGGGACAGCGCCACGCCAGGCAAGCGCGGAGGACGGTCGTTCTTCCGACTCTTCCTTGGCGGCGGGCGGGCGGCGAAGGGCCTGGGCTGGGGGCAGCTCCCTGCGACTTTGGTCTCGGCCTCCCCCTGCCTCGGAGCCTCTGGGCTTGGACGGGCCCAATCCCTCAATTCCATTGTCCGAACTCGGCCGGGAAAGACACCGGTCACGTTGCTGATCCCAACGCTAAGCCCCAAGGCGAAAGTTTGCATCCCTGCCTGGTTGACTCGCTGAATGTCGCTGCTCCCGAGGGCTTGCGGTCGCCGACGCCGTGGCTGGCCGACTGGCACGGCTCCAGTGGAGGCACTTTGACTCGCATTGGTGATCTAGTCCGGGGTGGGACATGCTTGCGTCTCGATGGCGGGTTCATCTCTAGCAAGATGGGCGTGTCGCCCATCTCGGGCCTTTGGGACGTGGTAGGTCTCTCAGCGGCCCCAGGAGGACTGGGGTATCGCAGGGAGGGATTGCATCCTTGGAGCGTGCACGCTCCAACCAACCAACCAACCAACCAACCAACCGGTCAATCGCATTTCCCGCTTTTCCTCCCCTCCTGCGATTAGAATCCCAGTCCTCCTGGGGCCGCTGAGAGACCCGTCCTTTCCCAAGAGGGCTGCAGAGCCCTGCCTAGACCTGCTTGCGCGCACCTCCTCTTCAGCCAGACTCGCGCGTCCTCTCCCGAGTCATTGAAAAGGGCGGGCTTGGGGGCTTCGCGGTCGATCTCTGCGAGTTATTTCTGGGACAAGGGTTTGACTTAAAACGTGCGAACGGAGCCAGAGAGTGGGGCTCCTTGCTCGCACGGTGCTTTCTTTGTCTGTGTGGCCCTGCGTCTGTCTCCCAGATTCGTCCCTGAGGTTAGATTGCCCTCTCCCACTGCTCGGAATGGGCCGCCCCGGGGTGGCGCTGGAATAAAAGATGTGCCACGATTTTAAGTGGTTTTCCCTGAAACACTTCGGGGTCCCCTGATGCCTCCGTCGTCTGTCAGGAAGCATCAGCAACTTCCCTCGGCGGCGTTGCAAACTTTCCCTCCCTCGGCGCTTCCCCGCCCCTTCTCGGGGTCGCTTTTGCAATTGACACTCTGGGCTAACAGACGGGTCTAATATCAGCCGCTCTGCAGAGGTTAAGAGGCCTGGGGCGAAGGGCGGGGGGGGGGGGTGGACGAGGGAGGGAGGGGGGAGGGAGGGGGACGGAGGAGGGATCGGATTAAATAGGGCGCTTTGTAAGTATTTAAAATTACATTTAATCTCCACGTCGCTGGTTCCTTTATTTATTTGTCGTTGTTCCTTGCACAGATATTCAACCTAAACCAGCTCACGGTACCATCCAGGCCTGTGAATTATTCTAATAATATATTTTTTTTTAATTCCACACGCACACGAAGGAAACACGCACCCCTCCCTTCAAGTCAAATAAGCATTCCATCAAATTAATACCGAAAGCCTCACTTTTGTCTTTAAAAACAAAACAAAACAAAAACATATTAAAATAATGCATAAAGCGCCTGTCTCCGCGGGGGGCGGTCTGCGCTTCCCTCCCCCCCACCAGCCTCTCCGGCTGGATCTTATGAAAGGGCTCCATCTTTGGAAGTTGCTCGCCAGGGCGGGCGGGCGGGCCTCGCTCCGCAGCCGGGCCGCGCTCGGCGCAGCAATAATAACGGCTAATAAATATTTAACTACACATTTGTTTTATTTGCGGGGGGGAGGAGACTGGGCTTGCAGGGGGTTCAGGAGCCGGCTGGGGGTGCCACGGGAAGGGGCTCGCTCCAGTGGACAAGGGCAAAGTCTAATTAAAGGCAAAATGCTGGCTGGGGGGGGGTGTGTGCGAGGCGTCTCCCACCGTCCAGCGCTGCCACATTTATTGGGCACAATGCAGGATTCAGTGTGTCTGCTTTAAATAATTAAAAGGCGAGGAATAATTACCGAATCACATTGTAATTATGGCGAGCCATCCGCTCCTGGAAACGGGAGCCGCGTCGGGGGTGAGCCGGGCCGGGTTACCGAAGCGCCCTCGCGAATTTTCCAGCTCACCTTTTGTTTCCCGGAGGTGGCCGGGAGGAGAGGAGCGAGATTGGAGGACGGGGGTGAGAGAGGCGGCAGCGGCGGCGGGGGGGGGCGAGGTAAGGAAGCCCCCCCCCTCTTTAGGCCGGAGCACCCACCCCAAAGCCGTCCCGTCGGTCCCCCGTCCTGAATTCGCCGAAAAGTCCCAACTCCAAACTGAGCGAGCCAAACTCGCCCAAATACCCACGGCCCCCCCCCCGTGATTCTCCAACTATTCCCCCCCCCCATTGTCGATGGTAATGAATCCTGTCCTGCCCCTTCCAAGAAACAGACTTTTTCCACCCAGCCACCACCACGCACGCATTTTCCCAGGAAGAGATTGATGCCCCCAAATCTGCTTTCAAGGACAAAGTGCGTTTAATGATACATCAACTCTCAAGTAGGCGACAGCATTTTCATCACAATGCGCGCTCGAATATGGAGCCCATATGCTGGGGCGAAGGGCGAAAGCTGTTTGCAGGCGGACGGCGGGCCCGCTCCTCCGAAGTGCTCGCCCGAGGGCGCCAGCCTGGGCCGTTATTAACTTCTGTTTGATTAGTGTAATTGCTCAAATTTGGGGCCGGACAGTATGATTAATTACAGTTTAATTAACGCGTCCATTAAGAGCACTTAATGCCACGATGCTTTTAGAAACAGCCTGAGGAATGGAGCTCTAGGAAAGGGAGGGGGGGCTTTTCCGTTTAATTTTTCAATGTATTTATTTTGGTTTTGGGGGGTGGAGAAATCCCCTGAAAGATTTCAGAGTGGGGGCGGGGGGCACAACAGGAAAAGTACAGAGACGCATTAAGAAAGAAATAATAATAATAATAATAATAATAATAATAATAATAATAATAATAATAATAATAATAATAATATCGAAATCTCCACTCGGATGCAAGATTTCTCAATGTTTTCCTTCCATCCTTTTTGACAACAGTCGCAACCGATCTTGATTTGAGGTGGATTATATATCCCGTGTTTGATTTGCTTTCTAAACGCAGTTTCCTTCGAGGTGCCCCGTTGATTCCCGTGGAAATGTCCTTCCAGGGATATTTTAACAAGGACATCTTATCTGAACAGCCTCTGTACTGGAGTCCCACTGATTTCACCCAAATCAAATTTAGGATTGGAATGGTTTCGTTTTTTTAGGTGGGTTCCAAGCAAAGCAAGAGGGAACTATAACGGGGTTTTGGCTTTGAAAGGAAATGCACTAGAAAACTCCCTGCTGTCTCCCCTAACCCTCCCATATATGTAGATTAAAATCTAGATTAAAGATAAAGATATATATTTTATGCAGCAAAGTGTTTCCTCGGGAATATGCCAATCTATCATCTATATACCCATCAAAATCCAGATAGACAGATATAAAATTTTTAGAAGGTATGTAGATAATGAAACATATATCTCATGTCAGCAGGCAGGCAGTATTGTAGGATAATTTTCTAAGGACAAATCGCCCCCTCCCTTCCCAACAAACGGAAACTTTTCCCGTTAAACCGCGGGGCGTCCATTATGTGTCGTAGAGGCGGACATATTTTACTCGCTTCTTCACATGTCCTGACTGCAAACAAGACCGAAGAAGCTCTAAATACTGATCAGGCTGGAGTTTAAGCGCCGCCATCATCATCATCATCACCACCCCGGCCTCGTTCCCCGCAGTTTGGTTTGCTGGCCTCACGGTGCGGAGGGCCGGATCCTGTGCCGCGGCGCTGGATGTGTGTGGTGCAGTCTTCGGAGACGTGGCCCTGCAGCGCCTGCAAAGCCAGGGGCTCACTGAGCCGGCCTCGCAGCCCCCCCCCCGCCCGCCCCAGAGCGTGGGGGCTGCCTATTGATCGGCTCATGAAGGGTTAACTGGGCATCTTTTTCGTTCCGTCTCCCTCCCCCCACCGCCACCCCGCCAGCGAATATTGCCGGCTAAATTAGCGCCTTGTCCTCGCAGGGAAGGGGGGGGCGGAGACGTGTGCGCGCTCGCTCGGAGCACTGAGCAGAAGCAGAACCACCCGGAACTGCGGCCCGTCCCCGCCCGGGTTTCGGCTTCTCGTGCCTAAAAAACCCTCAACAGCCCTTGGCGTCAAGTCCCGGGACAGCCAGGTCCCAATTCCGGGGGAAATCTGCTCCAGGTTTGCGAAAGAGCAAAGAATTCGTTTGGGGACGAAGTGCTGCGGAGAGCCCGCTGCCTTTTTGTGGGGTTCACTTCCAGGGAGGGAAACGAAAAAGGGTGTGTGTGTGTGTGTGTGTGTGTGTGTGTAAAGGAGGCAGGCGAGGAAGAGATCAGAAGTGTGAGGGGAAAGAGTAGAGGGATTGGCCTGCCTCGGCCCTGGCCCTGCCTCCCACCTTGATGGTGAAAAGGCGAAGCTGGGGTGCGGGGCAGAGACCGAACCACGGCCAGGCGGCCCAGCTCGGTCACTTGAGCAGCGGCGGAGCAGCCGGGGAGGCTCGGCCCAGCGGCGCCCCCTTTCCCGGAGCTCTCTCAGCCTCCATGCCTGGCGGGGGGCCTACAGGGTCCCGGGACGGAGAGGTTTGGGGGCGCTGACAAAGTTCCGTTGGATGGGGAGGAGGACTGGAGCCCTGCGGGGGATCCTGCCGCCCCCTAATTTCACCATCTCTCACAACCCACCCACCCACCCCCCTTTAAGAAAAACAGCCGCTGTCGGGGGGTCCAAAAGGAGCCCAGCTGGCGAGACCTCCGTCCGACAGGGAGGGGGCTTAGCAGGCCGCGTGCCTGTGTGGGATGGGGGGGGTGTCTCCCCTCCGCCCTCCGAGCGCCTCGGAAGGCACCTGACGCAGGTCGGGCCCAGGCGAAACGGTGTGCAAAAAGCGAGCGCGCTTACCTTCTCGGCGCCGGCGGCTCCTTCGCGCCACGCTATCGCCTCCCTCCTCCTCCTCCTCCTCCCCCCCCTCCCCCTCCCCCCCGCCACCCCCAGCCAGCAATCTGTTTTTTCTTAAAGAAGCCCGTCTGCCTCGTGATTGACTCGCGCCGCCGGATGATTGACACGCGCCACGGTCCCGACGGCACTTCGTGTAAATATGTTGGTGCTGCTAAGTGGGTGTTGACTTCCTATTATTTTAGCTGTCACTGGATCAATGTGCAACGTCTTCAGCTAAGGATCAGGATCCTCCTTTCTCCTTCTCCCCACCCTCCTTTCCTTCCTTCCTTCCTTCCTTCCTTCCTTCCTTCCTCCCCCCCCTTTTTTTTTTAAGCCTGGCCATGTGGCCAGCCTCCCGCCTGCCTCTCCAACCCGGAGGACGGAGGCGAAGGGCAGGAGCCCGCCTCGACGCCCCTCAATGAAACTCCGCCGCGTCTCGGCGGCCAGAGGATTCGGGCGCGGCGCGTAGCGCTCCTCCTGCCCGGCTCGCTCGCCTCTTGCCGGGATCCGGGCGAGGGGGGGATCGCCCTTCTGCCGACGGTAAGCCCCCCTCGCTCGCCTCGACCCTCCTCAACGGGAGCTCCTTTCGGGGAGGGGGCCGCGCGCCGCCTTCCTCCGCCCTTCCCGGGCAGACGCCTGCTTCGGCACACGCCGCCGGGGTCTGTGTTTTGCGGGACCCGGGGGGGGGGGCTCTTTCGCCCCGCGCCTCCTTCCCGCGGGCTCCCTCCCTCCCGGGCTCCGCTCGCTCGGCCCGACCCGGGGTCGTCCGTGTGGCTTTTATTCCTCCCCATCACAAGGCCTTCCTGGCTTTTCCGATGCTTCGGGGTTGCCCGTGCAATTTTTTATTTTCGCTTTATTTGTGTGCTATATTTCTCTTGGTGGAATATTTCTCTTCTGCTTCCGGCGCTCGGTTTAGCTTTAGCTCTCACGGGGGTTCTCGGTGGCGGAGGACCGGCTGTTTAGGATCAGTCACTTCTTCAGCCGACCATAGAAAGAAGGAGAAATAAATGAAAACAAGCAAAGAGATACATCCCTTTCTTTTGCCGTTGTGACATGTAATTAATTTTTATGTGAATGGGCGCATTTGTTGTTTCGTTGTTGCTGCTTTAAAATCAGTTTTCTGCTTAGAAACTGATTGTTGCTCCTTTGATTTTGGTGGGGCAGACTCCGAGAGGCGAAAAGAGATTTGTGGGCGGCGGGGAGGGAGGGGGGAAAAGAATGAGAAGTTTGTATTCACATCTTAGAGGGGCACAACCGCTTGGACTATTTTGTGTAATTACAACGAAAGCCGCTTACTTAATCCGTGGAGATCCTGTTTGGGTAAGCTCATTCGCTTGGCTCAGGGTCTCCTTCTGCTCCGCTCCCCCCCCCACCCATTTTTTATTTTCTTTAACGTGCTGGTGGAGTCTTTAACTGGCACGGTTAAGTAATCTGCCTTGTTCCTAATCTCCTGTAAAGACATTAGGAAACGCGGCGCGGGGGGGGGGGGACGACGACGACTTTCCACGGATGCGCAACTTCTTTCAAATCTATTCCATCAACTCTATTTAGAAATTATACAGTCCCAAAGAGGCGGACGCGGGGCGGGGGGGGGCGGGCGGGATGAAAGCAACTTGGACTGGATTTCCGTGTAGTTTGGAAGCTTCTGGATCTTTCCCTAATTTCCTATCCCTGGTTCGGTTTGGCAGCTGGGGAGTCCTTGTGAGCAGGAGGGACCCTGCGTTTGGGGTTAAATACATCTGGCACCATGTTGGGGGTTGGATTACTGCTCAGGCTAAGAAAGGCAGTGAGTGTATTTAAACCAGCCTTTCCCTTAAGCTGGTCATCTACCGCGGGAGCGGGCACTTTGGCTCCCGATTCGCTGGATAGCTCCTCTCTAACGTGTAAATACAATTGCGGGCTGCTCTAATCAAAGCATTCCCCCCCCACCCCCCCCACCCGGAACAATGGCCATTTTCCCAATCGTGCCTTAAAAACAGACCATCTTCGAAAGGAGATAGGTAGATATAGATTAGATCTATCTATAGTGTATGCCCCAGTTTAAGAAAGAGCCAGTGAGTGGGTGCGAAAGAGCCGCTGGAAACAGAAAGGGTCTGTCGAGGCGGCTCTCTTGGGGTTCGCCTATTCCAGGGCAAGCAAGGTGCTCATTCCTGCGTGTGATGTTCCCAGGCGCTGGTGTTGTTTCTGCTGCTGCTGCTGCTGCTGCTGTGGGAGGCGGTGGTCTTGGAGGGGGGGGTTGTTTTTTGCAATCCACCGTTTAAAAGTCCGCCGGGAGCCCCGTGGCCTCCGCTTCAGGTGAAGGGGTTCCACCCTGGCTGGCCCAGCGACGCCGGCTCCCCTCATTCCCTGTACTTCGTTGCTTTCAAAATGGCTCGTTGGCGGAGGGGGAGGTTTCAATTGGGGTTCCTACATCCCAGCACCTTAAAATGGATGGTTGGGGGGAACCCCGTTTCTCCCCCCCCCCAAATGGTGGGCAGGAGAGTCTCCTCCACACACACACACACACACACACACATACACACGCACCGCAGAACTCTCTGGAGCTGGACGGGGCACCCCGGGCTTGAGCCGTGGGCCCGCTCTGCTGAGGCGGGCCTCTGGGCTCTGGGGTCGAGCCTCCCCGCTCTCCCCCCCCCCGCCGCTGCCTCTCCCTCCCCCCGCCTCTTTTTAAGCGCCGGCCAATTTCTGCTCGCCTCCTCTTCTGAGCGCGTCTCCTCCTTTTCCCTTCGCAGGAGTTCGGCCCGTCTGGGGGGGAGATGGAATCGTTGGCCGCCGCCGCCGCCGCCGCCAGTCAGCTGGGAACTGGGAGAGACTCTGGCTCCTCCTCCTCGTCCTCGCCCCACTCCAAGCAGGAGCTGCAGCCTTACTCGGGCTCCAGCCCGCTCAAGCCCAACCAAGTCGGGGAGACGTCGCTGTACGGGGTGCCCATCGTGTCGCTGGTCATCGACGGGCAGGAGCGCCTGTGCCTGGCGCAGATCTCCAACACGCTGCTCAAGAACTACAGCTACAATGAGATCCACAACCGCCGCGTGGCGCTGGGCATCACGTGCGTGCAGTGCACCCCGGTGCAGCTGGAGATCCTGCGGCGCGCGGGCGCCATGCCCATCTCGTCGCGGCGCTGCGGCATGATCACCAAGCGCGAGGCCGAGCGCCTGTGCAAGTCCTTCCTGGGCGAGCACAAGCCGCCCAAGCTGCCGGAGAACTTCGCCTTCGACGTGGTGCACGAGTGCGCCTGGGGCTCGCGCGGCAGCTTCATCCCGGCCCGCTACAACAGCTCGCGGGCCAAGTGCATCAAGTGCAGCTACTGCAGCATGTACTTCTCGCCCAACAAGTTCATCTTCCACTCGCACCGCACGCCCGACGCCAAGTACACGCAGCCCGACGCCGCCAACTTCAACTCGTGGCGCCGCCACCTCAAGCTCAGCGACAAGACCGCCACCGAGGACCTCAGCCACGCCTGGGAGGACGTCAAGGCCATGTTCAACGGCGGCACCCGCAAGCGGACCTTCTCCTTGCACGGAGCGGGCGGCGGCGGGGGCGCCTCCGCGGCCGCCAAGAGCGCCCTGCACCCGCACCCGCCGCCCTCCGGGGCCGCCGCCGCCGCCGACCTGGCGCCCGTGCACAAGAGCCTGCGCTGCGGCGGCGCCGACGAGCAGCCCGGCGAGCGCGGAGGGCTCGGCCTGCCGGCGGGGGCTCACGGGCCCGCCGCGGCCGCCGTGCGCAGCTACCCGGTCATCCCGGTGCCCAGCAAGGGCTTCGGGATGCTGCAGAAGCTGCCCCCGCCTCTCTTCCCGCCCCCCTACGGCTTCCCCGCGGCGGCCTTTGGGCTGTGCCCCAAAAAGCAGGACGATTCGTTGGGGGGAGCCGGAGGGGGCGACCCGGGCAAAGCGGGGGGGCTGCCTCCGGGCATGTTCTGGGGCCCTCCGCACCCGCACCCGCCCCAGCCGCAGCAGCCGCCGCCGCCGGGCGCCTCGGCCAAGGACAGCGGCGTCTACCCGCCCTTCCCCATGTTCTGGCCGGCGTCGGGCAGCCTCCCGGTGCCGCCCTACCCCGCGCAGAGCCAGGCCAAAGCGGCCGCCACGGCTGTGGTGGTGGCCGCCGCCGCGGCGGCCGCGGCAGCCGCGGTGGAGCCGCTGGGACTCCGCGGCCACGGCCACGTGGAGCTGGAGGGCTCGGAGCCTTCGGGCAGCGAGCGCAGCAGCGCCACCCCGCAGGAGGGCTCCGGCTCCGGGGCCACCGACGGCGAGCGCTGCTCCAGCGCCCTCTCCAGAACCGCCGCCGCCGCCGCCGTCGGGGAAGAGGAGCGCTCGGGCGACGAGGCCTTGCTCGCCCCGCTGCCCCTGCCCAGGAAGGGCAGCTACCTCTCGGCCTTCCGCCCCGTGGTGAAAGACGCGGAGAGCATCGCCAAGCTTTATGGGACCAGGGAGGCGTACGGAGGCCCCCGGGGCTGCCCGGGCTACCTCTCCCCAGACTTCCTCAGCGAGGGCAGCTCCAGCTACCGCTCCCTCTCGCCCGGCAACGACACGGTGGACGAGCCCGAGGTGGACGTGGAGTCCAACCGCTTCGCGGAGGACGAGGAGGAGGAGGAGGAAGAGGAGGAGGAAGAGGCGCCCGTGGAGGAGTCGGAGGAGGCGTCCCCTCCGCCGCAGCTGCTGCTCTCGCCCCAGTCCGAGGAGCCGCTGGCAGCCGCGGGCGGAGGCCTGGCAGCGGCAGCGGCCGAGAAAGCTGCGGAGAAGGCCACGGAGCCGGCGGGGAGCCCCCCGGAGAGGAGCAGCAGCAGGGGCGGCTATGAGGTGCGCGGGGGGCAGGGAAGGGCAGGGGAGGGGGTGGCCGGGGAGGAACAAGAGGCGAGGCCTCTGCCTCACGCCAGGCCTCCCTAGGGAAAGGCCGCCAGGAGCAGGCATGGGAGGATCCGGGGGGGTGTTAGGGGGGAGACCCTCGCCCTCCGGGGCTTACAGCCCCCAGAAAACTTGGAAGGAGAGCGAGGGTGGTTTAGGAGGCCAAGGACAGGAGGCAAGGGAGGGGGACAGAAACACCTCGGGGATTCGGGAAGCTCAGGAAAAAAAGAAGGCTGAAGGGAAGCACGAGCACAGATTGGCCGGAGAGCAGAGCAAGGGCGGTCCTCTGTGGGACAGGGTGGCCGCAGTGGGTCGAAGTGGGGGGGGGAGGCCGTTTTAGGGGGAACCCTGTTCCAGGTTCACTGGTCCTGCTAAAGGAGGTTTGGGGGGGGCTGCTGCTGCTGCTGCTGCTGCTTTTAAGGCGCCTGTCAGGGATGATCCAGGTATAGGCCACTCTGTCTCGGAGTAGCTGGTGGGGCTACACCAGCAGTGGCCCTGACGGGGGTCTGGAGTAGTCTCTCACTACTAGTCCGATTTCCAGTGGGCGCTTCCGCTCCTGCGGACGGCGGGATCCCTGCACCAGGCGGCCCCCGCGCTCCGATCCTGCGCGGCGCTTCCTGCGTGCTTAAGCAGGAGCGCGAGCTCCGGGTCACCCCCGGCTCCTCCCGAAGTCTGCGCTCTTGTGTGGAATTGGGCAGGCGAACCCGCCTGGGCCTTCAGGGTGGAGAGCTGGGACAGGCCCTCATTCTAGCCAGCAGCCGAATTCTAAAATCTCCTCGACGCGAGCCGTGTGCGCCCCACATTTCAGAGGGGTGTCCCCCCCCCGCCCATCCCACAGGACACACGCAGCCTCGGCTCCCCCCCCCCGCTCCCTGCCTGGGGCGGCGCGCTCGCTTCAGCACCACGGACAGAGCCCGGCTCCGCCCGGCAGAAAGGGCCCGGCCGCTGCGATCCCGGCGGGGAGAGGCGAGCCGAGCGCCGACTTGGCCATCCCGGCGGGAACTTATTCCCTCCTCCCACACCCCCGCCTCGCTATTCTGCCCCGGTTGGCGGACTGTGCCAAGCCAAGGGCGCCGCGCTGCGGAGTGGGCGTCGCGGCGTTTCCCTGCCTTTGCGCGGGCCCACAGGGCCTGAACTCCCCCCCCCCGCGCGCGCGCACCATGGGGCTTGATCCAAAGCGGCCCCCTCGCAACTCCCCTGAATCCGCCCACCCTCGCGCCTTGGTGATGGACTTCGGACCCAAGTCCCGACAGGGCAGGAGAAGGGAACCAGAGACACACACACACACACCCCGCAAAGCAAAGGACTATTGCCCAGGCGGACTGGGACTGAAGTACGCCTTTAAGAAGCAGCAGCGGTGGCGGCTTTTCCTGGGCGGCCCGAGAGGCCTTTTCGCCCTCCGGGCCAAGGACAAGAAGTTTTTGTGGGGTGTCGGCGGCGTTTCCCGGCGCATGTGGGAGGTCGCGGGGGCGGGGCGGAGCCTCTATTGCGGGGGGGGGCGCGCTTGTCTGGCCTCTTTGAGGGATCCCGATCTCCGCCCCCCAAAGAGACCGGGCAGCCCCCAAACTCCCCCCCCCCCATGGGCGATGCGCTGACTGCCACCTCTCGCTGGTTCTGTTGCAGGTGTACCCCTCGCACGACAGGGAGGACTGTTCGCAAGCGCCCAAGCCCGGCGCCCCCTTGGCCCCCCCGGGCACCGCGTACCTCTGCACCCCCGAGAGGAATGGTAAAGAGGGAACGAGCGACGCGCAGCGGTGGGGTGGGGAAGGCGGAAGCGCCCGCGATTTTTCTGCAGCCCTCTTAAGAGCCGCCTGTTTGCGGGCCTCAAGACACCCCCAGACCCGCCGGAGAAGCGCGGGTGTCCCTCCGCTCCAAGGGCCACCCCCAAGGGCCACCTGCCAATCTGGCTTCTTACGCCGCGCGGCGGCTCTCGCTGGGCTCCGAGGCAAGCAGGGGGGGGGCGCGGCCCCCCGCCCCCGGGCGCTTCCCGGCACCCCCTCCTGCCAACGTGACCTTGCGCTGCCGCGGCACTTCCGCGCTCTGCACTCCCGATCGCCCACTTCCCGGGAATACCTACAAGCAGGCGACCCCCCCCCCTTGGGATGCGGTTGCCAGCGCTCCGAAGGGGGCGGGAAGCCTTCCCCCCCCCCACACACACACAGACGCATCTTGGCTCCCGCAGATCGGGGCCGAGCCCCTCCCCGGTGCTCCCGCTCCTCGAAGGTGCGTGCGGCAGGCGCTGCCCATCCCGGAGCAGGGGCGCTGCAAGAGGAAGGGGGGAGGAGGAGGAGGAGGAGGAGGAGGCGGCTGCGCTGGGCGGGGGGGGGGGGCGATGGGATAAAAGCCTCCGAAGCAGCAAGCTCCTTTCCTCCGCGAGGCGATTAGGCTGTCCCCTAAGAAGGCTTTAACGAGGACTTTGTCCTTAATTATGTAATTAAGGATATATCAGGCTCATACTTTCGTTGCTTGTGCTTGAAAATCGGTTTATTCGCTCTAAGAACCAGATAAAGAAGACAATCATTCGACAGCTGAGGATTTGGAGAGCAAGAAATCCTATCAGAACCAAAGGAGCGTCTCCCAGGCCAGCCCAGCTCACGCCGACCGAGGTAACGCGATGGGGGGGGGGGGGGCTGCTGCGCCCCACCCCTGAATAAAGGCCCCCGCTGGAGAAGCAGCGCAAGGCCCGGGCGAGACTGCGGGTGGGGTGGGGGAGCCTGCCCTACCCTACCCCGGGGCCTTCCGGATGTCTGGCACACTACAGCTCCCAGCATCCCTGACCATTGGCCAGGCTGGCTGGGACTGCTGGGAGTTGTAGTGAAAAAGCCACCAGGTCGGGGAAGGCTGGCTTCTGCCGCCTCGGGCGACCCGCCCCCGGGTTCCTTCCGACAGATCCGCGCTCAGCCCCGCAGCTCAGCCAAGGGGGCTTCCGGGGCGGTGTTCGCGAAGGGCCACCCGCGGAGGCCTCCTTTGCGCGTCTTGCCAGAAATAAGAGAATCAGACGTTCCGGGACACTTGAAAGCGGGGCGGGGCGGGCGGAAGAGAAGCGTTTCTTGATGCGGATTGTTAGGGAATGATGCATCGCCTGGATCTGGAGGGACATCTGGTGTGATATAGCCCCGAAATTAGAGAAGGGATCGAACTTCTTCTGCTATGATGAGTAATACTCTAGAGGGGGTTGACTGAACCTCTGTACCCGCATCTATGGTTTTAGGTGGCTGGTGTATTTTACACTGTGGTCTCGTAACAGGGTGTATTTTTACACGTGTTCTAGTAAGAGGGTTTTGCGAAGAATTAAAAGCATTGTTTAATTCGAACTAAGTTCCCGTCCCGTGTAATAACAGCCTTACAGTTTCCAAGGAAATGTTGGGGGCGTGAAAAGCTCTTAAAAGCAGCCCAGTCCCAGGGCTGGGGTCTAAGCACCCGGATGGGACCCAGCTGCAAGCCAGAGCATTTGTGCGCGTCCGTTAAAATACTGGTTTTCCTCTCAAATCACAGATTAAAGGTTCCCCTCCCCCCAGAACGATAGAACGTGAGAACGGAGAACGCGAAAGAAAAAGAGTGGGGCCGGGAGAAAGACTTTAACACAATTAACCTTTTTGAATCTCCGTATATTTGGCCGAGAGTTAAATAATAGAAAGCACTCCCTCCATTAAAAAAAGAAGAAATAAATCCTAAAGCAATCTGAGACCCCTGTAACAGACTCTTCTTCCTCAATCGGGACCCCATAATCCCCGAGTCAGTTGTAATCCAACGCAGCTGCTTGGGCAAGGCTGGCCCTAAGTAAATATTTTAGGGTGCATGTTTAGACAGGAAAAAAGTCCTAGAACTCCCAGCATGCCCCAGCCAGCTATGCTGGCTGGGGCATGCTGGGAGTTGTAGGATTCCCCCCCCCCCGTCTAAATATGCATAGGATTGTGTCCTTAGACTGAGTGTGTGTTGGGGGCGACGGACGGACAGGAGGAGCGGCTACAAATCAAGGCCTCCTTAAAGCAGACGGGCCTCGAATCGCCGCCGTCCACGCTGTTCTGTAATTTCGGTGATAAATCTCACACACACACTCGCAGCGGGGATTTGGCTGTGGGAAGGGCCGTTTCCATATTCCGTGGCGCGAGCCAAAATCCGCCTCCTTAAATTCGATCGGTAGTTAATGCAGAAGGATAATTCCTTCATCCTCTCATCGAGCTATTTCGGGGTTTCTCTTCTGCCCGAGTTCCCCGCCTTAATGGCACCTGAGTCCTAAACCCATTTACAACCCGATCCAAAAGATGTTTACTCGGAAGTAAGTCCCTCTAAATTCAAGGGGACTTTCTGCCCGGTAACTGCGTTGTAGGCTGTTGCAGGCTTAATGGAAGGCACCGATCCTATCGACACTACTTCGGTAGTAATTCCCTAGTGGGGCTTCTTTTCTGAAGGAGCACGTTGGTCCTATTGCCACCGAGGAGCAGACGATCCGGAAGCCACTTAAGCCGCGACATGTTTCTCACAGGAACGCGGTTCACTTGATGATTTCTCTTTTTCCAGACCAATAGCCGCGTTGGTCTGTTGCCGCGAAAACAAGTTGTGGCAGCTTAAAGACTAACAACCCAGAATAAATGGTTAGTCTTTAAGGTCATTATTTGTCAGCATAAATTTGTTAGTCTTTAAGGTGCCACAAAACTCTGTTGTTGTTTTAATTTCTCTTGTTTTGGTCACTGTACACGTAATTACATTTTGCTAGACGTATGAACTGACCGCTCAAGAGAAAAGCTTTGGGTCGGAGTTAATATGCAAATCCTGGTTTTGGTGTTTATACCTGTGCTAGGCCATTCACACGTGCATATCAGCAGTTGGTGTGTATTTTGGACATAAGCAAATACATTCGTTTCAGAAGCCACGAACTTCCTCTTCAGGGAGGGGTTTTAATTTTCAAAGTCACCTGTAACACGTTTTTTCCGGGCTACCTGAGGTCATCCTTATTCCCATTTCACAGACGAGGAAAACAGAGTCCAGCAGACGAGGGACTCGATCCCAGTAGTGTCAGGTTCATGTCGATGTTTAAAATACGGTTATACATACTTTATGATCCTGTTAGTGTTGGAAATAATAATAATAATAATAATAATAATAATAATAATAATAATAATAATAGAACAGGCAAGGGGTAGATCGTGATATCGGCACAGCTGCAGATTATGATTAAAAGAAAGAACGAAGGTAAATTGGCCCCCGCAGGACACAGAGGAGGTGCTCCTATCTTGCAAAAGGGCGTTGCATCTGGAAGCAGTGGCGATGCTGAGGAAGGCTCGCTTCACACGTGTGTACCTAACTGGATTGCTCCGCACGTGACCACTGAACACTGAGTAATTGGCCCAGGAATGTGTGAACGGGCTCCTTAGAAAAGCACCGCGCCTGCTGGAGGTTATTGTGAGGCGAAACGAACGTTTGTGCTGTTTAAACGCGGAATCAGGTTGGATCAGTTCACACGTGGTTACGTCGTCCCTGGACGTTGCAGTTACCCAGTGATGAACCGTCAGGCGTGATTCTTGATCAGATGGGCTGCGGCGGTGTCCTTAATGTGCCTTCATACGCTGTAGGGGTTCACAGTGGGGGGGGGGGCGGCGGCGGTGGGGTGATTCCCTCCCCGCAGGGCGTCTCGGGTGTTCTTCACGGGCCGGGCGGGCTCCTCCTCCGCTGCCCCTCGAGGCGGGCAGAACGGGCTGCCGGAGGCCAGCGGGGCAGGGGCGGCACGTTCACCCTCTGCCTTTCTTTTCGGGGCGCAGGCGACGAGGTGGTCGGCATTGACGTCACCGGGACGCCACTGGCGGAGAAAGACATTGGCAACCTGGCGAGAGGTAAGGGCGCCTCCCTCTGGGGGCGGGGGTGGGGCGAGCGAGGGGTGCGAGGAAGCCTTTGGGCCGAGGTCCCAGCAGCCAAGCACCGACAAGCCTGAATTCGCCTGGACGGTGGAAATCCTGCGGAAACTTTTGCGGAAGGGGTAACAAACAGGCTGCGCTTCTCCTTTCCTTCTTTAGAAAAACAAACCAAAAGGACCAAAACAAACCCCGCTGTAAAAGTCCCGCCTGCCTGCCTGTGCACCCGCCCCTTCACTGCGATCTCTCCGGGTCCCTGCCGATTCTTCCCTCGCCGGAGTAACTACCTCCCGCCCCCGCTTCACGCCCGCTCTTCGTTTCCCTTTCCAGAACCCCCCCCCACACACACACACCTGTCTTACTGTAGAGCCGGGCTCTCCCACCTTGGGTCCCCAGATGTTGCTGGACTACAGCTCCCAGCATCCCTTGCCATTAGCCATGCTGGCTGGGTGTGTTGGGAGCTGCAGGCCAGCAACATCTGGGGACCCAAGGTGGGAGAGCCCTGGTGTAGAGGTACAGATCCGCAGCTGCACCTCGGGATCTCTGCCCACCTGGCCTGATGTCTAGTTCGATCTCTCTCTACGTCAGTGTTCTCCAACCTTGGGTCCCCAGATGTTTTTGGCCTACAATTCCCAGCATGCCCCAGCCAGCTATGAACATCTGGGGACCCAAGGTTGGAGAACACTGCTCTAGTCTAGGTCAACATCATTCATTGACGGTTTAGCTGCTTTAGGGTTCCCAGTGCCCATTGATTTTTAGCGGGTAGAAGCCGGCGGTGCATAACTCACGGCTGCCCTTAACATGGGAGGATTTCCATTATTATTATTATTATTTATTTATTTATTTATTTTTCAAGAATCAGAGCAGGAAAGACGATGCCTTCCGCACAGGGTCGGGGATCTCAGCGAGGATCCACAGAAAGAGTCCGAAGCGAAACAGTCCCCGCCTTTTCCCCAGCTCAGTTGGCAGCTGGGTTTTCTCTCTCCGTCGAAGGAAGGCCGTGATCCCGCTGCACGCTGACCTGAGAGCTAACTTAGAGCCCCACTGAACGCGGTGGAACTTACATCTGAGCAAGCATGCATAGGATTGCATTGTCGGTTCTGGAACTAGGGCAGCCTTTCCCCCAACCTAGTGTTGTGTTGAACTACAACTCCCATCATCCCCAGCCAGCATGGCTGGCGCGCGCGCGCGCGCACACACACACACACGGTAGATGTATTTTGTTTTCGAAAAGAGCCCCCCACCCCACCCAAATTGCTGGAACAGTTGCATTGTTTCGGACGGAATTAAAATGCCCCGTTCCGTCGAAATCTGCCGCATCATTTGGATATCTCTGGGGAATCCGGGCTTGGCTTGCTTCCCGTGCTGTAGGTAGGAGACGCCACCCCACCCCACCCCCGGCCATGAGGAGATTAGTATCCCCCCCTCCCCCGCCCCCCTTGGCTCATTCCAAGATTTTCTCTTTCCAACAGATGAGTTGCAAAAACTCCTCTTGGAGCAGATGGAAGTCCGGAAGAAACTGGAACGGGAATTCCAAAGTCTCAAAGGTGCCTGCCTCTCTGCCCGCCTCCCCTTCAGTCTCGCCCCCCGGGGGGGGGTGTTCTTTCTCCGAGGAGCGGAAAGAAACGTTGGCTCAGGCCGAGAGCGCCAGGCGCTGCACCTCGGGGCTGGCGGGGTAAAAGGCGGAGTTCCGCGGGGACGCAAGGCGCCGAAGCCCGTGGGTCCCTTCGGCTGGCCGCCGCTCTCAGCCGCGCCTCTCCCAAAGCCCCCTGGCTGGCCGGAGCGATGTGGGACCTTCGCGAGGCAGAACGGGAGGGGGGGGGGCCCAGGCGAGAGCGCTTCTGCCGGAGATGCGGGACCCGCGCCATCTCTGGAGCCATCAACCAACCCATCGATTATTAATCCGCTAATCGACGGCTTAACTCTTCCCCCATCTGGGAGGCGTGCCCGCTTGCCAACCGCGAAGCCCACCTGGGCCCCTCTCGCCACAGGCCTGGGAGGAAAGAAGAAGTCTTAGAAGAGCTTCCTTTCCAAGACGACCTCTGCACGCCTATCCTATGTACGTCTCCTCGGAAGTAAGGCCCACTGAGTTCAGTAGGACTTACTCCCGGGTAATTGTGTACAGGAGTGCAGCCTCAGGCACGCCGGCTACTTGGAAGGGAGGTTCATGGAAAAGCCACTGGTTTTACTCCCAAGCAACTGGCCAGATTCCAGCCCGGGTGGCGGTGGCGGCGGCGTTGAGCTGGGTTCACTTAAAAAAACAAAACAAAACACTTCACTGAAGCGTTCAGCAGAAAGGTAGCCACTTAAAACAACCCGGACCGACAAAGCAAGAAAAAGGCGAACATCTCACGTGTCCGTCCCTTTGCCTCCTCGGGTCAGTCTTTAGCTTAACGAGTTAGTGCAGTGTTCTCCAACCTGGCTGGGGCATGCTGGGAGTTGTAGGCCAAAAACATCTGGGGACCCAAGGTGGGAGAACACTGAGTTAGTGGATCGAAGGCAATCGCTTCCTCCCAGGGGAAGCAAGCAAAGGGGCTTGCAGGGGCTTAAGTGCAGCTGGGCGGTGGCGCCCCCTCCCCCCCTAATACTGGGCTGAGCGATCCAGGGAGGGAGGGGAGACGGCCGGCAACTGGTCCTTGGGCTCGCCCTCTCATCCTTTCCGCATCTCCTTCCAAAAGGGCGGGGAAGGGAAGGGAAGGGGGGACCCCCCCCACCAGTTAATCCGGATTAATACATTCGGGGAAAGTGTGCCCCTCCCCTTCTGCGAGGTCGCTGCGGGTGGGTCGCTGGGCTCTCGGTGCCGGGGATTTCCCCGACTCTGGGGGGGGGGGACGACTTCCCGGAGTTGCAGGATGATCCCCCTGAACGCAGCTGCTTTGACCTCCCCACCCCCCCCCGCAGATAACTTTCAGGACCAGATGAAGAGGGAGCTCTCTTACCGCGAGGAAATGGTGCAGCAGCTGCAGATCGTGCGGGGTGAGCGCCTGCCCGGAGGGGGACCCCCCTCCCGCGTTTGCATCCATCCCATCCTCAGCCTGGCCATGGCGGCGGGCGAGCCAAGCCGACTCCGGGGTAGCCCCCCAGGCCGTCTCCGTTGGCTACACTTTTAACAACGGGACGAGGACGACATCAACCCCCCCCCCGACTCCGACTCCCCCAACCCTCTTCCCAAGGAGGCTCTGGTGGCTCTTTTGTCTTCGGGTGCTGAAAGACTGGGGGGGCGGGGGGGGGCGGATCGAAGACCCTTTCTCCCCCTCCCTCCCTCCCGCAAGCCCCCAACTTCTCCTCCTTGCTTTCCAGATACCCTGTGCAATGAACTGGACCAGGAGAGAAAAGCCCGCTATGCCATCCAACAGAAGCTAAAAGGTTGGTTGGGGCGGAGATGGAGGGGGGACACGATGGGGTGGGGGCTCCCCGGCATCCAGCACTCCCCCCCCCGCATTATCATCCGTGTTTTATGCCTACTCAGGTTTTTAACAATTAATGTAATTGTTAATACCAGTCAGAATAGCACGAGATTATCGGTACCATTGGGCCGTGTCCAGAGAGACACTTTGCGGCGGGAGCGCGAGTGAAAAAAGCGCCCGCCCAGCGCGGCAGACCCGCCCGGTCAAGGCGCGTCGCAGGCTGATGGTCTCAGTCAGCAGCCGCACATCAGCCAGATCAGGTCGGCCAGTTTGGCTTGTTTGCAGCAGGGCCCATTGCGCTTGTCGCTCTGCAGCCCGACCGATCCTGCGCGCGTTTCCTCAGAAGTACGTCGTCCCACTGACTTCGGCGGGGCTTCCTTGCGCGTAGGGCTGCCCCGGCTGAGACGTCCCAGCTGCCTTTTTACTCTCCTTTGGCAGGAGAGGAGGCGGAGGCGGGCCACAGAGAGCGAGGCAGGCAGGCAGGCAGGCAGGCTGGCTGGCTGCGAGAGACCTTCCCAAGGGGGGTTGAAAAAGCCGAAGGGAAGGCGCGCCGGTTTCAAGACGGCATGCCGCGGATTTTAAACGGATTCGCCCACCCTGGTGCCATCTGGGGAGGGGTGTGTGTCTGCATTTACACCACGCACGCACGCACGCACGCACCGGACTGGGCCTGCTGGGTTTGACGCCTCTCTCTTTTTGTCGCCCCCCCACCCCCGCACCGCAGAGGCGCACGACGCGCTGCACCATTTCTCCTGCAAAATGCTGACCCCGCGCCACTGCACGGGCAACTGCTCCTTCAAGCCCCCCTTGCTGCCTCAGTGAGCCCCCGCCCCGAGGTCTGGGCCGAAGCCGTCGCTGCTGGAGGGGTGCGGCTCCCCAAGAAATCCTGGACAGGGCAGGAGCGCCCGCAAGACACAAGCCATGTCCGAATGTAAAGGGGACACGTGTATATATGACGGGCAGAAGAGGGACTCCCGGAGTGAGCTGCGCGCCGCTTTCCCTGCCGTGTAATTATTATAGAGGCTGCGCCGGATTGCTCCGCCGATCGGATCGGGACCGCCAGCAGATTCAAAGACCTCGGAGAGGGAGGGAACCGCTGGATGGGGACGGGGTGGGTGGGGAGCGGGGAAGGGAGGGGGCAAGACCCTCTGCCTTGAGGGAGACCCCCCCCCAGCCCTGGCCGGCCCCCGGCTCCCTCCCCCTCCCCCTGGGGCGTCCGCTTCTCTCCCCCTCACTCAGACGGGGGGGGGCAGGGAGGGAGGGGCCCATCAACGTGGCGATGTGCAATGGATAGAAGCGTTCTGTGATCCCTCCCCCGTCCCGTCCCGTCTTGGTTGAGTTTCCTTTTTTTAATCTGACTTTTTATTTACGGATCCCCCCCCCCCCCGTGTCCTCTTCTTCCCCCACCTCGACCACCCGCTCTCGTAAACGGTTGACGCGCGACAGCACTTTAAGGGAAGAGGCCGCTTCGGACCAGGGCCACGTGCGCGCCCCCAAACCTCCCCCAGCGGCGGCACCTCCCAGACCGGGACTTTTAGTTGTGGTGGTTGTTCCTGGAGAAAATGCCCGTCTTCTTGTCAGGTGATTTGCTTTCCCCTCGTTTCGTTTCGTTTCGTTCTTCTTTAATAAAATCCGACTTTTGAACAAGCCAACGAACTCCAGCCGGCCCCCACCCTGCTCGCCGAGGAGCGCCTTCCTCCGGGGGTCGCCGCGATCATCGCGGCCTCCGCGCCCCCACCCCCCGCCGCCCCCCAGTGCTCGGCCTTTCCCAAACGGAGGGAGAATAAAAGAAAAGCGGAAACATTCGCGATTAGTGCGGCGACCGCCGTTCGGTCGCTGCCGGCTAAAAAAGTCTCCCGGCGCGTCTGGTTTGAAGCCGAATCTGTGAGGGGCCAGTCGCGGACCCCGACACGCGGTGGTGGTGGTGGGGGAGAACAAGCCCCTCACCAGCCTAAAGGTTCTGGGCGGGAGGGTGCCCCCAAAGTAGCTCATCTGGTTCGCAGCCTTTTAAAGACAAAATTGTAAACTGTTCTTTAATCTGTTTGTAAAAAGTTTTGGGGGGGGCCAGAAAATTTTTTGGGGGGCCCGGGCCCAGGGGGAGAGCAGTGCGGAGCTGGAGCCTGAGGTCCTTCCCACCTCCAGTTTGGGAGGGCTCTGCCTGAGTTGGGGGGGGGAGGGAGCCTCCTGGGCGGAATGGACCGATGGGGCCAGACTCGGGAGTCCGCTGCTTCAGACGTTCATATATGCTTTCTCACCACCTCCCTCTCTTTACATTACACACACACACAAGCTTTGCTCCGTCCACGCCCCTGCTCCGATTTTAAGCGAGCAACAGGCGGCCCCTTCTTTCCCCACTTGCCCAGCTTTGATCAGATGCACCCCTCCCCCTTTCGCCAAGCAGGAACCTCGACTTCCAAGGGGCCCAGGAAGCGTGTTTGAATCCTAAACCTCTCCGGACGGGGCCCTCTGCTCAGCTCCACCTGCTTGCAATCGGGTTACGGCCTCCCCGCCCCCCGCCCCAAACACGCACGCGCGCGCGCGCGCCTCAAAGCCCCGGTCGGAGGCGAGTTCAAAGGAGCGCAATTCCGCGCGCTTCCGCGATTCTCCCCTCGGCCAGCAGAGGGCGCCGGAAGCAGAGGACTTGGGAGGCGACGCCTGGCCTGCAACAACTCTTTCCGCCCTGAGAAAGGCGGGGGTGGTGGTGTCCCAATTGCCCCCCCCCCCGTGTTCAACCCTTTACTTAACTGGAACCCCACCCGTTTTAAACCCCGCCTGTTGACAAAGGCAGGGCTTACCGGAGGAATATGTCACAAGAGAAGTACCTCCGAGCATGTGCAGAGTATATTTTTCTCACCCTGGAACAATCATGTCCAGACTCCCCACCCCACCCCTCTAGTATTAGAAAGAAGCCCAGCACAGGCGTTGGGCCAAGCCCCTTGCAGCCATGCAATCCTGGCAGCGTGTGGATCCTGGCCCCATCTTGGGTCTGGAGCCCTCCCTGGGAAAGGCCGGCACAACGTGGGAGCCACGGAGACTTGGATGGTGGCTTCTCGCCTTGAGACCTGCCTGGCACAGTAAACGTGTGTGTGTGTGTGGGGGGGGGCGCTTTCCCAGGGGTGGGGGGGCTGTGTCTGGCTTGGCCCTCCCAGAACAGGCCATTGCACAGCCGAACCTCCTTATTGGGTGCCGGTCCAGCGCTCAGCTTCTCAGCGTTTGGCCTACATCGTGCAGGCAGCGCCTCAGAACGCCTTCCCCCCCCCACCCGGGCACCTCCAGATGCGTTGGACTACTACTCCCAGCATCCCCAAGCTGGCTGAGGAATGCGGAGCCCAACACGCCTGGAGGGCACCACGTTGGGAGGGCAGACCTAAATGCAGCTGCTGCTCCTAGGTTAAAATCATGGCTGCTTGTATGCTCCGGGTGGCGGCCCTCCCCTTTCTTTAGTTAGGGTATTTGAGAACTGGCTTGCGGGCAGCAGCGCCTGCCTTAAATTCCTTGCTTGCTTGCTTGTTGACTGATGGATTGGTTGTTGGAGGTTGACTCTTCTCCTCCTCCCTTGCCTCAAAGGATTTGTATAAAGGACATTGGTGGGGACCAGACCAGAGGCAACTCTGGCCTTCAGAAATAAAGCATACGCTTCCCTTCCCCTTAGAATCTGTAGGCGTTCCACCCACCAAAGGGCGGTCTTCAGCTGCAATGCTATACTGTACCCACTTACCTGGGAGAAAGTCCCATTGAACTGTTACAGTGCATGTCTACTCAAGAATAAGCCCCACTGAATTCAGTGGGATTTACTCCCAGGTAGGTGAGAGACCTTGAGTGCCATTTTGGGGGGGGGTGGTGGAAAGGCAGGGTATAAGTAAAATAAATAAGTGGGTATAGGACTGCAGCCTTAATCTATTTATACTTTTAACTAAAAATGGTTCCCCATCCTGAGTCTTTGGGAGGGAGGTGTGTGTGTGTGTGTGTGTGTGTGTGTGTGTGTATTTGAGAGAGCGAGAGAACAATCAACACAAACAAATTATTATTATTATTATTATTATTATTATTTATATTTATTTATCGCCCATCTGGCCGGCAACCGGCCACCCTGGGCAATGTACATACAATAAAATACATTTAAAACAATATAAAAATTTTAAAATCTTAACCCACCCCATATTCCCGCCTGAATAACCAGGTTTTTAATGAGCGACGGAAGCTCAGCAGAGAGGGGGCATGGCGGAGGTTACTCGGGAGAGAGTTCCACAGTATGGGGGCCGCCACAGAAAAGGCCCTCTTCCTCGTCCCCACCAGTCTAGCTGCTCTGGCTGAAGGGACAAGGAGAAGGCCATCCGTGACAGATCTTGTTGAGCGGCCCAATTGGTGTTGCTGGAGACGCTCCTTGAGATAGACTGGACCGGAGCCGTATAGGGTTTTAAAGGTCAAAACCAACACCTTGAATTCGGCTCGGCAAGCAACTGGTAGCCAGTGCAAATCCTTCAGCACTGGCGTGATGTGATCCCGCCGGTGGCTGCCTTTAACCAGGCGAGCCGCCGCGTTCTGTACCAGCTGTAGCTTCCGAACCGTCTTCAAGGGTAACCCCACGTAGAGCGCATTACAGTAGTCTAGGCGAGAGGAGACCAAGGCATGAACCACTGATGGGAGCAGGTGATTAGGAAGGTAGGGGCGCAGCTGCCGTATCAGATGGAGTTGATACAGCGCCGCCCCGCTCACAGCTGCCACCTGAGCCTCCATGGACAGCTGGGAGTCTAGAATGACCCCCAAGCTGCGGACCTGGTCCTTCAGGGGGAGATGTACCCCATTCAGCACCAGGTCAACATCCCCTAACCTCCCCTTGTCCCCCACCAGAAGTACCTTGGTCTTGTCGGGGTTCAGTTTCAGCATGTTCCTTCCCATCCAACCAGCCACTGCCTCCAGGCACTTGGACAGGGTCTCAACGGCCAACTTCGGTGAGGACTTGAAACAGAGGTAGAGCTGCGTGTCATCCGCATACTGATGACACCGCACCCCAAACCTCCTGATGATAGCTCCCAGCGGCTTGAGGTAGATGTTGAATAAAATCGGGGAGAGGATGGAACCCTGCGGACTCCACAAGTGAGCGGCCGAGGGTCCAAAGCCTCCTCCCCGAGAACTACCCTCTGATACCTTCCAGAGAGGAAGGACCAGAACCACTGCAATACAGTGCCTCCCAAGCCCAACCCCTCCAGGTGGTCCAGGAGGATACCATGGTCAACGGTATCAAAAGCCGCTGAGAGATCGAGGAGGACTAGAAAGGAGCATTCGCCCCTATCCAAAGCCCTCCTCATATCATCCACCAAGGCGACCAAGGCCGTCTCCGTCCCATGTCCAGGCCTGAAGCCCGACTGGCACGGATCTAAATAATCGGCTTCATCCAAGTGTGCCTTCAGCTGAGCACCCACCACCCGCTCGATCACCTTGCCCAGAAATTGTAAATTGGAGACTGGGCGGAAGTTGTTCAGATCCTGGGGATCCAAGGAGGGCTTCTTTAGAAGCGGTCTTATTACTGCCTCCTTGAGGGCTGATGGCATCACTCCCTCCTCGAGGGAGGCATTCACCACCGCCTTGATCCCCTCACCCAGTCTCTCCCTGCAGCTCATTATGAGCCAGGACAGGCAAGGGTCAAGCAAGCAGGTGGTCAGCCTCACAGATGAAAGCACCTTGTCCACTTCATCAGAAGGAAGAAGCCGAAACCGATCCCACAAAACCGGTCTGCCATTGGTCTCCTCCCACTCACTCCCTGTGTCCACGACGCACAATATCCCACTCCTAATCCGATCGATTTTATCTGCGAAATATAAAGGCAAGCTGCTTCACACAATCATGTTTATCGAGTAACAGTTTCAGTTACGTGATTCCTTGGAGAGGTGAAAGTGCCCTCATGTATCTGCTGTCATCCCCCGTGAAACAAGACTTACGGTACCTCTGGCGATGAGTTTTCTCAGGTGTGTGGAATGGCCCTCAAGGTAGGCTCAGAGCCGTGGTGCTGCCATCGTGGGTATGTTTGGGTGGGCCCAGGGCCTGTAGCCCAGGGCTGGCCCCAAATACTTTCCTGCCTGATACAAAGGACAAGAGGCCCCACCTATTCCAGCTGGACGGGCGGTTGAATCTTGCTTCAACACTGGCACCAGGGCAAGAGTCCTCCACCACAACTGAAGGCAGCAGGCTGGTTTAGAGGATGTGGAACAGGCTGTGTGTAGTACACACAACTCTGTCCCTCCAAGAGAGGGGAGTAGCCAGCAGGCTCAGGAGGAGTAGCCAGCTGTTCCTAATGGTAGGGCTGGCCCTCCTTGACCCAGCCCAGTGCAATGGCCTGAGTTAAATAGGGAGGGACAGTCCTGCAAAGGCCCAGCTGTGGATGGCTCCAGTTATCAGTCTGGCCAAGTCTGTGCTAATCCGCAAGCCAAACAAGGGGACAAGTTGGGTGGGCTGTGTTGGGACTACAATAACGTGCCAGGAGAGGATATACTGTTGAATATTATCCTTCCTTTCTTATGTTAGTGAGATCAGCTGAGTGGAGTCTCCCTTTTCAGCTTAAAAGGAAGCTTAGATTAGGCTGGTGTTAGCCTGTTAGCATTTGGTAATCCAGGATGCTTTCAGGCAGACTGGATTTCCCTGGTTTTGCCCCCTTTTCTCTCCCGCAAAGCAATAATCAGAGAAACAGTCTTGTAAAGGTTAAAGAGTAACATTTATTCACTCAGATTTGCAATTCCATTCTGGCAGACTTTAAAAAAAGCGGTTGCTCAGTCAGCAGTAAAAACGTTCTTATATCTGGCTTTACGTGGGGTCTGAGCTCGGGACTCAGGCCGGCAGCCGTTCTCACATTGCTACCACGTTGGAAGAGGTTTTCTGAAGATGTCTGTGCCCAAACCAGGAAGAGAGAAGCATTGAGCTATGCCCACTTCCTGTCAGGGCACGTGAGGGAAGTTACCCCACAGCGTCCTCCCCAGCAAGTTGACAGGAGAAGACTCTCCGCCAGGTCCCGCCCCTTCGTGGCAAAACATGAACTGTTGTGTTTTGACTGCAATTTAAAATATCCCACAGGCTTCGTGGTCCCACTATTGCAGATATAATTCAGACATCCTCCAGGCCAGTGTTTCTCAACCTTGGGTCCCCAGATGTTTTTGGCCTACAACTCCCAGCATGCCCCAGCCAGCATAGCTGGCTGGGGCATGCTGGGAGTTGTAGGCCAAAAACATCTGGGGACCCAAGGTTGAGAAACACTGCTCCAGGCGGGCCCCACACAGAAGACCCACACACTCTGGAGAAGTATGGCATCGGTCCCACTCCCCCCAAAAAGTTGGGAGCTCAAAATTGGGTGGTAAAAATGGAGCACCACTTCCCTTCTAAACACACTAAAGGCGCAGTCCTATGCAAGTTTAGACAGGGGGTGGGGGGTGGGGAAAGGCCTACAACTCCCAGCATGCCCCAGCCAGCCAACTAATTTATTTGGAACTGGCTTCTGTAACTTTTGTCATGTGGTGGTTGTGGGCTGAATTATTTCAGTCTCTCTTTCAGCTGAGCAAAAGTTTCTGGCGCGTTTCATTATTTCCACGGTCAAATATGAAAACTGCTTAGTCCTGTGAGAGTGAGGCAAAGGCAGACTTCTTTAAGACAGAGCACGGCCATTGTTGATGCTCCAGGTGTGTGTAGTTGTGGGGGGGGCGGTGCGGTGCGGTGCTCATCTTCCATAGTCTGTAACAAATGGCACTTTACTGTTCATCAGTACACAGTGTGGCCGTGGGAGCTGCTTAAAGAGAAGCCCATTCCACCTACGGATCTCTCACATTTGCACTCTTTAGGTCAGTGTTTCTCAACCTTGGGTCCCCAGATGTTTTGGCCTACAACTCCCAGCATGCCCCAGCCAGCTATGCTGGCTGGGGCATGCTGGGAGTTGTAGGCCAAAAACATCTGGGGACCCAAGGTTGAGAAACACTGCTTTAGGTGCACAAACCGTGAGCTGACTCATTGCCGCCTTTACTATTTTAAAGACACAGTCGCCATCCTGCCTTCCAAATGGGAAAATGGGGGTGGAGATGGTCCCACATACAGCATCATTCTCACTCAACCCATTTATTGATCATCAGCTTCCTCTGGTTACCCATCCAAACTATCAACAAGCAAATCATAAAGCTGTGGATATAACTAGATAGGCATGCTGGCCTATCTCACAATTATACACTTATGGATCTCATTCCAAAGGAAGTTAACGGTGCTTAAATTAGCAGAACTTAAATTGACCAGTGTGAGCCAGTGTGGCGTAGTGGTGAGAGTGCCGGACTGGGACTCGGGAGATCCGGGTTCTAGTCCCCGCTCGGCCATGAAACTCACTGGGTGACTTTGGGCCAGTCACTGTCTCTCAGCCTAACCTACCTCACAGGGTTGTTGTGAGGATAAAATAGCGAGGAGGATGAGGATTATGTAAGCCGCCTTGGGTTCCTTGCAGGAAAAAAAGGCGTGGTATAAATATAATAAATAAAATAAATAAAGCCATTGCACCTCTGACCCTGTTGGTCCACCAGCTCTTTCGCCCACCTCTCCTCCCGGAAGAATTGTTGCGCGGGGGGGGGGGAAGTAAAGATTGGCTTGCTACAGCAGATGGGGGTGGGGTGGGGCAAAGACTGCATCCGGTGCGGTGCGTACCCTGTCTAGACAAAAACCTAGAAACTCAAGTGCAGTGGAGCTCCTCAGGTTAATCCTCCATGGCTTTGGCCACCACCTTTTTCCTGGTGGAGTGTTCATAGGCCTCTAACAGCTGTACAAGAAGCTGAAATTCAGCAGCAGCCTGTGGCTTTTCTTATTGTTGCTTCTTTGTACTGGGGAAAAAGCATCACCCCGCAAACTTCCACCTAACTGGAAGCTGCTAACGCCATGGGGCGTGTGCCTGGGAGTGCGTGGCAACCCCTATCCAGGGGGCAAAACAAGGTTCCATGTTGTAGGCAGATGTGAAGTAAAATGATACCAACGGGAAATTGCTCATTCAGTGTTCTCCAACCTTGGGTCCCCAGATGTTTTTGGCCTACAACTCCCAGCATGCCCCAGCCAGGCATGCTGGGAGTTGTAAGCCAAAAACATCTGGGGACCCAAGGTTGGAGAACACTGGACATAGACAGGTTAAAACGTGTTAGTTTGTGACAAGGACGCCCAAGCCCTACCTCTTAGGCAGCTCCTGTTGTTCTAACACTGCTGAAATGTCAGCTCTTTGACAAATTAACAGCCAAACTATTGGAATGTGCATAATTATTGATAATTATACAATTTGTTGCTGATTGAGGTTTCTGGTATCTATTTTAATTAGCTTCCAAAATTCTAATTAAGTGAAATGAAACATTAATAGGAAAAATATGGTGTCATTTAAAGCACAAACAAACAACTGTGTCTGTCAGATGGTGTATTAATTTTGTTTCATTCATATCACAAGGCTGCCATCTAGTGAATTCAGGCAAGAATTGTGGGTATTTGTCTTGTAGCCTGTTTCTTAGGGTTTCAGAGATTCCTATTCAATGCCTGATCCATGTTTGCTCAGAAGTAATCCCCACAGAGCTTAATGGGACTTGTTCACAAGTACATGTGTGCATAGTAGGAAGACAGCACTAGACACTGCATTGTTTGGTACTGAAAGGATTTAACATCTCAAGGTTAAGAAACAGATGAAGCGACCTCTTCTATGAGGCCGATGGCTGCTGATGTTCATGCAGGCAAGCTTTTGAGATACACAGTTCTTTAGGTAGCAGAATAAATACGTAGCTAATCCGGAGGGGAACGAAAGGATGGCTACATCTGGCTAGCCACGTTATATGTCTAGTGTAGACTGGAAATGGTTTTCAGGGCTGAAATTAAACCCTGGTCAAAGGTCATGGCTTCCAGGCGGGCTTGCACCTGAGCTGTTGGACAAATTAGGCATTGAGCATTGAGGAAGGTCTGTGGCTCAGTGGCAGCGCGCATTCTCTGCATGCAAAAGGTCCCCGGTCCCGCATGTCCCCCGGCCGGGGTAGGAAAGACCTTCTGCATGCAACTTCTGTGTGCAGTCCTGGAGAGCCATTGCCCAGCCAGAAACTGAGCTAGATGGACCGGTGACCTCATAGAATAATAGAATCATAGAAAAGTAGAGTTGGAAGGGGCCTACAAGGCAATCAGGTCCAACTCCCTGCTCAATGCAGGAATCCAGGTCAAAGCATCCCTGACAGATGGCTGTCTAGCCGCACCTTGAATGCCTCCAGATTGGGAGATCCCACCACCTTCCTAGGTAGTTGGTTCCATTGCTCTAACAGTCAGGAAATTTTTCCTGATGTTTAGGTGGAATCTAGGTTCCTGTAACTTGAGCCCATTATTCCGTGTCCTGCAAACAGGGATGATCGAGAAAAGATCCTGGCCCTCCTCTGTGTGACAACCCTTCAAGTACTGGAAGAGTGCTATCATATCTCCCTTCAGTCTCCTCTTCTGAAGGCTAAACATGCCCAGTTCTTTCAGTCTCTCCTCATAGGGCCTTGTTTCCAGTCCCTTTATCATCTTTGTTGCCCTCCTCTGAACCCTCTCCAGTTTGTCTATGTCCAAGTGTGGTGCCCAGAACTGGACGCAGTACTCAAGAAGAGGCCTAACCGGTGCCGAGTAAAGGGGAATTATCACTTCCCGCGATTTGGAAGCTATACTTCTATTAATGCAGCCCAAAATAGCATTTGCCTTCTTTGCAGCCACATCGCATTGCTGGCTCATATTCAGTTTGTGATCTACCACAATTCCAAGATCCTTCTCACTTGTAGTATTGTTGAGCCAAGTGTCCCCCATTCTGTAACTCTGCATTTGGTTTCCTCTCCCTAGGTGCAGCACTTGGCATTTATCCCTATTAAATTTCATTCTGTTGTTTTCAGCCCAGCGCTCCAGCCTATCGAGATCTCTTTGAATTTTGTTTCAGTCTTCCAGAGTATTAGCTGTTCCACCCAACTTTGTGTCATCTGCATATTCGATAAGCATTCCCTGTACCTCCTGATCCAAGTCATTAAAAATGTTGAAGAGCACTGGGCCCAGGACCGAGCCCTGTGGTACCCCGCTCGTTACCTCTCCCCAGTTTGAGAAGGAACCATTGATAAGAACTCTTTGACCTGACTTTGTGTCTGTGTAAGGCAGCTTTCTTTGTTCGTACAAGATCAGATAGCGCATACAAGTCATTTTGAGAGCTCTCTGTTAAGGGAAGGGCTATAGGTCAGTGGCTGAGCACATGCTTTGCAAGCAGGAGGTCCCAGGTTTGATTCCTGATAGCATTTCCAGGTAGGGCTGGGAAAGAAACTCCTCCTGTCTGAAACTCTGGAGAGCTGCTGCCGGTCAGTGCAGGTAACCATGAGTCAGGTGGAGCAGTGTTATGACTCCGTATGACAGAAATGTTAGGATACTGAAACATCTGTGTGTGCAGATCAAGCTGCTGTTGAAGATATAGGAGCAGGAGCCACTAAAGAAGTTGGCAACCCTATACAGCAGCACTATGACGAACTCTTAGCAAAACACACATTTCAATTTTATTTTAACATGACCACCTGCTCAAACAATGTTCTGTGCAGGGTGCCAAAGCTTATAAATTCTGAGAGTAAAAATTAAAAACAAAACAAAAAAAACAAAACCCAACTGTTATATGGGATTAGTATTTTCACACCACTTAGCTCTCATTAAAATGTACTTTGCTGACTGTAAGATGTGGTTTCAAATGACACAACATATTAACTGCTTAATATACTAGAAATTATGAAACTGATTTACCCTGTGCAATATGAAATAATTAGAGGGAATGAGATGTCAGTGGCTGAGTGAAGGGGAAGGCAAGACTTGAAATAGCTGGAGGGAGACAAAAGACTCTGGAAATGGAACGAAATAAAATGAAAAGCCAGCGAGAGAAAGGAATTTTAAAGAAATAAAACTGCAAGCCCATGTACTGTACACTTCCTTGCAGGTAAGCCCACTGAACTCAACGGGACTTACTTCTGAGTAGACATGTTATAGCCTTGCGCTGTAAGGTGCCAAAGAAGCACCTCAGAGAGATAGGGCTATTTCTGAAACTGCGATAAATTTCAAGATCTGAGGAGGGGAGATTCCTGAGGCTGGAATTGGACTGTGGCTGTTGGTGCCGATTTTCTGCAGAACTACAGGGATGAAATGCTATCTAGGAAGATGGCCTTTCACGGAGGACTGGTCTATCAATGGCCATTAGCCATGGTCACCTAATGGAACCTCCATATTTAAGTGCAATAATCCTTTCAATATATATTTATTTTAAAGATTCATATCCTGCCTTTTCTAAAAAACAACAACAATAGTCCAAGATACTTTTTGGCATGCGATAAGAGCAAAAATAAAAATAAAAATCCCATTATTAAAAATTAAAATTAAAACAGCATAAGAACAGCAAAGTAAAACCTATCCCATAAAGGTGTATTCATAAACGCATATCCTATAGAAGCAGTTGCAAAAAGAACACCACCTACATAGTTCTCAGGCAGGATTAAAACAAAGGCTTACCCAATGGCCTTTCTAAACCATCTCTAGCAGTGGGCCAGGATGGAGAAGGCAAGATGATGAGCTTCTCCAGGAAGGGAGTTCCAGAGCCTCAGTGTGACTACCGAGAAGGCCCTCGCTCTGTTCTTGACAAGACAGATGACCAGGACCTCCACTGATGACCTTAGTAAGTGGGCAGGTTTCATGCAGCAGAAGGTGGCCCTTCAGATAACCTGGTCCCAAGGCATAAAGGGCTTTAAAGGTCATCACCAGCACTTTAGATTGGGCCTGGAAGACCATGCAGCTGTTTCAACAGGGGGAGTCACACACTTCCCATACCATGTGCTGGGGACAACCGAGAGATTGTTTTGGACAGGACTGTTGCCTTCACAGTCTGCTTGGGAGTTCTCACAGACATCTGCCAGGCACTCGAGCCCTTTCCCGGCATTCTGTATCTGTGCACAGTAGATGCGTGAGGAGTGGGAGTGCTCTAGCCCCACCCCCTCTGTGCATTTCCATCACCCTGTACTCGCTTCCTGAAGAGGAGAGCCTCCTGCGTCTGTGGAGGCTCTCCATGTGATCGAGAAGCCTGATTTTCCAGTATTCTGAGAACCTGGTGGTAACCAAGTTTTCAGAGGTTTGGTCCATCATTGGTCAGAACAGGGTCTCTAGCGTCATAGCAGGAAGAGCCAGTGTGGCGTAGTGGTGAGAGTGTTGGGCTGGGGCACGGGAGATCCGGGTGCTAGTCCCCACTCTGCCATGAATCTCACTGGGTGACTTTGGGCCCGTCAATGACTCTCAGCCTAACCTACCTCACAGGGTTGTTGTGAGGATAAAATGGAGGAGGAGAACCTTGTACGCTTCCTTGGGTTCCTTGCAAGAGGAAAAAAGGTGGGATATAAATGTAATGTAGCAGTAGATTACTACTACTCCTACTATTACTCCTACAACCATTACAACCACCACCACCATTACAACCTCTCTGGAACTCCTTATCACTACAAATGGGATGACCTCTGCCAGGAGGGGGACGGGGAGTGCGACCCTGTTGATTCTCTTGGACCTCGCAGCGGCTTTCGATACCATCGACCATGGTATCCTTCTGGATAGGTTGTCTGGGTTGGGAGTTGGAGGCACTGCGCTCCAGTGGTTCCGATCCTACTTGGGTGGCCAATTCCAGAAGGTGGTGCTGGGGGATTACTGCTCTGTCCCTTGGCAGTTATGCCATGGGGTGCCACAGGGCTCTATTTTATCCCCTATGCTGCTTAACATCTACATGAAGCCACTGGGAGAGGTTATCCGGAGGTGTGGGCTGAGGTGTCATCAATATGCAGATGACACCCAGCTCTATCTCTCCTTTTCATCTAATCCAGGTGAGGCAGTGGCTGTTCTGAATCAGTGCCTGAACACAGTAATGGACTGGATGAGGGCTAATAAACTGAGACTCAATCCAGATAAGACGGAGGTACCGTTAGTGGGTGGTTCGTCTGCCCGGCTAAGTGATATTCAATCAGTTCTGGATGGGGTTGCACTCCCCCTGAAGGATCAGGTTCGTAGCTTGGGGGTGCTCCTGGATCCACAACTGTCACTCGAGGCACAGGTGAACTCGGTGGCACGGAGCACCTTTTATCAGCGTAGGCTGATATACCAACTATGTCCTTATCTGGACAGAGATAGCCTAGCTACTGTTATCCATGCTCTGGTAACCTCTCGTTTGGATTACGGCAATGCGTTATACGTGGGGCTGCCATTGAAAATGGTCCAGAAACTTCAGCTGGTCCAAAATAGGGCAGCGAGATTATTAACCGGGACTGGCCGACGGGAACATATTATGCCAGTGCTTTCTCATCTGCACTGGCTGCCAGTCTGTTTCCGGGCCCGATTCAAAGTGCTGGTGCTAAAGCCCTAAACGGCTTGGGGCCAAGGTATCTGAAGGATCGTCTCCTCCCATATGTACCTGCCTGGACACTAAGATCTGCATCAGCAGTCCTTCTCCGAGAGCCCCTGCCAAAGGAAGTGAGGCAGGTGGCTACCAGGAGGAGGGCCTTTTCTGCTGTGGCACCCCGGTTATGGAATGAGCTCCCCAAAGAGGTTTGCCTGGCGCCTACTTTGTATTCTTTCCGGCGCCAGGTGAAGACCTTTCTGTTCTCCCAGGCATTTTAATCATCTTAATCATTTTAATCTTGTAATTGTTTTTAATTCCGTTATTGTAACTGCTGCCGCTAGCTCTGCTGTTTGTTTTTAATCTGTGGTTTTAAATTTTATATTTTATATTATATTTTATGATTTTAACTGTTGTAAACTGCCCAGAGAGCTTCAGCTATTGGGCAGTATTAAAATGTATTAAATAAATAAATAAATAAATAAATGAGGCACCAACCCTTCTGGGTTTTCAGCAACTACTGAAAATGTAAGTTTCCCAACAGTCATTCCCAGGGATGCTGGAGAATGAAAGAAAACAGTTCAAGGCAGGGGTCCCCACTGCAGCACCCACAGGTGCCACTGTGCCCATGAGACCAGGCTGAGGTGCCTGCCAAGCTATTTCCCCCCCTCTACAAGTGAACAGAGTGATTCCTCCATTCACTCGTATGGGGGAGGGGACGGAAGTCCTCACTGCCGGAAAACTGGCTGGAGTGGGCCAAGTCCACCCCCAGCAAGGACCCTTGAAGCAACAAGGTCCTTGGTGGGTGGTGACCTTCAATCCCTCTCTAGCCAAGTTTCAGCAAGGGGGCTTTTTCTCATCCCATGCAAATGAATGGAGAAATTACTCCATTCTTTTTGCATGGGGATAGGGAGGCATGGGGAGAGAAAGAAAGAGGAAAAGAGGAGCCAGAGAGAGAGGGAGGGAGGGAGGGAGAAAAGAGTTGCAAGAGAGAGAAAGAGGAAGCAGGGAGACAGAAGGAAGGAGAGGAAGGAAGGAAGGAAGGAAGGAAGAGGAGCCAGAGAGAGAGAGAAGATGAGCCAGAGAAAGAACCAGGACTGGTGCAAGGCAGTTTGGTGCCCTAGGCAAGATCAGATATTTAGCGCCCCCCCTTCCCACTGGAGAGCGCTGTATTTTTTTTCAAGGTGTTTCTGGCGCCCCCTTTAGCCCTGCGCCCTAGGCAGCTGCCTAGTTGGCCTAATGGTAGCACCGGCCCTGGAAAGAACAGAACCAGAGAGAAGGCAGAGTGAGTGCACCCTCAGGCACATGCATGCACACACAAACACAGATCACAGGGGTGCTCCATTCATTTTTTGTTTGCCCCCCACCCTACAGCATCCAATCTGTGGTGGTGCCCAGGGCTCTTTTTCAAAATGCCAAATGGGCCCATGGGCCCAAAACAATTGGAGACCCTGTTCAAGAGGATGAGATCGTTAGAATTTAGTAGCTGCGTTGCGTGCTTCCCATCACCCACTAGAGGGCATCTCAACACTATATGAAGGAGGGGAAGCCAGTAGCTTCAGCTGGGCGGCTCCAAATCAGAGAAGCCATATTGATAGTTATTTTCCATTGGTTTGACTTCTTTCATAGGAATCATAGGACCATACAGTTGGAAGGGGCCTACAAGGCCATCGAGTCCAACCCCCTGCTCAATGCAGGAAACTAGAGGAGGGGGTCTCCCATCCAAGTAATCACCAGGCCTGACCCTGCTTAGCTTTCCACACTCAGACAAGCTGAGCCAGCATAAGCCACAGGCCTGCATATCCCTTAGGGCAAAAGTTAAACCCACCAAGAAACTCTCTTGACCAGTCCTATTTACATGAATGGGAGATGTGCTAAAGATCAGTAGTCGTCTAGGGTAAAAGTACCTGCCACAATCTCAGGGAGGTGCTTTCTATGAAGTTGCCCCGAGCTGGTTCAGAATGCTGGTCTGTCTTGCCTGGCATTGTCTACTCCAGCCTTCCCAAGCTAGTGCCTTCCAAATGTGTTGGACTACAATTGCCACCTTCCTTCCTTCCTTCCTTCCTTCCTTCTGTCTCTCTCTCTCTCTCTCTCTGGCTCCTCTTTCCCTCTTTCTTTCTCTCCCTCTGCCTCCCCATCCCCATGCAAGAGAATGGAGCAATTTCTCCATTCGAGAAAAAGCCCCCTTGCCAAAAATTGCCTGGGAAATCGCCTTCACCGCCATCAAGGACCCTGTTGCCTGAAGGGTTCTTGGCAGGGGGTGGACTCCAGCCATTTTTTGGGCAGTGATTACTCCCCCACCGCCATACAAGTGAATGTAGTAGGACTCACTCCATTCACTTGCGGGTAGGTGGGTGGGGAATAGCTTGGCGGGTGCCTCAGCCTGGCCTACTGGGTGCAGTGGTACCTGTGGGCTGCAGCATTGGAGACCCCTGCCGTGAACTTTTTTCGTTCTTTCCCCAGTACCCCTGGGAATGCCGGTTGGAAAAGTTTTATATTCAGTATGCTGGAAACCCAGGACTGGTGCCTAAAATTTGTAAGGATTTCTTAGAGAGCAGGCACTATGACACTAAAGCCCCTGTTCTGACTCATGATGGACCAAACCTGAGATCTCTGTTAACTAGAGATGGTGTGGATGGAGCCTGGGGCGCTCTGCATGCGACCCAGGCGCTCTGGCACCGACTGCTGTCTCCTCCCGGGTCAGGCATGACTCTCATCTGCAAAGCATCGTGCCAGCGCTGCTGCTGCTGCTGCTGCTGCTGCATTGGAGCAATGACCCCGAGAGCTGCCTGGGGTGCAGACAGGGACAATCTAGAGCAAGGGGTGTCCTCCAGATATTTTGGACTAGAACTCCCATAACCCCTGACCACTGGCATGCTGGCTGGGGCTGATGGGCATTGTAGTCCACAGCACCTGGAGGGCATCGGGTTGCCCCCCCCCCCCGATCTAGAGTGTAAGCCGGGAGGCAGCCAGAGATAAGGAATTGAGGTGGTGCTCTCATCCAAGGAACAGCGCACTGTGGAAATTAGCAAGAGGTCAGGGAGGTGTTGGGCGTCAACAACTGAGCAGTTGATCTAAGGGGAACCTAGGACCAGGAGACAGCCCCAGGTGGGGAACCTGCTAAGAAGCCAGCCATGATCTCCAAGGAGTAAGGAATCTGGCTATTGCATAGCCCTGTTCCAGGGATGGGGACTCGGACTCGGGGACTCGACTCGTGAGTCGGACTGAGTCCCCCCTCTGACTCGACTCGGACTCGAGTCCCAATATTTTTAATGGGACTCGAGACTCGACTCAGGACTCGAGACCAAGGACTCTTCAACATCCCTGGGCTGTGCCAGAAGGAGTGGAGAGGAGTGCAATCGCTGGCGAAGAGTAAGGGTGAAATTGTGATGAGACCTCACCATTCCAGAATGGGGGGCAAACATTTAGAAAAAATCATGTTCCTCAAATGCAACATGGATAGGTTTTAGGAAGTACAGCAAGTTTATTTTTTAAAATCATTTCCCTAAAATGCAACCTTTCAGACATTTTGGGTTTGGCTGCCTCTGCCTGCCTGTTTGGGGTTCCCTGCCTCCTCTGCCTGCCTGGTCTCTTCTTAACCAGTTCCACAGTTTGAATTGCCCAACACAAAGGCCTCTGCCTGGCTGCCTGCTTTGGGGTTCCCTGCCTCCTCTGCCTGCCTGGTAATTTTGGGTTTGTCTGCCTGGTCTGTTCTTGTCAAAATCAGTGGCAGAGTTTTGAAATAAAAAGGCACACTTGTACCTAGAATTTATTTAAGCCACACATCTGAAGTAGCCTTATTTTGCTGGGGGGAAACCCCATTGATTTTAATAGGGACTCGTGGAAGTCAGCTTTGGGAGGGACTCGTGACTCGTGAGCCACCATTTTGGACCAAGGACTCGGACTCGAGACTCGGGTCCAAGGACTCGAGACTCGACTCGTGACTCGAAACCAAGGACTCTTCAACATCTCTGCCCTGTTCCAGCAAAGCTACAAGATCCTGAACGAGGCCCGGGGGAGAAGGATCTGGGGCGTGAGTCCTGCAGCAGGTACCATGGCTGGGTCAGGCAGGCCAGGACCAGGGGCAGTTCCTGGTACAAACTCTGCCATGGGAGTTGCTTTGACAAAGGCCTGGCTTCTGCAGAGTCCTGCCAAGGTCCCGTGCCCCACCCCTGGCTTCTGGTTTAGCAAAAGTGTAAAGGGGCAGCCCTCTAGCACTCCGGTACTGCTGGACAGTCTCCTGCCGCGCCCTCTGCCTTCTGTGCCAGAAGCTTACAGAGGAGTGAGTGGGCTTGGATGAATGGGGATGTCACGGGGTTATGCTTCCTCCAGCCTCAGGAGCAGTCAGCTGTTGAATCATCTTCTTCCTCAGACTGGCCCCCAGCTGCCCAGAGGCAAAGTCCTGCTGGCCCACCTCCAGGGTTGTCGCCTTCCCTCAAGTTCCTTTGCCAGGTATCTGGAGTCTGGGATACAACAGGTAGGCCCAGAGCCAAATCAACTGGGGGCCCCGAGAGCACCCCATCAAAGAGGCATGTTGTGCGGGAGAAGAGAGCCCCCTGCTGGTGTTGACTTGCAGATTTGGTAATTTAGCTTGTTAGGCCAGTCCTGGCATCCAAGGTTGCACCACGCTTCACCCTGAATTTATGAGGGCATTCATCTGCACAGCTGGGGCTTGGCATTATTCCTGGAGTAACGCCTGCTCATTCGGGGGCGGGGGGGGGGGAGAGAAAACAGAAAGCAGACCAGAATTCAGCCTTCTGAAATGAATAAAAAAGCTAGCCTTGCAAGTCTTGCCAGGTTTCCCTTCGGAGTCGAAATTAGCAGCTGCTTTTGAAATATCTGGCCTGAGAGGTGGAGGCTGACATTTTAAAGCAAGGATGGGATGTGCTGGACACTTTCATAAAATCTTGATCTCACCCATAATGAGAAGAATAAAATTGCTTCTTGATTAATTAGCTGTTGCAATTTGACATTTAATTCCAGCACAGCTGAATTTCTAAAAAATTCTGCCTAGAAGTCAACATCTCTGCTTCCCCTTCCCCCACTGCTACAGACCACAGATATCTGGGGAGAGGAGGGGCTACTGAGGAAAGAGCACTCTGCACATGCCCAAAAAGAAGTATGGCCCCAAAAGAATGGCGATTATTTATTTATTTATTTATTCATTCATTTTCTATACCACCCAATAGCCGAAGCTCTCTGGGCGGTGCACAATAATTAAAAACAAATTCGTATGCAGCAGCTCATCATGTGTGTCTGTTCCACCAGCGGCTTCAAAAACACCCCTACAGAAATCCACCCAACCCACCACATGGTGTCAGACGCCACATGGAACGGTTTAAAGTGGCCTCCACGTGGCTGGTATGGCCACGAGCACCAGACTTCTAACAAAGCCCTTCCTAAAGCAGCTATGAAGTACCACCTCTCCCTTGAACCAAGGCCCTTGGGCAGCCAGATAAAAGTGCTTTCCTGCCTGTGCCGCAGGGCAAGACGAAGGCGATGCTGCTGCCTGGAGTCTGCTAGCCACCACGACGACTCTTGGGCATCGCTGTTGCTGACGTGGCTGGCTGGAAGAGGCACTGCCGGCAGCCTGCTGTCTGACACACCCAGGCTAAGGCAGGTGGCGATGCACAGGCTAATGAGATTTCATCTGGCCCTATAAATCTGAGCAATTCTCCTTTCCAGTAGGCCGTGTTCCACAAGATGCCTTCCAGGTGACACCTTGATTTTGCTTTCAGCCTGCCAACCCATTATACCCTCCTAGCTTTGTTTTCCCTGCTCCTCTGTGGCCCTTTGACACTCCCTTTCCCATTCCTATTGCCTCCAGTCTACCCTTGACCTCTCCCCTCCCTCTTTTCTCCTGTACATCTCCCAGTGCTCCCTTGGCACTACATCAATATGTCCTGCAGTCGTAACCCTTTGCAGCCAGCCCCTTGGGGCTCCCCAGAACCTGCACTCATAAACACAGCGTTCTGTGTCTGCCACTGCCTCACAACAGCATTGCAGGGGTTAATTAGCTGACTTTTTTTTTTTTTTTAAACCAATGTTCTGGAGACAAAAAGCACTCAAAATATTATTATGCACCCTGGCTCTTCTGCTACACCATGTTACTTTCACTGGATGCCAAAGGAGCCTTCCTTTTATTTTTGTTCGGAACCGGCTTGTTATTTCTGCCCATCCTTAAACAGATCCTGAGTACAAATGGAGGCAGGGGGTTATTAAAAAGTCTTGGGTTCATAATAGTAAAATGTTTAATAATGTCTGAGGCCAAAAAAATAATGGGTTCCTCATCCCACCTGCTTCCTGGAAAAAAAAGGATTAGCTGCACAAATATGCCCCTCAACAGTGATCCAGGCTGATAAATACTTTAATTTTGGCAAGATGAGTGGAAAAATGAGCTATGTAGCACATTTTGGGCATGTTCGCACATCATGCTAAGCCACCCTGTGAATAAGCCATGGTGGGTCAGTTATTCACTGAACAACCCACGGTATGCCCAACAGATGATCAGGCTCACCATGGGTTGTTTTCCCCCTCCGTCCTCCAGCTGGTCTCCCAGTGTCCTTCGTGGCGGAACTCATCTTGCTCCGAGCGCTATGGTGTTTTTCCCCCCCTGGAGCCTCAAAAAAGCACAGTTGTGGTCTATTCTTATTTTTTGGGCCCCCTGAAAATTGCAGTTAGGGTTGTAATTTTTAATTACAGTCATGCCTTGGACTGAGAGCATAATTCGTTCCAGAAACGTGCTTGTAATCCAAAACACTCTTATATCAAAACGAAATCCCCCCCAAAAAAATTGTACAGAGATTTTTAATTTAAGCCGTGCTACAGTACTTGTATTGCAAGACATCGCTTGTATATCAAGTAAAAAAAATTAAAAAAATATTTAAAAATTTGCTTGTCTTGCAAAACGCTCTCAAACCAAGTTACTTGCAATCCAAGGTATTACTGTATTATTCTTTTTGTTGGCCTTTTGCAAGTGTGCTCTTACAGCTATCCGGTATGTGTAGTCTGGTCAATTTTCTTGTCTGTTTCAGCTGTCGAAGGGCTCACCAAAGGTGAGTAGGTAGACTGCATATAGGCCAATTTACATACAGTTGCCAGGGACCAATTGCCTAGCTGTCAATGGAGAAGCACTGGTAAAGGGGGAAGCAGTGGTTAAAAAAAAAAAAAAGGTGCACCAACAGTGGGGGGACAAGATCTTCTCCTTAGCAATGTAACCCTCTCAATTTCAAGTGTTGAACTGACAATTCTCAGTGTCCTCCACCTTTTCAGCACTTCCGAGTCGCCAGCTACTTTAGAAAGGGGAGAGATTGGCTCCCCCCCCCCACCTTTGCAGCTCCTTCTTGGAGCACTTATTACTGCTGCGGTTACTGCAATTCCCTGACAGTTTTTTTTAAAACCAGAAATGTATGCAAATGTAATGGCTGGGAAGTAAAAGGAGGGGAAATTTATGCACCTGCATTAACTGCTCCATTACTTCAGGTGTGCAAATTTCCCCTCCATTTACTTCCCAGCCATTAAATTTGTGTATATTTCTGTGTTTTTTAAAGAACGGTCAGGAAACTGCAGTAACCACAGCAGTAAGTGCCCCAAAAAGAAGCCATGAAAAGTGGGGGGGGGAGACAATATCTCCCCTTTCTGGAGTAGCTAGAGACTCAGGGAAGCGTTGAAAAGGTGGGGGGCACTAAGAGGTGTCAGTTCAACACTTAAAATTGAGCGGGTTACATTGCTAAAGGGGTGATATTGTGTGTCCCCCCCCCATTTTGGTGCACCTACCTTCGCCGTCCATCCGTCCCCTACTGGTGCTTTTCAATTGACAGCTAGGCAATTAATTAGCCTATATCAGTGATGGCGAACCTATGGCACGGGTGCCACAGCTGGCACGCAGGGACCTCTCTGTGGGCACTCGAGCCATTGGTCACCAGATCCCGAAAAGACTGTCCCCTTCTGCAAAACACTAATGATCTTGTTCTTTCTCACAGTGTGGAACAGAATGATTTATTCTAGAATTCCTGTTACAGAATTCTTTTCTACATTGTTATCACATTTAAAAGATTTTGAAGAATGATGCACAGAGCATGGCTTGGATGTAAAGCCCTAACAGTTGACCCGAGTGCTGCATGTGTTGCTCTCAAACTAACGGAGTATGAGCCAAGGTTTGATAAATTACCAGCATGCATGCAATAGCAAAAATCACATTAATTGTGCAAAAGCATGCCCAATGCAAACTTTTATCTAATGCAGTGTTTGCAGTCCAAGACATAAAGTGTTTAAAATGTGTTAAGCACGTTTAGTTTTCTTGTTTATCTTGCTCATCCTAGTACAGGTTGACTTTTACTTTTACTAATCCGACACCTGTAGAAGCAGGGAAAGGACCCGGAGTAAAGCTTGCCCCATACAATTTCAGTCTGGCATATTACAAGTTGAGAATCCCTTATCCAAAAATACAGGTGCCTAATTACCGTATTTAAAAAGTTTGTATAAATTCCCTTAAGGCTATGTGTACAATGTAGTACTATAATAATTTTTTGAGTTGATTTTTTTCCCAACAAAAAACTGTTTGTATCATTGAAAGCTCTGTTATTGTGTTTTTCTTTTAAGACAAAAGATGTTAATTAGTTCGGACAACTGTATGAGTTGTTTTTCTAAAACTAAAACCTCGGTATTCAGGTTTAATTGCAGTGTTGGCACTTTGAAATAAATAAGTTGGTTTTGTGTTGCAGTTTGGGCACTCGGGCTCAAAAAGGTTTGCCATCACTGGCCTATATGCAGCTTGCCTTATCAATCTGTTACCTACCCCTTTGCAGCTCCCTTTGATAGCTGAAACAGACAAGGAAATTGACCAGGCAAGACTACATGTATTGAAGGTAGTTGTGAAAGACCACCAACAAATATTTTAAAAATTACAACCCAGGAAAACAAACAAACAAAACATAAACATAAACAAACAAAAAGCCAAGGAATGGCATAGGTGGAAGGGCAGTCACAGGTAAGATTGAAAAAGTGAGTGGCAGGGTTTTTTGACACTCTTGCCAAGCAGCTCTGTAGGCAATTGTGGCAACCCATGATAAAATTGTCCTGCCAGGTTTGGACGACATGGCAAGTCATTGTGGGCAAGAACAACCCTAAAACAAGCCATGGGTTCTCAGGGTGGCTTGTTTGTGAAAAATAATAAGCCACCCTGCAGAAACTGTGCGGGGTTTGGATGACACGACAACCCACCATGGCCCCATGGTGGGTTGTCGTGTCACACGAACCAGGTCTTTGTGTTTGTCACCAGAACAGAGACCTTGATCCCAAGATTGGGTTCGTTATTTGAAATCAGTACATGATGAAGATGAGCTGCCTCCTTCCTTCTGCCTCTTCCATCATTCTTGCCTTAGTTCCCATTTTCCACCTCTTCAGCCCTTTTCTCCTGCCCTGCCACTGTCCACTTCACTCATCCCTTGGTTCTCTTCTCATATCTCTGCATCTTCCTTTCCCCGATCCCCTGATCCTCTCTTTTGCCCCCTCGTTCCTTCAAGCCCTTGCCTCCTCTACTCCACTCATTTTTGTCATATGCTTCAGCCCTTCCCATCATATTTTGCCACCCTTTGATCCCAGAGGTGCAATCCAGGATCCCTTGCTGTGTTTCACAGTATCCTATGATGCACCTCTCAGATTACCTAGGGCTGCTTCATTAGCACCTCTAAGTGATGCTGCCACCCAAGCAACTCCTGGGTGTCCTGCTCCAACTAGGTCCAGCTCTTTGCTATGCAAATACAGGGATTATGAAGACAATCGGAAAGTCATTTTAGCAGGCAAGTAGTCAAACACAGTTTTACTATGCAAGTAGGGATTTTCCAGAGTTATCTGAGGTGCAGCCAAGGCCAAACACACAGGATATCAGTCAAGTAGAAACAGAGTCTAAACACAGCATGACTCCTACCTATCACAGCTTGTAGGACCTTTTCCAGTAGGGCATAAAATCAACATGGCGGACAGAATAGTAACACCCAGAACCACTTTATACACTCAGAATGAGTGATTAACATAGGAACATAAGACGAGCCAAGCCATGCTGAATCAGACCAAGGTCCATCTAGTCCAGCATTCAGCTCACCCAGTGGTGAACCAGCTGCTCACAAGAAACCCTCAAGCAGCACGTGAGTGCAACAGCACCCTCCCGCCCATGTTTCCCAGCAACTGGTACTGTAGTCTGTAGTGAGGGGCATATTGCCTCTGATACTGGAGGTCATCATCATCATCATCATCATCATCATCATCATCATCATCAGGCGATCACTGGTGACCGAGTAAGATTGTCTTCCGGGATAAAAGGGGGAAATTCTAAAGAAGATTGTGTAGACTCTAGCGATGGGTCCGTAAGTGACTGTGGAGGCCAGTTCTAGATCCACGCAGCTTCCCACAGTGAGGACACAGGTTACCAGATAGAAGATGGTCCTGTAAAGGATTCGTTTGACGTGCTTTTCGCTTAGCACGTTTCTCTCTTTCACCTTGCACTCGGGCTTCTTCAAAGTCCATGGAACCTTTGTGAAAGGCCAACCTCCATTTAGATCGTTCATGGGCCAGAGCTTCCCAGTTTTCGATGTTTATATTGCATTTTTTTAGATTAGCCTTATGAACATCTTTAAACCTCTTATATTGACCACCGATATTCCGCTTTCCATCCTTGAGTTGGGAGTAAAGTAACTGCTTTGGGAGATGGCAGTCAGGCATTCGAACAACATGACCGGTCCACTGAAGTATCACGACTAGTAGCCATTGATAGTCTTATCGTCCATGATTATATGTCTGTGGTTGATTATCTGGGAATAGATATTGTAGATATTGTATTATTGTAGATTCTATTATTAAGTTGTTTTCCTCACCCTTTCTGTGTGGGGAGAAACTTTGCAATATACTTGTACACAAAGAATCAACCATGAGGGGGAAAGGTAGGAAGAACAAACAGGAAAAGAATGGGCCCAGACAGTGGAAAGAAAAATGCTTACCTATGCGAGTTCCATTAAGACAGCTGAAGAAACACATGGAATGCAGTTTCCAGAGGGGCAGTCATGTTAGTTGTAGCAGCAGAAACAACAAAGAATTGTGTGACACCTTATAGACGAACACATTTATTATGGCATACGCTTTTGTGGACTACAGTCCACTTCATTAGATGCGTGATGTGCAGCTGGGAAATTGTGTGGGTGTGGGTGTGGGTGGGAGGATCATAAACCATGAAGTCAGAGGGAAATGAAATGCAGAAAGTACAGACAGTGACAATTATGTTATTAACAGTGACCATCCACAAGGCAGCGTCGCATTCTACATAAGACAATCAGACCAGTTTCTATGCAAAAGAATAAATAGACACAAATCTGATATCAGAAATAGCAATATTAAAACAACAACAACAACAACAGCGGAAGAACATTTCATTCTCCCAGGACACTCTGCCACTGACCCCACAGTGGCTATTCTCGAACAAAGAAATTTCAAAGATTGCAATATGAGACCACTGAATTACAAGGTTCAATTCTGTCATCTGTGGCTTGAATCAGAATAGTGGGGTGTTTTTTTTTAATCACACTGCATATGCTAATTAATTTATCAATGCCAAGATGTTTGTGTTATCACCAACATTGCTTTGTGAATTATCAATGTTAATAATAATTCATGGAATACAGAGAAAGGATGCAACCCATTTGAATTTTTGATGATATAAAATCACTGTAGCATTTCAATTTGAGATATATTGTGGCGTCTTAAGGCCAATGAGTAAAACTTTGCTGAGGGAAATTTATTTTTCCATGGTTATCAGTTCTTAATTTAAAAATTTTTTTGGGTAAAGGATCAGTGTATAACATTATGTTCTGTAACAGCAGAGGGCCGATAAGAGAAGCAGGCTGTAATTAACTGACAAACTATTTACTTATTTTTGTTTGTGGGACAGAGTGTCCTGAACACACTGGTGTGCTTAAATCAAAATCCAAAGCATTAGATCATGCAAGAGTCTTACATTACTGCTACACATGAAAGAAGAAACCAGTCATCGCAGCCATCTTGGCCATTAATCCTCTGCCATATGCCCTTTTCCCATTGCTCCTCAGTGAATTGCCAAATGCTGTTGAAAGCCCACTGCTTCAGTTTCTGGGCTGGTCCCCCACAAATTTCATTTTCATGCCAAATTTCAAGGCCGTCTATTGGATTTTCTTCAAGTTAGGGAGGGGCTTGTTACTGTCTCTCTCCACATGTGGCTTCAGACATGCTCCCAACGCTCCAGTTGCAATCTGAGATGTCTAGCTGGTCATCTTAGGACAAGACGTTTCTCTGCGAACACCACCAGTCATCCATTGGACCAGACAACTCAATACTTGGCCTCTTAGAGCACAGCCAAATTCCTGGATGGTTCAACAGTTCTTACAGCACAGAGTAGTAAATGATGACTGCAGTGCTGGCTCCAGGTTTTGGAGGGCCCTTGGGCAAGACACCTTCGATGGGCTTCTCTCCCTAAGTGACTCTACCTGCTCACCAGTATTATTGGCAGCTATTGTTCTTCATTATTGCTGCCACCTGCTTGCTTGCCAGGCAGAGACACTGAGCGAGTGGGCAGCAACATCTACTGCTCCTTCTTCTCACCACCACCATTGTCTGGGCCAGAGTAAGAGACAGGTAAACAAGCCAGTTATAGGGATTCTTGTGGGGCCCATTCTAGGCCATGGGCCTATGGGAGGTGCCCAACTATGCCAACCCTTGATGCCAGCCCTGAAGTATTATTTCCCCAGCAATTAACTTCCAGTTCCAGCCTCCATCAGTTTAAGGTACTCAGTATATCCTAGGTTGGCGAGAGACATCTTTTAAAAAGAGTTGGAAGTACTATAGTATTTGGCATCTTCTTGCCTGAGATGCACAGGCTTATTTCTTTTCTCCCACTGTTATCTCTAATCCCCCCCCCCCCCGCTGCCGTTTAGCATGTTTCTGAAATGCTACAAAACACGCAAGACTGTGAACAGAGATGACAGTGGGATGATTACGCACACTCTAGGCAACAATGGCTCTCTCACAGCCATTACAGCTTTCTTTAAAAAGGACCATCTGTCTTTGGCTCTAAACTCAGAGGTAGCCATCTTATGAGGGTTACCACCTCAGGGGACAGGCTGGGGAACAACAGATCTGCCTGTGCCCTGCGTTAATTAGCATGTGGAGCCTACAATTTGGATTTCCTGCTTCATGTTCCAGAATCTCTACGGATGGCTCTGCCTAATTTTAGAAGGCTAAATAGGAATATTCATGCTATAGCCTTTAATATTCCTCATCTCTCCGATGAATGGAGAGCCCATGTCTTTTCAAGCAGCCAAACACCACACAAACTCCGTAACTGGATATAAAAAATTAGTGATGGTTTGACAAAGGATTTAGTAAATGGTTATGGATCTATTCAGGATGTAGAATTTGGGCTGTGGTGCAGAGTTTTAGCACAGAAAGTATACCCATCTGGTATGGAAAACAGGTTTCAAGAGGGCTTAAAGTGTTGCCAATGGAAGCCAAAGCAAACCCAAGCATTGCTATGGCTAGGGATGCATCCCCCTTTCCTACCTCTGCTGTTTCCATTTCCACTTTGAAGCTGAGAAATTGTACCAGCAGAGGTTGTTTTTTTTAAAAGCAATAAACAATGTCAATGATTTGCAGTAACCTCTGCCCCAGGATTCTCACTGGGCAACATTAAAATCCAACCAGGCCATCTGGTACAAGCCACCTTGAAAGCAATTGGTTAGAAGATGGACCCACCACCCACCCCTAAAAAAAAAAAAAAGGGAAAGGAAAGAAAGGAAGGAAAAAGAAGATAACTTTTGTGTGTTTGGAGGCAAAGGGACAGACAAAAGGTTCTTTCTGTATGGAACTGAGGGTTACAAACAAGGAGAAACTTGCTGAACTCAAAAAGAAGTTATGGACCAATTATTTATATGGCACATTGTACAAGACACCCTTTGCTAAGAGAGGTGCAAACAATGTTTAAAATGCAACTTCATGGCTAAGGTTGATTTGATAAGCAGGGAATGCTTATCAAATTTGCAGATGACACAAAGTTGGGTGGAACAGCTAATACTCTGGAAGACAGAGACAAAATTCAAAGTGACCTCGATAGGCCGGAGCGCTGGGGCGAAAACAACAGAATGAAATTTAATAGGGATAAATGCCAAGTGCTGCACCTAGGGAAAGGAAACCAAATGCAGAGTTACAGAATGGGGGACACTTGGCTCAACAATACTACAAGTGAGAAGGATCTTGGAATTGTGGTAGATCACAAACTGAATATGAGCCAGCAATGCGATGTGGCTGCAAAGAAGGCAAATGCTATTTTGGGCTGCATTCATAGAAGTATAGCTTCCAAATTGTGTGAAGTGTTAATTCCCCTTTACTCAGCACTGGTTAGGCTCCATCTTGAGTACTGCTTCCAGTTCTGGGCACCACACTTTCAGAAGGACATAGACAAATTGGAGAGGGTTCAGAGGAGGGCAACAAGGATGATAACGGGACTGGAAACAAGGCCCTATGAGGAGAGGCTGAAAGAACTGGGCATGTTTAGCCTTCAGAAGAGGAGACTGAGGGGAGATATGATCACACTCTTCCAGTACTTAACGGGTTGTCACACAAAGGAGGGCCAGGATCTCTTCTCGATCATCCCAGAGTGCAGGACACGGAATAATGGGCTCAAGTTACAGGAACCCAGATTCCACCTAAACATCAGGAAAAATTTCCTGACTGTCAGAGCAATAAGACAATGGAACCAACTACCTAGGGAGCTGGTGGGCTCTCCCACTCTGGAGGCATTTAAGGTGCAGCTGGACAGCCACCTGTCAGGGATGCTTTGACCTGGATTCCTGCATTGAGCGGGGGGGGGGGGGGGGTTGGACTCGATGGCCTGGTAGGCCCCTTCCAACTCTACAGTTTTCTATGATTCTATGAGTTGGGGACCATCATCTTTTGCTGGATGCTGCAACAAGGTGAACCACCAGCCCCCAGCATCATCTTCATTCCCCCACAATCTCTTGGCCCCATGTGGGCCCAGATACATTCTTAGAAAAGGAAAACTGGTGGGTGGCTGCAGGACGGCACTTCACTTTGAGGCATGCCAAGACACTCAGAAAAAAGAAGAGAAAAAGGCCCAGTGGGGAGGCTGGGGGAGGTGGCAAGAAGCATCCTGAGAGGTTCTGGGGTGGTGGCAGCAGGAAGCAACGATGAGGGCTTGCTGGGTTGCAGGAGCATCTGCAGGGGCCAGGAAGTGTGGTGGGGAATAACTGTGATGCTTTGCTTCTGTGTGGTGTGTTTCTCTGAGCACCACCAATTTTCTTTCTGTAAAATGGGTATTTTTTGTGGGGGCAAATATGTGGTCTGGTATTTGGAGCTCAGACCCCATCCTCTGCTTTGTTCTTGGACAAGTCATTTGTATTAGGGTGGCCATGTGTCCCACTTTAGAGAAGGCAGTCCTCTATTTGAAGGTTTCCTCTGTTTGAAGGGCTGCCCAGTCCAATTCTGGTTTAAAGATAAAGAACCAAAAGAAGGGAGAGCAGCAAACACCTCCTTCCAGGTCTTAACTACTAGTCTAATGTTGCTAAGTACGTATGTTGTTTGACGGATCACTGTGTTTACTATTACTTTGGTGGTAAACTGACAGAATCCTCATCAGGTGATAAGGAGATCAGTCTGGTGCATCCATAGGTACTCTTAATATTTCTTTTTAAATACAATGCCAGGAAAGCATTTTAGAACTGTTGTACCCTGCTTATGATATTTTAGTCTTTTCCATTGTCATGTATATCGCACAAATCTCATTACAATGCTTATTTCAAGATAAATTCAAACCACCTTTTGTGGTGGTTCCATTTTCTGGTGTGTTTGAACTGGGCCAGCAAAAGCTTTAAGCAGTCTTTTTGAAGATTTATTATTTTTTTAAAAAAATGGATGTCATGAGTTACAATTCCGGGTGGCGAAAGCAGCGGCCTTATCAAGTTGGCATCTTGGGCTTAGCCACAAAGTAATCAGGCGTGTATGTGTGTGCGCAGGTAGAGGAATGACTTATAATGACTTCACCGCATTAAAAATGGTGATATGAATTGACCTTCATTGATCCTCGAACTATATACGAACTATATAATAATGTTCCACATAGTAAACTGGATTGGGACAGAGGACATGCTCTGTGCAACCAGTTGTCAATAGCTGAGCTGAAACTTCAATCCTAGCCCAACAATACTTGCCCAGTAAGTCCTGACTTTGTTCTAAGGACTGGTCTACACATTACAGACCTGGTTCACAGGATCACAGAGGGGAAATAAGCCACGGTGGCTCATTTCCCCTCTCCACGTTGTGTCTCTATAGCAGTGTTCTCCAACCTTGGGTCCCCAGATGTTTTTGGCCTACAACTCCCAGCATGCCCCAGCCAGCAACGCTGGGAGTTGTAGGCCAAAAACATCTGGGGACCCAAGGTTGGAGAACACTGCTCTATAGGAAACTGCTTCTCTCTGTGTGGGATGACTCCATATGTACAAATGGTGCCATAACATTTAGTGTGGCTTGCTACATGGATCCTCCTCAACCCCAAGGAAGGATTCTTTGCTTAATGTTGGATGTATCTTGGAGGTTGCTAGCAAGGAACATTCTCCATGCAATCTAAGAATCCACGCGGCAAGCTGCATTACATGCTATGGTGGGCTGAGAGAGAACTACCACGAGCAGCTTTCAAGAGAATAAGGTTGTTTGTACACTAGTCCCTATTACCAGGTCCAAGTCTAAGGACTCAAGTTTCTATAATTAATTTCTGTATTCCATTTTGATTAGGGCTGCAGTCCATACTGCATTTATCTAGTGTATTTAGTCAATACACTAGTCAATACACTAGATAAATCACTTAAAAACCTTTAAAGCTGCAATCCTATGCACACTTACCTGCGAGTAAGTCTCATTTAACACCGTGGGACTTACCTCTGAGTAAACATGCATAAATTGCACTGACAGTCAAGTAAAAACATGCCTCTAGTTAAATGGGCAGCACACTTTAAAAAAAGTTATTTTCAATACAAGAACATAAAAAAACTGTGGGTGGTGGCAGGCACCATCTTAGAAGAGGCATCTCCCACTTCTATCTCATACACATGAGGGAATGCCTCACATGGTGAACAAATGCAGGCATCATTTAAAAACAAAGAATGTTTTCTTCTTCTTCAGATCTATTGTTTTATTAAAAGTTCTTGCAAATTTAATTGACTAAAACTCATACAATTAATTGACTTAAGGGTGCAATCCTATGCATGTTTAGGCAGAGAAAAGGCCTGCAACTCCCAGCATCCCACAGCCAGCCATGCTAGCTGGGGAATGCTGGGAGTTGTAGACCTTTTCTCTGACTGGGTTCACGCAGCACGACACGACACCTCCCCCTGGCTTATAAGTCAGGCGGAAGTTGTTGTGCCATGCGAACCCACCATGGGTTATTCGGGGTGGCTTATAAGCCCAGGTTCTTGGCCCATGGCTTGTTGTAGGGCTTGTTTGCTCCACGGTGCGTTGCCATGTTGTCCGAACCCAGACAACACAACCCACTGTGGGGCAAGCCAACCTGCTACAGAGCCACTTGGCAAGAGTGGCAACATCCCCTTGCCGCTCTTGCCAAGGGGCTCCAGGCGCGTGCCAAAGACAGCCACCCCAGAGTGCCCTAGCAGCACTTGGCAGCGGCTGTCATCAGCTTCCCCAATCTCCGCTGTGCACTGCTGCAACGAGCCCCATTCAGGGCTTGAGGAAGCGGCACCTAGCAGAGACTGCAGCAGCGCCAGCCATCACTCCTGCTCGGGAGACCCCTTGCAAGTAGGAGTGGGGGGGGGCACTCCCACTATTCACTGCCATACATGCACGGCGATCACAATGAGGCAGGGATGTTGAAGAGTCCTTGGTCTCGAGTCACGAGTCGAGTCACGAGTCTTTGGACCCGAGTCTCGAGTCCGAGTCCTTGGTCCAAAATGGTGACTCACGAGTCACGAGTCCTGAGTCACTCCCAAAACTGACTCCACGAGTCCCTATTAAAATCAATGGGGTTTCCCCCCAACAAAATAAGGCTACTTCAGATGTGTGGCTTAAATAAATTCTAGGCACAAGTGTGCCTTTTTATCTCAAAACTCTGCCACTGATTTTGGCAAGAACAGACCAGGCAGACAAACCCAAAATAACCAGGCAGGCAGAGGAGGCAGGGAACCCCAAAGCAGGCAGGCAGGCAGAGGCCTTTGTCTTGGACAATTCAACTGCTGAACAGGTCAAGAAGAGACCAGGCAGGCAGAGGAAGCTGGGAACCCCAAACAGGCAGGCAGAGGCAGCCAAACCCAAAATGTCTGACCCTAACCCAACCCCCCCACAACAACACATCAATCAAAATAAATCTCAACACATCGTTGGGGCTGCGCTCCTGGTAGCTGTCCATAGTGGCCGAGCAGCGGCGCTCCTCGCTTCCATGCGCTCTTCACCGGTGATCGCGCTCCTTCTGGCACAGCCAGAAGACTCGTCAACAGCCCAGGGATGTTGACGAGTCCTTGGTCTCGAGTCCCGAGTCCCATTAAAAATATTGGGACTCGAGTCCGAGTCGAGTCAGAGGAGGGACTCAGTCCGACTCACAAGTCGAGTCCTCGAGTCCGAGTCCCCATCCCTGCAATGAGGAACAGCGGTGCCAGTCGTCACTCCAGCAACGACTAGCAGGAGCGGAGGCACCAGCTGTCACTCCTGCTCACGAGGACTCCCTTGTGAGCAGGAGTGGGGGGGGGGATGACACTCCTCCTTGCCACCACGATGCATGCCATGGCGGCAAGGAGGACTGCAGCCGATCACTCATGCCAGCCCAAGAGGTCTCCTCGCAAGCCAGCATGAGGGATGTCAGCGAGATCCCTGCTCCCCTCGCTCCCTGCCACCACCAGCAAGGGTTAAACAACCTTCACGTGACCCACACTCACTGGGTTCACATGACATGACAACATCTGAATGGGTGTTGGATATGCAAAATGACGGCTGCATGCACCCTGCACAAGCCACAGCCTCACGGTGGGCTGTAGTGTCATGCGAACAGCCCCAATATTTTGTCAGCAAGAATCCTAAGTCAAATTAACCTGTTTGTCTGGTTTTGGTGCCCCCCCCCCATAACTTTTAAATGAAGAGAGCTACAAAAGTTAAGAGCAGCAGTTATTTCACATTATGTAGTTTTATTTCTGTCTGCCTTAATTAATATCACATAGGTAAATGTGTTCATTATTGCATTAATTTCTTTATTCCATCTTTCCCACAATGCACTCAGTATGGGCTCCATGGGGTTATCTTGTTTATCCTCACATTAACCCTGTGGGATGTTTTAGGCTTCAGAGAAAGAATCACCCATTAAGACAGAAACCTGCCAGTGCCAGCCCAAAATAATTGGCTTCTTGAAGCAGAGCCCAAATGGCATCTCCTCCCCAGCTAAGCCAATGCTTTAAAAAGCCTTGCTGCTCAATCCAGCCTTCAACTTCCCCCCTCCCCCATCATAGTGCTGCCTGAAGTGTTGCTTCTGTGTGCTCCACAGCAAAAGCTGGCCCTGAATTTGTCTAACCAGCTTGCCATATGTTTTATTTTACTATTCCATTTTTAAAAGCCATGTCATCTGAGAACTTGCTACTTCCTCTCAGATTTAAACAACCTACAGGCTTACCTCTTCTCAGAGCACCCTTGCTGGCTGATCTACCAAGTAAAGGTAGGATAGTTGGCAATAAAGATGCAATTGATTAAAACCAGAATGAAGTAAAAACTCAAAACCACCACCACTACTACCATTTTAAACCTCTTGTATTTAAATCAGGGCTCTCCAACCTTGGGTCCCCAGATGTTGCAGCTCCCAGAATCCCTTGCAATTAGCCATGCTGGCTGGGTATGCTGGGAGCGGTAGGCCAGCAACATCTGGGGACCCAAGGTTGGAGAGCCCTGATTTAAATGAATGGCACAGCCTATATGGACATAAGAACATAAGAAGAGTCATGATGGATCAGACCAAAGGTCTATCTTGTCCAGCATTCTGTTTTTACAGTGGCCAACCAGATGCCCCAATGGGAAGCCCACAAGTAGGACATGAGTGCAATAACACCCTCACACTCTTTCCCCCCAGCAACTGGTATTGAGAAGAATAGACTGCCTCTGATACTGGAGGTAATATATAGCCACCATGACTGGTAGCTATCAATAGCCTTTTTGTCCATGAGAGTTCATACGCAGGAGCTCCTGCAGTCAAAGGGAATTGTTGGATCATGGAGGATGTGCTTGATGCACTATGGTCTAAATCAGGGGTGGGGAAATTTGGGTGGTCTGGGGGCCAATTCACCCCCCCAAACCTGCTGTGGGCTGAGCTCCCACCACAGCTGCCATGCCAGCAATGGCAAAAGAAGAGGAAGCAGCAGTTTGCTGCCAATTTTCAGTGGCAAACTGCTCGAGTTTTACAGCAGACAAATTTAGCTTGAAAAAAAGCTAAATTTGTCTGTTCTAATCCTCTGTCACCACTACAGAGAATTGGAATGGACAAACTTAGGTTGTTTCCAAGCTAAATTTGCTTGCTGTAAGCCTCTGTAGCAGTTAGCCACTGGAACTTGGTGCCGAACTACCGTACTTCTTCCCCGCATTTTTCCTTGATTGGCGGTGCAACAAGGGGAAACATGGGGTGGTGGTGGGGCACATGTTGCCCACCCGAGCTAGATGCTTGATTTACCAAACCCCTAGAACTACCTCCTCATTCTACTGAGTTCCACATATATTCTCTCTTGCTTTTGCTCTGTTAGGCATGAAGCCAAGTTACAGTAAGAAGCAGCAGCACTGACTGATCTGAAGCACGGCATAAAAAGCCAGCACTGCTAATTATACTGCAGTAATTACCTCAAAATTATATGTATGTTGTTTGTGCAATAGTGGATGCTATTTTTGAACTTTGCATTGTCATCCTGAGTTGGTGGAGTCACACTCACCCTCTGAATCCATATTCGTCATTGGACATTGCCCCACATCCCAGCAGTTGCTGAAAACAGTGTAATTATTGTACTAAGCTAAACACCTTTGCTCCCTGATTTGTTCCACACCCCATCCCTTCCCTTTCACCGCCATGTTCACTCAAGCCAAACAACTACAGCAAACCATTTAGCATGAACCAATATAAGACGTTCGGACCCTTGACTGGGTTCTAGAAATGGTACCCAGTGGAGAGAATCTCTGCCTTTTGTCAAAGAGCTTCATACATGCTTTAATTATTATCTTCAGTTAATTGCCCGCTTTCCCCCTCTGCTGTTTTGTGATCTGGAGACATTCCACAACTCTGTTGGCATTTCAAAGGAAAAAGGAACAACCAAGAGTATAATGACTTGGGCTGCATGTATTTGTAATCACATCCCTGAAAAAACCATTGAAAATTCTTCCTCTTCTTCAAAATGGCATATGAGAATGAAATCGTATGAGAATGAAAGGTTATGTCTAAAATTCTTCTATATGATGATGAAAAGTTCACTACCAAATTAAAATGTTGATATTTGAGCATTTGAAATCTGCATGATGTGAACAAAGTGCAGATACATTAAATCCAGAAATTGCAGTTAAACAAAGGAAAATCCAACTGGCTGAATGAGACGGCTGCCATTATATTACACAAGAGGACCGCTGCTGGATCAGAACAAAGTGGGTGCATTTAATTCAGCATCCTCTTCCACAGTGTCCAATGCGATTCCTCTGGGAAGCCAACAAGCAGGACATGAAGGCAATGGCCTTCACTGTTGTTGCCCCATCCAGCAACTGGTATTCTGAGGTATAAGGGTGCTTCCAGAGAGAGTGCTCCTAGAGCTTCTAGTCAAAAGTCATCATACAGCTATTCTGTTTTTTCCTCCTTACCTTTTATTTGTGCGGAAAGAAAAAAGATGGAAGACGGGAAGGGAAAATATGGGAGGATTACAAGTGAAAGATGACATCATCTAGACCCCCATAAAATTTCATGAATGAAACAGGGCAATTGCATGACAAAAGTCTCATCTGGAAGCACTCACTGTCATAAACTTAAGAGAGTGGGCGAGTTCTCACGACACAACAACCCAGTCTATGAATAAGCTACACCATGTGGGTTGTTCACAGAACCCATGGTGCTCCATCCCGACAGATGACATATACACAGATTTCATGGCTGCATATTTCCCTGTCCCAAAAAAATGCTCAAATTTTCCAGATAGGTTCTTAAAAAAGAACCCTTTCTTTTGAAAGCTGTCAAAAATAAGTGCTTGTGAAAAGGGGGTGGGATGTAGATCTTCCCTTTCTGGGGTACCTAGAGGGTCAGGGGAGTGTGGAAAAGGAGGAGGGCACTGAGAACTGCCAGAGCAATACTTAAAAACTAGAGGATCACACTGTTAAAGGGGAGATATACTAGCCACCCCCTTTCAGGGCAAAAAACCCCTTTGCTACTTTGCTTTTCCAATTGACAGCGTACCAATTGACAGCTGTCAAGTGTGCACAAATTAACCTATATGCAGCCTCGCTTTGCCAGTGTCCATGGATTTTACCTACTGCACTTTGACAGCAGACACTTACCAGGACATTGGCCAGGCAAGACTCCATATTATGGGCAGCTGTAAGTGCACACCTGTGAAAGACCGATTTTATTTTTAAAAAAATATGACATCAATTGCACACATCTCTGCTACCCCCATTTTTTTTTAAAAGGGTAATGAGCCTGTGATTGTTGCTCCAAAGTGCTGCTTGGGCATTGGTGGAGCAGCTGTCACTGGCAGCAGCACAGGCGAGATCACCAAGAGTGGCAAGGGTTTTTTGCCACTCTTGCCAAGTGGCTCGCTCGCCACTACCCGCAACCCATGATGGAATCAGTCTCTTGGGTTCGGACAACACAACAACCCATTGTGGGTTCAACAACCCCTACAACAAGCTATGAGTTGTTAGGGTGGCTTGTTGCCCAAGAACAACTTCCTGAGGGAAGTGGTATGGATTCAGATGACACGGCAACCCACCATGGCTAGTTACCCACGATGGGTTGCCATGTCATGCAAACCCAGTCAGTATAAATTGCTACGCTACCATAATTGCCATGGCATTAAGGTGGTGGTGGAGGGGAGAGAAATGGGCAAAGCAGTGATCATTAGAAGAGTTGGGGGAATCAGAACAGTGGCCAGCTTAGTCCCAATACTATCAATGATAAAAAATAACCTGCTGGTTTAAGACCAGAGTTCATAGATTCATAGATCATAGAGTTATGGCTATCTCATGTAGGCTTATGTCCACAAAGCTAAGAAATTGGAAGCTAAGGTTAATGCCTTAACAGATATGTCCCGTTATCAGTAACCATGTTGTGTAATGTCACAAACTGTGCCTGCTTACAACTTACCTTCCATGCACCCACACTTTGCCTGGGTCTTTGAAGCACAAATCCAAATGGGGAGGATGGAGTGACTGGGACCAGCAAAGATGGCAGCTGCCCCACATTGTCCTGGTCCTGTCGTGCCTAGGAAGCATCTGAGCCTTACTATATTGCTAGAGGAATCCTTCTGTGAGTTGACCGATGCCTGTTTGTTACTCATAAGCAAACACAATTTCTGACATTGCACAACATCATTACTGGTCACAGGGCACATCTGTTAAGGCATCAGTCTTTGTGGACTTGAGCCAATATAAGATTGCCTTTACTCTGGTCTTAAACTGACATATATATTTTTTAAAAAAATTGAATTTCCCTCCTTTTTAAAACAGAAATTTATTATTAGTGTTCTGAAAACAAAAACTAAAACTAAAAACCTCCAACCTACTAACAAATCATTAACTGAGAAGATGTGTACAATGAATAGATATGTTCCAGACAGTTCAGTAAGGCCTACTTCTGAGTAAACCTGTACAGGATTCCAACATACTCTTTTCCTCTCTATTCCCTCTTCATCAGAGGAGGGCAACAAGGATGATAAAGGGACTGGAAACAAGGCCCTATGAGGAGAGACTGAAAGAGGGGAGATATGATCGCACTCTTCCAGTACTTGAAGGGTTGTCACACAGAGGAGGGCCAGGATCTCTTCTCGATCATCCCAGTTTGCAGGACACGGAATAATGGGCTCAAGTTACAGGAACCCAGATTCCACCTGAACATCAGGAAAAATGTCCTGACTGTCAGAGCAATAAGACAATGGAATCAACTACCTAGGGAGGTGGTGGGTTCTCCCACTCTGGAGGCATTCAAGGTGCAGCTGGACAGACATCTGTCAGGGATGCTTTGACCTGGATTCCTGCATTGAGCAGTGGGTTGGACTTGATGGCCTTGTAGGCCCCTTCCAACTCTACTTTTCTATGATTCTATGATTAGTGATTCATCGATCAGTGACAGTGATTCCCTCAGCCTTCAAAATTACCTCACTCATTTCAGTTGACAGTTTCTTGCTACTCCTCCCCCACTGTCAGAATGCTGACAGGAGCACTAGAATTCCTCTCAGAACACTGGAGTGCTGGCAGGATTCTAGCTTCAGAGTGAAACTGAGCATACCTGACATAACTTTGCCAGCAGTTTCTGCTATAGGTTTTCATGGGGTAGAAAAACCTTAATAACTTCTGAACACCTGCTCAGAACTTCCACCAAACCAATAGGCACATCTCCCCAACAAACCTGAATAAAAATTTGAAAAAAACTCCTAATGAGCACCTAGTCACAACTGCCAATTGATTATGTCTACCCCCATGTTCATCTTGTCCCCATAGGCAGCCATGGAATTATTCAGTATGCATAGAAGTGAGAAGTTTATTCCTTTCCTCCTTTCCCATCTGAAACTATTGTCACCTGCCAGACCACCCAAAAGGTAGGCTTTGTCTGGAGGTGGCCTCATTTCTACCTCCCCCTACTTGTTTCCCTTTGCTGTGTTCCCTTTGCTGTGTTCTTTCCCACTGAACTGTTCTTTCCCACTGCTAAAAAGTCCATAGGACTACTTGCCACAGGGCTTGCTGCTTGAGCTTCCATTCTTCCTAGTCCAAATAGTTCCCTTTTCCTCTTCCCTGTAAAGGAACAACTTACTGTACACCTGTGCTGCATGGGGGGATTTGAGGAGCGCCTGTGTGGAGGTTCTGCTCCTGCAGCAGACTTAGGGCCAAACTAGGCATGCCATTAATTACACAATTGCAACTGACATGCCTAGTTTTTAAAAATTACATTTGTAGCCTAGGAGGGGTGACGTGATCAGGATTGGAACTGTGGCATGCAGGGAGCTTTTTAACCCTTTCCCCCCCATGCTGCAGTTCCAATGAAAATCGCCCCTCCCCAAAGCTACCGTTCACCTTGGGAAAGACACTTCCACTGAGGCAAATGAAAGCTTCTTTCCTGGAGTAAACAGCAGTTTCAGTGGGGCAGGAGGGAGTTTCATTGAGACCACAGCCTCAGGAAAAGGGTTAAACCCCCTTCCCTGTGAACCACAGTCCCAATCTTGATCACTGCCATCTTATCTTATGGAAGATATGGGTCTTTCCCTCTCTATGTGACTCTTACATTTTTTTTCCATTGTAAAAGGGTATTTGTTTGCCTACATTTGTACTACCATTTGAACTTCTGGCTGGCTTGGGACTTCCATTGCCACTTCTCAAAAACTGAGCTGTGTGTGACATTCGCTGTGCTGAAGAGGGTATCATCGTGGGCTCTTCCTGGCCTGGCTGTGTACTTGTGCTTTGTGTTTCGGAGAGGGCCGTGGACGGAGCCAGGATGTGCCTTCTGCGAGAGGAAGGGTCCCTTCCCCCCGCCCCTTCCCCACCACAAACCACCTCATTCAGCAAGGTTTCCTGCCTGACTCCCTGTGTAGTATTTTCAGGGGGCAGGAGGGGCTGCCCGTGGGAAGGAAGGGGAGGGGAAGCCCACTTCCATCAATGCAGTTGATCCAGCGTAAATCTGGATCCAAACCATACTATTTTAAGGATGTTCATATTATGGTTCCTTTATGGAATGGAAGGCTATTTGCCCCTGTATATACTGCATTTTTTTCGTATATAATGTATTTTAACATTTCTGTTGGGATTCATTTTTCTCTCCTGTTTAGTTTTAAGTTGTAGGGATAGCTTAGTTAATTTGTATTTTATGCAAAATTGTATTGATTGATATTTTATTATTGACACTGGTTATTTGCAACATTCCTATATGTTTTTAAATTGTTATATTTATTTCTATTCATTTGATGATACAGTAATACCTTGGATTGCAAGTAACTTGGTTTGAGAGCGTTTTGCAAGACAAGCAAATTTTTAAATATTTATTTATTTTTTTAAAACTTGATATACAAGCGACATCTTGCAATACAAGTACTATAGTACGGCTTAAATTTAAAATCTCTGTACAAATTTTTTTGGGGGGATTTCGTTTTGATATGAGTGTTTTGGATTACAAGCACGTTTCCGGAACGAATTATGCTCTCAATCCAAGGCATGACTGTATATTGTGAGCCGCTTTGGGCACAATCTTGTGGAAAAGTGGCATACAATAAACGGATGATGATGATGGGGTGGTGGTAATGCAGTGGGTTAAGTGATGTCACCATGGCATTCTATGAATGGCTAACATTGGGATGCTAACAGGAGTGATATCATGATTGGTGGATGGTGATAGTGTTGCTAGGATTTTTATGGGAGTGCCCATCACTGTTTCTATGTTAACAATATATTTCTACTATTATTGTACTTCTGGTGTTGCTACTGGAAAGAATGGCATAGGTAATCCAATAGTTACACCAGTGTAAGCTCCAGCATAGCAGTGGCCATTTTAAGGATTGTCATAGGATTGTCTTTATCAAATAGTTTTTTTAAAATAATAATAATAATAATAATAATAATAATAATAATAATAATAATAATAGCCCTCCTTTGCTTTTCCAGTCCCTTTGAAGACAGTGATTCATATGCTGTATTTGATGAAATTGCTGTACTCTGCCCAGGAGCCCATGAGATTGGGTCGATATGGTTGCTACATTTATTCATTTTGGGAAGGATGATGTCTGGTGTACTGTCATCCTTAGTATATAATAAAACTAAGAGGTTTATGGTCATTGACTGGTTGTTAGGTGTCTGTTTTACATTAATAGAGATGTACTCTCAAGTAAGTGTGCATACAATAGCAGTTAAAAGAGGGCCAGATTACATCAGCAACCTGAATTTGAGGATAAACGGCCTTACCTTTTAAGCTGCCTTGCATATTTTTGCTGCTAAATAGTAGTATTTCTGCAGCCATTTCTATTATTCAGATTGGAAACTAGGGACAGATTTTAGCTTTCCAAGGCCACAATTCTTTTGTTTTTGAAGTAGGTGGACTATTTTTCTGGAAGCTCACATATTCTAACCATTGGGAGGAAGAGTGTCAGACAAGTTGTTCATATTTTAGCTTGGCCCCCTTTGATACCATTTTCTAATTTAAGTTGTTGAGATGAAAGGCCACACAAGAAGGATTTTATTATTCTAATGGCTGTGACAATTAAATGCACCATAGTAATTAGTGTTTACTATAGAGATGGCAATCATATTCCAAGCTTTAATTAACAGGGGAAAAATATAAAAATATCCTATTTATGCATTACAATTATTCCCCCAAAGTCTAAGTGGCTGCAAAGCAGAGAGACTTATTAAAAGTAAAAGGAGACTCCGGTAGGTCCCCAAGGGCAATACCAGCCACCAGAGATATACTTTGAACTGTGAATCCCTGGATTACAGTGCAATTTTATACAAGTGCTCTTGAAAGTAAGTCCCATTGAGTTCAATGGGGCTTACTCCCATGGGGTAACTCAAAGCTAGGTAATTGCAGGCTTTTACTCTTAAATAAGGTAAGTGCACACTGGGCATGATACTAAAGCACCAGAAGTGCATAGGTGTTGTAATGGATCATGACTCAAGGAGATATGGTCTGGATGATTTCTGATGAGATTTATAAATTTATATATTTAGTGGATTGTGGTACGGCACTATATTGTAATAAAACTATGATTTCTCTTCCTCACAACTATACCTAAAGGGAGGTGAGTCTTTCAAGAGACATCCTCAGTAAGCCAAAAATAGAGTCTTATACCAGTAACCAGTGTTTATGATAGGTGATTTTATACAATCCATTTTTTTGGAGAAAAAATTATTTATAAAATAATTTCTATCCTGCCTTTCGACCCTCCAAACAGCCTCCATATAGCTATGAAATGCTGTTTGTAGTACTTACACAAGAACAACTGTGTGTTGATATGGCTGGATACTCTGCACAAAAATAGCCTTCCTTTTTAGAAAAAAATCCAGTCTTGGCATCCTTCTACTATAGACATTTATTTGGAAGTAAGTAGTATTTACTTACAGGTAAGTATACGCTGGGAAACAGCAACGTTAATTGCAACTGCAATCCATATCAATAAGACAGATCCCTGTACAGTATGATTGCCATCTCTATAGTAAACACTAATTACTATGATGCATTTAATTGTCTTGTCACAAAACCTGAAACTCACCAAAATAAAAGTTACGTTCCAAGGTATGTAGCCTAAACAGGTCATATAGGATACTACTGATTAGAAATAGGTGATTGATTAACTTTACTGGTGCAAGCCATAAGATTTAGACCCCTCAGGAAAGCAAGGGTGTTACCTCTGTACAGCTCCTTAGGATCATAGAGTTGGAAGGGGCCTGCAAGGGCATCAAGTCCAATCCCCTGCTCAATGCAGGAAACTAGAGGAAGGGGTCTCCCATCCAAGTAATAACCAGGCCTGACCCAGCTCAGCTTTCTAAGCTCAGACAAGCTGAGTCAGCATGAGCCACAGGCCTTGTATGTTAGCATGGCATAATCAACACCAGTTTGGATTTTGACTGGGGAGACCTGGGTTCCAGACCCTCAATTATAAGGGCACCACCCTATGCATGTTTAGACAGAAAAAAGTCCTACAACTAGCAGCATTCCCCAGCCAGCATGGGGGGGGGGGACACATTGTAGGACCCCCCCCCCCCCCCCGTCTAAACATGCCTAGGATTGCAGCTTAAAGCTCCCTGGGTGACCTTGGGCAGGTTAGTTTCTCTCAGCCTAACAACCTCATAGAGTTGCTGTGAGGATATAGTGGGATACACCCAAATATACTGTCTTGAGCTCTGTGAAGGAAGGGCAGAATATACGTAAATGCAGTAAGATAAATGTAGGGCCCATATAAAGAATCAAGAATGGGATGGTGCGCTTAGTCTTATGCAGTGTGTTGCTTTAATTCTGAAAACATACACATCTAATTCCACTTATATCAGATGCAAGATGTGTATTCACATTCCTAGTACTGGAATTTCAAGGATGACAAACTATAATCTAGGTAGTACGCACTGTTACCATTGCACATCTCTTTGCTTACCATAGGAAGCCAGTGATATGCAACATACAGCACATCGATTTTGATAGTCATAGGTTAGGAACCTGTGAAGATCATCATTTGCACAGGCTGTGGGGATCAGAAGCATTTAAACACTGCTGCTCCCAATCCTTGGAATTAGAGCTGTCTAGTTATGCCAGATTCCTCCTCATCCATGGGCAGTGAGAGACTGTTTTTTTTCTAGTCAGGTGTATGTAATAAGCATATAATAAGATTATCATGGTTAACTGCATGAACAGGCGGGGCTCAAACTTTCACTTTAAAAGGGAGATTTATTCCCCCCCCCCCCACATTATTATCTTCTCAGCTAGCAATAAGAATTCAACTGGTAATTAGTTATGTGGAGAAAAAGCCTCAGTTTCCTGCACCACACACACACCCCTCCTCATGTGTAAACAAGTATAATCCCAGCTGGGGGCTGGGAAATGCAAAAGGTACATTCATTCATTCAATTTATACCCCGCCTTTTTTCCTACAAGGAACCCAAGGCGGTTTACATAAACCTCCTCCTCCCAATTTTATCTTCACAACAACCCTGTGAGGTAGGTGAGGCTGAGAGTCAGTGACTGGCCCAAAGTCACCAAGTGAGCTTCATGGCCGAGCGGGGACTACAACCCGGATCTCCCGAGTCCCGGCCCAACACTCTCACCACTACGCCACACTGGCTACACCACATAGTTCTATGATAGCTCTTGACACGGCAGGCACAGTCATTCGCATGGAAATGGGGCCCAAAAGCCCTCTAGTCATGAGCCACCCCTCCCCTCTGCCTGGGCCAGATGAAGTTCATCTTGAATGGCTAAAGCAGGGGTCCTCAAACTTTTTAAACAGGGGGCCAGTTCATTGTCCCTCAGACTGTTGGGGGACCGGACTATAGTTTGAAAAAAATATGAGCGAATGGATCAAGTAAAAAAAAAAAAGGACCCGGGTCCTTTTTTTTTTTTACTTGATAGGGGTGATTTTTTCCCCCTTAAATGGAAAGTTATTTTATTTATTTACTAGCTTTTTTTTACCCGGCGTTGCACGGGTCGTCATTTTCCTATAGGCCAGTGATGGTGAACCTTTTTGAGCCCGAGTGCCCAAACTGCAACACAAAACCAACTTATTTATTTCAAAGTGCCAACACTGCAATTAAACCTGAATACCGAGGTTTTAGTTTTAGAAAAACAACTCATACAGTTGTCCGAACTAATTAACATCTTTTGTCTTAAAAGAAAAACACAATAACAGAGTTTTCAATGATACAAACAGTTTTTTGTTGAAAAAAAATCAACTCAAAAAATTATTATAGTACTACATTGTACACATAGCCTGAAGGGAATTTATACAACTTTTTAAATAATTAGGCACATGTATTTTTGGATAAGGGATTCTCAACTTGTAATATGATTATATGCCAGACTGAAATTGTATGGGGCAAGCTTTACCCCGGGTCCTTTCCCTGCTTCTACAGGTGTCGGATTAGTAAAAGTAAAAGTCAACCTGTACTAGGATGAGCAAGATAAACAAGAAAACTAAACATGCTTAACACATTTTAAACACTTTATGTCTTGGACTGCAAACACTGCATTAGGTAAAAGTTTGCATTGGGCATGCTTTTGCACAATTAATGTGATTTTTGCTATTGCATGCATGCTGATAATTTGTCAAACCTTGGCTCATACTCCGTTAGTTTGAGAGCAACACATGCAGCACTCAAGTCAACTGTTAGGGCTTTACATCCAAGCCATGCTCTGTGCATCATTCTTCAAAATCTTTTAAATGTGATAACAATGTAGAAAAGAATTCTGTAACAGGAATTCTAGAATAAAATCATTCTGTTCCACACTGTGAGAAAGAACAAGATCATTAGTGTTTTGCAGAAGGGGACGGTCTTTTCGCAATCTGGTGACCAATGGCTCGAGTGCCCACAGAGAGGTCCCTGCGTGCCAGCTGTGGCACCCGTGCCATAGGTTTGCCATCACTGCTATAGGCACTCTTTGTTTGAAATTCCTTAAGGTAGCTGTCCGCTGTGAAATCCCTGTTCTCCCCCCACCCCCAGGACTGCACGATGAAATCCCTACTTCCCCCCATGACTACAATGAAATTCCAGCTTCCCCTCTCCCCGGGACTATGCAATAATGAATTCCCTGTCTCCCCCCCCCCCCCAGTACTACACAATGAAATCCCTGCTTCCCTCCCCGCCGGGACTATGCAACAATGAAATCCCTGTGTTCCCACCCAGGACCACACAATGAAATCCCTGTGTGTGTCCCCCGGGACTACGCAATCAAATCCCTGCTTCCCCTCCCCCCTGGGACTATGCAACAATGAAATCCCTGCCTCCCCGCCCCCCCCGGGATTACGCAATCAAATCCATGTGAACATTCTGTTTGGACGTAGGAGAGATTTGCATATCTGCCTCTGATTGGGCCCCTGTGGAGGCAGTGCATACCAACATTCTATGTGCCTGTTCGAGCGATTTGCATAGCCGCTCCTGAGTGGCCCCTGCGAACATTCCAAATGACGCCATTGGCTCTCATCTATTTTGGGCCGTACCGGCACGGCGAGGGTTTTTCGGAGATTTTTACCCGCCAGTCTTTGTCCTTGGGTGATGGGGAGTATGCGTGCCAAGTTTGGGGCGGATCCGTCCAACCGGGTAGGAGCCAATGCGACGCGAACCCCCACGACGCGGACCCACGTACGTACAAACAAACAAACAAACAGACAAACATTCACTTTTATATAGTAGATTTATTTCATTTTTATACCGCCCAATAGCCGAAGCTCTCTGGGCGGTTTACAGCAATTAACAAGACAGTTAACAAGGGGAGAGGGGGAACGAGAGAGAGAGAGAAAGGGAGAGAGCCGAGTGTCAGCAGGAGATTATGTAATTAATTACACTGGATGCGGAACGCCTACAAAAGAATCGGCTTCAAGCATTGTTCGAATTGAAAGAGTTAAAAAAAGTCTGCTTCCGCCGATCGGCCGCCGGGCCGGATAAAAAGGCAAGGCGGGCCGGATGTGGCCCACGGGCCTTAGTTTGAAGACCCCTGGGCTAAAGACACCTGGGCTACTGAAAGGGGGGGGGGAGAATCTATACTGCCTGCTGTGGCATTTGGTTTCTATTGTTGTTGTCTGCACGCCTTTGCGGGAGGAGGGCTTTGGCTGAGCCTGAGGCAAGCCCTGAAGAGGACAAAAAACCCAGGTAAAGGAGTAAGGCCTGGGTAGTGATATAGTAAAGGAACTCAGCAGTGGTGGTGACCTGCAAGGGGTGTGCAATGTTTGTTTTCCTGCCGGAGATCAACATGGCCTACACGTGCAACAAGTGCAAGCTGGTCACGCTGTTGGAAGAAAAGGTCAGAGGACTGGAGCAGCAAGCGTCAACCCTCAGGAGCATAAGAGAAAGCGAGGAGTTCTTAGACAGAACGGTGGATCTACAGCACCAAAGCACAGTACAGGAGCCAGAAGGGCAACGGCAGGATGAGGCGGAGTCGGAGACTGCAGAGGCAAGGGCAAATAACGCAGGGGGAACTCCCTGGAAAAGGGTGACTGTTAGGAGCAGAAGAACTACAAGACACTCTGCGCCTGTGGAAGCAGTGGAGCTATGGAACCGCTTCCATGTACTTGAGGACGAGAGCAGAGGACAGCCTGAAGAGGACGGATTACCGGGCACCCAACGTGACAGCGAGCAAGAGGCTGACGGTCAGTCAAGTGGAGGCAATCAAACCAAGGCCTACAGCAAGAGGAAGAGAAGAGTACTCGTAGTGGGAGACTCCCTCCTGCGGGGGATCGAAGCCAAAGTATGTTGCGAAGACCCATGGACTCGCCAGGTGTGCTGTCTCCCCGGGGCACGGATTAAGGATGTGTCAGAGCAGCTGCCGAGGCTCATGCAGCCCACCGACACATACCCCTTTCTTCTCTTCCACGTGGGTACAAATGATACTGCCAAGCGGAGTTACAAAGAAATCACGGCAGACTTTGAAGAGCTGGGAATGGAACTCAAGAACTTCGGGGCCCAGATAGTTTTCTCATCCATCCTTCCAGTACTTGGAAGAGGCATAGAAAGGGAAAGAAAAATACTCCGAGTGAATGACTGGCTACGAAGGTGGAGCCGACGTGAGGGATTTGGATTCTGGGACCACGGGCTACACTTCCTGGAAGATGGACTGCTGGCAAAGGATGGGTTGCACCTCACAAGGACTGGGAAGAATGTGTTTGGCCACAGCATGAGGAACTTAATCAGGAGGGCTTTAAACTGAATCCAACAGGGGAGGGAGACATAAACTCGGGGGTACCAATGGAAGAAGGCCTCTATGCCACAATGGAGAGAACAGCTCCAGCGGTGCCCATTGATAGTCTACCACAAAATGTAGGGGGAAAGTCGGACTATAAAGCACATAGTCTTCGATGTCTCTATACTAATGCCCAGAGTATGGGCAACAAACAAGACGAACTTGAATTTTTGATACATGAGGGCAAGTACGACTTGATAGGGATAACTGAAACCTGGGGGGATGACTCCCATGACTGGAATACAGCAATTGAAGGGTATAACTTGTTCAAAAGGAACAGAAGCAACAGAAAGGGAGGTGGAGTTGCACTGTATGTTAAAAATACGTATCTCTGCACAGAGATACAGGAAGAGGAGCTTGGCAGCCCCATTGAGAGCATCTGGGTTAAAATAAAGGGGGCAAAGAATAAAACGAACATGGCGGTTGGAGTCTACTACCGACCACCCAATCAAGGAGAAGACGAGGATGGAACTTTTGAAAAACAAATTGCCATTGTTTCAAGGAGGCACGATGTGGTAGTAATGGGAGACTTCAATTTCCCTGATATCTGTTGGGAGACTTATTCAGCCAAACATGGCCCCTCCAAGAAATTCCTGAGCTGTGCTGCTGATAACTTCCTCCTACAGAAAGTGGAGGAAGGAACTAGAGGATCGGCTATCCTTGACCTGATTCTAACCAACAGAGACGAGTTAGTGGATAAAGTGGCAGTTTCGGGAACTCTGAGGCAAAGTGACCATGTTATACTTGAGTTCTTGATTCTAACGGAAGCAAAAGCTGAGTGTAGCCAAACACGTACCCTGGATTTTAGGAAAGCCAATTTTAACAAACTCAGAACAATGATTAGTAAGATCCCATGGCAAGTGACTCTCACGAGAAAGGGAGCCCAGGAGGGGTGGGAGTTTTTAAAAAAGGAAATTTTAAAGGCACAATTGCAAACAATTCCCAAAAGGAAAAAAGGCAGAGGGCAACAGAAGAAGCCAATGTGGCTTCATAATAAACTCAAAGATGACCTGAAAACAAAAAAGGACACGTATAGGAAGTGGAAGGAAGGACAGGCTACAAGTGAAGAGTACAGGCGGGTAGCACAGAACTGCAGGAATAGTGTCAGGAAGGCTAAAGCTGAGAATGAGCTAAGGTTAGCGAGGAATGCTAAAAGCAACAAAAAAGCTTTCTTCAGATACATGCACAGTAAAAGACAGAAGAAAGAACTGGTGGTTCAACTACGCAATGAGGATGGCAAATTGATAACAGAAGACAAAGAAAAGGCAGAAGTGTTCAATTCCTACTTCAGCTCGGTCTTCTCCCAAAAGAGGGTCTATGACCCCCCTGGCAAACCTGAAGTGCAGACTGAAGGGGCAGGATTGCAGCTTGAGATTGATAGGCAAATGGTCAAGGAGCACCTGATTACTCTGAACGAGTTTAGATCTCCAGGGCCTGATGAGCTGCATCCTAGAGTAATAAAGGAACTGGCAGAAGAACTCTTAGAACCACTGTCTATTATCTTTGAGAAATCATGGAGGACAGGTGAAGTGCCAGACGACTGGAGGAGGGCAAATGTTGTTCCCATCTTCAAAAAGGGCAAGAAGGAGGAACCTGGGAACTATAGGCCAGTCAGTCTGACATCAATCCCCGGGAAGATTTTTGAGCAGATTATAAAGAAGTCAGTCTGCAAGCACCTTGAAAACAATGCAGTGATTACTAGAAGCCAGCATGGATTTGTCAAGAACAAATCCTGTCAGACTAATCTGATCTCATTTTTTGATCGGGTAACCTCCCTTGTGGACTGTGGGAATGCTGTGGACATTATATATCTGGACTTCAGCAAAGCTTTCGACAAAGTGCCTCATGATATCCTGATTAGTAAGCTAGCTAAGAGTGGGCTAGATGGAACAACTATCAGGTGGATCCACAATTGGCTACAGAATCGGACTCAAAGAGTGCTTATCAATGGTTCCTTCTCAAACTGGGGAGAGGTAACGAGCGGGGTACCACAGGGCTCGGTCCTGGGCCCGGTGCTCTTCAACATTTTTATTAATGACTTGGATGAGGAGGTACAGGGAATGCTTATCAAATTTGCAGATGACACAAAGTTGGGTGGAACAGCTAATACTCTGGAAGACTGAAACAAAATTCAAAGTGACCTCGATAGGCTGGAACGCTGGGCCGAAAACAGCAGAATGAAATTTAATAGGGATAAATGCCAAGTGCTGCACCTAGGGAGAGGAAACCAAATGCAGAGTTACAGAATGGGGGACACTTGGCTCAACAATACTACAAGTGAGAAGGATCTTGGAATTGTGGTAGATCACAAACTGAATATGAGCCAGCAATGCGATGTGGCTGCAAAGAAGGCAAATGCAATTTTGGGCTGTATTAATAGAAGTATAGCTTCCAAATCGCGGGAAGTGATAATTCCCCTTTACTCGGCACTGGTTAGGCCTCATCTTGCGTCCAGTTCTGGGCACCTCACTTTAAGAAGGACATAGACAAACTGGAGAGGGTTCAGAGGAGGGCAACAAGGATGATAAAGGGACTGGAAACAAGGCCCTATGAGGAGAGACTGAAAGAACTGGGCATGTTTAGCCTTCAGAAGAGGAGACTGAGGGGAGATATGATCGCATTCTTCCAGTATTTGAAGGGATGTCACACAGAGGAGGGCAAAGATCTCTTCTCGATCATCCCAGTTTGCAGGACACGGAATAATGGGCTCAAGTTACAGGAACCTAGATTCCACCTAAACATCAGGAAAAATTTCCTGACTGTCAGAGCAATAAGACAATGGAATCAACTACCTAGGGAGGTTGTGGGCTCTCCCAGTCTGGAGGCATTCAAGGTGCGGCTGGACATACATCTGTCAGAGATGCTTTGACCTAGATTCCTGCATTGAGCAGGGGGTTGGACTCGATGGCCTTGTAGGCCCCTTCCAACTCTACTTTTCTATGATTCCTTCCCTCATTTCCCACCTTTTGTTGTAATCTGTTTACCTTGAATAAACTTTCTTGGTTTTACCCCACACGGCCTGTGTGGTTCCTCTGCAGTTCAGTGCTAGATCCAGTATACAGACATGGGCAAGGCCCTGAGAGAATCAGTGTCAAGACGGCAGAGCGAAGGCTGGCAGTTTTGCACCCTTGATCTCTAGTCTTGAGTAGAGGACCGGTTGGCAGCCCTTTTCCACAAGTTACTTGCTTTTAGAAAAATAGGAATCTACACAGTGCAGTATACAAAAACCTACAAATTGTGTGTTCATGGTAAAAAATAAAGAAAAACCTTTAGAGAATTATTTTCTGACTTGTCGGAAGGTAATTTTTTTACCTTAAGAGATGAGCAGCATTTCTTTTGTCCCTGAAAAAGATCTTAACTTTCTACCTACCAGAGTTGCTTTAAGCACAACTTGGTGGAGATAAAACCACATAGATACTGAGAGGATCTTTCATTTTACATGCGTTTCATAATGGTGTATGGCTTGATAGAGCAGGCTCAGTGACGCCACTACTCTTTTCTTGAAACAATCCCTCCCCAGCCAGTTTGGGCTGCTGTGACGTCACAGAAAGTTCCCCATCGTTCTGAATCTGATAGTACAGGAGTTAAATTGTCAGCACAAACCGCCGAGCGACACCGCCCTGTCGATGGCCAGGGGTGTGAAGAAGTGAGAGGCAGTTTATTGAGAATAAACGTAGCGGCCTCCCTGAATTCTGAGGCTGCTAGCCCTGCTAAACTCACGCGAGGTGAGCTTTTGAACAGAGGCCTGGCCTGGGACGCCATCCTCTACACACGCGCGCTTTGAAGGCGTGCGCGACCTCGGGAGTAAATGCGCATGAAGTAGAGAAGCGCCCTCAGGCCTCAGTTTTCCCCAGATAGTTCTAATAGTAGTCGCCCACCCATCCCTCAGGTCTACCGTGGTGTACGAGAATAAACAAGTTCTGATAAGGCATGATAAGGCCTTGATCATGATAAGAACGACAGTGGCGGCGGCGGCGGCGCGTTGTTTTCCCTGACACGCCGCCCGCCTCGTCCCGCCCTGAGGAGGGACCAACAAAATGGCGGCGGCGCGCCGTTGATTCAAACGCAGCGCGCGGGGCGGAGGTGGTGGGAGGCGGCCTCCCGGCGGGGTTCACTGCGCCTGCGCCCCGCGATTCAAGATGGCGGACAGTGCGGAACTAAAGGTAAAGGCGCAGTTTTAAGCCCCCCTTCCTTCCCCCTCTCTCCCTCCGCGGCTTCTCTCTGCCCCCATTCCGTCCTCCTCCTCCGCGCAACCGGCCCGGTTCGGGGTCGGCTGGTTCAGCGGAAGGAGAGGAGGAAGAAATGGCGGGCGGCGTTCTCGGGGTGGGGGAGGAAGAACTGGGGGGGATTTTCGTCCTCCCCCTCCGTGTGCTCCATGGGCAAAAGACCCTCAGATGCGGAGTGGCGCGGCTCGCAAGCCTGTTGAACTGTTGCGGGTGTGTGTGTGTGTGTGTGGGGGGAGAGTTTGCCCTCCCCCACGCGAATTTGAGGTCACGTTTCCTCTCTGCCTCACCCCCCCCCCCAGTTATCCCAGGAAAGTCCCCCAAAGGGGCTGGAGGTGAGGCAGCGGAGTCTACTTCCCTCTCCAGCTGCGGTTCTTCTCTCGCCCCAACGGAACTGGAGGAAAGGACCCCGATCTTCTCCCCCCACCCCCTCCCTTCTAGGTAGGACAGGAGGGTCTTCTTCTGCCTAAGTTGTGGGTGACGCTCCACGCCCTCCATCAGGGAGTCTCCGTGCCTTTCCCCCATACCCTGGGCTGGTTTAATGGGTCCTTGCGGGGTAAGACTTGCTTTCGCCGGGGTGGGGGCGGCGGCGGCGGCGGCGAGGGCGAGCTGATGTGTGTTTCCTTTCCCCCTTCTGATTCAGCTTCCTATAAAGGGGTGCCTTGTGTCCCCCTTCACACAAAGCTGCTGCGCTTCGTCTGCCCAAACTACTGTTCTCCGTGTGTGGAAGGAGGTTTGGCCTTACCTGACCCCCCACCCGCGCGTTCTACCCCTCTCTCTGGCCCCACAGGATAATGGAATGAGTCTCCACTGTCTCTTTTGGATGTTCTGGAAGTTGATCGTGGCTCCCCATTGGAGTGTACAACTTCTGCAGCATCTGGTTCTCTCCCCCCCCCCCCCGAAACTTAGGGATGTTTATGTTGCCACCCAAGGGCTAGGGAAGAAGAGGATGGCTCTGTCTGCTTAGCTTTCTTGAACTGTGCAAAGGACAGAAAAATGTTGTGCTGGGCTTGCAACAAGGAAAGCATGTGTTTTTTCTTTTCTTTTTTCAGCAGCAATCCCTTACTTTTACATGCTTAGTATGGGATGGGGGTAGCGAAGGGTTTTGTGGAGGGAGTGGAAACAAGACAGAAATGAATGATTGTTTTTAAAATGTGGAATCTAGTTTTAGTGGACTATTTTGATGTTGGTCACTGTCAAGTGCCCTTCCTTCTCTTCTGTAATACGTAGCCAGGGTTGCAAAGGCTTTATTACTCTAGCCAAAGATATTTGTGCTATATACAGTACAGGGAACTCATTAAGGGTGGGTGAACTTAGCTACTTTTGTGAGGAAGTAAATAAAACTAGGGTGTATGCATGCATTTTTCTACTTCCCAAGTTTTGTCAAACCTGGATTTTATTCAGAATCATAGATGAATGGGAGTAAGAAACTGAGTAGAAAGTTGGGCAGTACTTTGCTTAAGAATATTTCTTGGCTCATTTCCTGAGCTGACATTCTCTCTCCTGTCGGAAGTTAAAGCTTTCTGAACTCTCCGGAGGGATAGTAGATAGAAGGAAACACCCACCACCTTGGTTTCCTGTTTTAAAGTGAGTAGAAACTAAAAGTGCTGAATCTCATTTGTTCTGTTTTCTGCTCTGCTATGTCTCAGTGTAGTCTCTAGGCATGACAGCTTGAAAAAAAAGCTCATATTAGAAAGTTGAGTTTAAAAGTCTCACTGAGACAAATTTGCAGTTCATCTTTTCTCCCAAGAAGTATCTTTTTTAAAAGACCTTACTCTAAGCCTTGAAAATTAGTTCTTACCCTCTAAATGAGTGAGGTTTGATATATTCATTAGTTGCCTACAATTCCAGTTTCTTGCTATGGTTACAGTAGGGGACTTCCTAGTAATAAGGCATAATTTCCTTTTTTATTTCTCAGCATACCCTCCCTTGGTAAACATAAAGGATTTTTTGGAAGGATTCAGTACATTTCATAACACTTTATTCTGTTTTGAGAACCTGGTTGTCTGAACACCATAAAATTCAACAACTATTATGAAAGTTACACATTAAACATTGAATAATAATGGAATGTGTCTAGTACAAGTGGAGGGTGTTTCTTTTTTCCTATATTCTTTAATAGATGTTTCTATGGCTTTAATAATTCTATGTTCCTATAACTTTAATAATCATAGTCTTTGTAAGGCAACATTTAAAAAGTCACATGAATTATACTTTTTCTATAGCTAGCATATCAAAACACATGTGGAATGTTTTCCTGTTAGAATTCACTTACCAAGGGATTATTCTATTTACTGTATCTCTTGATGTATTAATGATTCTGGAAATCATACATGTTGCGTTCACATAAAAAAGCTTTTTTTTCATTTTTACTTTTCAAAAGGTGCTTTGCTCCTTTGGGGGTCTGTGTACACATTGATGGCAGCTCGCTTTGTGAGGTGGAGATGAATGGATCCTGTTTATAACCTTCATTGCCTTTTGTGTTTGGGGATGGGGGTGGAATCTTGCTGCTCTTGCAGCAGGAGACTTAAAGAAGCCTAGTGCCCATTTATGCAGCAGCTTGTTGTAAAGCATAAAAAGGTTTATTTGTTTTCCTTCACACTTGGGGTTGCTTCATTAATCTTAGTCCAATGAATACAGCACAGTATTGGTAACTGACTCTTAATGGCTAGGATGATACATTTATTAGAGAGCAGTTGTTTTAAAGCTTGTTTGATTTAGATGGCAAAAAGATTGCATCTCCTTCTTTCACCTCTTCCTTCCATGTCCCTGTGGAGAGAGGGAATACATAGTGGGAAGATGTGCAATCTTTTTCCTGTGAGCTTGAGAAAATTACTAGATGATTTTTCCAAAAGCATGGCATCATGGGATTTATTTCTTTTTAATACCTTAAATGTAATGTTTTCTTCTGGATTATGACCACCCTCAGCTGCCTTCTAATCTCCTCCTTTCAAACTACGGGGCAAGCCTTTGTTCCTTCCTCCACTGTTGCTCTTTCCTCTTAGTGCCTGCCTCTTCTGTTGATTCCCATTGCTTTCTCCAACATCAGCATAATTTATTTTTACTTGTTTATTAAAATATTTATAGATCGTCTTTTGGCCATAAGTCCCTCAAGGCATTGTACAAAACAGATATTAAAAACAATCAACACAGTAAAACAAAAATTAAGAACAGAGCAATGACATCTTTGGAAGATTAAAAACCAGCTATTGACCTCTATTTAAAAACATCAAACGCTGAGCGGAGCAGAAATGTCTTTACTGCTTGTTGGAAACTAAGCAGTGAAGGGGCTAATCTAACCTCTCTAGGGAGGGAGTTTCACAAACAGGATGATGCTATAAAAAGGGGGCTACATCCAACATTATGTGAGTGAACTTTCACTCATGCAGTTGGGGTTTCACTTTCATCTGGAGCAGATTTGAAAGGTGTGCAGGGGGAATACATTCTCCAGTGGTTTCTGTTCTGCACAGTTGGATACAGCCCAAGGGCCTGTCCCATGTTCCCACCAACCTAACCCCTTTTGGTGGTGAAACATATAACAGAGTCCCTGGCATAGATTGTAAATTATGGGCAGGTTTCATATGGAAAGATAACCTGGCCCCAAGATAAGAACCAGCACTTTGAATTGAGCCTGGAAAGAAATTGGAAGCCAATGTACCTGGTATGGACCATTGCAAGATGATCCATATAAGGCAGAATCAAAAGCAATCTGGCTGCAGCATTTTGTACCAGCTGCAGTTTTCAAACACTCTTCACATAGAGCACATCACAGTCTCAACAGGAAGCAATTAAGATATGTATTGCTGTGGTGAGGTCCATCTTCTCCAGGAAAGGGCACAACTGGCACACCAGCTGAAGCTGTCCAAAGGCACTCCTAGTCATGGCCATCACCTAAGCATTCAGGAGCAAGGCAGGATCCAGAAGCACTTACCGTAAATCGGGTCCCCAACATGGCGCCCATGGGCTCCATGGCACCTCCAGGCACCTCTGATGGTGCCCACAAAGGGGTCCTCAATGTGGAGCCCATGGGCTGCCCCCTATTTTTTTAATTCTTAATTCCCCCCTGTTTTTAATATCTATACATGGATTTGTATGAAATTCATATAACTTTCTAGCAATTATACATAGGCTTCAACAATAATAGACCAAATATTCATTAATTTACAGCATTTTTACCCTGCTCTTCAGCCAAAAAAGGCTCCCAGAGTGGCTTACGAAGATTAATAATAAGACAGTCCCTTCCCTCAGGCTTACAATCTAAAAGACATAACACAAAAGGAAAAGGGGTTGGGGGGGGGGAAGCAAAACTCAGTCACCAGTTCTTAATTACAAGGTTCTTACAGATTTTTTTTTCTGGCAGGGAAGGGCAAAAGAAGCTCCCTGCAGCTGTTTCTTCTTTGGCCAATGTATGGGGACCAGGTTGGTATCCCCCTTGCCATGATGTTTATTTTGGGAGGTAGAGGGTGCAGCCTCCCCGTAGCCCTTGGTTCTCTGGCTGATGAATGAGGCCAGAGTCTGCCACCCCAGGGAACTGTCAGCTGGAGCAAAGTGTTCCTTCTGGCAGGGGGGCAGGTGAAGCAAGGTCCCTGCAGCTGCTCTCTGGCTGATGTATGGGGTCAGACTGGTCTCCCCTTTGCCGTGATGTTAATCCTGGTACCCATTGGGTGCTGCCTCCCAGTGGCCCTTGGTTCTCTGGCTCATGGATGAAGAAAATATCCAAATAGGTATCCATTTGAAGGTGGAATCTATATGTCACCTGTTCAAATACTGAAGCATTGTAAGTTCCTCAATCTATTGCAGGGCTCTCCAACCTTGGGTCCCCAGATGTTGCTGGACTACAGCTCCCAGAATCCCTTGCCATTAGCCATGCTGGCTGAGTATGCTGGGAGCTATAGGCCAGCAACATCTGGGGACCCAAGGTTAGAGAACCCTGATCTATTGCATTATAGGAGGTGAGTGTTTTTCCTTCTAATATCATAATATGCATATTTTGGCTGTCAAAAGGGTGCAGAGAATCCATTTACACTGACCATTTGTTAATTTCCATGAAGCAGGTAAATAATTTAAAAGAGCATGTATATCAGTGAATATTAAAGGCTGTTCCAGTGCAAAATTTTATCTGTGTAATAACTACCTCCCCAAAAGCAGCAACTAGCAGACATGGCCAAAACACATGTTTAAAAGAATCATTAGCTGTATTGCACCACCAGCAGTTAGCTGAATTAGACAATCTCTTATTAAAGAGATTTTGTGGTGTCCAGTAGGCACGAAACAAAAGTTTTTGCTGAATAAGACGCAGCCTAAGATCCATAGATGCGACAAGTAGGTGCAGAAGTGGTGATCCGCAGATTGAGCAATTTGTGGTGGTGCCCACAGCAGTTTCTCAAATTCCCAAATGTGCCCATGGGTCCAAAAAAGTTGGGGACCCCTGCCTTAAGAGTTTAAGGGTGCAATCCTATGCATGTTTAGACAGAAAAAAAATCCTACAACTCCCAGCATTCCCCAGCCAGCATGAACTTTTTTTCTGTCTAAACATGCAAAATGTTGCACCCTAAATGTTAAACTGATTGGCCCTGACAATGTTGTCCTTCTGCTTGAGTGAAAGAAGCTACCAGGCTTGGCATGATGAAGGGACTTGAAAAAATTGCCTTCCCTTCTTTAGTGTGGGAGGATAGTTTTAGATGCAGCGATGAGTAACTTTTATTTACATTTGGGATTCTTCATAAATGAACAATCAACCCTGATCCAAGTCTGGAGGAAAATATATTTTGCCTGGTTGAATTTGTTTGTTTTCACTTTCTCTGCTTCCCTGTGTTTGGCACAGTGTGAACCAAAAACTGCAGTTCTGTGACGCAGGAAATGTCCAGTCCTTCTTTTTCCTCAGTTATGGTAAGATTACAGGTTAGTTTGTAGGTCTTGTGAGAAATCCTATTCGAAGTGTTAGCTGGAGCAAATGCTTTATTGAGGAATGGCAGGCAGGGGTTGTGCCTAGCAATAAATTGTTGAAGCACTTAAGATTGCAGTTGCTTGTAATTCCCAAAGAAAGTAGGCTAGAATGGGACCTTCCATTTTTTATAGTTTTCCATGCCCTGTAAGATCATCTTCATATCAAGCTAATGTTGCCCACTGCTAATATTTGTGAGCAGTCTAAATTGAAATATTTTGTCCTGTTCTTCTTAGCATACTTCTTAACAAGTAGAATTATAGCAACTTTTAAAATAAAATCTGACTTCTTGTGGATACTAGCCCTTGCTTTCATATTCTAACTTTTTCTGGAAATCCAAAAGTAGTTGCTGACTACTGCAGTTGGGCACAATACTTCCATATGCACATGCCTCAGATTTTAATTGCCCTTTGTTCCCATTGAAATCAAAAGGACTTAAGTCATGAGTAGGTAGCTGCATTGATTTCAATGATACCCTAAGTTCAACTAAGTCTAGATCCAGCCAATTGCGTTTAAAACAGTCCCTAAATACCACTTAATTACAGGAAGATGTGAATTTCTCTTTTGCTCTGTATTTTTTTTTTTAGTAAATATCAGCTTTCAGTTATCTGTATATTATATTAAAACTAAAATGTCTTGAAATATTACATAGCATCAGTGCTGGCTGGTCTGAATATATCATTCAGTATCTGCTTTTTATGCAACAGATTCTGAAAACATTAATTTCATTTTCCCAGTGTTTTGAGAGGAATGTGAATTCTTTATTCCTAATTACTCTTCAACTATATTTTTGTGTGGTTGCCATACCTTAATAAGGTCTTGAAATAGCTCTTGTTCATTTATATGCCTTCTCATTAATAACTAACTCTGGGGTATTATGTGTGATGTTTATGCTAAAGTCTCAATTGGGTACATTTAAAGTGGGGTCGTAATGGAAACAAAACCAATACTTTGAATTAAAATATCTGATGATGTGTCTTCTACAAAGCTGAATGAAAGAAATCAAGAAATAATACTACAGTAGTTTTAATTGATGTGAGCAAGCTGCTAACAAGAAGGGTACTTAGTAGCATTGTTAGGTAGTCGTAATAATGATGAATGGGCCTTTAAGGATGGGGAAATGTAGCTTTATAATAGCACTGGCAAGGATAACCACATAAGCAGAAACCACCAATTTCAGCTTTTGATTTATTATTTTGGTTGCACCATTTCTGTCATAGAGATCTGTCTTAATCTCAAAGTTACATGCATACAGTATACTTTCACAATGCAAATAGTTTTAATGAGTAGCCCTCCCTGTGCAGTTCTGCATCTTCCTATTCATAATTTTGCAGTTTGTTGTGGTTCTTGCATTCCTTTTGAGAAGTAATCTTTTAAGTTTTTATTTCTTCATGTTGGAGCTACAAAGATCAAATAAGCAACTGTGCATCTGTGTAAAAAATAATTCAGTACTTCAATATGTTTGCCAATAAAAATTAGATTGCAGATTTCATGCACACATAAATATGAATAGTGTATGCATACTTGTTTGTGAAGGGCTTTACACTTCATTAGGAGTTCTCATCAATTATATTTACACGGAGATGGGGGTGGAAATTTTATTTGTGGATACACTGGTAACTATTGTCTAATAAAGGCTGCACACTCTCTTCTAAGAATAACATTTCATTGGCGTAACAGTATTGCATATAAACACAAAGAGTCATTGCTGGTTGTTGCAGGAGGCATGAGTTATTTATAACCATTTGTTATTTTAACATTTATTTAAAGCTATTTGCAGATTTGGTGCTGAACAGAAATAACAGCTTTCAGTACTAAATGCATTATATCAATAAGCCCTATTGATGTCAGTTGGGCTTTCATGCAGTGCATTTAGGATCACAGCATATTTTCCCACAGATAGAAGAAGGTGATGGGAGATGGCAGGGTTTGATTAAGGCACAGAGGAAGATTAGCAGAAACTGGAAAACTGGTGAAGCTGTGGTACTCCATGGAAGTCGAGGGAGAAAGGGAAAGCGTTGGATGGATTGAAAGGGAAGCATAGGATGGAAGGCATAGGAGTGTCCTGGGAAAAGAAAATGAAGCGGCTGATTGCATGGAAAGGAGGAACTGCAAAGGGAGTGAAGGAAAAAAGGAGGATTGAGGAAGTTTGGTTTAAGGACCGAGTGTGACAGTCTAAACAAAGATGGCTAGGGAGTTAGAAGTCTCACATGAAGCAACTGGGAGCCAGTCTAGATATTTTAGGCACATATATGGTTAAGAGTGAATAAAGCTTATCTACCTTCTAAAAGTAATCATAGGAATTATACTTTTGATGGTATTAGGTAGCCACAGAATCACAATTTCCAGTATTCCTTTTCTGAGACTGTTCCGAGCATGTTTGTATAAAAACATATAAAAGTTGTAGGCAGCTATGTTGGTCCATTAGAAAAAATCCAAATGCCACAGCAGGTTAGTATGTGTAGAACTGACTAAAATGTCACAAAATAGTAAGTAAGCTTTCAATTTCTCCAAAACTCTTCTAGAGAAATCAAAAGCTTGTTTATTATTTTGTGACATTTTAGTTGGGCCTAATAAAGGTGTTATCCTACTGTGGCTTTATGCTTGTATTGTGCAAGCATGCTGTGTCAGATGAGTTACAGGAGAGAGAGTTCTAGAGGCATTTGGAATAAAGAGCCATGAAGGAAGGCTGGTGTGGAAAAAATCTAGATGATGGAAAGCCAAGGATCTAGTATTAGTTGTAAAACGAAAAGGGAAAATTTGGGGAATTATAAAAACAATAAAGTAGTAATACTTAGCCTGGATGTTGGGCGGGTAGAAAGAAAGGAGCAGCTGAAGGTTATGCAAAGGTTGCCTGTACAGTAGGCAAGGGAGACCACATTATCAGATTGTGCCACCATGGTGTAGGAGAAGTGGGAGGATTTCCCCCTTGAGATCTTAGCTGGAAGTTATCATTCAGAATGAAATGGCAGGGAGACTGCTAAAGATGCAAGATGGCAGAAGGCTTGATGGTAGTTGTGGGAAATCTTGGGACATGCACATAAAGGCATTTTCCCCAAAGGGATTGGGTTTGTGAATACCCGTCTACCATTAGTCAGCAACTCTGATAGCTGTGTGAGATGTTTGTTGTTCCTTCCTTAATGTAGTTGTTGGTGTTGGAGGGGCTAGTGGGAAATCTTCTGGTTTCATGGGTTTTCCGCTTCATGATAGTTGCATGGTGCTACTTTCTCATGCATTGTCAATTTTTCCTTCTGAAGTAGAACTAAACTTGGGGTTGCAGGGCAAATAGACTTCTGTTCCTGAATTAGAGTTGCGTTATGAGAATTTCAGAACCCTTGATACAGACTCTTAAAGCCAGTGTTTAAAACATTCTCTGCTAAGCTGAATATGTTTTTGTGGTAGATCCCCACCCATGTGTATGTTTGTAGAGTTCCCCTCACTGTTAAACATATTTTGCTGGAGTATCCATGATTCTCAAATGCATAGCAGGTCTTTCTGCTTGCCTACTCCCCTGTTCCGAACTTATCTTTAATTCTGGGTTATGATGATGACGTACAAGCTTTATTCAGTTTCCTGAACTCTGTTGGTTGGCTGTCCTTATTTTAAGACTGTTTGAATTACTGGAAACAAATTCCTGATGAAAAAAACTTCTGCATTTACAATAGGACTTGTGGCACAATGTGGCCTAACTGATGCTGTGCCATGAACTCCAATATATTTGCCTGGTTAGGTGACTCTTTTTAGAGAGGAGAGTTGAACTACTCCCAAGTTCTCACTGGGGCTACCTAATTTACATTCAGATGACCAAAAGCTCCTTTCCCGGGCTGCATACACAAGTCAGATTGGTTCTCTTCTTCTCTTCTTCCCCTTTTATCTTCAGGAAGGGTGAAGGAGGGAATTATGTTGGCTATGGACCTGAAAGATCTAAAATGGATGTGGCCTGCCCTGTTCTCACGTGATTACAAAAAAATATGTGTCTCCATCATAGGATATGAAAAGGTGTTCATGTACCCATAAACAGCATGTTGGTGTTTAGCTTCTCCTTATTCCAGGGGCAGGGAACCTGTGGCCCTCCAGATGATGTTGGACTACAACTCCCATCATCCCTGACCATTGGCCATGCTGTCTGGGGTTGATGGGAATTGGGAGTCCCAACAACTTCTGAAGGACTACAGGTTCCCTATCCCTGCATTATTCAAATGCAAAATACTGCTTTAGCCTTGGAATAACTTCTGAATCTGATTTGTAATCTATTCATTTTTGGACTCCTACGTTACACTTACAGAATTTTTGTGAGTAGGATTTTTTGAGGGTGGAGGGGAACACCCACCTAAAGTTGAAGTATTCATGTACCGTATTTTTCGCTCCATAAGACGCACCGGACCATAAGACGCACTTACTGTATGGTACAAAAAAATTTTTTTAAAAAAAAAATCAGCTGAGAGGCGGGGGCTTCCCCCACCCCACCCAGAAGTCCTCCACTCTTCCGGACCAGCAGAGGAAAGTAAAAAAAAAAAAAAAAAAAAAAAAAAAAAAAAATTTTTTTTTTTTTTTTTTTTTACTATTCACTCCATAGGACGCACAGACATTTCCCCCTCCTTTTTTGGGGGGAAAAAGTGCGTCTTATGGTCTGAAAAATACGGTAACTGTATTTTGAGAGAGCTGTCCAATTCTGGTCCCCTAAGCATTTCTTGTAATCCCTGTTGGTTGAAGTTATGCTTATGAGTAAGACCACAGTTGATTATGCTTGCATTTCTTCATTTGAGCGCCATCAACATGCTCTACTGCATAATTGTACTTTCTTGCTGGGAAGCAAATCTTAGATTTTCTTTCTTTTTGGTAAAGCTTAGGTTTGTTTGTTTTTTGTTCTGTTTTTTTTGGGAAAAGAAAGAACAATTGCAAGATTCAAGAGCATCCAAGCTCCTTGGCAAAGGCCTCTAGGTGGGAGAATTTCACATTTCTCTTATGTGCAATATTTAGATATTGGATTCACTTTCTTGGTGTCAGATTCTTTCAGTTCACCTCAGAAGAAGTGCTGTGGTGCATTCTTCTAGGCATTTGGCTGTAGTGAATTTTGTTAGATGGTTTTAGGGCATGTCACTGTATATAACAGAATTTTTGCCAGATGTGGAGGCTTGATGGGTTATATGAGCCACAAGGGCGTGAGTGTGTGTGTGTGTGTGAGAGAGAGAGAGAGAGAGCGAGAGCACATAAAAATGTTTCAAGCAGATCAGTTAATATCCGTCCAGATGTTGGACAAATCAATATTCCTTTTGTGAAGGGTAATATTTCTTAGATCTTTTCAGGACTGTAAAAAATGGAATCTCAAAATCAGGTTTCTTAGCAAGGAGGAAAAAACACTTGATCCACAAATGGGACTTGCAGTCTAGGATTGCTGGTTGAAGTCAAATATTTTTTGGGTTTGGACCAAATTTCCATAGCAGACAGTTCCCCCTAAGTAAAATGATTGTGAACGTTCCATTTTATGCTCATCTGAGGTGGTGATGTTGGAGCAGAGGAGAACTGAAGATGGGATAAGAGGCTTGCAAGAGATAATTTTTAGCCTATTAATATTGATTTTCCCTGTATTGTAGGAAACCTGGAAGAGAATTTGTCAGTATTTGGGTAATTTTTAGCTTGGACATGGGTAATACTACTTTGAGTTGTCCACATCAGGCAGAATAGAAAGTGAACAAATTCTCAGCAATAAAGAGAGCTACCGTAGGTTATATAATACTGGAATGTAACATTTGTTATGTAGCAGGTTAATCTATATATTGACCAGTATATCTCTTCCAGGATATGTTTGTAGGGCTGCTATTTCTCTGAAGAGGCTAGCACCTTCACTAGAATAGTGAAATTAGAGTTCCGTTTACATGTGTATAGGATTGCAGCCTTAATAGCATTAGTAAGCTCTCCCTAACTGATAACTGGCTGCCCTACCAGCCTGCCTGATGGACATAATCTCTCTCTAGATTGAAAACCTTCATACATTATGCCAACAGAATAACATGTTAATTTGTAGTGATGATTCTTGATCTAAATTTTTGGGGGGACACCAGGTGTTTTTCTGTTAGACTGTTTTCATGAATTTTGGGGACATCTTTTAATTGTTGCTGATTTGTGTGTTTGAACTCTGGATACGAGGAGAAAATATTGCAAAAGGTACAGTATTGATGACCGCTACAAAAGGTGTAAAATTGAAGAATGTATCCAGAATAATTAGGCTGGAAAGAAATCTCAATGAGCTGTTTCACTGAAGTACCTTTGTCGCTTAAGCTGAATGAGGTAGGAATTTGGCTGGGTAGATTAGGGAATGCATAATTTAGCTGCTTATAAGCAATTTTTTAAAAAAAAATGAAGGCTGCTTATACCATCTTTCTTTTATTTCTTGATCCAGATTCCTTACTCAAAACCTTACAAGTCGTCTTATGCTATACTTGCCTTTTTGTGTGAAAACTGGACCAAATTCTTCTAGGCTAACATTTTAAAGTGTTTTGCATTCATTTTAAGCCATCATTAGCATTACTATAGTTTCAGTAATTGTGATAAGTTTGTGTGTTGCTTTTAGTTAAAATCAAGATATTTTAAACACAAATCTTAAAATAAAAATAGTTTAAAAAAATAAATAAAAAGCATTATAGACAAAACCTTATGAAGCCAGAAGGACAACAGAGGTTTTGAGGAGATGTATTCACTGTTTTGAGCAGGGTACCACATAAGACAATTGGCCTGCTGGGCAGAAGTTCTGGGTGTGTGGTGCAAAGAGCTTCTGGCTCTTAGGAAACCAGTTGTTTCTTTGAGGCCAAGGTGGCTGATGGAGAACCTGAGAGACAAAGAAATACGTAGATGAGACCTTCAGGAGCATGGTGGAGACATCCATGTCCCTTGATGTCAATTTTTCTGCTTTCTGGGATGAGCGGGGCTCTTGCGCACAGAAGGCGATCATAATGAAGAAGAGCATCAATCTCTTGAAAGTGACCATTTCTCCAGTAATGAATTGATATCTTCTCATAACAGGGATAGGCCTCTGAGGGTAGGAGGATCCTGGTAGTGGGAGACTGTGGCCTGGTTTGCACTTAACAAGAAGCCACCGTGGGTGAATTTCTCTGTGGGTCTTGTCGTGTGGCGGCCAACACCATTTTGAATATTTGGGGCATGGCACAGTACAGCTTCTCATTACATGCGAACCCGACGAGGGTAGGTTGTTGGGGCGGTTGACAGGTCAGCTGCAACCCTAAAACAGCCCATGGGTTCTGGGTGGCTTGTCAACCACCCCAGCAACCCACCTTTGCCAAGTTCACACATAACAAGAAGCTGTGGCATGCTCCTGCTGCGCCCCAAATATTCAGAATGGCAGCAGCCACTGCAGCGAAAAGCCTTGCGGGGAAATTCACCCACGGTGGCTTCTTGTTACCTGCGGACCAGGTCACTATTTGGGAATCTAGATAGGTTTGTGATGGGCATGCTAACCACAAAGTTACTTGTTTGCTTGATGCAAAAGTCGCAGATATCAAGAACCATGTTAAAAGCGTGGGGGAGGATTTTGGGTCAAGGTGCACATCACTAGTGAGTTTGAGAAATACCGTGTTACAGTCTTGAAAGAATAAAAAAGGTTGTTAGATAGGATGCTAATGTCGAGGACCTCCAAGATAGCATTTTAGGAAATGCTACCTATTCCACATGCAGGGTCAGCTAGGCAGGCGGAGCTGTGATTTCAGTTCGCACATAATGGTTATTTATTGGGTTGCATCCACGCGTGAGCTGCTTCTGATTTGAGTATGCAACATCCAATTGGCCCAAGTATAGGTTGCTTCACGACGTGTGAGCCCTTTGTGTTTTTCTTGGGTTAAACAATCCAAAGTTAACCTACAATTAGTTCTTAATCACAACCTGGCAAATCTTGGGCTATTGTGGCAAAATTGCCGCCATTACATGTGAGCATGAAAGGATGTAAGGAGGAAAATTAGGCTTGTAAGGCACATGGGAATACGTACTTCGGGACAGCTGAGCCTGTACAAAAGAGATGGGCTCCGTTCAAACTGCACTGCTTCTAGACCAGAGGTAACCAACATGGTGCCTTCCTGATGTTTTTGGACTCCAGCTCCCTTCAGCCCTGGGCAACATACCCAATAATTAGGGATTATAGGAGTTGTAGTCCAAAACATCTGGAGGTTATCAGGTTGCATACCGCTGACCTAGTCTGTTGGCGCTTAACAGCTGGAAAAGGTGCAGCATAGGGTAAACACAAGTGTTCTACAGGCTGGGCAACTCTCCTGTGAGGAAATATTAAAATGATTGTGGATGTTAGCTTAAAAGAAAGATGAGTAAGGCAGGACATTATAATTTAAATTATACATGGTGTCTGGAGAGAGAGTTTTTTCTCCCTCTCTCAGAATACTAGAAACCAGGTTTATCCAATGAAGCTGAAAGGTGGGAGATTCAGGACAGATACAGGGAAGTACTTTTTCACCTACCGTAGTTAAGTATAGGTTCATTAATGGCTACAAGTCATGATTGCTCTATAATATTACCTCCAGTATTGGATGGAGTATGTCTCTCAATTCCAGTTGTTGGGGAACACAAGGGAGGGTATTGCACACTTGTGTCATGCTTGTGGGCTTTGCATAAGCATCTTCTTTGCCACTGTGGGAGCAGAATGCTGGACCAGGCAGGCCTTCAGTCTGATCCAGCACAGTCCTTATGTGCTTAATATGTTAGCTGCAAAGGTCACAGAGCTCCTTCTGGGAGGAAGCTGACAGAAGTAGAGGCATCCAGTTTAGGAAGATGGCATAAATGTTCTTGTTATTTAAAGGGAATAGGGTAGTACTTGGCACACCAAAGATAGGTACTTATCTGCTATTAACAATAGCCTCCAAGCCAGGTGGAATGAGGGCTGGAGTAGGTACTTGCTGCTAAAAGGCATAGATGTAGCGGTCATATCCAAAATTTGGCAGACTTAACAAGAATCACTGGGATACGGTTGGGATATGACATCTATACAAAGGACTGGGAAGATTATACTGGTATGTGTATAGAGTCCAATAAACTAGAAAACTTAAGAGGAACAAACTCTATAGAATCACTATGCGTAGAAATACCAGGTTAGAGAAGTAATTTAGTACTGTGGATAGTGCTGGGTTTCTGGAAAAAACTGAAATGGAAAATTTTCCACTACCCTAAATGCATATCTTATTTAGTATGCTTGACGTGGGGTGCAATCCTATGCATGTTTAGATAGAAAAAAGTCCTACAATTCCCAGCATGCCCTAGCCAGCCATACTGGCTGAGGACTGCTGGGAGTTGTAGGACATTTTTCTTTCTATACATGCATAGGATTGTGCCTTTAATTTAGTTAAAGGAGACTAAAGTATGCCATGTTAATTTTACATGCCATAAATATCTAAAGTTTTTCCAATAGCCAAAAGTATTTGAGCTTTTGATTTGATTAGGAAACAAAATTCAGTGAAGTGCACTTAGTGTTGTTTAAATGTTTAAACAAATTCAAAGCTTTATTTGGAAATTATTTTTATTGGAATACTTGTAAATATTTTAACACAAGACAACTCGAGCCTACACTTCACTCACTTAGTTTTTAAGGGAAAAGGAAGATATGGATTACTATTTAACACTAATTCTAGCATCTCTGAAGAGCTGTACACACAAATGTATGTACTTTCTCAGGAGAGTCGCCTGAAAAAATAACTACAACTTTGATTTTAAATTTGTCTAGAATTTTATCCATTGTGTTACCCAGTTTGTCTTGTCTTGTAGTCATTCTTTGTTACTAAGGTAATTTTATGGAACAGTGCATTTCTAAAACTAGGCCATGTTTGTAGTGTGTCAGCCATATTGGAATGCAAATGCCATGGGATGAAATGGTGTATATCTTAGTGACCTCACAGTGTCTTGATATCAGAGTTGGAAATCTGCTCAAAATGAGCGTAGTCAACTTGTTTCAAGATAAACAGACTGTAAAATGTCTTCAACATCTGGCTCTTGTTTCGAGCTGGCAGAAAACTGTCAACTCTTCTGGGCATAACAGGATTCTTGATTATGAAGAGCTTGGTTTTAGGGCCATTTTAAAGATACTTTCTGCATTTGTGAGCTGGAGAAGATTCATATGCTATCTGATGACACATTGAACCTTCTTGAATTGTCTCACTTTTGTTTACCCTCCTCCTCACTACACCACCTACCTTACAGTCTACTCCCCCCCCCCTTTCTCCTGGCTCCTCAGTGGTATCATCTCTCTGCCTTGATTCTGCCTGTTTCCAGCTTTAACTCCCTTACGCCCACCCCCCTTCTTATAGTTCCATCTGCCCTGCTAATACTTGGTGCTGGCTCACATCCTCTGTTAGCTTCCTCTGGTCTGGCTCAGAGCAGCTGTGAATGTCTTTGGCGGAAGTCTGTCCTCACATTTACCGACTGCCACCAGTGTAAGTTCCCTTTGCATGTAGCTCTGCTGCTTTGCCAAGCAAAATTTCTTGCTAGCTGCCAATCTCACAACCCCTACCATTTTCTTCTCCTTTGTAAGGACAAGGTGGATGTGTCTGGAGTTCTCCTTTTTACCTGATAACCCTATCCTTCAGTAAAAACTCTTTCCTTCTAGAAACCATTCACCTGCCCCTCCGATCCTGGCCCTAACAGCACCATAGCACTCACCCCACCTTCTCTGCTGTACATTGTCAGCTTCTGTTTGTTCATAGAATCATAGAATCATAAAAAAGTAGAGTTGGAAGGGGCCTACAAGGCCATCGAGTCCAACCCCCTGCTCAATGCAGGAATCCAGGTCAAAGCATCCCTGACAGATGGCTGTCCAGCTGCACTTTGAATGCCTCCAGAGTGGGAGAGCTCACCACCTCCCTAGGTACTTGATTCCATTATCTTATTGCTCTGACAGTCAGGAAATTTTTCCTGATGTCTAGGTGGAATCTGGGTTCCTGTAACTTGAGCCCATTATTCCGTGTCCTGCAAACTGGGATGATCGAGAAGAGATCCTGGCCCTCCTCTGTGTGACAACCCCTCAAGTACTGGAAGAGTGCGATCATATCTCCCCTCAGGCTCCTCTTCTGAAGGCTAAACATGTCCAGTTCTTTCAGTCTCTCCTCATAGGGCCTTGTTTCCAGTCCCTTTATCATCCTTGTTGCCCTCCTCTGAACCCTCTCCAGTTTGTCTACGTCCTTCTTAAAGTGTGGTGCCCAGAACTGGACGCAGTACTCAAGATGAGGCCTAACCAGTGCCGAGTAAAGGGGAATTATCACTTCCCGCGATTTGGAAGCTATACTTCTATTAATGCAGCCCAAAATAGCTAAATCCTTTCTCTTAAAATAATTTCCTCCCTCTGACAATAATATTTACTTTTCTTACTTCCCTTTTGCCTCAAAGTACTTTATATACAGGCCTGTGGCGTATGCTGGCTCAGCTTGTCTGAGCGTGGAAAGCTAAGCAGGGTCAAGCCTGGTTCTCACTTGGATGGGAGACCCTTCCTCTAGTTTCCTGCATTGAGCAGGGGGTTAGACTCGATAGCCTTGTAGGCTCCTTCCAACTCTATTCTATGAAACAAGCTGTCTCCATTCACTGTACTGAATTTCTCCCCTAAACTGGGTACATGGAAACTGTGGGGTGTGTGTGTGTGTGTGAGAGAGAGAGAGAGACTAAAGTAGCTTTTTGGAACCTGGCCATACAGGTAGCCTCATAGACAAGGCAGAGAGACTAGAAATGCTGAACATTTAACTGTCTTCTATGTATTCAGATGCATTTTTTTAAGTAACAAAAGGAAAATTTATCTAACAAGCTTATCTCAACTCCCTGGAAGTATGTCATCTTTATTTTTTTGCCTTGTGTCTTGATTCTTGTAAGCTATTTTAATTCTCCACACTGACACTCCATGGTGTACACCAAGATTGTGTCTAATGCTCATGTATTTTTCTTCAATTGTCTTTAAACTAGGCTAACAAATAGCAATGTAAAACAGCTCCCATCTGCGTGGCTAAATACAACGGGGGTAATAAAGATTGAAAATGCCAGCAGAGATTACTTGATTTTTCTAGCACTAAAATAAAAAAAAGACTGTTATATTCCACAACCTTGTTTAATACCAAAAATAACAATAAAGTTCAGACAGTGAATTAATCTCAAACATCTTTCACTTGCAGCTTTGTACAGGCATGCATCCTTGCATCTTAGAGGCATAGGGAGAGTGTTCTTTACACAGCTCCATTGAAATGAAAGGGAGTAATGCTAGAATTTAACTTGCATTAATCTTAAATGAAGCTTAAAGCAGAAGTGATGCCAGGTGGATTATGGTAAAAAGAGTGGCCTGATCTTGAGGCATGCTGAAAAGACTGTCTTGGGTGCTGAATTTGGGGTTCAAATAGGGACAGCAAATTTTGGAGACATATTTATCCAAAGTGTATCATCCCAGGACCCAACAACATTGATGTCAGCCCTTTGTGCTGACAGTGGCAGAAAGTGCATTCGAAGTGGTGCCAGATGTGCGCTGTACAGTGCCTACTCAAGGATGGAAAGCGGAATATCAGTGGTCAGCATAAGAGGTTTAAAGATGTTCTTAAGGCTAATCTAAAAAAATGCAATATAAACATCGAAAACTGGGAAGCTCTGGCCCATGAACGATCTAACTGGAGGTTGGCCTTTCACAAAGGTTCCATGGACTTTGAAGAAGCCCGAGTGCAAGGTGAAAGGGAGAAACGTGCTAAGTGAAAAGCACATCAAATGAATCCTTTACAGGACCATCTTCCATCTGGTAACCTGTGTCCTCACTGTGGGAAGCTGTGTGGATCTAGAATTGGCCTCCACAGTCACTTACGGACCCATCGCTAGAGTCTACACAATTTTTTAGAATTTCCTCCTTTTATAATTTTCTTTTTGTAATTTTATCCTGGAAGACAATCTTACTCGGTCACGAGTGATTGCCTACTACAGTGCGCATAGGCTTCCTAGAATGGTCAAAAGGCGCCGCCGCTCTAGGAATCAGCACTTAATGACTATACATGCCTGGTGCTCTCTTGGCAGTGCTCCCCTTCCCCACTAGTTGCCCCAGGAAGAGGCCAGCCTGGTGCCTTCCTTGGTGAGAGGGAAGAGAAGGAGATAGGGGGTGAGAGGGAAGAGAAGGAGATAGGGGGAGATAGAGAAGGATTTTGTGCCTCAGGCAAAAAATGGCAGCCTTTTATAGCTGCTGCTGCTGCTGCTGAGTTCTAGCTTTCAGTTCAAGAATCAAAGTTGTCAAACAATATGTCGCCTTTTAAGGATGAGGACTGAGTAAACTTACTTTTGGTCTCTGAAATTTACTTAGGTTTACCTTGTTGGAATTTTGCCCTATGTTATTAGGAAAGTTTCAGGGATGTTGCATGTGCTGTCAGTGTTACTTGTAAGGCATCATGTCCTGTTGCTGAGTACCCTAAGATTTCATAAGTTCTTTTCATTTGCCTTCGGCGGTTGGTAGAACCCCAGCTGACACGAGGTCTCACTTCTTGGTGCCCCCTTTGGGGTCTACTGTGTGTGATGTAAGAGCAGTACTTTTTTTCTGGAGAAAAAGGTACCGGAACTCTTGGATTACATTCCTCGGGAGTAGATGGCGATTAAATTGTAATGCAATTAATAGAAGAAAAGGTGCTGGAACTCAGTTCCGGTGAGTTCCACCAGAAAAAAACCCCTGTGTAAGAGCACCAGGAGAGTTCTACCATCTACCTCCTTTTCAGAATGGCACAAGTAATGTTTGCTTTATGCAAGCTAAGAGGTTGGAATAGGAGGAGAGATCAGCCTGAGTTTGCTTCCAGTCTTGCAGCCACTCCCAGATGTTCTCCTAGGAGACAACCAGCCAAAGCACTGAACAGATTGGCCTGTTCTGTTCTAGCTTTTATAATTGTGGGCACATTTCAAGGCTTCATTGGATGAAGATGCTGTGTCCTTTGGGAAGGAAAAAATCTGTGATTGTGCCTTATCCCAGCCAAGGTTTTTTTTTTTTTTTGTGCTGTCATCTTGAATTCTGTATACATAATCAGAAAGGAGTAGTCTTTTCTTTCCCTTCAACTAACTGTACGCTCCTTAGAAGATGTGTGATATATTTCCATACCTCTTTCATAACGTATAACAACTTCAAGTTTTAGCATTCTAAAACATAATGCAAATTGAATTTTCCTTGTCCTGCCTTCCCTTACAACTCTTCTGCAGTTGGGTGATTATTTTTATAATATCTTCCTAGTAGCATGCTTAGGTTGTAGTCTTATAAATGGGATTTAAGGCAGGACTGTATATAATAGTTCACACTTATTCTTCATGAACTATTTAGTGCTGTTCTCTGTGGCCATAATATGAACCTGGTTTTCTATAGTTTGTCTTGTAAAACAACAAATGATGGAGCAATGTTAATCAAATAAAATATAAAGTTTGCTACAAGTAAGATTTTTATTATGTTGCCCTGTGACATTGGGCAAGCTTGCATGTAATGCCAATTTGTGGGTTATTTGGCCCATGAGTTGGTGGGGGTGAGCAAGAGCAAGTGAGTACGCTGCCTCCCATGTGCTGTCCACTTCTGCTTTTAATTAACAACTTAAGATCGGCCTGTTCATAGGTTGTTGATTATGACGTGTGAACCTGGAGCGCTGGGTTGTTTAGGGGCTAAACAACCCAGTGGTTAACTGAACGACAAACCATAGGTTAACCACTGGGTTGTTTAGCCCTTAAACGACCCAGCTCACATGTCATGATCCAACAAACTATGTCCCTGCCGATCGTAGGCTGTTGATTAAAAGCCAAAGTAAGGAGAACATGGGAAGCAGCATGCTTGCTCACTCCTGCTCGTGCATGGAAAATCATGGGTTAATTAATTACAAGCAAACTGGGTCAAGTTCTCTTGTTTCTGTTACTTTTATTTAGAAATGTAAGTCACTGGTACTTGCAGCATGCCGACATCTAGACCAGCATATTTAAGCACTAGTGCGACCCAGCATAGAAACCCAAATGGCCTGCTAGAGCAGAGACAGGCAGAAGGCGGACTGGGATCTAGTGGTAGATGTCTGGGTGATTTGCAGTAAATCGGCAACGGTTTCTGACCCAACGTCCCTGTGGCTGGCCTTGTGTCGATCACTTATCTCCTAGTCTCAGTGTTCCTCATCTGTAAAGTAGTTGCCTTTGTCCAGTTTTGTGCAGCTGTGCTAGCCAGTTTTCATGCTGTATGAGAAGCATACAGCCAAAGCTCTCAAGCCTCATCTCTGATATAAAGTAAGTCAGATGTAGATTTGGACCCAGTCTATGGCTCATGAGTTGCAGTAAATAATTGGCTCCACTCCGTTAACAAGTATTTTGCATCTGGTTCCTCCCCATCCCTCCAGTTGCTGTCTTGCACCTGGCTCTGGTTGGTGGACCTTGAGGTTCTAGTAAAAAACAAAGTACCGGTAGATCTCATGAACTTGAGGTCTGCCCACCTCTGTGCTAGAGAAGGGAAGCTGACTCCTCCACACCCAGCTTAGACATGTAGCTCTCCATCCCTCTGCCAGTCCCCAGTACACATTTTTGCAGGTTAGTAACTTTTGTGGGCTTATTTACAAGACTGCTCTAGGCTATTCCTAGCAAATTGGAACTTGGAAATGACTCCTGAGATTGTGAGGAGTGGCTGAATGCACACACAGAGATGTAAAATTTCAAGAAATTTTTGAAGCCCAGTGGGGGGGTGGGGAGGCTGTTTTTTTTCAGTGTGAAATTGAACTTTTAGGGGAAATGGAAAAATAAACAGTAGGGTTTTTTGTTTTTGTTTTTAGCATTCTATGCCGTTCTAAAGTCACTTTGTTGCTTTAGAACAGGCTTCCCCAACCTGGTGCCCTGCAGATACCTCAGGCATGGCCAATGGTCAGGAATGCGTGGGCATTGTAGTCTGAAACATCTGGGGGGCACCAGGTTGGGGAAGGCTGCTTTAGGAACATAAAGCAGCCTTAAGTTCCTAAAGTTATATTATGTATAACTTGGTTTGCTCATAAAATTATCAATATTTAAAGACATTTAAAAGTAAACTCAGTGAATTTCTAATTATTGTCTGAATAAACGATAATTTTAAATTTAATAAACCAAACATGATATGAGCAAACTGAGTTATATATAACATATTTTAAGTTCATATTTTATGTCTGAGCAGATGGAACTTCATTAAGTAATCCCTGAAATATCTGAATCATCCTAGAAGCCCGAAGAAGCAGGAAGAACTGGAGGCAGAGGAAGACTGGTGTACAGCATATGTTCTTGTTTGTAAGGAAGTTTAGGGAAAGCTATTAAGATTTTATTTAGCTGGGACTCAGCTTAGGAATGGGAAGCAATCATATTTAATTTAAGGACCTTTAAGCAATCTCAACCCATCAAGAGTGACATTTTATTCACTTTTCCAAATAGTTTCTGTTAATGAACGTCTTATTTTTAAATTCATCTTGAAAGGTTTCTAGTGGTAGTGTCAATCCCATGCTTGTGCCATAGGAACCAGGCTACTGAGTTTCTTTTAGATAGAGAGGGATTGTTTTAGTGGTCGCTGTTATAAGTTTTTATAGCTGAGGTAGCATTCCCTAGTGGTGAGGTCTAATTGAGAAATGTATTGAAAGCTATGGCAGTGAGTTCTAGAGACCCAAGCCTCAAAATTAAAGAAAAGAAACTTAGGTGGGATAATCCATATGCTGTTCCATCACATCTGGTGACAGTGGCAGGATAACCTACAGTGGTGTTTTTCCCCCCACATGTGGGTTTTAGATTAGAACTACATTAATTGACTGCTACAGCATCTAACCAGAACAATTGCGGAAACATTATGATATGGTAACTCTACTCATATGTTGGGAAACTGAGCATGACTTGGAGCATCCCTAAATGTCTTATCAATAAAAGATACATTAGATCAGTGTTCTCCAACCTTGGGTCCCCAGCTACGCTGCCTGGGGCATGCTGGGAGTTGTAGGCCAAAAACATCTGGGGACCCAAGGTTGGAGAACACTGTACTAAGAAGAAAGCTTTGTGTGATTATGGAAACAACAACATGTAAAAGCAAGAAGAAGCTGCGTATGATGTCCTGTTTTGCCATTCAGTACCCATATCACCTTCAGTACCCATAACACCAGTATCCATATCACTTCATATTTTATGCAAATTCCAGTGGGGACCTGCCATGAGTATAACTATGTTTCTGAATTCAGTAAGGAAAAGTCCTGTGCTTTGAAAGGAGTTGGGTACCTCCGCCCCAGGAAATTCATTTTGCCTCTGCTCTCCCCCCCACAACAGCCCCATTACAAAACCATAAACAAGGTAGTGGGAGGGTTGTGCTGCTTGCCCAGAGCTGCACTGGTCCCATTGTAATTCCATCTGTTCACATACACTACTGTGATAACCCCCTCGTCATGGGGAGGTGTACCTTGAAGCTAAAAGGGGCAGGGTGACAGGTGCCCCTCCACTAGACCAAACAGTTGGCATGGCTGGAGTATTCCTTATCTGGAGCCTGCACTTCACTACGGATAGTATCCCACATTCTTTCTGCTTCATTAAGATTAATTATTTACTGTTTGGATAGAGCTGTATGAAAATGATGACTTCTCTAGCCTGTATGTTTTGGCCTCAAAATGTGTTTTACTGCAAGGTGTCGCAGTGCAGTATTTAAGGAGGAGCATTTAAGGGTAGCGTTTGAATAACTATTAAGACATTCCTCGCTCTCCCTACTTACAAGAATCTGGATGTAAGGGGTCACTCTTCTATCTGTGAGCTAGTTAAACTGTCACATTTTGCAGCAGAGTGATGCCTCTTGGTACAAGCTTTTGAATGACACAACACAACTTTTCCATCACCTGCCTTGAGTACCATTTTTCTCTTTTAAAGGTGGGTTATAAATCAAATAAATAATCAGGCAAAATGGAAAGGAAGCTAACTTTTTGCTATAGGCAGAGCAACGTTACTTTTGAAGATAGTGACTGCACAAATGGAATGAGTTTCCCTTCCATGCTGAAGATGCAGGAAGACATAAGAGAACAGAGTACTTCCTGATCTGTAAATCCAGATAGTAAATCCAGGAGCAATATTTCTCTTTGTCTGGTACTCTATATACTTCAGTTATAAAACTAGCATCTCTATATATCACAGACAGGGCTGTAGAGAAAAGTGATGCTGGATGACTTGACTAAATCTGTCCACAATTGAGAAGAGGAGCACAGTCCATTGGGGTGGCGGTGCTGTGCAAAAAGGCAGGGCGGGCGGTGTTCTAGAACTAAAGAGACTTGGGGCATGAATCATGCAGTCAACCACCACATGGGAATTTGTGTTGTATAACGTTATGTGACCAAACAGGAAATATTAGGTTCTTGTTTACAGGCTAAATGTAGCCTTTAATTTTACGAGGCAATGACTGAGTGTAAGCAAGCAATATTTCAGCTAGATTGAAAGAACTAGTTTATACAATTAGCATTCTAATTGAGAAATGGCCTTCCTTCTTACCATCTCCTCTCCAGTGTTTTCTTAAATATGTATAAAATGTTTTGCTTATGGCGCATCGCATCAAATGAGGGTCATTAAAAATGGCCAGTAGGTTTGCTTAGCAAATGTGGTAATCTACCTAACACTCATGGTGAACGATGTCACAATATCATAAGACAGAAGTGGGTGGGACTTGATATTACCTGGGAGTGTGGGTGGAGGAGTAAAATTTTATTTTTCAAGAGCTGGATTTTAATATTCTAACACACATTGTTCACTCATGATGGATTTTCTTCTTAGAAAATCATTCTTTTACACGTTGAATTTTCTTCAATAATTCCAGGCCAGAATCCATGGATTTTTGGCTAGCTGAGGTAGTAATTAACAGGCCATTTCTGCTATATGTAATGGGAAGAAAGCAGCTTAAGAGGCTGTGAATGGCTCTTTGAGCAATGCAAAAATTTAAGGAATTTCTAATGGTCATACTTAAGGCTAGAAAATGGCAGCTTTTTTAATGGATAGGCTGCGAACCGAATGGAGGAAATATTTTATTTCTAGCCACCACATAAAATATGTAGGAGCTTGGAGTAGATGGCTGGGTTTTTGGGTGGTGGCTGGGGGATTTTTTGTTTTACAATACTCTGCCCCATACACAGTCCAAAGGAAACACATAACTCGATTACTTTCCTTTTGTGCCTGAATTTTGATGCAGAATAGATACTTTGATACAGTTGTGTTTTGAAAATCCCCAAACTGGCTGCTTTCAAAAAAAGAAAAAAGTAGACAATGCAGTCCATGTTTAGTGATTCCAGAGGCTTTCAAGGGTACCTTGGACAATTGTATTAATAGTTACCGGTAAGTGCTTTTTTCCAGTAGGAATTGAGTGAACTTGTCACCTAGGGGAGTTTGCTGCTTAAATAACCTGTGGCAAATTGATTATGGTGTTTTAAAAACATTTTAAAGCACCATAACCAATACATGGGAATAGATTCCCATGTATTGGGAAGAGATTCTAGCGACTAGCTTTCTATTCACTTAGCCAGCTTGCTGCTTTTGAGGGTGCATAATATTTTGAGCTTAAACTCCCCAAATGCTGGGTGTTTTAAATATTTCTGCAGATGGAAATGTATTTCAGACAAGTGGGCTCTAGCCTTGTTTTTCTGGAAGTCAGTTTTGGAGGTTTAATAAGTGCTAGGCCCTGCACAAGGTGGCCTAGAAATGTAAACATTCTAGTCACCAGCAATAAAATTCTAAGGTCTGGAGTAGATATAATGCTCACAATCTTTTAACTGTGGTTGGTCATGGCATTGCTCTCAAGAGGGGAAGGAGCACTTAAGCATTACTTCGGCACTCCCCTCTGCTGTTGTAACTGTCTTATCTTTTGATAGTTTGGATATTATGCAAATGTGATAAAACATGCAACTTTAGGGTAGAGTATAATGGAATTCTGGAAAAATAATTGTTCGGGGTAAGAGGAATAACTTCTTGTTTTGAAATGAGTATGATACCATAGACAATGGAATAGCCATTTTGTGAAGGTTTTAATTGATGAGCTAAAACTTGGCAATGCATAATTTTATTAGTGTTTTGTCATCTTATATTTGCCATTCATTAGCTGTGGATTGCCTTAATTACCGTAATTGCTCTCTCCTCTTTCCCAGCAATTCTTTAAGGTAGGCAAGACCATGGTCTTTCCTAGAGCTGAAGGGGATATTAAAATGCTTTTGAATTCCAACACATATATTTTGGAAATGATGTGGCTTTGGATGTAGCAGTATTGTTAAATGCTTTCTTCAGATATTGAAATATGTTTTTGTTCCAGGTTATGAATAATATGCTGCTTGTTCACATTAGAGGCACATCTTCTGACATTGTTTTAGTTTGTTCTTTTTTGTCGTTCCCCCCCCCCCTCTTTTTTGTTTTTTGCATTTTATGTTAGCTAGGGGTCAACAAATTTTGGCTGGCCTTGCTGACCATCCAAATTTATTTATCTGCCAAAACATATCCCAGACCAGCCAGACTTTGGGACTGGGAAGAGGGCAGGGTTCATTCCCTGTAGCTTCAGTGTTTGGAAGAAACCTCTGGATCACCTTGTTCTCCAGAGCCTGGCTGGTCCCTCACCATGGCAAAAGGGGTGAGCAAGAGTTCTGAACCCTGAGGAAAGCTCTAAGTTTTAAAAATGGAAGTTTGGGAAATTTCTTAACTTGTAGTTCTTTCAAGATGTTTGTTTTAGGTCCTGGCACAATGGCCAGGAGCTTCTCCTGCATCAGCCACACTGAGATGAATGGGAGTTGAGCAGGAGCAGATGCATATCATTGAACTAGAAAGACTTTTGTACAAGCCCTTTTGGATATAAAACTTCCATGTTCTTGCATTGTTCCCACTACTTTCAGCATTGCAGGCACCGTAAAGGAAGTCTTTACTTGCCCTAAGACTGGGGTCTCCAACACGGTGCCTGTAGGTGTCATAGAGCCCGCGTGCACTTCCAACAGCGCCCACACAACTCTTCTCTCCCTGCCCCTTCAAAAAAAAAAAAAAGTTTTTAAAAAAATACCTTGGGAAATGTTAGGGCAGTCTTTTTCCCCTCCCATTCTAGCCTCCAGCCTTTCTCTCCCCTGTACCCCCTTTGCCTTGCTATTTCCCCCTTGCTCCCAGCTTCTAGCCTCGCTATTTCTCCCACTCCTCTTTAGCTCACTTTTGATTAGCCAGGCCCCCACGGCAGGCATTATATGACTAGCACATCCTCCATGGGAGCCATTTTGTGGTGGTGCCCACAGCAGTTTCCCACATTCCCAAATGTATCCATGGGTCCAAAAAGGTTGGAGACCCTTCAGTATAGTGTCAGGGGCTGATGACTTCTGTTGGCAAAGCATTCCACAAAGTGGGCACAACCAGAAGGATGACTCTAGACCAGGGCTCTCCAACCTTGGTTCCCCAGATGTTGCTGGACTACAACTCCCAGAATCTCTTGCCATTAGCCATGCTGGCTGGGTATGTTGGGAGCTGTAGGCCAGCAACAGCTGGGGACCCAAGGTTGGAGAGCCCTGCTCTAGACTTTGTGGTTGCCTGCCTAGTTTCATGAGGCTGGGGGACCTAAAGCAGTGCCTCAGATAACAACTGGAGCATGCAGGGAGGAACATATGGAAGAAGGTGGTTCTTAAGGTACTCAGGTCCCAAGATGTTGTTACCCTGGCCAAACTCTCCCTCCACCCCCACTGGTAGACGGTAGGTTCCGGGGGGGCAAGGCTCTGTCTTGCTTATGTTACTTTGTAAGGCACCATGTACACTCTTGGCACTACATTATTAACAGTTTTCTTGCCTTTTTGTTTGTCTTCAAGCAAATGGTGATGAGCCTCCGAGTTTCTGAGCTGCAAGTGCTTTTGGGATACGCAGGAAGGAACAAGCACGGCCGCAAACACGAACTCCTCACTAAAGCCCTGCATTTGCTCAAGGCTGGCTGCAGTCCTGCTGTCCAAATGAAAATCAAAGAACTTTACAGGCGGCGGTTCCCACAGAAAATAATGACACCTGCAGACTTGTCCATCCCTAGCGTCCACTCAAGTTCCATATCGGCCACTTTGTCGCCATCTACCATTCCACAGCTTACTTATGATGGCCACCCTGCAACATCACCATTGCTCCCTGTTTCTCTCCTGGGACCTAAACATGAACTAGAGCTGCCCCATCTTACCTCAACACTCCATCCTGTTCATCCAGACATAAAACTTCAGAAGTTACCCTTTTATGACTTGTTGGATGAACTGATAAAACCAACCAGTCTAGGTAAGGTTCTAATGTTTGTCACTCTTACAAATGTCATCATTGTACATGGGGATATAGGAAATAAATGTAAGGTCTTGTACTTTTCTTCCTTGGGAAAGCGAGTGCACAGGTCTGTTGCAGTCCAGTCTTTGTCAGAATGATTTGTTGATTTGCGGGGATGGGCCGTTGAAGACATACTCCACCTTGCAGGAAGTTATGAACATTGGCAGCGTATGTTATTGAATGCTTTTAAGTTACTATGTATGAGTGTAGCTCACAATTCAACAAACATTTCACCCAGAGATGATTTCAAGGAGCCAGTTATTTGGATACCATATCATAGTGCTTCTTGCAAATGCCTGTTCTTTTTATACATATGAAGAAGAGGAGGTTTTGTCATAAAATTGACAGTCATTCATGTACAAACTTAAAACGTACCATCTACCGTATTCTCCAAGGAATGTTTTATTGGAAGCACTGTGGTAGTCCAAGTGATGAAATTGGCCAAGTTTATAAAATATTGATAAGTATTTGACGTCTATGAATCCATTAATTTAGCCTTGTATCTAGATCCATAAAATTTACCAGCTCACAAAAAATGTCAACTAGTCCTCTTGTTCCACACAACTTAGTTTAGTCATTTGGGGCTCTCTTCCAGTTTACAAAAACTTCCCAGTCTGTCATGTTGAGGAGGTTCCTAGGCACCATAGGAGACTGGGAAAGTGTCTGTTTACAAGCCTTAATTAATAATTTTCTGGGGGGTTGGGCTTAACACTGCAATCTTGTTCCCAAGGCAATCCTTACATGGTTTCCTTTTATATCAAAAGGTTCTATATAGAACCTGTCCATCTCGCAGCAGGTCTCCAATGTCTTGAGCAGAGTTTCATTGCTGTGGAGCTTTACAGATCCCAAAAGGGACAGTCTCTCCCTCTGAGCTATTGGAAAAGGTTGTGCAGGCTTCAGATAATGTCACCAAGGCTACCGGAGCTTGCTGACAAGAGCTTCCTAAGATTTTTGTAGGTTTCAGCTTGTGTATGTGTAATTTTTCCTGTGCAAGACAGATAGGAAACTTACACAAGCCTATTCCTTTATGTATTGGAGTGAGGAGACTAAACTAGCTTTTCCCTTTTTCTTCTATTAGGGCACTCAACTTGCCTGTTGCCAGTGGCAACCAGAAATTGATGCCTGGTGATTATTCTGTGCTGTTGGCCAGGATTGGGTAGTAGTAAAATTTGAACTCTTGAGTTTACAGTATCTAAAAGAACTCCCTTCAAAAGGCACAAAACAGAAAGATAATACAGAACTTCTAATACTCTCTTGGGAGATGTCAGTAAGTAGCACTAGTTTAGATAGTCCAGATCTGGCATGGTGACCTCAGGCTTGAAAAGGCGCTTCTTAAAAAATGTATGCGCAGATAAGCATTCCTCAAGGTTAATGCTGTGTTGCCATGGGTTATGTTGGAATGCAATACTCTCATTGTTAAGATATTTGTTCATGAGTATTAGTTAGCATTCTGTTACTGCAGGGGTCCCCAACACAGTGCCCGTGGGGACCTCCAGCAGCACCCATGAAGCTCTCCATTCCCTGCCCCTTAAAAAAATATCTTCTAAATAAAAGCCTTAGGAAATATTAGGACAGTCTTCTTTCTCTCCCTTTCTAGCCTTCAGCCTTGCTCTCTCACTCCCCTCTACCCCTTTCCCTTGCAATTTCTTCTCCCTCCCAGCCTCTGGGCTTACTATTTCTCCCCCCTCCCACTTTAGCCCACTGCTTATCCCCTTCCTAGGCTCTAGTCTTGCTCTTTCTCTACCCCTTTGCCTTCCTGTTTCCCCCTCCCTCCCAGCCTCTAGCTTTGCCGTTTCTCTCCGGCTCCTCTTTAGCTCACTGTTTCTCCCCTCCTATCCTTGCTCTTTCTTTACTCCTTTGCCTTCATGTTTCCCCCTCCCTCCCAGTATCTAGACTTGCTCTTTCTCCACCACCACCCCCGCTCCACCTCTTTAGCCCGCTTTTGTCTAGCCAGGCCCCCACAGCAGCCATTATGTGACTAGGCACATCCTCCGTGGGAGCCATTTTGCGGGGGTGCCCACAGCAGTTTCTCAAATTCCCAAATGTGCCCACAGGTTCAGAAAGGTTGGGGACCCCTGTGCTAATGTGTTAGGCTAGCTCAAAGTATTCTATTTGAAAAGCCTGAAACTCTTTGTATCTTGAGTCTGCTCAGTTTGGGGGTGGGTGGGGGGAATATTTGTTCAGTCTTCAAATGGCTGCTGCAAGTTCCAGTTACTTGAAATTCTTCCTGTCTGGATAACAGCCAGCCCTGCAGGGTCTCTGGCTTTCTTTCTTTGTTCCTCTCTGGGCCCCTTTGTAGCATAATAGGAATTTTGATTTCTGAACTCACTTAATGCTATCATTTTGGTGACTTGTTGGTGAGATCCGGAAGAGTTGGCTCCGTGCCTCTTGCAAAATGGATGCCATGTTCTCGTCACTCTTAAAATGTAGAATTTATTTTGTCATGGGAATTAAATCATTTTTGGACAATACTTTCCCTTCTACATTGTAACTACCTAGATTTGCTTCAGTTGTGTCTTTTGTTTCCCCTCCTCATGTTTGGTGGTAGCAATTGGGCTTCAGATTCTATCTAAAACATTTGCTGCATAGAACTCTTTTCTCCCCGCCTCCCCTGCACTCAGTACTGCTTTTAATAAAAAGGCCATGGTTTCATGGACTGAAATCAACTTAGCGGGATTTACACTCTTTCTGGCCTCAAGAGAGCTATTGATAGACCTGGTTTTCTAATGAGAAGGCAAGATACACAATCCTGGTTTGGTGGACCATAGTATCTGGGACACAACTGCTTCACGATTTCTTTAACCGTAGCAAAATTATCGCTACTTCGAACTAAAGCCACTTCTGGCATCCCTCTCTGATGCAAACTGATTAATAGTTTTCATGTTTTAAACTTTACATAAGGCCCTAGGTGGGCTCGGTTTTTTCCTCCTATAATTCACATGGGTATTGGTGTTCAAAACTATGTAGCAGAAAATGTCACTTACTGTACACTGTAGCAGTCCTCTTCTTTTTCCGAAGGTTCTGTTGTGTAAGTTGATTTGCCTTGGCTTTATCCCTTAGCCTGCTTGTGTGAACTAAGTGCTGTTAAGTCCTGTAAAACAGAAAGGGTTTCTCCCTCCCTACCATAGAAAGTGAACTAAGGTCTAAGGACCTGTTTTCAAGGAAATCCTGGTCCTATGCTATAGTGGCACCTAGTGATGGTGAACAAACATTACAACACATTTTTTAGTATTGCAGGAAATAGACTAAAAAGTACACATATTTTCCAATCCTGAGGGAATCCCAGATAACTAACTGTAGAAAAAACAGTGCATATACTAATCTTATAGATGCCTCCAAAGTCAATGTTGTTAAAGGAATACATATTTTTGCATGAGATTCTGCTCCAGACCCTTTCAAGGGACCCTTGGAAAGCCATCTCTCCCGTATAATTAGTTTCTTAGATTTTTCTGACCTGCCTAGGTTTACACATGCACCACATAGGATAGCTTGTTTAAAACTGAGGTGAAACTCCTTTGTTAATACTCCAAGTAATTCAGATTTGCCACATCTGAATACAGTATATTTTACCTTCTGATAATCATCCAGTCTAAACCACTTAACGTTGCTTCAACAGCAGGAATGGAAGTGAAACCAATTTTATATTCCAGACGATTAAAAACATGGGCTAGTCTGCCTAAAGTGGACTTCTCTAATCCTGCACAATTCAAAAGGGTTTCATAAAGCTAAGAAATGTTCCCCACTTACAACAAAAAATGCTCCCCTTTAGCCTGGAAGAAGATTTCATGCTTCTTGGCACTGAAGTACCTGCTGTCTTTATTAGGATAGTTATATCTTATCCATTCACCTCTGACAAAGGAGCCACTCAAGGCACTTACAAATAACACACAATAACAAATCCATTACAATACAATTAATTATGAAATAAAAACAAATCCATACAAAAGCAGCAATAAGGTCCTCAGCTTGGGAGTCATTCTAGACTCCCAGCTGTCCATGGAGGCTCAGGTGGCAGCTGTGAGCCGGGCAGCGCTGTATCAACTCCATCTGATACGGCAGCTGCGCCCCTACCTTCCTAATCACCTGCTCCCATCAGTGGTTCATGCCTTGGTCTCCTCTCGCCTAGACTACTGTAATGCGCTCTACGTGGGGTTACCCTTGAAGACGGTTCGGAAGCTGCAGCTGGTACAGAACGCGGCGGCTCGCCTGGTTAAAGGCAGCCGCCAGCGGGATCACATCACGCCAGTGCTGAAGGATTTGCACTGGCTACCAGTTGCTTGCCGAGCCGAATTCAAGGTGTTGGTTTTGACCTTTAAAACCCTATACGGCTCTGGTCCAGTTTATCTCAAGGAGCGTCTCCAGCAACACCAAGTGGGCCGCTCAACAAGATCTGCCACGGATGGCCTTCTCCTTGTCCCTTCAGCCAGAGCAGCTAGAATGGTGGGGACGAGGAAGAGGGCCTTTTCTGTGGCGGCCCCCATACTGTGGAACTCTCTCCCGAGTGACCTCCGCCATGCCCCCTCACTGATGAGCTTCCGTCGCTCATTAAAAACCTGATTGTTCAGGCGGGAATATGGGGTGGGTTAAGATTTTAAAATTTTTATATTGTTTTAATGTATTTTATTGCATTTATGTATTTTATTCTGTGTACATCGCCCAGGGTGGCCGGTTGCCGGCCAGATGGGCGATAAATAAATATTAATAATAAATAATAAATAAATAAATAAGAACTTAAGAAGAGCCATAGTGGATCAGACCAAGGATCCATCTAGTCCAGCATTCTGTTCACATAGTGGCCAGCTAGCTGCACACGGGAAACCTTCAAGCAGGACATGAGTGCAACAGCACCCTCCCACCCATGTTCCCCAGCAACTGGTGTACATAGGCAGGCTGCCTCTGATCCTGGAGGTAGCATACAGCCATTAGGAATAGTAGCCATTGATAGCCTTATCCTCCTTGAATTTGGCCAATTCCCTTTTAAAGCCATCCAAATTAGTGGCCATCTCTACATCTTGTGGAAGTGAATTCCATAGTTTAACTATGCACTGTATGAAGAAGTGCTACCTTTTATCTGTCCTGAATCTGCCACCAATCAACTTCATGGGATGACCCCATTGGGTTCTAGTATTATGAGAGAGGGAGTAAAATGTCTCCCTATCCACTTTCTCCATACCATGCATAATGTTGTGCATCTCTATCTTGTCTCCCTTGCTCATCTCTTTTCTATGCTAAGCAGTCTCAGATGTTGTAATCTCATGGGGGAATCAGTTCAGTTCCTTGATAAATTTAGTAGCCCTTTCGTACACTTTTCCCAACTCTACAATATCCTTTTTAGGTGCAGTGACCAGAACTGTGCACAGTATTCCAAGTGTGGTCTCACCATAAATTTGTATAAGTGGAGTATGATCTTGCCAGTTTTATTTTTGATTCCTTTCCTAATTATGCCTAATGTGGAATTTACCTTTTTCACAGCAGCTGCATACTGTGACAACATTTTCATTGACCTGTCTACCACAACCCCAAGAGCTCTTTCTTAGTCAGTCACTGCTAGCTCAGATCCCATCAGCATGCACATGAAGTTGGGATTTTTTTGCCCATACTTGCAGCCAAAGTTCGGATGCTGAAGGCACTTGCAGGAAGGTCTTGTTAGGTGCCCTTTGTGGGAGGACAGATTCATATGGAGGGAGGCAGTTCCTTAGGTATTCTGGTCTTAAGCTTTAAAGATAATAACCAGCACCTTGAATTGCCCTTGGAAACAGACCAAAGGCTGGTACAATAAGGGGGTACCATGCTCCCCAGGCTTGGAGCTGGTCAGAACTCTCATTGCAGTATTTTACAGTTGCTGAAGTTTTGGAATGGTCTTCAAGGGCAGCTCCTCGTAGAGCATGCTACAGTTATACCATCTAGATGTAACTAAGCCATGCACGGCCATGGTCAAGACCCTTCTCTCCAGGAAGGGGACTCAGTTGATGAACCAGCTGAAGCTGAGCAAAAAACATTCCTAGCCACAGCCGCCACCTGAACATCCAAGAGCAAAGCTAGGTCTAGGTACATTCCCAAATGGCAAACCTTGGTCAAGTGGAGTGCAGCCCCATCCAGAACAGGCTGACACCCTGTCACTAGATCAAATCAATCTCAGGAGTCCTAACCAAAAGCACTTCTGTCTTGTCTGGACCGAGTTGCAGTTTGTTCAATCGCATCGAACTAATTGCTGACTCCAAACAATGGTTCAGGACTTCTACAGCTTCCCCAGCCTGAGACAGTAGAGTTGAAATAGAGCAGTGCACCAATCTGTATGTTGGTGACTGCCAACTCTAGATCCCTTAATGGTCTCTCCCAGCGGTTTCATGTAGATGTTACATAGCAGAGGGGCCAATATAGAACCCTGCAGGACATTATATACCAGGTGTAGTTAACATCTGGTACCCTCCAGAAGTTGGACTACAACTCCTATAAGCCCTGATCATTGCCCATGCTGGCTAGGGCTTATTGGAGTTGTAGTCCAAAATATCTAGAGGGCACCAGTTTGCCTATCCCTGCTATACACAAATGGCCAAAGTTGCACTGGTGTCCCTTAGCACCACTTTCTGGAATCTGTCCTCCAGAAAGGACTGAAGTTGCTAAGAGATCCAGCCCTGGCTAACTTGTTTTATCTGCTAACATGGAACACGAAACTTTCCAAGTGGCAGATGGCCACTGATCTGATCTTTGGTTTTGGTTGCCCAAAGTAACAATAAAAATATTCTGTTGTACTGTATTTGATTCTTCTGTAAACGGTATGTCTTCAAGTTACATGAAAGAATTTTAGAGCTGGATAGGCAACTATGTGAAGCTCAGAGGAATCTTAATATTGGTATATGAAGATCTAGGCTGGATTTAGAAGAATAAACAGCTGAGAACAAGCAAGTTGTAACATGTTGTTCTGAGTTAGACAAGTTTGATCACTCTACCTCGACTTCTTGTCTCCAGGAGTGGCTAATATGAAAATGCTTCAGAGGAAACAGGGCAATTATGATCATTGTAATGTCACTCAACATACCAACATTCTTGGTAGCCAGAATTAATTTGCTATTTAATATGTTTTGGAATGAAAATTCTAGTTTCAAATCCTAAAGCAGCCTTCCCCAGCCTAGTACCCTCCAGATGTGTTGGACTACAACTCTCAAAATTGCCAACGAACATGGCTTCAACACATTACCAGTTTTGTAATTAAAAATAAGTTATCCAATATTAGGGGATTAGGTTTTCACAGGACCTTAAGGAACTAAATAAGCTTAATTATGGAAAATTGAAAGAAAATACAAGTTGAAGTGAATAGTAGGTTAAAATTAAAACTTTCTTGGTTTGCATGGATTGTAGCCATTAAGATGATTGTACTTCCACTATTTATTTTTTTTGTTACAAAATATTCCCAATGCTGCTACAGACCTTAATATGAAAGAGTGGCAGCTTATGATCAATGGCTTTATTTGGGGTAAGAAAATGTCTAAGAGTTAAATTTCAAGTAATGTGAAAACCTAAAAGAGAAGGTGGACTGATAATCCCATTTGAAGAAAAGAAACAGCAAGCCTCCTACTTTTGTACTATCTCGATACCCAAGTATGTCTTGTGGGCCAAGTGGGTAGAGGGGTGATTGTGAACACAAATATAGGCTGGCTGGTAAGCCAAGCCAAAATATGGAGGCCCCCTGCATAACCATGTAGGCTCATATCTTCAGAACAAAATCTGGAATCCTCAACTATTAAAACAAGACTGCAGGGCCACACTGAAAAGATGCTTCTCATGCTTTTTGTCACCCACGTCTGCCTTCCAGTATACTGTGGATGATATTAATCTTCTAAAAAAATATTGCCCCCTCCAGCCAATTCTTACAGTTGATACGTGTTCACGAAGAGGTAACGAGTGGGGTACCACAGGGCTCAGTCCTGGGCCCAGTGCTCTTCAACATTTTTATTAATGACTTGGATGAGGAGGTACAGGGAATGCTTATCAAATTTGCAGATGACACAAAGTTGGGTGGAACAGCTAATACTCCGGAAGACAGAAACAAAATTCAAAGCGACCTCGATAGGCTGGAGCGCTGGGCCAAAAACAACAGAATGAAATTTAATAGGGATAAATGCCAAGTGCTGCACCTAGGGAAAGGAAACCAAATGCAGAGTTACAGAATGGGGGACACTTGACTCAACAATACTACGAGTGAGAAGGATCTTAGGAATTGTGGTAGATCACAAACTGAATATGAGCCAGCAATGTGACGTGGCTACAAAGAAGGCAAATGCTATTTTGGGCTGCATTAATAGAAGTATAGCTTCCAAATCGTGTGAAATGATAATTCCCCTTTACTCAGCACTGGTTAGGCCTCATCTTGAGTACTGCATCCAGTTCTGGGCACCACACTTTCAGAAGGACGCAGACAAATTGGAGAGGGTTCAGAGGAGGGCAACAAGGATGATAACGGGACTGGAAACAAGGCCCTATGAGGAGAGACTGAAAGAACTGGGCATGTTTAGCCTTCAGAAGAGGAGACTGAGGGGAGATATGATAGCACTCTTCCAGTACTTAAAGGGTTGTCACACAGAGGAGGGCCAGGATCTCTTCTCGATCATCCCAGTTTGCAGGACACGGAATAATGGGCTCAAGTTACAGGAACCCAGATTCCACCTAAACACTAGGAAAAAATTCCTGACTGTCAGAGCAATAAGACAATGGAATCAACTACCTAGGGAGGTGGTGGGCTCTCCCACTCTGGAGGCATTTAAGGTGCAGCGGGACAGCCATCTGTCAGGGATGCTTTGACCTGGATTCCTGCATTGAGCAGGGGGTTGGACTCGATGGCCTTGTTGTAGGCCCCTTCCAACTCTACTTTTTTGTGATTCTATGAATGCTAGATTCTGCTAGAAAGAACTACAGTAATACCTTGGATTGCAAGTAACTTGATCTGAGAACGTTTTGCAAGACAAGCAAATTTTTAAAATAAATTTTGACTTGATAAACAAGCGACGTCTTGCAATACAAGTAGTGTGGGGATGTAACCTCTCGCCTGGAGCGGGCGTAGTGGGCCGAAATCAGGCCCGCTCACGCCCGCCAGAGACTCGCTTTGATTAAGAGTGTTTTGGATTACAAGCATGGTTTCGGAACGAATTATGCTTGCAATCCAAGGTATTACTGTACTTCATTCAGTAGGGTGCTTAGGAATTTCTAATGTATTGTCAGCCCTTCCCCAAAGGTCCATGACAGGTAACAGTAGTTGTACTGGAAACTAACAAAACTGGTTTATATCAGTATAAATTAAATGTACTAGGCTTCTCTTGTTTCCTCTTGATTCCTATAGATTTGGTGTTGTTAGCAACTGTCAATGGCCATTGCTGGTGAATATGTCGCGACATTGCATATAAAATATATCTGTGGGTGCAGCCGGCGATATGTATTAATTCTGGCAAGATTGCAGTTCCCTCAAATCAGTGCATCTCTTACTTGAATAGATGTATTATAATGTTGTGCTGTCTCTAGGTGATTGCTTTTTTATAAGTTTCTAAGGAAAAGAAATGTGATGTATCAATTAAGTGAAAACACTTTCTCATTTTAAATAAGGCAGAGTTTATTGTACCATGAAACCTATCCAGCAAATAGTTTCTTCAAGATAACGTTTTATCTGTAGTCATCACAGTAAGCTGTTAATTATTTAGCAATGGCCAATTTGCTAGGGAAGATGGAAAGCAGTCTTAACTAATAAATTGAGCTGATGACCATTGAAATTGAGTGGTGCTGCCTGCTGTAGGCTGAATCGCACTGTGTTCATCAAAGGCGGTGGGAGAACATTCCTGAATGGTTATCTGAGGGGAGCGTTTTCCAACACAGCAAGGAATATTTTACAGGAGAAAGATTGCGGTGCTATATTTAGCCTCCGGCTACTACCAAGAGAGAGGGGAGCATATTAATATATTTTCTTAAAGCTGAAGGAAATGGAGACATCCAGCATAGCCTCAGTAAACTGTGGCAAGGAGGGTTTTAAAGATTTTTTCCCCCCATAGGTTCATATTACATGCATAATTAGGCTTCAGACATTTTTCTCCTCTAGCTATAATTGTATCTCTTAACCCCAATCTTAAATGTACATAGTTTACATAAATTTACATACACTTCTAACATCATCTTTTGTTAAAAAACACTTATCTTTAATACACACATAAAGCATGTGTGTGTTTGCATTTTTCACGTATGTATATTTTAATGTGCCTGAAAAAGAGACCCTGGGTGATGTCATGGGTGTAGTAGTGAGAGTGTTGGACTGGGACTCGGGAAATCCGGGTTCTAGTCCCCTGCTCGGCCATGAAACTCATTGGGTGACTTTGGGCCAGTCACTGACTCTCAGCCTAACCTACCTCACAGGGTTGTTGTGAGGATAAGATGGAGAGGAGGAGGAGGATTATATAAGCCGCCTTGGGTTCCTTGCAGGAAAAAAGGTGGGGTATAAATATAATAAAATAAATAAATAAATAGTGTTGGACTTGAGCTAGGTTCGCTCAGCCACAGCTCTCACTGGGTGGACTTGAGCCAGTTGTCCTCTTTCAACTGAATATACCTCGCAGGACAGTTGTAAAGGTGGCATGGGATAACCCTTCTGTTGTTGCCCAAGGAAGCTCCTTAAATTATATAAACTCTCTCTCTTCCTCCACGAATAATTATTTTACCCTAATATAAATTCTGCATTTTAATATCATGCTTTTTATAAGCCAGAGCCCCAGAATAGTCTGCAGTGTTAAAGAATAAGCAATAACTGGGCTAGAATCCTTTTATTCTTTCTCTCTTGGCCTTAAAAGGACTTCTAGCTAGCTTCCATCTTGATGAATAATATATTTTTAGTGATATATTTGGCCTATTTTCAATTCCCCCTTACAACGAGGAAGATTGTTTTTGCTTTCACTTCCTGTGAATGGTGCAGCTTGCCAGCCTAGATTTATCTAAAAATCTGCTGCCACACACACAGTATGCTTGTGGAATGATGGGATTACAGGTTGTAAAGCATGGTGGTTGTGACAAATCTGAGAGAATAGCCTAATACAGTAATACCTTGGATTGCAAGTAACTTGGTTTGAGAGCGTTTTGCAAGACAAGCAAATTTTTAAATATTTATTTAATTTTTTAAAAAACTTGATATACAAGCAACGTCTTGCAATACAAGTACTGTAGTACGGCTTAAATTAAAATCTCTGTACAAATTTTTTTGGGGGGATTTCGTTTTGATATACCGGTAAGCGTGTTTTGGATTACAAGCACGTTTCCGGAACGAATTATGCTCTCAATCCAAGGCATGACTATAAAAGTTTGGCTCCAAAAGAGAGGCTTATTTGGTATTGTATTATTGCATCCTTCACTGAAGCTAGCTGAGAAATGAAAAGTAAAACATTTTCTCTTCCTATGGTGCCTTTTTTGTATTTTATTAAAATACCCTGTGGGCTGATTCTACACAGTGCCTTTTTGTGCTGCTAATTCCTCATGGTTTTGTACTGCAAGCGCTTGTTTTAACAGGTACTAGAACAGATGATATGTACTTAAAGCCTCACACTGGATCAAAAGATCTGGGATGCAGATCAACATATTGCGAATGAGTTGATAGGTTTCTGAACTCTAAATCATGTGGTGCATAAAATGCTGAAATAATACGCCCAGAAGTTTAAGTTTAAAATGGTTTTAGTGGGGGAAAATACAGTTTAAAGAACTGTCTGGTTTAAAAATATTAAACGTCATATAGACTGTGCGAGGGAGGATAAAAATCAGTGATTTTTCAAAAAGTTGTTTTTTAAATTATAATGTTTAACTTTTTAAAAAGTAAAAATAACTTTCTTTTTATGGGTAGTCTAGTTAATATTAAATCTGAATTTAAGCATCTCAATCTTACAGTTAATCTCTAAACCAAATCAGTGCCTTCTTCCAACTACATTGAGTTAAAGGAAGCTTTTGTATGTACAAGAAGAACCAATTTGATCATTTCTCAAATATGAATATTTACAACCTACCAAACTTAGGCATTTCATTTTCAACAGTTGAAAATAAACTGCTCTAATCTACCCAGTAGTTGTTGTACCTTACTTCAACCTATCAGTCATGGGCATTTTGTTTTGTTTGATACTTTGTTTTTGTGAATGTGGGTCTGGGCAAAGGCAGAGTGAAGCAGAAATAAGCAACACTGGAAAGAAGACGAATTTGTCCAGTGTGCAGATTCCTGTATTCCCATACATATAGTGCAGTCTTATACATGTCTACTCTGAAGTATCATTGTTTTCAATTGCATTTACTCTGAGGTAAGTATGCATGGGATTGCAGTGTACCAGTGAATTCCTATGCATATTTACTTGGAAGTACGTAAGTCCCACTGAATCTGGTGAAGCTTACTCCCAGGTAAGTATGTATAGGATTGCTGCCAAAGCCTCACAAATTGTCATGGGTGCTGGTTATAAAAATTTTAATTTTTAAAAAATTCTGTTAATTTTTGTGAACCGCCCAGAGAGCTTTGGCTGTTGGCAGTATAAAAATGTTTGGCTGTTGGGCAGTATAAAAATGTAGTAGTGAATAAATGAATGAGAAAGCTACCATATATGGGAATATTTTAAAGCACTCTATGGGTGTGCTAAGTGTGCGCACTAAGTGTGCACTAAAGGTATACAGTGGGACGAAGATGCACGGCCTGGTTGTAAGAAAGGATCACGTGAATAATACTTTTATTTAGTTGTTTAATAACATGGTATTGTGTCAGATTTGCACCTTCCTTTAGGAAATATGTGAACAAGTATCAATGCAAAACTTGATTTAAATCTTCTTTCCCCCCTCTTTTTCTTTTTGCTGATTTAGGGCACAATCCTATCGGGATGCCCATAAGCCCCTGAACCCGGAAGCTTACAAACATCCAATGCAGAGCGGGATGAATGGTGGAGGCAATCTTCACCTCCCACTCTGCATTTTTGCTAGATTGGCTTTTTCGTCTAGCTGGAGCATCTCAGAGGCAGGAGCAGCTTCAGGATACCTCGTATCCTGGCCTCCCCAGTCTCCTCCCCTCCCTGCCCCCTTTCCCCCCTCTCCGAAGTCACTTTGCCAACCTTGGAGAGCAGCTGGTGCAGTTCTTTCCACACCGGCTGTGAGGGGTCGAGGGGGTGGAGCTGCGATTCCCAGCTACGAGGTGAGAGTGATTTTCTGACCTTGTAGCTGGATCTCTGAAAAATCCTATGGCCATTTAGACTCTGTGTAGCAGCCACTGGATTGTGCTGCCCATATGTCAGTTCATTGTAAATTTCTCTTCTGAGCCTCAGGAAGTATTTTTTGAAGCAGACCTCCATTTCTTTTGAAAGGAAAGGTAATCTTTTATTTATTTATTTATTATATTTATACCCTGCCTTTTTCCCTGCAAGGAACCCAAGGCGGCCTACATAATCCTCCTCTCCATTTTATCCTCACAACAACCCTGTGAGGTAGGTTAGGCTGAGAGTCAGTGACTGGCCCAAAGTCACCCAGTGAGTTTCATGGCTGAGCGGGGACTAGAACCCGGATCTCCTGAGTCCCAGTCCAACACTCTCACCACTACGCCAAGAGAAGCATACATCTCTAGTAGATATGTAAGGCTGTGTATCTTCTCTCTGATTATAAATGAAACCTGGGCCAGACATTAAATCTTCACGGGTGTTTAGATGTGGGTGTGGTTACTCCCATCTGTATTGTCCAAAAGTGGTGGGCAGAATGATACTTCCTCTTGCTTGAATAAATGTCTTCAGTTGTCCTTATTTCTTTCATATACTCAATCTTCTCTTGTCTTCCCATAGCATCAGATAATAGCCAGCGGTTTCGGGAAACCTGCTTTGCATTTGCCTTGACTCCACAGCAAGTGCAACAGATCAGCAGTTCCATGTAAGTGGTTGTGACTTTTTAAAATATCTTTTAGTGCATCTGAGTTCTAAAATGTGTTAAACATTCTAAGAAGTACGTGTGTAATTGTGAGATTGCAAATTGTGTGTGGCAAAAGTTAGGGGTTTCACATTGTGAAGTGGGCTAGGGGAGTCAGGTTACACTGGCCCAGTTTTCACGATCACTTCTCATGTGCCAGTCACGTGAGGGGGGCAGTGTGGCTAGTCCTGTCATCCAAAAAAAACCCAATGCCCTGTCAACAACAACAGCCCCTTTTAAAGGGGGCCAGAGTTTTGACAGCTAGTTGTCAAAGCTGTCAACTCCTTCCCCCCCAAAAAATGGGGAGTAGGGGAAGCACTTTGCACTTCCCCAAGCACCTAGATTCTCAGGAAAAAGTGCAGATTGTGTCTCACCCTGAGGACTGTCAGGGCAAAAAAAAAAGGAAAAAAAGACAAGGATCTTGCCATGAAGGGGGTGTAAATCGCAACACCCCTTTTTCGTGAGCAAAGATAACTCACACCTTTGGTTTCTCTTGACAGCTCACCTTTTGACAGCTGTCAAGAGAAACCAAAGGGCAAACAAAGTATTTGGAGCCCCTTTTGGGCAATGCCCAGGGTTGGTACCTGCTGCACCTTGGCAGCAGGCACCCCCCAGGACATCGCCTCAGCTGAGGCTTCCAAGTCCCACACTTGCACAATTGCAAATCTTCACAGTTGTGCAAGTGCAGCTAAAAAAAAAAGAATAAAAAAAGAACGAACCTATTTGCACACATTTTTTTTTGCACAATTAAAAAAAAAACACTTCTGCCAACCACTGACAGCCCCTCCAAGGTGCTGTTTGGGCACCTTGAAGTGGCTGTCAAAATGGGGATTTCACAATCTCCAGGAAACAGAAAGTCCAAAAAGGCTGCAGTGAGCCAAATTGGCTCACAATCGCAGTGAGGAGGGAAGCAGGCCAGTGCAAGCCACCCCCAAGTACCACTTGGGCACTTGTGGGGTAGCTGGCACTGGTGGATGCCCGGGCAAGCTTGGCAAGAGTGGCAAAGGGTTTTTGCTGCTCTTGCCAAGCAGATCGCTAGCCGATCCACGATGGGGTTGGTTGCCCGGGTTTGAACAACATGATAACCCATTGTGGGTACAACAACCCCTAAAACAAGCTATGGGCTGTCAGGGTGGCTTGTTGCCCTCAAACAAGCCTGCCTGCGGGAATTGGTCTGGGTTTGCACGACACGACAAGCCATCGTTGGTAGCAGGCCATGATGGGTTGTCGTGTCATGCAAAGCCAGTCTTTACCTTCTCTCACACATGATGGACACATGGAAGTCCATTAGAATTAGTTGCCCCCAAATGTCTGGAGCTATGCCTCATTCAGTGAATAAGAGCGGGCCTAAGCTGACTTGAATGCTTTATGAAATTGCTATTATGTGTTGTAATTTCATTATTGGACAAAGTGATGCAAGTCACAGGAAGCATTGCGGAGGTTACTTGCCAGTAGTTGTGCTGCTAGATCAGGCCTAAAATCCATCTGCTCCAGCAACCTGTAGAGGTCGTATTTGCAGGGTGGGATGGACAATAAGGTATCATCCTGGTAAATGGTACAATCTGCAGTGTGTTTGTCTGGGCAGTGTGGCAGCATAGATGGATGATAGCATTTTCAGCATTTTAAGCCTTAAATGTTCAAATCCTCTGTTGTACCATCTTTAATCAGTCTCTAATATCTTTGCCAGGGACATTTCTGGAACAAAATGTGACTTCACTGTGCAGGTCCAGCTAAGGTATTGTTTTCCTACCATCTGATGTCCGTATTGGCAGAGCACCCCTTTCCTTTCTGTACCAAGAAAAGCAGAAGTCCACAGCCTGTATAAATTGTGCAAACTGTGAATATTTACATATATAAGCATATATTGCATATTTTTTATTCTGCTTCTCCTAATTGTGAGAAGAAACAAAGAGGAATTTCAGGGACTGGAATCCCCCCCCCCCCCCCAGTAGGATAGGGAAACAGAAAAGAGGAAATTCTTCATTACTTCTGGTGCTGCTTTTACTTGCCTGTGGCAGAAGAACTGGCTGCTGCTTTGATTAATTTTGTCATTATCCGCTGAAGGAGCACATGTACCTATGCATGTTTGCATCTTCCTGCAGGAGAGAGAATGTCTGTAATGTTGAGAGTGTATTTATTTATTTATTTATTTATATAATACATTTTTATGTACCGCCCAGTAGCCGAAGCTCTCTGGGCAGTTTACAACAGTTAAAATCATAAAAGACAATATAAAATTTAAAACCACAGATTAAAAACAAACAGCAGAGCTAGCAGCAGCAGTTACAATGACGGAATTAAAAACAATTACATGATTAAAATGCCTGGGAGAACAGAAAGGTCTTCACCTGGCGCCGGAAAGAATACAAAGTAGGCGCCAGGCGAACCTCTTTGGGGAGCTCATTCCATAACCGGGGTGCCACAGCAGAAAAGGCCCTCCTCCTGATAGCCACCTGCCTCACTTCCTTTAGCAGGGGCTCTCGGAGAAGGACCGCTGATGCAGATCTTAGTGTCTGGGCAGGTACATATGGGAGGAGATGATCCTTCAGATACCCTGGCCCCAAGCCGTTTAGGGCTTTAAATGTTAGCACCAGGACTTTGAATCGGGCCCGGAAACAGACTGGCAGCCAGTGCAGATGAGAAAGCACTGGCATAATATGTTCTCGTCGGCCAGTCCCCGTTAACAATCTTGCTGCCCTATTTTGGACCAGCTGAAGTTTCTGGACCGTTTTCAAAGGCAGCCCCATCTATAACGCATTGCAGTAATCCAAACGAGAGGTTACCAGAGCATGGATAACTGTAGCTAGGCTATCTCTGTCCAGATAAGGACATAGTTGGTATATCAGCCTAAGCTGATAAAAGGTGCTCCTTGCCACCGAGTTCACCTGTGCCTCGAGTGACAGTTGTGGATCCAGGAGCACCCCCAAGCTACGAACCTGATCCTTCAGGGGGAGTGCAACCCCATCCAGAACTGGTTGAATATCACTTAGCCAGGCAGACGAACCACCCACTAACAGTACCGCCATCTTATCTGGATTGAGTCTCAGTTTATTAGCCCTCATCCAGTCCATTACTGTGTTCAGGCACTGATTCAGAACAGCCACTGCCTCTCCTGGATTAGATGAAAAGGAGAGATAGAGCTGGGTGTCATCTGCATATTGATGACACCTCAGCCCACACCTCCCAGTGGTTTCATGTAGATGTTAAACAGCATAGGGGATAAAATAGAGCATGGCATAACTGCCAAGGGACAGAGCAGTAATCCCCCAGCACCACCTTCTGGAATCGGCCACCCAAGTAGGATCGGAACCACTGGAGCGCAATGCCTCCAACTCCCAACCCAGACAACCTATCCAGAAGGATACCATGGTCGATGGTATCGAAAGCCGCTGCGAGGTCCAAGAGAATCAACAGGGTCGCACTCCCCCTGTCCCTCTCCCGGCAGAGGTCATCCCACAGGGCAACCAAGGCAGTTTCTGTTCCAAAACCAGGCCTGAATCCATATTGAAATGGATCTAGATAGTCCGTTTCATCCATGAGTGCCTGGAGTTGACCAGCAACCACCCGCTCATGCAGCCAAGTGGCCATTTCTAAATTAGCAATGAGGCCCAAAGTCCCCAGCACGATGCCCTATTCTAGTGGTTCTGCCTCCTTGATATTAGTAAATTAATTGCATCTGACATCCTTCCTCACCTTACTAGCCCTTGATTCAGTTGTGCTTCCTCCCCTGACTCCTCTTCCCTGTTCCTCCCATGAATGAATGTCCATGTTCACTAGATTACAGAACAGCAGATACAAGAAAACTTGTCCACTGCTGCTGTGTTTTCTGCTTAACATATTTACATGTAATTTTGTCTTCAACATAGCTACTTTAAATTCATGCTTAAGTTTCATATTTAGTGATTAGGGGGAATTTTTACATTCTTTCCTTCCCCCAATTTGCCAGGTATACATTTATTTATGGGGATATAATTAAGTTTGTTTGGGGCATGTAATTACTTTCAGTCTGTTAACTAATATTTCTGAAAGGGTAGTGGCAGCCCCTCCTCGTGTCCCTTGATACCTGACCTTCCTTTTGCCAGCACCTTGGGTTGGCAGGTGCCCTAGACCTACGGAGGAGACTCTTGCTCGTGCTCTGTTGAACAACAAGCATTGATAATGTGTGTGTGTGTGTGTGTGTGTGTGTGTGTGTGAATGTAATTGGGGCGTTTGTCTAAACTGAAGCTCGAGAATTTTACTGCGGGTACTGCAATAATTCAGGAGAGCTCCTGCAGCTCTGTGGAGGTGGAAGAGGGAACAATGGGAAAGAACAAAATTGGTTGCAAGATCTGAGCAGTTTTCACAGGGCAAAGCTGGGTTGAAGAGGCACAGCAGGCTGCCTGGATCATTGACCTTAGCCACAGTTACTGTATGCAGGATTCCTTCTTGAACCTGTGGTATGGCACAGGACTTGGGTTGAGGGCTTTACGCAAAGCCTCTTCCAGACGATGATGATACATTTCAAATGTGCAGTCACCCTGGTCCAGCGCTTGGTTGAAGACATGGAGTTCCGATGTGCACATGAAGCAGTCCTGCCCACAGTGGCGCCATCTGCTTCCGTGGAGGGGGCTGCGTCACATAGGCATTTCTTTTTACGCATACCGTTGTCCCCCTCTGTTGAAATGAATGGGGAAGCCTTTGTATGTGTTTCAGTAGGCTCTGGATAAGGAGCGTGCCTGTACAAAAACTTTTGTTATTCAGAGAATGGAGCCTGCTGAATGTGGATTATGCCCTAGACACTTAGGGTGCAATCCTATGCAAGTTTAGAGAGAGAAAAGGCCTACAACTCCCAGCATGGCATGCTGGGAGTTGTAGGCCTTTTTTCTTTCTAAACTTGCATAGGATTGTGCCTACACACTTAGCAGTGCGTTGCAAAATAAGGTTGATATAGTCTTCCTGGCTTACGTAACTCAGAATATGGGCAGCCATCGATGTTACCATGTTCACCTATGGCAAGTGTGGCCAGCTTATTGTACAGCATATACCCAAGATCGCCCAGTGAGTTTTATGTCTGAAAGGGATTTGAACATGGGTCCTTTCCAGCCTTAGTCCAACACTGACCACTACACTACACCTCACTAGCTCATAGTTAACTGTGATGTGTATAAAAGGCACATCTCCCTGTCATTTGACATTCTTAAAAGCCCTTGTACAAAATTTCATATAAAACATCATTAAACTTGTCTTGTCTTTAGGTTTTGCTTATCTGAAACCAGTTGCCCACAGGAAGATCACTTCCCACCAAATCTTTGTGTGAAAGTTAATGGAAAACCATGTAACCTTCCCGTGAGTATCTCCAGAATTTTGACTACTATAGTATAGTAAAAAAAAAAAGCTTTCTTAAAAAAAATAAAAATAAAATGGATATAAAAGTGATTAATGGTGAAGTGAACTGAATAATTTAAAGCAGTCTTATAGATGTCCTTGTAGTTCAAAGACTCAACTGGTAGCATACAGAAAAAGTATTGTGGCTTCCATTTACAATATTTCAGTTATTGTCTATCCAATCATGCCTCATATTAGTACAATTTATTTATTTCTATATCGCCCAATAGCCGACACTCTCTGGGCAGTTTATAACAGTGCCTAAAACAAGACCAAGATACAATAAAACATATGTAAAAATTGTTCTACATTAATAATAAACTTTAAGAAATTTTAAAAACACTTTGGACAGAGATAAGAAAATATTTAATACAGAAGACCCATGACATCTAACAATTGCATGCCACGGATGTTTTTGCACGTAACTGTCAGCACCCTTTGTCACATTCTTGATTTGGGGAAATTAAAAGAGCAAGAGTGCAAGATCTTGAGAGGGACTTGGCATCTTCCTACTTGCCCTGTTTTCTCCTCCCTTGGGAGGAGATTGCAAGATCATCATGGTGTGTGGAATGGTGGCTTTCTGTCCATGGTGGGAGTTGGGCAGCAAGGGAGGAGTGGAAGAAGTGCTGAACATTGGACAAATGTCTACATCTCATCCTCTCTTCCCTATCAGTGAGAGGGACACAATGACCTACTTTGGAGGTTGTTGTGAAAACAAAATGGCAAAAGAGTAGAAGTTGCTTTGCATGCTCATTGTTGTCATAATGGTGATGTGTGCGTGTGTGGTGTTCCAGGGCTATCTTCCACCGACTAAAAATGGGGTTGAACCAAAGCGACCCAGCAGACCAATCAACATCACCTCACTTGTACGACTGTCCACGACAGTACCAAACACAATTGTTGTCTCGTGGACTGCAGAAATAGGACGAGTGAGTATTGTTTTTCTATAACGGGTTCAGTGGTAGGGAGAAAAATAGCAAATGCACCCTTGGGATGTGGTGGGCATGTACACTCATGGAATTGTAATAGTTTTTCCAGGCATTTTATGTACTGGCGATGTCTTCGTCCAACTTGATACTTTTGAGCAGGGAATCTGATTGCAGTCTACCAAAAAATGTGAGAGGGTATAGAATATAGAAGGATGATGGACATGGAAAGCTTAGATAACTGGGTGGGGAGGGCATGTGATGGCTGGATGTTCAAAGACGTCAGTCATACAGGTAAGCAATGGAAAAGGCAGAACTGGTGCCATTTCTTTGTAACTCCATGAGGTTAAAGTTAATTTTACTTCAGCCTTCCTGACACTATTCCTGCAGTTCTGTGCTACCTGCCTGCACTCTTCCCTTGTAGCCTGGCCTTCCTTCCACTTCCTATACGTGTCCTTTTTTGTTTTCAGGTCACCTCTGAGTTTTTTGTGAAGCCACATTGGCTTCTTCTGTTGCCCTCTGCCTTTTTTCCTTGTGGGAATTGTTTGCCATTGTGCCCTTAGAATTTCCTTTTTTAAAAACTCACCGATCCTGGGCTCCTTTTCTCATTAGAGTTGCTTGCCATGGGACCTTACTTATTCTGAGTTTATTAAAATTGACTTTCCTAAAATCCAGGATACGCGTTTGGCTACACTCAGCTTTTGCTTCCTTTAGAATCAAGAACTCAAGTATAACATGGTCACTTTCCCCCAGAGTTCCCGAAACTGCCACTTTATCCACTAACTCGTCTCTGTTGGTTAGAATCAGGTCAAGGATAGCCGATCCTCTGGTTCCTTCCTCCACTTTCTATAGGAGGAAGTTATCAGCAACACAACTCAGGAATTTCTTGGAAGGGCCATGTTTGGCTGATGGAGGAGGGATGGATCACTCCATTCCTTGACTGCAAGCCCACTTTGTTTCTGTGCTGGCTTTGAAAGAATGCAAGATTCTTCCTCCACAGCCACTGTGGAAACCAAGTGGGCTGGTGGATGAAGGACAGAGTGATCTGTCCTTCCACCAGTGGACTCACCTGCATGAAATTTTTCCTCTGCCAGTCTGCTTTGTAGAAGGCAGATTTTTTTTTAAACTAGCCTGATAATAGGCTACCCTAAACAATATATTCTAGTTCTGTGAAGAATAGTATGCCACATTGAGGCTGCAATCCTAAACACACTTACTAGGGAGTAACCTTTGAAAATAGTGGGACTGACTTCTGAGTAAACATGCGTAAGGTTGTCTTGTAAATCTGGTCACCTTTAAGGTGCTACAAGATTATATTAGCTTTTGCTGCGTCAGACTAAAATGGGCATCCCTCTGGAATTAGTCACTCATTTTATCAGGTCCAGTAATTACTAATCTTGCAGTTCCATCTGGGACTTCCAAACAGTGGATTTCCAGTCTTTATCAACCCAGTTCAGAGAGATATAACGTTGTTATCCTGGCTTCCACACTGTGTGGTTTTATCAGACTTCTGTAAAACTTCATTTGGGCAAGTTCCCACTCTGTAGATTCAAATGTCAGCAAACAACTTTACACTGTTAATTAGCAATTCTGTCTTTTGTCCTAATTGAAGTATTAAATAAACATGTTACAGCTCTCTGCAGGTTTGATGAAAAGCATTTTCTAATAACTTACCAAGCAATGCTAATAAATAAAGGAATGAATGGCTTTGTTATATCCGGTGCTGCTGCTCCTTTACTATGTTTATCATTGTCGAATCACGTAGCTGTTCAGAACTGGAATCAGAATCAGATTGAGGCAGCATCCTTCACTTAAGACCCTTGTCTTGAGAGAGCTGGGCTTAGGAGAGCAAGGCTTTTAGATCAACGTGTGTGGTTTCCAGGCAGCCTTGAACACCCAAACCAATTTTTTTTTTTAATTAACCACTGCCTCCCTCCTCTACTTTCAACTTGTTTTGAAGGGCTGTTCTATGTTAGCGTTGTTCACTGGTGCTCCCCCAGGGTTGAAGGTGGAGGTTTGACCTGAGCCATGGACCTTGCAGCTTGCTGCCTCACGACCAACAACCCTTTTCCCGCCACTGACCCTGGGCTTTATACCCTCTGTTGGGCCCCCTCCTTCTTGTCGTGCCCCCTCCTGGCACAACTGGTTTTTTCTTGTTTGCCCGGCACCTAGGAGTCTTTGGCTGTTCTTTTCTTCTATCCAACACCTGGGAATGACTATTCCACAGCTCCTTCGGCTGCCAGACCAGGGACTTGCCAGGGGGCATGTTAATGACTCTTATTGTGATTCTTGGGTGTCTGATGCTATCTTGCGGTATGTGTATATACGTGTGTGTATGTGTGGGCTATGGCTTCCCCCCTTTTGGGGAAGATGGGATTGGGGTTTCTGCCCACCCCAATCTCCATCTACCTTCCTCTTGAGAGAAAGCCCGGGACAACCCGTCGGCCAGGATGTTGGCGCTGCCCTTGATATGCTTGACTGAGAAATCAAAGTCTTGCAGTGCCAAGCTCCATCTGAGAAGTTTCTGGTTGGAGCCCTTCACCCGGTCGAGCCAGCACAGGGGGGAGTGATCGGTTTGCAGTTTGAAGGGCCGCCCCCACAAGTAGGGCCGGAGTTTGGTAATTGCCCATACCACTGCAAGGCATTCTTTCTCTACGGTGGCCAAATTGCGTTCCCGGGGCAGGAGTTTCTTATTGAGGTAGGCAACTGGGCACAACCCCTGATCCTCGCTTTCTTGTAGCAGGACAGCCCCCATCCCTGCCTCGGAGGCATCAGTTTGTAGGATAAAGGGGGCATCGAAACCGGGTGCTCGTAAGATGGGGGCTGCGACCAGGCAGGCTTTCAGCCCATCGAACGCACGTTGGCAGGCTTCCGACCACTGGACCTTGGTCGGGTACTGCTTTTTACACAGATCCGTGAGGGGGGCAGCCAGCTGGCTGAAATGAGGCACAAACTTCCTATAATAGCCAGCTAGCCCGAGGAAGACTTGGACCTGCTTTTTCGTCTGCGGTTGGGGCCAGTTTTTTACTGATTCGATCTTGGCTTCTAGGGGTTTGATGTTGCCCCCCCCACTTTGTGTCTGAGGTACTCGACCTCCCCCAACCCGACCTGGCATTTTTTTGCCTTCACCGTTAATCTGGCTTGACGGATCTTATGGGAAACGGTGTGGACATGTTCTAAGTGTTGCTCCCAAGTGGAGCTAAAGATGGCAATGTCATCCAAGTAGGCACAGGCGAACTCCCCTAACCCATTTAGGAGCCCGTTAACCAGTCTCTGGAAGGTCACGGGTCCATTTCGGACCCCAAAAGGGAGGGCAGTGAACTGGAACAGCCCCAGGTGGGTGACAAAAGCTGACTTCAACACCAGCATCGGGATCCAAGGGAACTTGCCAGTAGCCCTTGGTCAGATCCAGGGTGGTGATATATTTGGCTCGCCTTAGCCGTTCTAGCAGAACATCCATGTTCGGGATGGGGTAGGGGTCGGGGACAGTCACCCGGCTCACCTTCTTATAGTCCACGCAGAAGCGCACCCCCCCATCCTTCTTAGCTACCAACACGATTGGGGACGACCAGGGACTGGAGCTAGGTTCAATGACGCCTAGCTCTAACATTGCTTGCACTTCTTTGGCAATGGCTTCAGCATGGGGACCCACAGCGCGGTACGGGGGGGACTGGATGGGCGGACTGTCCCCCGTGAGGATGGAATGTTGTACAAGGGGGGTCCGACCCGTACGGTCTGAGAACATGGGGGCGAAGTCTTTTAACATTGCCCGTACCTCGGCTTGTTGGGTTTCAGACAGTGAGGGGGACAATTCGAGCGCTTCCAGCCCCCCTCCTTCTTGTTCCCATTCCCCCAGCAGATCCCCATCCAACAGACCTTTTTCCATACATGCATGCATACTCATCACATTGGCATTTCTAGCATGATACAATTTCAACGAATTTACATGGTACAGTTTGTGCATTGTGGGGCGGTCCAGAAAAACGACTTTATAGTTGACCTCCCCCACCCGCTCGGTCACCACGGCTGGCCCATCCCATTTTAGGCACAGCTTGTCAGTCTTGAGGGGCATCAGGACCAGCACCTTTTCCCCAACTTCAAAGGACCGGGGTACCGCTGTCTTGTACCACTCACTCTGTTTGAGGTTTTCAGGCAGGGCAACAAAGACTCTTAGCTATAACCACATGCAAAGATTACTTGTTTGAAGTTTTTAAATGTAACTTCTGCTACTGTGAGCAAGGTATGTGTGGTTATAATTTCTGTTGGTCAAAGTTTCATAGCAGATGCAAAGGGGGCTGGGCGGCGGCACACCAATAACAGGAAAAGCTGATAAAGTGCACGTATGATTTGATAGAAAACAATTTTGGCTGTTTTCTTGGAAGGAATCTACAGAATGGAAACTTAAAACTTAAAAGTAAATACACTTTTTAACCCTATTAAAAAATTGAAGCTTCGTTTGTGGAATGTCGTCATAGAAGGCATCTTGAACACAAGGAATGGCCATGGGACCGAGGGTCCATATCTGGTCTGCGTCAGTTTCACACGGGTTTCAGTCACAAGTCGGTTCCGTCCTATTTTCACATCATTCTGGAATTCTTTTTTTCTTTTTTTAACTGTGAAAATGCGCATTTGTTTTCATACACAACTTTCCCTTGTATACACATTTTTGTACATAATTTTTGAGGCAAGACCTGCATTGCAAAATTCAGAGAAGTGTGCAGTCCAAAGGACATCTGTATTCTGAACTGCATATTACTCAGAGAAGTGTGAATTAGGTTGGTTTGCTTTAAAATGTGGACCAAACAAAAATCTCTATTGCTGTCCCTAATGGGGATATCCCACCGAAAAATCTCTGAGCTGAGATGGTTTTGAAGAATAACTTTTTCTCATTTATTGAGACGGTATTGGCAGATTGAAAGTACTGGGATGGGATCATTCATGGCCCGCAGATGCACTTACCTGTATTTGTTTATTTGTGTCAGGAGCACTGCAGAAAAATTAAAATTACAAATAAAATTAGGCAACAGCCTATATATAAAAACACATATGACATACAGGCTAATTTACATAGACAGGCTCATAAAACTTAAATACAGTCATGCCTTGGATTGAGAGCATAATTTGTTCCGGAAATGTGCTTGTAATCCAAAACACTCTTATATCAAAACGAAATCCACCCAAAAAAATTTGTACAGAGATTTTTAGTTTAAGCCGTACTACAGTACTTGTATTGCAAGACAGTCGCTTGTAGATCAAGTAAAAAAATTGTTTTTAATAAATATTTAAAAATTTACTTGTCTTGCAAAACGCTCTCAAACCAAGTTACTTGCAATCCAAGGTATTACTGTATATCAAATAATTTTTGCCCAGTAACGAGCAATATCGAGGGCACTTGGAGCAGCCAGCATCAAGTCCTTCATAGTGCTTGTTGAAGGACATAGAGCACACTGGCATAGATATGGAGTTGTCTGTTCTTCTCCACACTCTCAGAGAACTGTCATAGATCTGTGAAACTGTGTTGGTTTCATAGATTTCATAGATCATAGAGTTGGAAGGAGCCTACAAGGCTATCGAGTCCAACCCCCTGCTCAGTGCAGGAAACTAGAGGAGGGGTCTCCCATCCAAGTAATAACCAGGCCTGACCCTGCTGAGCTTTCCACGCTCAGACAAGCTGAGCCAGCGTAAGCCACAGGTTTGAATGCCCCATTTTCTTAAATTCACCTTAGATCTGCTGACTCCAGTCCTTAGCCTATTACCTAAGTGACTTCCAGGTTACCCAGTTCTCTGTAACCAGGAGTAGACTTTCCTGGGGCTCCGGCCATTCCAAGTGGTAGGTGGTTCTTTCCTTCCACATTCTAATCCTAGCATCTTCCACTGTTTCTTCACTTTTCACAGATGTTCTGAAGAGATTTTTCCTTGATTTTAATCTAGGAGGTGCAGGATGGTAACCAAAAAGTGGATGCACATTTGATGTAGTAGCCTTGAATCTTTCACTGTTAGCTGCTACCTCTCTCCTTCTGCTACTAGGAGCGATGCCTGCTAGATAACTGATTTTATCGACAGGAGTCAGCTTTAGGCATCCAGTAATGATTCTGCAGTTTTCGTTAAGTGCCACATCCATCTGTTTTGCATGGGCTGAGCTATACCACACTGGACTGTCATATTCCCTTGCAGAATAACATAAAGCCAAAGCTGTAGTTCTTCAGTGTTTGCGGTTGTGTGTCCCAGCTGGTTCCCGATAGCTTTCAAATGATATTGTTCCTTGCAGAGACCTTTTGCTTTATATTTTGGCAGTGTTACTTATAGGTCAGTGTGCAATCCAAAGTAATGCCCAGGTATTTAGGGGTGAAGCAGTGTTCCAGTTGAGCACCTTTCCAGAAAATCTGGAGTTCTCGGGATGCCTGTTTATTTATCAGATGGAAAGTACATATTTGAGTCTTGGTAGGATTAGGTGTAAGTTGGTTTCTGTCACAGTATGTGCCAAGATCTTCTAATGCATCTGTTAATACGTGTTCCACTGTCTCAAAACTGTCTGACTGGGTAGCTAGTGCAAGGTGATCAGCGTAGATGAACCTTTTAGTGCCTTGAGGAAGTGGTTGATTATTTGTATAGATGTTAAATAAGGTTGGGGCCAGCACACTACCCTGTGGTAAGCCATTCTTTTGAGTCCTCCATCAACTGCGTTGGCCTTGAAAATTAACAAAAAATCTATGATTCTGCAGAAATGTTGCTAGTAGCTTGGCTAGCTTATTATAGTCCTTGGTTAGATTATACAATTTTTAGCAGTAGCACTTGATGGTGGACAGTGTCATAGGCAGCTGAAAGATCAACAAAGGCTACCCCGGTAATCTTCCTAGTTTCAAAGCCATCCTCAATATATTGTGTTAAATGCAGAATTTGTGCTGTACGGTTCTTTTCAGGTCTGAATTCCAGCATGTTGTGGGATGAGAGATGGTTCCATTGCCTCTGTTAGATGGTTGAGAATCACTCTTTCCAAGATTCTTTAAGGATGGCAGAGTAGTGAAATCAGCCTGTAGTTTTTTGGGGCTGAGGGTTTCAACATCGCAACCATGTGTGACTTTCTCCAAATTTTTGGAATTCTGATAGAGTCAAGACAGTTATTATAAAGATTAAGAAGCCATGTTTTTGTTGCTGTACCAAAATGTTTTATCTGTTCCACTCAGGTATCATCCAGTCCTGCTGCCTTGCCATTTTTATATCTACAAATAGCTTCTTCCAATTAACTTAAGTTAAATGGTCCTGTAAGGTCATCAGTCTCCAAATACTCATTCCTTACAAGCTTAAGTTCTGATTTCCTATAAGTATGTTCAGATCTGCTGTTAATAAGGAGTTGATGACCAATTTGATTTGCTGATACGTTAGCGTGAATAGGGCCTTTAGTGGGATCGTTGTTAAGCTGCTTTAGTAATCTCCAGGCCTTCTGACTGCTTCTTGACATATCTATTTCTTCCATAAGTTTTATCCAGTTGTCTCTCCTTGTTTCTGAAACTGAAGAAATTAGTTGCTGCCCGACCGAGATAGTTTCCTTGCTCAAAGGGTTTCGTTCAAATAATAATAAAGTAGTTATTCATTAGCGCAGCCATTTCTGATGTTAGGCCTTGGAGATAGTTGGTCCTGCATCCTTGAGGTATAAACAATCGGGATGATCTTTCCACCGCCTCAACAAACTGGTTATACAGTAATACCTTGGATTGAGAGCATAATTCGTTCCGGAACTGTGCTTGTAATCCAAAACACTCTTATATCAAAGCGAGTCTCTGGCGGGCGTGAGCGGGGCCGATTTTGGCCCGCTCGAGGCGAGCGGTTACATCCCTACGACTACTTATATTGCAAGACGTCGCTTGTTTATCAAGTCAAAATTTATTTTTAAAAATTGCTTGTCTTGCAAAACTGCTCTCAGACCAAGTTACTTGCAATCCAAGGTATTACTGTAGGCCTCAGGAACTGGACAAATAGTTAACTGTATATGAATGCATTTGAAGAGAAATTCATTTATTTACCCAACCAGCCATTTGTGTGTTAAATGGTGGTCATGCAGTGATGTTTTCTGCTTTTGGAAGCGGGCATATTTCTGTGCTGTTTGCTCTCTATATTTGGATTTACCTTACAGCCAAATTGATCGATAGCCAAAAATATCACAGTCGGTACACAAGGGCCATACAAGGTCCTATCCTGACCACCTTGGACAGTCACGGGATGGACAAAACACTCAAAAGCCCTTAAATCACAGAGATGAGCTCTTGAACTTAAAAAAAAAAAAAAAAGTGACACACCAAAGTCCTCTTAAGGCTCAAAACCCACAAAAGAACAACAGCACCTCTTTCCACGCACAAATTAAAAATCGATCCTCACTCGGGTCTAGAAGCTTGTTAAGTACGCAACGCACAAAGTCGCTGAAGAAAGCTGGGTTTGCTCCTACAGGATTCTCTCTCTCTTCTAGTTACGGGGGTAAGAGCACTTTTAAAAACACATCACCGGGAAAGTGATTGGCAGAGTGTGTCCAGTCTCCGAGAATGGCAGGTTTTCTGAGCACTGGTATTCTCCGCAGCGGAAAGAGTACAGGTTGGAGAGTGCACCTTGAGGAGTGTTCAAGGTTCCAAGCCACACCACAAAGGGTCCAGAATCAGGTGCCTTTCTGAGCACGCTGTTCTACGTACAGCTGCATCTTTAAAATGTCCGACGTCATGGTCTTTAGAGGGATCAGCCGGGGGTCGTGCATGTGGACATCCTGTTCGTCGGCAAGGATCCAGGGGAAATCCTTGATCACTTGGATCTTCTCCATGTTGCGGGTGGCAGCTTCTTGGGTGTGGACCAGCACGGTAAAAGTACAGCCTGGAGGGTTGTTGTCTAAAACAGCGTCACACACACTGATCTTCAGAATAAAGGCCCATAGGAGCTGTTCCACATGGTTGAGAAGGGAATCTGAGCGAATAGACAGCAAAGGTGGCTGCGTGATTTCAAAGACAAACCTCTCCACCGGATGGTGATCTTTGTCCAGGATGACCACCACGACCTTTTCCACGTCATTCTTCTCTAGCAGAGGTTTGATGCAATGGAGGGTGTCTTGAGTGTATCGGTTCAACTCCGGATGGCAAGACATCTGGACAGGCACGTTGTATTTTTTCCTCTTTTGAAAGATCCCGGTAGGGTAGACTTCTCGGACGTACAAGATGAGGTGAACAGCCACTTCCAGAAATTCAGAAAGGACATCGGCAACAACTTGCCCGAAGTTGAGATCCTGCTGGGTTAAAGTGGTCATCTTTGCAGCAGCCAACCTCCTTGACAGGCACTGAAATTAATTCTCATGTACTGGCACCTCTCCGGGGCGCGCAGCGGACTCCCGGCCCGTCCAGCGTGCACGGCAGATTTACCTTACAGACAACTATATTTTTTAGTTTTTTAGTTTGTTGTAGTCTGATAGCAGCTACACATCTATTTTTGCATGTTTGATTAAAAACTATTAACGTGTGTATTTGTGTGTGTAAGAGAAAATTTTAAACTACAAAGCCTCCAATGACTTCAAAATCAGGGCTCTTGGCTTGTTCCTTCCAAACAAGCTAGGAATTGTAAATCAAGAACAAACCCTAGTTTGCAATTCTGGCTTGAAAGGGGTGCAACAATCCAGACCTCCCAGTTTCAGACGACATGCTGAGCCAGACATTCCCTACCATGCTGTGATCAATCAGTAAGTTTTGGATTATAAGGGAGAGCATGCTGAGTTTCTCTAATTATCATAAATGTTGAATTAATCATTACAATGTTGCTACCATTGCCTACAAATCTAATGATATGTCTCTTTTGGCCTGTTTTTATGGCTCTCTTGACTGGAATTCAGTGCCAACTGCATGTAAGTTGGGAAGCTAAAAGGGCAAAAGGATCCATATAGTACATGCATTTTATTGCTCTGCTTCTTCACACAAAGTCTGACCTTTGACTTAGAGTGGGGGGGGGGGGAGTGAAAATGACTTCACTGTATGCCAAATCATCTAAGATCCATCCTGCACGAAACTGCATGGACGAGAGTGAGAGTCGTGCAAGAGCCTCATGTAGCAGATGTTGTCAATGAATTTTGCCTCTGGTTCATAAAGTCTGGAAAATTGTGTGGGAATTTGGAAATCTTAAATAAGGTACATTTCAGCTGACCAAGCTGATTCTGTTTTTCTCTTGTTTTGTTTTTCTCCAGACTTATTCTATGGCAGTCTACCTTGTCAAACAGTTGTCTTCTACCGTGTTGCTGCAGAGGTTGCGAGCAAAAGGCATAAGGAATCCTGACCATTCTAGAGCACTAAGTATGTCTGCTCCATGCAAATTTCTAGTGTAAAACAATTAAGAGAGAAAGACATGGCAACTGGCTGAGCAGCCAGTATGAGCGGCACTGAGTGACCAGTAATGGTAGCTTCCTGTAGCTGGGAACTTAGCCATTGCTCCCTCATGTGGTGAGGGCTTGTAATTTTCAAGGTATCTAGAATGAAGGGCGGATTAGAGTGGCCGGATGTCTGGCCAGATGGGCGATTCATAAATATAATAAATAAATAAATAAGATGTGTATGTTTTCCACTCTCGGATAACTGCAACAAAGCCGGTTTCTGTGAAGCCGAACTCCAGTTTCCTCAGCTGAGTAAGAAAACATCTTACCCAGAAGGTTCCTGAACTGGATAGGGCTGAGCTCCATGCTCTTCTGGGGACTGCTGTAGTTTGGGAGCAAGTGTGTGAGAATGCATACTGGGCTTGTGTGTGTTCCTTTCAAATCCTTCTTTCCTCTTGCTCTCAAGATAGCCTCAGTCCAGGACTCAGTTCCTTTTATATTTGCACAAGCTGGGAAGCTTGTGTCCTCCTTGAGCACTTCCTCTTTCTCTATTGTCTTCAGTACCCCATGGGTAATTGCCAGTTGCCTGGTATCTTAATTGGTCTTCCACTGGTCAGCTCAGCTAGAGATTTCCAACCATGTTGCTGGCTCTGTCTGAGTGGCTCATGCTGGCTCAGCTTGTCTGAGCGTAGGAAAGCTAAGCAGGGTCAGGCCTGGTTATTACTTGGATGGGAGACCCCTCTTCTAGTTTCCTGCATTGAGCAGGGGGTTGGACTCGATAGCCTTGTAGGCTCCTTCCAACTATGAACTATGAAACTATAAGTGAAGACTTCTGCAGTTAGGATTCCCCTGCTGCTCATCTTGCCAGCCTTGTTTCCCATTCTGCCTTTGTTTGTAACATCTTTTAATGGTACTTCTGGTTTTGTTTCCTTTTTGTCTTTATTCCCTTGACAGTCAAAGAGAAACTAACTGCAGATCCTGACAGTGAAATAGCAACAACCAGTTTAAGGGTTTCTCTTCTATGTCCAGTAAGTGCAACTTACCTAAAATGGCTTCCTTGTAATGTGAGTTAGTTATTATAGCAATGCCAATTTGAGCAGAAGCTAAAGACCTGAAGTTAATTGGTGTAAAACTATTTGAAGCCAAGGTCCTTAGTGTTCAACAATGATCTGCAAAAAGAACACAAGAACTTTCAGTGGGATTATTTCCTCCTTGTGTAAGATGAGCCACCTTGACACCCTCTAAAGGCTCCTTGACTTGATGGATAGAGCTGTTGGCATTGCCATCTTGATATCTTAGTATCTGGGACCTGTGGGATGTGTGTGCTTGACGGTGAAAGAGAAACTTGGAAGTGACCCGACAACCCATCATGTGTAACTAGCCATGATGGGTTGTCATGTCATCTGAAACCAGACCGCTTTCTGCAGGATGGCTTATTTTTCAGGAACCAGTCATTCTGACAACGCATGGCTTGTTCTAGGGGTTCTTTGACCCATGATGGATTGGCGTGTTGTCCGCACCTGGGGGATTGATTCCATTGTGGGTTGTGGGAAGCGGCTAGCCAGCTGCTCGGCAAGGGTGGCAAAAAACCTTGCCACTCTTCACAATCCCGCCTGTGCCGCCACCAGTGACAGCTCCCACCGATGTCCAAGTGGCACTTTGGAGCGACCGTTACTGGTTCACCACCTTTGGGGGGGGGGGGCAGAAATGTGTGCAAATGTCTTTGTAATTTTAATTGGGTTGTGTGTGGTTGTTTGTTTGTTTGTTTGTTGGTCGACCTTTTGGAGGTATGTACATATAGTCCGGCCTGTTCAATGTCCTTGTATGTTTCAGCTGTCAAAGGGAGCAAAGTGCAGTTGGTAACATAGATGGAAACTGACAGAGCGAGACTGCATATAGGCTACTTAGTGCACAGTTGCCGAGCTGTCAATTGAGAATCACTGGTAAAGGGGGGGGGGGGGAACGGGAGAAGTAGGTGCACCGAAAAGGGGGTGGTGACAAGATCTCCCTCTTAGCAATGTCATCCGCTTGATTTCAAGAGTTGAACTGACAGTTCTCAGTGCCCTCCACATTTTTGACACTTCTCTGGGTCTCCAGCTACTCCAGAAAGGAGAGATATTAACCCCTCCTTTTTTGTCTGGGAAATATATGCAAATGTCATGGCTGGGAAGTAAATGGAAGGGAAATATACACAGATTTAATAGCTACAAAGTAGATGGAGAAGAAATATAAGGCAAGTTTCCCCTCCATTTACTTCCCAACCATGAAATTTGCATATATTTCCCATTCTGGAAAATTTGCGCATTTTTTTTTAAATTGGGAAATATACGCAAATTTCATGACTGGAAAGTAAATGGAGGAGAAATAAATATAACGCAAGTTTCCCCTTTATTTAGTTCTCAGCCATGAAATTTGTGTATATTTCCCAGTTAAAAAAAAATAATAATGTGCAAATTTTCCAGATGGTTTTTTTTAAAAAAAAACCCATAGAGGTGGCAGAATGGGACGGAGCAAATGGGGTGCCAGCACCAGCAGTACTTACAGCCTCTTCCCTCACTCCCCCCATGTGACCCCATCCACTCGGTCCAATTCAGCCACAATCTCAAGAGTTTGTTTAGAACTGTCAGGGAATCGCAGTAACTGCAGCAGTAAGTGCTCCAAACAGGAGCAATGAAAAGAGGTGGGGCGGATAATATCTCTCCTTTCTGGAGTAGCTGGAGACCCAGAAAAGGTCAAAAATGTGGAGCGCGCTGAAAACTGTAAGTTCAACACCTGAAATCGAGAGGATTACATTGCTATTGGGGAGATCTTGTCCCCACCACCCCCTTTTGGGGCACCTACTTTTCCTGCTTCCCCCCCCCCCCCTTTATCAGGGATTTTTAATTGACAGCTCAGCAACTGTGTGCAAATTAACCTATATGCAGTTTCGCCTTGTCTATCTGTTACCTACTGTACATTGGGGCTCCCTTTGACAGTTGAGACAGACAAGGACATTGACCAGGCAAGACTACATACTAAGGAAAGCCAGAAGTGCGCACACTCTCACCTGCAAAAGACCAGCAACAAAAAATAAAATAAAATAAATTATGAATGCAGCTGCACAATTTTCTATGGCTGGAAAAAAATTTGCACAGTTTTGCGGCTCTGAAAAAAAAGGTGAACAAAAAGGGGTAGCAATTGGAGTGGGGAGGGGGGGACAAGATGGGCTCTGCTGCAAAGTACACAGGGATGCCAGCTGGAGGACTGGTGGGACAGGAGCGGGAAAACAAGCCACGTTGAACCCGAGCGGGGTTTGTTTATTTATTTATTTATTTATATTTTATACGCCGCCTTTTTTCCTGCAAGGAACCCAAGGCAGCTTACATAATCCCCCCCCTCCTCCTCCTCTCCATTTTATCCTCACAACAACCCTGTGAGGTAGGTTAGGCTGAGAGTCAGGGACTGGCCCAAAGTCACCCAGTGAGCTTCATGGCCGAGCGGGGACTACAACCCGGATCTCCCGAGTCCCAGTCCAACACGCGTTTGTTTGCTCATTCACAGGGTGCCTTATTGTGACATGCGAATGTGGCCAGTGACCTAGTTCGCACGGCCACTGTGGGTTAAACAAGCCACAATGGCTTGTTTAAGTTGTGACGTGTCAAGGGTGCCGCTTACCTAATCACCCGCCCAAGTGCGGCTTGTTGTGCCATCTGCATCTGGGTGGCATGGCTTGTTGGAGGGTGAAACAGCCCTCCAATAACCCAACAAGGGCCAATGTGAACTCACCCAGGGAGTTGAGCAGGCCCTTTTAGTGATCAAGAGGTATGGCTTCAGTGCCCTCTTCCTCTCCCAGGGCTACTGTTCCTGTCTCATAGAATCATAGAAAAGTAGAGTTGGAAGGGGCCTACCAGGCCATCGAGTCCAGCCCCCCCGCTCAATGCAGGAATCCAGGTCAAAGCATCCCTGACAGATGGCTGTCCAGCCGCACCTTGAATGCCTCCAGTAGTGGGAGAGCCCACCACCTCCCTAGGTAGTTGGTTCCATTGTCTTATTGCTCTGACAGTCAGGAAATTTTTCCTGATGTTTAGGTGGAATCTAGGTTCCTGTAACTTGAGCCCATTATTCCGTGTCCTGCAAACTGGGATGATCGAGAAGAGATCCTGGCCCTCCTCTGTGTGACAACCCTTTAAGTACTGGAAGAGTGCTATCATATTCATATCTCCCCTCAGTCTCCTCTTCTGAAGGCTAAAGATGCCCAGTTCTTTCAGTCTCTCCTCATAGGGCCTTGTTTCCAGTCCCGTTATCATCCTTGTTGCCCTCCTTTGAACCCTCTCCAATTTGTCTGCGTCCTTCTGAAAGTGTGGTGCCCAGAACTGGATGCAGTACTCAAGATGAGGCCTAACCAGTGCCGAGTAAAGGGGAATTATCACTTCCCACGATTTGGAAGCTATACTTCTATTAATGCAGCCCAAAATAACATTTGCCTTCTTTGCAGCCACATCGCATTGCTGGCTCATATTCAGTTTGTGATCTACCACAATTCCAAGATCCTTCTCACTTGTAGTATTGTTGAGCCAAGTGTCCCCCATTCTGTAACTCTGCATTTGGTTTCCTTTCCCTAGGTGCAGCACTTAGCATTTATCCCTATTAAATTTCATTCTGTTGTTTTCGGCCCAGCGCTCCAGCCTATCGAGGTCACTTTGAATTTTGTTTCTGTCTTCCAGAGTATTAGCTGTTCCACCCAACTTTGTGTCATCTGCAAATTTGATAAGCATTCCCTGCACCTCCTCATCCAAGTCATTAATAAAAATGTTGAAGAGCACCGGGCCCAGGACCGAGCCCTGTGGGACCCCACTCGTTAGCTCTCCCCAGTTTGAGAAGGAACCATTGATAAGCACTCTTTGAGTCCGATTCTGTAGCCAATTGTGGATCCACCTGATAATTGTTCCATCTAGCCCACTTTTAGCTAGGTTGCTAATCAGGATATCATGAGGCACTTTGTCAAAAGCTTTGCTGAAGTCCAGATATATGATGTCCACCGCATTCCCTCAGTCTACAAGGGAGGTTACCCGATCAAAAAATGAGATCAGATTAGTCTGGCAAGATTTGTTCTTGACAAATCCATGCTGGCTTCTAGTAATCACTGCATTGGTTTCAAGGTGCTTGCAGACTGACTTTTTTATAATCTGCTCCAGAATTTTCCCAGGGATTGATGTCAGACTGACTGGCCTATAGTTCCCATCCCCAACAATTGCCTAATTTTGGATATTTGTTGCAACTTCTCTTTTTCCCCCCTTTGAAATATTATACTTTGCTATGTAACCGAGATAGAAGTTAGTAACAGAAAAGAATGTGGAAATGGTAGTGTTTGGTATTCCATGCCACATTACAAACCAAACCTGGATCTCTCCCAAGCTGTGTTCTGGGTTTGGGGGAAGTAGCTCATTTGCTGAGACCAATTCCACATTGAGCTGAGGGAGTTAGACCATCACTAGTGGAAATTTTAAAACTCCTCTTTATTCCTTAAGGCAATCACCAAAAAAAATTTAGCAACCAAAAACACTAAAGGAAAGGTTGTTGAAGAGGGGACAAAATTGTGCTTTTATGGAGAGTGCCTGCAATATTTTTTTGCAGGCTCATCTACCCTTTGCTTTGTCCCTTCATGAATTATGTGGGTATGTTGGAGGATCTGACCTCGTAGGTTTCAGTGCCAAATCTATGCACAATCTAAATATAGTGTGTAGTTGCGCACTTCCCCCCCCCACTTGAGAATGTCCAATATAGTCGTTACCGTAACAATAAAGGTCACTACCACGTAGGAAATTCCTTGTACTTTTCATCAGTGTGAAAGCTTTCATTTTGCATCTTCTGAGTTCTGAACCGCAAAAGGTACTTCTCCCGCCATCCTGTTTCCTCCTCATACTGATTCGCACTCCAACTCTTGTGCCCAAAGGACAAAGGAACTACTATTCTGTCATAGTAGAGCCAGCGTGGCGTAGTGGGAGCCAGTGTGGCATAGTGGTGAGAGTGTTGGATTGGGACTCGGGACATCCGGGTTCTAGTCCCCGCTCAGCCATGAAACTCACTGGGTGACTTTGGGCCAGTCACTGACTCTCGGCCTAACCTACCTCACAGAGTTGTTGTGAGGATAAAATGGAGAGGAGGAGGAGGATTATGTAAGCCGCCTTGGATTTCTTGCAGGAAAAAAGGCGGGGTATAAATATAATAAATAAATAAATAAAAATAGGGATACCAGAGTAGAGAGACAATGGGGCTAGGGCAGGGCTTGTGAATGTGAGAGGCAATGTGGCCAAAGATGTCATGTCCCTTGAGGTCTGATCTCCTTAAGCAACCTCATTCTCCTACTCTCTGATGGTGGGTCATCATGGCCAGTGCTTGAAACTGTAAGCAGGGCAGGGAGATAAACCTAATGTAGTAAAGGCTGGCCTTGTATGCTAAATTTCACAATGATAATCCCCCAAGTCTCTCTGTCTAGAGAGGGGTGAAAGTGTTTTCCAACAGACAAATACCAGTAGCTCAGAAATGAAACCTGTGAACTTTGAGGCTCTGAAAAGGTCCTGCAGTTGCACATTGTGACTTGAGATGTTGGGTATTGTTTACACCAGAGGTCTTGACCTACCCCAGCTGGCAAAAAGACTCAACTGGGAAGATGGTATTTATCCACCTTTGCGGAGGTGGAATGACTGTATTCATGCAGACTGTGGAAGGATAGTGTGCCTTCCACTGTCCCATGCACTTGTTTTATCTAGAGTTAAATGCTTTGGAAATGCCTCTCTTTTAAGCAGAGGCTTTTGTTCTTTTTGTAAAACAATATTCTTCTGCATTTCAGGCATAAAATGCTTTCACTCACAGTTCGTTGTTTTTCTTTTAAAAGCTCGGTAAAATGCGGCTGGCAATACCCTGCAGGTCCCTGACCTGTTCACACCTGCAATGTTTTGATGCCACCTTGTATATTCAAATGAATGAGAAGAAACCCACCTGGGTTTGCCCTGTCTGTGACAAGAAAGCACCCTACGAACACCTAATAATCGATGGGTGAGTACCTTTTGGAAGCCAAATAAAAGTTGAGTATAGTGAGGCAAGCAGTGGTCTGAAGATGTGTTTGCCATTTCCACGATACGTTTCAGATGCCAGGCATTCCTTATTATATGCAAGTTCCTCGGCATTGCTGTGTGATTTCTAAAGAGGCTTTTTTTAATAGGTTGTTTATGGAAATCTTGAAGTATTGCACAGATTGTGATGAAATTCAGTTTAAGGAAGATGGGTCATGGGCTCCTATGAGATCAAAAAAAGAGGCACAAGAGGTGACTGCATCTTTTAATGGAGTAGAAGGTAAGTTTCAAGTTGATTTGCTGAACTGTTGCTGCTGCCTTCTAACTTTCCTATTCTGGCTGATGATTTTCCTGCTTTACAAGTGCGTGATTCATAATTGTGCACCCTGTGATGCTTGCCTCCATCTTAATGTATGCTAAATGTGTGAATTTGGGACTTCAGCATTTGACTGGTATCTTTCTAGGCTGCTTAAGTTCTTCTGTGGATCATCAGGTATCTTCTCATCAGTCAAACAAAAATAAGAAAGTTGAGGTGATTGACTTAACTATTGACAGCTCATCAGATGAAGAGGAGGAGGAACCATCTGTCAAGAGGAGCTGTCCATCCCTGTCTCCTTCGTCACCCATTAACAGTAAGAGGTGAGGAGGTAGTTACATGTGTTGGAAATAAGACACTCTGCAGTCCAGAGCCCCATATGTGACGTGCAAACTCGCAGCTTCATTTTAGAAAACTTCTAGGTCACAAAACACTTTCAGCTTAAAAACATGGCATTTTTGGCGACAAATTAATATATAGGCCCTGCTGTTGCTTCTTCTTCTTTTTTCATAAACAGGAAGTTGGTGTTACTGTTATGACAAGAGAGTTTGCTTGAGTAAGTGTGGCTTATGGAGCCACAAGTATTAGGGGCTATTGTGAAAACTAGATGAAATTGGCACCAAGGTGATTAGCTCACCAAAGTGCAGTAGGGTGTTGGTGTGTGTAATATAATTGTGTGTGTGTTTTGCAAATTGTGTGCTTAATGAAATAGGCTACTTCAAAAATAAGGTTTAAGGATGTAATAATTCTCTCCAAAACCTTTTCTGGCTAGGTTGCATGTGGGAGTGTGTGGGTTATTGCTATTGCTATTGCCTTTGTTTGGGTTGTCATGAACAGGTAGCCTGAACCAGTCAGCTCCCTGCCCCACCCCCAAACTTACTGCTCCCATTTACTGTTGATGAGTATGGAGACAGTAGACTGGGAGTGTAAAACCAAGGGAGATTTGAACCCATAACTTTCGAGAGCACACTCAAATATCCTAATTAGTTGACCATTTCATTTCTGAGCTATACAGAAAGTCTTGCAATTGGCCATTTACTTGATCACTTCTGGTGAGTAAAAATTGCCTCTAGGTTACCTAATCCTTCACCATCCCCAGTTCTGGGAACAGAGCCACAGTGGTGCTCTCCCGTTCTCCCTTCTAACCTTAAACAGCCAGTTTTAAGTTTTGACACAGGGTCGCACCACAGAAATTATACTTGGGGGCTTCACACTCCTTTTACAGTCTGATCTGAGGCTGGAAGAGAGATGTGCCAGTGGCTTTCAAGTTACTAGCTTTGGGGCTCTAAAGAAGGAATTGCCCCCCTCTCAATTCTGTTAATGGCTTCTGTCTTTGGGAAACTGCAGGAGGGGTCTGCAGCCCTCCTTTAACTATCTGGGGATTTCCAATCTCAGACTTCTGCTTCTGTTCCTTAGCATTTTAAGTCTGCCGCACCAAGTCTCTCCTGTTTCAAGAACCCCAAGCCTTCCAGCTGTTGACCCAAACTACATGAACACGTCTCTGATACAAGACTACAGGCATCCGTTTCATATGACACCCATGCCTTATGACCTCCAAGGTAGGTTCCTGTCTCTGATTGACTGAAAGTAATAGAGAAGGGGTTGCCACATTACTGAGTGTGACCAGTTGGCCATCTGCTCAGTACTGTCTATGCTGATTGACAGAGGCCTTTCCCCACCTTATTACTGCAATCCTTTTTAACTGGAGACGTTCAGAATTGAGCCCAGGATCTTGTGTGTGCAAAGCACAAACCTTACAATATGGCCCATTTTCATGAAAAGCAGAGGCTTTCAGCAAAAGGTTTGTTGCCAAACTTAAATGTTATTTTTCATGAGCCACTTCTGTTTGTTTGTTTTTGTTTAAGAAAAGCACCTGTGGCTACATTCTTGAGAGGAGGAATGAGGAGAGATGGGCTTGCTTGACCACTTTCCAGTCAGGCAGGCATTTGTCCATTCTCCCTGTGAGGAAAAATATATGTTAGGGTGAAAACAGATTATGTGGCAACAGATTAAGTGACAAGAACAATGAACACGATAACCCACTCAAGGGTTGAGTGTGGCTTGTCGTTGAACTGTGTGGGTTGTTATTGAAATGTGGGTTATTATGTTGTCTGAACTCAGCCATACTAACAAACCATGGTTTGTTAACCACAAACAACCCATGAAGAGAACCCATGGTTTGTTGTGGTCAACTGTGGGTTCTTTGTGATTAACAAGCGATGGTTTGTTAGTGCAACTGGGTTCAGACAACACGGTAACCCCATGGTTCAACAACAACCCACACTCAACCTTTGAGTGTGGGTTATCGTGTTGTCTGAACCCATGTTGCTGCCACTCCCCATGTTGTCATTGTGGCTGTGGAGATGTAGTCATTGCTTCCTTTGGTCATGTGCTAACATCAGTGTTAATACCGGGATGTGATACCCATGGACTTCCTGCATGCTTAGAGGCTATAAAGGAACTGGAAACAAGGCCCTATCAGGAGAGACTAAAAGAACTGGGTATGTTTAGCCTTCAGAAGAGGAGACTGAGGGGAGATATGATCGCACTCTTCCAGTACTTGAAGGGTTGTCACACAGAGGAGGGCCAGGATCTCTTCTCGATCATCCCAATTTGCAGGACACGGAATAATGGGTTCAAGTTACAGGAACCCAGATTCCACCTGAACATCAGGAAAAATTTCCTGAGCTCTCTCACTCTGGGCATTCAAGGTGAAGCTGGACAGCCATCTCTCAGGGATGCTTTGACCTGGATTCCTGCATTGAGCAGGGGGTTGGACTTGATGGCCTTGTAGGCCCCTTCCACTCTACTTTTCTATGATTCTATGTTTGTCTTGTTTATCCCTGAGATAGAAGAGATAGATCCCTCAAAATATACTTTTTGGATCAAAAATAATTCCTCAGACTATTTTTTTATCTATCTTAAATCTATCTATCTAAAATGATTTTTAGGTCGCCTTTAAGGGTGGAACCTTTATGTGGCGATGCCCCCAGCTGATGGTCTGCTATATGCTGGAAAAACTCCAAACTATGGTTAGGTCAAGCCCTGAATGCCAAAGTTCTGTGATGTACTCTGATTAAAACTATTAGTTGTGGGTGTTTCTTTTGAGAAAATGAAGATCTTTTCATTTTGCTTTCCACAGGTTTGGACTTCTTTTCTTTCTTACCAGGAGACAATCAGGTAAGTGTTGGTGGGAGGGGATAAATAATGCAAGAACAGTTTTAAACGGTGAATCAAAATACATATTTTTTAAAATGGGGAAATCCAGGGTTTTTAAAAAATTTAAATAAGATTTTTTAACATTTGGATTTTAATTGTTGTCTTTTTAAAAAACATAAATAAAACACTAAATTTCTCTCACACTTAAAAATAACAGTTACAATTAAGTCCCACCATAAACATGCCAAACCTACACTTGCAGCTGCATGAAAATGAAAGAATGGCTCTGTTGCGCTCATACACATCGGTAGGAAATTCAGTCAAGCACGAGCATTCGTTTCAGTTTTTCATCGCATGAAAATGCCTCTGCCTAGCCTAACTGCTGGCTTTTCCTGCTTGGGAGTTCTGGGCTTTGGGCTCAGTTTCCGTGACTAAAGTCACGCTGCAAAGACGCAGCCTGGATGGGATCGTTTGGGGCTCACGTGGTGGTCGAGCTGGGACAAGCGAAACAGGAGTTAATTAAGACAGAAAGACAATATAGCATGATAGCCAAAAATGGTGATTTCGTTTGTAAAAATCAGATTAAAGATACTGATCTTAAGTTTCTCTTAAATAATAACTAGGTTAACATTAAATAATCTGGATATAAGCACATTAGCCATCTAGTTAATTTCTAAACTGAATCAATGGCTCTACCAGATACATTGAGTTAAAGGAGGTTTTCTACCCAAATGAAGAACCCATCTGATCATTTCTCAAATAGGAATATTTACTCACATAAGAATTTCATTTTCACCTGATGAAAATAAGCTGTTCTAGTTTGCCCAGTAACTATTAGACCATGCTTCAGCCTGGGCATTTCATTTTTGTTTCCTACTTAGTTTTTGTGAGGGCAAGGTTGGGCAGGGTGAAGCAGAAAGGAGCAGCATCAGAAAAGAAAGATGAATTGTCCAGTGTGCATCTGCATTCCCATACTTAAGGCACAGTCCTATGCATGTTTAGACACAAAAAAGTCCTACAATTCCCAGCCTGGCTGGCTGGAGGAATGCTGGGAGTTGTAGGACTTTTTTTTCTGGCTAAACATGCATAGGCTTGTGCCTTTAGCCTGCAATCCTGTTACTACTTGCCTGGGAATAAACCCCATTGAACTCAGTGAAACTTACTTCTGAGTAGACATGTATAGGATTACACTGTTAACCATAAACTATCATGGGTGTTGGTCATAAGACCCTATAGGGAAATATTTTAAAGACATTTCCTCTGTAGGTAAAACAGGAAAACATGCCAAATATATACTGTGAGACAATGAGATGCAAAGCCTGCTTGTAAGAATGAAACAATGTAAATCATCTATTTAGTTGAAAATTAACGTGGTTTAGTAGTCAGATCTGCACCATTCAATCTGAAATATATTGAAAGGTTTCAATTGGGAAACTTAATTAGAATTAGCCTTTTTTCTGCTGATTTAAATCATGATTTAAATCAAATTGAGTTTTGAATTGAATTGATTTTTTTTTTCGTGGCTACTAGTCATGAAGGCTATCAGTTACCTCCTCCAGTATTAGAGGTAGTATGTCTTAGAAACCAGTTGCTGGGGGACCCAGGTAGGGGGCGCTCTTGTGCTCATGTCCTGCTTGTGGGCTTCCCATTGGGGCATCTGGTTGGCTGCTGGGGGAACAGAATGCTGGACCAGATAGGCCTTTGGTTTGATCCAGCTGGGCTTTTATGAAAATGTCAAATTTCTGAAATCAATAAACATGATTATAAATTATTCTCTATATACCAGACGACCTGTGCTAGAATATATTCTGGCATTGATATCTCACCATGGAGAGGATCTAGAATTGGGCACAGCAAAGATTGCATTGCGAAATATTGACTGGGTTCGCACGGCAGAACCCATCATGGGCGACTAACCACGGTGGGTTGTCACACCATGCAAACCCAGACCGCTTTCCTGCAGGGTGGCTTGTTTGGTGGCAACAAGCCACCCTGACAACCCATGGCTTGGGCTAGGAGTTGTTGGACCCACATGGGTTGTGGTATCGTCGAAACCAGGCCGACTGACCCCATCGTGGGTCCAGGGGAATGGTGAGCGAGCCACTTGGCAAGAGTGGTAAGGCCCCCTTGCTGCTCTTGCCGAGCTCACTCAAGCCACCGGCAATGACAGCTGCTCCACCAAATGCCCAAGCGGCATTCTTGAGTGACTGTCACTGGTTCACTCTCCCTTGCTTCGATCATGAACCCTTGTCATTCGCCATGGCTTCCCCCCACCCCTTTCCTCCCACTTTTATGGTGGAGGGAGATGGCTTTTCGTGATCTCCAAAGTGACAGCTACTGACAGCCCCTCCAAAGTGCCCAAGCTGCACATTGGAGGGGCTGTCAGTGGTTCGCCACCTTTTTAAAAATTATTTTTTGGCACAACTGAATGTGCACAAATATTTAGGTAAATATTTTTCATTATTTCTTTTTGCCAGTTTGCAGGAGTTGCACAACTGTGCAACTCCAAATAGCTGAAATGGGAAGGCTTGCCTGGGCAATGTCCTGGTAAGTGCCTGCTCTCAAAGTGCAGCAGGTGCCAACCATGGACATTGAGCAAGAGAGCCTGCAAATAGGTACAGTATTTTGTTACTTTGCATTCACTTGAAAGCTGTCAATTGGAGAGCTGTCAAGGTAAAGCGAAGCTGCGAGGGATTTTTGCTCACGAAAGGGGGTGGTGACCCCCCCCCTTTGCATTGAGATCTTCAGGGTTTTAAGTGTTCCCCCCCATAATTCCCAGTGCCCCCACCTTTTCCTCACTTTCCCAAGTCTCCAGCTACTCGGGAAGGTGAAGATAATGAGGCCACACCCTTTTCACAAACGCTTCTTTTGACAGCTGTCAAAAGAAAGACTTCTTTTTAAAACTCTCTAGCAAAACTCCGTATTTTGTTTGTTGACAGGGAAATAGGCCGCCATGAATCTGCGTATATTTGCCACAGCGAGCACAAAAGGGTTCATGCTCAGAGCAGGGAGAGGAGGCATGGCTTCAGCTGCCAAGTCCCCTGGGATACCTCCTGGAGAGGACCAAAGGGGAAGGAGCGGGGGACAATCCAAGGTGTCTGTTGGGTGCACCGTGGATTGCTCCGCGAACAACCCACCCACTCTTGGTTATTTGCAGGGTGGCTTACTGTGATGTACACATTCGCTTTTGTCTAAAAAAAACCCTACTTCCTCCCCAATATCCCCCACTCTTCTGAGTCAACAATTCTCTCAGAGAGCCTTGAATCTCAACCCTCTTTTCCCAGTTTATGACCACCGAAAACTGATATTCACATATGTACCCCAGTCTGTGTCTGGGTAGTGCACCACACAAATACACCGCTTTATCTTTCCTGGTGTTGCAGATGTTTCAAAGCGCTGTGTATATTTCAAACAGTGGCTGCAAATCTATTAAATCCCTTCCTCTGTACACATGGGTCTTCCCCTCTGTGCTACCTTGGAAGCTCCCTTACGCTGGCGTTCTGCTGAACCTGATGGTAGAGAAAATGAACTGCCCATAAGCACACTTAATTCCCTCCTGGATTGGGTCTAGTAGCAGAACCATGCCTTGGTGCCACTTGTAAAATCTGTTCATCAGTGCCTCACAGCTGCTTTGTTTCCTTCCTCCAGCATTACAGCACTTCCCTTCTGGCTGCTGCAGCAGCTGCAGTGTCTGCTTCAGATGATCAAGATCTCTTGCACTCCCGTTTTTTCCCCTACACGTCATCCCAGATGTTCCTGGATCAGCTAAACGCAGGAGGGAGCACCACTCTCCCAGTCACAAATGGCAGCAACAGCGGCAGCAACAGTAGCCTCGTGTCCTCCAACAGCCTGCGGGAGAGTCACAGCCTCCCCGTTGCTAGCAGAAGTAGTACAGACCCAGCGTCTCTCTTTGGCGTGATCCCGGACATTATTTCCTTGGACTGAGTTCTGTTGAGATGTTGCTGGACTTGCTGGAGGAGAGATTTGGGTTTTTGTTTTATCTTATTTTGTTTAGGAGTGCAGACAAGCTTTTCCTTTTTGTAGGGGAAAAATATTAAGACATGTACAGAGAACAAAACTATATTTTCAGTTGTACTTTTGTATATAAATAGAAGATGGTTTGACTGGTGAAACAAACAAAAAAATCAAAAACTCCCAACCTAGTTTTTTGGATACGGAAGATTTTGCACCTCCCTTTTTGTCTTTAGTGTTTGTTTTTTTAAAGCGTTGACTCTTAACTGCATAATTCTTTGTTTATTAACAGTGATACTAATGCAAAAGAGATGGAATGTTTGAAGTTCTGAAAGCCATGGGAGGACTTCTGATTCAGGAGAAGCCAGCACCCGCAATAATTGAAGGAAACTCTTTCTCCCTTAGGCACAATCCGCTGGGAATGTTTTCCTGCACAAGGCTTGTTGAAAGGAATGCGTTTTGTGTCATTGGATTGGGCCTTCACCCTTTCCTGCTCTTCCTTGTTTAAGTTGAACACTTATTCATCAATTTGCATAAATTCCACCACATTATCTGTGTGTCAGCTGGATGTGGCTTTTTGGAATGTTATTTCTGGTTCTGAATGTCTGTTCAGAACCTTCCATGTTTCTTCATCAGCCCCAATACTGTTTTATTGGCATGTGTCAGTTCTCTTCATAGATCAAATTCTACAGTCCTGCATGTTAAAGCTTTGCCACTGGGACATCTCTCTATTCTTTTGCATGAGACAAAATGGGTTCTTAGAATCTAGCTGCCAGTAAAGACTTTCTTTTTGAGGTGGTTCAACGTTGGCATAACACTTAAACGTAACAATATGTTTAAGTACCAAATGCTTCTTTCCTAGGATTTTTGAAAATTGCTTAGTCAAATTCCTACTTCTTACTGTGCTAATCAGAATAAGCCTTTCAAAACTTAGGAAATAATGTGATTTGAAATCAGTATATTTTGCAGCTGACAATGACAAAAGCACATCATGTTCTTTTCTGCAAGTGTATATGGCCCAATCCTGTGCACTTCTGCTTGGGAGTAAGTCTCACTGAATTCAGTGGGACTGATTTTTTAGTAAACATGCATAGGACTGGGCTATGTCAGTGGCCAGCTCTACACAACTCTGTTAAATTATGACTTTAAAAGTCCTTCCCTTTCTTGCTTGAACTATGGTAGAAATACTCCAGGTGAGCCAATCTGTCCCCCGCCCCACACTATTACTGGCTTCAAAGGTTATTGAATTACTTTGCCATCCCCCCCCCCCCTCCGCTCTTCAAGCTTCTGAAGCTGTATTTGAATCCTCCTTTATAATTTGTGGATTTCCCCCTACCTTGAAAAGTGCATTGCTAGTTAGAAAAGTCTCTCTCTAGAACTGGCTGATTATTTAAACTGTTCCTTTCATACCAGATAACAAAGCATGTAAATAGAAAGGAGACTCTTTTAAAATAAATTGGGGAGGGGGGGGCGGGTAGTGAATTTGATGTATCCCCAAACCCTCATTGGAGTGCATATTTGCTCTCTGGTGCAAAAGTGTTTTATAGCTAGTTCTTAAAATCTAGATTTACAAAAGGATCAGGAATGGATTGGACGGACGGACGGACGGACAGAGGGAGAACAAACCAAGCAGGCTTTTTTTGCTATGTTTTAACAAAAACCTGTTAGCTACTTGTTTGAACCATGTCTGCAAAAGTTAGTATCTTTTTCCAAAGCTTTGTTTTCAAATCTGTCATTCAGTGAAACCTTACACTGATAGCAAACCACCACCATTTAATCTTAAATTATCATTTTTTTTCAGCCAATTGAGAGACCACATACATGTTCTATTGGATTTTCTATAAATGTATCCCCTCTGCCATTTAAACGCTGACTTGAATTTTGAAAATGTTTGTTCATATGTATATATGTGTGCGTGTGTGTATGTATGTATGTATATATGTGTGTGTGTGTGTGTGTGTGTGTGTGTATGTATTTATAAGTGTGCGTGTGGATGGGTGGGTGGGTGTGAGTCTGTGTTCCATGCGTGTTCCATTAATGTCTGGCTGATCTGTTTCCTTCAGCTAGTTTATAATTTATTGTCACTAAAATTTAAATAAAAGGACAGAAAACAAGAATCCTTCCTAAGTTCAATCTAGCTTGGAGGCATCAAAACTGATCATCATCATCATCATCATCATCATCATCATCATCAAGCGGAATGAAGCTGCCTCAAAAGATTTATATAACTAATGTGGCCTCAGTGGATTCCAAAGTTGGCAGTGTGGCTGTTGGAGCTAAAATTGGCACTATTCTGATGAAACCCTGTGGCCTTGTATCTGCTGTTTTTGCTCAGCTTAAGGTAGATGCTTTTATTAGATATTTATACTCACGTCTGGATAACTTCTTGACATGCTAAATATACTAAGATGCAGGTCTTGTCGTTCCTATGCTGGCAGAATGTGGCACACACAGCGTATATAGAGACAATGGGCTGCAATCCAGTGTATCTTAAGGCCCATATTGTGAGTGGATGTAAGCATGCGTAACTGTGCATTGGGCTACAGCAGTGGGGTGAGGTGCTTTTCCCCTCAGGTGCACCTGCCATAGTTCAAATAGTTTTGTGATCTGCATATTTATCAAGATTCTTCTACACCTGACAGCACTGGTGATTCAGAAATCTTTTCAGTAACTTCTCAACAATTTACCAGGAACATCAACACTGCTTTGAGTGCTGTTTGGCAGGAAATTGCTGGAAATAATTAGCTGCCTTGGAATAAAAGGGAAATTCACAAGAGCACGATTATGTTCTTTGTCGCAGGGGAGGGGGTAGATTGTGCCCATCCTCTTTCTTAGTCTGTGGGTGCCTGATAAAGATCTTTATCTTCCCCTCTGCCTGAAGGACGGGGGTTGGCTCAATTTTAAAATATTCCAGTGCTTTGTGAAATTAAAGGTACCTCCTGTTTCTGATTTTTTTTCTCTGACACTTCTCACCAATTCTGGATGAGACTGGCTACATCAAAAATGAAAGTGAACGTTTAATTTTGAGGGCTCTGAAAGTGTAACATAGCAAACTATTGTTCATATATACCTTTTGATTCTCCTCAAGTCTTTCATAATAAACAAGAGCAAGGAATATTCTTAATTCAAGGCAAACAGACTTCCCCCTGTCCTCCCTTGACTTGTGCTTTTGGAGATCTGATGTATTTAACTCCAGGAGTTTCTTGTGAAAAGTTATTTCCTGACCAGTGTGTATTTGGGGTTTTTTTTTTGCAGCCAACAGCAGTAGTTAAATTTACTTGGCAAAAGTAAATTGGCTTCACCCGGCCATCACAGTTTCTTTAAAAGAAAACTAGTGTTTAAGAATTGCAGTTTTTCTTATAACATGGAGCTATTGTGGAGTTTTGGCTACTTTGATACCCTGTTAAATTTGACTATGTAAGACATACTTCATGTATATCATAATTTGTTGGCTCATGTTTTTGGTCCTTATTTTTCCAACAGAGGGATGGGTGTGTGTGTACATGTACTGCTTGCATGTATGTCTCTTTTGTACAGTTAAAGAGTGTGTCTGTCTGTACACACAGATGCAAGATACCTGTATAATAGCAAGGGTAGAGTGGTTTTGAATCACTTCTGTGGGCATTACTGGATGCATAGTTAGTGTTTTAAAGAAAAATTAAATGCAAAACCAAAATTAAACCTTGCTAAAACTTAACTGGTTACTGGTTGAAGTATTGCAGTATTTTCATAATAGCATTCCCAAATGTCTTCTTCGCCCTGTCCAAATCTAGACACTGTAACTCTTTTGGAGGATGATATTGCTGATAAATCTTCCATTGAACTAGCTAGCCATTTTCTCTTAATGTGGTTAACCTCTTTCACTACATTAAGCATTTCAGGGTTTTTCATAATACATTTTAAAAAGATTGTTTCTTATTGTGTTTTTATTTTCCTTCCAATGGGAGCTTAGATTTCTATTGAGAGAGAACTGCCAGAGGCCCCGGCATGTGCTGCTGTTAATTGCTCTAATTAACGAAAGGGAAAACATTATGTATATAAGCATAAAACTAAAAAAAGCTATTAATTCCATGAACTCAAACCTGTGATTCATTGCCTTAAAACTTTCTCTTAGTTTTCCATACAGCATGCCAAACAAGTTTTTAAAAGTGGCTTTTAAAAAAAATGTATAGTAGACCAATGTCAGTTTGTATAAAAGTAACAAGTGAAAATATTTATTACATGCATTGGAAAAAATGGTTTACCCTATTGAATGTTACCTGTTTATGTAAAACATCTTTAGATGTAATAAAAGCATTATGTTGTCTCTTCTGGAATAAGTATTGTTAAATGCTGTGGACATTATATATCTGGACTTCAGCAAAGCTTTCGACAAAGTGCCTCATGATATCCTGATTAGTAAGCTAGCTAAGAGTGGGCTAGATGGAACAACTATCAGGTGGATCCACAATTGGCTACAGAATCGGACTCAAAGAGTGCTTATCAATGGTTCCTTCTCAAACTGGGGAGAGGTAACGAGCGGGGTACCACAGGGCTCGGTCCTGGGCCCGGTGCTCTTCAACATTTTTATTAATGACTTGGATCAGGAGGTACAGGGAATGCTTATCAAATTTGCAGATGACACAAAGTTGGGTGGAACAGCTAATACTCTGGAAGACAGAAACAAAATTCAAAGTGACCTCGATAGGCTGGAGCGCTGGGCCGAAAACAACAGAATGAAATTTAATAGGGATAAATGCCAAGTGCTGCACCTAGGGAGAGGAAACCAAATGCAGAGTTACAGAATGGGGGACACTTGGCTCAACAATACTACAAGTGAGAAGGATCTTGGAATTGTGGTAGATCACAAACTGAATATGAGCCAGCAATGCGATGTGGCTGCAAAGAAGGCAAATGCACTTTTGGGCTGTATTAATAGAAGTATAGCTTCCAAATCGCGGGAAGTGATAATTCCCCTTTACTCGGCACTGGTTAGGCCTCATCTTGAGTACTGCGTCCAGTTCTGGGCACCTCACTTTAAGAAGGACATAGACAAACTGGAGAGGGTTCAGAGGAGGGCAACAAGGATGATAAAGGGACTGGAAACAAGGCCCTATGAGGAGAGACTGAAAGAACTGGGCATGTTTAGCCTTCAGAAGAGGAGACTGAGGGGAGATATGATCGCACTCTTCCAGTATTTGAAGGGATGTCACACAGAGGAGGGCAAAGATCTCTTCTCGATCATCCCAGTTTGCAGGACACGGAATAATGGGCTCAAGTTACAGGAACCTAGATTCCACCTAAACATCAGGAAAAATTTCCTGACAGAGCAATAAGACAATGGAATCAACTACCTAGGGAGGTTGTGGGCTCTCCCACTCTGGAGGCATTCAAGGTGCAGCTGGACAGACATCTGTCAGAGATGCTTTGACCTAGATTCCTGCATTGAGCAGGGGGTTGGACTCGATGGCCTTGTAGGCCCCTTCCAACTCTACTTTTCTATGATTCTATGAAAGGTGTGCTATATAAGAAAAGCACTGTGCCTGTGACTCCATTTCTGCTAGTGGTGGCAGGAGGTTTTCTTAAATCCAGAACGCCCAAGATGGGGTATGTTTATTGGCTTGGTAAGTCACCTGCCATACATAGTGGCGCGCGTGCGTGTCACAGTGTGTGTGTGTGCCCACGCGCAAGGGTGGGGTAATTGCCAAGCTTGTGTTGTGCATGTTTGTAAAGCCTACCGTATATATACATGCTTGGTTTTGAACAGCTGCCTCTAACACTATGAAATAACGCATACTGTATATATATAACACCAGTTCAATTAATACAACACTGCTGAATAGCACATAACTACAAATTCCTCCTATTTGCTACCTGGAAGTTCCTGGACACTAGCCCACATAGGACTGAAAAATATTTCCAACTTCTAAGCACCTATTCTTGAAAATGTTAAAATCAAAGTGAAATATGTGGTTTGTTTTACACACACAGTTACCTCAGTTTGTTTGACCCAACATTCCTGCCTGTTGGAATAGTGCAGTTTAACTGCTTAACACATTTCACCTTAACCCTGAATATCAGTTATACATTTTTAAATAGCTCGGGTTTCATAAGGCAAAGCATTTATTTTTTAAGGTGAGTAAGCAGTAGAGATCCCAGCTCCAAAAGCGCCTTATAGAACACCGCAAGCCTCCATGGCCGCCATCGGCCCAGCTCTTTTCATAGTTCAGTAGTCAGCAACGGGAAGTGCGATTGATCGGACTAAGTCTTCGTACTTTACTATTCCATCGTGTCCCACTTTGGCGTCCTTCAGAAGGTTGTCCACTGTAAACAATTGCACAATAACTGAACCACTTCAAGTTTACTTGATTTTTAGTTATTTAGACCAGGGGTCCTCAAACTTTTTAAACAGGGGGCCAGTTCATTGTCCCTCAGACTGTTGGGGGGCCAGACTATAGTTTGAAAAAAATATGAACGAATGGATCAAGTAAAAAAAAAGGACCCAGGGTCCTTTTTTTTTACTTGATAGGAGTGAATTTTTTTCCCCCCTTAAATGGAAAGTTATTTATTTATTTCATTTCATTTCATTTCATTTTTATACCGCCCAATAGCCGAAGCTCTCTGGGCAGTTTACAGCAATTAACAACAGTCCCTGCCCGCAGGCTTACAATCCAAAAAGATACGACACACAAGGAAAAAGGAATGGGGAGGGAAGAAGGGGGAATATTAATGAATACTCCTGGCAGGGCTGGTGGTATTTACATATATAGTTGCACAATTGTTTCATGCCTAACACGAATATACTTTTGTTTTTGCCATCACACAAATGAGCATACTCTGCTTCAATCCAAAGTAGCATTTTTGAAACATTAGAAATCTGACTTAGCTACATCAGCTCATACATAAGAGGTAAAACACCACCACTAATTTTTCCATATTATGGAAAAGAAATAAAAGAATCGGCGCTTGAAGCGAAAGAGTTAAAAAAAAGTCTGCTTCCGCCAATCGGCTGGCGGGCCGGATAAAAAGGCAAGGAGGGCCGGATGTGGCCCGCGGGCCTTAGTTTGAAGATCCCTGATTTAGACAGACTATATTTTAGATTTTTAACCTATATATCAGGGGTGGCAGGAAGAGTAACAATGTTACAGCAGCTGAAAGGAGCATTACCCTTTATGGGATAGGTGGGCACTGTAGCGTGGTCCGAAGGCACATGATGCACCAACTTTTCTTGAAGCTAAGCAGATCTAGGTCTGGCGTGCTGGCATAGGAGGCCACCTGTGTACTCTTCTTTGGAAAAGGGCTGTAGCTTGGGGTAGAGCACGTGCTTTGCATGCAAAAGGTCCAAGGTTCAATCCAACTGGGAGAGCTTTTGCAACTGTGACTTGAACTGGTGGACCAAGTAGGGCAATGTTTAGAAATGGATAAATTATTGGCTGTTAAGGGGGAAGCTTGGTTAATGGAAGACCCCGTTTCCTTGTTCCCAGCCACGGAGTGTGTGCTTTTTTCCTCCCCAATCGCACTGGAACCCAGAACTGACTCTGCCAGTTCCGCACATCCTCTGCATGTCTCTGGTGCACCACAGACAGCTAGTGGTTGCAACCCTTGCTCAGGAAAAGCACTGAGATGGTGCTGCTGGCACAAGCGGTCAAGTCTTGTTTTAAAGAGCGACAAGCTGCCATGGGCATTACAGAATCTTCCGGGAGATTAGAAAAGGCAGTGTAGATCAGGGATGCATTTAACTCACTCACTCTGCCTTCAAGCTGGACTCCTCTATCACTTAAAGGATGCCATGCTGAAAATTAACCCGCTAAAGGCTAGGGGTGGACAATATCTTTGAATGGCTTGAGCAACTCTGCTTCCTATAGCATACACACAATTCTCCCTCGATTGCCTCTGGTCAATGTTGTTTCTTAAACAATACAGCAGCCTTCCTCAATCTGGCATGCTGGGAGTTGTAGTTAACAGCTGGAGGACACCAGGTTGGGAGGGTTTCAGTACAAAAACCTGCTTACCAGAGGCAATATTAGGACAAGAGGACATACAACAACCAACAATTCCTTTTTCCCCAACTGACCCCCCCCCCCCGCCCCGTTTAAGGTTCTAGCCAAAGAGTCACTCGCAAAAGACTCTTACCCTCTTCCCTGGACAGCTTTTCTCCTAGATTCATCAGCTTGGCCCTCAGTTCTGCCACTGTGATGAATCCGGTCTTCTGCTTGTCAGCCATTGACATGGCTAAGAGGATTTCGTTTCTAGGATCTTCTTGCTGCATTTGCCTGTACATTATGGTCAGGAAAATTGAAAAATCCAGTACTGCATTGCCATCTAGAAACAAAGAGGAAGAATTGAGTGGGTGACCTGCTGCACGGCATATGCGGGTGGTGCTGTTAAATCTCACCAGCCGGGCCTTGTTAAAAGCCTAATTGCACTGCTGTGTCGGATGGAGGTGAGCCCATCCAATCCAGCATCCTGTTTTCTAGAGGCCAACCAGATCCCTCCAGGAAGCCACGAGCAGGACATGCAGCAGCTGTCCTCCCTTGGTGTTTCTTCCCCAGGAGGCAGTATTCAACGGTACATAGTCTCTGAGCATGAACTGAACAATCTTATCCAAAAGCTCAACTTCACCTTCATGCATATATCTGATTTACTCTTAAAGCCATCCAACCCAGAACCCGTTCCCATATCATTTGTTGTGTAAAGAAGGACTTCCTTTTGTCTGTCCTGAATCAACTGCCAATCAGATTCATTAGGTGACCGCAAGTTTAGTATTATAGGGGGAGAAAAATCTCTGTTTTCCATACCTTTATAAACCTCTTATGTCCCTCCTAAATTTCTTCTAAACTTTCCTCATATGGAAGATGCTCCACCCACCTGATAATTTTGGTTGCCCTTTTCTGCATCCAGTTACATAATACCCTTTTTGAGATGGGCTAACCAGAACTGTATGTAGTATTCCTAATTGTCATAGCTGCTGCATTTTAAGTTGAATCTATTGCAATCATAGACCAATAAACTTTGATAAAACAGAATAAAATATACAGTCATGCCTTGGATTGAGAGCATAATTCGTTCCGGAAACGTGCTTGTAATCCAAAACACTCATATCAAAACGAAATCCCCCCCCAAAAAAATTTGTACAGAGATTTTTAATTTAAGCCGTACTACAATACTTGTATTACAAGACGTCGCTTGTATATCAAGTCGAAAAAAAATTAAATATTTAAAAATTTGCTTGTCTTGCAAAACGCTCTCAAACCAAGTTACTTGCAATTCAAGGTATTACTGTACAGTACTGTACAGATAAATTTTCAGTAAGTAAATTCTTACTTTCCTACCTGCTTCCTAATTTGTATTGAAAATAAAAGGAATTTAGCTACCTTCTCAGTAACACAGAGATTAGAGTTCCAGTAGAAATTGTGTGTTTTAAATTGAGCTGTCTGCCAGGGTCTCTTCCCAGGTTAGACACCAACCAGATCGACTCTTCTTACCCCTCTTCAAATGCCTTTTGCGTGCACAGTTCTTCCTATGACTCTTTGTTCTCTTTAAATGGCAGCAGGTATAGAGAACGTCAGCAACCGGGGTCGGCAACCTGGTTTGGGATCGCAACTCCCATAATCCCTGACTATTGGCCATGCTGGCTAGGGGCTTATGGCAGTTGTAGTCCAAAACATGTGGAGAGCACCAAGTAGATGACCTGAAACATTTATGCCATCATCGCCGAGGGATGAGTGGTCACAAACTCAATGGCTTCCATCAGCTCCCCAAGAAGTCAATTTAAGCGCAGTGGGGTGCCCTTTTGGTGCACTGTAGTTTAAATAAGAGCCCACCTCTTTTGCACAGGCTCGGCTTGTCCCAAAGTGTCCCCATGTGCCTTACCAATCTAAACCCCTTCTCCTGACCTCCTTGCCTTACTCACACATACTGGCTGTCTGTCACAAACCAATCTTATCTAAATAAGAGAATCGCCCACTACGAGGACCACTCTGCTTCCGAAGGATCTCAGTTCATCCCAGGTCACTTTGAAGGTATTAATGCCTTCTTCCTTCACTTTGACACCATCCTGCCCCCAAGCTTCACTATTGGGTGGTAATGGAATGGAATGGAACGGAATGAATGAATAAATAAATAAGATCCTAACAGCACGGGTATGGGATGTCACCACCACATCCCAGATTCCGCCTGGACATCAGGAAAAATTTACTGACCGTTAGAGCAATACGGCAGTGGAACCAACTACCTATGGAGGTGGTGGGCTCTCCCACACTGAAGGCATTCAAGGTGTAGCTGGACAGCCATCTGTCAGGGATGCTTTTGACTTGGGATTCCTTGCATTGAGCAGAGGGCTGGACTCGATAGCCTTATAGGCCCCTTCCAACTCTACTATTCTATGAAGACCTTATTTAAGTTCCTCTTTGTTGGGACTACAATATATCCTACAGGAGAGGATATATTGTTGAATATTATCCTTCCTTTCTCACGTTAGTCAAGCAGAGTGGAGTCCCTTTTCAGCTTAAAAGGAAGCTTGGATTAGGCTAGTGTTAGCTAGTTAGCATTTGGCATTCCAGGATGCTTTAAGCCAGACTGGATTTGCCATGGTTTTGCCTTCTTTTCTCTCTCGCAAAACAATAATCAGAGAAACAGTCTTGTAAAGGTTAAAGAGTAACATTTACTCACTCAGATTTTCAGTTTCACTCAGGCAGACTTAAAACGGTTGCTCAGCAGTAAAAGCGATCTTACATCTGGCTTTACATGGGGTCTGAGCTTGGGACTCAGGCCGGCAGCCGTTCTCACATTGCTACCATGTTGGAAGAAAGTTTCAGAAGAAGTCTGTGCCCAAGCAGGAAGGAAAAAGCATTGAGCTACGCTCACTTCCTGGCAGGGCACATGAGGGAAGTTACCTCACAGAGTCCCCTTCATGCGCCTATCTGGCAAAACATGAATTGTTGGTTTGACTGCATTTGAATATCCCACACTCTTTGCCTCTCTCGGCTTCTCCAAGTTAGATGTGCCAGAAGCCCATTGCAGTGCTGTCTGCTTAGCAGGCAGGTAGCCCGTGTCACTTGAAGCCTAGCCCTTCATTTTCCCTGAAGGTTTTGCCATTTTTCTTGGTTATTAAGAGGGATCCAGGTACCAATGCTTATTTATTTATCCCATTTTACGGATGTGCTTTGTATTTGGCCAAATCCCAAACTGAGATGGGCTAATTTGAGAAATGTCAAAATCCAAATCTGAACCTTCCTGAAGCTTGCTTGGCCATTCAGATTCGGAGAGACACAGCGTTCTGCAAAAACCGATACCTTCACCCCCACATTCTGCATATAAGGAAAACACCAGGGAAGAGAGAGAAAGGGGTGTAGTTTTGTGATGGGCTGCTCTAACTCCTAACTGCAGTGGATGGTTTTACCAGAGCTCTCCAGTCCCTGAGCTTTGGGGCAGTGATGCTGAAGTAATACATCACAGGACTGCTCTTTGCTAGTTCTCTCTTCCTGTGAGACTCGGGAGGGTGCGACATTGGGTGTTTGCTTGGAAGATGCTGGATGTTCAGCTCCTTCTGTCTCTACCTCTTTATGTTCTACACCCATCACCCACCCCTGTCCTATTGCATTTTCTGTGACCGGTGACAACTGAGCAGAAAACAAACAAAAAAACACCCTTAAACTGTTTTTCAGTCGTCATACCTCCCTAGTCCCTGTACCTATCCTTCAGAAATTGTGCAGATTTCTTGCCTACCTATGACATAGGCCATTTTCATACAAATAGCCCCCACCGAAAAAAAAAAAAATCCACAAAAAGGGGAGGAAAGGGGAAAACAAATACCCACCCCAAATTTGAAGACTCCCGCAAAAACCATTGCACCTATCCTCCTGAAATTTTGCAGGGGACACGTCTATGCTGTATGCCATTTTTACAACAATTGCTCACAAAGAACATAGGGGGTAAGTGCATAATTTTTTGGAAATCTATAAGAACCTTGTAACTAAGAACTGGTGGTGCCTGAGTTTTCCTTTCTTCCTCCTCCCTCCCAATACCCTTTCCTTTTGTGTCATGTCTTTTAGATTGTAAGCCTGAGGGCAGGGACTGTCTAATATTAATCTTTGTAAGCCACTCTGGGAGCCTTTTCTGGCTGTAAGGGCGGGGTAAAAATGCTGTAAATAAAATAAAATAAATAAATATAACTAACTAGCTAACTCCCAAACTGTAAAGGGAGTTCTTGCACACAAAGATTCATGTACTGGAACCTTAGTCGCAGAACTAAAAGTCTCAGGGAATTGTCTGCTTTTAAAAAAATGAATTTTTATTGCCTTAAGTTGTGTTTATGCTAGCTTGACTATATTGTAAGCTTCTTTATGAAGGTTTTTTGCCTTGAAAAGTAGGTGTATAAATAGCTAAATAAATAAAATAAAATAAAGGTCTGCAGCACCTGTTCACCTGAAACTTAGCAGGCATGATCACATAAGAAAGGGCATCTATGCCTGCAAATTTCATTCTTGCTAAGAACTAAAAAGTTATTGGCAGTACCCTTTTTTTTTAAAAAAATCAAAATTTAAAGGCACCTAGTACAAAGACCCTTGTACTTATTTGTCTAAAATTTGGCAGGTTTCAGCCCCTCACAAGGGGCTACTATGTCTACAAATGTCATCCAACACTGTCAAGCAGAAAAAACGCTACTAGACATTTGTTGATTTCCAATTATGGTCAATGGGAGATTCAGGTTCAACCCCCAAGTCGATTTGGGCTATTTTCTGAGTTGAGGCCTGAACTGAATCTTGTAAGAGGGTTGTGCATCAGCCACATTTATATTCCACCTTTCTTCTGATGAGTTCAAAGTAGCATACACGGTTGTTCCCTCTCCATATTATCCACACAACCAACCTGTAAAGTAGGTTAGAGTGAGAGATACTGACTGGCCCAAGATCATCCAGTGAGCTTTGTGGGGATTTGAACCCGGGTCTCCCCTTCTAACCACTACATACAACACTGGCTCTTCGACCCTTCTAAGCAAGCACATGGCCATGTATTTTGGAGTGGGATCAGCCTCATCTGCACAGAGTGGGTTTTGCTGAGAGCAACTATGAAGTCACAGACTACCGTACATCTTTGTGTTACTTACCCATTTGGTGCAGCTGAAGGTGTCTCGCCACCTCTCCTGGGGTGGGGCTGGTCCCCAGGCAGCGCATAACTGTGATAAGGTCACTGGCTTTTATCTTGCCTTTTTGTTTCTTATCGTAGAGGGAAAAACATTCCTTGAACTCTAGTTGGGGGGGGGGGGAGAAGGGAGGAGGAAGAAATCCAATTTCATTCGTGCATCTAAATAAGTAATGTAACTTCAGGAGGATATAACTGGCCCATGATGTAGCTGATCATTCCATTCCTGCTACAGCCCACATACGAATTAAATCCCAATGGGTGGCACCAATTTCCCTAATATTTTGATATTTCTTCCAGCCTCTTCAATCCCCAAGTTTCAGAATAAGTAACAAAAGCCTTAAGACACTTGATAGTATCCTCATTTTTAAATATCAAAACTGATTAAGCATACGCTCTTAAAACTCCATGTTCACAGTCTAGCCTTATGAATTCATCCTATAAAGAAACAGATCTCTTTTCTGATCTCCTTGCTTGGGTGCATAAAGAGTAGTCACTTGACTTTCAATGCACAAGGCCGTAAAGCAGAGGCATTCCTGATAGGAGCTCCCCACCAATGGAACGTGGACCTCCAAGAGGAATGGAACGTCCTCTTGGAGGTCCATCAAAGCTGGAGCCTCGCTATCTTCCAGGAACCATCAAGATCATTTCATGGTTTTTTTCCAGATTGATGTAACTGCTTCATAGCAACACTTTCAAAACAGTTGACAACATAGCAAGAAAATTGCACTACAATGCTAACATGACGCTAAAATTAAAGACAAGAATCCTAACAGCAATTAACCAGTCAAAAAGAGAACAGGCCACTTCTAAAACTAGGTGGACTGTTTATATGGGAAAGAGCTTTATGGCTGCGGGTGGGCAAAAGTTCTTTGTGGCTGAAGTGGTACAAAACATTTTTTTCTTACGTGCAAGTTATTTACTTAGAGGCATTGACAGGGCAGGCAATCTGAAGGAGCGGCGAAAACCTCAAACAGTGAAGCAATCTAAGAAGTTGCTTAGAGTCCGTTCCCCCCCCCCGCCTCCCCCGGAAGAGAGGGGCCCTAAATAACAAGAAATAAATTTGGTTAGTTGCACATTTGCTTTAAACATATCATTTAAAAGATGCATACCATTGATTTGATCCTGGGACAGAAATTTTGCCTGCAACATACAAAAGGAAGGAGAGGAAATGTTAAATTAAGCTATACGTAATCTGCAGGGAGAGGAAACACTGCGCCGCCACCACCACCACTCCCACCACACATGGACCGCGGAGACTTTCCCTTCATTCACCATTGCTGGATTTTAAGCTCTCCTCTGCGTGGCACCAAGGTTCTCCTGGGCAGGCAGTGCCTCTCACGGCCTTCCGCACCCCACCCCACCCCGGCTTTCTGTTTGATCAAGGTCCAAAGTCTGCGGGTCCCGAAGAGTGGCGAGCGGGAGCAGGTGTGTAACAACAAGCACCCTTCGCTGCCATGGATACAGGACAGGATCCATGTTGCGTGTCAGATTTCAGCAGCTGCTAGCCAGGCAGCAAGTAGGCCATGGAAATTGCGGCAGCGTGGACATTGTTTTTCGTCTCTCTCCACTTTGTGGGGGATTTTTTAAAAAATAATAAAATTTAAGCACTGCGACAGGGCAGAAAACCCTAACACACACAAAAAAGCAGCAACTGCAAATGCTTGAAGTCCCAAACTGCTTGGTAATCCCAAATAGATTGCAAGACACGACACCTCATGCTGTGTTTAATGCGATTGTTTCAAGGAGGACACACAGGGGTCACTCACCTACACGTTAATGCTTATGTGCACCTACCAGCAGAGGGGCTGGATGAGAGAAATGGCTGGATGTGAAGGGTTCGCTATTTTCAGATGTGGTCCTGGAGGTGTTGCTAGAATTCAAGAGCTTTTTCTCCAGAGTGGGCGGGGAGCTTAGCCCATGAGGGCAGGAGAGAGATGTTCTGAGCATTGTCAAGGGGGCCAGGGTAAGACCTGACCGCTTGAGTGACTGGGAGTGGAAAAGGAGGACTCCCCAGTGAATTAGGGTCCCTGTCCATTAGCGAGGGGAGGGCTACCATTTCAATCTCTCCCCTCAGTCACCAAAAATGTCTTGGGCCATTCCCATTTCTCTCAGCAAACTCATTTTGACAGACAGGTGCAACAAATGAGCACATGAAAATTTGGCAGTAAGTAAATAACGTAAGATTCAAACCATATCACACAACCAACTAGATAAAAAGGAAGTCACATACCGCTACTGTCTAAAATGATTCTTAGCCACTCTGCATACCTTTAAAATGGCTGCCTCCAGCACAAGCAAGACTTAAGAGACAAAGAGGTGTAGTGGTTAGACTAAGCTAAGCGAAAAGCACGTCAAACGAATCCTTTACAGGACCATCTTCCATCTGGTAACCTGTGTCCTCACTGTGGGAAGCTGTGTGGATCCAATTTTTTAGAATTTCCTCCTTTTATAATTTTCTTTTTGTAACTTTATCCTGGAAGACAATCTTACTCGGTCACGAGTGATCTCCTACTCCAGGTTAGACTACAGACTAGGACTGTAGAGAGCGGATTTCAAATTCCCACACAGCCATGAAGCTCAGTAAGTAATCTTTGGCCTCTCTCGTCTTGATCTACCTCACAGGGTTGTTGTATGGATAGAACAAGCACCATGTATGCTGCCTTGTGCTGCTTTGAGGAAAAGCAAAATATGTGTAATAATAAAAAAATATGGAGACTTATCTGCATTCACTTAAAAAAAAAAAAAAAACTCAGTCCAGAAAGACTTTAGCAAACTTTTATTTCATATGCCAATGAACATGTCACATACGCATGGTTTGGACCACACTCAGGATGTGTACACAATGCAAAGTCATGGAAGGTAAGAAGTTAAAGGTTTTGATTCAGAAATTCCAGGATGCCAAAAAAAAGGTTCTACTCAACAAGTTCTTCAGTTTAAGAAGTGAGCCTGCATATCCCTTAGAATCAAAGTTTTCTACCTGAGTATTCAAGGGGAGGGAGAGGAAAAGCACAGAAAGAAAGAACACCAGGATGAAGACGGCACGCTGCAAGGAAAAGCATTCATTTCACAAACAGTTGCTGGTCACAGTACGGTTAGAGCTGTAAGATGCCCCTTTATTGCAGTTCTTTAGACTCCGTTTCTGGATCAGGTTCCCAGCACAGCTCCTCCTCCTATATTTCCTATATGCGAGTCTGCCTACTTCCTCTTAGAACTGTGGGCTGTCCTTTGGGCTAACTCCTTTGTTTTTCAAGGGTAAGGCAAGGGCCCCGTCAACTCTTCCAGGAGTTCATCTGTGCGCTGACTACAGCCTCAGATCATGGAAACAAACCCAAAGCAGAATGATGCTCAGGGACTGTTATCCCAAGACATGATGCCAGTATAAATGTTCTCTAAAAACCTGCCCACAGGCCTTCCCCATCTGTGCTATATAACGGGCATGGTGCACTTTGCTCATGCCAGATAGTGCAGAGGTAGGAGGAGGAGGGAACTCGTGTACTCACAGTGATACAAGGGCAAGTTCTCAGCACTTGCGACTCTCTCGTGCAAAAGAGCACCTGTAAATTCATTAGACTAAAAGAGAAAAATCCCACTGAAGATGTCTGCGGCAGCAGATCAAGAAGCTTATTGGCAGGCCAGCTGAAAGCCAAACTCGGTGGGCTTCCCCGTGCCCAGCTAGAGTGTGCGGTACTGGACATGCAGGCCTGAATCTCTCTGCATAGTTTATTCTGCTAGCTACAGGGAGGAGAATGGGAAGCAAGGAGAGAGGTGTAGCCCCAGATCTCTGCTGGCCACCAGAGGGCTGCTGGACACCCCCCCCCCCCGCGCCTTTGGCTTCTGAGATTGTAACAAACATTGCGGACACATTGACAAGGTTACCTCTGCAGCCACGGGGGACCAGGAGCATGAAGACTACTCAGGAGCCCAGCGCTCAAGCAACCTAACTTTTTCGAGTTCAGTGGTGGGACTATCTGCTTCTGAATACAGTCATGCCTTGGATTGAGAGCATAATTCGTTCCGGAAACGTGCTTGTAATCCAAAACACTCTTATATCAAAACGAAATCCCCCCCAAAAAATTTGTGCAGAGATTTTTAATTTAAGCCGTACTACAGTACTTGTATTGCAAGACGTCGCTTGTATATCAAGTAAAAAATAAATAAATAAATATTTAAAATTTGCTTGTCTTGTTAAACGCTCTCAAACCAAGTTACTTGCAATCCAAGGTATTACTGTATTTCCCCTGCAACTGAAACAACTCCCTTATTACAGAGGAAGGCTGTGATCCTAATGAAGACTTAGTTGGGAGAAGGCACCAGCACCAATAGAACCCAGTGGAACTTGCTTCCAAGTAAACCTGCATAGGATTGGACTGCCACCCACATCGGAGCGGTGTTAGGGTAAGCCATTGATTCCGGCAAGGAAACACCTCTCCTCCTCTGTACTGTGGGCACGATCCACTGCGCAAATCCCACCCACTTCAAAGAGGCTTGCACAGGAGACGCTGCCAGCGGATGGAGCCCGAGGCCTGCATTTTAAATCACAGCTCCGCGCACCCCACAAAGGGGTCTCTCGGAAATGATGTCAAATGCTCTCCCCCTTCGCAGAGTGCAGATTGCTCATGTGCAAGGTGTAAAACGCCCACGGCTCCGGGAATGTAGATGACGCCAGGGTACTTCTTCCTGAGGATCTTGTCGTTCCAGAGCCAGCCAACCCACAGGGCAATCAGCACCAGCGTGATGATGAACGAGTAGAAGAGGAAACGGCCGTTGCTGTCCATGAGCCGCCCCTTTCGCTTCTGGTGCATCACCAAGGCCATCAGGGCAAAGAACGTGAAGATGAAGAGGATGAAGATCTGCCCTTCCGTGACAAGGTACCTGCAGGGGAACGAGGATTCTCGTCAGAGCCTCCCTTGGTTCTGATGCAGTTGCCACCTTCAGCATGGGAAAGGAAGCAGGAGCACACTACCTGGAGTAGAAGACACGCCTCGCAGGTAGGAGGCCCCGGGATCCACCCCCAACGTATTTATTTATTTATTTATTTATTTATTATATTTATACCCCGCCTTTTTTCCTGAAAGGAACCCAAGGCGGCTGACATAATGCTGCTCCTCCTCCTCTCCATTTTATCCTCACAACAACCCTGTGAGGTAGGTTAGGCTGAGAGTCAGTGACTGGCCCAAAGTCACCCAGTGAGTTTTATGGCCGAGCGGGGACTAGAACCCGGATCTCCCGAGTCCCAGTCCAACACTCTAACCACTACGCTACACCATGCATTTCTCACATTTCTCACATTTCTACCTGCCTCACTATATAAAAATATAGTCAAGGCAGGTTCAAGCAGCAGTCAGTCAACGGCAACCATTTAAACAACCAAGAACACTTCACAACAAGGTTAAAGCAGCAATAGCCGTTAAATCCTTAAGGAGGCGGTCTCCTGGGATGGCCACTGAAATGGAAGGGTCTTCACCACTTGTCTCAAAGTGATGGGGATGAACCGCCACGGGGCCAGGCAAACCTCTCTTGAGAGGCTGCACCCGATTCTGGGTGCCATCACCAAAAAAAGCGCCCTCCTCTCCAGTGCCCACGCACCATCTCTCTGGCAGTGAGGCACCCAGAGAAGGGCCTCAGAAGCCAAGCAAAGTTCTCGGGCCATTTAAGGTCTCAAGACAGCCGGGCAGGGCAAGGTGTCAGCGCGAGAGCCAGGAAAGCCACTGCCGGTTAGAGTGCACAGTACCAGCCTAGATAAACCAAGGTACGAGGCAGCTCTCCATGAAACTCTGGAGATGGCATTTTCCCCGGAGTAGAGAAAAGAAATAGACGGGGCTCACGGCCCTTTCCGCGGCACATTCAAGTGGTCAGTTTTGAAGTTCAGAACTGTCAGGAGAGAAATGTATAATTTCATCAAACCCGGAGTTTTCAGGGGCCTTCATGGATCAACTAATCATGGAACATTTTACATGTGAAGGACTGAATGTAAAAGACGTTCCTGTCCTTTTCTTAAAAGGCTCCCATGGGGACTCTGCCCCCACAGGTCTCAATTGCTAGGCTGATTCTATACCCAGGATATTTTGCCTAACATTTAGATCCTAAACCTGCCCACTGGTTCTTGGCTTGTTCCCATGAAAAGAGCTGCTTCCGTGTAAGAAAACAGCCAGCAGCTACTTTTGGCAGTCCACATTGAGGGTTTTTTTTTTAATACTGGGGAAGCGCACGGTTTGGAAAATGAAGGCTGGAGAAACAGGAGTCCATCAGAGCATCTCCCTAGCCCATCAACCCCCCCCCCCTCCCCAGCTCTGTAGAAGATCAATACAGCGGCAAATTCTGCAGAAGATGCAACCGAGGATCCTGCTTACTTAAAACCACGGCTGCCTACCTGCTACCTATTGCCCCATGTGTAGCTTTTCAATCGCGCAGCACAGAAGTGACTTCACACACACCCCTCACCCCTCTCAAAAGCAGCTTGGCTCACTTACCAGTAATAAAGACTACTGGGCCCAATCAGGAGTAAAGCAGCCATGGGTATTCTCTGCTGTTCTTCTTTACGGGGTATGAAGCAGCCAGAGAAATATATACACAGGATGAGAAAGAAGGGGATATACCTGTAGGAGGGGAGAAAGACACAACAGGGCTTTAACAGACTCTTGGGTGGGGAGGGTGGGGCCGCTGCCCCCACCCCAGGTTCTGACTGCAGTGTTGAGGCAGAAAAGACCTCTGGTGGATCCCATCTGTGCTATATAATGGGCATGGTGCACTTTGCTCATGCCAGATAGTGCAGAGGTATGGTATGGTATGGTATGACAACTGGGTAACGTTGCTGCACAAAGGCAATACACAGAGCCAGTGTGGCGTAGTGGTGAGCGTGTCGGACTGGGACTGAGGAGATCCGGGTTCTAGTCCCTGCTCGGCCATGAAACTCATTGGGTCACTGGCCAGTCACTGACTCTCAGCCTAACCTACCTCACAGGGCTGTTGTGAGGATAAAATGGAGAGGAGGAGGATTATGTAAGCCACCTTGGGTTCCTTGCAGGAAAAAAGGAGGGGTAGGTATATATATAATAAATAAATGAACAAATAAATACAGGGTCGGGGAGGGTGGGTGGGTGCCTGGCTTTGCCCTTTCCCTTGGGGATTTTAAGAGGTACTTCCCAGACATTTTCAAGCTTGCTAGCAGCTTTGATTGGCAGCTCAGTCAATTAAGGCTGCAAACTGGAGGCCAATTTGAATCTACAAAGGACATTTTAAATCCCCGGAGCTGCATGTGTAAGGGAACACTCTCTCAGCTTTCATGCGCCATGATAAACAGGAAAAAATGAAAAAGGCAATATTAAAGATGGCCTTTTCTTCTAAGAAAGCATGGCCGGCTGTGTTTATTGAGCTGCAAATTACCCCACGCTTCTTGCAATATCTAAAAAATAAAGCAGTTTTGGTCATATGCAAGTGTATTTGTGGAGGACCGCTGCGGGTCCTATGCGTGAGTTCGGGCTTGAGCGGGTTAACCGGAGCTGGGAAAACCCTTCTTAGGCACTCAGGATGAGACCGCGACCTATTTTGACGGTGGAATAGCAAATGAATGAACTTACTCCACTGTTTATAAGTAAACAGGCTTGCAAGCCTCTAGTTACTTTTGCAAGAGCTGAGCCAAGACAGAGCAATACAAGGGTTACCTTAAATCAGTGTTTCTCAACCTTGGGTCCCCAGATGTTTTTGGCCTACAACTCCCAGCATGCCCCAGCCAGCGTAGCTGGCTGGGGCATGCTGGGAGTTGTAGGCCAAAAACATCTGGGGACCCAAGGTTGAGAAACACTGCCTTAAATGAACCAAATTCCTCGAAAGCCGCAGCTTGCCGGCAATCGGATATCAAGCTTGTTCACCGGGAGAGCTTCCCGGGGTTGAGTGCCCGTGTCCGGACTGGAGCCCTAGACATCCGTGCAGCCTTGCACCAACTGACCAACAACCACCTGGGCTTGGAGACCCACACTTTACCTCCTGCCTCACTCCCCCCCCTCACTCCTCGCTCCCCCTCCCCTCTTGCCTTCAGGGGGAAACCCGGTTGTTCCAGTTGCCTTCCCTGTGCCCGAGATACTTGGCGGTACTTGACAGCTCTTTGAGACTGCCCGGCACTTGGCGCCCTTCCTGTGCCCCGAGGGTTGTTGAGCTACTGGGGAATGTGCAGTGGGCCCCATGGAGGTGAATGTATGCAGATGGCCAGGCGACCCGGTGGCTGCGTCTGCACGAGGCAGAGTCCTTGCTGACTGAGGTGGGAGGGGGCTTGTCTGAGCTGGCTTTCTCTCCACTCCCCCCCCCCTTTGGGAAGATGAGATTGGGGTTCCTGCACACCCCAATTCCCATCTATCTACTTCCTGAGAGAAAGCCCGGGACAACCCCCATCGGCTAGGAGGTTTTCCTTGCCCTTGATGTGCTCGACTGAAAAATCAAAGTCCTGTAGGGAAAGGCTCCACCTCAAGAGTCACCCGGTCGAGCCAGCACAGTGGAGAATGGTCCGTCTGCAACTTGAATGGCCGGCCCCAGAGGTAGGCTCGGAACTTGGTGATTGCCCACACGACAGCAAGGCATTCCTTTTCAACCGTAGCTACGTTCCCTGGGCAGCAGTTTCTTGCTGAGGTAAGCAACGTGTCACAGCCCCTGGGAGAGCTCACGGCCCCCATCCCTGCCTCAGAGGCATCAGTTTGCAGGACAAAGGGGGAATCAAAATCTGGTGCTTGGAGGATAGGAGGCAGGCTTTTAACCCATCAAAAGCACCCTGGCAGGCGTCTGACCACTGAACTTTAAGCAGCTGCCGTTTTGTGCACAGATCAGTGAGGGGGGCTGCTAGCTGGCTGAAATGGGGTATGAACTTATGATAGTAGCCAGCTAGCCCCAGGAATGCTTGTACCTGCTTCTTGGTCTGCCGACGGGGCCAATTCCTCACGGACTCGGTTTTTGCCTCTAGAGGCTTGATGTTACCGCCCCCCACCCTATGTCCTAGGTATTCTACCTCCCCCAGCCCAACCTGGAACTTCTTTGCCTTGACCATCAGTCCGGCCTCGTGAATCTTGTAGAATACCTGGCGGACATGCTCCAGGTGCTGTTCCCACGTGGTGCTAAAAATGGCGATATCGTCCAAGTACGCGCAGGCGAACTCCCCCAATCCATTTAGGAGCCCATTTACCAGCCTTTGGAAGGTTGCCGGACCGTTCCGGACCCCAAAAGGCAGGGCTGTCAATTGGAACAACCCCAGGTGGGTGACAAAAGCGGACTTCAGAGCGGCATCAGGATCCAAGGGGACTTGCCAGTAGCCCTTGGTCAGGTCGAGGGTGGTGATATATTTAGCCCGCCCCAACAGGACATCCATGTTCGGGATGAAATAGGGGTCGGGGACAGTCACCCGGTTTATCTTTCTGTAGTCCACACAGAACCGTCCCCCCCCCATCCTTTTTGGCTACTAGCACAATTGGGGATGACCAGGGACTGGAGCTAGGTTCAATGACCCCCAGCTCTGGCGTGGCTTGTACCTCCTTGGCAATGGCTTGGGCATGGGGTCCCACGGCGTGGTTGGGGAGGGACTGAAGAGGGGGGCTGTCCCCCGTAAGGATAGAGTGCTGCACCAGGGAGGTGCGGCCCGGGTGGTCAGAGAACATGGGCTGGAAGTCCTCTAGCAACCGCCTCATCTGTGACCGCTGTTCTCCCGAGAGTGCCGGGGACAGTTCAATTTCGTCCAGCCGCCCCCCCCCCACGTCCCCATTCTTCCAACAGATCCCCCTCCATTAAGCCCTCCTCTGCACAAGCATGCACACGCAATACACTGGGTTTCCATTCATGGTACAATTTCAGGGTGTTCACATGGTACATTTTGGGGTGACCTGGGTTTCCTGGAAAGTCCACCTTGTAGTTAACCGCCCCTACCCGTTCGACCACTGTCCCCGGCCCCTCCCATTTCAGACACAGTTTATTCGTTTTAATGGGCTTTAACACTAACACCTGTTCCCCAACCTCAAAAGTCCGTGGTACCGCGGTCCGATTGTACCCTTCGCTTTGTTTCTGCTGTGCTGCTTTCAGGTGCTGTTGGGCCGCTTCCCGGACCTCTCGGAGGGTGTCCTGCAGCCGTTGCATGAACGTATGTACAGGTTGAGGGGCAACCACCTCATCCCCCTCCCATTCTGCCCGGAACAACGCTAGGGGTCCCCTCAGCTCTCACCCAAACATGAGTTCATTCAGAGAGAACCCCAAACTCTCCTAAGTATTCAATTACGGTAGTTCATATTGACAGCCCTGCTTTTAATAAAATGGACACCAAGATCCTCAAAAACTTAAAGGTCCCATGAACACGGAGCCGTCTCGCAGTGCTCTGTAATCAAGGCAGAACAGAATGCGCAGCCTGCCTGCATGTCCATTTTGCTGTGGAAAGAGCACCTCCCACCCTCTCACCTCTGAAATCTCCCACAAAGCTCATCTACAGTGACACAGGCACAGGACAGACATCACTTCGGACAATTCAGAAGTGGTGGTGCTGGCCCACATTCTTAGGAGCCCATTTCCGGGACAGCTTTGGCATGCCAGGTCTGCAGTGGAGCACACACCCAACGGAGCGCACGCTCGACGCACCAGAAAGCAGGCGTCTATTTTACCACAGGCTTGGATCACGGGGCCATTCCCACTGCAGATGCTTCTGATGCAGGATGGGTGATAAGCAGAGCAAACTACCATCTGAGGACACAGTGAAGTCACAAGGCAGCCACAGCTGCAAATTTAGCACCCTGCATATGGCAGATCACCCACACCTCGCCAACCCCAAAGAATCCTGGGAATCTACTTTTAAGCTCAGGGTTTTAAGCCCACTGCTAAAAAACAGCCCCCTTTCCCCATCACAAACGAGTTCCCACACGCGCAGTTGGCTTCGATGCTCTACATGTCATCTAATTAACGCTGGAGGCTCCCCACAAGCAAGTGAACCAAAGCACAACTGATTTGGAAATTAAGTCTCTGAGCCTGACCAGAGCGCTTCTGGGGAGGTCACCACGGGGTGGGGAGTCTGTATGGAATCGGAGACGGGGAAAAACAGCTTAAGGAAAAACTCCTAACAAACTGCTGCCATCTTCAGGGTCTTGTGCAGACGTAAGACACATCAAGATAATTCTGTTGCCTCTTCTGCAGCCCAAGGCAGCCGTTAACATCACAGGACAATAACGACAACCAAAGGCAGAGTCTCTCTAGGCCAAACTCTGCCTGGTATTAGTCAGGCATAAATGCCAGAAAGCATATAAACAGCAGAGCAAGCTAAACAACTCTGCAGAATACTGTACAATGTCTGGACAAATAAGTAAGTTTTAACCTGGCGCCAAATGACAGCAGTGCCGGTGCCAGTCAACCGTCAGCGGGGAAGGCATCCCAGAGAGGAGGAATTATAATATGACTGTGATGAAAAGGAATGGCACGGGAAGCACAGCCAAGGTACCTTGAAGAACAGTGACACGGAAAGGCCAAAGGCAGAGCAGCCCAACCGATACTAACTCAGTGGCCTCTGCAATGGGAAAGTGGTGAGAGTGTTGGACTGGGACTCGGGAGATCTGGGTTCTAGTCCCCGCTCGGCCATGAAACTCACTGGGTGACCTTGGGCCAGTCACTGACTCTCAGCCTAACCTACCTCACAGGGTTGTTGTGAGGATAAAATGGAGAGGAGCAGGAGGAGGATTATGTAAGCCGCCTTGGGTTCCTTACAGGAAGAAAGGCGGGGTATAAATATAATAAATAAATAAATAAATAAATAAATTACTGCTTCTCACAATGCAGGACACAAATACCTTTAAAAAAAAAAAAGATGTATACATGTAGCAGATCCAATCTCTCGGCACAGGGTATGTGCCAAAATGACTGTCTTCCTCAATCACTCTTTGCTGTTATCTGTACATGCTAAAAACTCAGTATGTGAAGCGCCCCTAAATTTACTGGGTCGGGCCCTGTTTCTGGTTAAATTCTAACAACGCACCCAAACCTAAGCGAACAACACGCCCCACCCTAAGCAGTGACAGGAAAAAGAGCCATAATTTACTTACCACATTGAATGGCCCAGGTATTCATCGTAATAGTACAGCAATTCAAAGGAATCAATCTGGAAGGGGATGAAACGGGAGAGTTACGAAAGGCAGAGGGGCCCGGCTGGTAGGCAAGCAGATGGGGCGGGGCGGGGTCAAAGGTCTTTCTTTACCAGCGTCTCCGGCTTGAGGTTTTTAATGATGGGGTTCTCTCGGACGGACAGGTGGAGCTGGTAGCCGCTGAAGATCAGTCGGTGATTGACGGAATCGCCCACCAAGTGGATGCTGGCTCCCATGACAAACATGATGATGCAGATGTACACCATGGAGCGGGGGAGGGTCTTGGGAGAGCGCTCGATGAGCTGCAACGGAAAGCGGTGCTTAAGAGGAAAGGAAAAAGAAGCGCGCCTCCTCACTCCTGCGCCCCCCGTTCCTTCAGCAGGCGGAGGCTGGGAAAGTTGCACCCCTTCCCCACGCAAAACCTAACTCACAGAAGAGAAAAGGAAAAAAAAAAAACTGCTCCTGGAATAAAGTGATGCAAAGTATTTCAATGGCATAATCCGCCTCATTGCATCAAGGCTGGCGAATTGCCGTCGCTTTCCTGTTTGCGGGGGCAGGCCATCCGCAGGGATGAGAGCGTTCTGCCAGGCTGAGAAATGTTCAGACAGGCGCCCTCCCCGCCCCGCGAAGCAGAGGGCGTTCTCTGGAGTATCTGCCCCGCTCACACCGGGAGAGGCACCAGCCAGCTCACACGCTGCCCTTGGCCTGGAAAGGTCGCATTGCCCAGAGCCTGCTCGAGAGGCAGCACGGCCCACGGCAAGGGCAGTGTGCAAGGCGCCGCCTCCGAGATGGCAGGCGCTCAGGCCTCCCAGGTTCAGCTCACGGACTGCCACTTGCACACCCCTTACTTTACACTAGGGCAGTGATGGTGAACCTATGGCACGGGTGCCTCAGCTGGCACGCAGGGACCTCTCTGTGGGCACTCGAGCCATTGGTCACCAGATCGCGAAAAAGACTGTCCCCTTCTGCAAAACACTAATGATCTTGTTCTTTCTCACAGTGTGGAACAGAATGATTTTATTCCAGAATTCCTGTTGCAGAATTCTTTTCTACATTGTGATCACATTTAAAAGATTTTGAAGAATGATGCACAGAGCATGGCTTGGATGTAAAGCCCTAACAGTTGACCTGAGTGCTGCATGTGTTGCTCTCAAACTAACGGAGTATGAGCCAAGGTTTGACAAATTATCAGCATGCATGCAATAGCAAAAATCACATTAATTGTGCAAAAGCATGACCAATGCAAACTTTTACCTAATGCAGTGTTTGCAGTCCAAGACATAAAGTGTTTAAAATGTGTTAAGCACGTTTAGTTTTCTTGTTTATCTTGCTCATCCTAGTACAGGTTGACTTTTACTTTTACTAATCCGACACCTGTAGAAGCAGGGAAAGCTTGCCCCATACAATTTCAGTCTGGGATATAATCATATTACAAGTTGAGAATCCCTTATTCAAAAATACATGTGCCTACCGTAATTATTTTAAAAGTTTGTATAAATTCCCTTCAGGCTATGTGTACAATGTAGTACTATAATTATTTTTTGAGTTGATTTTTTTCCCCCAACAAAAAACTGTTTGTATCATTGAAAGCTCTGTTATTGTGTTTTTCTTTTAAGACAAAAGATGTTAATTAGTTCGGACAACTGTATGAGTTGTTTTTCTAAAACTAAAACCTTGGTATTCAGGTTTAATTGCACTGTTGGCACTTTGAAATAAATAAATTGGTTTTGTGTTGCAGTTTGGGCACTCGGGCTCAAAAAGGTTCGCCATCACTGCACTAGGGGTGAGCAACCGGAGCCCCCAGGGCCAAATCTGGACCGCCAAAGGGTGCCAACTGGCCCTCTGGTTGTCAGCCTTGAGTCAAAAGGCGTGGAGAATGCAGCAAAAAAAAAATCTGCTGATGGACCAGAGCTCTTTGAGGGGGCTCTCCCCACCCGCCGCCCCGCCCCATTCCCCAAAGGGGCCCTCCAGAAACAACCAGTTGCTGACCAGACCCTTACACAGCCCTGCTCTACCACAACTGTTTTCTCCTGTGGGTTGAGCTTTTCCTTTCTTTGCAATGAACATGACGGCAGAGGACAAGGGGAAGGAGGAGGGCCAAGGCGGAAAGACACACAGAGAGGATCCTCATTTGAATCTATAGCCAGGAATTTATAGCTGCTTAGTCCCAATCAATATTTTCTGAATGATTAGTTTTGTTTGTTTATTTTCCCTAAGGGACAAGACTAACATATCTCTCTCTCTCTCTCTCTCTCCTTTTTCCCCCAAACATCAGCTTCCCCTGACCTGGATGTATACTGCGACTAATTCAACCACTCGTTGTATGTCAGAGCAATTGATTTTTATTCATTAGCCAGGAAGATCAAAAGCACGACTCATCAGCGGCAGCGCTCTAGTTGCTTCTGCTCAGTCCCCTTCAGTTCAAAGCATCCCTGTGGCCCCCCAACGGTTGATGCAGTGTTTCTCAACCTTGGGTCCCCAGATGTTTTTGGCCTACAACTCCCAGCATGCCCCAGCCAGCATAGCTGGCTGGGGCATGCTGGGAGTTGTAGGCCAAAAACATCTGGGGACCCAAGGTTGAGAAACACTGGGTTGATGTCACCTCCAGCAATGGTCTTAAAACACAGAACAAAGCAAATCCATATCTAAGTCAAAAGGTACCAGCCCCCAAGTTAAGCAAGGCAGCTAAAGGTACAAGAACACAGGTCCTAAATCAATAATTTAGGCTTGTTGGGACTGCCTCTTTAGAATAACCTTGGCAGCAAAACAGTCTCACATTTGAAAGGCTTATGAAGAAAATTATGACAACTATTCACCTTGGAAGCAGTTTGCCGCTGGTCCATCTTGTTGCAAAGGCAGCATCTAGAGCCCCAACACTTATAATACACACTGCTGGTTGCAATCCAGTCTGAGTAGGGGTGATTCCTTCCCAATCCCACCGATCAGGAATAGCCCTATCAACCCAGGATCTCTTTTAAGGACTTACTAATGCAGCCATTGAAGAGGAAGGCCACCACAAGGAGGGAGAGAAGCTTCTTCGCCCTTGCAACCCTTGCATCCTGTTTCCACACGGAAACAGACAGGCAGACTCGCTCGGGCAAGCACCAGGGCCGGTGCTGTTGTTCCTAAGACTGAAGGATTCTCTGGGTCGGTTTGCCACGACTGATCAGCCCACTGCAGCTTATTTAAGCCACGGCGGGCTGCAATGCATGACTGGGATATTAAAATAGATCAAGAATACTGGACAACAATGTGGGGGAAATTTCCTTTCAAAGCCACGTCAGCCAAATGCACAGAGATATCCCTTAATATATTACAAAAATGGTATTTAACGCCATCCAAAATAGCAAAGATAAGACAAATCTTATTCACCATTGTGTTGGAGAGGCTGTGGGGTTAGGGTAGTGTTCTCCAGCCTTGGGTCCCCAGATGTTTTTGGCCTACAACTCCCAGCATGCCCCAGTCAGCTACGCTGGGTGAGGCATGCTGGGAGTTGTAGGCCAAAAACATCAGGGGACCCAAGGTTGGAGAACACTGGGTTAGGGGATCTTATGTTCACATGTGGTGGGATTGTGAATGTATTCAAAGATTCTGGACGGAAATTTTTCAAGAAATATCTTCCATAATAGAAACAACAGTAGTAAAAACATCAGAATTGGCATTACTCAATAAATTTGATGGCCAAAATCAAACTGTGAAGGACTGCCAACCGGTCCTTTTCTCAAGACCAGAGATCAAAGGTGCAAAACTGCCAGCCTTAGCATTGCCATCTTGACACTGATTCTCTCAGGGCCTTGCCCTGGGTCTATACACTGGATTTAGCACTGAACCACAGAGGAACCACACACACCGTGTGGGGTAAAACCAGGAACGTTTATTTAAGGTAAACAGATTACAATAAAAGGTGGGGAATGAGGGAAATAGGGAGAAAGGTGGGGAGACACTTTGGTACATACAAGTAGAGCTATAAAACAACAAAACTAGTTCTTTACTATCTAAATACCCAGGCACTCCCTTTACCTGGGCGTTGGTCTTCTTTAGAGCTTGCCTCAGCCAAAAGTCCCTACTCCCGCGAAAGCGTGCAGACAACAACGAAACCCAAAAGCCACAGCAGCAGTATAGGATTCTTCCCCCCAGCCCTCCTTTCAGTAGCCCAGGGGTCTTTAGCCAATCAGGATGAACTTCATCTGGGCCAGGCAGGGGAGGGGTGGCTCTTGCCGCATTTGCATGCGAATAGCTGTGGCACCGGCCCCATTGCCGAGTCAGGAGCCATCAGAGAAACTATGTACATTTTGCATTTCCCAGCCCCCAGCTGGGATTATACTTGTTTACACTTTTTGAGGTGTGTGTGTGTGTGTGGTGCAGGAAACTCTGACGCTTTTTCTCCACACAAACCTTATTAGATAAAAAGCAAATTGAGTTCCTCTTAATAGCAGCACAGGTTAAACATAAGGAGATGGTACAATACGTGATGGGAAACAGCACTCTCAGAGAAACTTACCCAGCATTTGAGAGTGTCAAGCAGGCAAAAGAAAAAAGACCCTTTTGCAATAGAATTGCAGCGTTTCATTTTATACACAAATTAAACATCAGCACCAACTCCGGTTCCAACTGCCTTTTATAGCCTATGGATGCAATAATATCTAGATCAGGGCTCTCCAACCTTGGGTCCCCAGATGTTGCTGGCCTACAGCTCCCAGCATACCCAGCCAGCATGGCTAATGGCAAGGGATTCTGGGAGCTGTAGTCCAGCAACATCTGGGGACCCAAGGTTGGAGAGCCCTGATCTAGATTATGAGTAGACTTTATTACACACTTTCTCAGGAGATAAAAATAAAGAGTAACTAACAATGTATGTAATGAATTGTAAGTAACCAACGTATACTGTGAATTGATATTGTCTTTCGGGGGGGGATGTTTCATTATATTTGAAAACTGAATAAAAATTATTTTAAAAAAAGCAAATAGATAACCCAATAACAGACCATGAGTTAAGACAGGGTTTAACCATAGCAGAACCCCAGGTTCAGATTACATGACAAGCTGTGGCCAAGGCGTGACTATCCCAAATGGCCACCGGCATGCACCACAGCTCACCATGGCTTAAACAAGCCACAGCGGGCAGCAGCGATCGTGCAAACCAGGCCAGTGAGAGTCAAGAGCCTCTGAAGCAAAAACTGGAGAATGCAAATCAGTCTTGCACTCATATAGGGCAGTGTTTCTCACCTTGGGTCCCCAGATGTTTTTGGTCTACAACTCCCAGCATGCCCCAGCCAGCATAGCTGGCTGGGGCATGCTGGGAGTTGTAGGCCAAAAACATCTGGGGACCCAAGGTTGAGAAACACTGATATAGGGGAACGCGGGCACAGCAACACACGCCTCACGAGTGTGTTTGTTTCTGCCGCCTAAAGTTTGAACAGCACATGCTTCCTTCCAGGAGCAATGTTCCCCACAGGGAACTCTCCCAGCCCCGCCTGGAGGCCCACGTTGAAGGGAGATGTGCGCGCAAGGAGTCAACACAAGAAGCTCTGCCATGTACCAGGGCAGATGATGCGTCCGTCTAGGCCCAGTGTGGCCTGACCTGATTGGCAGTCGCTCTCCCAGTGGCCTGACCTGATTGGCAGTCAGGCAGGGAGAGAACATTCCCACTCGCTGCTCCCTGATCCTTTTACCCTGGAGGTGCCAGGACTTGAACTGGAAAATCCTGCACGCTCCTGCTCAGCTGTGTGAGGTTTGCGCATGCTTATCATGACACGGTATTAACGGGAAGTTGCATCTCCGAACACTCAAGAGCACATTTGCTCCGACAGCTATTTTTGCTGAATCATTCGGCCTGCCTTATATAGTCGCTGTGTAAGGGTTACAAGAAGATCACGCGTGAAATCACTCAAAAACACTATTAAAAAGCTAAGTCTTATTCATGACGAGTGCCCAGTTTTCCGCCAAAGAAAAGCTACTGTAATTACAGCAAGCTTTTTCCAGTTATGACATCCAGGCATTTCGTAGACCAGCCTTCCTCAACCTGGCGCCCTCTGGACATGTTGGACTACAACTCCCATAGTCCCCAGCCAATGTGGCCCATGATGGGAGTTGTCGACCACACATCTGGAGGACACCAGGTTGGAGAAGGCTTCCATGGTTGGATATAGCATCGATCGTGGTCCACATCCTACTACAGCGACAACTGCACAGTGCTAGGAATTCCCTCATCCAGAATGCCTTTAAACTTCTGTTCCTGACTCCCAGCTGAGCAGGAGCACAACAGGAGAGAGGCTCCAGCTGTTTTTGGGGCTGTGATAAGGCAAGCAGGCTCCCAGAGAGCGAGCGAACAGAGTGAGCGCACAGGGAGAGAAAACAGGAGTTTGGCAGCGGAGTTCGGCAGGGGAGGTCAAGGGGGAGGTCCCTAAAAAAAAAAAAAAAAAAAAAATCTAGGAAGACAGAAACCGAGCACTATGGAAGGAAAGGACTCAGCAGTGGTGGTGACCTGCAAGGGGTGTGCTATGTTTGTTTTCCTGCCGGAGATCGACATGGCCTACACGTGCAACAAGTGCAAGCTGGTCACGCTGTTGGAAGAAAAGGTCAGAGGACTGGAGCAGCAAGTGTCAACCCTCAGGAGCATAAGAGAAAGCGAGGAGTTCTTAGACAGAACGGTGGATTTACAGCACCAAAGCACAGTACAGGAGCCAGAAGGGCAACGGCAGGATGAGGCGGAGTCGGAGACTGCTGAGGCAAGGGAAAATAACGCAGGGGGAACTCCCTGGAAAAGGGTGACTGTTAGGAGCACAAGAACTACAAGACACTCTGCGCCTGTGGAAGCAGTGGAGCTATGGAACCGCTTCCATGTACTTGAGGACGAGAGCAGAGGACAGCCTGCAGAGGACGGATTACCGGGCACCCAACGTGATAGCGAGCAAGAGGCTGAGGGTCAGTCGAGTGGAGGCAATCAAGCCAAGGCCTACAGCAAGAGGAAGAGAAGAGTACTCATAGTGGGAGACTCCCTCCTGCGGGGGATCGAAGCCAAAGTATGTCGCGAAGACCCATGGACTCGCCAGGTGTGCTGTCTCCCCGGAGCACGGATTAAGGATGTGTCAGAGCAGCTGCCGAGGCTCATGCAGCCCACCGACACATACCCCTTTCTTCTCTTCCACGTGGGTACAAATGATACTGCCAAGCGGAGTTACAAAGAAATCACGGCAGACTTTGAAGAGCTGGGAAGGGAACTCAAGAACTTCGGGGCCCAGATAGTTTTCTCATCCATCCTTCCAGTACTTGGAAGAGGCATAGAAAGGGAAAGAAAAATACTCCGAGTGAATGACTGGCTACGAAGGTGGAGCCGACGTGAGGGATTTGGATTCTGGGACCACGGGCTACACTTCCTGGAAGATGGACTGCTGGCAAAGGATGGGTTGCACCTCACAAGGACTGGGAAGAATGTGTTTGGCCACAGCATGAGGAACTTAATCAGGAGGGCTTTAAACTGAATCCAACAGGGGAGGGAGACATAAACTCGGGGGTACCAATGGAAGAAGGCCTCTATGCCACAATGGAGAGAACAGCTCCAGCGGTGCCCATTGATAGTCTACCACAAAATGTAGGGGGAAAGTCGGACTATAAAGCACATAGTCTTCGATGTCTTTATACTAATGCCCAGAGTATGGGCAACAAACAAGACGAACTTGAACTCTTGATACATGAGGGCAAGTACGACTTGATAGGGATAACTGAAACCTGGTGGGATGACTCCCATGACTGGAATACAGCAATTGAAGGGTATAACTTGTTCAAAAGGAACAGAAGCAACAGAAAGGGAGGTGGAGTTGCACTGTATGTTAAAAATACGTATCTCTGCACAGAGATACAGGAAGAGGAGCTTGGCAGCCCCATTGAGAGCATCTGGGTTAAAATAAAGGGGGCAAAGAATAAAACGAACATGGCGGTTGGAGTCTACTACCGACCACCCAATCAAGGAGAAGACGAGGATGGAACTTTTGAAAAACAAATTGCCAGTGTTTCAAGGAGGCACAATGTGGTAGTAATGGGAGACTTCAATTTCCCTGATATCTGTTGGGAGACTTTTCAGCCAAACATGGCCCCTCCAAGAAATTCCTGAGCTGTGCTGCTGATAACTTCCTCCTACAGAAAGTGGAGGAAGGAACTAGAGGATCGGCTATCCTTGACCTGATTCTAACCAACAGAGACGAGTTAGTGGATAAAGTGGCAGTTTCGGGAACTCTGGGGGAAAGTGACCATGTTATACTTGAGTTCTTGATTCTAACGGAAGCAAAAGCTGAGTGTAGCCAAACACGTACCCTGGATTTTAGGAAAGCCAATTTTAACAAACTCAGAACAATGATTAGTAAGATCCCATGGCAAGTGACTCTCACGAGAAAGGGAGCCCAGGAGGGGTGGGAGTTTTTAAAAAAGGAAATTTTAAAGGCACAATTGCAAACAATTCCCAAAAGGAAAAAAGGCAGAGGGCAACAGAAGAAGCCAATGTGGCTTCACAATAAACTCAAAGACGACCTGAAAACAAAAAAGGACACGTATAGGAAGTGGAAGGAAGGACAGGCTACAAGTGAAGAGTACAGGCAGGTAGCACAGAACTGCAGGAATAGTGTCAGGAAGGCTAAAGCTGAGAATGAGCTAAGGTTAGCGAGGAATGCTAAAAGCAACAAAAAAGCTTTCTTCAGATACATGCACAGTAAAAGACAGAAGAAAGAACTGGTGGTTCAACTACGCAATGAGGATGGCAAATTGATAACAGAAGACAAAGAAAAGGCAGAAGTGTTCAATTCCTACTTCGGCTCGGTCTTCTCCCAAAAGAGGGTCTATGACCCCCCTGGCAAACCTGAAGTGCAGACTGAAGGGGCAGGATTGCAGCTTGAGATTAATAGGCAAATGGTCAAGGAGCACCTGATTACTCTGAACGAGTTTAAATCTCCAGGGCCTGATGAGCTGCATCCTAGAGTAATAAAGGAACTGGCAGAAGAACTCTCAGAACCACTGTCTATTATCTTTGAGAAATCATGGAGGACAGGTGAAGTGCCAGACGACTGGAGGAGGGCAAATGTTGTTCCCATCTTCAAAAAGGGCAAGAAGGAGGAACCTGGGAACTATAGGCCAGTCAGTCTGACATCAATCCCCGGGAAGATTTTTGAGCAGATTATAAAGAAGTCAGTCTGCAAGCACCTTGAAAACAATGCAGTGATTACTAGAAGCCAGCATGGATTTGTCAAGAACAAATCCTGTCAGACTAATCTGATCTCATTTTTTGATCGGGTAACCTCCCTTGTGGACTGTGGGAATGCTGTGGACATTATATATCTGGACTTCAGCAAAGCTTTCGACAAAGTGCCTCATGATATCCTGATTAGTAAGCTAGCTAAGAGTGGGCTAGATGGAACAACTATCAGGTGGATCCACAATTGGCTACAGAATCGGACTCAAAGAGTGCTTATCAATGGTTCCTTCTCAAACTGGGGAGAGGTAACGAGCGGGGTACCACAGGGCTCGGTCCTGGGCCCGGTGCTCTTCAACATTTTTATTAATGACTTAGATGAAGAGGTGCAGGGAATGCTTATCAAATTTGCAGATGACACAAAGTTGGGTGGAACAGCTAATACTCTGGAAGAAAGAAACAAAATTCAAAGCGATCTCGACAGACTGGAGCGCTGGGCCGAAAACAACAGAATGAAATTTAATAGGGATAAATGCCAAGTGCTGCACCTAGGGAATGGAAACCAAATGCAGAGTTACAGAATGGGGGACACTTGGCTCAACAATACTACAAGTGAGAAGGATCTTGGAATTGTGGTAGATCACAAACTGAATATGAGCCAGCAATGCGATGTGGCTGCAAAGAAGGCAAATGCAATTTTGGGCTGTATTAATAGAAGTATAGCTTCCAAATCGCGGGAAGTGATAATTCCCCTTTACTCGGCACTGGTTAGGCCTCATCTTGAGTACTGCGTCCAGTTCTGGGCACCACACTTTCAGAAGGATGTAGACAAACTGGAGAGGGTTCAGAGGAGGGCAACAAAGATGATAAAGGGACTGGAAACAAGGCCCTATGAGGAGAGACTGAAAGAACTGGGCATGTTTAGCCTTCAGAAGAGGAGACTGAGGGGAGATATGATCGCACTCTTCCAGTATTTGAAGGGATGTCACACAGAGGAGGGCAAAGATCTCTTCTCGATCATCCCAGTTTGCAGGACACGGAATAATGGGCTCAAGTTACAGGAACCTAGATTCCACCTAAACATCAGGAAAAATTTCCTGACTGTCAGAGCAATAAGACAATGGAATCAACTACCTAGGGAGGTTGTGGGCTCTCCCACTCTGGAGGCATTCAAGGTGCAGCTGGACAGCCATCTGTCAGGGATGCTTTGACCTAGATTCCTGCATTGAGCAGGGGGTTGGACTCGATGGCCTTGTAGGCCCCTTCCAACTCTACTTTTCTATGATTCTATGATTCTAAAGGGGACTGCCGTGCCCCCTGCCCATGGGCAAAGCGTTAATAGCGTCCTGATGTTTTTACTACTGTTGTTTCTGGGAGGCCTGAGCGCCTGCCATCTTGGGAGGCGGCGCCTTGCACGCCGCTCTTGAGCAGGCGCTGGGCAATGCGACCTTTCCAGGCCAAGGGCAGCGTGTGAGCTGGCTGGTGCCCCTCCTGGTGTGAGAGGGGCAGATACTCCAGAGAACGCCCTCTGCTTCGCGGGGTGGGGAAGGGAGGAGGGAGTGTGAGAGGAGTGTGGAATGTTGAGATGTCTGCCGATTGGCTGAGCGAGTGAGAAGTGGGTGGAGCCTGTGTTATATAAACAGTGGGTGGTCCTGTTCCAGAGAGGAGTCTGAAGAGGGGGAGGAGAGACGAGGGGGAGTCTGAAGAAAGAGAGTGGGTTTCTGTGAGAGGGTTGAGAAGTCTGGGTGGAGTTGGGAGCGGCAGTCTTGTCTGGGAGAAGTGGAGAGTGCATTTTGAGAGAGAGAGAGAGAGAGAGAGAGTTTCCAATGTTTAGAATCTATTAACCGTATCTATTTCCCTACCCTTAATTGTAATTAAATAAACTTATTTCCTTTTTAAAACTTAAAAGGAGTGGTCTGAATAAGTTACCCTGAAGGGGTCGGTGGCGGCGGAGGAGCAAAGAGAGCGTTGGTTTTTGAAGCACCGGCAGGGGTGGTGGCGGGCTGTTCAAGGTGGAGGCGGAGGTCTGGTGACAGGGCCCATCATTCCACAGTCTTGCTTGAAGGGGACCCACATTCTGAGACCTGGCATTTTCCGTCAATTATATGTTTTGGAAGGGGGGGGGGGAGAGGGACATTTTAATTATCTTATAGATTTCATAGATCAGTGTTCTCCAACCTTGGGTCCCCAGATGACCAATGGCCCTCATCACAACTGGGAAGTGATACCTTGTTGTCTGTGGGAGCCCAACGGTGTCAGTCGCTGCTCAGAGTGTGGTTGCCTGAGAGCGAATGGACCTTGCAAATTCACTCTCTGCTCTTTTAAGCACTCCCACCACCTGTGACAGCCACTCCTGCCGTCTGACTTTCCAAAAATCCCCCTCAAAATCAGACAGAAACAACCTCCCCCCCACACACAAGATGATCTTACTGAAAAGGAAAAAAGGTTTACTTACCTTCAGGAGAATAAAGGGAGTGATAACATTGTAAGCCATGTGAAAATAATCTCCAGCGCTCGGTTTATTCAGTGGGAACCATTCTAGCGGAAGCACAATCTGAAGGAAGGGGAACCAAAAAGAGAAACAGGGATGAGTTCTATTACCAGCAGTCCATAATAAGCAGTGGATTTTGGGGGCTGGTCTTTTTCCACGGAAGCCATTTTGTTCCTGCTTACCTGTGCCAAAGGCCAAACCCAAGATTAGAGAAAATTGAAAGTGGAACTACACATTTCAAGGAAGCACAAGGATCCCAACGCCGGATTTTTCTTGTAACGCAGATGAGGGGTTAAAAGACGTTAATTCCTTGTCCCTGTGGATGGAGTTTGCTAACTGAGGATAAAAGGTGTCTGACGGTGGATAATTCAGCAACCTTGCTGAAGCTGGGCAGTTCTGGGTCTGGTCAGGGTCTGGATGGGAGGGCACTGGGGGGACCCTCCCCCACATATGCCGCCTTGAGTTCCATGGTGGAAGAAAAGGCGTAACAAATGAATAACAAACTACGAGACTCCGAGGTGAAATTGCTGAATTTACCAAGAAGTTCAAGTCTCACCAGTGGCCTGAATGATAAAATAACAGGTTTTTTAATCCCACTACAGGTGTTAATTAACATAACCATGCCAATATGTTTGTTTTTATCATCAGCACTGCTTTGTGAATGGTCAGTGTGTGTATTTAACATATATTTATGCTTTAACGTAATTGTCACAGTCTATGTTTTTTGCATTTCGTTCCACCCTGATCTCAGTGCTTATATATATAGAAGCCCCTTCCTTGATTAGCTTCCGCCGTGCATTAAAAACGTGGCTTTTCAGGCGGGAATATGGGGTGGGTTAGGATTTTAAAGTTTTGTTCTGTTTTTAATTGTGTTTTATACTGTGTGTGCATGTGTGTGTGTCCCCTCCCCCCCGTATTTTATTGGATTGTACATCGCTCAGAGTGGCCGGATGTCTGGCCAGATGGGCGATTCATAAATATAATAAATAAATAAATAAAAATGTGAAAGTTTGTCTGTGTGTCCGTGTGTACAGACGTTTGCATGCGTCGCATAGGCTCCTACACGGTTGGACGGATCTGCCCCAAACTTGGCACGCATACTCCCCATCACCCAAGGACAAAGACTGGCGGGTTCAAATCTCTGAAAAACCCTCACTGTGCCTGCACGGCCCAAAATAGATGAGAGCCAATGGCATCACTTGGAATGTTCGCAGGGGCCATTCAGGAGTGGTTATGCAAATCACTCCACCGACATATAGAATCATATAGAATGTTCGTATGAACTGCCGCCACAGGGGCCCAATCAGGAGTGTATATGCAAATCTCTCCTACGTCAAAACAGAATGTTCATATGAACTGCAGCCGGGGCCTACACAGGAAGGGGGGGCGCAGGCTGGGATTTCATTGTTGGGTAGTCCCGAGGGGGAGCAGGGATTTCATTGTTGGGTAGTCCCGGGTGTGGGGAGCAGGGATTTCATTGTGTAGTCCCGGGGGGGGGCACAGAGATTTGATTGTGTAGCCCCGGGGGGGAAAAGCAGGGATTTCATTGCACAGTCCTGGAGGGGGGAGCAGGGAACTCATTGTTGTGTAGTCCCGGGGGAGCAGGGATTTTACTGTTGTATAGTCCCGGGGGGGGGGAGCTGGGATTTCATTGTGTAGTCCCGGGGGGGGGGGAGCAGGGATTTCACTGTGTAGTTCCGGGGGAGCAGGGATTTCATTGTGCAGTCCTGGGGGGGGGGAAGCAGGGATTTCATTGTGTAGTCCCGGGGGAACAGGTAGTCCCGGGGGAGCTGGGATTTCCTTGTGCAGTCCTGGGGGAGCAGGTCGTCCCGGGGGAGCTGGGATTCCATTATGTAGTCCCAGGGGACCTTTCCTATGGAGTGATTCAAAACAGTGGACAGCTACCTTAAGGAATTTCGAACAAACAGTGCCTATAGGAAAATGACGACCCGTGCAGCGCCGGGTAAAAAAAGCTAGATATAAAAGAAGAAGTCCTGACTGACTGACCGACTGACTCATCAACGCCCAGCTCAAACCGTTTAATGTAGAAGTTTGGAAGGAACATTATTTTTATGACGTAGGCACCCACTAAGGAAGGATTTTTGGAAATTCCGTCCCTAAGGGGGTGAAAAAGGGGGGAGAATATTTTAATGACTGACTGACTGCTGTGTGTGGGGCGTCCGTCCGGAACATTAAGAATATGTTATTAGTCTGTTTACAATTTATTTATATATATAAAAGAAGAAGTTCTGACTGACTGGGATAATTTGTCTGTGCGGGAAACTCTCTTTTAAAATACTATTATTGTTTATTGTGGTGTTTACACTGGATAGACATTGTGTGCCTTTCTCACTGCCCCCGAATAGAATTTATTGACTCCCCTATTTCTTTCTCTCTCTGCTTCTTCAAGCTTTCTCATTTTCATCTCTCTCTCTTTCCTCCTTTTCTGCCTCAAGCTCCATTTCCTAAATTCTAATTTGTTTTCCCAAACTTACAAACTATCTGGGTTCTCAGTTTCTGAGGCAATAGGTGTAGCTCCATTATTTCCCCCTCCCCCAGGGAGGGAATACTGCCTCTTCAGACTCTTGGGCTTCAGACACATGCTTTGCTTTCTTAGGAGCCATGCGTTATCCTTTGCAGTTATTGTTTTATTATTTATTTATTATATTTATACCCCACTTTTTTTCCTGAAAGGAACCCAAGGTGGCTTACATAATCCTCCTCCTCTTCATTTTATCCTCACAACAACAACCCTGTGAGGTAGCTTAGGCTGCGAGTCCGTGACTGGCCCAAAGTCACCCAGTGAGTTTCATGGCCGAGCGGGGACTATAACCCGGATCCCCTGAGTCCCAGTTGCTTTTTTGGATGGCGTGGATTAAGTTTAATCTTGATTCAAAGATTGTATTAATATTCTTGAGGATAATATTCTACACACTGTAAACTTTATAATGATTACTGTTAACTTTTTTCCTCAGTAATGGCACCAGATTGCGAGTGAAAGCTCTCCACAGAAATGTGATTGAGGCTACGGTGCTCACCGGTTCTGGCCAGGGTATTCATACCACGAATACCTCTTATACCTTCAGAATATCCGCTTGAATTCAAAAGACTTCAGTTCTCCCTAAAGGTTTGTTTCGCCATGACCATCGACAAGTCGCAGGGGCAGACTTTGCAGGTAGCGGGGGATGGACCTAAGGGAAGACTGCTTCTCACGTGGGCGGTTTTACGTGGCCTGTTCCAGAGTGAACTCACCTAGGTAACTCTCTGGTCGCCCTAGCACCTGAAGGGAGAACCACTAATGTAGTTTACAAAGAAGTACTGAAATAGGGTTTTTTTTGGTAGGTTGCTGATGCCAAATAAGTCATTTTTAAATTTTGGGTCTGTCTCATTGTCTGTTTCTAATAACACCACGAACAAATTCATAGACGCATATGAATGGAACAACTATCTTTGTTTTGTGGCCAATACGCCCCAACTAACGTCTGCAATAAACATCAATAAAAATCATGTCTGCAATAAAAATCAACCTGTAAACTGTATTTTGTACAGTTTGGACAAAAAACTCACGTTTTTTTTAAAAAAAAACAATTGTACCAAATCCTAAATCCACGTGAGCGAAGCCGCAGGCAACAGCGAATATATATACCGTATATATATATCTTAGAGTCTATACCTATGTGTATGCACCTACCAACTGAGAATAATGCTTCGTGCATCTAATGAAGTGGACTCTAGCCCAGAAAAAGTTGTGCCATAATAATTTTGTGCCACAAGACTATTGGTGTCGCTGCAACAACAGACTAACACGGCCATTGGGTATGTCAGCACGCTCCCTCCTTCTTTCCAAAGTTGTGATACTACGACTTATTGTAACACTGGGAGAAATGAAAGCTACAGTAAGTATAATGTTTCACAAAGTATCTTTGCGGGTTTGCTTTGAGAAAAGAATGCAAATGTTCCTGACAGGTCAGCTGATATAAAATTCATGTGACCTAATTGTTAGGAAATGGTTTCTTGATACAGAGATCTCTCTGGAATGGGTGTGGAAGGTGACACATCCCATACCCTCCAGCTAAAGGAGTGTGTGCGTGTGCGCACACGCGCACACACACGCGCACGAGGTCAAACAAAAGCAGCAGTTTGGGGAAGAAAGAGAATAGGTGCTGAAGGCAAGCATTCTCTCTCTCTCTGGGGAGCTGATGTGGAGTAGCAGATCCGCTGCTCACCTCTAGGTACACAATTCTGTGTGTGCTCTCCCCGCTAAAGAAAAGCAAATCCAGATCATGCTGCCCCTGGAACTTCTCTTGATACTGGGAAAACCCAAACACTGCAGCCAGAATTTATGGCAAAGAATTTTGATTATTCTGTCACATGGTGCTACCAGCCTTCTCTCTCTGCCTCACCCTCAATTTTTTTTTTTTTTAACATAAACTAGATGCCAACAAAAACTCTGGGGTGGACAAATCTGTTTTGCTTTCTATAACATCTGCATTTTTTCAAGTTCGTTCTGTCCTGCTTCTGCATTTATTTGCAGGGTGTTTTTTTTAAGAAGTCTGCATAAAAACCCATATGCATTTTTGTACAGAACATTTCCCAAACGTATGCATTTTCTGATCGGAGAACTGCAGCGTAAAATTCAGAGAATTTTATCCTTTGCAAAAAAACAAAACACCAAAGTATAATTGTGTTCCAGTTCACATGAGTGCAGGAAGTGCAAATTGGGTCAGTTTGTACTAAAATGTGACCCAAACGATTTTCAGCCCCATCCCTATGAAAACTGCCGCTGTGGCTACTCACCATGGCAATGGGGCGACCAAAGTCCAGCACCCAGTTCTGCAGAGTGAAATAAAACCACAAGTCAAAATGAAAGTGGGAATTCTTGTAGGTGTCCTCCTCCCGGGCTGCTCCATGATGCCTGCTAATGAGAGCAGAACAGCAAACTGAGCAAAATATGTTAGATCAACTGTGAAGTTTAAGACACACACACACACACACACACACACACAGACACACACCCTCAAGCAAAAGGAAGTTCTGTTTTCAAACACCCCCAGTGTTAACTGTGCCAGTCTGGGCAGCAGGGCAATGCCAAAATATTTGGGGATGGGGAAAGAAACATACACTGGCCAGTGAAAAGTCACTGTGGAATTTATCGTTTGCTGAACCCACTCTAGATAAGCAGGTTTCTCTCAGTTGCTTGCCCATAACTCCCATGTCCATTGGGGGAAATTAGTCATTCTCTGCCAAATGAGAATTTGGGGCGGCTTGGTGCATCTGACAAAGTGGGCTCTAGTCCACAAAAACTGCGGTCTATCCCTGAAGTGCCACCAAGCTCTTTGCTGTGAGTTGGCCACCCATTATGTTGGCTTCTTCACCAGAGGTCTCCCATCGCTTCTTCAAGAAGCTGGTCTTGGTGGCCTTATTCCAGTTAACCTATAATATTGTTTCGATCTCACAGCAGAGTTTCTGATACTTAGAGGCATCTCCTTTGCCCATAATTAGCCTTTTACCATTTATTTAGAGACAGATATGTCTAAAATAAGACAGGTGAGAGAGACAGCTGACAAAACTAACCAACAATTTGGCAGTCAGGAATTCCAGAACCTGATTTTTGATCTGTCCCAAATTAGCATGCAACAGAGAAGGTTCCAGGGGTGCTGTTGTCTTCAGCAGAACTTTAATAATATCCACATGTATGATGGAGTTGCCCCCACAAATCAGGAATAGGGATAAGATGTTGTTTTTGTTAAAAAAAAAAATAAAAATTAAATCACACAGATAAAACTTGTGTGTCCATCAGCAGACAAAGAATGGCAAAACAGCATGTATTCCACATTGATCTGGAACTCTGCTACACTTTTGCACATGGGCTGCACAAATGTAATTTAGGAAAGCATGAGATTCTCTCCTGCAAGATTCTCCATGACCCTCTCAGAACATGGATTAACTGGAGGATTATTTTTTTAAATAAATAAATAAAATAAAATCCAACAGGGAAAGTATTTGCTCCTCAGGGCTTACACAAGGCCCCTCCTTAAATCCTGCTATAGTCATGCATTGCACAATATACACAGGCGGGGAGAAGAAACATGTCTGCTCACAGAGACGCTTTTTCAAAGTACGGATTTAGCCACAGACAATAAGCAAAGCAAATCATCCTGGCAAAGGGGGGGGGGGGGAGGCAATTAATTCCTATCACAACGAAGAAATTCCATACAATGCAGTAGCATTACAAAGGAAGTGAGCCAGCAAGGATACTAATACGTAAAACGATTTGGGGGGGGGGGGGACCCACGCTCCAAAGCCCCAATCCCGGAAGCATGTGGGCGCCTGCACTGTCAGCTCTACCTGGGAGCAAGCGGACTTCTGCCTCTTGAAGACTATACCGCCCCGGAGGTCCGCCTGGCGCCAACACGGTCACCCTTTCCGCGCCAGGTTCAGCCTTTCCTCTCCTCCAGGCATTTCGCAGCGTATGATAAGGCTTTAACTGGTCCTGGGATTTTTTTTAGGGCTGATTGCAGATGGTTTTTATATTATGTTTTATATTGCATGTTTAAGGCTTTTTTTGGGGGGGGGGACCGCCCAGAGCGCTGTGGCTATTTGACGATGATCTTCCCCGGCCTCCGCTCCGTCTCTCGTGTCCCCGCCCCCCCCCAACCCCCCGCTCCGCGCACGAAAGACGAGGCGGAGCTGCAGCGCCCTCGGGGCAGGGACCGCTGCCTTGGTTGTTCAGGAAGCCGGAGGGCGCCGTAGGAGGAGCCTACAAGGCTATCGAGTCCAACCCGCTCCTCATGGATCGCCAGAGCGGGCAGTGCCCTGCTTGCGGGGGGGAGGCTGGAAGAGCGGGGGGGTCCCCTTCTCCTTCCTCGGCCAGGCAGGCAGGCAGGCAGGGGCACGGGCGCGCTTACTCACCTGCCCGGCGGCGAGGAGCCCGCGGCCGCCTGCCGCCTGCGCACCGACGAGCCCTGCATGAGCGCAGCGGGAGCGGCGTCGCTGCGCTGGGCCGGCCTAGCGCGGCTCCTGCGGGCGCCCCGGCGTTGGGGCGCCTCCTCCTTCTCCGCGCCGCTCCATGTTCCGGAGCGCGCCCTGGAATGGGTCCGCCCCGGGCTGGGCTGGGCTGGGCGGCGCTCGCTCGCTCGCTGGCGGTCGAGGGGGAGCGCTGGCCGTCCCGGCGCCGCCTTCTCTTCGTCATGGAGAGGCGGCGGCGGCGCTCGCGCCTCCTCCGGCTCTGGAAGCCCGGCCCAGCGAGGTGGGGACGGGACCAAGGAACTCTGCACATGCTCGAGAGGGATGCGAGACCACGAGGTTTCCTTGCAGGCGCAGCAGCTGAGCGCGCCCCCCCCCCCGCTCTCAATCTTTCCAAAAGGAAACAGAAGACGCGACCAGCTTGACTCTTAAATCAGCAAGGCCGCCGTGCAAAACACGCTTACGGGGGAGTTTAGCCCCGTTGCACAGAGTCGGGCTTACTCCCGAGTAAACGGGCACAGGAGGAGGATTGTACTGCGTGATATCTCAACCAAAGTTGCGTCCGGAAGTCAGTCCCGTTGTGTTCAATAGGATTTACTTCCCAGTAAATGCACATATGCTTTGCAGACTTTACGGCGCAATCCTATGAATGTTTAAACAGAAAAAAGCCCTACAACTCATTCCAGCATGGAATGATAGGAATTGTAGGACTTCCCCCCCCCCCCCGCCCGCCCGCCTGCCTGCCTAAACATGCATAAGATTGTGCCTTTCATAGATTAATTGGTTAGTTTGATCAATTAAAAATAGTTTGCGCAACTGAAAAGGTGATTTCATAGATTGAGTTGGAAGGAGCCTACAAGGCTATCGAGTCCAACCCCCTGCTCAATGCAGGAAACTAGAGGAGGGGTCTCCCATCCAAGTAAGAACCAGGCTTGACCCTGCGTAGCTTTCCATGCTCAGACAAGCTGAGCCAGCGTAAGCCACAGGCCTGTATCTTGATTAATTGGGCAGTACTTGGAGGGGGTTCTTAATACAAGCTCAGTCCAGGCACAGTCTTAGAAAGTGGGGCGGGGGGGATGCCTCTTCTAAGATGGTGCCTGGCTGCTGTGACATGCATGTGTTATCATGCGGTGCAAGTGGGTGGCTAGTGCCACCTTAGAAGAGGCATGACCGTGGCATACCTCTTCTTCCAGAGGCTCCTAATGCTAAGAATCAGAAGTCAACATGAAACTACTCCTAGAATCACAGATTTTCTACAGCAGTGTTCTCCAACCTTGGGTCCCCAGATGTTTTTGGCCTACAACTCCCAGCATGCCCCAGCCAGCGTAGCTGGCTGGGGCATGCTGGGAGTTGTAGGCCAAAAACATCTGGGGACCCAAGGTTGGAGAACACTGTTCTACAGTAAGAAAAAAGATGGAAGAAGCAGTGGGAAAACACAGGAAGGCTATGAGTGAGTAGAAGTTTATGATGTCTGGACTGTGCCCACCCCCACCCCCCAGTAAAATTTCATGAATGAGGCAGAGCAATGGCGCCATAAAAGCCTCACCTGGAAGCACCCTAAGAAGGCACCCTAAGAGGCCTATAGAAGAAGCATTCCCTCTGGAGAAGAGGGGATGCCTCTTCTAAAATCGTACCTGCTGTGATACATACATGCATAATCTGAAAACAGAGAAATGACACCGCCCACCCCCACCCCCAAACCCTTGTTTTTTCACATATGCAGTTAACTGATGAAGGATTGAGGTAAAACTCACACAATTACGGTAACTGCCTTTCTTTAATCAGTGGAATATTCATGTTCTCTCTCTCCACCTTGTTCATGTGGTTCTGCCCACACCAATAACTTGGGGCACAAAAAATCCATATGCTGTGGTTACTGAAGCAGTCTGCACCATCTAAGAAAGAAATTCCACCTCTGTGACTTTTAGCAGTGAAATATAAACCCAAATCATGACATTTTGCAGAATAGAGTGTGAGGAGTGCACACAATATCGCCTTTTAAGCTTACCTGTACAAAAGAAAAATTAAAAGAAAACTACCTGTCTGAGGCAGCTGCTCCAGTCGATTTCATTAGCCAGGCTGGCTCTGGGAGTCGGAGTGACAAGGGGCGCCACCACTGGGAGGTGCCTGGAGAGCACATCATGCACGACTCAAGCAAGTGAGTCAAGCAACACAATCCATAGTTAAGCCTCTTCCCACCCCCACCCCCCAAAAATTAGCATTTCTGGCAAATCTGACCTGGGGGAGAGTTAAAATGTTAAGATCTGGGAGAGCAAAACCCACTCCCCAAGTCCCACCTAAAGGAAGTATCACCTAAGTTGGGTGATGCCCAGGCTGAATCCCAGCCTCACATCTCTCAGGTCACAAATTCAAGACCTGTTGCTACTTAAAGAACCGAGAGATGGATGCTCGATCGATCGATGACAGCTGGGGAAGGCCTGCAGCTCCCTGACTAAGTACATGCCTTTCATGCAGAAGGTCCAGGGAAAGACTCCTGGCTGAGACCTTGGGGAGCCGGTGTCCGTCCATGCAGAGAACGCAGAGCTAACCTGTGCATTCGAACACTCCAGATTGGGCCCGGAGGAGGCGGCTCCCTGCTTGCAAGAACCACCCCCACTCGTTTTGTGCAGGAAGGGACACAACTGCACACATTCCCCACTGCTGTGTGAGGGAGGCAGCCCAGATGTGCAGGAGCATAGAGGAGGGTGCAGAGTTCCAGATTGGGCTGCCCCTGCCTAGGGAGGGCAGTCTCTGAGCTTCTGGAGCAGGATCTGAACACTTGCGCTGAGGGGAGCATGTGTCTGTCTGTTTGTGGAAGCTCACGAGAAGGTCAGTGATGGCTGACAAGAATGCAACCATGTGCACCCAGCGCCCATCTCCTCCCGCAACGTGCATCGGAAGGGGAGAACAGAGTGTTTTAGGCCGCACTCTCGGTGATGTAGTACAGCAGAAAGCCTCGACAGGGCTGGCCAGTGCAGTGGCCCTGCATGAACTGAGCAGGAGCCCCACGTGCCTCCAGAACCCTCTGCGATAGCATGAAGACAGTGCCAGCTCCTGGTTATTGAGGGTCCTCAGGCAAGGAACCCTCTGTGGGGCCCCCTCCTCCCTCAATGATTGGGTTCAGACAACAGGATAACCCACCCTCAAGGGTTGAGTATGGGTTGAGTGTGGGTTGTTGTTGAACCATGGCTTATCATGTTGTCTGAATCCAGCTGCGCTAACAAGCCATGGTTTGTTAACCACAAACAACCCATGAAGAGAATCCCTGGTTTGTTGTTGGGTTGTGAACTGGAGGTTGTTCACCATGGTTTGTTATCTCAGATGAGTTCAGACAACACGATAACCCACGTTTCAGCAACAACTATTAGCTACTGAGCCATGTTCAAGGTTATGTTACTGTCATATAAAGCCCTAAACAACTCAGGGCCAGGATATCTAACAGACCACCTTCCCTTATATATATCCAACTGACCGTTAAGAACACCAGAGGAGGCCTTACTGGTCATTCCAAAATTATCTGCATGTCACCATGTAATACCTTGACAGTGGTCCTTCTTGGGAGCAGTGCCCACCTTGTGCAAAAAAAACTCTCTCATGCAGTTCAGGAGGCAGAAAACTTGGCATTTTTCAAACGCCTCCTGAAAATGCACCTGTTCACTCGGGCTTTCCCTTGCTCGTAATTAAATTAACCACGCTGTTCCATTTTACTGTTCCTGTACTGTTCTGTGTTGTTGTTGTTGTTGTTGTAAATGAACTGTTTTTAAAATTGTATTTTAAATGTGATTTTTTTAATATGGAAACTGCTTAGGGATTATTATTTTTTAAATACTTAGCGGTATTAAAAAAGTACAAATAAATAAATAAGCAAACCAACAGTTCAACAACCCACACTTAGCCCTTGAGTGTGGCTTATTGTGTTATCTGAACCCAGTCAGTGAGCCTGCCTTCTCACCGCCACGGCGCCACTGTCCCAGCTGCCCTCGCGCCTTATCCTCTGTCTCATCGTGGCTACCACTTGCTGCTTGAGAGGCATTTGCTGCTCCTCCTTCTCACCATCTCCTGGGCCAGAGCGAAAGGCTGGTGAACAAGCAGGCTGCAAGGGTGAAGTCCGGGGCTCTTCTTGTTATTGGGTATGGGCCCTTGGCAGGCACCCAACTATGCTCAGAGGCAAGCTGACATAGAAAGGGTTCCCTAGTGGCAGAAAATACTGAATGCTCTTCTAGAGGAAGAGGAAGGGAATCTCTTTCCCAAGACATTAGGCAGAGGGAATGCCCTTCCTCAGCCCACCAATGTTAGGCCTAAAGCCTAGAACGTGTGTTTAGGCTTATAATAACTTGGTGTAAAGCCTGTTGTCTTAGAAAGAATGTAGTGATAACTGAATGGGAAATAGTATTACTGGCTGAAGGCAGAATTCAGGAGAATGAAGTGGAGTGGGCTGCAAACAAGATAAAATTAAAACAACTCCAAAGCAAGTCACAAGATGTTCTAACAAAATGTTCTCCTCTGACCACACTGCCCCTTCTAACAAAGACAAGGCAAAGCCTGTAGCAGTCTGAAGGGCATGAGGACACAGCACGGACACCCCGTGCGAGTGCTTGCGTGACAGGGCTGGAAAACGGCCTGCAAGGTGGACCATCATTGGGCGTCATCATCTTTTGCAACTAATGGGCATAAACCAGGAGCAGAAAAGTATAACTCCATGCCTCAGAGAAGAACCGGGGAGAGGAGCCTCCATCTGCAACCAAAAGTGCTAGTGCACTTCAGTCCCCCCAACACACGTGCTTTGGAATTGTCCATTCCAAGTTACGTGGATGTAAGTATAAAAGTGACTATCTAAAGAACAGCTCAGGGCGCAATCCTACAAAATTCCCAGCATCTCCAGCATTCCTCCCCATGCTGGCTGAGGGTTGTAGGGCTCCCCCCCCCAAAAAAAACATGCATAGGATTGTGCCTTTAGGGAATTAGAATTGCTTTCCCCCCTTTTGTGTAAAATTCCCTCAACAAAAGTTCATAGAATCATAGAAAAGTAAAGTTGGAAGGGGCCTACAAGGCCATCGAGTCTAACCCCCTGCTCAATGCAGGAATCCAAGTCGAAGCATCCCTGACAGATGGCTGTCCAGTTGCACCTTGAATGCCTCCAGAGTGGGAGAGCCCACCACCTCCCTAGGTAGTTGGTTCCATAGTCTTATTGCTCTGACAGTCAGGAAATTTTTCCTGATGTTTAGGTGGAATCTAGGTTCCTGTAACTTGAGCCCATTATTCCGTGTCCTGCAAACTGGGATGAACGAGAAGAGATCTTTGCCCTCCTCTGTGTGACATCCCTTCAAATACTGGAAGAGTGCTATCCTATCTCCCCTCAGTCTCCTCTTCTGAAGGCTAAACATGCCCAGTTCTTTCAGTCTCTCCTCATAGGGCCTTGTTTCCAGTCCCGTTATCATCCTTGTTGCCCTCCTCTGAACCCTCTCCAGTTTGTCTACGTCCTTCTTAAAGTGTGGTGCCCAGAACTGGACACAGTACTCAAGATCAGGCCTAACCAGTGCCGAGTAAAGTTGAATGCATGGTGTTAACTGCAAATGCATGTGTTGATATCTCTTTCTCCCCAATAAGGTCCGCACAATTGGGTAATATTTAAATCAGGTAAAAGTAGCACGTGACGGCAGCAGGAGTAAAACTGTATCTTTTAAACAAATGCTTTAAAATGAGTGAACAAACCAAATGTAGCCTTGTTAAGAAATCCATGCGCACTTCATGAGGAGTTACTGGTGACTCCTCATGATTTTGGGGCTCAAGAGGAAGAAAGCTGGAATTCATTGGGTCTGCGATTCCTTTGGCCCTGCCACATTCAGGGGCTTAGAGCTGCTATTGCCTCCCCTCCAAGATTTCAGAGCAGGATCATCATAAATACTTTCACAGTGACATAGTGCTGCTGGGCCTTCATGGATGAAATCCTTGGCTGGCTTTAATTAATTAATCCTCTGATGGGAGGGAATACTAATTCTGCATTATACACACAAACGTATGCCCTGCTCTTGGGCTTCCCAGAAGCATCTATCCAACCATGGTTGGAAACAGCAGACTGGTCTAGTAGGTCTCTTAGTTTCATTTATTTATTATTTATTATATTTTTTAATCGCCCATCTGGCCGGTCACCCGGCCACCCTGGGCGATGTACAATTAAAATACAGTAAAACACAATAAAATATAATGATTAAAACAAAATAAAAAATTCTTATTAAAAACCTAACCCACCCCATATTCCCGCCTGAACAGCCATGTTTTTAATGCACGGCGGAAGCTCATCACGGAGGGGGCATGGCGAAGGTCACTAGGGAGGGAGTTCCATAATGTGGGGGCCGCCACAGAGAAGGTCCTCTTCCTAGTCCCCACCAGCCTGGCTGCTCTGGCTGATGGAATAAGGAGAAGGCCGTCCGTGGCAGACCTTGTTGAGCGGCCTACTTGATGTTGCTGGAGGCGCTCCTTGAGATAAGCTGGGCCGGAGCCGTGTAGGGTTTTAAAGGTCAAAACCAACACCTTGAATTCGGCTCGGCAAGCAACTGGTAGCCAGTGCAACTCATTAAGCACTGGCGTGATGTGATCACGCCGGCGGCCAGGACCGGTGCAAGGCAGTTTGGTGCCCTAGGCAAGATCAGATATTTAGCGCCCCCCTTCCCACTTGAGAGCGCTGTATTTTTTTTCAAGGCGTTTCTGGCACCCCCTTTAGCCTTGCGCCCTAGGCAGCTGCCTAGTTGGCCTAATGGTAGCACCGGCCCTGCCGGCGGCTGCCCTTAATCAGGCGAGCCGCCGCGTTCTGTACCAGCTGAAGCTTCCGGACCGTCTTCAAGGGTAAACCCACGTAGAGCGCATTACAGTAGTCTAGGCGAGAGGAGACCAAGGCATGAACCACTGATGGGAGCAGGTGATTAGGAAGGTAGGGGCGCAGCTGCCGTATCAGATGGAGTTGATACAGCGCTGCCCGGCTCACAGCTGACACCTGAGCCTCCATGGACAGCTGGGAGTCTAGAATGACCCCCAAGCTGCGGACCTGGTCCTTCAGGGGTAGATGTACCCCATTCAGCACCAGGTCAACATCCCCTAACCTTCCCTTGTCCCCCACCAGAAGTACCTCGGTCTTGTCGGGGTTCAGTTTCAGCATCTTAGTTTCATCCAGGGAGGACTCTTATGTTTTCTTAGGTTCAATTTTCAACAGACGTGTTTTTTTAAACAGGATTGCCCTTTTTTTTTTCTCCTCCTGCTCCTGCCACAGAACTTGAGTAAAAAGTTTTCTAATGTAGAGAATTAGTGGTGGGGGAAGCTGTACTATTTATATATTTCTGTGTTTTCAGGTGACTATTAAGGGCACAGGAGCTCTGTTAGAGAACTAAGGTAGGCAACGTCTGAGTCCAGACCCACCAAGACTCTTCAGCTAGTCTCTACCTACTTTTACCTGTCACTACAACAATCCTCAGTGGCTCCCCGCCCCCGACCCTTGAAGTCCCACACATCTTGTGAGAATACTGTACATGTAATCATGATGCCAATCGGGAGCAGCAGGGTAGGAGACTGGCCTAGGGTAGCAGTTCAGGGGGTTGAATGGGCCACCCCACATATTAATGGAGGAGCTTTGCTTATGCCAGTGAACTAATCGGCTGGCCCTGTGCCCCAGTGAGCCCTCACTTAGGCCTGGCCTAACGTACAGCAGATTGAAGCAGAAGAACGTAGAGGTGGTAGGAAAGACAGAAGTGTGTGATCCTGTGCATACTTCTGAGAGGAAGTGTCACAAAACACAGTGAGCCTTACAGTTCTGAGTAAACATGCAGAGGATTTCACCGCAAGTCACCGTACACAGGCTCATGCAGTCTTCGTGCAGAACTGAAGCAGTCTGGTTTGTGATCAAAAAGTAGTGTTTTAGGCAAACGGAAGCTGTAATCTCCGTCTATCAGAAATGGGGGTGGTAAATCCTCTCGGCTCGGCTCCTGCAGCGGAACATCTCAGCGTGCCAGGCTGAACATTTGCTTGGCTGATTTGATGCCTGTGTGTGCTGCTCATGGATAATCTCACTCAGATAATCCATCCTGGGAGATTAGGGGCAGAGGGGGAGGAAGGAAAGACAAGAGCCACAGGGTCATGGGGGACGAATATGCACAAATGCAGTTAGCTTGAGGAGGGGGAATCATTCTAGTATCACAGGCAGTATATCCAAGTACACCAGTTGCTGGGGAACATAAGGGTGCTGTTGCACTCATGTCCTGCTTGTGGGATCCCGTGGGCAGCTGGTTGGCCACTATCTGGACAGAATGTTGGACGAGATGGACCTTTCGTCTGATCCAGCAGGGCTCTGCTTATGTTTTTATGTTATGATCACAACCTTTTCTGCTGCTGTCTTTTCCATGCATGTGCCGGCAGGAGCCCCATGGCAGAATCAGGCCAATGCATAATGGATGGAATTGCCCTTGTATAGTTTCCACAGGTGGCAGCAGCTCCAGTTGCACGACTTTAGATTAACTATTCATTTTGTTGCTACTGAAACCACTACAAAACAATTGCACCAAACAGACCTTGGGTCCTATTAGCAAGATCGCATTACTGACCATGTCAGCTGGCTCTAGCAAATGACTAGTCAGGACAATAGGTGGGTCTCCTTGAAGGCCTACAGCCAGAGACAAGAAGAGGGCAGGGGGAGGGGGCAACATCACTGGTGTTTTCTGCAGAAAGAAACCTGTTGAAGGGGATATCAAACCTGCCCCAGCCTTTAACATTTGGCAGGCGAAAATGTTAAAAGCAGTGCAGATGTTAAAAGCAGTTTACATAGAAGCATCACAAAGTGGGAAATGCCAGCAAGATCTTTCCAGGATTCACCTGCCAGGAGCTTTCACCTGATTCTAACTTACAAAGTTTCTGGGATATCTCTAAACATTTAGATCAATGTTTTCCAGACTTCTGGTTGCTGTAGTGCACAGTGTTCGGGATTAGAATGAAAGCCACACTTCACTTGTCTGCAAGAATAAGAGTGACAGGCTTCTCCTGCTGTGTTTCTGTGTGTCACTGGTCTAGATGTGCCTCCTGACAGGGACAGAACTGGCGCCCTCCTCAGAGGGTAAGCAGTGACTTCCTGACTCTAACCCAGCACGTTCCGATTTTTTCAGATGGACATTCCAGACTTTCAAAATTCAAGAGACAAAAGCTTTCAGGCAGGGGCTGCTAGTGCCGGGTGAGTCTTGTGCAGCAAAAGCAACAAGCGAGAGTCTTGTGGTGCCAACAGATTGATCGTGGCAGAAGCCTTCCTAGGGTGATGTGGTAGTGGGCTTTGGCCCATGGCAGCTCCTGTCACAATACACGGCTTAGGTTGCTATGCCTCCAGCTTTCCACATACCCTCCAGATGTATTGGAAAACAACACCCATTATCCCCAGCCAGCAGGTTGGGGAAGGCCGCTGGGAGTAAGTCCCACTGAATTTGCTTCCGAGTAGACATGCACAAGATACTCTGCTGTTTTGGGGTGCAATCCTATGCACATTTAGACAGAAAAAAGTCCTACAACTCCCAGCATTCCAATTTTTCCCTCTCTAAACATGCGTAGGATTGCACCCTTAGTTGCCTCATACTTGCATGGCTCTGGAAGTTGTCTTTAAAGGACTGGAATGTTCATCTGACAAATGTTGTGGTTTGACTATCATTCATTCACTCCATGGGCAAATGGGCTAATGGCACCCAAACAGAATGGGAGACAACACTTCTCACATGTTGAACCCATACCCCACCTTCACCAAGTACAGCCGGTATGTTGCAAGAATAGTGCGTATGCCATTGAGGCATACCAGGCCTAATTTTTCCAGGATTCTTCATCCCCACCTCTCACCCCAATTCAAAAGCTAATTTTTAAATGCCGTGGTGTGAACTCTCGAAACACTGCCCTGACTTTTTGGGTGAATTGGAGCCTTGTTACTTTAGGTAGCACAGTTGCCCTGAAGCTGGGCACAGTTCTTTGCTCGCCACTACTCCAGAGAAGGATAGGAAGATTGTGCTAAAACTCCTTGTATATATAACTCCAGCATTTGCAAAAAAAAATATTTAATGGTCCTTTATGTTTACTTGATATAGAATACAATGAAAGACTCTTGCAGCCCAGCGCTAGACATGTTTTCTCCGAAGTAAGCCCACTGTATTCAATATGCCTCACACACAGGTAAGTATGCATAATCATCTATGCTTGGGAGTTCCTTGCTGTTGAATATCCCTATGAAATTATGGGGAAAGGTTGTCCTGAAACTTGAATATGTTGATGACACACAACTCTAGCTCCATTTTTTTCCTGAGCAGTGGAGGTGCTAAACAGGTGTACAGAATTGGTAATGGGCTGAATGAGGCCTAATAATCTGAAGCTCAATCTAGATAAAATGGAGCTCCTGTTGAGTCATTCAATGGGCCAAGGACTGGTATTCAACTTGTTCTAGATAAGGTTGCACACCCTCTTAATAACTATGGTCCCAGCTTGAGAGTATAATTAGATCTGACCTTGATTTTGGATGCCCAAATGATGTCCATGGCATGAAGTGCTTTCCATCAACTTAGGTGGGTGCAATTCAGCGGTGTCCCCTTGTGAACACAGTTGGCCATGTTATATCAGTTATTCATGCTCTGGAAATATCTAGATTATTATAAAGCACCATTGTAAAGGACCGCCGCAGGTCCTATGCGTGAGTTCGAAGTTGAAAGGGTTAACCGGAGCTGGGAAAACCCTTCGTCCGTGGGTCTTGGGCACTTAGAACGCGACCTAATTGACAGTGGAATAGTGAATGAGTGAACTTACTACACTGTTTGTAAGATAGTAAACAGGTTTAATGAGGTGTATCAAAACAAACAGATAAGCATTCCTTAAGCTTAAGGAGGCATGCAAGCCTCTGATTGATTTTGCAAGAGCTGAGCTGAGACAAAGCAATGCAAGGGTTACCTTAGATGAACCAAGTTCCTCGAAAGCTGCGGCTTGCTGGCAATCGGGTATTGAGCTTGGACGACTGTTTCTGCCCTAGGCAGAGTCTTTGCTGATTGAGGTGGGAGGGGGGTTGTCTGGGCTAGCTTTCTCTCCACAACCATACATGGGACTGTCATTGAAGAGCATCCACAAATTGGTTGAGAATATGACATCCAGGTGGTTAAGTGGGATTCAGAGTAGAACAAAACTGGAGAACATCCAAAATGATCTAATGGATTGAAGAGATGAAGTCTCAGGATGTTGAGAAAATATATGTGGTTTTATTCCAAGAAGTAGCCCTGAGTCTCGGCCCTTCCAGTTGCAGGATTCATCTTGGAGACTACGGTATATTTTGCAGAGATCTCTGTAGGCATTTAAAACTGACCCTTGAAGTAGGCCCATACTTAAGTAGGGCTGAAACACTTAGGACTATTTCTTGGAATAAAACCACATATATATTTTCAACATCTTGAGACCATCTCGTTATTCCATTGGGCTAAGTGGGATTCACCAGCGACCAGCCTGAGTATATTTCATCAACTTCCTGTTTGTTTCTGGGTGTAAGTTAAAGAGCTGGGTCAATTTCAATTATAAAGCTCTAAATTGTTTGGAAACAAGATACCTGAAGGTCTGTCTTCTCCCATTTTCAAAGGTCATTGTCCTGAGGCCCTGCTCCAGGTGCCCCTGGCTTCAGAGGTTAGGTGGGCAGCAACGGGTCATAGGACCCTAAGATCCTCTCCCTCCTTTTCATGCAAATGTAAAACATTTATACAACACAGGCACCATTATAAAATTACAATGACAAAACGAGCACACAGAAAAAGCAGAATTATTGCAGACAAATATTTTTGCCTCAGCCAAAAAAAGAAAGGAAACGATGCCGCTTTCATGCAAAGAACGCCATCCTATGCGTAATACAGCTGCTATTATAGAACAAATATATAGACAGCCGAGCTCAGCTATTGGTGCAGAACCAACGAGGTTCTAAACAAGAGTCCCTGCGCATCACTCCCTCAATGTTGCTTCCATCCTAATAAATAGAACTAGAATTCAGGCGGGAATCTGGGAGCCGCGCGGGCATGGCCACTTCGAGCGAGCCGCGCTGAAACGCGGCTCCTGGGCGCGAGGCTGCGCGTGGGGGCGAGAGAGGCCCGCCTTGCCCGGCCGCCGGCCTTCCCTTCCCTTCCTTCCCTCCACCCACTAAGCGTCCGAGAATCCTGCTTGGCTCCGGAACGACCGTTCTCTGGGGAGCAGCTCCCCAGTACGACGTCCATCCGCAGAGGACACACGAGGCCATTTCCGCTTCCGGGAGCCGAGGCGCAGGGAGGGAGGGACGCGAAAGCGGATCGGGCGGCTGGGAAGGGCACCTCCGGCGGCCCGTAGTCTCCGGCACCTCCTCGTCCTCTGCCATCCGCCGCAGCGAAGAGCGGCGTGCCGTGAGCCTTCCGGGGACCCGTAGCAATGCCAAGAGGCCTCAAGTCCTCCTTCCTGGGCGATCCGTCAAGGCTTTCCGGGGACCCGGAGTGAGGGGTTGGCACCCCTCGCCTTTCTCTACCGTCCCCCCCCCCCCCGGTTTGCTCCGGGCACCTGCAGTTGGGGAAGGGGCGGGAAGCTTCAGCCTTCCTAGTGGGGCCTGTGACCTAGGCAGAGACCCCTCTCAGCCAAGTCCCCTTCGGGGGGGGGGGGCTGAGCCTGCCCTCCCCGCCCTAATCCCCTCCCGCCGCGAGCATGGGGCCTGGGGCTTCCGAAGGCTGGCCCGTGGGTAAGGCGCAGCCTGCCTAAACCGTGCGCGGTGGTGGCGGGGAACGGCAGGACGACGAGAAGCCCCGGCGCCCCCCCGGACCCCAAGGGGGTCGGCCCGCATGCCCCTTCCCACTGCGGAGCCACGGAGGGGGAGGAGGAGGGGGCGGAGGAAGAGGCCGGCGCGGCCCTGGCGCCGGCTGGGGAGGGGGGCGGGTGGCGTTGGCGGTCCCGGGAGGAGCAGGTCGCCATGGAGAGCCTGGCCGGCTACGTGTACAAGGCAGCCAGCGAGGGGCGGGTGCTGACCTTGGCCGCCCTGCTCCTGAACCGCTCCGAGAGCGACATCCGCTACCTGTTGGGCTACGTCACCCACCAGGGTGGGCAGCGGTCGACTCCGCTCATCATTGCCGCCCGCAACGGGCACGCCAAAGTCGTGCGCCTGCTCCTGGAGCATTACCGCGTGCAGACCCAGCAGACTGGCACGGTCCGCTTCGATGGGTACGTACGCGTGCACGTGAGTGAGGAGGGCCCGCGGGCCCCTCTGGTTAAGAAGAAATGGGATGGTTCCTTGGATGGGCAGAGTTCAGCCTGGTGCTGTGGTAGTCTCACTCAGTGCAAGTCAGGAAGTAGGTTACATCATATACCTTTATTTGATTGGCACATGCTGGTTCTGTAAATGGTCATCCACGGATCCTAAAACTGGAAGGAGCCGAAAGGCTGGCCAAGCTGCCTGTTGTGAGGCAAGACTGTTCATCTACTCCCCCCACCCACCCACAGATCAATTTAGCCATGCTGGACCATAATTAAAGAACAGACACAGTACAGAAACAGTACCTGTAGACCCAAACTTTTAAGATAACTTGACCAACTGATTCCAGTTATATGCTTCAGGAAAAGGTGTACATAAGTACCTCCCCAGCCAACCCCTATCTAATTTCGTGTCCTTTTACATTTTGCCATCTTTCCCCCCCAAAGTGCATTGCAATTATGAGACCTAGGAATCCTCCCCCCCCCCCCCGAGGCAGTGGTCTGCAGAAAAATGTATGGCCAAATAGGTTTCCCACATGGAAAAAGTCCCACGACACCTTAAAGATGAACTTACTATGGCATGAGTTATCTAGCTTTAATTTACCAAATGCAACTTGCTGGGTAGTTCAAGGTCATGGTCAAATCAAATTCCATATGTGAAAATGTTGCTTAGGCACGTTAGCCCCCTTCATGTGTTCCTCACATGAAGCTCCTCTCATTAAGAGGCAGCAGGGCTATGCCAACTGCCCCTGCCCACCATGTGTTGAGCACGGATGATTGCAAAAGGAAAGCCCAAGTGTGTTGATGGCTACGGCATTGGGACTTGGATCATGCGGGTTTCCCAGCTGGGTAGAGGTCTTTGTGCATAGGCTTTCTTTTTGCACTGTTGTGAGCAGAGTTGAGGAAGCCTCAGGGGTAGGCCCCCACAGTCTTTTAGTGTGTAGAGCCGCCATTGTGTAATAATTACACTGTAGTTCATGAGGGGGCACTGTCTTTGTTTCAGCATGCCAGGGTAAAGGCTGGAATATGTCTGGAGAACGGCTCAGAAGCCTCACCTGAAACATTTCTAGATGGATTTCTGCTCCTTCTGTCTGTTCTTCCAAGTCAGATGGCAGTATTGTTAATTGGGGCGAGGGTCTTATTTCATTCCAGTGCTCAGGAGGTCCTAAGAGCAAAACTGACGTTCTTAGTTGTGAAAGTAGTTTTCATCCTTCCTTCAGTTTTTTAAAGGCTATCAAACCAAGGGGCAAACACAGACTACTTAAGCATATAAAGCTCAGCATTTTCCAGGTGCATCTCTTCTCTGTAATAGGGGTACTTTTTCTTCCACTTTGCCACTAGATAATTTCTTTCTGTGACATCGCTGAGGAGTTGGGTTGCTGAGAGCTGTGGGGCATACCATTAAGGAGGGGGAGCCTAGACTGTCCCACATTGTGCAGACAGACCTCCCAGCTGCCCTGTGCTCCTGTTGAAATGGACTAGGTATAATGATAGCATCTCAGGTTCTGGATACGTTAGACAGGAAAGTCTAATTGGATTATGGCAGAAAATTATTTTCATTTAATCCCAAAGCAGTTCTAGAAACTATACAATAACTATTTCTTTTGGAGAGGATTAGACTGTTGGACATATCTCAGTTGGAGATAGCAAGTCAATTGCCTACCACATGAAAACTACCAGGGAACGTCAAATAGGGCTGTCAAAGTTGAACTTCAGTTCACGTTGGAGGGCGGGGAGAAGGGAGGGGACAACTACTGTCCACAGCTCGCTCACTCTGCTTCGATCCCATTGACTTTGATCTTGTGGCACCTTACAGACTAACCAGTTTATTATAGCATAACCTTTCATGACCCCAGTCCACTTCCATCACTTACGTAAATGACTGGATAAATGACTTTTGCTAAAGTACCTCATTAGGTGCCCAGAGGTGACCCTAAAAGATTGGCCGCAGAGTGACTGCTATCAGTCGCTTGTCGATTCTAGACAGGAGAAGCTAGTAGGTGCAGTGAGTCCTGGCCCAGTGCTTGAGTCTCTGGGGACAACTCCAGAACCTCCCTTTTAAAACAACTGCAGCGCTTTTATATAGTTGGGAATAGGTCAGGAGAGGAAAATAAATGGGTTGTAATATTTAAAACAAAGCCAAAAACTGACAGTAGTCAAAGCAAAAGATTTGGCCCTAGCTGTTGTAAAAGTATCCTCTTCCCAGCCTCATAATAAGCACTTTGCATCTCCTGAATGAAGTTTCCACTTCTTTCTTTCCTTTGAATCACCTTTAAAACTGAGTGCTGCATTGTTGTCCCAACATGTTCCAACAGGTTGTGACTCTTAAAGCTTTAATTGTTGTAAGCTCACTTGCCTTCTGGCCTCTGCTTCATTATTCAACTCTGGTGAGATGTAAATGACAAGTTAAATGGTTTGAAAAGCTGCTGAATTTTTCTTCCTGATAGGCAGTGCAGCCCCAAGGCCAGAAGATATTACTACTGCACCATTTGTCTGACTAAATTTAAGTTGGTCCCTCATGCCCCCCTCTGTACTAATATCTGGAGCCATATTTTGCCTGATGGCATGGCAGGATCCCAAAGTGCCAGCCACACATTTGGATAAATGGGAACCCTGTTTATGTGAGGTCACTGCCGTATGATGCCACAGATAACAAAGTTTCCACCACACTTATTTTCAGCTGTGGGGGATGATTGGGAGTCTCCTTCCTTGATATTGCTTTCCATATATACGTGTCCTTAAACTGTGGTGAGAGTTTCTCCCATTTGGGCCCCCTCTTCCCAGTGGCTCACGCTGGCTCAGCTTGTCTGAGCATGGAAAGCTAAGCAGGGTCAGGCCTGGTTATTACTTGGATGGGAGACCCCTCCTCTAGTTTCCTGCATGGAGCAGGGGGTTGGACTCGATAGCCTTGTAGGCTCCTTCCAACTCTATGATCTATGAAATCTATGCATCTCTAAGAAGAGAATGGGGTGGATAATTTCTATTAAAGTTGGGCCTATGGGAGTGGGCCTGTGTCTCTGGCCAAATTTCTTTCCGTTAGGTAACCAAGATGGCAGATACCCGCTCTTTAGTATGGCTGCTGAATTTAGTTATTTGATTAATATTTATTTATTTATTTCATTTCATTTCTATGCTGTCCAATAGCCAAAGCTCTCTGGGCGGGTCACAACAATTTACTTTTTTAATGTATCGATTATTTCAGGTTGAGTTCTTACTGGGTGTCACTAGGCTTGGCGAATGGCTATCATCAACTGTAGGGGTGAATCCTGCCTCACTTATGGATTGGATGATATCAATGTTTAGGAAAATCACATCCCCTGTACTAGACCTTGTGCTCTCCTCCTGCATACAAACCTCATTTGTACCTGCCCAGGTCCTATACAAGTATACATACACCTTGCCTGACTTTTCTGCCTACTTCCTACCTCCCCTCTTCCTGCGATACTTCTCCACACTGAGAAACTCTTGGCTGTTTGATGGTCTTATTTCAAAGCTATTTTTTTTTTTTTACAAAGAATTACACCAATTCTAACATTCAATCTCTCTCTCTAGTTATGTGATCGATGGCGCCACAGCACTGTGGTGTGCAGCCGGGGCGGGGCACTTTGAAGTTGTGAAGCTCCTGGTCAGCCACGGGGCCAACGTCAATCACACGACCGTGACCAACTCGACTCCGCTACGCGCCGCGTGCTTTGATGGCAGGCTGGACATCGTGAAGTACCTGGTGGAGAACAACGCCAACATCAGCATCGCCAACAAGTATGACAACACTTGCCTTATGATTGCTGCTTACAAGGGTCATGTGGACGTGGTACGCTATCTTCTAGAGCAACATGCTGATCCCAATGCCAAAGCACACTGTGGTGCAACAGCGTTGCATTTTGCGGCCGAGGCTGGCCACTTGGAGATCGTACGTGAGCTGGTGAAGTGGAAGTCTGCCATGATGGTGAATGGCCACGGAATGACACCTTTGAAAGTGGCTGCGGAGAGCTGTAAGGCGGATGTCGTCGAACTGCTGCTGGCGCATGCTGACTGCGACCGCAAGAGCAGGATAGAAGCGTTGGAACTTCTGGGTGCCTCGTTTGCCAACGACCGAGAAAATTACGATATCATGAAGACCTATCATTATTTATATTTAGCCATGCTAGAGCGGTACCAAAATAGCGAGAACATTGTAGAAAAGGAAGTCCTGCCTCGGATAGAAGCATATGGCAACCGAGCTGAATGCCGGACTCCTCGGGAACTAGAATCCATTCGGCAGGACCGAGATGCCCTACACATGGAGGGACTCATTGTCCGAGAGCGCATTCTGGGTTCTGACAATATTGACGTCTCGCACCCCATTATTTACCGCGGCGCTGTTTATGCAGATAACATGCAATTTGAACAGTGTATCAAGCTCTGGCTTCATGCCTTGCATTTACGGCAGAAAGGCAATAGGAATACCCATAAGGACCTCCTCCGATTTGCTCAAGTCTTCTCTCAGATGATACACTTGAATGAGCCGGTGAAAGCCAAGGACATCGAGAGTGTCTTGAGGTGTAGTGTCTTGGAAATAGAGCAAGGGATGGCCAGGGTCAAAAGCTCTCAAGATGCTGAGCTCCACACAGCCATGGACAACTATGAATGCAATATCTTCACCTTCTTGTACTTGGTGTGCATCTCCACCAAGACCCAGTGTAGGGATGAGGAACAGTCACGAATTAACAAACAGATTTATAACCTGATCCACCTCGATCCCAGGACACGAGATGGGTCTAGCTTGCTGCACCATGCTGTCAACTCCGGTACGCCAGTGGATGATTTCCATACCAATGATGTCTGCAGCTTCCCCAATGCGCTGGTCACCAAACTCCTCTTGGACTGCGGTGCCGATGTCAACGTTGTGGACAATGAAGGGAACACCCCACTGCATGTCATAGTCCAGTACAACAGGCCCATCAGTGATTTTTTGACCTTGCACTCTATCATCATCAGCTTGGTTGAGGCCGGCGCTCATACGGATATGACTAACAAACAGAAGAAGACTCCTCTTGACAAAAGCACCACTGGTGTGTCCGAAATACTCCTGAAAACTCAAATGAAGCTGAGTCTAAAGTGCCTGGCCGCTCGAGCTGTGCGTGTTTACCACATCAGCTATCACAACCAGATCCCCAAAACACTGGAAGAATTTGTAGAATTCCACTAGGGCCACACCTAGATGGTGGTGCTCCTTCCCTCCATGAAGGGTTGAACTCTAGTTAATAAAAAAAAACGGGCGGAGTTTTTGAATTTCCTTCTCCCTTCTTTCAGTAGCAAATACACACCAACCGGCCCCTCATAAACTGGCTGTCTTGCTTTGATTTGTGAACTTATCCTCTGGTGTCTGAAATTCTAATTGGCAGAATGAATGGGGTTTCGCTTCTCTCTTAATAAACTGGTGGGGGGAGGGGGAATCAAACTCTTAAGTTAGGATTGATGTAAAATATTTTGATACTCTAATGCACACGGGTTTTACCATTGACAGCTGAGAATGCTTTAAGCAGCTACCTGCAAAGAGGTTTGCATTTAACCGGTTGAGCCAGCATGTTACCTATGCAGCAGTTTGGAAAGTCTTCTTATGGGAATGAGGGAAGAAGAGAGAATTCAGAAGGATCTTATTGCTGGGATATTACTAAAACATGCATAGCAATCCAGGGAAATTTATTCTTCACCAGCCTGTTTTTAATGCCTTTCACTTCTTACTGAAGTTGTCAGTAACAATTATTTTTAATTTCTTCTTGCAATGAAACAAAAATAACTGATCATTTCCCTTGCAACCAAAGGAAAATGCAGGTTAAAATTCAGGTGTGTGAATTAAATTATTAGTATCACCTTGGTAGATTTTGAGAAGAAAAAAACAGGCATACCTCTCCAAATCAATTCTCCCTTATAATGAAGCTTTTAAAAGTTGCATGCACAAATATTTTTTGTATTTGTGTGTGTATTGTTGTGAGTGTATATTTCCTAGATAAGGTAAAGCAGCCTTCCCCAATAAGTCACCCTCCGGATGTGTTGGAATACAACTCCCATCATCCCCATGGGAGTTGTAGTCCTACACATCTGGAGGGCACCAGGTTTGAGAATGCCAGGGTGAACCATTGTGGTTAAGGCCAGATCTTAATCTCACACCTGAAATGTTAACCTGAAATGCATTTTCCTGATACCTTCCAAGTTACTAGCTGACAAACAAGGCTGCTTTAAATTATGAGCTCATATTATTTTAGAAATAAATTCCCCTGGCAGGGAAGGATCAGGGAAGAATAATTAATTGTGTTGGCAGCACCCTGCCTGAGAATAAGTACGGTATCTGTTTTTCAGTTCTTCCATTATGACACTCTTCAGGAAAATAGATCCCCCCCCCCAAAAAAAAACCCCTCCCCCAATACAACCTACACAAAGACCATTTTTAAATCATTAGCAGTATCTTGATTGTAAGAAAAATTTGACTTGTGAAAAGTATCTGTCCTTAACAGATACTTCAGCAGCCAAATGTCATTTTTCAGACAGGTTACTGAAAACACTTGCCATTATTTTAAATGCCACTTTCTAACTGTCAGATGGTGAAAGAATGTTCTGCAGTCATTTTTAAAAAATGGATAAGAGAGCTCTAATAAAAAGGGGCGTTCCAGGCACAGGTGTGCGTGTGTGTGTGTGTGTGTGTTTGTATTACAAATAAAATCTTGAATGTGAAATTAGCTCTTAATTCTGATTTGTTGTGCTGCAAAGCGACTTGTTCTTGCTCTCACTGGAGCTGACCTGAGTGGTTTTCAACGAAACATGGTTTCATGCCACTCCATTTTACTTTTAAATTTGCTCGATTAGAATCAAAATGTTAGAAACACATTTGTAATATGTCTGATGGACCTTGAACTGTAGTGTGAAGAACTGACAAGATGCTCAACCAAAGTCTTCCCTACTCTGCCTTAAATGAACAAGAATGGTTGTCAAGCTTTGTGGTATTCCTGTGCATGCCTTCTTTCTTTCCAGCTTACCTGGAGTTAAGTCATTCTGTGTTTCTGCAGCTTCCCTTTTGCAGGTTGTTGATGGGGCATTTAGGGATGGCAAAAGTGTGTTTAATCCCTCCTAGCAGGGCTGGTGAGAGGAGAAGGATTTGAAAGTGGCCAGGGGTCCCTTTTTACCCTGTAAACCTGGTGTACCTGTTTTCGAGACTCAGGAGGTTGGATTCAGATTTGGGCAGATCCCTAAAAGTAGAGCGGAGACACCTTCTGTCAATGGACGGCAGATCCTGAATCCAACCCAGTATACATTTTTTGAGAAGGTAAAAGCAGGTGTGGTGATAGTCATCACCAAGAAGTCCATCACGGGGGAAGTCTAAGTCAGGAGCGAGGAACCTTCTACAGGCCAGGGGTGGATTCCCTCCAAGCCCACCCACAGGGCAGATGATGTCCGGGACTGGTCTCCACCCCCTGATGTCATCAGGCCCGCAGCTGAAGCTCCAGCCAGTGCCCCAGACATCCAGCGCCACTCTGTGCTAGCTTTTCCAGCCTGGGTGGAGCTGAGCTGGCTTGGAGGAGTGCTCCTCTAGCCTGCGCTTCGCCTGGAGCCAGCTCCGCTCCGCTCCACTGCACCCAGGCTTTCCCAGGGAAAGGCCCGAGTGGGGCGAAGCTCACCGAGGCGCCACTTGGCTCCTTTGTGTGTTCCTCGTGCAGGGAATTCAAATGGTGCCTTCAAGCGCCAGCTAACTGCAGTGGCATCATTTTTACTTCGCCTTCCCCATGTGGGGGAAGATGGAGGAGCAAAGTGACTGAGCCGCAGCCTTGAGGCTGCCGCCCAGTTGCTCTCCGGGCCCCCTCACCAGATGGGCTGGCCTGGCAGGCCAAATTTGGCTTGTGGGCTGACTGTTCCCCATCTCTGGTCTAAGCCATACTGATTAGGCTATTCCATTTCTCTTTAGATAGATAATGATGAGATGAAATGCCATCAGTTAATGGCCTGATCCAAGAAGGATCCTGTATATGAGGGCCCTTGATGGTAGTGTTGAGCTGACTTGGAAACTGGTCCTCAGTCCCTATCCCAGCAAAGCTGTAGCTATCCAGTCTATGAAAATCTGCTGCAGCTCTTACCTTTGTATTCCAGTACCAGGGCTCTCCAACCTTGGGTCCCCAGATGTTGCTGGACTACAGCTCCCAGAATCCCTTGCCATTAGCCATGCTGCCTGGGTGTGCTGGGAGCTGTAGGCCAGCAACATCTGGGGACCCAAGGTTGGAGAGCCCTGCTTTAAACCTTTGCTATGGTCATTTCTGATTTCAGCATGATTTGACTGACTTGTAATAACACTTCTTTTAAACTCAAGTAGAAATATTTGGATTGACTGAATTAGTATACTTGTTACAATAAGTTGATTCAAGATGGTTGATTGGAGGAATAAGATTTGGAAGAAAAGGTAACATAGGGCATGGATGTCTTTAGATCCATTAATGGATTTTGTGCTGGTGTATGGATTAGTCCACTGGCCAAATGTGAAATTGTTGGTATCCCTCACCAAGATCCATTCCAGGCGATCTAGTTGAACATTCTGTTTGCACGGTGGCCAACCAGATGCCTGTGGGAAGCCCACAACAGGGCAGGAATGCAGTAGCACCCTCTCGCTCATGTTCCTCAGCAACTGGTATATCGAGATACCGTACATTGCCTCTGTTACTGGTGGTAATATATAGCCATCAGGACTAGTAGCCATTGATAGCCTTATTCTCCATGAATTTGTCTAATCCCTTTTTAAAGCTGTCCACACTGGTGGCCCACTACACCTTGTATCGAGTTCCATAGTTTAACTATGGCCATCTGTCAGGGATGCTTTGATCTGGATTCCTGCATTGAGCAGGGGGTTGGACTCGATGGCCTTGTAGGCCCCTTCCAGCTCTACTTTTTTTATGAACTATGCACTGTATGAAGAAGTGCTGCCTTTGATCTGTCCTGAATCTCCCACAAATTTGCTTCATTGGATGACCCCACTGGGTTCCAGTATAGTGAGAGAGAAAGAAAATCTCTCCCTCTCTATATATCATGTATAATTTTATACTCCCCTATCATGTCTCCCCACTCTCACATTATACATCTATTTTCTAAACTGAAAAGTCCTAAACGTTGTAACCTTTCCTAGTAAAGGAATCCTCCAGTCACCTGATCATTTTGGTTGCCCTTTTCTGCAACTTTTACACTTAACTGGGAACCTTTTTGGCACAACCTTTTGGAAAATGCAAATTTTCCTGGTGATGTTGGGGTGAAGCCGCCTTGGGAACGTCAAGGTTATCGTGTACCGCTTTGAAAAGCAGGGGCGTGTGGCTGTGGTGAGTTGTACTCCTGGCCCTTTTGGTGACATACATAAGACAACTTCATTGTGTCAAGAGAACTTAGAAAAATAATCTAAATGGGGTCCCCAAAGACTACTGCACGTACAATTTTCCTGTGGCCTTTGGGTTGGCAATTCAGCAATGAATACAAGTGTGGGAAGCCAGGCCAAAAAGATGGGGAGATCTTGTGATCTTCCCCCTGAGAACTGTGCCACCATGCAAGTGTGAACATGTGCTCAGAGGAGTGTACTGGATCCATCTCATGCTTGTCAGCCATCACCCAGCTCTGCCTCTCTTTAGTCCACACACATGGTCCACAGAACGCACTGGAGCCTCATCAAAACTCTGTGGCTAAGCGTTAGCCCCTTGCAATGAAGGACGTCCTCCATTCAGCGCCACCCACCCACCCCTTTCTTGGAGCATAGACATCCCCACAGAAAGAGCAACTTCAGCGGTGCTAGCAGTGTAGATTTCATAGATCATAGAGTCTGAAGGAGCCTACAAGGCTACCGAGTCCAACCCCCTGCTCAATGCAGGAAACTAGAGGAGGGGTCTCCCATCCAAGAAATAACCAGGCCTGACCCTGCTTAGCTTTCCACGCTCAGAGAAGCTGAGCCAGCGTGAGCCACAGGCCTGTATAGATTAATGTGCGCTGCCATACTCTACCCACTCTTGTGAGTTTAAATACTAAAAAGAGTGTGGGAGGGAAGGAGCAACATGGGAGGCTTTTATTGTAAGCTGGGCAACATCTGTCTCTGCAAATCTCTAGAAATCCGCCATAAGGTCAAATAGGCTTGGTGGGGGAGTGGAAAAGGTTTGGGTAGGGTGGTCCATCCCCCTCCCCCGCAAAAGCCCAAGGCTGGCTGTGTATTTTGACTTGCAAGTCTGCACTGGCGGCCTGCCTTGGGCTTTAAAGAGAGCTGCTTCTTCCAAGGCTACCAGTGAGTTTTTGCTGAGCAGATTCGAAGGAGCAAGTGGAGGAGGAAATGGTGGCATGTTACGACTAAGAGAAAGAAAGGAAGAGCATAATAAGGCCATGGCAGCCTTTTCAAACTTGGTATCTGAATTCCAACCCGGCAGCCATGTAGATTTAGTTACTGTATTATTATTTATTCGAAATATTTTTTATGCTGCTCCTCAGCCCAAAAGACTCCCAGAGCAGCTTACATAAAATCAATGAACAAGACAGTCCCTGTCCACAGGCTTACAATCTAAACCAGTGTTCTCCAACCTTGGGTCCCCAGATGTTTTTGGCCTACAACTCCCAGCATGCCCCAGCCAGCATAGCTGGCTGGGGCATGCTGGGAGTTGTAGGCCAAAAACATCTGGGGACCCAAGGTTGGAGAACACTGATCTAAACTATCCAATTGGAGTTGGCTTTCCTAAAGTCCAGTTCTGGGCACCTCACTTTAAGAAGGACATAGACAAACTGGAGAGGGTTCAGAGGAGGGCAACAAGGATGATAAAGGGACTGGAAACAAGGCCCTATGAGGAGAGACTGAAAGAACTGGGCATGTTTAGCCTTCAGAAGAGGAGACTGAGGGGAGATATGATCGCACTCTTCCAGTATTTGAAGGGATGTCACACAGAGGAGGGCAAAGATCTCTTCTCGGTCATCCCAGTTTGCAGGACACGGAATAATGGGCTCAAGTTACAGGAACCTAGATTCCACCTAAACATCAGGAAAAATTTCCTGACTGTCAGAGCAATAAGACAATGGAATCAACTACCTAGGGAGGTCGTGGGCTCTCCCACTCTGGAGGCATTCAAGGTGCAGCTGGACAGACATCTGTCAGAGATGCTTTGACCTAGATTCCTGCATTGAGCAGGGGGTTGGACTCGATGGCCTTGTAGGCCCCTTCCAACTCTACTTTTCTATGATTTCTAAGTAAAGTCCTCCAGGGGATTTCTGGAGCCAGTTGTGTGCCCTGCCTCTCTCTGCATACCTTTCTGTGAGAATAATTTCACCAAGCGCTAATAGTGTCCCTTTTGTGAGCACTAAAATATTTACGAAGGGATACTGCCTGTCGGGAGGTAGTCTTGCCCATTTGTGACAAGATCCTTCCAATGAATGTCAGAAGTGTGTGTGTAATTTCCTCCAAATGAAAGAGGCAACATTTTTAGTTCCTTAAAAAAACAACAACCCTTAAAACAAATAAGAGCATCTAAATCCATTAACTTAAAAAAAAGTTTAATTTTCTAAAACAACACCCTACCGCTACGGCATTTTACATATGTTACTGCACAGAGCTCATTTTCAGTCATTAATATTAACAATCGTATAAATAATTCTATTATGCAAAAGAAAAAAAATGGTCAAATTAAAACCTTTCCATCACACAAAAGTATATACATATCATACATTTTTTTTCCTGTCTTTGTTGGTTTTGAAAATTGCACAACTTGGGGGGGAACACTTCGAACTGTTTTTTTTTTCCCTTCTTAATATTACCTTTAAAAATAAGAAAGGTAAATATTTTCAGAATAAGTATATACAGCTGAGGATTGCAGGCTTGCATTAAGGTGCTTACAATTGTCGGTATCTGTGTTCAGTGCATTAAAAGAAGACAATTAAGATATCTTCAATTGTTCCATTTAAAATACGGAAGAGGCATTGGGCGGTGTGTGTGTGTGTGTGTGTGTGTGTGTGTGTGTCTGTCTGTCTGTCTACCTGGGCACTTCTTCCGCACTAGTCCCTTTGTCCATGTGTAGAAGAAGTGGCCAGTGCATTTTATCTTTTGCTTGGGCCCGCCATAAAGGTTTGGTGAACAGCATCAAAGTAATGATAGTGTAACTTTACTGGTCGACGGGTAAACAGTCTGGTAACGTTATCATTGCAACATTTCCTATCTGCTGACATTGACAACTGATGGCTAAAAGAACATGCTGATGTGGACTCATCTGCAAGTTAACCTCCATTTCAATCTAATCATCCAAGTTGCGTTATGAGGTGTTGCACAGATTTCACTTTAAAGCAACTTTCTGCAGAGTCCTTTTGTCCAGAAAGAGCCTCAGGCCCGCAAATTATTTTGAATGCTGTACCATTTGTAAAAGCAACTGGATTTGAAGAGAAGCTCCTGGAAGGCCACCTCTGCAGAATGCGCGGATCTGACTCGTTCTCCCTTGACACCTTGGATAAGCAGCTGCCATAGTTTGCTGTTGGGGGTATCTGGGTGGATTCCCCAGTGGGAATGCAGATGGAAAAGTGGGTGTCCCCAAAGTAGGAGGTGTGCTTGTGCCGCAGACAGGAAAATGAGTGGAGCTGTGAGTTTTTATGTCACCCCAGAACTCTTCTGGCATGCTATTTGTCTGCCTTGGGGCACACAGGGTTCTTAAAGAAAGAGATGACCTCTGAAGGATCCCCCGCCGTGAACTTACCCTACCAATCCTCGCTGCGTGCTTCCAGTGTCTTGGGCAGAGGGAAACAAAACCAGTTTGAAGCACCTTCAGCTGGCGACATCTTGCCCCTTGCAGGTCATGTGTAGCAGTTTGGTTGCTTTCAACTAAGGGGGCCTGGACAATATGCAGACGAAGGCCTCCATGCCAAACAAAACTTGGGTAATTGAGTCGCTTGGGGGAACGGGGGGGGGGGCTCAATCCAAATCTTTGGAGTTCTGGTCCTGGACTGTCTCTCTCTTGCGGCTGGCACTTTTAAAAAAGCCAAGCTGCAGGAACAGGCAGAGAAAAAGAAAAAGCCCACTGTTACTTCACTGGTTTGCATTAACAGTACTACTGCTTTTGGAATGGCTGGGTGACATCGCTGCACTTCCATGCGAGATAATATACCGTATTTGTCCGTGTATAAGACGCCCCCATGTATAAGACGCCCCCCCCCACTTTTCTAACCCCAAATTCAGAAAATAATATTTTGGGTGGGGTGTTTGTGCCCCGCCGCCGGCTCAGCCGCCCCTCCTCCCCTTCCCCCGCAGGAGACGCTGGCCACAGGATTGGTGCGGGCCCTGCAGGGCTCTGGGCAGGTGGGCACTGCAGCAGCGCTCCCCGCCGCTCGCGCATGCACGCCTGCTCTCCCGCGGCGGCCGGGTGAACAGGGCGCCTTCTGCCTGCCCGGGTCAAGCTCGTACCCTGCCGCCGGCTCAGCCACTGCTCCTCCCCTTCTTCCGCCGGCTCAGCTGGCCACGGGACCGCCGCCTGCCCTGCAGGGCTCCGGGCGGCTCGCAGCTCGCCGCCGGCTCAGCCGCTCCGCCTCCCCTCCCCCCCCCACTCATACCGTACTTCCGTGTATAAGACGACCCTTAATTTTTCAACCATCAATTTAAGTAAAAAGTATCGTCGTATACACGGAAAAATACGGTAATTGTATAATTGTATTTATTAAGACTTCTGTCCCACCTTAGCTTCACTGTGGCTTGCAATTAAATAAGGAAACATTCAATACAGAAAACAGCAACCAATGAACTGGGAGATAAGAAAAAGGCAAAAACCGGCAAAAGCTCCATCGGTTGATTTTCTGCCCATTGCACAGCTCTTATAGCACTGAGCCTCCGTCCGTGTACAAGAGAGCAGTCGTAGGCATGTAAAGGCAGGGCTGGCCCAAGGTATTTTGCTGCCTGAGGTGGAGAACAAGATGGCAACCTTCCCCCACATTCTACCTACAGAAGCTGAGCAGACTGGTAGTTGAATCTTACTTCAACACTGGTGATGGGGCAGCATCCTCCACCTCACCTGGGAGGGCCACAGGCTAGCTTAGGGGGACAGGGTAGGCTGCATCAGCTGCCGCCTGAGGCGACTGCCTGACTCTGCCTAATAGCAGGGCCGGCCCTGCGTAAGGTCAAATGCTTATCAGCAAGATTTTTTTTCCTTGCTGATTTTCTTTTTTTCCTGGTGTGGGGGGGACAAAACTAATTTGATGGAAATGAGTTTGTTGCTTTAATGGGGGGAAAGGGTCACAACTGTTGTGTGGATTGGTGGTTTTTTTAAAATCCTAATCCGCCTTCCTGTCAAAAGGGCACCTGGTAGATGTTGCTTTCATATAGGAACGTAAGAAGCTGCCCTCTGCTGAGTCAGACCTTTGGCCCATTGTCTACTCTGACTGCCAGTGACTTTTGAGGATCTCAGGCAAAGGCCCTTCTCAGTTTTGCTCCTTGAGATCCTAATCTGGAGGGGCCAGGGCTTGAACCTGGGACATGCAAAGCAAGTCCACTCGGGTGTCCCCTACAACAGTGGAGCGGAATGCCAGTGCCCACAACTCAAAGCAAATGCAAAGCCAGGCCTATCAAGAAGTCTTCCATCATGTTCTGGGGGTGATTTACCCCTAACTGTGGGTGCTTCCACAGTATGGGTTTAGTGTGGCATCACCATGCTTTGTTCACTCACTGTTTACAGGGCATCCACAGGATGCCTTCATCCAATCATTGTTATGCTATATTCCCCCCCCCTGTGGTTCTTCTGTCTTTTCTCAGACTGCAGGAACTCTGAGCTTCTTTTCATAAAAATGGAACAGGAGTCAGTGCAATCTCCACAATTGTAGATGCCTTTAGTGCTACTCTTTCACCTTTTTCTTAGGTGGGTTCTTCACTTGGGCAGTGATGTATTGCAAAAGTGAACTGAACACAACTCAGCACACATTCGTGATAACCTTTGTGATGAGTGTCACTTTATGACCCTGTTTTTATCATTAAATCTTTTCTGGTTAGATTAAAAACAACAACAACAATGAAAGAGAAGTATAGCACTATACAGTAATACCTTGGATTGCAAGTAACTTGGTTTGAGAGCATTTTGCAAGGCAAGCAAATTTTTAAATATTTATTTAATTTTTTAAAATTTGATATACAAGCGACGTCTTGCAATACAAGTACTGTAGTACAGCTTAAATTAAAAATCTCTGTACACATTTTTTGGGGGGGATTTCTTTTTGATATAAGAGTGTTTTGGATTACAAGCACGTTTCCGGAACGAATTATGCTCTCAATCCAAAGCATGACTGTAACATTATAATGCTATAATGTTAATTTAAAAAACCAAAAACTTCCTGGTTGCTCCCAAAATGATGGGGACAAGAACATTATAAAAACCCTTCTTAAAAAGTAAGATTATTGTATTATCATGTTATACCTCCCTTTTTTCATGACCTCCCTATAACACCATTATGTTAATTTTTGTACCATGGTGCTATAATGCTGTAACACAATAATACAATAATGCTATTTTAATTTTTTTAAAAAAACTTTCCAGTCACCATCATTTTAGTGGTGTTGAGAAATAATTTTTAAATTTTTTTTTTGAGGGGAGGAATTAACATCAGAGGACTACACCTTTTCTTTTTTTTTTTTACATCCAAATAAATGTGTTCAAGATTTCATTCCTTTAAAAAAGGAAAGAAAAATGAAATATACAGCCTGCACAGTTTTGATATTTAGAAACGTATGTGAAAATGAGATTCTCTGTAAGCTAACATTTTGCATCAAATTCCCAGTGCCTACATTATATTCAGCTGCCTCACATGGTGTGTACCTGTGAGTTTGTTCTTGGGATCAGGAATGTGAAACGCCTGTCTGGTGATGAATGTGCCTTAGTGCCAAGGCTGCCAAGTATGGGCAGGATCAGTTCGGCATTCCGAAATGCAACAAAGGCAACAAGTTGGCCTTGGCTTCACTGTGGCTCTGAGATGGCCCACTGTACATTGTTAGGACTATTTTATGCTCAAGTGAAGTAAAAGGGACTATCAGCTGGCCGCTGAGCTTAAAAATGTGAACACTTGCTTAGTGACTCCCCTTTCCCTGCAGGGGCAATTATTACACAGTAGTAACGTGAGCCTCACCTGTAGAGCAAAAAAGGGTGGAGGCTTACCTTCCACAGTGCCAGGACAAGGAGCGCCAGCAGCAGGAGGCCACCCAATGTGCTCCCAATTATGATCCAGATGGGGATGTGGGACTCCTCTATCTTGGAGATTTCAAATATGATCTGCAAGAGGAACACAGAAGGGCCAGTTAGCAAGCAGCTTTTCAAGGAGAACTCGCCTTACTACTATTCAATCTCTTTTGTATCCAAGATCCAAGTAGGGCAGCCACGGGTGTGATCTTCAGGGAGTTCTAGAAGAAAAAAAGTATGGTTATGGTTCATGTTGGGTTGACTCCGCAGAAGTGTTTAACTCTTGTCAGTTGCTGGCTGCTGCCAGGAGAGGGCACCCGCGTCCCACTCATTTTTGGTTTGATGAGCGTCCTCCTGAACCTCAAGGTGTGTGTGTGCGCACAGAAAAGTGCAAGGCAAAATCTTCCGCTCTGTGTTATGTATTTACTAGCGGAAGGACCCATTCTTCAAACGGATTAATAAACTGATTACTTTCTACCCTGCTGATGGCATCACATCTAAGATTTAACGAATTGCGTAGCTACGTGGCTAGTGCTTCTTGGAACACTACATTAGAAGTTTTACCCTCCGGCGCCAATATCACCAAGTTACTTGGTTTACTAATCCTTGAACACGCTGCATAATATTGCTCATGAGAGAAGCAATCTTGCCTTACATCAATGCTGGCCTCTTTTAAGGATTGTCCCTGGGACTTATTGGTAGTCATCGCATACTCTTGTTTCCCCCAGGCTGTTAGAACCAGAATAAGAATGGATTTCTGGTTCCAGCTACTTAAGGTAAGTTCAGATTTATTCTATGTGCTGAGTAAAGGGGAATGATCACTTCATGCGATTTGGAAGCTATACTTCTATTAATGCAGCCCAATATAGCATTTGCCTTCTTTGCAGCCACATCGCATTGCTGGCTCATATTCAGTTTGTGATCTGCCACAATTCCAAGATCCTTCTCACTTGTAGTCTTGTTGAGCCAAGTGTCCCCCATTCTGTAACTCTGCATTTGGTTTCCTTTCCCTAGGTGCAGCACTTGGCATTTATCCCTATTAAATTTCATTCTGTTGTTTTCGGCCCAGCGCTCCAGCCTATCGAGGTCACTTTGAATTTTGTTTCTGTCTTCCAGAGTATTAGCTGTTCCACCCAACTTTGTGTCATCTGCAAATTTGATAAGCATTCCCTGTACCTCCTCATCCAAGTCATTAATAAAAATATTGAAGAGCACTGGGGCCAGGACCGAGCCCTGTGGTACCCCGCTCGTTACCTCTCCCCAGTTTGAGAAGGAACCATTGATAAGCACTCTTTGAGTCCGATTCTGTAGCCAATTGTGGATCCACCTGATAGTTGTTCCATCTAGCCCACTCTTAGCTAGTTTACTAATCAGGATATCATGAGGCACTTTGTCGAAAGCTTTGCTGAAGTCCAGATATATGATGTCCACAGCATTCCCACAGTCCACAAGGGAGGTTACCCAATCAAAAAATGAGATCAGATTAGTCTGGCAGGATTTGTTCTTGACAAATCCATGCTGGCTTCTAGTAATCACTGCATTGTTTTCAAGGTGCTTGCAGACTGACTTTTTTATAATCTGCTCCAAAATTTTCCCAGGGATTGATGTCAGACTGACCGGCCTATAGTTCCCAGGTTCCTCCTTCTTGCCCTTTTTGAAGATGGGAACAACATTTGCCCTCCTCCAGTCATCTGGCACTTCACCTGTCCTCCATGATTTCTCAAAGATAATAGACAGTGGTTCTGAGAGTTCTTCTGCCAGTTCCTTTATTACTCTAGGATGCAGCTCATCAGGCCCTGGAGATTTAAACTCGTTCTGAGTAATCAGGTGCTCCTTGACTATTTGCCTATCAATCTCAAGCTGCAATCCTGCCCCTTCAGTCTGCACTTCAGGTTTGCCAGGAGGGTCATAGACCCTCTTTTGGGAGAAGATCGAGCCGAAGTAGGAATTGGACATTTCTGCCTTTTCTTTGTCTTCTGTTATGAATTTGCCATCCTCAAAGTTGAACCACCATTTCTTTCCTCTGTCTTTTACTATGCATGTAGCTGAAGAAAGCTTTTTGTTGTTTTTAGCATCCCTCGCTAACCTTAGCTCATTCTCAGCTTTAGCCTTCCTGACACTATTCCTGCAGTTCTGTGCTACCCGCCTGTACTCTTCCCTTGTAACCTGTCCTTCCTTCCACTTCCTATACGTGTCCTTTTTTGTTTTCAGGTCATCTTTGAGTTTATTGTGAAGCCACACTGGCTTCTTCTGTTGCCCTCTGCCTTTTTTCCTTGTGGGAATTGTTTGCCATTGTGCCTTTAAAATTTCCTTTTTTAAAAACTCCCACCCATCCTGGGCTCCTTTTCTCATTAGAGTTGCTTGCCATGGGACCTTACTTATCATTGTTCTGAGTTTGTTAAAATTGGCTTTCCTAAAATCCAGGGTTCGCGTTGGGCTACACTCAGCTTTTGCTTCCCTTAGAATCAAGAACTCAAGTATAACATGGTCACTTTCCCCCAGAGTTCCCGAAACTGCCACTTTATCCACTAACTCGTCTCTGTTGGTTAGAATCAGGTCAAGGATAGCTGATCCTCTAGTTCCTTCCTCCACTTTCTGTAGGAGGAAGTTATCAGCAGCACAGCTCAGGAATTTCTTGGAGGGGCCATGTTTGGCTGAATAAGTCTCCCAACAGATATCAGGGAAATTGAAGTCACCCATTACTACCACATCATGCCTCCTTGAAACAATGGCGATTTGCTTTTCAAAAGTTTCATCCTCGTCTTCTCCTTGATTGGGTGGTCGGTAGTAGACTCCAACCGCCATGTTTGTCTTATTCTTTGCCCCCTTAATTTTAAGCCAGATGATCTCAATGGGGCTGCCAAGCTCCTCTTCCTGTATCTCTGTGCAGAGATACGTATCTTTAACATACAGTGCAACTCCACCTCCCTTTCTGTTGCTTCTGTTCCTTTTGAACAAGTTATACCCTTCAATTGCTGTATTCCAGCCATGGGAGTCATCCCACCAGGTTTCAGTTATCCCTATCAAGTCATATTTGCCCTCATGTATCAAGAGTTCAAATTCGTTCTGTTTGTTGCCCATACTCTGGGCATTAGTATAGAGACATCGAAGACTATGTGCTTTATAGTCTGACTTTCCCCCTACATTTTGTGGTAGACTATCATTGGGCACCGCTGGAGCTGTTCTCTCCATTGTGGCACAGAGGCCTTCTTCCATTGTTGTCCCCGAGTTTATGTCTCCCTCCCCTGTTGGATTCAGTTTAAAGCCCTCCTGATTAAGTTCCTCATGCTGTGGCCAAACACATTCTTCCCAGTCCTTGTGAGGTGCAACCCATCCTTTGCCAGCAGTCCATCTTCCAGGAAGTGTAGTCCGTGGTCCCAGAATCCAAATCTCTCACGTCGGCACCACCTTTGTAGCCAGTCATTCACTCGGAGTATTTTTCTTTCCCTTTCTACGCCTCTTCCAAGTACTGGAAGGATGGATGAGAAGACTATCTGGGCCCCAAAGTTCTTGAGTTCCCTTCCCAACTCTTCAAAGTCTGCCATGATTTCTTTGTAACTCCGCTTTGCAGTATCATTTGTACCCACGTGTCGGTGGGCTGTATGAGCCTTGGCAGCTGCTCTGTCACATCCTTAATCTGTGCCCCAGGGAGACAGCACACCTGGCAAGTCCATGGGTCTTCGCAACATACTTTGGCTTCGATCCCCCGCAGGAGGGAGTCTCCCACTACTAGTATTCTTCTCTTTCTCTTGCTGTAGGCCTTGGTTTGATTGCCTCCACGACTGACCTTCAGCCTCTTGCTCGCTGTCACGTTGGGTGCCAGATAATTCGTCCTCTGCAGGCTGTCCTCTGCTCTCGTCCTCAAGTACCTGGAAGAGGTTCCATAGCTCCACTGCTTCCACAGGTGCAGAATGTCTTCTAGTTCTTCTGCTCCTAACCGTCACCCTTTTCCAGGGAGTTCCCCCTGTTGTGATATGTATCACATTCACAAGCTGGAGCACATTGTTTACACATGCAAGGTACAGACTGGCGGTAAACAAGTTTGTTGTGTCTTTCTATGAATCTCGTGCTTTCGCAGGGGTTACTAGAGGGTATGGGAAACAGTATGAGCCTGTCACATGATTTATGCTTTCTGGTGACGTACTGTCTTGTTTTGCTGTCTGTAGCCATTGCCTTTCTCTTTGTTGGTGAGAGAGGAACAGGACTGTTCACTCTCTTCACGCATGTCTTCTGACTAGTGCTTGCTGGACTAAATGCAATCATGTAATGTCTTCGCTGAGGTGGAGTAAACACCTTGCTCCACTGGATTAAATGCTTGCTATGCATTATACTCTGCACATGGACTGTAACTAGGAAATGTATACTCTGTAGCATATACTTTGCTATTCAAATAAACAGGTAGCTAAATAGACCTGTGGAGTTTACAGAGTTATTTCCTTGCTACTTGAAGTAATCTGCAAACGGAGGAAGCTGGGCTGGTGTCAGATTACAGGGAGCTGGCTGACAACCGAAACGCTGGAAAGCTGCGCAGGGGGAGGGGGAGAAGGATCTGAACTTCTGTGTGTGGATTTATGGGCGTCTGCACTCAGGAATAGGATTTTAAATCTTCCATCTCACACACGAGAGGCACTCTGTTTTTTCCCTACACACCCACACCCCCTACGTTATTTTCCCTTGCCTCAGCATTCTCCGACTCTGCCTCATCCTGCCGTTGCCCTTCTGGCTCCTGCACTACGCTTTGGTGCTGTAGATCCATCATTCTGTCTAAGAACTCTTCACTTTCTCTTATACTCCTGAGGGTTGACACTTGTTGTTCCGGTCCTCTGCCCTTTTCTTCCAACAGCATGACCAGCTTGCACTTGTTGCACGTGTAGGCCATGTTGATCTCTGGCAGGAAAACAAACATTGCGCACCCATTGCAGGTCACCACCACTGCTGAGTCCTTTCCGCCCATAGTGCTCTGTTCCCTTTATGTTTCTGCCTTTCTTTTCGTACTGGAATGGCCGGTGCCTTGTCCTGCCTTCCCTGAATGTCCACAACAGAGTCCCCCTGGCCTATTATTAGAACAAAACAACAAACAATCTAGAAAATTTCTTAGGGACCTCCCCCTTGACCTCCCCTGCCGAACTCCGCCGCCGAACTCCTGTTTGCTCTCCCTGTGCACTCGCTCTGTTCGCTCGCTCTCTGGGAGCCTGCCCGCTTATCACAGCCCCGAAAACAGCTGGAGCCTCTCCTGTGCTCCTGGTCAGCTGGGAGTCAGGAACAGAATCAGCTCCCAGGCCTCGCCCTTCCCTTTAAGCTCTCAGGCCACGCCCTTCCCTTGCAGCACTAGTTGTTCTTTGTACAGCAGCACTTGTTGTTGCAGCACTTGTCGTTCTACTCCGCTGCCAAACTCCTGTTTGCTCTCCCTGTTCGCTCACTCTGTTCGCTCGCTCTCTGGGAGCCTGCCCGCTTATCACAGCCCCGAAAACAGCTGGAGCCTCTCTCCTGTGCTCCTGCTCAGCTGGGAGTCAGGAACAGAATGAGGTTAGGCCTCATCTTGAGTACTGCGTCCAGTTCTGGGCACCACACTTTAAGAAGGATGTAGACAAACTGGAGAGGGTTCAGAGGAGGGCAACAAGGATGATAAAGGGACTGGAAACAAGGCCCTATGAGGAGAGACTGAAAGAACTGGGCATGTTTAGCCTTCAGAAGAGGAGACTGAGGGGAGATCACAGAATCATAGAAAAGTAGAGTTGGAAGGGGCCTACAAGGCCATCGAGAGTCCAACCCGCTGCTCAATGCAGGAATCCAGGTCAAAGCATCCCTGACAGATGGCCGTCCAGCTTCACCTTGAATGCCTCCAGATGCTCAGCGACAGGCTGTACTGGCTGGCATCAAAACCCTGCTCTCCACCTGATGCTGAGGGCTCAGCAGCAGAAGCCCTGGAATCAGCATCTCAAGAGGGAGTGACTACTACCTAAGGAGGTGGTGGGTTCTCCCACTCTGGAGGCATTCAAGGTGAAGCTGGACGGCCATCTGTCGGGGATGCTTTGACCTGGATTCCTGCATTGAGCAGCGGGTTGGACTCGATGGCCTGGTAGGCCCCTTCCAACTCTACGTTTCTATGATTCTATGATATATACACAGGGATACCTTGAACATATTTACTGGCATAAGGGGTGCCTTTCTGGAGTGTTTTGATGAGGATAATATGCCCAACAGCTGGATGGCCATGCCCAAAGGCAAGTGGAGTTGCCATCAAACTGGGAGGGAGAATGGGGTGAGGGAGAGAGGGGAGGTGTGTGTGTGTGTGGGGGCAGGAGCTGCAGTTTGCATACTGATGGGAATGGTAAGCCATATCTTTGGCTGCCTCTGGGCACCTCTGAACCCAATTAACAGCAATTCATTGGCAAGGATTTCTTCTCCCCCAAAACAGGTAGGATGAAAACAAACCCCACGACGTACATCATGCTTCCGCAAACAGAAATCTCACCGTCACAGGAACGGGTATAAAGAGCCCCTGTGGTCAAGCTGCGTACCTGCCGGCTCGGGTCCTCTTCTCTGAAGACGAAGGCGCTGCGAAATCCTCTCTGCAGGGCAGCGTTGATCACGAACCTCAGTGACTTGAATTTCAGCTGGACAGGACAGGACGGGACAGGGAGTCACAACGGGAGGTCAGGACCCAGCGGAGCTTAGCCACAACTGGTACACATTCTAGTTAATAATAAAATGAAAGGTCCTGCAAACTAGTGCATATTCCCTTTCCACCTACTTCTCGGACCAGAAGCAGAAGCATTGCTCCTTGAGCTAGAACAAATGTCTGCTTGCACAACCATTCTTGAAATGGAAAAAATTCTCCATGCTGTCCATGGTTGCTGAAGCTTGTTTAAAAGTGGCTTAACGTCCAGATATGACAAAGTATAAAAATTGACCATATGGGGATGCCTTTACTGTGACCACGGATGAATGCCTGGAAAGCCAACCTTTTTTTTTTTTTTTTAAGGTGGCCACAGCAGGAGGCGTCAAGAAACGTTCTCCCGGAGGCCGCAGCAGGACAGGACACCTCTCCGGGCAGCAGCAACAGGCCAGAGCAAGTCGCTTGATGCAGCCTGAGCTCCAAGAAAGCTTCCAGGTCAGGCTAACCCAGTGTTTCTCAACCTTGGGTCCCCAGATGTTTTTGGCCTACAACTCCCAGCATGCCCCAGCCAGCTACGCTGGCTGAGGCATGCTGGGAGTTGTAGGCCAAAAACATCTGGGGACCCAAGGTTGAGAAACACTGGGCTAACCGCTGGTCTGATCAGATCTGGAATTTGCTGCATTCTGCCTTATACCGAGTCAGACCCTTGGTCCATCTAGCCCAGTGTTGTCGACACTGACTGGCAGCTGCTCTGCAGGGTTTCAGGCAGGATTCTTTCCAAGCCCTGCCTGGAGATGTGGGGGATCGAACCTGGGACCTTCTGCATGCAAAGCGGGGGCTCTACCACTGAGCCACAGCCCTTTCATTTGTACCATTCCCTCCTTTATTTATTTATTTCCCACTGGGCCGTGGCCTTCCCAGTACTCTTCTTTTCCCTGCAGCATGGAATGCAACCACTTCTGCCATGGCATCGCTTCCTGGACTCCTGTCCAGTGCTTGAATAAGGTGGAGGAAAGGGGTAGCTCGGCCCCTTTTCCATTTGTGGCAACCCCCTTCGTTACTATTTTAGAAGACTACGGGGTGGGGGGAGGAGGATTGATTTGGCTAAAATGGGGTGGGAGTCAGGGGGTGGGGGTCTGTGAATTTAATAAAGGGTCCCCCCTAATTTAAGCACTGCTCCTCTCGGTATACTATTGGCTGTTGGCCATCTCCGCCGCCCTCTTCCCTCATCGGTCCTCCTGCAGGTATCCCAGGACAGGAGCACCGAGTCGTCGTCCCCCCACAACCTGCCATTTGCACTAATTCCCCCCCCCCCCAGCACAGGGGATTCCCTCTGGTTTTGCCACTTCCCGAGGTGCTATCGACTCGGGGTGAATGGCAAAACTGAGGGGACAGTTGGGGCTTCCCAGCACCCCTCAAAAACTGTGTGGAAGGGGGGAATTGAGGGGGTGTCCTCCAAATCACCCTTTTTTGCAGGATCTTGGGGTTTTTTTGGGGGGGGCCCTTGTGCCTCTGGGTTATCCACACTTGGGAAAGTGAGGGCAGCCCAGGGGGACATGAGCCCCCCCAAAAGCCCCCCAAAGATTCCGCTGCAAAGGGTGCTTTCCATTCCCACCCCAACCTTTAAAAAAAGAATGTAAATGCAATAGGTAGCAGTGGGCTACAAAGTTCCAATTTGGAATGGACACTGTGTCTATTCAGACAAGTGTCCATGCATGCTGAATTGGAACTTTGTAGCCCATTGCTATTTTTTTTTTTTTTTACATTTTTAAAAAGAAGAGTTGGGGGGCATGGCAAGCCCCCTTTGCTAGCCCCCTGGCAAGAGTGGAAGCCCCTTTTCTTGCCGCGGGGCTCTGTGCCTTTTTGGCTTCTCAGTGGGTTAGCCTGTCGTCCAGGTTCAGACAACATGCTAAACCTACTAGGGCAGGGCTCTCCAACCTTGGGTCCCCAGATGTTGCTGGACTACAGCTCCCAGAATCCCTTGCCATTAGCCATGCTGGCTGGGTATGCTGGGAGCTGTAGGCCAGCAACATCTGGGGACCCGAGGTTGGAGAGCCCTGATCTACGGTTTCCTGCAAGCCATGGCTTAGCAAGTTGGTTTATAAGCCACACCAGGTTGTCTTATAAATCATCACTCAGGGTTCAGGCAACATGCTAAGCCGTTCTGCCACGTAACCTGCTGAGGCTTAGCGTGTTGTGTGAACCCAGTCTCTGCTTCAAACCTGCTAGGCATTACATTTCAAGGGGTGCCTTCTAGCACTCATCTTGGTGCAAAAGAGGATGCAGCTGTTCCTGATGTGGCTGAATTCTCTCCCTGTTTGTATCATTATGCAATTTGTGTTGATGTGGCACTCAGAAGATTAAAAGTCCTGTTTCCCAGCTAAGTATGAGGGGAGGCTTCAGTCTGAGAAGGGTGGGGAATTACTAGCAGCTGAATAAACTGGAGCGGAAAATGAAAGTCAGAAACCACCTCACGTGTGCACTCCCCGGAGTCTGAGGCTAGCTCAGGACACCGGCAGCACAAGTGGGATCATCTCCTGCCTGCGCTGGGCACTAGGGAAGCAAGGCTGCGCAGTTGGTTGACTCCTCCTCGTCCTTACAGCTGTCAGTGACTTCATCCACAGAGTTCCATAGAAGAGGAAGCTGACTTCTTCATTGGCAGCCAGATCCACATTGCAGTCTATTGATATCACATCAGAATTACTGTAGTTCTGGAAAGAAGACACGAGTGAGAAGTCAGTGGGGCACAACAGTGCCAATTAATCCAGTCCCCCTACCCCCCAAAAAAACAACACTGGAAGTAGTGTTTCATTGACAGACAGCACTGGGATTTCACTTGAAACTGCTGCGTGCAACTGGCTCGCCCATGAACTCGTTTGCCAGGGCCCGCTTTTGGCCACACTGGGGTCCAGTGTCGTCATCCATCACAGGGAACAGCAGCAGACAGCAGAGCCTTCTTGTGGCTCAGACCAGTAAGCTAGCCCGAGCCCAAAGCCCTCTGAGAGGGCTCAAGGGAGCCCCCACCTCACACGACTTGCTCTGGCCTACGGAGGCTTCCTTCCTGGTCCGGCTGATCTCCCCTTTGGCCAGGGTTGATGCATAGCAGCGCACAGTCTGGACCTCTGCCTTCTGCGGACTCAAGGCAGAACGCAGGACTGGGCATCTACCTCCTCAAACTGGGTAGACGGGGGCTAGCGAGACGCATTAAAAACCCACTGACCATTTTCTCAACATACACCCGTGATTTCACGCAGGTGCCAGGTGCCCAGACGATCACGTGAATTGACCTGAAGTGAAGTCGCTTCACTATCTGACCTTGTTCTCTGCTTTTTGCATGTGGCAGCAGAAAAACCATCGGGTGGCAATATTTTGTTGTCATATACATCGTAGGTCACGGGGAGCATCTTGCAATGGCACCGCACACTTTTAAAAAAACAATTACACCAGAACTGAGCCCTGAGTCCAAGTCCTGGCCCGAATCGCAGGACCACATACAAGCCTGACTGCGTTTGTGCAGTGCAGGAGGCGGGCACTGCATACCAGCTGGGGGTGGCGGCCCAGGTCCTCGTCTGAGGGTGTCCTTCGGTAGTCTGTGCTATTGCCCCCGACGTTACACATCGTATTTTCCTGTAATAAAGGGAGGGAGTGGAAGAACTCTTCAGGAACAGGGATCCAAGGAAACTAAAAACAAAGCATTATAGCTTCTCTGATTATGCACGGCTTGGTTCCTGCCCCAAAAGGCTGCCACTTAGCTTGCTTGCGCAATCAGACCAACCCTGGCCCAGCCATCATAAGGCGGCATGCAAAATGTTATTGGTTCTCCGATTCCAGAAATGATCCCTCGGCTCTAGGAGGAAAATTATTTCGTGATCTTAGAAATCATCATTAAATGCTACTGGGAGGTTTGGTTGTGAAAATTCTTGGATCTCTTCTGCTGGCTCCTAATGTTTTCCACCTTCCCAGCCAGCTGTGCGTGGAAGGGAAGGGGAGTCCTGGGGCACATTTTAGAGCCAAAAAGTGTAATAATTAGGTCCACATAAGCAAGGGGATGACTACTAGCAGAGAAGACTTTGCAGATGGGAGGAAATCAAGAGATGACCCAGCACCTGGATAGGAGAGCATCACAGCCTGTCAAATTTGCCCCTTTGGGCCAACATTTATAAACAGAATTAAAGCTGGACTTAATTACCATCTGGTAAGATAACAACCTTCAAAGCTGTAAGTTTTAATTGCCTGGATCGTCAGATATCCCTGGCTGGATCCCTCTATCCTGCATTTCCTCCATGAAGGACTCTAGTAATTCTATCCATGCCCTTATTCTAGAATTTGTAACCCACCTATTTTTAGAATGTTCATAATTATGCCCCCTTATTCCATGACTGCTGGCAACTGAGGGACAAAGTTGACATTATGAGGAAGACCAGCAGCCTCATGACTTCTCCCTGGTAACATCTAGTAAAAGACACGTGCTGTGAGTGACATCGCCGTGCTTAGAGTTTTCTTGCTGTATAGAATGCATGCATAGTTACGTCAAACTGCATTCCAACATTATAAAGCCTGAACATTCTAAACGTTCATAAAATGAAAATGGTTGATTAAAGCCTCCTGAAATTTGACATGGCGTATTGATGTGTTGAATGCCAGACGCTTGCCAAATGTCAAGTAGATCTGTTGAGAAATGGCCGAGATACAACAGTTCAAAGATCTCTCTTCTTCTTGAGCGAATTTCTGCTGTTCACGACTGTTTCCTCCCACCCCTGTTAAGTGTACCTTCCTTCCCTGCCCCCCTAAGTGCATCCCCAAATTTGAAGACATTACAGAGTCCCGTCCTTCCTCTTTTTCTGACCATCCACTAGATCATTGTGAAGGTACTAGCTTTTAACCCCACCCCACCCACCCCCACCATCATCATCATCAGGCAATCACTCATGACTGAGTAAGATTGTCTTCCAGGATAAAAATTTACAAAAAGGAAATTTTAAAAGGAGCAAATTCTAAAGAAAAAATTGTGTAGACTCTAGGGTTGTGTCCGTAAGTGACTGTGGAGGCCAATTCTAGATCCACACAGCTTCCCACAGTGAGGACACAGGTTACCAGATGGAAGATGGTCCTGTAAAGGATTCGTTTGACGTGCTTTTCGCTTAGCGCGTTTCTCCCTTTCGCCTTGCACTCGGGCTTCTTCAAAGTCCATAGAACTTTTGTGAAAGGCCAACCGCCAGTTAGATCGTTCATGGGCCAGAGCTTCCCAGTTTTCGATGTTTATACTGCATTTTTTAAGATTAGCCTTAAGAACCACCACCACCATTGTTTTGAAGGCAAGCCTGGCAACCCATGCTCAGTGCTTGATTTGTCTCTGCCCCGAGGAAATCTCTGTCCACAGCAAAGATGGCTGCAACCAAAAGAAGGTGGCTTGTGGCTGCAGTTGTAAGTACAAGCAGTACTTGTACAAGCCAGTGTGGCGTAGTGGTGAGAGTGTTGGACTGGGACTCGGGAGATCCGGGTTCTAGTCCCCGCTCGGCCATGAAACTCACTGGGTGACTTTGGGCCAGTCACTGACTCTCAGCCTAACCCACCTCACAGGGTTGTTGTGAGGATAACATGGAGAGGAGGAGGAACATGTAAGCTGCCTTGGGTTCCTTGCAGGGAAAAAGGCGGGGTATAAATATAATAAAATAAATAAGTGGACTGGAGAAGAGCAGGGCAGCAGTCTCTTGAGTGGGGGGAGAAAGAACCCTGTTAAAAAGAAGAGGGGGCGGGGGAAGAAAGTGTTGGGTTTTGCATATGCAGAACGAGATTACCACCTGACATCGAGATTATCACCTGACATGGTGGGTGTCTCTTGAGTTCAAGTACACAAGGTCTTTGGTCACGAGACATAGTCTCAAGATGATATGACTCAGCAACCTTGGACAGATTTGGGGTAAACATGTTGATGAATAGGTTATACAACTGGGGTGAGTAATATCCTATTTATAGGTGCAGGGTCTCTGGTATAAAGCTAACACACTTGTTGATAGCTTCTCCTTCTCCTCTCGTCTCGACTTGTTCTGGACTTCACTTCATCTAGCCTTACCACTGGGGTATTGGATTTGAGTCTGCAATGATGTAGTGAGTAATAGATGCACTGCTTGCCTTAATCCCATGTAATTGGGTCTTACAAATAAACTCTTTAATCTTTATTAACTGCTGTTATCTCCTCCTTCCGCCTGCGTGACTGGGACTGAGGGTCACTGGCTAGGGAAGCTTTTGAACCCAGGTCAGTCCAGCTCTCACAGAAAGAACCCTGCAAAAACGGGGGGGGGGGGGGAGAATCCTGTAAAAACCGTTATAGAGCTGTAGCCCCTCAGAGGGTTTATATAATTCAGTGGATTTCCTTTTCAAAACACTTACTCACGCACCAAAAAGCATGTAAATCGCAATGCCCGAGCTTTCTTGCGATGTAAGCAGTAAACGTATTCTACAGATTCATATGTGTGCAGGACTCGCCTCCTGCTTTCTCTTGCTGGCTTGCGGCAGGCAGCTAACGATGAAAGAGACGCTTGGCCCAATTGCCGTCTGCGGCCCAGCCTTGCCTCCCTCCCTCTCTCTGCATCCACTGCCAACCTCCCTGCCCTGGATACAGCTTGTCATTACAGCTTGTTATGACAGTGGGTGTCTTTCTCTATAACTCAACTGAAGGCTTATGGCGTGAGTGTCCTCATAGGGTCCTGAGCTTCAGTGTTCCTCCAATCTGCAGAGAAAGGGGATTGTGGCTGAAAGACCCAGGGAATGTGTGAGTGCAATGGGGGGTTAAGTTGTAAGCAAGCACCATGTGCCAGGCTGAGGAACCTGTTTACTGTTTACATGGTGCAGAAATTAAGCCCGGATTTCCATGCTTTTTGGTGCATGAGTAAATCTGTGAGCTCCTTAACTCTTCTCTTACATAGCAGGCTTTTGCTCCTAGAACTGGCAGTTGCTTGCTGCAAGGGGCAGGGAAAGTCCCTGTGGTGAGTGTGGTGATGGCATGTTACTTTGACTACACCATCAAACTTGAGAGGGAGGTCTCCCCATCTTCCGTCACTCTTCTGTGCACATTTTAAGGCTGTTTTGAGTTTTTAAAAAGAATGTACTTAAAACAAAAAAGCTACCTGATGCACACGGAAAGCTGTGAGTTGCAGAAGGCGATTCCCTCCTCGCGTGGCCACTGGGACAGTGATTTTGATAGCCACCCCGTCAACAGGAAAGAGGCCCAGATTCTGTAGCTGAAAGTGTCACCAAACAAAGCAAGACACCATCACTACCATTCTGCAAGGGACCATTCCCCGCCCTGCTCCAAAATCTTTAGAACCAGGAGCTCCATTTACCTTAAAGGTGCAATTAAAAGGAGGGCCGATGCTGTCATATCTCTCCAGGGAATTGTTTGATTTGATCTCGTAGTAGTCCTGGCTGGAACTCCTGAATAACAGCAAGAAGGAGAGACTAGCTTTGGAGGAGATCGACCCAACCCCAGAGATGATTCTAAGGAACCAGGTTTCTGGCTACTGACCACACGTAATATTTAAATAAGCACCCACATGCACCCACACAGTGGAAATGTCAGCATAACAAATCATAGCGCTATGAAGACCTCTCTCCACACCCATGCAAAATACCTGGTGAAAAGGAGGTCGGTCTCATATTTCAGCGGAAACTTTAGAAGAGCAGAGTTGTCCTCTTTTGTGCTTTCCTGTTCTTCGCTGTCACTAGAACACAGTTGACCAGAAGCCAATTTATTTAGGTGGCTTGACACGATGCAGATTAACACAACGACAATGAGCTAATATTGAAATGATGAAAAAGTGTCTGCTGAGCCTCGACAGGGTGTTGGAAGAACTGTGGGCCCTGCTGCTTACAAGGCCCTACTGAATTAGATTATGAGCTGTTAGCAGTTGTAAACACACAGAGAGCTCAGTTTTTCCTTTGTGGAATTAATGCCTAGGTTGGCACTGATCTCCTTCCCAAGGGTAGCAATTTCTCTCAGTTATACCCCTGGCGACTTTGGCAGAAGAAGACAGAACTTTCCCCTTCCTGCTCGCCAACTCTACATTGGCCTGGTGGGATATATAGACATATAAAAGGGGATTTCTGGCTGGCACTGTCAACATTCATGAGCTGTGTGAAGAGTTAATCCACCTTGAGTTGAAGCAAAGAGAAAACCGGATCGTTTTCCAGTGGCTGATATTACCATTGTTGATACAGCTCTGTGTTCTCTAAGCTCGTATGTGCCCAGTTTGGAGAACCTTCCCTCCCATTTCAAGCATTGCCTTTGCTGTCACTTCTGTGAATGCAGTTTAGCCCTCATACACACCTACCTGAAAGTAAATCACTTCATTTTTCTCACGCCCTCCACCCCCAGTTTAGCAAAAAAGCACAAAACAAGAGATAAAAGCACAGTTATTATAACAAAACAAAAACTCCATCGTAATATTTACACCAAGAAAGAAAAATCAAATTCATAAAGTGATCAGCTACTTTCTTTGTTGTACCAAAAAGATAAGTGGTAACTGGTCTCCACATTAGGCAAATCGCTTATATTTGTTAACAGTGTCTTGATAAGCAATCAGTTTGACTACTTTGAATACGTCCCTTATTTTGTTTAACGTTTAGGTTTTACTGGCTTTTGAGGCTGCTTTCCAAATCATGATGTATTATTTGGGATGCTGTCAACATATCTAAAAGGGGATAATGCAAATTTATTGGCTGAATATTTTTAATGTATTTCAATAAGCATAAGCGTGGGCTGGAGTCGGCTGTGCCAGTTGGAAACCTCAACGTGGTGCTAGTTAAATCTCCTTTAACTGAGCGACAATGCCAACAACATTTACCTTCAGGGGTCTTGTAAATTGTATTATTTTTTTTAGAGAACCACGTCCCTTCATTTTCATAGCAATTCCTTTCCACACAGTGGATTTAGGACTGGGGTGGTGGGGGTGGAATTTGCTGACACAGGGTTGGAAAGTGAGAGGTTTTTAATTCCTCCCGAGGGGTTGGCAGAAAGCTTGCAACTGTGTTTTCACCATATCATAGATGTTGACTGGAGGGAGTTACAATTTACAAGTGCATCTAGATCAGGGCTCTCCAACCTTGGGTCCCCAGATGTTGCTGGACTACAGCTCCCAGAATCCCTTGCCATTAGCCATGCTGGCTGGGTATGCTGGGAGCTGTAGGCCAGTGTGGCGTAGTGGTGAGAGTGTTGGACTGGGACTCGGGAGATGCGGGTTCTAGTCCCCGCTCAGCCACGAAACTCACTGGGTGACTTTGGGCCAATCACTGACTCTCAGCCTAACCCTACCTCACAGGGTTGTTGTGAGGATAAAATGGAGAGGAGGAGGATTATGTAAACTGCCTTGGGTTCCTTGCAGGAAAAAAGGCGGGGTATAAATGTAATAAATAAATAACATCTGGGGACCCAAGGTTGGAGAGCCCTGATCTAGATAGATTGTCTACCAGCCAGACTTAGTTTCATTTTCATAATGCCTGGGGCCTCCAGGAGCGCACTAGGTAGCAAAAAAACCTACATATGGCCCTAATATTATGGGAAAGGGAGAAAAATGTATTGAAACTTTTAAAACTCTCCCTCTTTCCACTATGAAACCTCCAGCTACAGTTCACTTTCAGGCATGCCCAAAGTAGTCCCTTTAACAGTCCATCAGAATCCTCTTAACAATCATTTCCATGCACCCAGACAGGATTGCCAAGGTCCATATGTCTGGGCTCTCCCCAACTGTGGAACTGCCTCCCTGTTAGGATTTTAGCATCTGCAATTTTTAAAATTACCTTGCATTTCCTTCTTTTTAATGCACCATGTAATGCTTCTTTTTAATACACCCTGAGGTTTCTTTGGAATACATGCGCAGACTGCATGCTTGGATAATTATATATGTTTTGGCAACCTCCATGCGCTGACTCAAGGGAAGCAAACAGCCTGGAGATGTGGGCACAGTCCACAGTAGCATTGCAATGCGTGGTGGGGGTGGGGGGAAGAAACAGAGTTGAGAGATCTGTTTAGAAGAAAAGATGATGAATAGATGAAAAGAGGAAGGAGAAAAAACAACATTATTGCCAACCTGTTTGCGATCAAAAAGACCTCCAGATGTTGGAGGAAAATAGACTTGCTGAACTCAAAATCCAGGCGAAAAGCCACCTGCAAAGATAAAGACAAATTGGAGATTTTTAAAAGGTGTAGCCCACAACATTTTCCACAGCCATCTGGAGCAAAGAATAGATCATCAGGATAGAAAACAATGGAGGCTTTATAGCAGTGTTCTCCAACCTTGGGTCCCCCGATGTTGGGTCGGGGTCCCCAGCTATGCTGGCTGGGGCATGCTGGGAGTTGTAGGCCAAAAACATCGGGGGACCCAAGGTTGGAGAACACTGGGCTAGAGGTTACAGCTGCCCAGTTTTGTCCTATTTGTCTGGCAAACAACTTTGACTCAAAGAAGAAAGTGCACACAATTTTGTCGAAGGGCCGATCTACACTAAAGAATGTATATCACTTTTACGACACATTGCCATGGCTTCGCTCAAATAATCCTGGGAACTGTAGTTTGGTGAGGATGCAGAGAAAGAATTCCTGGTTAGACATCTCTAGCCCTCTTCTCATCCAAGCACAATTTCCAGGGTTCCTGGCAAGAGGAAATGGCTGCTCCCAGATGAGGCATTTATTCAGCAATTACCATGGCTTGTTCACTCACGTTTTATGGAGGGTCTATATGTCTCTGGCATTCATTTGCAATCCTCCTGTGTTTTCCCAGTGCTGCTCCTGTATTTCTTTCCATACTGCAAAAAGTCTGACTTTTTTTTTTTTTTAGAAGAGTGGAAGAATAACACAATTTCCACAGGTGTAGATGTCTTTAGCACCCACCACTCTTCCATATTTTTAAAGAGATGTGCTATTTATGTCAGGTGGTGAACTTGTCATAGTCATAGCTCAGCACACATTTAGTATAACTTTTGTGGTAAACACCCTTTTATCACTTTTTTAAAAAACTAATCTTATAAGTACTACTAATAATATGCCTTTCCATCTATAATTTTTTTTAAAAAGAAGCAAAATGCCACTGAAATGAAAGAGTCTCATAGAATCCAAGAATAGTTGAGATGGAAGGGGCCTATAAGGCCATTGAGGCCAACCGCCCAACCCCCTGCTCAACACAGGAATCCAAGTCAAAGCATCCCTGACAGGTGCCTGTCCAGCCGCACCTTGAATGCCTCCGGAGTGGGAGAGCCCACCACCTCCCTAGGTAGTTGGTTCCATTGTCGTATTGCTCTAACAGTCAGGAAGCTTCTCCAGGCAGAATCTGGCTTCCTGTAACTTGAGCCCATTATTCCGTGTCCTGCACTCTGGGATGATAGAGAAGAGATCCTGGCCCTCCTCAACCTTTCAAGTCCTTGAAGAGTGTCCTGCAATCTGGGATGATCAAGAAGAGTACTATGAGTTTCATAGTACTATGCCCTATATGGAAACGATGGGAGAAAAACACCTTTCCATTCACTGCCGTTTTAGCAAGGTGGTTAATGGCGGTGACCAGGATGGTCTTTTATTTTTATTTTAAAATAGCGCTATTGCATTATAATACTATAGCACTATACCCCTTTAATGATAATTTAAAAAAAAACAAAAAAACCCCCCTTTCCATTCACCTCCATTAATCACCTTGCTAAAATGGTAGTGACTGGAAAGGATTTTTTTCCATATAACATTTTGGAGTTATAGCACTGTAACACTCTTTCATGTAAGTGGTATTTCGGCACTACTTAAAACAGTGTTCTCCAACCTTGGGTCCCCAGATGTTTTTGGCCTACAACTCCCAGCATGCCCCAGCCAGCGTAGCTATGCTGGCTGGGGCATGCTGGGAGTTGTAGGCCAAAAACATCTGGGGACCCAAGGTTGGAGAACACTGACTTAAAAGATCAGACACAAAAACAATGAACAGGTGACTGAAATAGCGCTTACTCCCAAAGGAATAGTGAATGTGTGCTGAACTGCTGATAGGTTCAGCTGCCCAATCTGTCACTGCTCACATCAGCCCATAAAAGAGATGGAAGAGTGGCACTAAGGGCACTGTTGTGGACAGAACATTGTGGGATGAAAGTTAGATGCAATACCACTTGCAGGTTACAGTGGAAGGGCAATAATTCATTAGTGCTAGGAGCCGTTTGCCGGGAAGTACCCAATGGCTGGGTGCACACATGCATGGGTGGTTAATAAACTATGGTGGCTTATTAACCTCCTCTGCGTGTGCTGGGTGCATGCCATCTGATTTCTCCAGTTACCCTCACCGGGCACAGCTTGGCGTGACGTGTGAACCCGGCGAGGCCGGGTGGCTGGGGTGGTTAAGAAACCACCCAGAACCCCGCACTCTGTTGCAGAGCTGCCGGGTGATTTGTGAACCAGCCCAGCCACCCGGCCTCGCTGGGTTCACACACGTCACGACAACAACCCACCCCTGGCGAGGGTAATTGGGGAATTGAGCTGGCATGTGACCGGCAGGCATGGGGGTGGTGAACAAGCCACCATGGCTTAGTAACCACCCTTGTGTCATGCAAACCAGGCCATCGACTCTCAAAACAGTTTGGGCTGTTTCAGACTGGGTTAACTTAAAAAAAAAAAAGTTTAGTTTTAATTGGCACGTGGTAACTCAGCGACTGGGTTCGCAGGACACGACAACCCATTGTGCGTAACTAGCCACGGTGGGTTGTCATGTTATCCGAACCCAGACCACTTCCCGCAGGGTGGCTTATTTTTCAGGAACAAGCCATGGTTTGTTCTCGGGATTGTTCGACCCACGATATCTTCCACATCCAGGTGAGCAATTTCATTGTGGGTTGTGTGGGGATCACCTTCAGAGCCGCCTGGCGAGAGCAGCAAACCCCCCTGCCACTCTCCGCGATCTCGCCCTTGCCGCTGCCAGGGACAGCCCCTCCACCGGTGCCCAAGCGGCACTTTGGAGTGGCCATCCTTGGTTCACCACCTTTTCCCCCCCCCAGTCGCAGAAAACTGTGCAACTGTGCACTTATGGCTGTCCGATATGTGTAGTCTCGCCTTGTCGATGTCCTTGTAAGTTTCAGCAGTCAAAGGGAGTGAAGTGCAGTAGGTAACATAGATGAAAATTGACCAGGTGAGACTTCATATAAGCTAATTTGCACACAGCTGCCAGGGACCAAACGCTTAGCTGTCGATTAAAGGGGGGAAAAGCAGCGAAAGTAGGTGCACCAAAAGGGGGTGGAGGCAATATCACCCACTTAGCAATGTAATCCTCTTGATTTTAAGTGTTGAACTGGACAGTTCTCAGTTCTTCTCAACACTTCCCGAGTCTCCAGCTAGTCCAGAAAGGGGAGCACTTTTCAGAGCACTTAGTGCTGCCGTTAGTGCAGTTTCCTGATCTAAAAAAAAACCTGTGGAGGCGGCTGAATGAAGGGGACCGAGTGCACGGTGTCCCATTAGAGGGGTGGGTGTAAGTGCTACTGGTGCTGGCACCCCGTTTGCCAGCACCAGGTTTTTTGGTTTTTAAAAAACACTGTCGGGAATATTTGTGCAATTTTTTTGGACTGGTAAATATATGCAAATTTAATAGCTGGGAAGTAAATGGAGGGGAAATCAGCACACCTGCATTAACTGCTGCGGTACTGCAGGGGCACAAATTTCTCCTCCATTTAATTAATAAATCTACTTCCCAGCCATTATATTTCTGCTGGGTTTTTTTTTTTTAGAACTGTCAGGGAACCGCAGTAACCACAGCAGTAAGTGCTCTGAAAAGGAGCTGTGGGAAGGGGGGGGGAGTTAATATCTCCCCTTTCTGGAGTAGCTGAAGATTCAGAGTGTTGAAATGGTGGATCATAGAATCATAGAAGAGTTGGAAGGGGCCTACAAGGCCATCGAGTCCAACCCCCTGCTCAATGCAGGAATCTAGGTCAAAGCATCTCTGACAGATGTCTGTCCAGCTGCACCTTGAATGCCTCCAGAGTGGGAGAGCCCACGACCTCCCTAGGTAGTTGATTCCATTGTCTTATTGCTCTGACAGTCAGGAAATTTTTCCTGATGTTTAGGTGGAATCTAGGTTCCCGTAACTTGAGCCCATTATTCCGTGTCCTGCAAACTGGGATGATCGAGAAGAGATCTTTGCCCTCCTCTGTGTGACATCCCTTCAAGTACTGGAAGAGTGCGATCATATCTCCCCTCAGTCTCCTCTTCTGAAGGCTAAACATGCCCAATTCTTTCAGTCTCTCCTCATAGGGCCTTGTTTCCAGTCCCTTTATCATCCTTGTTGTGAGAACTCTCAGTTGAACACTTAAAATCGAGAGGATTACCTACACCGCTACATGGGTGATGTTGCCCCCAGCCCCTTCTGGTGCACCTATTCTCACCACTTCCCCCCTACTGGTGCTTTCCAATTGACAGCGAGGCACTTGGTCCCTGGCAAGTGTACGCAAATCAGCCTATACACAATCTAAACATAGAATCATAGAAGACGTAGAGTTGGAAGGGGCCTCCCAGGCCATCGAGTCCAACCCCCTGCTCAATGCAGGAATCACATTGACAATCTCACCTTGTCAATGTGTTACTCCGCTTCCCTTTGACAGCTGAAACTTACAAGGACACGGACAAGGCAAGACTACACATATTGGGCAGCTGTAAGTGCGCACTTGCGAAAGACCAACAACAACAAAAAATAATTTTAAAAAATTACAAACACAGTTGCACAATTATCAGCCCCCCCCCAAATAATAAAAAATATGATCCCAATTGCGCTTTTTTGAGGTTCTAGGGGAAAAACCAGCGGCGAATGAAAAGGGATAGTGTTCATAGTGGGGAGGGAGAGACAGAAGACGGGTTCCGCAAAGGACACTGGGATATCGGCTGGAGGACCGAGGGAGAAAACAAGCCATGGTGAGCACGATCGACTGCCGGGTGCACCGTGGATTGTTCCCTGAACAACACACACTGCGTAGCTTATTCGCAGGGTGGCTTAGTGTGGCGTGCGAACACAACTAGTGTGAGATATGTCTGCTGCATGTCCAGTAAACACCCATAAGCACTTGTGTGTAATATTACCACTCACCAGAATCCAGAGACCGGCTCATGGTGGGCGTATTGCATTCATTCAAGCTTCCATCAACCCATCCTGAAATAAGCTCTCAACCAAAGGTTCTGTCCATCACCTTTGAAAGATGATGCAGAAGCTCTTTGGTTTTTTTATATGTTTGATTGCAGCAGAGATTGGAGAAGATACTGAACACGTCTGATCAGTTGTGTAGCGTTGCCCAATTAATAATTTACCCGGGGGATGTTGTCTGTTGAAAATGTGGCGGCGGCGGCGGCGGGGGGGAGGGAGTGGCTGCCAAACAATATGTTCTAACCACAATGCAATGTGATGGTCTTTAGGCAGGAGGGTTTTTTAAAGTGCCCTAGGCTTGTGCACAGCTGATTATAATATTAACATTCTCCTTGGGCTCCCAGGGCTGAATTTTCCATTTTCAGCTCCTCTTTGTTTTGGCAAAGCAGTAAGCATCCAGTGCCATACAGATGCGTTACGATAGTATTTTACGGTCCAAAATCACACAGGGTTGCTTTATTGCAGGGACTAAATACTAGCACATTGATGAGATCAAATCCATCATTGTCAATTCCTCGCCAAGCAAAGTTTCAATCTAATATTTTGTTTTGAATCTGGGAAGCCTCCTCCCCCCTGCCTTCTACTTCTTTTGAACAAAGTCTGCTTGTATATCTTCTTCTAATACTCCCCCCTCCAGCCTATCACACATAGAAGATAATATATTTCCCAGGTATATCATATACGACAGCTTGGTGAAATGTCTTCTATTTAAAGATTCAAGTGAGTGAAACGGGAAGGATAGGAAGGTCCAGCTGCCAAATGTGGTTCCAAGTCTTGAACATCTCAATGTCCAGCGAGGAATGCTGACTGAGGTCACTATGGAAATAAAACCGGGAAGCAGATTTCTCCTGAGTCCAGCCCAGTATTGCCTACTCCAGTTTCCCCCACCCTGGTGCCCTTCAGATGTTTTGTACTACAACTCCCATCATTCCTGATAATTGGCCATGCTGAATGGGGCTGATTGGAGTTGTAGTCCAAAACATATGGCGGTCACCAGGTTGGGGGAGGCTAGTCTGACTGGCAGCAACTCTCCATCAATGGCTCTATGACAGGAGTGGGCAACTGTGAGAGGTCCAGGGGGTATTTTTGCCCCCCATATCCCCCCCCCATGGACACAGAAAAATAAAAATAAAAAAATAATTTTGTAAAGCTTTTAAATGGTATCCATGGCGACTATGGAGTACCAAAAGGGTGCGCCGTAGTTGCTACGGACGCCAATTTCCACCCCACCCCAAATATTTTTAAACTGAATTTGGAGGGCAGCTGGGGCTGCACGCAGCCCGTGGGCCACTCATTGCCAACCCCTGCTCTGCTAGCCTGAGGTCATTAATGGCCATTGGTCATGATGGTTATATGATAGCTATAGTCAAATTCAAATTAGTTTTATTGTTCGTCGCCAATGGCCATTACAATATAAACACACAAAACATATTTGTAAAATACTGGATGCTCAATAGAATAAAACACAAATCATTAAGTACAAACAGTAACATTTACACATCTAATTAATATTAAACGGAGCAAACAAAACTCTTCTTAGCCTTTGTCACTGATGTTATTCAAGTAAACTGCTCTTATCTTTGTTGCAGCTAACATATGCAGGGCTATTCTATAGCTTACAAATTTATTTGTATCCGCCAGCAGCCATCTGATCTTAGGTTCATCAGATAGACCTTCTATCAAGGTCTGAGAAGGGAGAATAAACTTAGCCCTAGGTGAATTATACAATGGGTAGTGTAGTACATAATGCACCACATCTTCCATTTGGCCCAATCCAGTGTTTCTCAACCTTGGGTCCCCAGATGTTTTTGGCCTACAACTCCCAGCATGCCCCAGCCAGCTATGCTGGCTGGGGCATGCTGGGAGTTGTAGGCCAAAAACATCTGGGGACCCAAGGTTGAGAAACACTGGCCCAATCCAACTGAATTTGGAGGGCAGCTGGGGCTGCATGCGGCCCGTGGGCCGCACGTTGCCAACCCCTGCTCTACTAGCATGAGGTCATTAATGGCTATTGGTCATGGTGGTTAGATGATAGCGATATACTACCTCCGAGATCAAAGGCAGCATGCCCCTGAATACCAGTTGTGCAGGAGAAAAACAGTAGGAGGCGGTTACTATCCTCCTCCTGTTCTCCTTGTGGGCTTCCCAGAGGCATCTGGTTGGCAGCTGTGGGAAATGGGATGTTGAACAAGACGGGCCTTTGTTCTTATCCAGCAGGGCTCTTCTTAACTTCTTAGGGTGTTAAGTAGAGAGGGGCCATCCCCAGCCTTCCTACCTGAGATGGTTTTACTGGAGATGGCAGACAAAGACCTTCTTCAAGTAAAGCTGCACAGGCCCTCTCTAGACCATCTGTGCCCATGGGACAGGGACTTGGGTTTGTATAGTGAGGAGGACAACATTCAGGGATGCTCTCAGAGGAGGGGGGAGGAGCCAGTGTCAGATGTTAAAGGACAACTCTTTGGTCCTGTGCTGGACTGCATATCAGGGGTGGATGTGGCAGAGCTGAGCTCAAGTATCAGCTCCGCTGTGCACCTGGATGGCCACGGGCAAGTCCATGGGAGTTTTGTGTGCTCTGAATCTGCCACTGAAGAACAAAACTAGAACTGCAGCAGGAATGGCAGGGAAAGGCAGCCCAGCCCCCCCACACACTGCAAAGACCCCTTTTAATCAGTGCTTTTTTTCTGGAGAAAAAGGTACCGGAACTCTTGGATTACATTTCCTCGGGAGTAGATGGCGATTAAATTGTAATGCAATTAATAGAAGAAAAGGTGCTGGAACTCAGTTCCTGTGAGTTCCACCAGAAAAAAAAGCCCTGCTTTTAATGCTTATTTTGGAGTAAAATTAGTTTAGGTTTATATCCCACCCCTCATTCTGTTGGCTCAGGGAGGACAACAAAAGAAAAAGAGGCAACAAAGACCAGCACTTTGAAGGCTACTCTTGTGGCTATGTTTTCACGGGCCAGAGCCCACTTCATCAGATGCATGGCGTGGTAACTGCAGTGTGTGGGCCTATATATCCTGTGTACAGAAAGGAGGAGAGAGAAGAAGAAAAAAGAACCCTTTCCCCAGCATGGAGTGTCATTGCCTGGTATCTGAATAAAACGTCACTGAGTGAAATGTGCCAACTTCATCCTGAGTCCCAAAAGGGCAGCCCCAAAACAATGCTTCCTAACAGTGTCTGGGCTAGGAGTTTGGAGGGTCTGCAGTGGGAGAGAGTCATGCCCATAGAAGGAGGGGGCTCTCCCATAATTGGTAGAACTGGAAGAGTCCCTGAAGCAAGGCACCAGAGGACGGATGTCCCCTTAAGTGTAGTGCTGCCTGAGTTTCCTCAACAGCTCATTGCGAGCAGCCAGCCACTTGTTTAGCCTTAAGGCACCAGAAGCACTGGGTTGATAAGTTCAGCTTATTCTGAAAATTTGAACGGTCTGCCCTGAAAACATGTCCTCATTTTTCAGCTTCAGCTTCCTCACAAGTAGACCTTACCTTACAGGGTTGCTTTGAGATGGAATAAAGTCTTTGCCTACCAGAGAATGACAAGGAATGATAGAATGATAAGATCTACTTTCCATTACACCATCTTAGGGAGAGGTTACGACATTCTGCATTGCAGTCACATCTGGTCTGTGGCTTTTGGAATGCCAGTACCTTTAACTGAAATGAACTAACTTTGGCATAAACACGCCATAAAAGGTAAGGAGGAATTTATCTGACAAGGCTACCAACAACCCTAAGATTCAGCAACCACTGCAGTCTCGCATCCCATGACAAAGTTAATAGGGTGGTCTGACCGCTCCAAGTATCTAATGTGGGTCTAAAAATGTCCTTGCTGAGAACAAGAGAGAATTAGTCTTATAGCCTTCTCCCCCCCCCCCCCCCAGCCCAATTGCTGCAAACCAGGAATAAGGTGACTCATGAAGCAGCAAAGGAATTGCAGGGGCTACATCATCAAAGTTAAACAGGATTAGAATGAAAGTTTTTGAGCTCAGTCATCCTGTATTTAATTTGTCTGCCCAAAGGCTCTTAGGTTTTCTGGGCCATCTTAGTGCAACTGAGAAACCTCTTAGCTGACCAATTATTTCCTAAGTTGACTCCCCAGCACTGCTATGCAGACCTGGAAAATAAAAAAAATATTAATGTTCCAGTAATTAATGTGTGGAATCCATAATAAACTGCACCGAGAAAGCAACTGGGATTAGCTGGGATGGTGCGAGAAACCTACTTAATTAAATTCTGGGGAGAGCCAACCCTCTCCCTAAACTTCCAGTTCTGCAGTGGTCATCTGTCTCACACACATACACACATCGTGTGGAGTTTGCTGGCACCCCAGTTCTGGCAGCCATGCTCCCTTCCAAAGTGGGCGGATGTGTGCTGTGCGAGGAGCCACGGATGTGAGGGGTTTCTGGACTTGGGATGCCGGCAGAGGAAGGCACCGAGTCAGTGGCGAGAGGACGGAGAAGAAGGGCCTTGGTGGGCCGGCAGGGGCACTCTGTGAGCCTGGAGCAGCTTAGCGGCCGCCCTTTGAGGAACAGAGACGTGTAGCTTAGCATCGCCAACAATGCCAGTCTTTCTCAAGATGTGAGAAAGAGGCATGGACAGTCGCCAAGCACTACACAGGCTCCTGCCCTCCAATCAGTTGAGTTCAAAACTGATTTTCAAAACTGGCGGTCATCACTGGTGGTGTTCTCAAGCTTTTTGTTTAGTCTTTGGAGCTACTCTCCCAGTGTCAGGAAACGCTCCTCAGCCCTACCCCCATTTGGTATGCAAGCTCATCTTAGACTCCCTTAGCTTCCCTGCTCCCGTGGGCTCCAGCCTCCCAGCAGCCTCTCTAACAGGAAGGAGGAAGAGGCTGCTGATCAGCTGGTCTGTCAACAGCTCCTGCTTAGAGCTCCATGGCTTTGCCTCACCTTGAAGGTGTGCCTCGAACTTGCTTGTTCCTTCCTCCATTTCGTTTGCCTTGCCCCAATGCTCCTAGAACAGTGTTCTCCAACCTTGGGTCCCCAGATGTTTTTGGCCTGGGGCATGCTGGGAGTTGTAGGCCAAAAACATCTGGGGACCCAAGGTCGGAGAACACTGTCCTAGAATCTGCCCTGAATCTTGCCTGGTTTCTGCGTCTGTTCCCTACCCATTTACCCTTAGCTTTCTTGCTCGTGCCAGAACCTACTTCTTCATCTCCAGGTCCAGCTATATCCCAGCTTACTCTCTGCCACTCAGTGATCTAAAGCATGCTGTGACCCCAGGTTGCCCTGGTCTCTCCCTCTTCTAGAATGACTGATGCTTGTTTTGTTCCACGGGTTCTCCTACGTGCCTCCATCCTTACCTTTGCTTTGGCCCGGAAGAATGGGTAGCTGACATTGCAAACCCTCCTGTTTGGATGCTTCTCTTCAGACATGCATTCTATGTTAATGTCCAGGTCATCCTGAAATGAAAGTGGAAGAATGTTGTAGACTGCAAAGTACAGCTAGCCTTGTATGAGATCTAGACTGCAAAAAGGTTTCCTTAAAAGCCTGCTTAAAAAATGGAGTGTCATTGCCTGGTATGTATGTCACTCTTTCTTGTATTGCATGAAACTAGGTGGTTTTTCTAGACACAGTCTTAGCCCCAATTCCACACCATGGAAGGATAGGACCAGAAAACCATTCTTGCCAGACAATCTGCATATAGACAGATTGGCATGAGAAACAGCACCTTGCAGGGAATGGTTTTTTTTCCAGGTCAATTGGTCATATTAGTCACATCTCAAAAGATGACTGCAGTCAATTCAAATGATAAAGCTTTGATGTGGAATCTGAAAATCCTGGATTCTAATTGTTCAATGATGACTTTGGATGTTTATGACAACAAGCCACTTAAACTGCTGTATTTGTCCCTAAATAAAAGGTGATTTGTGCAGGAATTTTGACAGGGAAATCTGATCCCAGATTTGATCCTACAAATATAGGCAGGGAAACACAACAGGAAAGCGCCAGCCCTTTCTGAGCTTCCATCTTCCCAAATCACATTGGGATAATGGAGCAGTAAGGATGCTTCTCCCACCCCCACCCCTGGCACGTTCTGTCTAACCAAGTCAAGGAAGAATGCATTACGGTATCTGCTTTAGGATTCTATCCCTCTCTGGAACTTTGTGACCCTGGAAATTTGTGCCCCTCTCTCGAACGTTGTGCCCCTACACACACACACACACACACACACACACCCATGACACTCCATTTGCGCCACAGTTATAGGAGAGTTCTTTCTTCATAAGGAATAGCTATGAGCCTCCAATCTGTTTTTATAAATGCCCCTGTGTTTACTCTGGTTCCATCTCCTAATGTTTTTCTTTGGTTAGTTTGGAGTAATCCATCAGCAAAGAGAGAAGCTTTTGCACTTTTCCTGTTTTGTGGGTAATCTTTCCTGCAATTTTCCACTGGCAAGCTTTTTAAACCAACAAAAGGGGGGCACTTGATGCTCGGTGGATAAGCGAGGCCTCGGCAGCAAGCTCAGCATATTTACTAATGAAGAGGGATGTGGGGTACAGTCTTGTCCAAAACACACAGCAAAGTGCTTACACACACTGTCAACACTTAGCTGTTTACTACAATTCAGGCTTGAACAATGGAAGGAGGATATTTCCAAGGTCCAGCCAGGACTAGAACTCCAGGGGCGGATCTACAATATACACGGTATATCGTCAAGTTATCAGAACGGTACTGCTATATTCACATTCCACAGTTACTACTCACAGGGCACACTCTTGTTAAATGTACTGCACTCATCCCGGTTTGCCACCCCACACCTAACTCCGTAGCGGTAGAACTGGCGTTGCCTTGAACAGGGCTTTCTTTTTATTTTATTTTTGTCGTCTCTGTGCTGGTTCGAACGAGCGCTGGAGCGATCTTTAAAAAAGGAAGGAAAAAGATCTTCTGGCCCCTCACAAAAAAGGAGAACGCTGCTGCTGCTGCCGCCGCCCGCCGCCACCCGCCTGCAGGGTCGGGGTGAAGCCAGCAGGATCACCACCCACATGCAATTTCCCAAAGCGGTGTCCCTCCCGTTCTGAGTTTCCTGAGCACAAGGCTCCTGTTGAATCAATGTGATTCACTTGGGAGTAAGGGCATTGGAGAGAATGTGATTGACTTCTCAGCAGATATGCCTTTTGGCTAATTTATAGCTCCCTGCTCTTTAGGCAACGGGGGTGTGTGAACATAGTTGTTTTAAGGGGGGGGGAGTCTCCCGCTCCTGTCCCCTCTCAAACTCCATGGTGGTTATCCTGATGGAATATCCTGGGGGGTTATCCTGGGGGTACTGCCTTTCTCACTCAGGGGAAATGGCCATTTCAGAAGAAGGGTTTTTTGTTTCTGGTCTGTCGTTTATGTGGAGTTGCGCATGTGCGCAGGAGCAAATGTTTTTTTTTTAAACAAACAACACACCGACGCGTAATTCCCCGAAGCAGCCTACTTGGAGGCGCAGAGATACGCAGGAATGTTTACAAACAAACAAAAATTAAGAAGCTTCTAGGGAAGAGGGTGAACCTGCCTGTACAACAACAAACAGATACCCCACCCCCTTCCCTACCAGTTCGGGGAGACACACGTGACGCCGTGTTCCTCCCAGCCCTCGAAAACTATTGGCTAACTCCAGCGATGACACTTTCAGTGGCCACACCCCCGGACGGGCAACTATTGGCTAACTCCAGCGATGACACTTTCGTGGCCACACACCCCGGACGGGCAACTACAGCACAAGTTGAACACACGCTGGCCATGTACTGCGACAGTGAAACGCAATAACTGGAGGGGAAAGACGTGATAAATAATCCTAGTTTGGGAAATTCTGGAAGAAACAAAGAATGATTACACAGGGCCAGTGCGACTGGCACTGAGAAGTGTGTGTGCGTCGTGTGCCCCGCAAGCGATCCAGTACCGCAATAAACCTTAGGTGTGGATCTGGCCCAGGAGTCATCGCCGTTGGGATTTGAGCCTATATTTTTCGCTCCATAAGACGCACCCCCCCCCCAATAGGGGGAAATGTCTGTGCGTCTTATGTAGCGAATATTGTAAAAAAAAAAAATAATTTTAACATACCTCCCTCTGCGCGCCTCCAACCGGTCCGGCGGAACAGCGGAGGGCTTCTGGGCGGAGCAGGGGCAAGCCCCCGCCTCTCAGCTGATTCCCCCCTATGTGGCCGCTTAACAGCTGATTTCCCCGCCGAACAGCTGGTTCCCTGCCGAACAGCTGATTCGGCAGCAGCTCAGGGTAGGCGTGGGGGAGCTGGGAAGAGGCCGGCGCGTCACCGGGGCGGGGGGGGAAAGGAGAATATTTTTTTTTCTTATTTTCTTCTTTTAAAATCTAAGTGTGTCTTATGGAGCAAAAAATACGGTACTCTGATGGATCTGGCCAAGCAGGTCCACCCTGCCCAGCAATCACTTTTCAACAGCAGCTAAGCAGATGCCTTTGGGAAGCACACAAACAGGACATGAAGGTGACGACCCCCCCCCCCATTCCTTGTCCCCAACAACTGCTCTCCACAGTTGGGGTTCCATCATAGGCTATCATGGCTAATTAGCCAATGACGGGTCAATTTGCCATGAATGTGATATAAGAATGGTAAGATAGGAGTGTGATGATAACCAAATGGCGTGTCGGTTAATCCCAGCGTTCTCCAACCTTGGGTCCCCAGATGTTTTTGGCCTACAACTCCCAGCATGCCCCAGCCAGCTACGCTGGCTGGGGCATGCTGGGAGTTGTAGGCCAAAAACATCTGGGGACCCAAGGTTGGAGAACGCTGGGTTAATCCATGTTTAGGCTTGGCTACCACACCCATCCCAGCATGACAGCCTGTGGTGCTACATTCGCATCGCAAGCCAGACTGAAGAAGCAATTCCAGTGGGCGGCGGCAGCCACGATCACAGGTGGAGGCAGAGCAGTGTTATTCAGATCTGTTGTAAAACCGGATGCAGCATTGTCTCAGGAGGTTGGCAAATGAGACCAGCATTGAATTGAGAATACAGAGCAATAGATTGTAAACGGAATAGAGTGGGAACTACAGTGTCACTGAAGAAGGCCTTTCAGGCCAAAACGCGTTTGGCTTCGCCACCTAACAGCAGGAAAGCTTCTATGCTGAGAGGACTTATCTCGGGAAGCAACAAACAAAAAAACATTGGCACTAACAATACCGCACCCAGAGATAAAAGCCCTCCAGTCTGAAAAGACATTTAAGATCATCCTCAGCCCTTGAGAAGCTACATTTTACATGTCTATATGTTTCTGGCTTATACATGTTTTATATATATAATTTTTTAAAAAAAATATTTCTGTAAATCTTGATATTATAAATTAAGTCTATTTTCCTATACCTTAATGGTTATATTTTCTGTTATTATTATATATGTTTCTCTTGACTTTTAAGTTTCTGGGTATTGTTTTAGTCAGGATTTTTTAACACAGTCCCTTTTTTATATATATTTTTGTGGATACTAGACCAGGCCAGGGATGCAGTCATGTGGTGTTTCCAATGGGATTGCAGCTGAAGAAAAAGCGCAGCAGGAGATGACAAAATCCACAGCACCACCCCAAAAGAAGCGAGCTTCTTCCAAAGGTACAATGATGAAGCCTGTTATTATGCGCTCCAGAAAGTCTGTTATGTTCTGCGTATGGGAACAGAGGCATCTCATCAGAGGCAACAACAGCCATGATTTCAGGTTTCCTGCGTGAGAGAGGTTTTCAGAGGAGGGTCTGCCCTGCAGAACCTATGCAGCCAAGGAGACGGGTTAGCATTCAGTAACACTGCCACGAATCTGGCTGTGAGCCAGCTTGACTGGTTCTTCTGAGCACTCTGGGAAAGGGCCAGATGCGTCTATGTCCAGTACAGTACCTGGCACATGGTTCGCAGAAAATTAAATGCTAGCGAGGAGGACGAGGCAGAAACTGCCAGTGAAAGAAACAGCACAAAACTAGCTCGGGTTAGACTAGTGGCTTCAGCAGCCACGCCTGGTATGTGTGGTGGGTGCCCCCTTCTCAGAAAACATGAGCCCCCACTAGGCCCCCTTGGAGCGAGATTAGCCGTTGTAGTGTCTCCTCATCTCTCTCACCACCCCCATTGGAGGCACGACCACGTGTGGTCAGAGCAGCACTGTAAGAATGACAAACACGTCGGGGCTGATGGCTGGGACAGAAACCTGCCTTCACCAAGACCCAGACAGGCAAGGCTCAGGATGACAAAGGAGCTGACGTGGATGCGGCCATATGAAAATTATAAATCAGAGGCATTTTTTAATAAAGCATTCCCAGACGTTGGCTGGCTTCTAGGGCTGGCTGTCAGCAGAGTCCTAGATGTCCCCCCAAGTGCTGAACAGATGCTTGGCAAACCCACGCCTTCTTCCATCTTCCATCCAGTACTGTAGCATTTGCCATGGCATCAGCTGGCCCAGCTTGAAACTGGAGCTCACAGCTCTGGTCTAAGCCTCTTCTTTCCAGAGGAACAATAACTCAGCAGGAAAAAAAAATCACCTCTGACTGAAACTTGGCCGTAATGGCACATGCAGCTTGGCGGGGTGGGTGTTGGGTGGGGAGGGAGAGTAGAGAGAGATGCTTTTGAAAGCCACAAGGAAAATGGATGGAGTTGTTAATCACCTGTGTATATTGGAGCTAAACACTCTCTTGAGTCTCGTAGTTCTTGCTTCTGAGCAAGTAGATTGCAGAGACCACGCTTAAGCCACCCTGTGACGTCACAAGTGGGAAGGCTGGCAGAGCTTGGGGGTGGCAGGGGGCAGATGTGTTCTTCCTGCCCCACACCGCATACGAAGCCTTCTCACTTGGGCATGTGGAAAATGCGGCCGTTGTCGTTGATATAGTTGAAGCCAGGTGGCGACCCATTAATATGGGCAACCACTGAAAATGTGCTCAGAGTGGGTGGTGCTTCCTATGGTGCAAGTGCGGATACACTGATAAACCTAAGGGTCACTACACACACACACGCGCGCGCGCGCACACACACACACACACACACACACACACAACTTCCTACTTGGAAGTCGTGAAACAGGCAAGGCGACGTATTTTATGGCTCTTGGGGATGATCTCATACCAACAGAAGTATAAGGTCTCCCTGTATCCTGGTCCAATGGTGTAGCTTATTTGTTTGAATTCTGTTGGGGTAAGGAGTTCTCTGCCAGTCAGAATTCTCAGGTATAGAGAATGTAACAAAAACTGATTCAAATGCGCCCATCTTTCACTCCATCAACTTCCTGGAAGGGTATGAGGTGGGGAAACTCCCTTCTGCTGGGGGCAGGGCAGCATTCCTTCTGGGATAGTCCGCTGAGAGCCACGTGCTGCTGGTGCATGGGGCCAAGGCCAGCAGTGGTCGGGCAGAGTCACAGGGGCCGCCCCGTCCTTGTACGCGCCCCAGGCTGCTGGAGGGGGGAAACTCGCTCTCGCCAAAGGTCTGGACCGACCACTTTCAGAGTGCTTTCGAAGTTAGGCTGGGGGCTGTATGGAATTAGGCCACAGGCCACCTGTGCCCCATGGGCTACAAGCTGCCCACCCCTCTTGTACGGTAGCTACTGGTACCTTATGGACGTCAACTCCAAGAAGCCCCGGCCAGCATGCCCAACAGCCAGGAATGCTGGGAGCTGAAGTCCAAAACATCCAGATATCTCCTTGCTGCCACATGGACACCTGGAGCAGAATCCAGCGGGGCACTTATGCCCTTGCCGATTCCTTCCCACCCTGCCGATTCCTCCCACAAGCGGTGGGACCTGCCAATTCCCTTCCGCAAACTGGGCCCAGCCAGCGCTTATGCAAGGGAGATTTAGTGCTTCCTCGGGGAAGCCCTGAAACGAGCAGAAATGCCCATTTCTGGAAGGAGGCAGGTCGGCGGAGCTCCTGTATGTCAGCTCCGCCAGCCTGCCTCCTTCCAGAAATGAGGGTTTCTGCTCTTTTCGAGTTGCTCCGGAAGTGCTAAGTCGCCCTTGTGCAAGTGGTGGGGGCTGCTTGTGCAATGAAATTGGGGGAAGGGGCGTAAGAGGACAGCAGGGGCGCAAGTGCCCCACTGGATTCTGCCCCTGGGACATAGCACTTATCACACTCTTTTAATTTGTTAAGGTATTTACATTCTCTGTTGTGTTCACTATCACAACAACCCTGTGTGAGGCAACTCACTATTCTTCCCACTTTATGGATGGAAATATTTAGAGATCATGACTTGCCTGAGGCCACTGGCAGAGTCTGAGCCTGAGCCTCAGTCTTCACTGCTAAGTTCAGCTCTCTTCGCTTTGGATCTCAGACACACTCCGTGCATTTAAAGAACAAACACAGCAGGAGTTTGAGGGAGAGTAGAAACGGGAATTGGAGACTGCTGTGCTTTTTATTTGTCCCATATTGTTCAGTTACTGCATCTGCAGGCAAGGCTCTTACTGGCTCTGGGAATTCAGAAGATACAGGAAATACTTCTGCGTCTATTCATTTTTTAATATTTTTTAAGAACAAAACAACAGAGGGGGAAGAAAATGTAAAGCTTTGGAGCAGATGACGTGGATCTGGAAGTGCTGCGATTAGCTCAGCCATGCTCAGTCATGCTCAAGAGTGCTCTGTGTCCCTACTGAAGTGCAACTTCAGTATTGGATGCTGGGAAGAAAGGAGGAGAAGAGCATCACCTTCGTGCTCCACTTGCACCTCCCCAAAGACATCTAGTTAGCCAATGTTGGAACAGATACGCCCTTGATCTGGTCCAGGATAGGCAGCTGGGTCCTTAACATGTTGAAGGGAATGGATATTGCAAGACAAAAATTGCACTGTGAACCGGTATTCAGACTGGTTCTCTCTGAAGCTCTTCTGCTCCAAGACTGATCACTGAGCAATGAGAGATTCCCACAGACTTTTCTCGTGAGGAAAGTTGCACTCTCCTGGGACAAGTATATGTCATATGAAGTTGTCCGAACCTTTGAAAAAACCATTGCAGCAAAATCCATAAGTGAACGATTACCGTAGTTGTGACCAAGTCACAAGGCCGTGGGGAGAACTAATTATTGAGTGCTGAGCCAGGTCAGTTGCCAGGAGAGAAGATCCATCTACACATTGGGACTGGATAACTGAGGCAGAGCTTATAGGCAAAGAATGAAGCCGGTTGGGGGGAAACAAGGGGCACAGCTGAGTAACCCTGATGGTGACCGGAGATGGCAGAAAGTTGGGGCAACACACAGAGACACCAGCAGCCAAGGCCCCCTCTGGGCTTCCTGGACCTGTTTACACTGGAACAGAGACAACATCCTCCTTCAAGGATAAGACAGGACAGACAATTCTGGTAGGAGAGCAGCACCACATGCAGAACTATGCAGAAGGGCTGGTCTATGTATTGCAGATGCCTTAGAGCAGTGTTCTCCAACCTTGGGTCCCCAGATGTTTTTGGCCTACAACTCCCAGCATGCCCCAGCCAGCGTAGCATAGCTGGCTGGAGCATGCTGGGAGTTGTAGGCCAAAAACATCTGGGGACCCAAGGTTGGAGAACACTGCTTCAGAGTCTGAGGGTGGGACTACATTTCACAGAAGAACTCATCTCATGCCAACCTGATGGCTGCTTCTTCTAGACCAGCTTTCCCCCCAACCTGGTGCCCTTCAGATGTATTGGACTACAGCCACCATCATCCTCAACCAGTATGGCCAATGCCATGCTACCTGCCATGCACACCAGGTTGGGGAAGGCTGATCTAGACCGAGCAGCTCCGTTAGAGGGTAATTAGCACAACAGCAGTGTTGCGGGTGCTTAACCTTTTTGCCACCCACTATTTCCCCCCCTGCAACGATCTCCGGCCTGTCTTTTTCACTCCCGTGGAGTAGCGGGAAAGACATGGCCCTCAGGTTCTCATTCCATGCTTCGATGTGTGTAATATGGAGTGCAGTGCTCTGCATCCAGGGCCAAACTGAATGTGATAGTAAACGCGTGCATGTTGTTAAAAATGCAAAGATCAGGACTGCACCAGGGAGGGAGGAGGAATTTAATCCTGATGAAAATCGCTTATTTGAAGGCGCTCTTTGCAGCACTGTTGGGTTAAACTTCCCCTCCTCACCTGCTGGGATCCTGATAATTATCAGCCCCCACACCGGCTGTTATCTGCATTTTTAAAAACATAACACAGTGGGGTTGCTCCCATGACACGACAGCCCACTGTGGGTTATTTAACCCACGGTGAGGCTGTGACACATGCAGACGCCATTTTAAATATGCAACCCTTGCTCAGGGGTTGTTGTTGTGTCATACAAACCCGGCCAGCGTGGGTTACCCGCACATGACCCACGGTCTGTTGTTTAACCCTCGCATGACCCACGCTCGCCGGGTTCGCACGACACAACAACCCCTGAGCAAGGGTTGCATACTCAATCTGGCTCCCACAAGTGCCGGAACCCATCATCCGAACCCGGTCGTTAAGTGCAAAGATGCAGTTAACCCAGTGTTCTCCAACCTTGGGTCCCCAGATGTTTTTGGCCTACAACTCCCAGCATGCCCCAGCCAGTATAGCTGGGGCATGCTGGGAGTTGTAGGCCAAAAACATCTGGGGACCCAAGGTTGGGGAACACTGGGTTAACATGACACCTAGTTTGGCCCTGAGTCCGGCTGGTGCAAAAGCTCATACCCCGGGAGAGAGAATGTAAGGGTTTCCTTACCTTCTGGATCAAGCTTGCAAACTGTAGGTTTCTTGAGAAGGAAATGTTTAGAACGGTGTTATATGCATTTTCTCCTCTGTTCTCCAGCGTAGCTTCCACTGCCACCCTCCTCCTGGTACTCTCTATGACAAAAATGGAGGTATCAAAAGACAGCGTGTAGGCCGAGCAATCCGAATGCGACTTTCTCAGGACACGTCTGCAATACTCCCTATGAAAAGAGCAAACGTTAAAGCAGCAGGGCCACCGCAACAGTGTGTCCCAACGAGATTCCCATGATCACCCGGGGCAGGCCTGTCAGTGCCCAAAGCGCCGCGGTGGCACGCGGCCTGACCGAGAGCTGGGCAGTGGCGGCGGCGGCGGCAGCAGCTCCGAGAAAGGGCTGCAGGGTGGAAGGGGCGGGCAGGAGCATTCAGATTCTACATGGGACCCTTCTGATGTGGTCCTGGGCAGTGTTCTCCAACCTTGGGTCCCCAGATGTTTTTGGCCTACAACTCCCAGCATGCCCCAGCCAGCATAGCTGCCTGGGGCATGCTGGGAGTTGTAGGCCAAAAACATCTGGGGACCCAAGGTTGGAGAACACTAGTCCTGGGGGCTCTTTTAACTAGAAGGGTGCTCCTATAAAGTATTTTCACAAGCTGGATTATAGAGACGGGAATAAACTACACATTACAGGAATCATGCTTTTTAAAAAACGGACGGGGGGGGGGGGAGAGAGAGTTTAACACTGCCACTTTTAGTTTGAAAGAAAAGCAGCCATGTGGGGGCCCTGATCCTGTGTGGTGCTCCCAATCCAGTTTCTCAGCCCCCAAATCCCCTCCCATGTTGCTCTTTCCCTCTGGAGGTGCTGTTGACTGCAGACAGACTATGCCTGTTCAGGGGCAAAGAGAAAAGAAAGAGATCCCCAAATTCAGGGTGACCTCTCACAATAATCTCTAAGAGCTAACCCTGTGATCTGATTTCCCAAGCCAAGTCCCTCGTTCATTGGCATTATTTCCTGGATCCTCATTCCGGATTATCTACTCACATGGCAGTGGGAATATCGGTTTTAGCGTCAAGGACCAAATTGGGGATGCAGTGCTCATCCTCGTTACATCCATTCCAGAAAGGCACCTATGGGATGGAGGGGAAATGCTTGGATTCTCGTTTTGTATGTGGCACAAAGAAGAGAATTTTTATAAACTAGGCATCATCAGTATCTCTGAATAACCCGAACTACAATGCAATATTCTTTAAAACACTGAAATGGAACAAAGGAGTCGGGATCGTTATCGGCCCACAAAAATGGTGCCAAGCACGTCGCTTGCTTTTGGTTGCTCAGCTGATCTGTGAAGACCATAGGTAAGTTAGTTAGTTAACACTTCTCAACCCCTGGACTGAAAAGTGAGAGACAGAACACCTCTAACAACAGGCATACTCTTCTTTCATATGTCCAGGCAGCCTGTCATAGAATCATAGAATAGTAGAGCTGGAAGGGGCCTACAAGGCCATCGAGCTCAACCCCCTGCTCAATGCAGGAATCCAAGTCAAAGCATCCCTGACAGATGGCCGTCCAGCTGCACCTTGAATGCCTTCAGTGTTGTAGAGCCCACTACCTCCCTAGGTAGTTGGTTCCATTGTCGTATTGCTCTAACAGTCAGGAAGCTTTTCCTGATGTCCAGGCGGAATCTGGCTTCCTGTAGCTTGAGCCCATTATTTCATGTCCTGCAACCTGGGATGATCGAGAAGAGATCCTGGCCCTTCTTTCTGAGATCCTGTGGCAAGCTTTCAAGGACTTGAAGAGTGCTATCATATCTCCCCTCAGTCTCCTCTTCTGAAGGCTAAACATGCCCAGTTCTTTCAGTCTCTCCTCATAGGGCCTTGTTTCCAGTCCCCTGATCATCTTTGTTGCCCTCCTCTGAACCCTTCCCAGTTTGTCTGCATCAGATTATTCTTTATTGATTTATACAAATGTTAAACCACTTTTTGCTTAATGCTGTACAAAAAACACTGCTTGGCTCCTATTCTGCTGCCCCGTGTTCTTCTGCCCACAACACATCCCTGAACCACCACCACCACCTTGCCTCCATCCTTGCTCTCGGCCTCTTGAAGGCCAAACTCTTCTGTTGAAAGAACCCTTGGACCTGGACAATGGGAAAAGCTGCTCAAAGCAGTCAGTGAACATGATTCACTGCAATGTTTTCAAGGTTCCACCTTCACTCCAATGTAATGAACTTTTACGCACAGCAGCTTTCAGCGAGGTGGGCCATCCGTCATCCATTACTGGACCATTGTCAGGATTATCCAGGGCATAATCAATAGAGAAAGTCACTGGCTTCACATAATCGGCTGTATCCTAGGAAAGGAACAAGTAATTACCATTATCCTCACTTTGGACAGAAAGCCAGCCCAGTAATGGAAAACAAAAAAGTATATTGTATAGCTAAAGTGAAACATCAGGCTTGTAAACAGGCATTTGCCTGGTTATCTGTTACAAGTAAGAACTGTCCCCTGGCAGCTAGACAAGGAAACTTGATAGACATTGCTTATTCCTTTCTTGTAGGTCACAAATAACTAAATGCAAGTATGTATGGGTACACTGGCTAGTGAACATTTTTGTGGGCTAGTAGCCGTTGGTGATTTATTTGTAAGACACATTACAGAACACTGGGTATAAAGGCAAACTTTCTTGGTCCATTAAAATAGGAGCAATTTGCTCATTTATCTTATAATCAAGTCTAAGCTTCCCTTGCCATGCTTTTAGTGTTCCAAGCACTTACCAAGACGTGAAAATTGAGCCTGTCACAGTGTTCTCGCCCTGCAAACAATGTGGCCACCTTGTGGGTATGCCTGTCTCCATTTTCATCTAGGTGGGCTCGTGGGATATACCTTCGCTCATCAATGGTGATGTTGTAATTCAATGCTGAAATAATTGATAATTGATTCAAAACTATTTACATATCTTATTTATTTATTTAATTTATACCTTGCCTTTCTACCAGGAACTGGTGCTCAAGGTGGCTAACAACAATAAAAGCCAAAAATTAAGATAAAAACACAATTAAAACAATCATAAAACAAATACATTAAAAACCAGCTTGCAAGTCAAAAGCCTGTCAGAAGCGCGCGTACACATACACAGTAAATTACAGAACAATCTTGAGACCAGAATCCACATTTTTAAACTATATTCTCTAATACTCAATGGACACCCTGTGTTTCTAGGAAGCACAGCTGCTTTAAATGCAAAAACGAGGATTAGCCTTTCCATCTCCATCTCTAATTGTCTTTTGCTGCACATCTGGAATTGTGCAGAAAATCCTTACATCACCTATGCAGTGGGAAGATAGTATTTCTGCTGCTGTTACAACTTCCTTTTATAAGCATTTATACCAGTGTTCTCCAACCTTGGGTCCCCAGATGTTTTTGGCCTACAACTCCCAGCATGCCCCAGCCTGCTATGCTGGCTGGGGCATGCTGGGAGTTGTAGGCCAAAAACATCTGGGGACCCAAGGTTGGAGAACACTGATTTATACTCTTATGTAATAAAAACACTTTTGTACTCACAGCAAGTACTAATGATTAAATTCCCACTTTTCCTGGGGGTGTGTTCGTTCATACAGCTTGCGCAGTGCAGTGAATAAGCGTGTGAGCTGTGAAGGCTCCAATTCAAATCAATGCAACCAGTATTATTATCCCCACCCTGCAGATGTGGGGACCGGGACGGGAGTGCTGAGGCTGAGAGGTGGTGGCCACCTAAAACCACCCGGAGGAGGCAAGATTGGAATGAGGGATTTTCCGGCTCCTTAGTTATAATTCTCATACATGTATAACTGAGTTTTAACTAACTTATACACGTTTTCTCTCTTGCTCCCTGCCTGACCTGAGTCCTGCATTAGACATTAAAACTTCAGAGTCTCTTCAGAGTCTGGCAGCACCGTCACTTTGTGGTGAGAGCAAATCTAGATGGTTGAGCAGGAATGTCACTTACCGACACTTGCCATCTGAAAATGAGCGGAGAGGAAAATGGCAGTGAAGCAAACAAATGCAGACAGGCAAGTGGCGTCCTTTCCATTCCGTGTGCAGTCCTTGTTGAAGATGTTGATTTTGAATGGCTCAAACCGGATGCTGGCATTGATTTGGACGACACTGCGGGACCTTACAGAAAAGAGGCAAAGTCTGTCCTGAGCCAACCCAGAAATTCATTACCGGTACAGATGTGTGACTCAGGGCTGGTACTTCAATCAGTCACCATTGCAAGATACACAGTATTGTGTAAAGCTCTTGTTGTGTAGGGCAGAATTGGGCAGGGAAAAAGTCACCTAGGCTATATGTAGATCTGTAACACTTAACCATGCTATGTTTTCCTTTACCATATTCATCACGAATGCAAGCTTTGAATGACTTCATAGTTTGGAGTGGCTTTGTATTAACCATGGTTAAGTCCTACCTTTGTAATGAGTAAACCATGGTTGAGGCAGTTTCCACAGCTCTCCAAGCTTTCTGATTACAAGGGGACGAGCAGATCTCAGTGGGGTCTTCCTATACATGTGCTCTGAAGGCAGGGCTTAACTCAGCCATCTAAGCCATGGTACCTCTGAAATCTTAATTAGGGTTAAGGCAACAAACCATAGTGCTAACCAGGGTGAAGTATTATTCCTGCCTTCTAAAGGGACCAAACAGCCAAAGGTCACCAAACAGGCACCTGCACTACATGCCAAATATTTCTCAGTAACCTAAACAATGTACGGTAATTATATATGGCACAGTGGATAGGATGATGTTGTGTGTGAATTAGAGCTGAAAGGAAGTGCACACCAGTTCATAATTTGGGTAATTTTCAGAATTAAGGCAAATTTTGAATTAAGTATTAGTTTGCAAAAGTCAGCATTCCTCACCATGTTTTTCAAAAGTATCTAAAACTCAGCAGCATTCACTGCTGGAATGTTGTAATGACATTTTAATTAGAATATAAATCAAATGTTTGCAAGCAGACATAACAGTAACAAAACCTGCTGAATAATCTCCCTTTCAATTTAATTTCAGCTCCCTTTCAATTTAATTTCAATTTATCTAGCAAGCTCTCAATCTGGATTGTGCTTCTGATTTAGGCCAGGTCCCCATGCTGGTTTCTCCCTGAACTTTGCCCCTGGCTGCTATTTACTCCCAAAGGTGCTGTTTGCAATAAATGGCACTTTCAGGGGCAAAGGATCTGAACAGCCCGATCTCGTCTGATCTCGGAAGCTAAGCAGGGTCAGGCCTGGTTAGTACCTGGATGGGTGACCGCCTTGGAATACCAGGTGCTGCGGGGAGGGACCAGGGCTCAGTCTGAGAGAGCAGAAGGTCCCAGGTTCGAACCCTGGCCTCTCCAGGTAGGACTAGGAAGGGATCCTGCCTGAAACCCTGCAGAGCTGCCGCCAGTCAGTGTCGACAATACTGGGTTAGATGGACCAGTGGTCTGACTCAGGATAAGGCAGCTTCCGATGTTCCTAAATAGCAGCCAGTGGATGGGCAGGAATTATGTGGGGAATTATTGGGGTCCTATACAGCTGCTTTTCCTTCAAGATAAAAGTGCTCTTACTGTAACATGTAGTCTGGCCCTTAGAATAAGGTTTTCTCTTTCTCTCACACACAGGAAGGAATTTCCAGAGGGACAGGATCTTCTGTCTCTACTGAGTTCAACAGAATTCACTCACATGAAAATGAGTTATAGGATTGTAGTCTAAGGCTGAAATCCTGTCCCCACTTACTTACCTAGGAGTAAACCCTATTGAACTCAGTGGGGATTACTTCTGAGTAGGCATGTATAGCATTGCACTGTCACAGATTTATTATGGACTAATAAGTCTGCTTCATCAGAAGTGCTATCCTCAGTTTATTTAAGGACGCTTATAGGCCACCAACAGGGGAAAAAAGCCCTCTCAAGGCATACATTTTATGAATTTAGAAAATTCAAAAAACATTAATAATACACAAATAAAATCCCATTAACAACTTACTAATGAACAAAAGCCAAAGGGCAGAACAAAAGCCTACAAAATGCAAACGCTAAAACATTCCACCAGCAGCCCCATCAAACCCTTAGAATGCCACGGAGTTGTACTGTATCATAGGTCCGGTTCACACGACACAACATGGCTTGTTGCCATGGGTAAGAAGAACCCCTAGCTGGGTTCACACAACACAACAAGCTGCACTGCTTGGGGTAATTATGCCAATCCCCCGGGGCACACGTGGGAAGGGGAAATCAGCCAACCTGTCACGGGAAAGCAAAGGCACGAGTGATCTTTGCTCGCAAAAATGGGGTGGTGAGATCTACACCCCCTACACAATGAGATCCTCATTTTAAAAAAAATTTTTTTTTTACAGGGACATATACAGCTATCTGTCCTTGTCAAGAAACACCCTTTACTCTATTAAAACAACAACAACAACACTTTTAAAGGGGACCCAGAGTTTTGACAGCTAGCTTTGACTGAGTTTTGATCCAGAAAAGGGGGTGGGATGCAGTTCTGCACTTTCCCAAGCAGCTAGAGTTCTGACTATGTTGGCTTACACCTCTTGGAGTCATGTATTCTCAGCTATGCACATTTATAAGACTGGAGTGGTGGTCAGATTCTGCAAACAACAAGTGTTACTCTGAAAATTGGTCTAACCAGCCATAAATTCAACATAACCAACCATAATAGTACGGCACTTCCAAGTGAGCCAACAGCAAGGTCTATGAGCCCATCTTCATTCAGATCCAAACTCCCATGGATGCTGCACCCAAAATACATTAAGCCTGGAGAAAGGTCAGCTGCTGCTATTCTCTGAAAAAAAATTACAGAAGGAAAGCGGCCCGCTCAGTATTCTGAGACAAACATACCTGTACAAAAGTGATGGGATGTTGTCACAAGCGGGGAAAAAGGGAATATCTAAAATACATCTGCATGAACATCTGTGTGCTATTGCCTTCTCTGCTTGGTTTAAGATTTTTCAATACCCCCCCCCCCCGCATATAGTAGTGTGTAATGGGTGTATGCCTATTATGTTAAGAAATTAATTCACAATATATTTGCGCAAAGTTGCCTTGTATCAGGGTGGATCATTGGTCCATCCTGCCCGGTGCTGGCTACACTAATTGGCAGCGGTGCTCCAGGATCTCGGGGCAGGAATGCTTCCCAGACCAGTTGCTTGAGCTCCTTTGATGGGCAACGCCAGATATTGGGAGGATTCGCATGATCACGGAGGGAAAAGAAGCGACGGTGGCTTATTCTGTGCGTGCCAGTTGCGAGCCACATAATTTCCTTCACTGGGCACAGATTGATCAGGCACAGCAGGGTTCCCTGGCCATCTCTGCTGCCCTCTTCCCTCATCGGTCCTCCTGCAGGTGTCTCAGGGCACACAGCGGGAGCACTGAGGTCCCCCCAAAAGCTGTCATTTGCACTAATAATCCCCCCCGCCACTGGGGATTCCCTCTGGTTTTGCCACTTCCCGATGTGCTATCGACTTGGGGTAAATGGCAAAATCAAAGGGACAGTTGGGGCTTCCCAGCACCCCCAAAAACCCAGGGGATCCTGTGTGGAAGGGGGGAATTGAAGGTGTTCCCCAAAACACCTTTTTTTTTTTTTTTGCAGGATCTTGGTTTTTTTTAGGAGGGACCCTTGTGCCTCTGGGTTATCCACACTTGGGAAAGTGAGGGCAGCCCAGGGGGACATGAGCCCCCCCCAAAAGCCCCCCAAAGATTCCGCTGCAAAGGGTGCTTTCCATTCCCACCCCAACCTTTTAAAAAAAAATGTAAACGCAATAGGTAGCAGTGGGCTACAAGGTTCCAATTTGGCATGGACACTGTGGCCATTCAGACTAGTGTCCGTGCTGAATTGGAACTTTGTAGCCCATTGCTATTTCTTTTACATTTAAAAAAAAAGTTGGGAGGAGTGGAAAACCCCCTTTGCTAGCCCCTTGGCAAGAGCGGCAGCCCCTTCTCGTTGCTCTTGCCAAGGGGTTCTGTGTAGGGATGTACATTCTTGTCTTGGGTGGGCGTAGCGGGGCCGAAATCGTAGCGGGGCCTTACCCCTCCTGGGATTGCCGCCGCCCCGAGCCCGCTGTGCCAATCGTGCTGGGCCCGTCGCATCATTTCCGGCTGGCCGGAACTGATGCGACGGCAGCCTGCACTGGCAGGCTGGAACTCCACGCTGCATATTTTGCGGAGAAACCAGGGCAACAGCCTTGTTGCCCTGATTTCTCCACCAAAAACGTAGCACGGGGGCCCAGCGCGCCGTCACAGGGTCCCATCGCGTCATTTCCGGCTGGCCGGAAATGACACGATGGGGCCAGCGCAGCCGGCTCGTCGGGCTGGAGCGGCGCGGAGAACTGTTCCGCGCTGCTCAGAAAAATGAGTTGGCCCCCCCGCTGCGGTGAAGAGTCGAGGCAGCGGTGAGGTGTCCCCCCCCCCCCAAGGTATGTGGACACCACTAGCTCTGTGCCTTTTTGGCTTCTCAGTCGGTTAGCCTGTCGTCTGGGTTCAGACAACACGTTAAACCTACTAGGGTTTTCTTAATCCTACTGCAAGCCATGGCTTAGCAGGGTGGCCTTATAAACTACCCTGTGGTGGTTTATAAGCTACACCAGGTTGGCTTACAAAGCACCATGCAGCATTCAGACATTATGCTAAGCCACTCTGCCTCTTAACCTACCGAGGTTTAACATGTTATGTGAACCCAGTCACTGAACCTGGGATGTAAGAATGAATGTGCGCTCAGTGCCTGACCCCACCCTCTACAATTTCCTGCACTAGTAAACATATCTTTGTGAGATTTTATGTTGGACAAGAGATGCCTAATGGGCCAGTTACATCCTTTGTTCGGTAAACTACAGGCAATATGTTGCCATGGGAACTCAGTAGTTAGCCAACTGCTTCCAGTGTTACTTGCACCCCACTTCTCTGAGTGGCGAGAAGTTCCAGGGATGCAGCTCTTATCCAGGTTTCATTTTCTTTGGAAGGAGGTCACTGGAAGTCACTTGGCATTTTGCAATATCTGCGTCTACAGTGAAACCTTGGATTGCAAGTAACTTGGTCTGCAAGTGTTTTGCAAGACAAGCAAATTTTAAAAATAAATTTTAACTTGATAAACAAGCAACATCTTGCAATACAAGTACTGTAGTACAGTCAAGAAAAATGAAGACTTTACACTATCACTCTTTATTGCAGCTTAAATTAAAAATATGTGTACAAATTTCTTATGGGGAATTTCGCTTTGATATACAAGTGCTTTGGATTACAAGCACGTTTCCGGAACGAATTATGCTTGCAATCCAAGGTATTACTGTATTTACAAATATACAGTTTGAATACAGGTGGAGGCCCACACCTTAAACACGCCAACAGGCCAAAGCTCACTTCACTTCTCTCACATCAGGTCTCCAGAGATTGCCAGCACACCCCAAGATGCTGTTAGCTTTCTAGAGGCTAACCAGTGTTCTCCAACCTTGGGTCCCCAGATGTTTTTGGCCTACAACTCCCAGCATGCCGCTTGCTGCGAGTTGTAGGCCAAAAACATTTGGGGACCCAAGGTTGGAGAACACTGGGCTAACCAATTTCAACTCACTGTCCTAAACTGCAGTCTGTGCTTTTGTTTCCTTTCAAACACAGACCTATATTACAACATGCAAGTGAGGGGAGTTTTGCCACCTTCTCTGATTGGTTTTTCCAATTCGGAACATCCCCCAAATGGTCCTGTGTCAAGGAACAATTGGCTAACTATTGCATTCCCTGGGCAAATGGCAATACATAGCCTGTAGTTTATCTAACAAAGGATGTGCCCAGTCCTACTTCGCTCATTAACTGTCTCTTGTCCATCCCCCAATCTCATAACAATATTATTTTCTCCCTTCAGCCTAAAGATGAACTGTACCTGCTTATATTTCCGTAGAAGGTTTTCCTTGTAGCCGTGGAAGATATATATTGCTCCCTGATGTTCCTCCTCAAGAGGTGCTCCTACAACAACATCATTGTAAGAGTCCTGGTTCAAGTCAGAGACGGATGCAATGCAGGAACCGAACCTGGAGTTCTGGTAGCTTGGCAAATCTTTCAGAGCCCCGTTAGAAACAAATCGGTCCTTCAAAGATAGGACAAAATGCAGGGGGGGGGGGGGGAGATATCAGCAAATACTAGAAAAGCACACACATCACCCTTGACAGTTAGCCCATCTCCTAACCAAACTGTACACAATGAAATTTGCAATCAAGTTTTTGCTCAGGAAAAAAAAGGCAAGCGAGATGAATATGAGCCAGCAATGTGATGTGGCTGCAAAGAAGGCAAATGCTATTTGGGGTTGCATTAATAGAAGAATAGCTTCCAAATCGTGTGAAGTGATAATTCCCCTCTACTCAGCACTGGTTAGGCCTCATCTTGAGTACTGCATCCATTTCTGGGCACCACACTTTAAGAAGGACGTAGACAAACTGGAGAGGATTCAGAGGAGGGCAACAGGGCCGGCGCTACCGCTAGGCCAACTAGGCTGTTGCCTAGGGCGCGTAGCGGAAGAGGGCGCAGAACGCTGCGCTCCTCTTCGCTGCCGGCGCGCTCCTGCCTTGCCCGCCCGCCCGCCTCTCCAAGAAAGCCAGGTCAGGGATTGCGCCCGGAGTAGTGGTGGGGCCGAGCCTGGGCGCCTCCCCCCACCTTGCCTCGCCTACGCGCCGCCTCCCCCCACCTCGCGCCGCCTCCCCCCACCTTGCCTCGCTTCTGCGCCGCCTCCCCCCCACTTCGCCTCGCGCCGCCTCCCCCCCCGCGCCGCCTCCCCCCCTCCGCGCCGCCTCCCCCCTCGCCTCGCTTTGCCTCGCCTCGCCTCTACTCCGCGCTGCCTCCCCCCCCCGACACCTACCTTCTCCGTGCTGTTTCCGGAGCCCCGCCCGTGCTCTGTTTTGGCGGGAAGAACCAGGGCAACAGGGCTTAAACAGCCCTGTTGCTCTGGTTTCCCCCGGTCAAAAACAGAGCGCGGGGGTCCCTGTTCGGAGGAGGCGTGGGAAGGTAGGTGGGGGGCGGCAGCGGCAGCGTGCGGGGGGGGGGGTCCGGTGGTGGCGGCGGGGGCGGCGGCGGCGGGGGGGGGGGCGGGAGGTTGCAGAGCAGGCAGCAGGGCTGCTTTCCGGAGGCCCCCCCCCACGGTACTAGAGGGGGGGCGCTAAATATAATCTAGCCTAGGGCGCCAAACTGCCCTGCACCGGTCCTGGCAACAAGGATGATAAAGGGACTAGAAACAAGGCCCTATGAGGAGAGACTGAAAGAACTGGGCATGTTTAGCCTTCAGAAGAGGAGACTGAGGGGAGATATGATCACACTCTTCTAGTACTTGAAGGATTATCACAAAGAGGAGGGCCAGGATCTCTTCTCCATCATCCCAGTTTGCAGGCCATGGAATAATGGGCTCAAGTTACAGGAACCCAGATTCCACCTAAACATCAGGAAAAATTTCCTGACTGTCAGAGCAATAAGACAATGGAACCAACTACCTAGGGAGGTGGTGGGCTCTCCCACTCTGGAGGCATTCAAGGTGCAGCTGGACGGCCATCTGTCTGGGATGCTTTGACCTGGATTCCTGCATTGAGCAGGGGGTTGGACTCGATGGCCTTGCAAGCCCCTTCCAACTCTACTTTTCTATGATTCTATGATTCTAAGACAGGGATGAATACAGGGCAGTGAGTGCCCTGATATTTACACTGCAGTCCTATGTACATTGAACACAATGAAGCCAGTGTGGCGTAGTGGTGAGAGTGTTGGACTGGGACTCGGGAGATCCGGGTTCTAGTCCCCGCTCGGCCATGAAACTCACTGGGTGACTTTGGGCCAGTCACTGACTTTCAGCCTAACCTACCTCACAGGGTTGTTGTGAGGATAAAATGGAGAGGAGGAGGAGTATTATGTAAGTCGCCTTGGGTTCCTTGCAGGAAAAAAGGTGGGGTATAAATATAATAAATAAATAAATAAATAAATATTTCTGAGTAAACACACATAGGATTGTGCTGTAAAGCACATAAAAGTGAATAAGCCTCAGCAAGGATGTGAGAGAGTGTCCTCTGTGGCCTTGCTGAGGCTTTGGAACTCCTTGCCCAGCGAGGCTCACCTTGTCCATTCTCTGATGGGTTTTTGTCATTTCATGAAGACCTTTTCTCTTTTCCAGCAGGTGTTTTGCCCGCTGCTCAGTTGATGACTGTTTTATTTTTATTGATAATTTTTTGTATAGCACTTTGGCACGTTTATCTGCTGTTCCTGTCTTTCTGCAATTTTAAAATGCTCTTGTTGTGTTGCATTGTTTTAATATTTGTTGTAAGCTGCCTTGAGTTATTTTCAAATGGAAAGGCAGAGAATAATTATTTAAATAAATAAATAAATAATAAGACAAAAGCCTCCCATACCTTCAAAAAGAGCACACTAGAGCAAAGGCCAGGCTGTCACCTTCCTTGCACACTTCAATGTGTAGGAAGGGTTATTTTACATGGGGAGGCATTCAGACCTGCCACTTCCCCACTCGTAGGGTGGCCAGATGCAAAAGTGGACAGGGCTCCTTACCTTTGCTACTTGACAAGCTACATCTGCTGAAGGGAAACAGTAAAGCAGTGTTCTCCAACCTTGGGTCCCCAGATGTTTTTGGCCTACAACTCCCAGCATGCCCCAGCCAGCGTAACTATGCTGGCTGGGGCATGCTGGGAGTTGTAGGCCAAAAACATCTGGGGGCCCAAGGTTGGAGAACACTGCTGTAGAGGCAGAACTGGGCGTCCCCTTGAAAAAGGGCTGTTTTTATTTTGCTTCCTCATCTGTGAAGGTGTGAATGAGCGCAGGCACGATCTGTAAAGAAAGGAAAAAGCTCTTCCAGCCCCTCACAAAAAAGAAGGATGCTGCTTCACGGGGTTGGGGTGGATCAGCGCACTGCACCCCTCCCCTCTACCCAAATGCAATTTCCCAAAGCAGTGTTCCTGAGTTTCCTGAGCACAAGGCTCCTGTTGAATCAATGTGATTCACTTGGGGAGTAAGGGCATTGGAGAGAATGTGATTTACTTCTGAGCAGACATGCCGCCTGGCTAATTTACAGCGCCCCGTTCTTTGGGTGGCTGTTAAAACAAGGGGGGGGGGAAAGCCTCTCGCTCCTGTCCCCTCTCAAACTCCATGGCGGTTATCCTGGGGGTCCCGGCTTTCTCGTGCAGGGGAAATGGCCATTTCACAAGAGGGGGTTCTTTGTTTCTAGTCTGCCATCTATGCGGAGGTGCGCATGTGCGCATGTGCGCAGGCGCGATCTTTAAAGAAAGGAAGGAAAAAGTTCTTCCGACCCCTCACAAAAAAGGAGAAGGTGGATGCTGCTGCCACCGCCGCCATCACCACCCTCCCACGGGGCCAGCCGGGGTGAATCCCGCAGGATCAGTGCGCCATGCCCCTCCCCTCCACCCACACGTGATTTCCCTGCAGCAGCCTGCTCGGAGGTGTGGAGGTGCGCAAACAAACAAACAAAAAATTAAGAAGCACACCCTTCCTTTCTAGGATTCCCACTTGATCTGGGGGACTTCAAGGAACTTGCTTGCTGCTGGCACCTCTCCTTGTGGGTGCGGAGCATTAATGGCCTCGTGCTCTCGGACTTAAGTGTCAAACTAGGCGTGCAGTTAAGTGTCGGTAGCCGCTACGTCAATGTTTTTAAAATGTAATGCTGGATGTGTGTGTGTGTGTGTGTGTGTGTGTGACTTCTCATCAGGACCACAGCACATGGGGCAGCCAGCGGGTGGAGGAGGTTTTTTTCAACCTTCCCCAGCTGCAATCCCAATGAATCACTCCCCCCACCCATCCGCCCACCTGTATAGCTGCAATTAGGCAAAATGCTCTCATTGGCCAGGTGGGTTCCAAAGACAGATTTCCAATGTGTCATCTAGTTTCCCCTGCATGTCTGTGCTAAATGTGTGTTCATCTGACTGTTCTGCCATGAGCACAGACTGCAATCTTCCAAAATAGTGTTCTCCAACTTGGGGCCCCCATATGTTTTTGGCCTACAACTCCCAGCTATGCTGGCTGGGACATGCTGGGAGTTGTAGGCTAAAAACATCTGGGGACCCAAGGTTGGAGAGCACTGCAGTAAAGGAACCCTGTCCTCATTTGCATTTGGCCACCCTACCCACTGGCAGTCTGAAGGGATACAGTCTATTGAATGGTTTTACCAAGTGATCTGTATAGGTCAGGTCTTAAGAAGCTTGGAGGAATGGAAAACAGACCAGACAGAAAAGCATGGGGAGGATCAACCAGGATAAACCTGACTGAAGGCAGAAGTTTTCAGTTGTTGTTTGAATAAAACAGCAGAGGGAGCAAGCAAGGTCAGGTGGAAAGGAGTTCCAAGGAGAAAAGGAAGTCCATGTATACTGGAAACTGGAAGAGCAGTCATAGGAGGTCAAGGGACAAATGAAACATTAAGGACCACCATAAAAGTTACTGGTGGGCAGGGGATGAGTAGCAAATAAAGCCACCCACTAGCCATCCAGGCACTACATCTTGTCATTCCTTGCGTTCTTGATTATACCTCTGAAGATTTCCCCCCCCAGCCACATAAGGAATAAACTTCATGCCTAAAGAATGATGGAGTGAATGTTACCACTTCCCAGCCAGTGGCCACTCTGCTTTACCACCTTTGCCAAAGTCTTAAACCTTATGCAAGATGAGAAGATTTCCCCCCATTCTTGCAACATTTTATTTTTAGTTCTTACCTCACAGCCTGGACTCCTGGAGACAAAGAACTATTGAGGCCTGCAAGTGAGTTCCTACTTAGGGAAAACAGTGTGTCCCTCTTTTCTTATTCTGGGAGCCTTTTCCTTCATGAGTCAAGAAGAATTAGCCAATACCACAGCAAAGGCAAAGGCTTACGCTGAGGTCTGCTTTTCCTTTCTCATCCACTTATGTCCTTGGATAACTGAATAAAAACTTTTTCTAAAGAATACTGCTAAGAGCAAACTTCTACTGTTCTGCTTAGGCAGAAGATGACGGCAGAGGATGCTCTCCTATGAGATACATACACATGGCCCATGAGCTGAGTGACCCACGAACCTTTCCCGTGCTATGAGACATGTATGAAGGTTTCTTTCTTCATCCCAGCAGTCCCAGATGCAGCCTGAAACCACCACATCACCAGGTACAACCTAATTTGAAAGTCGGCAACCTCTTCCCACATTTCATGTTAAGATTCTCACTATGCAGACTTAATGACCTCAACATTGTCAGCCTTTTTTCCCCTCCTTCCTGAATCTGCCTTAAAAATATATATGTTATTATTACATTTCTATCCTGCCTTTTCCCCTCTTGCAAGGAACCCAAGGTGGCATACACAGTCCTCCTCCTCTCCATTTCCCTTTTTTGTAGCACCTTGCCCAATAAAGAGATCTGGAGATCTCAAAAGCTTGTACATTTTTGGTGACCTTTGAGTTGTCCTAATAAAGGTATTACCCTAATATGGATTTTGGATTTTTTTTCTTATGGCCAATACACTACTTTTGCTTTTGAAAGACTTGTAAAATACAGGCGGTCCCCAGGTTACGAACGAGTTCCGTTCTTAAGAATGCCTTTAAGTCGAATTTGTATGTAAGTCGGAACAGCACAGCGTTCTATACGTTAAAATCGGCATTTACGCAGATTGCGTAAATTACTCAAATTGCGTAGCATACAACGCTGTATACTCTACGTAAACGACATAGCGCCGGGGAACCCAGAAGTCCATTCTTAAGTATGGGTTGTCTGTAAGTCGGATGTTCTTAACTGGGGGACTGCCTGTACAGAATTTGGTTGTTCAATAGCGGGTTCTGACACTGGAGGAAGAAGACTTTATTCTACCTTAAGCTGGTTCTTTATTCTCTGAGGGCTTGTGCCATCCAGCTACTAGCTTCTGTTGACTTTTTAGCTAGTCCACCATCTAAAATTGCTTTCTAGTTTCTCTCTCCTCCTGTTTTCCACCTACCACAGAACTGGTGTGTTTTGCCTAAGGATGGAGACAGTTCTGAGCAACAACAGCTAGGTTTCATAATCACAAAAACGGGGGATCAACCATTGTTTGTTTGTTCCTTCTTGATCCCAGCAGTCCTAGGGACAGACCTGGCCTGGGTGCATCCTGAAACCATCACAGCACCTGATAAAGCCTAATTTGGATGTCTGCAACCTCCTTCCACATTTCATCTTAAGACTCGAACACTGCAGACCGCATCACTTCAGCATCGTCAGCCAGACTCAGCCTTCCCCCCAACTGCTTTTTGTAACTTCTTATTTGATGAAGAGATCTAGAAATGTCTAAAGCTGCATAATTTTGGTGACCTGTGAGTTGGCCTAATAAAGGTATTGCCCTAATTTGGGGAATGAAAGTTGTTAGACACACATTTTAAAATGGAATACTCATTCTACCTGTGTAGGATTTACATCAGGGCCAACTAGACTTGATGTTAATTGGGTGAATGCAATTAACCGGCATGTTTTTTGTTACATAGATAGTAGTTGTATGGAAGCTTGAGCAGCCTTGGAATCAAGAGGGGGGGGGGGAATTTAACCCATCCTCTCTCTGCAGTGGAGGTTTCCCTTGAAATGCAAATAGCACCTTTGGAGAGGCAGGAGAGAGAAGAGTTAAAATCCCCCTTTCCCCACTCCCCATGGCCCTGAGACTGCTCTCTACATTCCAAAAAAAAGGTGCACGTCAATTGCATTCACGCAATTAACTTCATGTCTCATTTGGCCAAAGGGGTGAAATATTGTTATGAGTGAAATGCCCGTTTGTGGGCACAAGACCAAGTAAATTACCTCTTTTAGAGTGTAGACATACACTTTTCCTCTCTCCCTTCCTTCGCTGAAATACATGGGGGCTCCGACCAACAAAATATCGGTGACCCCATCACCATCAACATCTACAGAATTGATTTCACTTCCATAATAGGCACCAATCTGAAAAAGATAGGGGAAAAAATGTGTGGAATGAGTACTACTAGAGTGTTGTCTGTTTTGATAGTTTCACATCCTTCCAAGAAATTAATGGCATCTGGAATGATACTGTTGGAATGAGAGGTATTTCTAAACGGAAACAATCCATCATCTCCTTGTCTAGACATCTCTCCTGGAAAAAAATTACAGATTTAAAAAATTGATCTTGGAAGATTAAGGATCATATTCATTACTTCTTTCTATGATATTATTTTCTGCTTATTGGATCCTTTCTTGCCCAGTTTTTATGGCAAGAATGATTAATTTATTTACAATGGGATTCAAGACTATTTGCATCAAGTAAATCTATGAAATCTATAAGTAAAGGACAGTCTACAAGTCTACAGTTTCTTGACTGACTTCCAGGGTGGCATTCCTTTATAGACAAAATTGTGTCTATACTGAAGTATGTGGAAGATTTGGCATTGGAAATGGGGTTCCATTTCGCTTTCTCAGGCTTTTCAAAATGCAAAAACTCAAGGTCACCCTCTGAAACCTAGAAGTAACAGGTTTACGACAAGCAAAAGGAAGTATTTCTTCATACGACCCATAACCTGCCAATGGAACTCAATGCCGCAGGAAATTGTGATGCCCACAAATAAAAGGCTTTAAAAACCCCCCCCATTAAATTAATACATGGAGGATAGGTCCTATTGGTGGCTACCACTACACATGCATAATCAACCTATGGAACTCATTGCCCCAGGATACTACAGGAATTGGTCCATACATTTTCAAGCTTATCTCTGCAGCTATAAAGGCAGGAAACCTGCTTGCTTAAAAATGGTACTGGAGATTCTCCAGATGCTAAATCTTGTGCTCTGCTTTTTAATTGCTGTGGTGGACATATGGACTCCAAAACCTTGAATACGCTCCTTGTGAAGTGATCCATCTTTTACTGGACTAACTTGATATTCCACAACTTTAGAACCCCAGCCTCATTCACCAGCCCCACCTACTCCGAAAGCCACAGTCCCCGACAACGTTCTTTACCTGCTCTCCTTTCAGTGACTGGTGGATGGTGAGATTCCGGTTGGTGTGCATTGTGAAAATGATCACTTTCCCTGTGTGGTTGAACCGGGGCGCGCCTGCTACGTACAGCCTGTCAAGTCTTGTGGACACTACTGAGGTGACAGTGTAACCTACAGCACACACACACACACACACACCAGAACAGTGTATTATGCATCTACAGACAGTGCAATTCTGGTCCAATACCAAAATAACAACAACAATTGGAAAAAAAAAATACCATCCATGATCTATATTCTACAATCAAAATCAAGGGATGCCCATATGGCGCCCTAGCTGGCCTTCCACCAAGCTTCGAAGAATTTTCTGTTTGGGCAGGCCTTTGTTTTAGTCTGACTGTCTGAGTCACCTATTTGTATTCTGCTATACTGTTTATTGGCTTTTAGTTATGACTGGCTGCTGGGTTGTTGTTTTTTTTTTTAAAAAAATCTGTTCTTACATTTTTGCAATATTTCTGATATGTTATTTCATTTTGTTTTTATGGTTGTTAGTCAGCTTGGGTATCAGTATGGAAAAGATGGGATATAAAGTCTTATAACAAACGGATAAACAAACGAACAGTCCTGCAATGCACAGAAGTTCCATCTGTCAGACACTGCAAATATTTTGGATATTCTTTTGCAGATGCAGATGGCAGCCACGATCCAGAGCTTGTGTACTCTAGACCAGTGTTCTCCAACCTTGGGTCCCCAGCTACGCTGGCTGGGGCATGCTGGGAGTTGTAGGCCAAAAACATCTGGGGACCCAAGGTTGGAGAACACTGCTCTAGACAATAAACTGCTGGTATGTAAGCCCCTGTCAACGCAATTGTGTAGCGTGACTCGTGAGGTACAAAAGGGAGCAACTGACTGTGTTCCACAGCCTGCCCTTCTTCTCTTGCCTGGCAGTTTCTAGCTATTCTTCTTACCTAGATATGCTCCGTGGTTTTTCAGCTCCTCTGGAAACTCTTGGAGGTAGGATTCCCGATGAGGAACAACTTTGCCACTGCTGGTCTCCTTGAGCACGGCTCCATTCCAGTCATATGCACCTACAGCTCCAAGCAGGATCCCATCCTACTCATGGAGGAAAAGTTGACAGTTGGACAAGAAGGAGCCAACCTTCCATTGATACAGTTCCGAAGATATCTGTATGGGCAGTGCTTTTTTTTCTGGAGAAAAGGGTACCGGAACTCTTGGATTACATTTCCTCGGGAGTAGATGGCGATTAAATTGTAATGCAATTAATAGAAGAAAAGGTGCTGGAACTCAGTTCCAGTGAGTTCCACCAGAAAAAAAGCCCTGTGTATGGGTGTTTCTTCATGATAAAAAGCTAAAGTTCTGCTGCATCACAGTGACGTTACATCAGGAGTCCCCGACGTGGCACCCGTGGGGACACCTCCAATAGTGCCCATGGAGGGGTCCCCAATGTGGTGCCTGTGGGCACCCAAAAATTTTATTTTATTTCCCTTTTTTTTTAAATATACATACATGGATTTGTATGAAATGCATACAACTTTCTAGCAATTATACATAGGCTTCAACAAATGTGGACCAAATATCCAAATAAGTATCCATTTAAAGTTGGTGTCTATATTCCAACCATTCATATGTGGCTCACGCGGGCTCAGCTTGTCTGAGCGTGGATAGCTAAGCAGGGTCAGGCCTGGTTGTTACTTGGATGGGAGACCCCTCCTCTAGTTTCCTGCATTGAGCAGGGGGTTGGACTCGATCCATTTCCCCTTCCATTTGTTAATTGGAGCAGGTAACTAATTTAAAAGAGTGTGTGCATCAGTGAATATTAAAGACTGCTCCGGTACAACATTTATCTGTGTATTAACCTCCGCTCAAAACGAAGCAACTGCTGGACATTGCCAAAACATATGTTTAAAAGAAGCATTAGCTGTATTGCACCAGCAACAATTAGCCAAATTAGACAATCCCCTATTTAAGAGACATTGTAGCGTCCAGTAGATACTCCCTGGGCGATGTTCTATGTACATCGCCCAGGGTGGCTGGTTGCCGGCCAGATGGGCGATTAATAAATGTAAATAAATAAATAAATAAATAAAACCCCTGCTTTGCACTGTAATGCTTCCAATTCAACATCTAACTAGAGATGCCACCCACAATTGGGTCATGGGGGTTTAAGATACAATTTTCCCCAACTTGTAAGCCATTCCAAAACAAGCGCCACCTCCAAATCACAAAGTTGTTCTCCAGCTTGGATCATAATCTGAACCCTGCCCTGGTTGTATCAACAGTGGCAGCATACATGAAGCTATGGAGAGGTCTCTGTCGTTCCTGAAGCCTGGCATGTTAGTGTCTAGAAATCTGTCTTTCCCTGGATGCCTGGGATGCAAAGGTTTCAGGTGCCAGAAAGGAGGAAGGGACGAGGAGGAGCAGGCCACTGCTTCTGCCCCACTAGCACTGCTGCAAGGCCAGACTAGGTGACTGAAGGGAGAAGTTGGTGGCAGACCTGTTCAGGGGCTTGAGTGGTGGGCTCATAAGCTTGCCGGAGAGCACCTGGAAACCCAGCTGCGCTCCTGTTGTCATCACTAGGAGCGCAACAGCATTTTAAAATTTGGAACTGGATTGGAGAATGGGTTCCTTGCAGGAAAAAAGGCAGGATGTAAATATAATAAATAGATAAAATAATCTGAGCTATTTTTCTGATCTTTAAAAAAAAAAAAGCTTGGTTTACCAAGCCCAAGCCCAAATCAAGCCCAGGATGGGTGTTCTCAATACGTCTAGCACAGGGGTCCCCAACCGCACCGCGCCCGGCCACCACGCCACATGACAAGCACCCCATCCTGGCTCTCGGGGTGCTCGCGAGCTCCAGCGAGCACCCGCCCCTCGCTCGTCCCTCTGCTTGCCTCCCTGACGAGCATTTTGGTAAAGCAGGAAGTGACGGGTCTCCTGTTGTGTCATTTCCTGGTTCTCTAGTGCTGCCGCCCAGGCCGCACCACAGGTAAGCGGTGGGCGACTCCCCCCCCCCGGTCCGTGGAAAAATTTATTCCACGGACCCGGTCCCTGGTCCCAAAAAGGTTGGGGACTGCTGGTCTAGCACTCTCTGATTTTGCATTTATTAGTAGTACTACTATGATAGATCCGATAAGATAAAATAGATTATTTTGTCAGCCTTCCATCTGATTCCTGGGTGTTGGTCACTTCTGGTGGTCACAAAACAATTGTTTCCCCAGTTGAGAACTGCCATTCCAGACCAATGATTTTTGGAATTCATTGAGAGCCAGTGTGGCGCAGTGGTGAGAGTGTTGGACTGGGACTCGGGAGATCCGGGTTCTCGTCCCCGCTTGGCCATGAAACTCACTGGGTGACTTTGGGCCAGTCACTGACTCTCAGCCTAACCTACCTCACAGGGTTGTTGTGAGGATAAAATGGAGAGGTGGAGGAGGATTATGTAAGCCACCTTGGGTTCCTTGAGGAGAAAAGGCGGGGTATAAATATAATAAATAAATAAATTGCAAACAGGGATTTGGAAACATTATTAATATATGTGAGTGGTATGCATATTACTCTTTACAATAGAAGAACAGTTAGTAAAGATGTTGGATTAACTTTCGTTGATATTTAGAGAATAGTTAACATTTATGTTTAGGGTCAAATGGAAACCTCTAATAGTCTTTTTGTAGAAATTAAAAAAATGATTTGTGTTCTTTGTGGGTTTGATGAATAAGAAGAAAATTTTGGTACAATGGAAAAAAGAGAAATTTCTTTGTAAGTATAGAGTAAGAGAAACTATAGTTACTTATACCCGCTGTGGAGAAAATTGGAAGTCCATTTTAGTTTAGTTTTGTTGTATGGTTTTTGGGGTTTTTTTTGGTAGTGTCTGTTTGTGTTTTCTTTTATTCTCAATACAATTTTAAAATTTCCAAAAAAAGTGGGGGTTGGAAACAGATTTATATTTCAACTGGGCAAAACAAAACCATGTTACACAGGGTTATCCCAATAGTCAAAGACACTCCCCAAAGTCAAGATGTGAGGGAGAAAGAGGTGGTTCCTTTGGTTTCTGGGCATTATTCCCAAACCCATGGAGGAGCTCTCCTCTGGGGCATCCCAAGTGGGAAATATTGGATGTCCCAGCACGATGACCGCTGATATTGTGGGCAAAGGTCTTTCTCTCCAGGATGAAAGGTGCCTTGGAACCAGCCATCATGGTTTTGGAGAGATGCCCAGCAAAAATTATGACAACTCCTCCTCCACAGGTGCTATCTTGAGGGCACTCACAAAACCGACAGCTCCTCAGGGAGCAGCGCTTCAGCTACGCCCGAAATGCAGCAAACGCCTCTACAGGAACCTCCTCAGGCAGCTCTCTCAGGGCAGGCCTCACCTCACCTACGTAAAAGTAAGTGCCGTGCCAGCCCCCTCCTTGTCTGAATGCGATGGAGCCTCCTGCATGGATGGTGTCCACAGGTGCAGGCAGGCCGCCTTCCCCTTCTACCTCCGGGCCTCAGGGCAGGCTGGAATGGGCGGGGCTTGGAACGGGCAGGGCAGAGCAGGTGGAGCTGTGGGTGATCAGCAGCCAGATCAAGCCAGATTCCACATCCTGGAGGGGAGGTCACTTTCCACACATTTAGTGGTTAGGGTGTTGGGCTGCGACTCGGGAGATCCGGGTTCTAGTCCCTGCTCAGCCATGAAACTCACTGGGTGACTTTGGGCCAGTCACTGACTCTCAGCCTAACAGGGTTGTTGTGAGGATAAAATGGAGAGGAGGATGAGGATTATGTAAGCTGCCTTGGGTTCCATACAGGAAAAAAGGCAGGGTAGATTTCATAGATCATAGAGTTGGAAGGAGCATAAATATAATAAATAAATAAATAAATAATACACCTGTAGCCAAATGATTTGGTCCTGGGTTGGTAGAATGGACTGGTAGAATGGACTGTACCACCTCAGGCTGCAGGTGAGGGATCACTTTTTGTAAGGCTCTCCCTTGTAAACAAAACAAAACGAACCTCTCTCTGCAAGTAAAAAACTAGCACACCAGGAAGGAATGTTCTAGCCCTGGCCTCCTGTGCTAGTTTCTATTTGCAAGGAGTTTTTAGCAAACAAATATAGAGGAGCATTCAAAAATGTGATCCCCCCCACCTGCTGCCTGACTTGATACAATCTACCGAACCACCTCAGGATTCTGTGAATACACCTGTCCTTTGAGATCAGCTGGTGCACTCCTCTGGCGTGTGCCATTGCCTTCAGAGGAATGGTTAGTGGCAACGTGCAAGAGGGCTTTCTCGGGGGTGGCACCCCATACTTGGAGTTCCCTGCCTAAGAAGTTAGGATATCTCCCTTTTTATCTGTGTTCTGCCAGCAAGTGAAGACAAGCATTTGCCTCCATTGCTGCTTAATTTTATCTACTAGTTGACCGTTTTGGTTAAGAACACAAGAGCCCTCCTGAATCAGACTAAAGGCCTTCCTAGTCCGGCATTTTGTTCACACAGTGGCCAAACAGTTGCCCAAATAGGAAGCCCGCAAGCAGGACATGAATGCAACAGCACCCTCCTGCCCATGTTCCCCAGCACCTGGTATACATAGGCATACTGCTGCCTCTGATACTGGAGGTAATATATAGGCATCATTGGACTGGGACTCGGGAGATCCGGGTTCTAGTCCCCGCTCGGCCATAAAACTCACTGGGTGACTTTGGGCCAGTCACTGACTCTCAGCCTAACCTACCTCACAGGGTTGTTGTGAGGATGAAATGGAGAGGAGGAGGAGGATTATGTAAGCCGCCTTGGGTTCCTTGCAGGGAAAAAAGGCGGGGTATAAATGTAATAAATAAATAAATAAATAAATAAAATTAAATAAATAAATCATGACTAGTAGCCATTCTTTGTGGGGTTGGTCTTTGCTGCTGCTTTCAGCTGTTCTAAATGTGTTTTAATTATTAGTTGATGTTTTTACACTTTTTATATTTCGTAAGGTACGGTACTTTGAGAGATTCCTTTTCTGGAAGGGAAAAATGAGATATAGATTTCTTAAATACTAAATAAATTCTACATCCTCATCGTGCTGCCTGTGTAGGCCAGGCCCCCTCTGACCCGGTTCGCATGAACGCTGCAGCCCACCCTAGTTTGTTTAAGCCAGGGTGTGTTGCAAGATGTGCCATTTTGAATACTCAAGTTGAGGCAGCTGGTGGAGTGGCTTATTCTGTCATCTGAACCAGGCAAGGGTGGGTTGTTGGCATGTTTGACAAACCACCCACAACCCTAAAACAGGGCCCACTGTCTCCCTCAGTCCTCATGCTGCTCACCCCTATACCCCTGAGGGAGTGAGCTAGGCCTACTCTCTCCTGTTATTAGGCAGCACCACACAGAGGCTTTCCATGCAAAAACTTTCTCTCCTCACCCTCTAAAATGGCTGCATTATTAGATTGGTCATTTCTTGAAGTCCTACACACAATCGAGTCTGTAATTCTGGGAGCGGTTGGGCGGTTTTCCTTTAATTTTCTTGGATCTTTCACGTCCTAGCCTCTGACTATCACTCTAAAAGAAAAACCACCCGTATAGATTGTAGCTTCCTTTGGCATCTAACCACTGGCGTTGCTTTGGGTATTGTTACCTAGAACTGTCCAGCACATTTTGCTATAATCTGTATTTTAGCTACAGTTAGAAAAGCATCGAGTAGTTAAAAGGGCTTCGGGAATGTGCAAGGAAGTCCTTGCCAAGTCAGCAAGTGAAATATTCCAGGACCTGCCAATTCCTCTAGACTTCTCAATTTGGCAGTGAAGTAAATCAATTTCAATCCAAAGCTACTTTTCTGGCCAAAAAGGACCGTGGGCTGAAAGTAGGGCTGTGACCTTTCCAGTCAATATGGCCAGGACTCCTGTGTCTTTCCCAGCACGATTCCAGGCAAAAATGCCACCAGTGTGGCTTATTCTAGCAAAGAGATGCAGTCATGGAGGAAAGATACACCGGCTGAATTTCTGCATGTCATGCAGCTACACGGACTGATCCAAGAGTTGTTACCCAGGACCCTTGCCTGTATGTTGCATAGGAGCATGGGGTGCAACCATCTTGGAAATATTCAGAAGCATTCAGACTTTCTCTGGAAGGCACTTTGTAGAATCATAGAATCATAGAAAAGTAGAGTTGGAAGGGGCCTACAAGGCCATCGAGTCCAACCCCCTGCGCAACACAGGAATCCAAGTCAAAGCATCCCTGGCCATCGTCCAGCGGCACCTTGAATGCCTCCAGAGTGGGAGAGCCCAACCCTAGGTAGTTGATTCCATTGTCTTATTGCTCTGACAGTCAGGAAATTTTTCCTGATGTTTAGGTGGAATCTGGGTTCCTGTAACTTGAGCCCATTATTCCGTGTCCTGCAAACTGGGATGATCGAGAAGAGATCCTGGCCCCCCCTCTGTGTGACAACCCTTCAAGTACTGGAAGAGTGCGATCATATCTCCCCTCAGCCTCCTCTTCTGAAGGCTAAACGTGCCCAGTTCTTTCAGTCTCTCCTCATAGGGCCTTGTTTCCAGTCCCTTTATCATCTTTGTTGCCCTCCTCTGAACCCTCTGCAGTCTGTCTACCTCCTTCTTAAAGTTAATTAATTATTAATTGATTCATTAATTAACTATATTTATATCTCGCCTTTCTACCAGTACGCACTGAGGGAGGCTTACACCCAACAGGTTTACCAAGAGATGCTTGTGGCTGAAAATCCAAATGGTGATTCCACACCTCTAAGTAAACAAATAAAATAACCAATCAAGCATTTTCTCTTAACATGCTGTGATGCTGCCTCATAGTAGAATTGGCCTTAGCAAGGATTGCCTGTACTGCAGTTCTGCCAGGAACAGATCTAGCCCAGAGATGCCAAAGAATCATTTCATTTCATCTCAATTTTCAGTCAACACATTGTCAAAAACAAATGAAGGAGCCATTTCTTGGTATCACTTTCCATAAAGAGTGAAATATAAACATATTTGTGAGTTTCTGGATACTTGCTCAAAGTTTTTCTTCAAAATTGCGTCAGGAAATTTGCTCTCTCAGCCCACAGAGGAGTTGAGAATCTTGAATTGCCTCCAGTTTTTGATACGCAAATAATCCAGGTATCTTCTGCTACCATACATAGGCCTTCTGATGAACTCATACATCACAAACCAAAAGCTTTCTAGGCTCACTAACATCAACCACATGCCAAATGCTCATGAATCATGGATAGGAAAGACAAAAACAAGAGTGTTATTCACTCACTTCGACAATATGTGATGAAAATCCAGTCTGGGACATTTCAAGGCCAAATGATATTTCATTCTTGTTGGTGCCTAAAAACAAAATGGAGGCATTTAAAGAATTATCAGATACTCTCTAAGGAAAAATAGCTAGATGCCGAATAAGAAAAAAAGAAAGAAAAAATAATGAACTACTGCTTCCCATTGTAATTTTGTGGCGTTAAGTGCTTGGTACAAAATTTATGTAGTCTAGTATGGAGAACTGTGGATCCGATGTGGTCCCAGCAGCAAATGAGAAACAGGAAATGAGCAAAGTCCCATTAATCAAATTTAAAAGTATGCATTTTAAAAGCTGGAACAAATTTACACATAAATTCACACACCTCAGTTCAATTGTCAGTTTCAGGTACGGGAATTCTGTGCATGAAATTTCCCTACCTCTTGTAGTGACTTCCTTGTTCATCTCAAATAACCCATGCACTTACATATGACAGGTGAACTTCTGAAGCTGAAATGAATGAGGGCCCTAACATATGTAAGGGATTTGCATGCACGTCTGAGTACATGTGGATCTCTGGATTAGCCTACGACGTATTTGGACATGAAAGCCACAAATTTGAGCACCGGAGTTAGAATCTTGCTCTTTTAAGGACACAATCTAACCAAAGTTAAGCATTTTAAAGTTCCATTGGATTAATTGGAGAGAATTAGCCACATGGTTAACTCTCCCACTGAAATCAGCAGGGCTTAAAAATGCTTAACTTTGGTTGGACTGTGGCGTGTGACCTGCCCTTGAAAAGGGGACAGGCGCTTTGGGGAAGCATGAAGGACTGGAGATACTGGACAGAGCAAGCAGCTCACCTTCCAAGCTGAAAATCCTTTCTCCAAGAGCATCTACAATGTCTTTAAGAGCCGCTTCATCACTGACATTAAAGAAATGCTTTTCATCTGGGTCACTCGCTATATATTTGATTTCTTTCAGGAAAGCTTCGGGATTGATTCCTCTTCTGTTGTAATAACCAAGAACCTGGATGGGAAAGCAGAGAATTTTGTCCAGAACATACAAGGGTGAGGTTTTCAAATACAAATCGATGAAGGAGCACGAGCACGTCAGCCCTCCTTCGAGGCAGGACAGGCCACGAGTTGCTCTTTGTGGAGCCATCACCACTTTCCCATTCCAGCCACCTAGGTCTGGGCAGGAAAGGCTCGCGGTGTTTATAGTGATCTCAGAGGAGGGAACATTCTTCGTAACTCCTGCCTTGTTTCTACGCAGCCAGAGTTCAATCTGTAATTCCAAGGACCTCCCTTTCAAAGCTTTAGAGCATGTGCAAAAAGGGTAAGGCAGCATGAGTAAAACCAGCTTATCAGCAGCTCCTCAATGAAGAGACCAGTGACGGCCATCACGCTTCTCTGAAAGATAGCTGACTTGCACCTTTCCAATCTCCCCCTGCACTGAGTGTGCAACTTCAGAGGAGTGGTGAGCGTGTTTTATGGCAATAATGAGGCCAGCAACCCAGGTCAACTGAGCGTGCACTTCAGCATACGCTCCAGAGTCCTTTGCGAGATGCAGGAGGGTTTCTGTGGCAGACAAAGGATGCTGAAAACGTTTCCTAAAGCTACCGAGTTTTAAAACCCCTGTGACTTTACATTGATTTCAATGCAATCTTGGCAAAGGTTCATGCTGCATCACAGCCAAAGCTGACTTACCGCAACAGCGTATCTGGTGACGTTGTCTTTCTCACTGCCTTCAATCACCTTCTCAAGGTCTGGGCTGTCATGGGACTCACCATCTGTGATTACAATCATCACCTTCTTGGCGCCCTTCCGCCCACCCTTCTGAAATGCTTCTGAGCTGAAATTCAAGAGATGCAGGGGAGTGAACAACACATCATCGTGTAGAAGTTCCCGTGCAGAGGAAATGCGAATGTCATTTGATGAGGAGTTTCATAACATTGGTCTCAGTGGCCAGCCTTGTTCCTATGGAGATTTTTTAAAAAGCAGCAGGGTCTCCGTGTTGGGAACAGATTGGGGGGGGGGGTGAGAGGCAAAAGAGAGATCATCTAAAACCTAGAAGCCATTTCTATGACACTGAAACAAATACTTTAGAATGAAAATGTTCTACAGCTGCTTTATATCCCAGCGCACTTCCTTTGGGGCAAAGGACTTACCGAGACAAAAATGTCCCGTCGCTTGTAAAATGCCAGTTAGTTCCTTTACATTGGGGGCTGTGCCCAGTGGCCCTCTACCCTGTCTTCCGCATGAACTTTATATCCCGCTGTGGAGAGAAAGCCTGAGCACACATTGAACCCTGACACATTGAACCCTGACTTGTTTTTCTCGTTCCACTCGCCATCTGGCTGCATAATCCCCACCCGGGGCATAGGAGACACAGTTCTGGGCAGACAGAGGTACAATCCACATCTGCACAATAGGGCACATAACATTCCGGAGAGGGTGGGTGGGCGCAGTCTCAAAGAGCTGCAAAGTACCCCAAGGCACCCCGGAGGCATCAACACCAAGAGACGCCACCGCCATGCAGGGCAGACCCAGCCCACCTGGTCATCGGGGGCAGGGAGGGGGTGAAAGGGGGTAGAAAATATATGTGCCAAAGGACCAAGGGTTGTTGGGAACTCAGCGCAGGCTGGCACAGATCAGGTTCCTGGCTCCGGTCAGGTTCAAGCAGCTTCCAACCCCGGGCAGGCGTGCCTGGAGACTGGCTATACAGATTGCTACGCTAAGTCCGTAAGTCAGATTCTCTGATGCAAGGTGATTTCTTCTTCTGTAATACGCTAAGTCTCTAGTGTCTGTAGATTGAAGCTTTCCGCTTCGGTAAGGTTATGACCTGCTATGTTTATAGTGTGAAATTCCTGGTAGTCTATTAGTTCCGTTCCATTAGCCGTATAGTAATTAAAGTCTATTCTTTCATTCATTTGGTAGCGGTTGTGTTTTAAACGCACAGGAACCGCATAACTGGCTGCATTGGCTACCAGTTGCTTGCCGAGCCGAATTCAAGGTGTTGGTTTTGACCTTTAAAACCCTATACAGCTCCGGTCCAGTCTATATCAACTCAAGGAGCATCTCCAGCAACACCAAGTAGGCCACTCAACAAGATCTGCCACAGACGGCCTTCTCCTTGTCCCTTCAGCCAGAGCAGCTAGACTGGTGGGGACTAGGAAGAGGGCCTTTTCTGTGGCGGCCCCCATACTGTGGAACTCTCTCCCGAGTGACCTCTGCCATGCCCCCTCTCTGCTGAGCTTCCGCCACTCACTAAAAACTTGGCTGTTCAGGCGGGAATATGGGATGGGATAAGATTTTAAAAGTTTATACTGTTCTAAATGTATTTTATCCCTATTTTTATCTTGTGTACATTGCCCAGGGTGGCCGGTTTGCCGGCCAGATGGGCGATAAATAAATGTAATAATAATAATAATAATAATAATAATAATAATAATAATAATAATAATAATAATTTATTTATTATATTTATGAATCGCCCATCTGGCCAGACATCTGTCCACTCTGAGTGATGTACAATCCAATAAAATACAAGGGGGGGGGAATGCACACACACAGTATAAAACACAATTAAAAACAGTACAAAACTTAAAAATCCTAACCCACCCCATATTCCCGCCTGAAAAGCCACGTTTTTAATGCCCGGCGGAAGCTAATCAAGGAAGGGGCATGGTGGAGGTCACTGGGGAGAGAGTTCCATAAATTGGGGGCTGCCACAGAAAAGGCCCTCCTCCTGGTTTCTCTGGCTGATTGGACAGGGAGAAGGCCGTCCTGTGGCAGATCTTGTTGAGCAGCCTACTTGATGTTGCTGGAGGCACTCCTTGAGATAGACTGGACTGGAGCCGTACAGGGTTTTAAAGGTCAACGCCAACACCTTGAATTCGGCTCGGCAAACAACTGGTAATAATAATAAAGGGCATTTCCTCAGTGCCGGTTAACCCATTAAGTGCCGAACTCACGCCAAGGACCGGGTTGGTCCTCCACACCTGCATTTTCACCAAAACGCGATGCTTAAGCAAGAATAAGTCCAAGGTTAAACCCAAAGCTTAATTAAAACTATCATAAAAACAAATAAATTAAAATCACAACAATAAAAGAAATAAACAGCACCGAGCCAATAGAACAACTTTCAGCAAGTGACTAGCTTACATACCAAAAGCCCACCTGAATTAAAACTTCCAATACACGCATATAGCCCCTTCCAATGCCTTTGGCATGCATGGAAGGTGGAGGCATGGCCGGCAGGCACATTGGCAGTGGGAGTGGGGCTAGCCCATATAGCTCCCCCCTGCATTATTTCAATCCATGGGTGGGTAGTGGACACCCCCCCCCCGACAAACAGTTGTATTTTGAAAGGATGAAAAGATACGTTTTGTTATGCAGTTAAAGACATCAGCACTGGAGCCTTGTTATCTAACAACATTCGATGCCCGTAGAAGACGCCTGCAAGGAACATACCTTACATTGGTTGATTTTTCCCTGAGCACTCAGTCAATGGGTTTTTGCTAATATATTAGGACTGGCAACTTAATCCAGTATATCCATTATCTATGGATTGTGACACACATAAAAATAAATGCAGAATGTGGTCCATAGAAGTGTTCCATGAGAATAATATGATTCTTCTGTATCACCTAACTGTCCCAGGGATAACACCACCATACGAACATGCCAGTTTCAGGAAAGAAGCACTGGTCTCTCCCTCTCTCTTTTGTCTACCCCATCCCACATACTTATGGCAGCTAAGGCTAAAACCAGGCATTGGTTGTTCTGTGATCGATCGGACACAAAGAAGTTTGCAAACTATATTCTTTTTAATGCAACTCCTGCTTGCTCATGAAAATACATTCCTAGGCTGGTAAAGTCTTTGCACAAGTTAAGCCAGGGAGAGAAGGAGGTGTGAAGAGCTTGTCAATAACAAGAAAGTGTGTGTTTGTTGTGTGTGTGTGTGTGTTGGTGAGTTGTAAAGAAAAAAGAACCCACATTTGCAAAGATTTGCTGAAGGGGACGGGATGAAGAGTGGATTGTTGAGTTGAGAGGATGACTGTATTCTCTGGTTATAGTCAGTGGCGTAGCGTGGGTTGTCAGCACCCGGGGCGAGGCAAGTAATTTGCGCCCCCTAACCCGTGGATTTGAGCACTCGAGTCTCCCTCTGCTGCAGCCTGGTGGAATGGCTGCTATGAGAAAAAGAAACTACTGTTGTAAATGGAGAAAAGGATACCTTCCTTTGTTTTGAGATGATTCATGGGGGGGGGGGGAAGCACAAAGACATCATATCAGAAGAGGCATTCCTCTTCTATAGTATGATTCACGGGGGGGGGGGGGGCAGAATGCCTCTTTAAGATGGAGCTTGCCATCTGCGGTTGTATTGGAAATAATTTCTAAAATATTTTAAAATCTGCGAATGATTCAGAGACACATTTTAGGCAATTAAAAATGTATTGGGATAAATTCATCTAAGCAAGTAATTGGCAAACAGTGTAATTCTATACATGTCTACCAAGAGCACGTAGGTCCTCCTGAATTCAGTGGGGCTTACTCCCAGGAAACTGGGTATAGGATTGCAGCCTAAACCTTGCAGCCTTAAGAAGAAGCCTTTATATGGTACACTTCACTGTCCAGAGCACTTCTACAGGGAGGGATGGGAAGCAGGATAACTGCATTGGCTCTGCTGAAAAACCAGCTCCATTGGGCATCTCCCTCCTTTAACTGTTTCCATTCCTGCTGGTCACTGAGAAGTACTACATAACTTTAACAACTGGTGCCTAAATTCACTAGTTTCCTTATTTATTACATTTATACCCCGTCGTTTTTCCTTCAAGGAACTCAAGGCGGCTTACAGAATCCTCCTCCTCCTCTCCATTTTATCCTCACAACAACCCTGTGAGGCAGGTCAGGCTGAGAGGCAGTGACTGGCCCAAAGTCACCCAGTGAGTTTCATGGCGGAGCGGGGACTAGAACCTGGATCTCCCGAGTCCCAGTCCAACACTCTCACCACTACGCCACACTGGCTCTTCCCTCCTCGTCCCTTTTTCCTTTTGTGTCGTGTCTTTTAAATTGTAAGCCCGTGGGCAGGCAGGGACTGTATTTTTCTTGTTGTTGCTGAAGGGTGGGGTAAAAATGCTTAGAATAAATAAATATGCAGGTTTATTCCAACTTAATCAATGAACTGGTCACTTAAACCAACTAAAATCTGTGATTAATAGATTCCAATTTCTTTAGTTGGGTAACTGCCCTACTTATTTGTAAAGTTATTTTTCTTCATCTTTGAGGCATGTTTCTTTTCTCTCTCTCTCTCACTTGCAATTACAACGCATTTCTTCTTAAACTTTCCCCCTTGTGGGCTCCCCGGCGCTCCAGCCCTCCCGCTCCGGCGCGTTCATTCTCACCCCGGCCCCGCGCCCGCCTGCCCGGTTCCTCTTCGGCTCGCGGCGGCCGCCCGGCAGGACCACCTTCCGAGGGGCTGGGTGGGTGGGTGGGCGGGCATGCAGGATATCCCCGGCAGCCAATGAGAGAGGCGGGGGCCGAGGGGAGGCGAGCCAATGGGCGAGGCGGGGGTAGGTGGCCACGGGGGGCCGGGCGCTGCCGCAGTCCTGTCGTGGGCAGGTAGGAAGGAGCGCACGAGGGAGCTCCGGCGGGGCTGGTTGGTCGCTCGCTCGCTCGCCGGCCGCGCTCTGACCACCGGGGCGGGGCAGGAGCGCGCGCGCTGGGGCGGCGGCGGCGGGGACAGGTCTGGGCAGACAACCCACGCTACGCCACTGCGAGCGCGCCCCCCCAGATGTTGCGCCCGGTGCGGCCGGCCCCCCCTGCACCCCCCACGCTACGCCTCTGGTTATAGTTACTCCCAACAGAGCTGGTGCTTAATTTCTAAGGAGAGAGGTGTTGGGGCTTTGATCTGCATGGAAGATAAACCATTACTTTGCAAGCTCTGTTTCTTCACTCTAAGTGTGCAGGGAGGCTGCATGATAAAAGGGAAAGCACTCTGCATATTCTCAAAGGCACTCTCTTTAGTATAACTTTTGTGTTTAGGAATTCTGTGCCAAAGGTTCACTAACTGATCTTGGGCTAGTCATGTATTGCTGTGCCTTGGTGTTCCTCAGCTGAGAAATGGGATCAAGGTCCTCTAAATAGTATCAATCATTAGTGCGTATCTATGTATTATATTACATGTTTTTGACTTGCCTTGTAGTGTGTGGTTTACCTTACTGCTATTGTCATGTGGACTCCAGAACCATCTGCTTGCATGCACTTTTCGTTCCCACTTTCTGCTTATGAACTTTTCTACACTGGGCTGTTAACTGCTGTATCTACTTTCAGTTTCGTCACAGAACTGAGACCCGAGCTCTAGTACACAAAGAGCTTTTCTTTTCCTGCTTTTCCACTATGTAACCTCTAGGTGGTACTGTGCTATAGTGGAATATTGCAATTACACAAGTAGGAAAATACCTTTTTCTTTTGGTTTCAGAAATAATATTCCATTTTCCCAGCTCTAAGAAAAACCTGGGAAAGTGCTCTTAAAAAACAGAAGTGAAACTGGAGAAGAGAAGAGAAGTCCAGGCTGGGGATCAACTGCCATCAGCTCCTGAAACAACCATCACCGGCCTGAGAAGGCTGTTGGGGCAGCCCCTCCCCCACCTTCCCTGGGGCTATTTAAGACCTGTGCGCCCTGAGGGAAGGCAGAAGAAAAGCCCAGGCCAGGGAGATTGTACCAGCAGCTCCAGAAGAAGCCTTCAGTTGGCCTGAGAGAACTGGTGTATGTTTGGTTTGGGGGGGGGGGGTAACGTTTGTTTGTGTATTTAAACATTGTAAACCGCTTTGGGTGCCTTAGCAGAAAGGCGGTATAGAAATGTAATAAATAAATAAATAAATAAATAAATCACACAACATTGTCTAAAGAAAGAACCCATAAACAACTGTGAGTAAGGAATCACGAGCACACAATAAATACCTCATGTAGAAAAGCTCTATAGCAGTGTTCTCCAACCTTGGGTCCCCAGATGTTTTTGGCCTACAACTCCCAGCACGCCCCAGCCAGCGTAGCTGGGAGTTGTAGGCCAAAAACATCTGGGGACCCAAGGTTGAAGAACACTGCTCTATAGCACATTTGAGCCTTGACTGTTTTGGTCCATCACTGGACCCACATCATCATTAACCCACCACGGTCCACCCCAGCCCCACACACCCATGCCTAACAGTGACCCTCTTTTCATCTGTGCAATCCTGAAGAGCATGCTCACCGAGCGAATTCTATTCCAAACGCTGTTCGGGTTTCTGTACCCCCTCTCTGCTCTATGTGTCTAGCGGCTTCGACTACGTCCTTCACCGATCTGTAGTCATTCAAATGAAATTCATGCACAGCATCCTCTCCATACTGGACGACTCCAACCTAGGATGAAAAAGTAGTTTTTTGAGGAGACAACTCCTTAAAAAATTCTTTACTAAATGTTATTTTTTCAACATGTCATTAACAAAATACATATTCAGTAAAATTAAGTGAATGGTACAGATGATGGTACAGAGAGCCAGTGTAGCGTAGTGGTGAGAGTGTTGGACTGGGACTCGGGAGATCCGGGTTCTAGACCCCGCTCGGCCATGAAACTCACTGGGTGACTTTGGGCCAGTCACTGACTCTCAGCCTAACCTACCTCACAGGGTTGTTGTGAGGATAAAATGGAGAGGAGGAGGAGGATTATGTAAGCCGCCTTGGATTCCTTGCAGGAAAAACCGTGGGGTATAAATATAATAAATAAATAAATAATATAATATATATGAATTAGCACATAGAATACATTATAAACAGACTCCACTTCTGAACAAATCTGTCAAACAGACCATTTCTCTCTCTTGCCAAAAGATGAACACGATTTATAACCTGGTGGTTTCCTGATAAAGAACCATATTCAGCAGTGGGAAGCAAGGTCACCACGTCCACCAAATGCTGGCGATCTCTAGCCCCAAGATGTGACTTTGACCACACGTCAGAGGCCATGGCCCCCAAAACGCAGTCCAGTATATTTATTATTATTTATTTATTTATTATTTGCATTTATCTATCGCCCATCTGGCCGGCAAACCGGCCACCCTAGGCGATGTACAGAAAATAAAACAGAACAAAATACATTAAAACATTTTTCTCCATTAAAATACATTAAAACAGTATAAAATTTTAAAATCTTAGCCCACCCCATATTCCCGCCTGAATAACCAAGTTTTTAATGAGCGGCGGAAGCTCAGCAGAGAGGGGGCATGGCGGAGGTCACTTGGGAGAGAGTTCCATAGTACGGGGGCCGCCACAGAAAAGGCCCTCTTCCTCATCCCGACCAGTCTAGCTGCTCTGGCTGAAGGGACAAGGAGAAGGCCGTCTGTGGCAGATCTTGTTGAGCGGCCCACTTGGTGTTGCTGGAGACGCTCCTTGAGATAGACTGGACCGGAGCCGTATAGGGTTTTAAAGGTCAAAGCCAACACCTTGAATTCAGCTTGGCAAGCAACTGGTAGCCAGTGTAGCTCCTTGAGCACTGGCATGATGTGATCCCGCCGGTGGCTGCCTTTAACCAGGCGAGCCGCCGCGTTCTGTACCAGCTGTAGCTTCCGAACCGTCTTCAAGGGTAACCCCCACATAGAGCGCATTACAGTAGTCTAGGCGAGAGGAGACCAAGGCATGAACCACTGAAGGGAGCAGATGATTAGGAAGGTAGGGGCGCAGCTGCCGTATCAGATGGAGTTGATACAGCGCCGCCCGGCTCACAGCTGCCACCTGAGCCTCCATGGACAGCTGGGAGTCTAGAATGACTCCCAAGCTGCGGACCTGGTCCTTCAGGGGTAGATGTACCCCATTTAGCACCAGGTCAACATCCTGCATCGTTTCTGCCACTTTTGCTTTTAAATACTGTTATTTAAATCTGTTAGATCAAGTGTAAGCAATATGGTGCCCATGGGTGCCAATGCACCCTGGACACCTTTCTTGGCCCTACCCCTAGGGTACCCTAACCCTCCCACTTTTTCTTCAGTGAACACATTTTCTTATCGGCAGCTGGGATCGCTCTGAAACAGGTTTCTGTTGGCGCTGAAATCTGTGTGTTCAAAGTAGTTGTTTAGTATGTTGGGGCTCAGACCCCACCTCTGCCTTGTACTTAATCTTTTGGGCAGGTTACTTGTGTTTTGTCACACCTCCCATGGCAGTCATTTTGTGGTGGTGCCCAGGACAGTTTTTCAAATTGCCAGATTTGAGGTTGCCTATTCCTGGTCTGAATGACCTTCCAGGGGTCCCTTACAGCCCAGTGCCTCTGATTCTAAAGAGGTTCAGAGCTTTTCTACACAAGGTATTTACTGTGAGCTTGTGGTTCCATACTCACGGTTGTTTACTGGCTCTTTAGATGACATTGTGATCCTCCCTTATGTTTTTTCAGAGCACTTTCCCAGGGTTTTTTTTTTTTTTAGAAAGGGGGAAATGGGGTATTGTTTTAGAACAGGGAAAATGGTGCTGTTTCTCTTGTGTATTGGAGCTATTCTGCTATAGCACGGCTCCACCTAGAGGTTATGTAGCAGAAAAGCAGGAAAGGGAAAGCTCTTTGTGTAGAGCTCAGATCTCAATTCTGCAATGAAACCAAAAGTAGATACAGCGATTAACAGCCTTGTGTAGAAAAGCTCTCAGGTAAGATTTGAGTAAGTAGAGTTATCACTGTAGATGCGAGTCAACACCTCTCGAAGATCTGACAACAGGCAGCTGATAGCCAGTAATATTCTTTTGATGTGTTTTAATGGGAGCTTGAATGTCTGACTGCCGTCTCCCAAAGCAGTTACGGTACTTTATTCCCAACTCAAGGATGGAATGCGGAATATCGGTGGTCAATATAAGAGGTTTAAAGATGTTCATAAGGCTGATCTAAAAAAATGCAATATAAACATCGAGAACTGGGAAGCTCCTGGCCCATGAACGATCTAACTGGAGGTTGGCCTTTCACAAAGGTTCCATGGACTTTGAAGAAGCCCGAGTGCAAGGCGAAAGGGAGAAACGTGCTAAGCGGAAAGCACGTCAAACGAATCCTTTACAGGACCATCTTCCATCTGGTAACCTGTGTCCTCACTGAGGGAAGCTGTGTGGATCTAGAATTGGCCTCCACAGTCACTTATGGACCCATCGCTAGAGTCTACACAATTTTTTAGAATTTCCTCCTTTTATAATTTTCTTTTTGTAGTTTTATCCTGGAAGACAATCTTACTCGGTCACGAGTGATCGCCTACTACTATTATTGAAGAAAAGCACAGTGCCTTGACAAGGGAGAGACGCCTTGGCAAAACCAGCCAGGGAAAGCTGTAAAATGAAATAGAGGATGTGTGCTGATACGAGAGCAATCTCCCACACGTGTTTTCTCACCTGTATTTGGCCTGGTCCAATGTAAAACTTCTTCAAGATTTTTATCAGGAAATCCTGAACTTCCACCCAGGGGTAGATGCTGTTGGATCCATCCAGTACGATAATTATATCCATGTATGTCTGGCATCCTGTGACAGGACCAGTAAGAGATCGTTAAGAGATCTTGGCTACTAATAGGAAGGGTAGCACAAGCCTGCCAATTTCTCCCCTTGGAGCAAGAGAATCCTAATTCTTAGGCCAATCATTCTCTCCTCTTGCTTTCAAGTCCTCTCCCTTCAATTTTTTCCCCCCTGGGTTCTGGTGTGTTTCTTCTTTACTGAGGCTCCCTAGGGATATATCTATATATACTACACATTTAACTGTCTGAAAAGCAGCCATCCCCCCTGCTGAAGGAACTCCGGTTCTGTGAGGGGCTAGGGCTCAAGATTTCCCAGCACCTCACCAAAGTACCATGCTCATAATTATTCTGAGGGAGCCATGACACTTAAACGGATATAAAACTGGTGGTAGGACCTTGTAGTGAAGCTATAGCAATGCCGCCTGCAGTTCGGGCGCACTCGTGGCAAGAGCGGCCTACGGCCAATGTGGGGACCCGCCCAGGGCCGGCGCTACCGCTAGGCAGACCCAGGCGGCTGCCTAGGGCGCGTGGCGGAACAGGGCGCAGCGTTTCTGCGCCCCTTCCTCGCCTCCGCCGCGCTCCTGCCCCGCCTGCCGCCTCCGCCGCGCCTCCCCGCCCGCCTGCCAGCCACTGCCACCGCTGTACCCCCCCGCGCGTGCGCCCGCCCGCCAGCCACCTACCTACGGCGTTGTTTTGGCGGGAGGAGGAACCAGGGGAACAGGGCTTAAACAGCCCTGTTGCCCTGGTTTCCCCGGCAAAAAAAAAAAGCGTGGGGGTCCCGTCGCGTTGGAGGAGGCGGCGGCAGCAGCAGCCAGCAGCGGGGGCGGGGGGAAGGTAGGTGGTGGTGGGGCGGCGGCGGTGCGGGGCAGGGGGGTTGCAGAGCAGGGCTGCTTTGCTCCGGAGCCCCCCCCACAGCACGAGAGGGGGGGGGCTAAATATAATTTGGCCTAGGGCGCCAAACAGCCCTGCACCGTTCCTGGGCCCGCCTATGAGCTATCGCTAAAGCAAGGCCTGTGCAGGGGTCAGCCTCCCTCAGCCACGGCAGTCTCAGGAGGCAGAGCCGCTACAACCACAAAGGAAGAGTTTTGCGAGTGCGACGCCTACGTTCCTTTGTTCGTGGCCAGCCTTATTGGGGATGGAATTAGCTGCCTGGGGTCATTGAGCTGAACAGAGTGAGAGGTTCGTATGTCTTGCTACGGCTGTGTCTGTGTGCTTGGCTGGCTTGGCACACGGACCTCTGGCTTCTGGCAACTTCTGGAAGGGGCAAATCGGGCTCTGTACTGGCCCTCTGCGCTAGGCGTGAGCCCATGGAGTAGAAAGGGGGCAGAGGCTGTTGAGAACAAGTTCTCTCCCCACACCCACCCCTAGTCCGAGGTTTAAAGAGGGGGGGGGGGGGGAAGCTGGTACAGTTTTCCCCAAACTGAAGAGTATGGAGAGGGGGACAAACCTGAGTGGCTTTGGGAGACTCTAGGCCAGTGTTCTCCAACCTTGGGTCCCCAGATGTTTTTGGCCTACAACTCCCAGCATGCCCCAGCCAGCGTAGATGTTTTTGGCCTACAACTCCCAGGCCAAAAAACATCTGGGGATCCAAGGTTGGAGAACACTGCTCTAGGCGATGACACCTTTCATTTAATCAAGAATCTAGAACATTGGCTGAATTTCACTTTGTTCCCTAACATTAACAGGAAGGCACAGATCAGACGCACGTCTCTTGCTGTTGTCTGGAAGGAAAACATGTTTGTGCCTTGCCACACTGCTGCTGTCATTCAAGAAGGAAGCCTTTTAAGTGCTGTCTGCGCATAATATACCCACTGGATGGATTCCCTTTGCTATCATGCCCCCTTTCAAGCACAGATTTCTAGTTTGTTTTCCCTGAGTGAGACTGAAGTGATTAGAGACCCCAAATCCTCTCTGGCTCCCATATAGTGCTAGGAGAGAGAAGGGGCTAACAAAACAGGCTGTTACTCGTACTCTGGAGTGCTGGAGCCACCGTCTTGGAGAATCTGAAGTTGGAGTTCACCCTGGAGCACATTCCTGTGGTGTAGTAAGAACTTCCGCACTCATGAGACCAGAGAGGGCTGCAAGCCTGTGTGAAGTGGGGAAAGAACGGAATACCGGGAGAGGTTTTAGGAGTGCTACTGTAATTGTTGCCTGGGTAATTCTTTCAGGACCTAGGGCATTTATCTGCAGTGCATTCTAGAAGCCTCTTTTAAAATGCTTCATCCAGATCCAGAAGAAGAAATGGGTCAAAGTGATACAGAGAAGAGAATCCTTGCGTAGGAAGGAAGGTGGCCGTCACTGGCACACAATGTTTCCATGCATTGCGGCAGAATCACATGACAAGCTGTGTCATGTTACACGGAGGCAATGAGGAACACCACTGAGGAAACAGCTTGCCAAGTGGGGATGAGGCGACTTGTTTAAACATATTTTTTAAACTGCCCTTCATCCTTGCGGAGACCAGGGCGGTGTACAATGAGTAAACCTAATCTTCAACTGGTGGGTCAGGCTCATATGTGGGTTGCATTCAAAGGTAAAGTGGTTTGCATGATCATCACACACACACACTTTAAAGTTTGTTTTTAAGAGAATGAGAAACTTGGAGTGAGGAGAGAGTAGGAGAAAGGAAAAGAAAGATGGGGATGAATGAATGGGAAAACATTAGGTCCCATGTTACAGGTTAGGGTTAAAAATGGGTCCCTCCCAAGCCTGAAACAATTGAAGACAACACCAGCCGAAAGAACATCCGTAAGTCTGTACGTAAAGGGCCTGCAAATAATTTCTTACCAGAAAGCTGTTATCTTTGGGGTTTGTGGTCAAGCTCAGTCCCAGACGCATATTATCCTTGCGTTCCGACACATTGGAAAGAGTTACTCTTCCTTGGGAAAAGAATGTCAAAGTTAAGCATGATGCAGAAAGAGGCAACGGCCGTGGCAAGACTGCTCCACATAGCGTTCGTGCGGCCTCTCAACCTTCATCACACAATCACCTTCGCCACAATCATTTCCCACTAGCAGTTATAATGCTTAGTTTTCCAGGGGAAAAAACAATCAGGGCTGTGTGTGTGTGTGTGTGTGTGTGTGCGCGTGTGTGTGTTTGTGTAGGGGGAAATCACCTTCACTCACTCTCCCCAATGATTTTGTGATCTTGATTAACTGTAACACATCGGTTTCCGATACCTAACATATTTCTTTAAACATTAAAAGCTGGTTCCACTGTGCCCATATGTTGGCATTTCACCATTTCATGCAGGCCAGTTGGTTTCACTTTCTACTTAGAAATGCTCCAGTGCCCCAGGGCTACAAGGGGAGATTTGAAAAACAAACCAGAGCTGATCCTGTGATTATATAACATAGTCCTTTTTTCTTTTTTTTTAATGATATTAAGGAGCTACCTCTTACTACAGGGGTTGGGAACCTCTTTCAGCCCAAGGGCCAAATTCAGTTTTGGAGAAACTCTCAGGAGCTGCATTCTAGTAGTGGGCAGAGCCAAAGGCAAAAGGGTTGGAGTCAGAAATACAAAAAAATACCAGCATATTGTAGCTTAAAGCTCTTATGGCAATAACTCAGCCTTCGGAGAGGCATTTCACCCTTTTAGAATAAGGAAGAACTGCCCCAAAGCCGGGGAACCACTAAACGACAGGTGATTGGAGGAAAGTGGGTGGGGTCAAGGGACAAGGACATGGCCATCTAGGGATACCCGGAGGGCCAGAATGGGACCCCAGGCCTGAGGTTCCCCACCCATTTTACGGTGTCCATTTAGGCCAAAGACTGGATCTTGGGTTAGCCCTACCACCTAAGTACCCTTAACTCAGTGTTTCTCAACCTTGGGTCCCCAGATGTTTTTGGCCTACAACTCCCAGCATGCCCCAGCCAGCATAGCTGGCTGGGGCATGCTGGGAGTTGTAGGCCAAAAACATCTGGGGACCCAAGGTTGAGAAACACTGCCTTAACTGGAGATGCCAGGGACTGAACCTGTGACCTTCTGCGTGGAAAGCTGTGCCACAGGAGCTACAGCACCTCCCATAGCCTGGGTGAGTCATTCAGCATTGTCTTAAGGTGTCTGACTTTCTGTAAATCCTTATAAATTGACATCATCCTCACAAGCACTACCAGACAATGGACATGAACCACCTGAATAAGGAAGTTACTGGGAGTTTCACATGTGAATATGGATGTACCTTTGTGCAGCTCTTAATAATTTCAGTGAGGCACACAGTGACAGAGGATGCTCAGGGTGCCTTTTATCCCACAGCCTTACCTAGATTGAGCTTGGAACAGGTGCTGTTCGCTTCGCCATTCACAGAACACTTGTAAACATCTCCAGTCTTCTGTTGCCCGCTGGTCTCATACGGGGCTCCTACCACCAGCCTAGAGAGGGGGGAATTTTTGTTGTTCAGGTCTTTTATTGGCCTACATATTTCATCACAAAAATTGAGATGCTCCACATTGAATAGAAGTTGAAGAATTCTTCACCTCGTTTCTTTGTGATCTTCCCCAACCCACAAAGTATTAGCCATAGGATTTAGGAGGAAGTAGGACATGCATGATGCATCTGTTCAAGGAAATATTTTGGAGGATTCAAGGGGGGGGGAGAATCTGAATGAATAATCAGGCTCCCTTTAAAAAAGGGGGTGAGTGGGTATACTGAAGTAGACAGAAGCTTTTCCCAGCAAAGGGCAGAATAATATACTGTAAGTGAAGCTAGAATGTAATGTGAAGCTGGAACTGGGCCTGCTAAAAGCCCAAAGATGGGAAAAGATGGAAGAAACCATAGCAAAATGTTGCATATGTGGTAAACAAGGGTTACCAAATTGTACAGGGAAAAATGTGGTGGGTGAGAATAGCGACTGGATCTTGGAGAGCAATGCCCCCGATGAAGATCCAGTGTTCCCCATGGAGAAAACCACTGAATGCAAGTTCTGCAGGGGATACTGGGAAGAGGAATGGTTGGCTATTTTCCCTTTAACTTATGTGCGGGATTTAAGGCCATCACCTTATAAGGAGCTGTCTTAAACCAAGTGAGACCATTTGTCTATCTAGTCTAGTATTGTCTCTTCTGACTGGCAGAGAGTCACAGGCACAGCAGCTCAAAGTGTGGGCTCTACCTACTGAGTTACATCCCCTCCCTCCCCATGACCCCAGGCCTGGATCCTGATACAAATTGCTGTATGCACTCCAACGGGCTCTTCGGTGGGAGCTGCTGGTTGGAAAAAACTCACTGAAATATGAACAGTGGATGCACCCTGTGGAGACAATCTCCCAGGCAGCATATCTAACACCAAACTGCTCTTTAAACTGAGGGGAATTTAAAATACATTGACTGAGTTCGCACAACAACGTGACAGACAACCCACCATGGATACACCACAGTGGGTTGTCGTGTCGTGCAATCCCGGGATGGGTTTGTCAGGGTGGCTGATTTTTGGCTTATAAGCCTGTGAGGGTTTGAGGCCTATTTTATTGAGGCCTACACAGGCTTCAGTTTGTTGAAGCCTGAAGGCCCAAACACTCCACGATGGGAGGGGGAGTTTGAGAGTTTTAAGTTACCCAATAGAAGTTTAGAATCAGTTCTCCAGTGCAGGGTCACATGGTTATAACCTTGCAGGTCCTGAGAAGACTATATGTGTGGGGTGTGGTCAGCTAGCAGGTCTGAGTGTGTGTGCTGAGCTAGAAGCTGAGGCAGA